>BSYR01000057.1:7500000-8750000 GCA_030270665.1 Hibiscus trionum
GTTTGTGGTGTTTAGTGACGCATCCTACGTTGGTTTGGGGTGTGTGCTAATGCAGGAGGGTAAGGTGGTGGCTTATGCATCGCGACAATTGAAGGTGCATGAGCGCAATTACCCTACGCATGATATTGAATTAGCTGCGGTGGTTTTTGCTTTGAAGATCTGGAGACATTATCTTTATGGTGAGAAGTGTACTGTGTACACGGATCACAAGAGTTTGAAGTACTTGATGTCTCAGAAAGAGTTAAATCTTAGGCAACGACGTTGGGTGGAGTTGCTTAAGGATTATGATCTGACGATCGAGTACCATCTGGGAAAAGCTAATGTTGTGGCGGATGCCTTGAGCAGGAAGGTGGCTGTAGAGTTAAGGGCTATGTTTGCTAGCTTGAGCATTTCTCGAGATGGAGGTCTTGTGGCTGAATTACAAGTGAAACCATCTTTGGTTCAGTTGATAAAGGATAAGAAGTTATTGGATGATTCTTTGGTGCCTCATGTTCAGGATATTGCAGAGGATAGACCATCGGATTTCTCTTTTAATGATGATGGAGTTCTATGTTTCGGAAGACGAATAGTAGTGCCGAATGATGTAGAGTTGAGGCATACTATTCTGACCGAGGCTCATAGTAGTCCTTTTGCTATGCACCCTGGTAGTACAAAGATGTATCGTGATCTGAGGGATGAGTACTATTGGATGGGTTTGAAGAAAGATGTTGCAGAATATGTGGGTAAGTGCATGGTTTGTCAGCGGGTTAAGGCTGAGCATTATTTTCCTTCAGGGTTGTTGCAACCGTTGAGGATACCTGAATGGAAGTGGGAAGGGATCACCATGGACTTTGTGTCTGGTTTTCCCTTGTCGCCATCGAAAAAGAATTCGGTGTGGGTGATTGCGGATCGCCTTACGAAGTGTGCGCATTTCTTGCCTGTGCATACTACGTATACCTTGGATAAGCTTGCTGAGTTGTACATTGCTGAGATTGTGCGTTTGCATGGTGTAACAAAGTCCATAGTGTCGGATAGAGATCCGAGGTTCACATTGCGTTTTTGGGAGTGTTTGCATCAAGCTTTGAGTACGCAGCTGAATTTCAGTACTTCTTATCATCCGCAATCGGATGGACAGTATGAGCGTGATATCCAAGTGCTTTAGGATATGTTGAGGTGCTGCGTGATTGAGTTTCAAGGCTCTTGGGAGAAGCATTTGCCTTTGGTGGAGTTTGCTTATAATAATAGCTACCAGGCAAGTATTCAAATGGCACCTTATGAAGCCTTTTATGGGAGGAAGTGTAGGACTCCTCTTTGCTGGGCTGAAACGGGTCAGAAGTTGGTCTCAATTCCGGCTTTGTTGAAGGGAACCACTGAGAAGGTGAAACTCATTTATGAGTGGTTGAAGGTAGCTTCTGATCGACAGAAGTCTTACGCGGATTTGAAGCGTAAGGAGATTGAGTTTGCGGTGGGTGACCATGTGTTCTTGAAGGTTTCACCTTGGAAAAAGGTGATGAGATTTGGCCGGAAGAGTAAGTTGAGCCCTAGGTATATTGGACCATACGAGGTGATTGACCGTGTGGGTCCCGTTGCTTATAAGTTGAGGTTACCACAAGAGTTGGAAAAGATTCATGATGTGTTTCATGTCTCTATGCTTCGGAGGTATAGATCGGATCCTTCGCATGTTATGCCTGTAGAGGAATTTGAGTTGAATCCAGACTTGACCTATGATGAGGAGCCAGTTGAGATTCTAGATTCGGACAATAAGGTTCTTCGTGGTAAGACCATTGAGTTGGTTAAGGTGTTGTGGAGGCATCGTGGTGTTGAGGAAGCCACGTGGGAAAGGAAAGATGACATGAAGAAGCAGTTTCCTTATCTTTTTCCTCCAGGTAAATTTCGAGGACGAAATTTCTTAAGAGGGGGAGAGTTGTAACACCCCAATTTTGGGTTTAGAAGTTTAGGGTTTGAACCGGATCGGTCTGAGAAATGGTTCGAATATAAAAGGGAGTTTTAGGGAAAGCCTAGTTCGGGATGCTTTAAAAATATAGAAAAATATTTAAAAATCCTCATTTAATATATATAAGAGAGTGGTGAAATAAATTTTACAAAATAAGGTTTGGAAATACACCATTTCGGTGTAGTGACCAAATTGCGATTTTTGCAAAGTGTTGTAGTGACTGTTTTGTAAAAGATTGAAACTTTGAATCTTTAAGGAGCTAATTTACCCAAAATGTTTTTTCCATATTTTCCTTGATTTGGGTGATTTAATTAAATAAAAGAAAGGTGTTTAACTACTTTTTACTTTTATAACTACTTTTCTCAAATTTTCTCTCAATTCTTTTTCTCTCAAAATCCTATCATCCAAACACTCTTTCTCCAGCAAAATTCACTTTGATTTCCACTTCATTTGATGAGATTTTCATTACTCAAGGATTCCTAATCAATCTTGCAACAAATCCTTGTGATTTCTACATTGTATTTTCATGGAAATTTGCCCAAATCAAGGAGAAATCATCTTTTAGAGGTAAGATTGTTCTTCTCCTCTAAATGCTCAGTTCTTTACTGAAATTCCCAAGTTGTCAATCCTTTATTAAAGATTTATGAATGGTTTTAACGTTAGAAACAAGATTTTGGCTTAAAACTCAAGATTTTGGAAGAGATCTTGAGGATTTTCGTTGTAATTGATTGGGCTCTATTTTGAGATGGTTTTCTAATGTATTTTGGATGTTAAATGTTGTTAGAAATGAGGTTTTATCAATCCAATCCCGAATAGGTTGTGTTTCCTAAGTTTTTGCTTATGAAAATGGTGGTTTTTGAGGTGTTTTGGTGTTTTGTTATAGCTGGAGGTATAAGGACGAGTTTAGGGTTGTTTTTTATGATAATTGATGTTTAGAAATGTTTAGAAGTGATAGATCTTGGCTGGGTTATGTTTTGGAAAAGTTTGGAGGTGATTTCGGTTGTGTTTGGTAGCTGAAATGTTGGGTTTAGGCAGAGCAACGAGTTTTGGAGTGTTGGCTGAAGATTTCAATGCATGATGATGCATTAATCCTCTACTTTTATGTGTCTAAAACAAGGGAGACATCTTCAGACACTTTTGGAGTTGATCCGGAAGCTTAATTGGCATTTCGGCAAGCAAGCGAAACGAAATCGGTGATTGCGATTGGTTTAGAAGTCTATGAGGACAAAAATACAAGGTTTGGGGGTTTAGGAGAGGTTTGAAACACCTTCCTAAATCCGGAAGTAAGTATGGTTTGATTTGGTCTCTCTAAAGTGGTGTTTGTCCCTAAAATGCTTTTACATGCTCATGGTTTGAGATTGATAAATTCCTATTGTTTTTATGCATGATTTAGAGCATGAGATTATGCTTGTAGAGATGTCATGAGATGGCATGTTGCATTGAATAGATTTGAGCTTTTGGTTTGAAGCAAAGTATGTTTTATGATTTGAAATGTGGTGAGAAAACCTTTGAGTTATATTGCATGAAAAATAGTAGGTGTGATGATACTTTAACACATTATATTGGCATAGATGTTGAGAAACTTACCGGATATAATTGATCGATCAATAGGATGAGAGTGCACTATAAACTAAAAATTCGTACGCGCTCTTTGGTTAAGCCAAAGGGAGATATTCTGATGATGGGCATTCCATCGGGTAGGACTTGCGAAATACCCAAGCTTTGTGGCGATAAGAGATTCCGCCATGTGAGTACGGTGATGAGAGATTCCACCGGAAGCTATGTTGCTAGACAAGTGAGTACGGTGATGCGAGATTCCACCGGAAGAGTCTAGTGTAGAAATGTATCTGCATATCCGAGTATTAATGAGATGCTAAATGCCAATATAAATGATGAAATGGTTTTTGTTACACATGTACCTTTGATGGGATGATTTATGCTATGAGATATGCATATGAGATTTGTTTAGAAATGCTTTGGAAATACAAGTATGTGAATAGCCTTGCCATGAGATTTGCATTGGTTTTAATGCATGAGATAGAATAGAGGTATATGTGGTTTCAATGAGTTTTGCTTTGAAAGTTTTCCAAGCATGAGAAAGAGATGAGCATGTGGTTTTAAAGTTTTGATGAAAGTGTTTTCTAAACGTGCATTATTGTGTTGGTTTTCTTTAGAGCATGCCTCACTAAGCATTTGTGCTTACGCTCTCTTTTACCAATAATGCAGATAATTGAGGTGTTTTCGGGCATCAAGTAAGCTAAGTCTATCTAAGGAAGTCCAAGCTTATGTATGGTGAAGTTTTCATACACTTTAGTTTTGATAAATTGGCAATGGGAAACCAAGTTTTGTTTTGGGAGATGTGTTAAACTCCCTAAGGTTGTGGCATGTTTGCCTTGGTTGGTTTGAATTGTAAATGGCCTTAATTACTTGTTTTGAGGTTGAATTGTCTTTTTGTGATTTGACAATAGGAAGCATGCCTCTAGACTTGTGAGATTTCATGTTTGATGCTATGAATGTGTTTAGGGGTTCTAAATATGTACCTTGTATGTATGTTGACTTGTTGGTATGGTTAGAGAGTCACTAGGATGAGTATGAATGGGTTTTTGGGTGAAAAACCAGCAATTTCTGCAGTTTCTGGGCAAACCGTATCGAAACACCCTCTGGCGTTTCGAAACGTGGGCCTGTAATGGCCTTCGTGTTTCGAAACGGTTGGAGGCTGTTTTGAAACGTTTTGGCTACTGGAGGGCCGTGTTTCGAAACGGGTAGTGTTTTTCCCTACCGTTTCGATACGGCTGGTAGGTGTTTCAGAAGAGGTGACCGTTGGTCACATATTTGAATTGTTCTGAAGTTTGCATGTTTTACGTTTTAGTCCTAAATGTTGAGATTGAAATTGCTTGAGCTTGGGATGTCCAATTAAGTTGAAATTTGACAGAGAAGCATGTAACATGACTAATTTCATATTGGTAACTTTAAAATCAGTGAGGACCTTCTAATTTTTAGAAATTACATTTTTGTCCCCAAATTTGTATATTGTGCAATTGAGTCCCTTTTTGAAATCTGATCGTTGTGCCTTTCTCTATCGTATCTCGTGAGTACTCACTTAGGGTTAACAAGCATCTAGACAAGATTGAAAATAAAAAAAAGGGTCGTGAATCAAGGTTGACTTTCGGGTTGACTTTGGTTTTCCCCGTGTGATCTTCGTAGTTCGGGTCAACCGTCTAGGCCGGGCTAAGGGGGTTACAGTGTTCCAGAACAGTTGACCGTTGGTCTGTGCATTTGAATTGTTTCAAGTTCTCATGTTTTACATTTTAGTCATGCATGTTATGGATGCAATTGCTTGAGCTTGGAATGTCATTTTAAGTTTATTTTTGGCAGAGATGTATGAAAAGTGATTAATTACATATTGGTAAACCTAAAATCTGTAAAGTTCTTATATTTTCCAAAATTTACATTTTGGTGCCTAAAAGTGTAATTCTTGCAATTGAGTCCCTGATTGATTTACGATCGCTGTGGCTTTCTCGCATATGACTCTTGTGTAACACATAGGCTTAATGTGCATCTAGAAAAGATAAAAAGGAAAAAGGGGTCATTAATCTAGGTTGACTTTTGGGTTGACTTTGGTTTCCCCCGTGTAATCTTCGTAGTTCGGGTCAAGCGTCTAGGCCGGGCTAAGGGGGTTACACAACTTCCACTCAGCCAAACACATTTCCTCCATCAATTAGCCTATGATTTTCATCCCTTTTGATGAGATTTCAATCTCCTTTTCATTCCTAATCTTTTCCTCATCAAATCTTCTTGTTTTCACTATGGATTTTCAAGAAAACTTGCCCAAATTAAGGAGAATTCAGCCATTAGAGGTAAGCTTCGTCCATCTCCTATAATGATCAGTTCTTTACTGAAATTTCCAAGTTATCAATCCTTTGTTAATGGTTTTTGAGTTGCTTTAATGTTAGAAACATGAAATTGTGTCAAAACTCAAGATTCTTGGAGAGATCTTGATGATTTTCGTAACTATTGGTTAGGCTCTGTAACCCCCTCATCCCGGTCCGGACGCTTGACCGATCCGAGTGGGCTTCACGGGGATAACCGAGGCGAAACCCGTTAAGGCTCCACTTCGGTTACCGACCCAAGGAAATACTTTTCATTTTTAGTATCTTATCTAGATGTAATGTTACACCCTATGTGAAGAAGGCAACAGCGGAAGACAACAAGCGAGGCGAAACAACGAACACATAATTAAAACAGCCCATTTTTATCTTAAACAGCAGGCCGTATTAGAACGCCCATAGGGTGTTTCGATACGCCTTGACTAGGTCAACTGGCCAAAGTCAACCTGGTGAGACCGTTTCGAAACAAGGGTGGCCCGTATCGAAACGACCTCAACGATCAACTTCTCGTGCTCAACGATACGAAGACCATTCTGAAACACTAAAGCTTGTTTCGATACGTTAATTTATCGTCAAATTCTTGGATTTCCAGTAGCAAAAATGTATCGAAACGGCCCCTTAGCGTACCGAAACGCCTGGCTCGAAACAAAGGGACTGTATCGAAACGGGACCAACCGTTTCGAAACGCCCTCTGTCTACAGATTGGTTTTAGCGGGTTTTTGGTACAAGGCTGTCCCAAAAAACACCACTACAACTTCACACAACACACAAGCAACGACTATAAGGCAATCCAAGCATCAACAAGCATGCTTAACACTTCAGACATATAAGAGCCATACATTCAAGCACCAACAAATCAATCATAAGTTTCATACATGGCAATTAAGATAACATGATTCAACAAGGCATACACTTAGGCATTCAAGGTAGGCAATTCAAACATGGTTTACAACCCAAACTTGGCATCCAAAAGCCAAACCAACCTAACACATAAAAGGAGTCTAGCATGCTCCTAAACAACCAACACCAACATACATCAAAAGCATCAAAGCAATAAATACATATCCTATTGCTTGACTATTACATCCTTTAACTAAAATATCCATACTTGATAGCTAAGGTAGCACCACAAAGCACACTTGGAGGCCCTTCTTGCACTAGCAACCCACGAACTACGGATCTGCATTGTCGAACAAAAGAGAGCGGAAGCATAAAGCTTAGTGAGGGTAAGCTCGTAAAACAAACCTCGACAATGCAGGGTCCAAGCACGAGCACAACCAAGGTAGAATGCATGATCTTACCTTCGATCCACATGAGCCAAAATTCACATGATGCATGAACATATAATCAATATTATGTCATGCTCATCGAGTCCATAACCACATCATATGCAAGCACATATATCAATCCATATAGGAATCACATTTCATATCATAATGGTACACATCTCATCTCATATTGGCACCTAGCTATGACTCGAATACGCGGATAACACGTTGGAACTCACGTCCAACACAACCATTGCCTTACGGTGGGATTACACTCATCATCGCTCACGCGGAGGGGATTCCACTCATCCTCACACCCCGTCAATGGGATTACACTCATCATCGACTATCATACATATAAGAAGGTTTTCCGGGTGAACCTGTACTCCATCTTGATGACTACCATCACCAAGACCACGTGCGCATTTGACTCACGTGTGCACACTAACATCCTAATGATCAATCATTTGTACCCAAGCATACTAGTGCCAATATTAAACACAATCCACAACATCATTTCATATCCACTTCCGTGCTTAGCACGTACTCACCATGATTAACATCATGCACAATCCACATGCATATAACAATGCATCAATCCAAGCCTCAACATACATGTATAACACCATATACATAGCCAACACAATCATAATTAAACATGAGGCATAAACACATTCAAAGATCAACCATAATCTCTAACTATAGCTTGGGATTAGACTACCAATCTAATCCCAACTCTAGGTGGGTTTACCAACCCGACCTAGTCCACATGCTTGAACCAAATACTCAAAACCATTTAAAAACATTTAACCACTCACCTTCACTTCCAAGCTCAACAACCAAGCAATCAAGACCTTCAAGCTTCCGGATTCACTCCCAATGCTTCACCAACACAATTTCTTGTCTCTAAACAATCAAACACACTCTATTAATCACCAAAAAAACCACAAACCCCTGCTGTAACTTATAACACCAATTAAGCATCAAATCAAGCCAAGAACACCCACAAAACTTCTCATTTTCGAGAAGCCCTCTATACCCACTGAAATCTTCCATTTCAAACAACCCAACGATCATCAAACACATCCAAAAATGATCCTCATATACCATACTATCATAACCAAACATTTTCCCACCTAAAATAGCTCTTAAGCCAACTCTAAAACCTCTCTAAAACCCCAACAAAACCCATTTCCAAAAATTAGCTTAAATTCATCCAAAATTAAGATATGTTGGACCTTTTTGGTTTCTAAGATCATATCAAACATTAACAAATCAAAAACTTAAATCAAAACCCATAAAGTAGCAACCTTTAACATTTTTCCATGGAAAACCAAATTTCTAAAACAATGATGAAAATGAAATCTAATGGTACTTTTGAAGAGAGAAAGATGAGAGTAAAATGGGGGATATAATTACCTTTCAAAACCAACCAAAAATGAAGAGGAAATGAGATGGGATAGTGACTTGGTGTACATAGAGCTTCTATGTCGTGGGTTTTGAAAAATGGAAATGAGGAAGAAGATGAGCACATGCCTTCTTCCTTTGTTTTATTTTAATTCACCCAAAAATCATAATTACCATTATGCCATTAATGAATTGCTAAAACTATCATCTCCTAAAGTCCATGGATTTTGGACTTAGAAGATAGGCACAACATAAACTTTAATTAATTTGCAAACACGAAGCCCATAAAAATTATATTATTATTTTAATTATAAAACAGAAACTCAAAATATTATTTTAATATTATTTTCACCCGACCCCTAAACCCGAGTGTTATAGGCTCTATTTTGAGGTTGATTTCTAATGTATATGGAAATTGATGTTATAAATGAGGTTTTATCAAACAAATCCCGAATAGGTTTGGATTCCAAAATTTTGCATGCTAGAATGGTGGTTTTTTTAGTGGTTTTGGTGTTCTGTTATAGCTGGAGGTATAAGGACGAGTTTATGGTGGTTTTTGATGTTGATTGAGGATTAGAAATGTTTAGAAGTGATAGATCATGGCTGGGCTTTGTTTTGGAAGAGTTTGGAGATGGTTTCAGTTGTTTTTGGTTGTCGAAATGAGGCTTTTAAGTAGAGCAGCGGGTTTAGGTGTGCGGCTGATGATTTCAATGCATGATGATGCATTAATCCTCTGCTCTTATGTGTTATGAACATGGGAGACATCTTTGGACGCTTTTGGTGTTGATCCGGAAGTGCCGGGAGCTTAGATAGCGTTTCGGCGAGCAAGCGAAACGTAATTGGTGAGTGCGAATGGTTATAGAATTCCTTGAGGGACAAAGAAACAAGTTTTGGGGATTTAGGAAAGGTTTGAAACACCTTCCTAAGTCTGGAAGTAAGTATGGCTAGATTTTCTCTCAATTATGTGGTGGTTGCCCTTAAAATGCTTTTACATGCTCTTGTTTTGAGATAGACAAAATCCTACTATTTTTATGCATGATTTGTAGCATGAGATGATGCTTTGAATGGATTTCATGTGATAGGATGTGCATTGAAGAGTTTCAAGATTTTGGTTTAATGCAAGCATGTGTTATGATTTTGAAATGAGATGAGAAAGATTTGAGAAATGTTGCATGAAAAACAGTAGGTGAGATAATGTTTTGACATAATATATTGGCATAGATGATGAGATACTTACCGGATATAATTGATCGATCAATAGGATGAGAGTGCACTATAAACTAAAAATTCGTACGTGCTCTTTGGATTCAATCCAAAGGGAGAGACTGATGATGGGCATTCCATCGGGTAGACTTGGTGAAATACCCAGGCTTTGTGGCGATGAGAGATTCCGCCATGAGAATCCGTTGATGAGAGATACCACTGGGGTAGGACTTGACCTTGAGTCAAGCTAATTCGCATATTCGAGTAGTGATGAAATGTGAAATGCCAATATAATATATGAAAATGTATTTCATTCACATGTACCTAGTGTTTAGATAATTTATGCTATGAGAAATGCATATGAGATTTGTTTATGAAATGCTTTAGTTTCCACAAGCATGTGTATGACCTTGCCATGAGTTTTGCATTGGTTTAAATGCATGAGATGGAATAGAGGTACATGTGTTTTCAAATGGATATTTGCTTTGAAATGGTTTTCAAGCATGAGATAGAATGAGCATGTTGTTGAAAATGGCTTTTGAGAAAGTGTTTTGAATAATGCATTATTGTGTTGGTTTTCTTTAGAGCTTACCTCACTAAGCAAACATGCTTACGCTCTCTTTTACCAATAATGCAGGTAATTAAAGTATTTTGGGCAGCAAGAAGGTTAAGAACATCCAAGGAAGGGTAAAGCTCATTTATGGTGATGTTTTCACACACTTTAGTATTGGTATTTGGCAATGGGGTTTCAAGGTTGTATTGGGATATGTGTTTTGGACCTCTGTGTTTGTAGTAAGTTTGTTATGGCTTTTATGGTTTGTAAATGGTCCTAAATGGTTTGGTTGGAGGTTTGAGTTCTATATTTGGTTTTGTGGCTAGGAAGCATGCATATAGTTTGAATGTTCATGTGTTTGTGTCCATGCTTTAGCTTAAGCTTCTCAATTATGTTCTCTAATGTCTAAACAAGTTGCTGGTATGTTATGGAATGTTTTGGAGTATGTTTGATAGTGTTAAGATGTGAAAAACCAGAATTTTCTGCTGTTGCAGGGCAGGGTGTATCGAAACACCCTTATCTGTTTCGAAACAGGGGCCCGAAATGGCCATAGTGTTTCAGAACGAGTGAATGTGTTTCGGAACACTTTGGCTACTAGAGAGGTATGTTCCGATACTGGTCTCGGAACGCACCTGAGTACCAAAACGGTCAACAACGTTTCGATGCGGGTGTTTCGGTACGAAGGTCAGTGTTCCGGAACAGTTGACCGTTGGTCTGTGCATTTGAATTGTTTTAAGTTCTCATGTTTTACATTTTAGTCATGCATGTTGTGGATGCAATTGCTTGAGCTTGGAATGTCCTTTAAGTTGATTTTTGGCAGAGATGTATGAAAAGTGATTAGTTACATATTGGTAAACTTAAAATCTGTAAAGTCCTTATATTTTCCAAAATTTACATTTTGGTCCCTAAAAGTGTAATTCTTGCAATTGAGTCCCTAATTGATTTCCGATCGATGTGCCTTTCTCGCATATGACTCTTGCGTAACACATAGGCTTAATGTGCATCTAGAAAAGATAAAAAGGAAAAAAAGGGTCGTTAATCAAGTTGACTTTCGGGTTGACTTTGGTTTTCCCCGTGTAATCTTCGTAGTTCGGGTCAAGCGTCTAGGCCGGGCTAAGGGGGTTACACAACTTCCACTCCACCAAACACATTTCCTCCATCAATTAGCCTCTGACTTTCATCCCTTTTAATGAGATTTCAATCTCCTTTTGATTCCTAATCTTTTCCTCATCAAATCCTCTTGTTTTCACTTTGGATTTTCAAGGAAACTTGCCCAAATTAAGGAGAATTCAGCCATTGGAGGTAAGCTTCATCCTTCTCCTCTAATGATCAGTTCTTTACTGAAATTCCCAAGTTATCAATCCTTTGTTAATGATTTTTGAGTTGCTTTAATGTTAGAAACATAAAAATGTGTCAAAACTCAAGATTCTTGGAGAGATCTTGATGATTTTCGTAACTATTGGTTAGGCTCTGTTTTGAGGTTGATTTCTAATGCATTTTGGATGGTAATTGATGTTATAAATGAGGTTTTATCAAACAAATCCCGAATAGGTTTGGATTTCTAAGTTTTGCATGCTAGATTGGTGGTTTTTGGGGTGGTTTTGGTGTTCTGTTGTAGCTGGAGGTTTAAGAACGAGTTTATGTTGTTGATTTAAGTTCAGAAATGTTTAGAAGTTATAGATCTTGGCTGGGATTTGTTTTGGAAGAGTTTGGAGGTGATTTCGTTTGTTTTTTGTGGCTGAAATGGTGCTTTTGAGTAGAGCAGCGAGTTTGTTTAGTTGGTGGATGATTTCAACGCATGATGATGCATTAATCATTTGCTCTTATGTGTATTAAGCAGGGGAGACATCTTCGAACGCCTTTGGTGTTGATCCGGAAGTGTCGGGAGCTTAGATGTCATTTCGGCGAGCAAGCGAAACGTAATCAGTGAGTGCGAATGGTTTTAGAAGTCTTTGAGGGACAAAGAAACATGATTTGGAGATTTAGGATTGGTTTGAAACACCATCCTAAGTCCAGAAGTAAGTATGGCTAGATTTGCTCTCGAATATGTGGTTGTTGCCCCTAAAATGCCTTTACATGCTCTTGTTTTGAGATAGACAAATTCATATTGTTTTATGCATTATTTGTAGAATGAGATGATGCTTTGTAGAGATTTCATGAGATAGCATATTGCATTGAAGAGTTTTGAGATTTTGATTTAATGCAATGCATGTGTTATGATTTTAAAATGAGATGAGAAAGATTTGAGAAATGTTGCATTAAAAACAGTAGGTGAGATGATGTTTTGACATAATATATTGACATAGAAGATGAGATACTTATCGGGTATACTTGATCGATCAATAGGATGAGAGTGCACTATAAACTAAAATTCGTACGTGCTCTTTGGAGTCGAGCAATGAGGTAGTGTCATCCCGATCCAAAGTGAGAATCCGATGATGAGAGATACCATCGGGGTAAGACTTGTGAAATACCCAAGCTTTGTGGCGATGAGAGATACCGCCATGAGAGTCCGGTGATGAGAGATTCCACCGGGGTAGGACTTCACTTTGAGTCAAGCTAATTCGCATATCCGAGTAAAGATGAAATGTGAAATGCCAATATAATATATGAAAATGTATTTGATTCACATGTACCAAATGTTGAGATGATTTATGCTATGAGAAATGCATATGAGATTTGAATATGAAATGCTTTAGTTTTCACAAGCATGTGTATGGCTTTTCCATGAGATTTGCATTGGTTTAAATGCATGAGATAGAATAAGGGTACATGTGTTTTCAAATGGAGATTTACTTCGAAATGGCTTTCAAGCATGAGATAGAATGAGCATGTTGTTGAAAATGGCTTTTGAGAAAGAGTTTTGAATAATGCATTGTTGTGATGGTTTTCTTTGAGCTTGCCTCACTAAGAAAATGTGCTTACGCTCTCTTTTACCAACAATGTAGATAATTGAGACAAGTTTTGGGCAGCGAGAAGGTTAAGAACATCCAAGGAATTGTAAAGCTCATGTATGGTGATGTTTTTACATACTCTAGTTTTGATATTTGGCAATGGGGATTCAAGGTTGTTTTTGGGAGATGTATTTGGAACTCTCTATGTTTGTAGCTTGTTGATTATGGCTTTTGAAGTTTGTAAATGGTCTTATATGGTTTGGTTTGAGGTTCATATTTGGTTCATGTGGTTAGGAAGCATGCCTATAGATTAAATGTTCATGTGTTTGACGTCATGTTTTAGCTTAAGCTTCTTAAATATGTTCTTTGATGTCTAATCATGTTGCTGGCAGCTTATGGTATGATTTGGGATATGTTTGAGTGTGAAAATATGTGAAAAACTAGAAAATTATGCTGTTGCAGGGTAGGGTGTATCGAAACACCCTTATATGTTTTGAAACAGGGACCCGAAATGGCCATAGTGTTTCGGAACGAATGAAGGTGTTTCGGAACACTCTGGCTACTGGAGAGGCCTGTTTCGATACTGGTCTAGGAACGCACCCGAGTACCGAAACGGTCAACTCTGTTTTGATACGGTCGTTTCGATACCAGGGTTAGCGCTCCGAAACAGTTGACCGTTGGCCTGCAAATTTGAATTGTTTCCAGTTCTCATGTCTTACATTTTAGTCCTTAATGTTGTGGATGCAATTGATTGAGCTTGGAATGTCCTTTTAAGCTGATATTTGACAGAGAAGCATGTAACGTGACTAATTACATATTGGTAAGCTTAAAATGCTTTTACATGCTCTTGTTTTGAGATAGACAAATTCCTATTGTTTTATGCATGATTTGTAGAATGAGATGATTCTTTGTAGAGATTTCATGAGATAGCATATTGCATTGAAGTGTTTTGAGATTTTGATTTAATGCAATGCATGTGTTATGATTTTAAAATGAGATGAGAAAGATTTGAGAAATGTTGCATTAAAAACAGTAGGTGAGATGATGTTTTGATATAATATATTGGCATAGAAGATGAGATACTTATCGGGTATACTTGATCGATCAATAGGATGAGAGTGCACTATAAACTAAAATTCGTACGTGCTCTTTGGAGTCGGGCAATGGGGGTAGTGTCATCCCGATCCAAAGTGAGAATCCGATGATGAGAGATACCATCGGGGTAGGACTTGGTGAAATACCCAAGCTTTGTGGTGATGAGAGATACCGCCATGAGAGTCTGGTGATAAGAGATTCCACCGGGGTAGGACTTGACTTTGAGTCAAGCTAATCCGCATATCTGAGTAAAGATGAAATGTGAAATGCCAATATAATATATGAAAATTGTAACCCCCGTAGCCCGGCCTAGACGGTTGACCCGAACTACGAAGATTACACGGGGAAAACCAAAGTCAACCCGAAAGTCAACCTTGATTAACGACCCTTTTTTTTTCTTTCTAATCTTATCTAGATGCACATTAGTCCTATATGTGATCACACAAGCAACATACTCAAAGATCACAGCCATCAGAGATCATTCAGGGACCCAATTGCACAAAACACAACTTTAGGGACCAAATTGTAAATTTTGAAAACTTTGAGGCCTTAACCAGATTTTAAGTTACCAACTTAAAATTAATCATGTTTCATGCATCTCGGCCAAATTTCAGCTCAAACGGACATCTCAAACTCATACAATTGCACAAACAAGATTCAGGACCAAAATGCAAACATTTTGAAACACATAACTGCCACTGACAGCCCCCAACGGTCAACCGTTCCGAAACGGGAGACAGCCCGTTCCGAAACGCGGGGCCGTTCCGAAACAGGCATAGCCCGTTTCGAAACGGGGGTCGGGCAGAGGCCTTTCCGTTTCGGAACGGTCTCACCCGTTTCGGACGCCTGGGTTCATGCAGGGCACCCGTTCCGAAACGGTGTCTCCTGTTCCGAAACGCCTAGCCCAGAAAGCTGCATTTTGCTCACTCAAACACACAATTGACCATCCAAACATGCTCCAAAAGCCACCAAACTTTACCAGCATGCAATTCAACATAAATGAGACATGCTTGCATCAACAATTCATCAGAAACACATCATATACAAAAAGCCCCAAATCTATAGGCATGCTTCCTACACAAGCAACCATTTAGGCACAAACCTTCCAAAACAAACTCAATTAAGCCAAATCATGTTCCAACAACTTTAACAACATTAAAACATTCTTGAACAACATAAACGATCACAAACACAATAATCCCAAGAGATTCTACCCCCATTGCCTTTATTAACTATAGCTATTCACCGAGACATACATCTCACTTGGAGTCCACCTTGAATCCCTTGCTCCTTGCTGTCCAAACTTCAAAGATCTGCATTGATGGACAAAGAGAGCGTAAGCACATAATGCTTAGTGAGGAATGCTCAAAACCAAAACACCATCAATGCAGCGGGTCATAAAACACTTGTAAAACGAACCCGATTTGTTTACCAAAACCATGTTTGAAATCCTTTTCAATCACAAGCATCATCCATGCATAAATACCATATGCAAAGCTAAAACAAAACCATGGAAACACTTCCGTTTCACAACATACCTTTCATAAACTTGAAAGCCATTTCAAACAAGAAACCTTTAAAACCATTTCACAAGCCAACCAACACTTGCATTACACCAAGGCAACATATATACCATACAAACATATTCACATGCCTTTCAAAACAAGTCCTACAAGACTTCAATGCATTAAAGATATTCATGCTCACATACATCATTTACCAAATGATAAACAACACTTGTTCAACCTAACAAGTAAACATGCATTCACATGCATCATACACCTTTCATGCAACAATGCATCTTTCCAAGCAACTCATGCTTCACATGCAACCATGCATCATTTCAAGCATCTCATGCTTCACATGCAACCATGCATCATTTCAAGCATCTCATGCTTCACATGCAACCATGCATCATTTCAAGCATCTCATGCTTCTTTATATTTAAGAACATCATATTGGCCTTCAAGTAATCGATCACATCCACTTTCCAACTCAACACCCGATCGGATACGCGGATTCCGAGCGTTGTCCCTACGCTCCCTACACCCTACCCAATCCAAGGTCCTCGAATGGGCAACACCTCCATTATGACCTTACAAGCCTAAAGTTCCCATGCATGGACTTTTAAACACCATACAACCTTAGCTTTTCCCGAGGTTCCCATGTATGGACAACCATACAACCTCAACATGCACAAGGTTCTCCCGTATGGACTTTTAACCACCATACAACCTTTGCATAACCGATTGGTAGTTGTAGAAATCACTAACGAGATCCGGGACGCCCTATACAAGATCCACACATGGACTTAACACCGCCATTGTGATCTCAACAAGCACAAGGTCTTCACATATGGACTTTTAAACACCATATAACCTTTGCTTAACCAAGGTCCTCGAATGGGCAACACCTCCATTATGACCTCAAATAACCAAGGTCCTCGAGTGGGCAACACCTCCACTATGACCTCATCTCGTTAGGAAACTTGAAGGGAGCTTATCCGGTCCACTCTTGACCACTCCACCTCCAAGGCGACTTTATTCACGGTGCACCCAATCCTATAGCCGGCTAACTATATCCGATCAAAGAACCAAGAACCACTTACATCACTTGCCAATATAACCATCTTGCCACATTAACCCAATGTTTCACATGCATAGCCAATATGCAAAACCATTTCATTATAAACCAATGATTCACATGCATAACCAATATGCAAAACCATTACCACATTAATCAAATGATTCACATGCATAACCAATATGCAAAAACCATCATTTATCATCATCAACTCACTGTTTTAAAGCATTAAACAAAGCCATTGAACAACATGCAACATCATGCATCAAAACCACATTTTCAATGTATAAAACCAAGGATCTCCTACCTAGAGCATCCTTCACATATGGCTTTCAAAACCAGCACTAAACCATGCTAAAATATGCTTTCAAAACAGAACTAAACCATGCAAAACACATGCATTTCAATCATCAACCACAATTGCCTAAAAACCACTTCATATCACAAATCAAGTAAGAAATCCATTTACTTACTCTTGAGCTTAGCAAAGTTGTTTAGACTTAAACTAAGCTCCCAAAACCTTCAAACCTTTGATTAAAAGCCGAAAACCCAACTTCACTCACCGATAACCAAACAAGACTAGCCGACAAGCCTTCCAAGCTTCCGAAACCTTCCGCAAACACCTTCAAAGCTCAAGGGTCAAACTCCCCTGTTTCAAGCACACAAAAACAGCACATTAATGCATCATTATGCATTAAGAACAGCAGCCACACAACCAAACTCGCTGCTCAACACAAAACCAACAATTCGGCTACCAAACCCAACCGAAATCACCTCCAAACACTACCAAAACTTAACCCAGCCAAGATCCATCACTTCTAACCATTTTTATACATCAATTAACATCCAAAATGAATACAAACACATCCTTATACCTCCAGGTATAACAGATCACCAAAAACACTCCAAAAACAACCAAAAACTCAAGCGAAACTTAGGAAATTCAACCTATCCGGGATTGCATTCATTAAACATCAATTTCTAATCAACTTAGCATTCATTTAACATCATTTTGACACTTCAAAACACTGCCCAAACAGATCACACGAAAATTCCACCAAAATCACCAAATCTTGCATTTTAGCCAAAAATCAAGATCTCATTTGAAAAACCATTAACAAATCACAAATCAAGGATTGAGAACTTGGGAATTTCAGTAAAGAACTGATAGTTTAGAGGAGAGAGACGTTCTTACCTCCAAACTTGAATTTCTCCTTTTTAGAGCCAAAAAGCATGATGAAACAACTTGCAAATTGAGAGGTTTTGTTGATGAGATGATTAGGAATCAAATGAGAGTTGAAAAGAGAGATTTAGATGCCAAAATCAGAGAAAGAAATCTGGAGAATTTTGTTTGGGTTGAGAGAAAATAAGAGAAAAGGAAAATGGAGAGAAAATGAAAAAGTAGTTAGGAAATTGGTTAAAATGATTTCCCTCCTTTTCTTAATCTTTAAAATCAGAATAAAGCCTTAAAATATCTTAGAAAAATCTGGAGAAATCCTTTTTGGAATAATAGCTCCTTAAAGATTCAAAGTTTCAATCCTTTATAAAACTGTCCCGCAACTTTCAAAAATTACATTTTGGTCACTAGCCAAAATGTCAACCTTCCAAACCTCATTTTCCAAAATTGATTTCACAGTTCACTTTTATATAATAAAAGATGATTTTAGAACATTTTTCCATATTTTTAATGCAACCCGAACTAGGCTTTCCTAAATTCACTCTTATATATTCGATCAGCACTTTGACCGAACCGGTCAACGCCCAAAACTTCTAAGCCCAAAACCGGGGTGTTACAACTCTCCCCTCCTTAGGAAATTTCGTCCTCGAAATTTAACCGGCGAAAGAAAACCACAACCTTCCCAAACCTACACACAAGGCAACACAAAAGCCCCGACCAACACTGAACACTTTCCACACAAAACCTCCACCAAACCTAGCACCATCACATGCTGTTCACAGAATCCAGAAAACACAAAGATAGCCACAACTTAACCTTTCCCATAACCAGACTGTACACAGTCCCAACACCATCCCGAAGAACTTCAGCTCTTACAGCAGACATCACCACAATACACCATACCCAAAACCTGTTTACACAAAGACAACAGCCAACCCAAACCAGCCACGAAGCAACCTTCTCTGCTTCTAAAACCCTCGCCAACTCCCAAACCTCTTCCAAGAATCTTCCCAACAAGCAAAAATCCTTAAGCATCAACTGCTTACTCAAACCTCTCAACGAAAACTGATAAACCCTCACAATTGTTGCTAACATTACCATAACAGCTCATCAGGAATACTCACCCAGATTCCAAGAATCACATCACAATCCCAACTTGACTCCGTCAGCCATTCCACACACCACCAACCAATTATCACAAGAACCCAACAACCAACAAAAACTTCAATCTTTCATTGACCTTCCACTTCAACTTCAACCATAACACTTACCATACTAAAACATCGCCCAGCTTAAACATACAAACCATCTTCTTAACTCCCCAAAGGTTACTAAGAACCAGCACTTACAAACACAACTCTTCCACAACAACTTAAAAGCCAAGCTACTCCAGCACTTGGGAACACAACCACTAAGCTGCAACATCACTTAGCACCAAGGAACTACCCCTTCCACTTAGCTATTCAAACCACTAAACCGATTCTAAACTCAACCGTACCGTCCAACACCAAACCACTAAACTCCTTGAGCATCGAACACTATCCTTCTACCAGCAGCTACACCACTCTCAATTTCACTAGCAACTAGCTTGATATACCCCACTACTAACTCTTACCCAGCACCAAAACAACCTCCGAAAACCCATCATCCAACCTAATCCAACACACTAACAGATTCGATTAGTTATTAGCGAGTGTGAACCTCGTATGCATGATCACCAACATGCCCTATCAATGCCTGATGTACATGTATGCAAAACCTCTAATGTCATGCCACATGTATGCATGGACCAACATATATAATATAGTATATAACAATGATTTTAACTGTGCATGAATGCCAATTCACACCCTCCAATAACATCCTCAAATCCGTCTAAGAACAACCTCCTACCTCACTTCTAACTCATCTAACTCCACCATACCAACAACCATTAACCACAAGATACTTACCAAGCCTTCTTCACACCCAAGACATTTCCAAACTACAACTATTACCCCAACATGCTATCAACAAGACTAGACTTACCACGCAAGGAAAACCAACAGAAACCAAACTAAGGCAACTAGAGCAAAGATTACTAAACAAGATTACCTGAAAGCACAACACCACCCTGAGGCTTCATCAGACGAGCTCTCTTCCTAGCGGAACCACCACCCTCCTGCCACACCACTGCAGCACCAGCTAACACACTAGGATCACCACCAACTCCTTGCGGTAAAGAACCTTGGCTATTCCGAGCCAACATCAAACAATCACGCCTCTTGTGTCCAGCAGACCCACATTTCCAGCAATTCTCCTTTCCCACACTCTTCACAACTTTCTGCTCTTTCTGCCACCTCTGAACCTTGCCTCGGCCGTGCCCACGACCTTTCTGAGACTCTTTGGCTAACACCAAAGCTAACCTCGCTCCATGAGGACAATCACGCTTAACATGTACTTTGGAACCACAATTCCAACAAACACCTGCGCCCCAACAACTTCCAACATGTTGCCTTTCACAACGGTCACACACAGATGACTGAGCTTCCACTCCTTGCTCAAGCAATACTTGCTCAACAACAGCACTACCCGCGCCTTGCTTAACCCTTAGGAACTTCCTTCCAAGATACCTTTCATAAAAAGCAGATACAAAGAAATCCCAATCAATATCATGGATATGTGACGCAACTGCCACAGATGTCCACCAGGCACACGCATCTCCCAACATCAAAGAAACAACGCTCCCCAGCTTACAGGCATAATCACAGCCTTCCCGATCCAAAATCTGAACCACACTGGCCAACCAGGCCTCAAACATCTCCGGGGAAGTACCATGATACTCCACAGCACCCAAATCAAGCAAACACTGCTTTGGCAAACCCTCACATCCCACAGCCAGCACATCTACTGACTTTACCTCAACCATAGCCTGAGATGTTCCCAACACCTCCTGCTCAACAGGTGATGAACTCTTCACCACAGAACCAGCTTCTTTCCCTTGCCTTACCACCTCAACACTAGGCACAGAAGACTGAGGCAAAACTCCACTACCAAAGGGTGAATTCCTTGCCTTAACAACCTACCCCAAGGCAGCAACCATCTCCCTCAACCGCCAATCCTCCATTGACTTTGCCATACCACTAACAACAACAAACATACAATCACAACAAACAAACAAACCAGTTAGACGAGCATTAGCAAGGATTCAAATTTCAACTCCAAATAACACAATAGCTATATTAATAAGGCAATGGGTATCCCAAATCCTCCCCTTTACATGACATAACAGTCAACACAACATGGATATCACAACATCAAGCATATCAAACAACATACTTTGATCATGCTTACATCAAACAGCACCCACTTGCCACAGCATACTAGCAACATAACATACAACTTACACTTCCATCAAGCATAACACAAGCATAAGACCAGCTCACAACATCAGCACATATTCACATTAGCTCAACCAAGATTCATAACCATGAAACATGCCTGAAAACATCATCAACATGTTCAGAAACATCAACACCATGCCCAGAAACACGTGTTTCAACCAACATTCAACCACACATCAGGGTAAACAACAAGCACACACCACAACAACTTACCGTTTTCCCCAAGCATTCGCAACACAGCTCTGATACCACCAAATGTAACCCCCGTAGCCCGGCCTAGACGGTTGACCCGAACTACGAAGATTACACGGGGAAAACCAAAGTCAACCCGAAAGTCAACCTTGATTAACGACCCTTTTTTTTTCTTTCTAATCTTATCTAGATGCACATTAGTCCTATATGTGATCACACAAGCAACATACTCAAAGATCACAGCCATCATAGATCATTCAGGGACCCAATTGCACAAAACACAACTTTAGGGACCAAATTGTAAATTTTGAAAACTTTGAGGCCTTAACCAGATTTTAAGTTACCAACTTAAAATTAATCATGTTTCATGCATCTCGGCCAAATTTCAGCTCAAACGGACATCTCAAACTCATACAATTGCACAAACAAGATTCAGGACCAAAATGCAAACATTTTGAAACACATAACTGCCACTGACAGCCCCCAACGGTCAACTGTTCCGAAACGGGAGACAGCCCGTTCCGAAACGCGGGGCCGTTCCGAAACAGGCATAGCCCGTTTCGAAACGGGGGTCGGGCAGAGGCCTTTCCGTTTCGGAACGGTCTCACCCGTTTCGGACGCCTGGGTTCATGCAGGGCACCCGTTCCGAAACGGTGTCTCCTGTTCCGAAACGCCTAGCCCAGAAAGCTGCATTTTGCTCACTCAAACACACAATTGACCATCCAAACATGCTCCAAAAGCCACCAAACTTTACCAGCATGCAATTCAACATAAATGAGACATGCTTGCATCAACAATTCATCAGAAACACATCATATACAAAAAGCCCCAAATCTATAGGCATGCTTCCTACACAAGCAACCATTTAGGCACAAACCTTCCAAAACAAACTCAATTAAGCCAAATCATGTTCCAACAACTTTAACAACATTAAAACATTCTTGAACAACATAAACGATCACAAACACAATAATCCCAAGAGATTCTACCCCCATTGCCTTTATTAACTATAGCTATTCACCGAGACATACATCTCACTTGGAGTCCACCTTGAATCCCTTGCTCCTTGCTGTCCAAACTTCAAAGATCTGCATTGATGGACAAAGAGAGCGTAAGCACATAATGCTTAGTGAGGAATGCTCAAAACCAAAACACCATCAATGCAGCGGGTCATAAAACACTTGTAAAACGAACCCGATTTGTTTACCAAAACCATGTTTGAAATCCTTTTCAATCACAAGCATCATCCATGCATAAATACCATATGCAAAGCTAAAACAAAACCATGGAAACACTTCCGTTTCACAACATACCTTTCATAAACTTGAAAGCCATTTCAAACAAGAAACCTTTAAAACCATTTCACAAGCCAACCAACACTTGCATTACACCAAGGCAACATATATACCATACAAACATATTCACATGCCTTTCAAAACAAGTCCTACAAGACTTCAATGCATTAAAGATATTCATGCTCACATACATCATTTACCAAATGATAAACAACACTTGTTCAACCTAACAAGTAAACATGCATTCACATGCATCATACACCTTTCATGCAACAATGCATCTTTCCAAGCAACTCATGCTTCACATGCAACCATGCATCATTTCAAGCATCTCATGCTTCACATGCAACCATGCATCATTTCAAGCATCTCATGCTTCACATGCAACCATGCATCATTTCAAGCATCTCATGCTTCTTTATATTTAAGAACATCATATTGGCCTTCAAGTAATCGATCACATCCACTTTCCAACTCAACACCCGATCGGATACGCGGATTCCGAGCGTTGTCCCTACGCTCCCTACACCCTACCCAATCCAAGGTCCTCGAATGGGCAACACCTCCATTATGACCTTACAAGCCTAAAGTTCCCATGCATGGACTTTTAAACACCATACAACCTTAGCTTTTCCCGAGGTTCCCATGTATGGACAACCATACAACCTCAACATGCACAAGGTTCTCCCGTATGGACTTTTAACCACCATACAACCTTTGCATAACCGATTGGTAGTTGTAGAAATCACTAACGAGATCCGGGACGCCCTATACAAGATCCACACATGGACTTAACACCGCCATTGTGATCTCAACAAGCACAAGGTCTTCACATATGGACTTTTAAACACCATATAACCTTTGCTTAACCAAGGTCCTCGAATGGGCAACACCTCCATTATGACCTCAAATAACCAAGGTCCTCGAGTGGGCAACACCTCCACTATGACCTCATCTCGTTAGGAAACTTGAAGGGAGCTTATCCGGTCCACTCTTGACCACTCCACCTCCAAGGCGACTTTATTCACGGTGCACCCAATCCTATAGCCGGCTAACTATATCCGATCAAAGAACCAAGAACCACTTACATCACTTGCCAATATAACCATCTTGCCACATTAACCCAATGTTTCACATGCATAGCCAATATGCAAAACCATTTCATTATAAACCAATGATTCACATGCATAACCAATATGCAAAACCATTACCACATTAATCAAATGATTCACATGCATAACCAATATGCAAAAACCATCATTTATCATCATCAACTCACTGTTTTAAAGCATTAAACAAAGCCATTGAACAACATGCAACATCATGCATCAAAACCACATTTTCAATGTATAAAACCAAGGATCTCCTACCTAGAGCATCCTTCACATATGGCTTTCAAAACCAGCACTAAACCATGCTAAAATATGCTTTCAAAACAGAACTAAACCATGCAAAACACATGCATTTCAATCATCAACCACAATTGCCTAAAAACCACTTCATATCACAAATCAAGTAAGAAATCCATTTACTTACTCTTGAGCTTAGCAAAGTTGTTTAGACTTAAACTAAGCTCCCAAAACCTTCAAACCTTTGATTAAAAGCCGAAAACCCAACTTCACTCACCGATAACCAAACAAGACTAGCCGACAAGCCTTCCAAGCTTCCGAAACCTTCCGCAAACACCTTCAAAGCTCAAGGGTCAAACTCCCCTGTTTCAAGCACACAAAAACAGCACATTAATGCATCATTATGCATTAAGAACAGCAGCCACACAACCAAACTCGCTGCTCAACACAAAACCAACAATTCGGCTACCAAACCCAACCGAAATCACCTCCAAACACTACCAAAACTTAACCCAGCCAAGATCCATCACTTCTAACCATTTTTATACATCAATTAACATCCAAAATGAATACAAACACATCCTTATACCTCCAGGTATAACAGATCACCAAAAACACTCCAAAAACAACCAAAAACTCAAGCGAAACTTAGGAAATTCAACCTATCCGGGATTGCATTCATTAAACATCAATTTCTAATCAACTTAGCATTCATTTAACATCATTTTGACACTTCAAAACACTGCCCAAACAGATCACACGAAAATTCCACCAAAATCACCAAATCTTGCATTTTAGCCAAAAATCAAGATCTCATTTGAAAAACCATTAACAAATCACAAATCAAGGATTGAGAACTTGGGGATTTCAGTAAAGAACTGATAGTTTAGAGGAGAGAGACGTTCTTACCTCCAAACTTGAATTTCTCCTTTTTAGAGCCAAAAAGCATGATGAAACAACTTGCAAATTGAGAGGTTTTGTTGATGAGATGATTAGGAATCAAATGAGAGTTGAAAAGAGAGATTTAGATGCCAAAATCAGAGAAAGAAATCTGGAGAATTTTGTTTGGGTTGAGAGAAAATAAGAGAAAAGGAAAATGGAGAGAAAATGAAAAAGTAGTTAGGAAATTGGTTAAAATGATTTCCCTCCTTTTCTTAATCTTTAAAATCAGAATAAAGCCTTAAAATATCTTAGAAAAATCTGGAGAAATCCTTTTTGGAATAATAGCTCCTTAAAGATTCAAAGTTTCAATCCTTTATAAAACTGTCCCGCAACTTTCAAAAATTACATTTTGGTCACTAGCCAAAATGTCAACCTTCCAAACCTCATTTTCCAAAATTGATTTCACAGTTCACTTTTATATAATAAAAGATGATTTTAGAACATTTTTTCATATTTTTAATGCAACCCGAACTAGGCTTTCCTAAATTCACTCTTATATATTCGATCAGCACTTTGACCGAACCGGTCAACGCCCAAAACTTCTAAGCCCAAAACCGGGGTGTTACAAAAATGTATTTGATTCATATGTACCAAATGTTGAGATGATTTATGCTATGAGAAATGCATATGAGATTTGAATATGAAATGCTTTAGTTTTCACAAGCATGTGTATGGCTTTTCCATGAGATTTGCATTGGTTTAAATGCATGAGATAGAATAAGGGTACATGTGTTTTTAAATGGAGATTTACTTTGAAATGGTTTTCAAGCATGAGATAGAATGAGCATGTTGTTGAAAATGGCTTTTGAGAAAGAGTTTTGAATAATGCATTGTTGTGTTGGTTTTCTTTGAGCTTGCATCACTAAGAAAATGTGCTTACGCTCTCTTTTACCAACAATGTAGATAACTGAGACAAGTTTTGGGCAGCGAGAAGGTTAAGAACGTCCAAGGAATTGTAAAGCTCGTGTATGGTGATGTTTTTACATACTCTAGTTTTGATATTTGGCAATGAGGATTCAAGGTTGTTTTTGGGAGATGTATTTGGAACTCCCTATGTTTGTAGCTTGTTGGTTATGGCTTTTGAAGTTTGCAAATGGTCTTATATGGTTTGGTTTGAGGTTTGCGGTTCATATTTTGTTGATGTGGTTAGGAAGCATGCCTATAGACTAAATGTTCATGTGTTTGACGTCATGTTTTAGCTTAAGCTTCTTAAATATGTTTGATGTCTAATCATGTTGCTGGCAGGTTATGGTATGATTTGGGATATGTTTGAGTGTGAAAAGATGTGAAAAACCAGAAAAATATGTTGTTGCAGGGCAAGGTGTATCGAAACACCCTTATCTGTTTTGAAACAGGGGCCCGAAATGGCCATAGTGTTTCGGAACAAATGAAGGTGTTTCGGAACACTCTGGCTACTAGAGAGGCCTGTTTCGATACTGGTCTAGGAACGCACCCGAGTACCGAAACGGTCAACTCTGTTTCGATACGGTCGTTTCGATACCAGGGTTAGCGTTCCGAAACGGTTGACCGTTGGCCTGCAAATTTGAATTATTTCCAGTTCTCATGTCTTATATTTTAGTCCTTAATGTTGTGGATGCAATTGATTGAGCTTGGAATGTCCTTTAAGCTGATATTTGACAGAAAAGCATATAACGTGACTAATTACATATTGGTAAGCTTAAAATCTACAAAGTCCTTATATTATCCAAAATTTACATTTTGGTCCTAAAAGTGTAATTCTTACAATTGAGTCCCTAATTGATTTCTGATCGCTGTGCTTTTCTCTCCTATGATTCTTGAGTAATCACATAGGCTTAATGTGCATCTAGAAAATATAAAAAGGAAAAAAGGGTCGTTAATCAAGGTTGACTTTCGGGTTGACTTTGGTTTTCCCCGTGTAATCTTCGTAGTTCGGGTCAAGCGTCTAGGTCGGGCTAAAGGGGATACATTTGTTGGTATCAGAGCTAGGTTTGCAAATGTTTGGGTCTTGGTAAGTGGTTAATGTATCTGATTATGAATGATTGTGACTTTTCGGTAAAAGTATGATGTGTGATTGTTGATGTTTGGTTCTATTGAGATGAGTTTGAGATGATATGCTGTGTTTGGGGTATAGTTTGGGATCCTATTGCCATATCATTACTATTGAGTAGAATTGTTTTCAAAAATGAGCTTGAGTACTTGGATTACTTGCTTTATTATGCCTAATTGAATTTATTGAATTTTGTCAGTTGCATTGTTTTATTATGGGGCCACGTAGAGAGCTTAGAATTAACACTCGTGTTGCGGCTGAGATTGAGAATGTTGAGAATGCTGAGGATCTACCTTATCCTCCCCCTGGTGGACCACCTGGTGGTGGTGGAGCTGGGGTTGGTGCTGGGGTTTTTGGACCCGAGGGAGTTCAGGGGCAAGCTGCTCCTGATATGTCTGTGTTGATACAAGCTATTGCTGGAGCTTTTCAGGCAGCAGAAGCTGGAGCTCATGAAGCTGCAGCACAGGATGGTGCTAATGTGATGTTGCCGTTGGAGCGACTCTGCAGTCTAGGAGGGAATGACTTTAGAGGGTTGACCCCGGAAGGTTTTGAGTCTTGCTTGGAGAGTACAAAGAGGATACTTGGACAGTTGAACTGCAACAATGTTCAGAAGTTGGGATGCATTGTGTCCTTGTTGCATGGTGATGCATATACGTGGTGGATAACCACAATATCGGGGATGGATGATGACGATGTGACTTGGACATTCTTCTTAAATGCATTCAAGCGAAAATTCTTGGGAGTTAGTTACCTTGATGAGAAAAAGAGAGAGTTCATGTCCCTTGTGCAAGGGAGTATGGCGGTGGCAGAATATGAGGTGTAGTTTGTACGCCTTAGACAATATGCACCTGAGCTGATTCCTAGTGAGCGGGAAAGGTGTGAACGTTTCCGTTACTGGCTGGTGGCGGATGTGAAAACCTATATGCTCGCAGTAGACTATACCGATTTCGATGTCCTGCTCACTAGAGCCAAGGACAATGAGCTGAATCTTGGTCTGGCGAGTCGAGCAGGAGAAACTAGCTCAGGGAAGCGAGCTGTAGAGCGTGATCTTGGTAGGGATCGTTATAAGAGGCATAAGGATAGAAGACCACATGGTGATACTAGACGTGGGGGTGGTAACCCTGGGAGAGGTCAGCAAGGACCAAATGCTTTCTTGAGGACTCCTGAGTGTAACTGGTGTGGTAGGAGGCATACTGGTGAGTGTTGGGGCAATCTTGGTACATGTTGGAACTATGGTAATCGAGGGCACATGAAGAAATATTATCCTCAGCCGCTAAGAGAAGGTCAGGCTACGATGAGAGCAATTGAGCCACAGAGAGGTTGTGGACGCGGCCATGGTAACTTTTAGCGTAGAGATGAAGGTGGAAGGAATGTAGCACATGTGGTGGCTGTTCAACCTAAGAGTGGTGGCCAATCTCGAGTGTATGCCCATCGAGAAGGGAGGAATGACACGGACGTGATCGCAAGTACCTTTACTTTGCAATCCTTGTCATTACTTTCTTTGATTGATTCTGGATCTACACACCCGTACATATTGCGTGAACATGCTCATATGCTTGGTTTTCCTGTTGAGTCTTTGGATGTGGATATGCGTGTGACTAGTTCCTTTGGTGAGACGATTGTAACAAGAAGATTGTATAGGAGATGCCCCTTAATGGTGTAAGATCATGTGTTTCTTGTTGATATTATGGAGTTACCATTCTATGGTTTTGATGTAATTCTTGGCATGGATTGGCTTGTTGAGCATAGAGCCATTGTGGATTTTGAAAGCAAGCGAGTTTCGCTGAAACTAGCGGATGATTATGAGGTTGTAGTGGTGGGAGAAAATGTGAAGTTTCTATCTAATGTGGTGTCTACGCTTGAAGCAAGCCGGATGTTGCGTCAAGGATGTGAGGCTTATCTAGCCTTTGCTATGAATCCAAGTATAAAGGAGGTTCGCGTACAAGATATAAGGACCGTGTTTGAGTTTCCTAGAGTGTTTCCGGAGGAACTACCTGGTTTGCCGCCTAGTCGGGAGGTTGAATTCGGAATTGAGTTGTATGAGAACACAACTTCGGTGTCCATTGCTCCCTATCGCATGAAACCCAAAGAGTTGAAAGAGTTGAAGACGCAACTTCAAGAGTTGCTTGACCGAGGCTTTATTCGGCCCAGTGTGTCACCTTGGGGTGCACCGGTCTTGTTTGTTAAAAAGAAAGATGGCACGATGAGGATGTGCATTGATTATCGTCAACTGAATAAGTTGATCATCAAGAACAAGTATCCTTTGCCGAGGATTGATGATCTTTTTGATCAGTTTCGAGGAGCGACTGTGTTTTCAAAGATAGATTTGAGGTCAGGGTACTATCAGTTAAAAGTGAAGGATGTGGATGTGCCGAAAACAGCCTTTCAAACGAGATATGGGCATTATGAATTTCTGGTGATACCGTTCGGATTGACGAATGCTCATGCTACTTTCATGGACATGATGAACAGGGTATTCCATGAATTCTTAGATAAGTTCGTCGTGGTGTTCATCGATGATATCCTTGTGTACTCTCGTACTGAGGAGGAGCATGAGGGTCATTTGAGGATCATTTTGTAAGCGCTGTTAGAAAATCAACTTTATGCTAAGCTGAGCAAATGTGAGTTCTGGCTAGAGGAAGTTGTTTTTCTTGGCCATGTGGTTTCAGCCGAAGGGATTTGAGTTGATCCTCAGAAGATTGAGGCGGTGATGAATTGGAAGCCTCCTAGGTCCGTTCATGAAGTTCGTAGTTTCCTTGGGTTGGCTGGTTACTACCGGAGGTTTGTGGATGGATTTTCTAAGAATGTTGCCCCTTTGACGAAGTTGTTACAGAAGGATGTCAAGTATGAGTGGACGGAAGGGAGACAACAAGCTTTTGAGAAGCTAAAGGCAGCTTTGACGCAAGCTCCTATCTTGGTTCAACCTGAATCAGGAAAAGAGTTTGTGGTGTATAGTGACGCATCCTATGTTGGTTTGGGGTGTGTGTTAATGCAAGAGGGTAAGGTAGTGGCTTATGCATCGCGATAGTTGAAAGTGCATGAGCGCAATTATCCTACGCATGACATTGAGTTGGCTGCATTGGTTTTTGCCCTAATGATCTGGAGACATTATCTCTATGGTGAGAAGTGTACTGTGTACACGGATCATAAAAGTTTGAAGTACCTGATGTCTGAGAAGGAGTTAAATCTTAGGCAACGACGTTGGGTGGAGGTTCTTAAGGATTACGATCTAACGATCGAGTATCATCCGGGGAAGGCCAATGTTGTGGTCGATGCTTTGAGCAGGAAAGTGGAGGTGGAGTTAAGGGCGATGTTTGCTAGCTTGAGCATATCGTGGGATGGTGGTCTTGTTGCTGAATTGCAAGTGAAACCATATCTAGTTCAGTTGATTAAGGATAAACAACTATTGGATGATTCTTTGGTGCCACATGTTCAGGATATCGCAGAAGGTAGACCATCGGATTTTTGTTTTCAATGATGATGGTGTTTTATGTTTTGGGAGTCAGATAGTGGTGCCGAATGATGCTGAATTGAGGCGCACTATTCTAATTGAAGCTCATAGTAGTTCTTTTGCTATGCACCCTGGTAGTACAAAGATGTACCGTGATCTGAAGGATGAGTACTATTAAGTGGGATTGAAGAAAGATGTCGCTGATCATGTTAGTAAATGCATGGTTTGTCAGCAAGTTAAGGTTGAACATCAATTTCCTTCTGGGTTGTTGCAGCCTTTAAAGATCCCTAAATGGAAGTGGGAGAGGATCACCATGGACTTTGTGTATGGTTTGCCTTTATCGCCATCGAAGAAAAATTATGTTTGGCTGATTGTGGATCGCCTCACGAAGTGTGCGCATGTAACCCCCTTAGCCCGACCTAGACGGTTGACCCAAACTACGAAGATTACACGAGGAAAACCAAAGTCAACCCGAAAAGTCAACCTTGATTCACGACCCTTTTTTCTTTTTAATCTAGTCTAGATACACATTAACCCTAAGTGAGTACTCACGAAATACGATAGAGAAAGGCACAACGATCGGATTTCGAAAAGGGACTCAATTGCATAATATACAAATTTAGGGACCAAAATGTAATTTCTAAAAATTAGAAGGTCTTTACTGATTTTAATGTTACCATTATGAAATTAGTCATGTTACATACTTCACTGTCAAATTTCACCTTAATTGAACATCTCAAACTCAAGTAATTTGGGTTCTCATTGCCAAATTATCAAAACTAATAGTGTATGAAAACTTCACCATACATGAGCTTGGATTCCCTTGGAAACACTTAGCTTCCTTGATGCCCTTAAACACCTCAATTATCTGCATTATTGGTAAAAGAGAGCGTAAGCACAAATGCTTAGTGAGGCATGCTCTAAAGTAAACCAACACAATAATGCACTTTTAGAAAACATTTCCATCAAAGCTTTTAAACCACATGCTCATCTCATTCTCATGCTTGATAAACTTTCAAAGCATAAACCATTGAAAACACATGTACCTCCAATCTATCTCATGCATTAAAACCAATGCAAAACTCATGGCAAGGCCATCCACATGCTTGTATTGTCAAAGCATTTCTAAACAAAACACATATGCATATCTCATAGCATAAATCATTTCATCAAGGTACATGTGTAACAAAAACCATTTAATCATTTATATTGGCATTTAGCATCTCATCAATATTCGGATATGCGGACACATTTCTAAACTAGACTCTTCTGGTGGAATCTCACATCACCGTACTCACTTGTCTAGCAACAACTTCCGGTGGAATCTCTCATCACCGTACTCACATGGCGAAATATCTCATCGCCACAAAGCTTGGGTATTTCACCAAGTCCTACCCGATGGAATGCCCATCATCGGAAAATCTCCCTTTGGCTTAACCAAAGAGCACGTACGAATTTTTAGTTTATAGTGCACTCTTATCCTATTGATCGATCAATTTTATCCGGTAAGTTTCTCAACATCTATGCCAATATAATGTGTTAAAATATCATCACACCTACTGTTTTTTTCCATGCAAAATAACCCAAGTGTTTTCTCATCACTTTTCAAAACAATAATCATATTTTGCTTTAAACCTAAAGCTCAAATCTATTCAATGCATCATGCCATCTCATGACAACTCTACAAGCATAATCTCATGCTCCAAAACATGCATAAAACAATAGGAATTTAACCAATACAAACCATGAGCATGTAAAAGAAATTTGGGGCCAAACACCACTTAGAGAGATCAATTCAAGCCATACTTACTTTCGGACTTAGGAAGGTGTTTCAAACCTCTCCTAAATCCCCAAACCTTGTGTTTTTGTCCTCGTGGACTTCAAAACCAAACGCACTCACCAATTTCGTTTCGCTAGCTCGCCAAAACGCCGATTAAGCCTCCGGATCAACTCCAAAAGTGTCCGAAGATGTATCTCATGTTTTAGACACATCAAAGCAGTGGATTAATGCATCATCATGCATTGAAATCTTCAGCCAACACTCCTAAACTCGCTGCTCTACCTAAAACCAACATTTTGGCCACCAAACACAACCAAAATCACCTCCAAACTCTTCCAAAACTTAACCCAGCCAAGATCCGTCACTTCTAATCATTTCTAAACATCAATTAACATCAAAAACAACTCTCAACTCGTCTGTATACTTCCAGCTATAACAGAACACCAAAAACACCTAAAAAACCACCATTTTCATAAGCAAAAACTTAGGAAACACAACCTATTCGAGATTGGATTGATAAAACCTCATTTCTAACATCATTTAACTTCCAAAATACATTAGAGATCTACCTCAAAACAGAGCCCAATCAATTACAACGAAAATCTTCAAGATCTCTTCCAAAATCTTGAGTTTTAAGCAAAAATCTTGTTTCTAACATTAAATCCATTTATAAAACTTTAATAAAGGATTGACAACTTGGGAATTTCAGTAAAGAACTGAGTATTTAGAGGAGAAGAACAATCTTACCTCTAAATGGTGATTTCTCCTTGATTTGGGCCAAATTCCATGAAAATTCAATGTGGAAATCAAAAGAATTTGATGTAAGATTGATGAGGAACCAATATCTGATGGAAATCTCATCAATTGAAGTGAAAATCTATGTGAAAGTTACTGGAGAAAAGGTGTTTGGATGATGGGATTTTGAGAGAAAAAGTAATGAGAGAAAATTAGAGAAAGGTAGTTATGAAAATCAAAAGGTAGTTTTCTCCTTTCTTTTATTTTATTAAACATTAATTAAATCACCCAAATTAAGGAAAAATCTGGAGAAAAATATTTTGAGTAATTAGCTCCTTAAAGATTCAAAGTTTCAATCCTTTACAAAACAGTCACTACTAAACTTTGCAAAAATCGCATTTTGGTCACTACACCGAAATGTAGTATTTCCAAACCTTATTTTGTAAAATTGAGTAATTAGCTCCTATCCCGAACTAGGATTTCCCTAAAACCTCCTTTTATATTCGAACCGTTTCTCAAACCGGTCCGCTTCAAACCCTAAACTTCTAAGCCCAAAATTGGGGTGTTACAACTCTCCCCCTCTTAAGAAATTTCGTCCTCGAAATTTACCTGGAGGAAAAAGGTAGGGAAATTGCTTCTTCATGTCATCCTTTCTTTCCCATGTGGCTTCCTCAACACCACGATGCCTCCACAAGACCTTAACCAACTCAATGGTCTTACCACGAAGAACTTTACTGTCCGTATCCAGAATTTCAACCGGCTCCTCACCATAGGTCAAGTCTGGATTCAACTCCACTTCCTCCACAGGCATTACATACGAAGGATCCGATCTATACCTCCGAAGCATAGAGACATGAAACACATCATGTATCTTCTCCAACTCTTGCGGTAACCTCAGCTTGTACGCAACGGGACCCATACGTTCAATCACCTCGTATGGTCCAATATACCTGGGTCTCAACTTACCCTTCCGGCCGAACCTCATCACCTTCTTCCAAGGTGAAACATTCAAAAACACACGGTCACCCACCGCAAATTCGATCTCCTTACGCTTCAAATCCGCGCAAGACTTATGTCGATCAGAAGCTGCCTTCAACCGCTCACAAATGAGCTTCACCTTCTCGGTGGTTCCTTTCAACAAAGCCGGCATCGAGACCAACTTCTGACCTATTTTAGCCCAGCAAAGAGGAGTTCTGCACTTCCTCCCATACAAGGCTTCATAAGGTGCCATTTGAATACTTGCCTGGTAGCTATTGTTATAAGCAAACTCCACCAAAGGCAAATGCTTCTCCCAAGAGCCTTGGAACTGAATCACACAGCACCTCAACATATCCTCAAGCCCCTGAATAACACGCTCAGACTGACCATCCGTTTGCGGATGATAAGAGGTACTGAAATTCAGCCGCGTACCCAAAGCTTGATGCAAACACTCCCAAAAACGCGATGTGAACCTCAGATCTCTATCTGACACTATGGACCTTGGTACACCATGCAAACGCACGATTTCTGAAATGTACAGCTCTGCAAGCTTATCCAAAGTGTGCGTGGTATGCACAGGTAAGAAATGCGCACACTTCGTAAGGCGATCCACAATCACCCACACCGAATTCTTCTTCGATGGCGACAAAGGCAAACCAGACACAAAGTCCATGGTAATCATTTCCCACTTCCACTCAGGAATTCTCAACGGTTGCAACAACCCTGAAGGAAACTGATGCTCAGCTTTAACCCGCTGACAAACCATACACTTACTCACATACTCCGCAACATCTTTCTTCAAACCCACCTGGTAGTACTCATCCTTTAAATCATGATACATCTTCGTACTACCAGGGTGCATAGCAAAAGGACTACTGTGAGCTTCAGTCAGAATAGTACGCCTCAACTCCGCATCATTTGGCACTACTATTGTAACCCCCGTAGCCCGGCCTAGACGGTTGACCCGAACTACGAAGATTACACGGGGAAAACCAAAGTCAACCCGAAAGTCAACCTTGATTAACGACCCTTTTTTTTCTTTTAAATCTTGTCTAAATGCTCATTAACCCTAGATGTGATCACACAAACAACATACTCAAAGATCACAACCATCAGAGATCATTCAGGGACCCAATTGCACAAGACACAACTTTAGGGACCAATTTGTAAATTCAGAAAACTTTGAGGCCTTAACCAGATTTTAAGTTACCAACTTAAAATTAATCATGTTTCATGCATCTCAGCCAAATTTCAGCTCAAACGGACATCTCAAACTCATACAATTGCACATACAAGATTCAGGACCAAAATGCAAACATTTTGAAACACATAAATGCCACTGTCAGCCCCCAACGGTCAACCGTTCCGAAACGGGAGACAGCCTGTTTCGAAACGCGGGGCCGTTCCGCAACGGGTACCGAAACGGGGGTCGGGCAGAGGCCTCTCCGTTTCGGAACGGTGTCACCCGTTTCGGACGCCTGGGCTGCTTCAAGGCACCCGTTCCGAAACGGTACACCCTGTTCCGAAACACCCTGCACAAAATGCAGAAATTTGCCTATTTAAACATGCAATTAAACATCCAATCATGCTCCAAAAGCCACCAAACTTTGCCAACATGCAATTTAACATAAAAGAGGCATACTTGCATCAACAATTCACCAACATGCCATCATACATGAAAAGCCCCAATTTTAAGACTAAGCTTCCAACACAAGCAATCCATTTAAGCAACATACTTCCAATTCAATCTCATAAGCCAAGCCATGTTCCAACAACATTAACATAAAAACATCCTTGTTCAAACATAAACGAACACATACACGTTAACCCCGAGAGATTCTACCCCCATTGCCTTTATTAACTATAGCTATTCACCGAGACATACATCTCACTTGGAGTCCACCTTGAATCCCTTGCTCCTTGCTGTCCAAACTTCAAGAATCTGCATTGATGGACAAAAAGGAGCGTAAGCACATAATGCTTAGTGAGGAATGCTCAAAACCAAAACACCATCAATGTAGCGGGTCACAAAACACTTTTAAAACAAACCCGATTTGTTTACCAAAGCCATGTTTGAAACCCTTTTCAACAACAAGCATCAAAACCATGCATAGCACATACATGAAAACCAACCCTTAGCTTAGCAAGCTAAGAAAACCTTTTTAAAGCACAACTTACAAATCATCCATTTAGCCAAACCATGCATAAACACCATATGCAAAGCTAAAACAAAGCCTTGGAATACACTCCCATTCCATAACATACCTTTCTTAAACTTGAGAGCCATTTCAAGCAAGAAACCTTTTTAAAACCATTACTCAAGCAATCCATCACATGCATTTACCAAGGCAAAAATATAAACCATACTATCATCATCACATGCCTTTTAAAACAAGTCTTCCAAGACTCCAATGCATTAAAGATACATCATGCTCACATGCATCATTTATCAAATGATAATCAACACTTGTTCAACTTAACAAGTAAACATGAATTTACAAGCATTATACAATTTCCATGCAACCATGCATCTTTTCAAGCATTTCATGCTTCATATGCAATTATGCATCTTTTCAAGCATCCCATGCTTCTACATAATCAAGAACATCATATTGGCCTTCAAGTGATCAATCACATCCACTTTTCAACTCAACATCCAATCGGATACGCGGATTCCGAGCGTTGTCCCTACGCTCCCTACACCCTACCAATCCAAGGTCCTCGAATGGGCAACAACCTCCATTATGACCTCAACATCCTAAGGTTCCCATGTATGGACTTTTAAACACCACACAACCTTAGCTCTTCCCCAAGGTTCCCATGTATGGACTTTTAACCACCATACAACCTTGACATGCACAAGGTTCTCACATATGGGCAACACCTCCATATAACCTTTGCATTCACCGATTGGTAGTTGTAGAACATCACTAATGAGATCCGGGACACCCTACACAAGATCCACACATGGACTTAACACCGCCATTGTGATCTCAACAAGCACAAGGTCCTCACATATGGACTTTTAAACACCATATAACCTTTGCTCAACCAAGGTCCTCGAATGGGCAACACCTCCATTATGACCTCAACCATCTCGTTAGGATACTTGAAGGGAGTTTCCCGGTCCACTCTTGACCACTCCACCTCCAAGGCGACTTAATTCACGGTGCACCCAATCCTATAGCTGGCTAACTATATCCGATCAAAGAACCAAGAACCACTTACATCACTTGCCAATATAACCATCTTACCACATTAGTCCAATGTTCCACATGCATAACCATTATGCAAAACCATTACCACATTAATCAAATGATTCACATGCATAACCAATATGCAAAACCATCATTTACCAACATTAATTCACTGTTTTAAAGCACTAAACAAAGCCATTGAACAACATGCAACACTATGCATCAAATCCACATTTTCAATGTATAAAACCAAGGATCTCTTACCTTGAGCATCCTTCACATATGGCTTTCAAAACCAGCATTAAACCATGCTAAAATATGCTTTCAAAATAGATTTAAACCATGCAAAACACATGCATTTCAATCATCAACCACAATTTCTTAAAAAGCCAATTCATATCACAAATCAAGTAAGAAATCCATTTACTTACTCTTGAGCTTAGCAAAGTTGTTTAGACTTAAACTAAGCTCCCAAAACCTTCAAACCTTTGTTTAAAAGCCGAAAACCCAACTTCACTCACCGATACACAAAACAAAGCTAGCCACCAAGCCTTCCAAGCATCCGAAACCTTCCGCAACACCTCTAAAGCTCACGGATCAAACTCCCCTGTTTCAAGCACACAAAAACAGCACATTAATGCATCATTATGCATTAAGAACAGCAGCCACACAACCAAACTCGCTGCTCGACACAAATCTAACAATTCGGCTACCAAACACAACCGAAATCACCTCCAAACATTACCAAAACTTAACCCAGCCAAGATCCATCACTTCTAACCATTTTTAAACATCATTTAACATCCAAAATGATCACAAACACGTCCTTATACTTCCAGGTATAACAGATCACCAAAAACACTCCAAAAACAACCAAAAACTCAAGCAAAACTTAGGAAATTCAACCTATCCGGGATTGCATTAATTAAACCTCAACTTCTAATCAATTTAGCATTCATTTAACATCATTTTGACACTTCAAAACACTGCCCAAACAGATCACACGAAAATTTCACCAAAATCACCAAATCTTGCATTTTAAGCCAAAATCAAGATTTCTATTGAAAAGCCTTTAACAAAACACAAACCAAGGATTGAGAACTTGGGAATTTCAGTAAAGAACTTGAAGTTCAGAGGAGAAGGACGTTCTTACCTCCAAACTTGAGTTTCTCCTTTTTGGAGCCAAAAAGCTTGATGAAACAACTTGCAAATTGAGAGGTTTTGTTGATGAGATGATTAGGAATCAAATGAGAGTTGAAATGAGTGATTTGAGTGACAAAATCAGAGGAGGAAATCTGGAGAGAATGTGTTTGGTTTGAGAGAAAAGATGAGAGAAAATGGTTGAGAGAAAAGTTAGTTAGATTTAGGAAAATATCTTCCCTCCACTTTTCTTTAGTTTAAAAACATTTAATTAATCATTTAATATATTTAGAAAATCTGGAGAAACTCTCATTGGGTAAATAGCTCCTTAAAGATTCAAAGTTTCAATCCTTTATAAAACTGTCACCGAACTTTCAAAAATTACATTTTGGTCACTAGCCAAAATGTCAACCTTCCGAACCTCATTTTCCAAAATTGATTTCACAGTTCACTTTTATATATTAAAAGATGATTTTAGAACATTTTTCCATATTTTTAATGCAACCCGAACTAGGCTTTCCTAAATTCACCTCTTATATATTCGATCAGCACTTTGACCGAACCGGTCAACGCCCAAAACTTCTGAGCCCAAAACCGGGGCGTTACAACTCTCCCCCCCTTAGGAAATTTCGTCCTCGAAATTTCAACTGGCGAAAAGAGAACAACAACTTTCTCAAAACACACACAAGGCAACACAAAACCCTCAACCAACACTGAACACTTTCCACACAAAACTCCACTGAACCCAACACCACTACATGTTGTTCACAAACCCAGAACACTCAAAGATAGCCACAACTTAACCTTCCACATCTCCAGACTGTACACAGCCCCAACTTCAACCATAAAGAACTTTAGCTTTCACAGCACACACTACTGTAACACACAACTTCTAAGACTGGTTCACACAGGGACTCTAACCAATCCAATTCAACCACCATACAAACTTCTCTGCTTCCAAAACTCTTGCAACTCTCAAACCTCTTCCAAGAATCTTCCCAACAAGCAAAAATTCTTAAGCATCAACTGCTTACCCAAACTCCTCAACAAAAGCTGATAAACCTCCACAACTATTGCTAACATTACCACCACGACTCACCAGGTCTACTCACCCACAAACCAAAATTACATCACAACCTCAACTCGGCTCCGCCAGCGGCTCCATACACCACCAGCTGACCTCAAAAGAAATTCACATACACACAACCAGCCAACCACTTCTCATAAGAATCCTTCCAAACAACACAAGCCTTCGATCCTTCTTGATCCTTCCACTTCAACTTAAATGCTAAGCTACCTCAGCACTTGGAAAAACAACCACCAAACTGCAACCTCACTTAGCACAAAGGAACTACCGCTCCCACTTAGCTATTCAAACCACTTGACCGATCCTACTTCAACCGGTACTCCTCACCACCAAACCACTAAACTTTATAAGCAACAAACACCATCCTTCTACCATCAAACCATACCACTCTCACTATTACTAGCAACTAGCCTAATATACTTCATTACGTCTAACTCTCACCCAGCACCAAAACAACCTCTAAAAACCCATCATCCAACCACCACTCTAACAGATTCGATTAGTTACTAGCGAGTGTGAACATCAGATGCATGATCACCAACATGCCCTATCAATGCCTGATGTACATGTATGCAAAACCTCTAATGTCATGCCACATGTATGCATGGACCAACATATATAATATAGCATATAACAATGATTTTAACTGTGCATGAATGCCAGTTCACACCCTCCAATAACATCCTCAAATCCGTCTAAGAACAACCTCCTACCTCACTTCTAACTTAACTACTCCACCATACCAGCAACTACTAACCACAAGATTCTCACAAAGCCCTCTTCACATCAAAGACATTTCCAAACTACAACCATTACCCCAAACATGCTAGCAACAAGACTAAACTTACCACGCAAGGAAAACCAACAGAAACCAAACTAAGGTAACTAGAGCAAAGATTACTAAACAAGGTTACCTGAAAACACAACACCTCTCTGAAGCTTCATCAGACGAACTCTCTTCCTTGCGGAACCATCATCCTCCTGCCGCACCACTGCAGCACTAGCTAACACACTAGGGCCACCACCACCTCCTTGCGGTAAAGAACCTTGACTGTTCTGAGCCAACATCAAACAATCACGTCTCATGTGTCCAGCAGACCCACATTTCCAGCAACTCTCCTTCCCCGCACTCTTCACAACTTTCTGCTCTTTCTGCCACTTCTGAACCTTGCCTCGGCCGTGCCCACGACCTTTCTGAGATCCTTTGGTTATCACTGAAGCTGACTTCACCCCTAAAGGACAATCACGCTTAACATGCACTTTGGAACCACAATTCCAACAAACACCTGCGCCCCCACAACGTCCAACATGGCGCCTTTCACAACGGTCACACACCGGTGGCTGAACTTCCACTCCTTGCCCAAGCAACACTTGCTCTACAACAGCACCACCATCACAATGCTCAACCCTTGGGAACTTCCCTCCAAGATACCTTTCACAAAAGGCAGATACAAAGAAATCCCAATCAATATCAGGGATATGTGACGCCACCGCCACAGATGTCCACCAGGCACATGCATCCTCCAACATCAGGGAAACAACACTCCCCAGCTTACAGGCATAATCACAGCCTTCCCGATCCAAAATCAGAACCACACTGGCCAACCAGGCCTCAAACATCTCCGGTGTAGAACCATGATATTCCACAGCACCCAAATCAAGCAAACGCTGCTTCGGCAAACCCACACATTCCACAGCCAGCACATCCACTGACTTTACCTTTACCACAGCCTGAGATGTTCCCAACACCTCCTGAACATCAGATGATGAACTCTTCACCGCAGAACTAGCTTCTTTCCCTTGCCTTATCACCTCAACCCCAGGCACAGAAAACTGAGACAAAACACCTCCATGAAAGGGTGAATTCCACGCCTTAACAACCTGCCCCAAGGCAGCAACCATCTCACCCAACTGCCATTCTTTCATCGACTTAGCCATACTACTAACAACAACAAACATACAATCACAACAAACGAACAAACCAGTTAGACCAGCATTAAGCAAGAATTCAAACTCCAACTCCAAAATAACACAATAGCTATATTAATAAGGCAATGGGTATCCCGAATCCTCCCCTTTACATGACATAACAGTCAACACAACATGGATATCACAACATCAAGCATATCAAACAACACACCTTGATCATGCTTACATCAAACAGCATCCATTTGCATCAGCATATTAACAACATAACATACTCATTACACAATCATCAAGCATAACACCAGCTCACAACATCAGCACATATCCACATTAATTCAACAATGATTCATAAACACAAACATGCTCGAAAACATCAGCAACATGCTCAGAAACATCAACAATTTGCTCAGATACATCAGCATCATGCCCAGAAACACGTGTTTCAACCAACACTCAACCAACTTTCATCCACACAACAAGGTAAACATCAACACACATCACAACAACTTACCGTTTTCCCCAAGCATTCGCAACACAGCTCTGATACCACCAAATGTAACCCCCGTAGCCCGGCCTAGACGGTTGACCCGAACTACGAAGATTACACGGGGAAAACCAAAGTCAACCCAAAAGTCAACCTTGATTAACGACCCTTTTTTTTCTTTTAAATCTTGTCTAAATGCTCATTAACCCTAGATGTGATCACACAAACAACATACTCAAAGATCACAACCATCAGAGATCATTCAGGGACCCAATTGCACAAGACACAACTTTAGGGACCAATTTGTAAATTCAGAAAACTTTGAGGCCTTAACCAGATTTTAAGTTACCAACTTAAAATTAATCATGTTTCATGCATCTCAGCCAAATTTCAGCTCAAACGGACATCTCAAACTCATACAATTGCACATACAAGATTCAGGACCAAAATGCAAACATTTTGAAACACATAACTGCCACTGTCAGCCCCCAACGGTCAACCGTTCCGAAACGGGAGACAGCCCGTTTCGAAACGCGGGGCCGTTTCGCAACGGGTACCGAAACGGGGGTCGTGCAGAGGCCTCTCCGTTTCGGAACGGTGTCACCCGTTTCGGACGCCTGGGCTGCTTCAAGGCACCCGTTCCGAAACGGTACACCCTGTTCCGAAACACCCTGCACAAAATGCAGAAATTTGCCTATTTAAACATGCAATTAAACATCCAATCATGCTCCAAAAGCCACCAAACTTTGCCAACATGCAATTTAACATAAAAGAGGCATACTTGCATCAACAATTCACCAACATGCCATCATACATGAAAAGCCCCAATTTTAAGACTAAGCTTCCAACACAAGCAATCCATTTAAGCAACATACTTCCAATTCAATCTCATAAGCCAAGCCATGTTCCAGCAACATTAACATAAAAACATCCTTGTTCAAACATAAACGAACACATACACGTTAACCCCGAGAGATTCTACCCCCATTGCCTTTATTAACTATAGCTATTCACCGAGACATACATCTCACTTGGAGTCCACCTTGAATCCCTTGCTCCTTGCTGTCCAAACTTCAAGAATCTGCATTGATGGACAAAAAGGAGCGTAAGCACATAATGCTTAGTGAGGAATGCTCAAAACCAAAACACCATCAATGCAGCGGGTCACAAAACACTTTTAAAACAAACCCGATTTGTTTACCAAAGCCATGTTTGAAACCCTTTTCAACAACAAGCATCAAAACCATGCATAGCACATACATGAAAACCAACCCTTAGCTTAGCAAGCTAAGAAAACCTTTTTAAAGCACAACTTACAAATCATCCATTTAGCCAAACCATGCATAAACACCATATGCAAAGCTAAAACAAAGCCTTGGAATACACTCCCATTCCATAACATACCTTTCTTAAACTTGAGAGCCATTTCAAGCAAGAAACCTTTTTAAAACCATTACTCAAGCAATCCATCACATGCATTTACCAAGGCAAAAATATAAACCATACTATCATCATCACATGCCTTTTAAAACAAGTCTTCCAAGACTCCAATGCATTAAAGATACATCATGCTCACATGCATCATTTATCAAATGATAATCAACACTTGTTCAACTTAACAAGTAAACATGCATTTACAAGCATTATACAATTTCCATGCAACCATGCATCTTTTCAAGCATTTCATGCTTCATATGCAATTATGCATCTTTTCAAGCATCCCATGCTTCTACATAATCAAGAACATCATATTGGCCTTCAAGTGATCAATCACATCCACTTTTCAACTCAACATCCAATCGGATACGCGGATTCCGAGCGTTGTCCCTACGCTCCCTACACCCTACCAATCCAAGGTCCTCGAATGGGCAACAACCTCCATTATGACCTCAACATCCTAAGGTTCCCATGTATGGACTTTTAAACACCACACAACCTTAGCTCTTCCCCAAGGTTCCCATGTATGGACTTTTAACCACCATACAACCTTGACATGCACAAGGTTCTCACATATGGGCAACACCTCCATATAACCTTTGCATTCACCGATTGGTAGTTGTAGAACATCACTAACGAGATCCGGGACACCCTACACAAGATCCACACATGGACTTAACACCGCCATTGTGATCTCAACAAGCACAAGGTCCTCACATATGGACTTTTAAACACCATATAACCTTTGCTCAACCAAGGTCCTCGAATGGGCATCACCTCCATTATGACCTCAACCATCTCTTTAGGATACTTGAAGGGAGTTTCCCGGTCCACTCTTGACCACTCCACCTCCAAGGCGACTTAATTCACGGTGCACCCAATCCTATAGCCGGCTAACTATATCCGATCAAAGAACCAAGAACCACTTACATCACTTGCCAATATAACCATCTTACCACATTAGTCCAATGTTCCACATGCATAACCATTATGCAAAACCATTACCACATTAATCAAATGATTCACATGCATAACCAATATGCAAAACCATCATTTACCAACATTAATTCACTGTTTTAAAGCACTAAACAAAGCCATTGAACAACATGCAACACTATGCATCAAATCCACATTTTCAATGTATAAAACCAAGGATCTCTTACCTTGAGCATCCTTCACATATGGCTTTCAAAACCAGCATTAAACCATACTAAAATATGCTTTCAAAACAGATTTAAACCATGCAAAACACATGCATTTCAATCATCAACCACAATTTCTTAAAAAGCCAATTCATATCACAAATCAAGTAAGAAATCCATTTACTTACTCTTGAGCTTAGCAAAGTTGTTTAGACTTAAACTAAGCTCCCAAAACCTTCAAACCTTTGTTTAAAAGCCGAAAACCCAACTTCACTCACCGATACACAAAACAAAGCTAGCCACCAAGCCTTCCAAGCATCCGAAACCTTCCGCAACACCTCTAAAGCTCACGGATCAAACTCCCTTGTTTCAAGCACACAAAAACAGCACATTAATGCATCATTATGCATTAAGAACAGCAGCCACACAACCAAACTCGCTGCTCGACACAAATCCAACAATTCGGCTACCAAACACAACCGAAATCACCTCCAAACATTACCAAAACTTAACCCAGCCAAGATCCATCACTTCTAACCATTTTTAAACATCATTTAACATCCAAAATGATCACAAACACGTCCTTATACTTCCAGGTATAACAGATCACCAAAAACACTCCAAAAACAACCAAAAACTCAAGCAAAACTTAGGAAATTCAACCTATCCGGGATTGCATTAATTAAACCTCAACTTCTAATCAATTTAGCATTCATTTAACATCATTTTGACACTTCAAAACACTGCCCAAACAGATCACACGAAAATTTCACCAAAATCACCAAATCTTGCATTTTAAGCCAAAATCAAGATTTCTATTGAAAAGCCTTTAACAAAACACAAACCAAGGATTGAGAACTTGGGAATTTCAGTAAAGAACTTGAAGTTCAGAGGAGAAGGACGTTCTTACCTCCAAACTTGAGTTTCTCCTTTTTGGAGCCAAAAAGCTTGATGAAACAACTTGCAAATTGAGAGGTTTTGTTGATGAGATGATTAGGAATCAAATGAGAGTTGAAATGAGTGATTTGAGTGACAAAATCAGAGGAGGAAATCTGGAGAGAATGTGTTTGGTTTGAGAGAAAAGATGAGAGAAAATGGTTGAGAGAAAAGTTAGTTAGATTTAGGAAAATATCTTCCCTCCACTTTTCTTTAGTTTAAAAACATTTAATTAATCATTTAATATATTTAGAAAATCTGGAGAAACTCTCATTGGGTAAATAGCTCCTTAAAGATTCAAAGTTTCAATCCTTTATAAAACTGTCACCGAACTTTCAAAAATTACATTTTGGTCACTAGCCAAAATGTCAACCTTCCGAACCTCATTTTCCAAAATTGATTTCACAGTTCACTTTTATATATTAAAAGATGATTTTAGAACATTTTTCCAAATTTTTAATGCAACCCGAACTAGGCTTTCCTAAATTCACCTCTTATATATTCGATCAGCACTTTGACCGAACCGGTCAACGCCCAAAACTTCTGAGCCCAAAACCGGGGCGTTACAACTCTCCCCCCTTAGGAAATTTCGTCCTCGGAATTTCAACCGGCGAAAAGAGAACAACAACTTTCTCAAAACACACACAAGGCAACACAAAACCCTCAACCAACACTGAACACTTTCCACACAAAACTCCACTGAACCCAACACCACTACATGCTGTTCACAAACCCAGAACACTCAAAGATAGCCACAACTTAACCTTCCACATCTCCAGACTGTACACAGCCCCAACTTCAACCATAAAGAACTTTAGCTTTCACAGCACACACTACTGTAACACACAACTTCCAAGACTGGTTCACACAGGGACTCTAACCAATCCAATTCAACCACCATACAAACTTCTCTGCTTCCAAAACTCTTGCAACTCTCAAACCTCTTCCAAGAATCTTCCCAACAAGCAAAAATTCTTAAGCATCAACTGCTTACCCAAACTCCTCAACAAAAGCTGATAAACCTCCACAACTATTGCTAACATTACCACCACGACTCACCAGGTCTACTCACCCACAAACCAAAATTACATCACAACCTCAACTCGGCTCCGCCAGCGGCTCCATACACCACCAGCTGACCTCAAAAGAAATTCACATACACACAACCAGCCAACCACTTCTCATAAGAATCCTTCCAAACAACACAAGCCTTCGATCCTTCATGATCCTTCCACTTCAACTTAAATGCTAAGCTACCTCAGCACTTGGAAAAACAACCACCAAACTGCAACCTCACTTAGCACAAAGGAACTACCGCTCCCACTTAGCTATTCAAACCACTTGACCGATCCTACTTCAACCGGTACTCCTCACCACCAAACCACTAAACTTTATAAGCAACAAACACCATCCTTCTACCATCAAACCATACCACTCTCACTATTACTAGCAACTAGCCTAATATACTTCATTACGTCTAACTCTCACCCAGCACCAAAACAACCTCTAAAAACCCATCATCCAACCACCACTCTAACAGATTCGATTAGTTACTAGCGAGTGTGAACATCAGATGCATGATCACCAACATGCCCTATCAATGCCTGATGTACATGTATGCAAAACCTCTAATGTCATGCCACATATATGCATGGACCAACATATATAATATAGCATATAACAATGATTTTAACTGTGCATGAATGCCAGTTCACACCCTCCAATAACATCCTCAAATCCGTCTAAGAACAACCTCCTACCTCACTTCTAACTTAACTACTCCACCATACCAGCAACTACTAACCACAAGATTCTCACAAAGCCCTCTTCACATCAAAGACATTTCCAAACTACAACCATTACCCCAAACATGCTAGCAACAACACTAAACTTACCACGCAAGGAAAACCAACAGAAACCAAACTAAGGTAACTAGAGCAAAGATTACTAAACAAGGTTACCTGAAAACACAACACCTCTCTGAAGCTTCATCAGACGAGCTCTCTTCCTTGCGGAACCATCATCCTCCTGCCGCACCACTGCAGCACTAGCTAACACACTAGGGCCACCACCACCTCCTTGCGGTAAAGAACCTTGACTGTTCCGAGCCAACATCAAACAATCACGTCTCATGTGTCCAGCAGACCCACATTTCCAGCAACTCTCCTTCCCCGCACTCTTCACAACTTTCTGCTCTTTCTGCCACTTCTGAACCTTGCCTCGGCCGTGCCCACGACCTTTCTGAGATCCTTTGGTTATCACTGAAGCTGACTTCACCCCTAAAGGACAATCACGCTTAACATGCACTTTGGAACCACAATTCCAACAAACACCTGCGCCCCCACAACGTCCAACATGGCGCCTTTCACAACGGTCACACACCGGTGGCTGAACTTCCACTCCTTGCCCAAGCAACACTTGCTCTACAACAGCACCACCATCACAATGCTCAACCCTTGGGAACTTCCCTCCAAGATACCTTTCACAAAAGGCAGATACAAAGAAATCCCAATCAATATCAGGGATATGTGACGCCACCGCCACAGATGTCCACCAGGCACATGCATCCTCAAACATCAGGGAAACAACACTCCCCAGCTTACAGGCATAATCACAGCCTTCCCGATCCAAAATCAGAACCACACTGGCCAACCAGGCCTCAAACATCTCCGGTGTAGAACCATGATATTCCACAGCACCCAAATCAAGCAAACGCTGCTTCGGCAAACCCACACATTCCACAGCCAGCACATCCACTGACTTTACCTTTACCACAGCCTGAGATGTTCCCAACACCTCCTGAACATCAGATAATGAACTCTTCACCGCAGAACTAGCTTCTTTCCCTTGCCTTATCACCTCAACCCCAGGCACAGAAAACTGAGACAAAACACCTCCACGAAAGGGTGAATTCCACGCCTTAACAACCTGCCCCAAGGCAGCAACCATCTCACCCAACTGCCATTCTTTCATCGACTTAGCCATACTACTAACAACAACAAACATACAATCACAACAAACGAACAAACCAGTTAGACCAGCATTAAGCAAGGATTCAAACTCCAACTCCAAAATAACACAATAGCTATATTAATAAGGCAATGGGTATCCCGAATCCTCCCCTTTACATGACATAACAGTCAACACAACATGGATATCACAACATCAAGCATATCAAACAACACACCTTGATCATGCTTACATCAAACAGCATCCATTTGCATCAGCATATTAACAACATAACATACTTATTACACAATCATCAAGCATAACACCAGCTCACAACATCAGCACATATCCACATTAATTCAACAATGATTCATAAACACAAACATGCTCGAAAACATCAGCAACATGCTCAGAAACATCAACAATTTGCTCAGATACATCAGCATCATGCCCAGAAACACGTGTTTCAACCAACACTCAACCAACTTTCATCCACACAACAAGGTAAACATCAACACACATCACAACAACTTACCGTTTTCCCCAAGCATTCGCAACACAGCTCTGATACCACCAAATGTAACCCCCGTAGCCCGGCCTAGACGGTTGACCCGAACTACGAAGATTACACGGGGAAAACCAAAGTCAACCCAAAAGTCAACCTTGATTAACGACCCTTTTTTTTCTTTTAAATCTTGTCTAAATGCTCATTAACCCTAGATGTGATCACACAAACAACATACTCAAAGATCACAACCATCAGAGATCATTCAGGGACCCAATTGCACAAGACACAACTTTAGGGACCAATTTGTAAATTCAGAAAACTTTGAGGCCTTAACCAGATTTTAAGTTACCAACTTAAAATTAATCATGTTTCATGCATCTCAGCCAAATTTCAGCTCAAACGGACATCTCAAACTCATACAATTGCACATACAAGATTCAGGACCAAAATGCAAACATTTTGAAACACATAACTGCCACTGTCAGCCCCCAACGGTCAACCGTTCCGAAACGGGAGACAGCCCGTTTCGAAACGCGGGGCCGTTCCGCAACGGGTACCGAAACGGGGGTCGGGCAGAGGCCTCTCCGTTTCGGAACGGTGTCACCCGTTTCGGACGCCTGGGCTGCTTCAAGGCACCCGTTCCGAAACGGTACACCCTGTTCCGAAACACCCTGCACAAAATGTAGAAATTTGCCTATTTAAACATGCAATTAAACATCCAATCATGCTCCAAAAGCCACCAAACTTTGCCAACATGCAATTTAACATAAAAGAGGCATACTTGCATCAACAATTCACCAACATGCCATCATACATGAAAAGCCCCAATTTTAAGACTAAGCTTCCAACACAAGCAATCCATTTAAGCAACATACTTCCAATTCAATCTCATAAGCCAAGCCATGTTCCAACAACATTAACATAAAAACATCCTTGTTCAAACATAAACGAACACATACACGTTAACCCCGAGAGATTCTACCCCCATTGCCTTTATTAACTATAGCTATTCACCGAGACATACATCTCACTTGGAGTCCACCTTGAATCCCTTGCTCCTTGTTGTCCAAACTTCAAGAATCTGCATTGATGGACAAAAAGGAGCGTAAGCACATAATGCTTAGTGAGGAATGCTCAAAACCAAAACACCATCAATGCAGCGGGTCACAAAACACTTTTAAAACAAACCCGATTTGTTTACCAAAGCCATGTTTGAAACCCTTTTCAACAACAAGCATCAAAACCATGCATAGCACATACATGAAAACCAACCCTTAGCTTAGCAAGCTAAGAAAACCTTTTTAAAGCACAACTTACAAATCATCCATTTAGCCAAACCATGCATAAACACCATATGCAAAGCTAAAACAAAGCCTTGGAATACACTCCCATTCCATAACATACCTTTCTTAAACTTGAGAGCCATTTCAAGCAAGAAACCTTTTTAAAACCATTACTCAAGCAATCCATCACATGCATTTACCAAGGCAAAAATATAAACCATACTATCATCATCACATGCCTTTTAAAACAAGTCTTCCAAGACTCCAATGCATTAAAGATACATCATGCTCACATGCATCATTTATCAAATGATAATCAACACTTGTTCAACTTAACAAGTAAACATGCATTTACAAGCATTATACAATTTCCATGCAACCATGCATCTTTTCAAGCATTTCATGCTTCATATGCAATTATGCATCTTTTCAAGCATCCCATGCTTCTACATAATCAAGAACATCATATTGGCCTTCAAGTGATCAATCACATCCACTTTTCAACTCAACATCCAATCGGATACGCGGATTCCGAGCGTTGTCCCTACGCTCCCTACACCCTACCAATCCAAGGTCCTCGAATGGGCAACAACCTCCATTATGACCTCAACATCCTAAGGTTCCCATGTATGGACTTTTAAACACCACACAACCTTAGCTCTTCCCCAAGGTTCCCATGTATGGACTTTTAACCACCATACAACCTTGACATGCACAAGGTTCTCACATATGGGCAACACCTCCATATAACCTTTGCATTCACCGATTGGTAGTTGTAGAACATCACTAACGAGATCCGGGACACCCTACACAAGATCCACACATGGACTTAACACCGCCATTGTGATCTCAACAAGCACAAGGTCCTCACATATGGACTTTTAAACACCATATAACCTTTGCTCAACCAAGGTCCTCGAATGGGCAACACCTCCATTATGACCTCAACCATCTCGTTAGGATACTTGAAGGGAGTTTCCCGGTCCACTCTTGACCACTCCACCTCCAAGGCGACTTAATTCACGGTGCACCCAATCCTATAGCCGGCTAACTATATCCGATCAAAGAACCAAGAACCACTTACATCACTTGCCAATATAACCATCTTACCACATTAGTCCAATGTTCCACATGCATAACCATTATGCAAAACCATTACCACATTAATCAAATGATTCACATGCATAACCAATATGCAAAACCATCATTTACCAACATTAATTCACTGTTTTAAAGCACTAAACAAAGCCATTGAACAACATGCAACACTATGCATCAAATCCACATTTTCAATGTATAAAACCAAGGTTCTCTTACCTTGAGCATCCTTCACATATGGCTTTCAAAACCAGCATTAAACCATGCTAAAATATGCTTTCAAAACAGATTTAAACCATGCAAAACACATGCATTTCAATCATCAACCACAATTTCTTAAAAAGCCAATTCATATCACAAATCAAGTAAGAAATCCATTTACTTACTCTTGAGCTTAGCAAAGTTGTTTAGACTTAAACTAAGCTCCCAAAACCTTCAAACCTTTGTTTAAAAGCCGAAAACCCAACTTCACTCACCGATACACAAAACAAAGCTAGCCACCAAGCCTTCCAAGCATCCGAAACCTTCCGCAACACCTCTAAAGCTCACGGATCAAACTCCCCTGTTTCAAGCACACAAAAACAGCACATTAATGCATCATTATGCATTAAGAACAGCAGCCACACAACCAAACTCGCTGCTCGACACAAATCCAACAATTCGGCTACCAAACACAACCGAAATCACCTCCAAACATTACCAAAACTTAACCCAGCCAAGATCCATCACTTCTAACCATTTTTAAACATCATTTAACATCCAAAATGATCACAAACACGTCCTTATACTTCCAGGTATAACAAATCACCAAAAACACTCCAAAAACAACCAAAAACTCAAGCAAAACTTAGGAAATTCAACCTATCCGGGATTGCATTAATTAAACCTCAACTTCTAATCAATTTAGCATTCATTTAACATCATTTTGACACTTCAAAACACTGCCCAAACAAATCACACAAAAATTTCACCAAAATCACCAAATCTTGCATTTTAAGCCAAAATCAAGATTTCTATTGAAAAGCCTTTAACAAAACACAAACCAAGGATTGAGAACTTGGGAATTTCAGTAAAGAACTTGAAGTTCAGAGGAGAAGGACGTTCTTACCTCCAAACTTGAGTTTCTCCTTTTTGGAGCCAAAAAGCTTGATGAAACAACTTGCAAATTGAGAGGTTTTGTTGATGAGATGATTAGGAATCAAATGAGAGTTGAAATGAGTGATTTGAGTGACAAAATCAGAGGAGGAAATCTGGAGAGAATGTGTTTGGTTTGAGAGAAAAGATGAGAGAAAATGGTTGAGAGAAAAGTTAGTTAGATTTAGGAAAATATCTTCCCTCCACTTTTCTTTAGTTTAAAAACATTTAATTAATCATTTAATATATTTAGAAAATCTGGAGAAACTCCCATTGGGTAAATAGCTCCTTAAAGATTCAAAGTTTCAATCCTTTATAAAACTGTCACCGAACTTTCAAAAATTACATTTTGGTCACTAGCCAAAATGTCAACCTTCCGAACCTCATTTTCCAAAATTGATTTCACAGTTCACTTTTATATATTAAAAGATGATTTTAGAACATTTTTCCATATTTTTAATGCAACCCGAACTAGGCTTTCCTAAATTCACCTCTTATATATTCGATCAGCACTTTGACCGAACCGGTCAACGCCCAAAACTTCTGAGCCCAAAACCGGGGCGTTACAACTATTCGACTTCCAAAACATAGAACTCCATCATCATTAAAACAAAATTCCGATGGTCTATCCTCAGCAATATCCTGAAAATGTGGCACCAACGAATCATCCAACAACTGCTTATCTTTTATCAACTGAACCAAAGATGGTTTCACTTGCAATTCAGCCACAAGACCTCCATCTTGCAAAATACTCAAGCTGGCAAACATAGCCCTTAACTCCACTGCCACCTTCCTGCTCAAGGCATCCGCCACAACATTAGCTTTTCCCGGATGATACTCGATCATCAGATCGTAATCTTTGAGCAACTCCACCCAACGTCGTTGCCTAAGATTCAACTCCTTCTGTGACATCAGATACTTCAAACTCTTGTGATCCGTGTACACAGTACACTTCTCACCATAAAGATAATGTCTCCAAAGCAAAAACCACCGCAGCTAACTCAATATCATGCGTAGGATAATTGCGCTCATGCACCTTCAACCGTCGCGATGCATAAGCCACCACCCTACCCTCCTGCATTAGCACACATCCCAAACCAACGTAAGATGCGTCACTATACACCACAAACTCTTTTCCTGATTCAGGTTGAACCAAGATAGGAGCTTGCGTCAAAGCTGCCTTAAGCTTCTCAAAAGCTTGTTGTCTTGCTTCCGTCCACTCATACTTGACATCCTTTTGCAACAACTTCGTCAAAGGTGCAGCAATCTTCGAAAAACCATCCACAAACCTCCGGTAATATCCTGCCAACCCAAGGAAACTACGGACTTCATGAACAGACTTAGAAGGCTTCCAATTCATAACCGTCTCGACCTTCTGAGGATCAACACGAATTCCCTCAGCCGAAACCACATGACCAAGGAACACAACCTCCTTTAGCCAAAACTCACACTTACTCAGCTTAGCATAAAGCTGATTTTCCAGAAGCGCTTGCAAGACAACCCTCAGATGACCTTCATGCTCTTCCTCGGTACGAGAGTACACAAGGATATCGTCGATGAACACCACAACAAACTTGTCCAAGTATTCATGGAACACTCTATTCATTATGTCCATGAAAGCTGCAGGAGCATTCGTCAAGCCAAACAGCATCACAAGGAATTCATAATGCCCATACCTCGTCCTAAAGGTTGTTTTTGGCACATCCACATCTTTCAGCTTAAGCTGGTAGTACCCTGACCTTAAGTCAATCTTAGAGAACACATCCGCTTCACGAAACTGATCAAAAAGATCATCAATCCTCGGAAAAGGATACTGATTCTTAATGGTCAACTTGTTCAGCTGACGATAATCGATGCACATTCTCATAGTGCCATCCTACTTCTTCACAAACAAGACCGGCGCACCCCACGGTGACACACTCGGCCGAATGAACCCACGGTCAAGCAACTCCTGAAGTTGCGTCTTCAACTCCTTAGGTGTCATGCGATAGGGAGCAATGGACACCGGAGTTGTATTTTCATATAGCTCAATTCCAAACTCCACCTCTCGACTAGGGGGCAATCCAGGTAACTCCTCCGGAAACACTCCAGGGAACTCACGAACAGTTCTGATATCCTGAACGCACAACTTCTTTATATTAGTATTCATTACAAAGACTAGGTAAGCCTCGCAACCTTGCCTCAACATTCGGCTTGCTTCCAAGGTAGACACCACATTGGCAAGAAACTTTACATTCTCACCAACCACCACCACTTCGTAATTATCCGCCAGTTTCAGCGAAACTCGCTTACTTTTAAAATCCACTACAGCTCGATGTTCAACAAGCCAATCCATACCAAGGATTACATCAAAACCATAGAAAGGCAATTCTATGAGATCAACAAGAAAAACATGATTTTGCACTTCCAAGGGACATCTTCTATACAACTTTCGTGTTACAATCGTCTCACCAAAGGAACTAGTCACACGCATACCAACATGCAAAGACTCAACAAGTAAACAAAGCATTTGAGCATGTTCACGTAATATGTATGAGTGTGTAGATCTAGAATCAATCAAAGAAAGTAATGATAAGGATTGCAAAGTAAAGGTACCTGCGATCACATCCGTATCATTCCTTTCCTCACGCTGAGCATACACTCGAGCCTGGCCACCACCCTCAGGTTGAACAGCCACAACATGTGCTACATTCCTCCCTCCATCATCTCTGCGCTGAAAATTACCACGGCCGCGCCCATGACCTCTCTGTGGCTCAGCTGCTCTCACCGGAGCTTGTCCCTCCTTCAAAGGCTGAGGACAATCCTTCTTCAAATGCCCCCGGTTTCCGCAATTCCAGCATGTACCAAGGTTACCCCAACACTTGCCACCATGTCGTCTACCACAACGGTTACACTCAAGAGTCCTCTGAACAGCATTAGGTCCTTGCTGACCTTTACCAGGGTTACCACCTCCACGCCTAGCATCAAAGTGCGGCCTCCTATCCTTATGCCTCTTGTTACGATCTCTACCATAATCGCGTTCAGCCGCTCTCTTCCAAGAGCTATATCCACCCGCACGGCTAGTCAAACCAAGATTCGACTCAATGTCCTTGGCTCTGGTGACCAAGACATCGAAATCTGTATAGTCAGCCACAAGCATGAAAGTCTTCACATCCGTTACTAACCCATAACGGAATCGTTCGCACCTCTCCCGCTCATTAGGGATCAGCTCAGGTACTTATTGACTGAGGCGGACAAACTGGTTCTCGTACTCAGCCACCGTCATGCTACCTTGCACAAGAGACATAAATTCTCTTTTCTTCTCATCTAGATATCGCACACCCAGATACTTCCGCTTAAACGCGCTCAGGAAGAGCGTCCATGTCACTTCACCATCTTCCATCCCTGAGATAGTGGTCGTCCACCACGTATAAGCATCACCATGCAGCAGTGACACCACACAACCCAGCTTATGCACATTATTGCAGCTCATTTGTCCCAAAATCCTCTTGGTGCTTTCCAACCAAGACTCAGATCCTTCCGGAGATAGACCTCTGAACTCAGTCCCTCCCAGACTACGAAGACGTTCCAAAGGCAATCTCACATTGGCATCATCCTGATGCGCAGCTCCATGAGCTCCAGCTACTGCTGCCTGAAAGGCTCCAACAATAGCCTGAATCAACACAGTCATATCAGGAGCAGCTTGCCCCTGCACACCTTCAGGTCCAGCGACCCCAGCACCAGCACCAACATTATCACCTCCAGCACCACCACCACCGGGTGGTCCACCACCAGGGGAGGAGGTAAATCCACAACATTCTCAGCGGTCTCATCATTCTCATTCTCATTCTGAGCCATAGCTCTTGTGTTTATCCTCATCTCTCTACCTGGCCCCATTTACAAAGAAAACAATGCACTGACACAAATGCAATAAACATAATTAGGCTCAGTAAGGTAAGTAATCCAAGTACTCAAGCTCTTTTTCGAAAACAATTCCTTTCATTAGTTTTGATATGGCAATGGGATCCCTAACACACTCCAACATGGCATTATATCACAAAAGCATCACAAATGATATCATACCACACTATTCATACAATATTCTTTTCACCCAAAAAGGCATACCATGCAAATACACATACATCACCCACATAACAATTCCCAATTATACGATAAGTAAGCTCTGATACCACCAAATGTAACCCCCTTAGCTCAGCCTAGACGGTTGACCCGAACTACGAAGATTACATGGGGAAAATCAAAGTCAACCCGAAAGTCAACCTTAATTCACGACCCTTTTTTTCTTTTTAATCTAGTCTAGATACACATTAACCCTAAGTGAGTACTCACAAAATATGATAGAGAAAGGCACATCGATCGGATTTCGAAAAGGGACTCAATTGCACAATATACAAATTTAGGGACCAAAATATAATTTCTGAAAATTAGAAGGTCTTTACTGAATTTAATGTTACCATTATGAAATTAGTCATGTTACATACTTCACTGTCAAATTTCACCTTAATTGAACATCTCAAACTCAAGTAATTGCAACTTTAACATTTGGGACTAAAATGTAAAGCTTGCAAACTTCAGCATCATTCAAATCAGTGCCCAACGATCACCTGTTTCGAAACACCCACCTGTCGTATCGAAACGCAGGATCGGAACGACGTTGACTGTTTCGATACGTGGGTTGGTTCTGAGACTGGTTCCGAAACGAGGTCGTCCAGTGGCCAAAACGTTTTGAAACATCCCTTAGCGTTTCGAAACACGAAGGCCATTGCAGGCCCCTGTTTCGAAACACTAGGGAGTGTTTCGATACGGTCTACCCAGAAACAGTAGCAAATGTTGGTTTTTCATGCACAAACTCGATTGAACACATCCAAATGACTCCCCAAGTATATCAACAAGTCAACATACATACAAGGTACACGTTTAGAACCCCTAAACACCTTCATAGCATCAAACAAGAAAATTCATAAGTCTAGAGGCATGCATCCTAATACCCAAACCAAATAGGGAAAACAAACCTCCAAACAAGCAATTAAGGCCATTTACAATTCAAATCAACCAAGGCACACATGCCACAACCTCAGGGAGTTTAACACATCTCCCAAAACAAAACTTAGGTTCCCATTGCCAAATTATCAAAACTAATAGTGTACGAAAACTTCACCATACATGAGCTTGGATTCCCTTGGACACACTTAGCTTCCTTGATGCCCTTAAACACCTCAATTATCTGCATTATTGGTAAAAGAGAGTGTAATGTCACGGACGTATTCTCTCAGACCCGATCCGTGCGGCGTTAGCAACTCTCGACAATGCTAACCAACCTTGATCCTTCACGCCACAAAGTGGCTAACAAAGATCACAAGAGAAGGATAAAGAGTTTACAAGTAAGTAAACTTGTATTGAACTAAGAAGGAAGCTTTACAAGAGCTTTACAAAGGATGCTTAAGTGGCTATTTGCTTCAGTGATTACAAAATGAAGGGGTGGCCCTATTTATAGGCTCTCACCTCCTCAATGGACGGTTGAGATCGATATGATCCAACGGTCCAAATGTTGCCTCCCAAAATATCTCCTAAGAGACTACACTATTCTAGAGAATTCTACATATGTCTATACATATCTACATGTATCCAAAAGGTTCTAGAGAGTTCCAGGGTCTTCCGGAGTTGTCCCGAGCTTTCCCGAGCCTTCTGGTCCTCCCGGGTGTGTCTAGACTTGGAGAGAACGTCCAGACCTTTCTAGAACTTTGTGGCATGTTTCTAGAGTCTTCATGGCCGTCCTAGGCCTTTATAGAGCCCTCCTTGGTGCTTGCTTGCCTCAAAAGTGCCCAAGGGGTGCTGGAACCTCGGTTTGGATTTTAGGGAAAAACGGTGGGTTGTGACACTCTCCCCCGCCTAAGCTCATGACGCTCTCGTCGCGCCTTCGTTGAACTCTCGGAGTTGGTCCTTGAATTGCCAAAGGGCTTCTTCAGTCTCCCAACTCGCCTCGGCAATGGGCAGACCCTTCCACTTGATGAAGTATTCCTTGTATGCTGGCACGCCTCTTCGCCTAATCAGTCGATCGGCTAGTACTTCTTCAACTTCCTTGTCGAAGGAAGTGACCACGGCTGTGGGTGCTCTAGTGGAGACTCCCCTCGATGGATCTTCCAAGTCTTCATGATATGGCTTCAACAAACTCACATGAAAGACTGGATGAATCTTGAGCCTCGGTGGAAGCTGAAGTTGGTAAGACACCTTGCCTACTCTCTTGATCACCGGGAATGGTCCCTCATACTTGCGGACTAGTCCCTTGTGTACCTGTCGTAGGTTCTTGAATTGCTGGGGTAAGAGCTTGAGCATGACAAGGTCTCCCTCCTTGAACTCTAGGGGCCTTCGTTTCTTGTCTGCCCACTTCTTCATCCTCTTGGCAGCCTTGTGTAAGGATGCTCGAGCAAGCTCGTTCTGCTCGTGCCATGACTTGGCAAGCTTGTAAGCTGCGGGGCTCTTCCCTTCATAGCGTGTGGCAAGGGAGAGCGGTGTGGTCGGTTGGTGTCCCAAGACAATCTTGAAGGGACTTCGGTTGGTGGCCTCACTCCTCTGTAGGTTGTAGGAGAACTGTGCAATGTCGAGAAGCTTGGCCCAGTCTCTTTGATTGGAACTGACGTAGTGCCTTAAGTATAGCTCCAAGAGAGCATTGATGCGCTCGGTTTGCCCGTCGCTCTGGGGATGGAAGCTTGTTGAGAAGTTAAGGTCAGACCGTAGCATCTTGAAGAGTTTGGTCCAAAACCTCCCTGTGAACCTTGGATCCCGATCGCTCACAATGTTGCTTGGTACACCTCACAACTTGACTACATTGTGGAGAAAGAGCCTTGCTGCCTCATCCGCTGTGCAATCGGGCGATGCTGCAATGAAAGTGGCATACTTACTGAATCGGTCCACCACGACCATTATGCTTCCAAACCCTTCAGACTCGGGAAGACAAGTGATGAAGTCCATAGAGACACTCTCCCAAGGCTTGTCGGGTACAGGCAAAGGATCTAAGAGCCCTCCTGGTTGTTGTTGAACAACCTTGTCTTGTTGACACACAAGACAAGTCCTCACGTATTCTTCTACATCATCATGCATCTGGGGCCAATAGTAGTTGGACTTTAAGAGTGCAAGAGTACGTCTCATACCTGGATGCCCGGCCCATAAGGAGTCGTGACACTCCTTGATCAGCTCCTTGCGTAGTTTGCCCCACTTTGGTACATATAGACGGTTGCCCTTGGTGTAGAGTAATCTATCGCTCACCCAAAACCGTCGAGTCTTGCCCTAATTGGCTAGGGAAATGATGTTCTTGGCAAGGGGCTCTTGGTGTAGGCCCTCCTCGATCATGTCGAGGAGTGGACTGGTGGCTTGGCTTAACGCTGCGAGCTCCGCCTTCCTACTTAGTGCATCGGCGACTACATTAGCTTTGCTCAGCTTATATTGTAGGATGTAGTCGAACTCGGCTAGGAAATCTTGCCACCTAGCTTGCTTTGGGCTAAGTTTCTTCTGAGTTTGGAAGTAGCTGGTTGCTACGTTGTCGGGTAAGATTAAGAACTTAGCCCCTAGGAGGTAATGTCGCCACACCCTTAGACAATGAATGATGGCAGTCATCTCCTTCTCTTGCACGGTGTAGCGTCTCTCGGTATCGTTGAGCTTCCGACTCTCGTAAGAAATCGGATGCCCATCCTGCATAAGAACTCCTCCTATGGCAAAATCCGATGCGTCGGTGTGCAACTCGTAGGGCTTTGTGTGGTCAGGTAGGCTCAGAACTGGCTCCTCACAAACGGCCTTCTTCAGGTCTTCAAAGGCTTCTTGGCAGGCTGGTGACCACACCCATGGCTTGTTCTTCTTTAGGAGCTCGGTTAAGGGTGTCGCTCTCGCTGAATAGCCCTTAATGAATCGGCGATAGTAGTTCACCAGTCCGAGGAAGGATCGCAGCTAATGTACCTTGGTGGGTGGCTCCCACTCTTGGATGGCTCGTACCTTGCCATCCTCCATCATTAGCTTCCCATCCTTGATCCTGGGCCCTAGGAACATGACTTCGGGCTTGGCAAAGGAGCATTTCTCCTTCTTGATGAAGAGTTGGTTCTCTCGCAGAACCTTGAACACTTCCCTTAGGTGCTCAACATGTTCTTTAAGGGTCTTGCTATACACCACAATGTCGTCAAGGTAGACGACCACAAACTGATCGAGGTAGGGATGGAAAAGCTTGTTCATCAAAGTGCAAAAGGTTGTTGGGGCATTTGTTAGTCCGAAGGGCATGACTAGAAATTCATAAGAACCATACCTTGTGACGCATGTGGTCTTGGGCTCATCCCCTTCCGCAATGCGCACTTGGTAGTACCCCGATCGATGATCCAACTTGAAGAAGTATCGTGCATGCCTGAGCTGGTCAAATAGATCTGAGATTAAGGGGATTGGATACTTATTTTTGATAGTGACCTTGTTGAGTGCTCGGTAATCGATGCACATCCTTAGCGAACCATCCTTCTTCTTCTGGAAAAGGACTGGTGCCCTAAATGGTGCCTTTGATGGTCGGATGAACCCCGCATCGAGTAGCTCTTTGAGTTGTCTCCTTAATTCCTCCAACTCTGGGGGTGCCATGCGGTAAGGCCCCATGGCTGGTGGCTTGGTGCTGGGTTCCAACTCGATCTTGTGATCCACTTCCCTTCTTGGTGGTAGCCTTCTGGGTAGTTCGGGTGGTGCAACATCCTTGAACTCATCAAGCACTTGAGCTACCTCCCTTGGAAGGTCTTCGTCAGGCTTGGCCTCCTCTTCATCATACTCACTAAGGATGGCCAAGTAGCTTTCCTCGTGTCTCTTGACGCCCTTCTTGAACTGCAAGGCAGAGAGTACCTTGGCATCTTGCTTGGTGGCCCTGGTTGTCGGTACCATGCAAGCTTGGTTGCCATCCATGATGCACATGCTATTAGCAAAGGGCACGAGGACTGCTTTGACTTGATCAAGGAACTCAAGCCCTAGGACAATCTTGAAGTCTTCCATCGGCACCACAGAGAAATTGATGTGCCCTGACCACTTTCCCACAATGGTCTTGACTCCTCGTGCGATTCCATGGATGGGCTTGGCAGCTGAGTTGACTGTCTTGATGGATCCGCCTTCTCCCACGGCTTTAAGACCTAGTCTCTTAGCTTCTTCTAAAGAGACAAAGTTATGAGACGCATCTGTGTCGAGCATTGCCTTGGATGCTTTCCCATTGATGGTGACGTCTACATAGAGTAATCCCTTGGCTTCGGTCTTAGGGGAGGATTGGATGACATTGAGTAGTTGCATAGACCCCATCTGGACACCTTCATCTTCTTTGTCGGTGTCGCCTCCTTCTCGATGCTTCGCGAGGAGCGAGTTGAGGGCTTGCCTTTGCGGGCACTCTCGGACCCAATGGTCTCCATCACAGATGAAGCACTTGTTGGATGAAGGTCGCTTAGAGCCTCGAGTGTCCTTAGCTTTGCCTTTGTCCTTGTTCTTCCACGAAGACGAGTCTTTGTGCTTGGGTGCGTTGTCTTCATGGTGTCCCTTTTGCAATGGCCTTTGTCTCCCCCACCTTTGGCATGGCCACCTTTCTTGTCCTTTGACTTGTTGGACTCCTTGTTGCTAGAGTAGTCAACAAGGCTTTCTGCTACGGCAATGGCATCGGCAAGATTCTGAACTCCCCGACGCCTAAGCTCGGCCTTGGCCCATTGTTGGAGGCCATCCATAAAGTTGAAAATGGAGTCCTTGTTAGAAAGATCGGGGATCTCGAGCACTAGGGTGGTGAACTCCTTTACATAGTCACGAATTCTCCCCGACTGCTTGAGCCTTCGCAAACGTGCCCTCGCCTCATCTTCGGCATTCTCTGGGTAGAATTGCCTTTTATGCTCCTTCTTGAAGTCATCGAAGGTATTCATGGTGCACGTGCCTTTCTCCACGTCACTACGCCTTCTCCTCTACAAAAGCATAGCTGTGTCGGTGAGGTAAAGTGAGGCGGTTTGGATCTTTGTGGCCTCGTCCACGATTCCCACCGCAACAAGATATTGTTCCAAGCCATATAAGAAGTTATCTACTTCTTTTGCATTGCGTGCACCCGCGAAGGTCTTAGGTTTAGGCACCTCGACCTTCCTAGACTCATAAGTGGTGCTAGGCCCGGCGGCCATGGCTCGCTTGCACAAGGCAAGGTCGCCTTGCAAAGCCTCGATTTGAGCATGAGAATGAGCTAGCTCTTGTTGGAAAGAGTCATGTACCTTCGAGAGCTCCCCCATTAGGAGATCGCGGATTTGCCCCATTTCCGCGCGCATGGTGTCCTCTAGCTTCACCATCATGCCCTTCATGGCTATGTGGAGCTCGGCGTCCTCCGCCTCAAGGCCTTCCACTCGGTTGGTAAGGTCGTCCACTTGGGTGCTCACAACCACCACATTCTCCTCAATGTGGGTAAGACGGGTCTCCAAGCTAGAGATCATGTCCTTGGACTTGGCCCTAGGCCTCGTCTCACCAGGCACTACCACCTCCCCGCGCCCTCGATCAAGCACGGCTTCCGTCTCGGATGAGCTAACAACTTGGCTCTTGCCCGTTTTTGCCATATCCCGAGTCTCGAAACACGCTCTGATACCAATTGTCACGGATGTATTCTCTCAAACCCGATCTGTGCGGCGTTAGCAACTCTCGACAATGCTAACCAGCCAACGAGTCATCATGCATAAAAGGAACATATTTGCATCAACAAATCATATTCATGGCATCAATTAGGGAAAATCTCAATCTATAGGCATGCAACATATTACTCCAACCCAACCAAACATCAAAACACCATCAACATACTTTAAACCATTCCTCAACGTAACAACAACATGTCAAGCATCATAACCACCAATTTACATTGACAACTAGATACAATCAAACCTTAGGTGCACCAACTCATTCAACACATCAACACTTGATCATGCTTTTAAAACAAGAAGCATAACATAACAACTCATGAAGAAGATTCAAATATGGCAAAGCGGTCAAGAACCAAGTTCAAACCATAAACCGAACTTGTTCAACAAACATAATCTCATTACATATCAATATAAAAGACTTTCCCACCCATTGCCTTTATTATCTATAGCTATGAACCAAGACATACTTCTCAAGTGGAGCTCTTCTTGAATCTCTTGCTTCTTGTTGTCCCAACTTCAAAAATCTGCATTGATGGACAAAAAGAAGCGTAAGCACATAATGCTTAGTGAGGAATGCTCAAAACCAAAACACCATCAATGCAGCAAATCATAAAAACCTTCTTAAAAAGTAAATGCAATTCAATAAACCAAAGCATTGATTGAAAACCTCTTTTGAACAACATGCTTTAAACCATGCCTTGCACAACATGAAATCCAACCTTTAGCTTAGAAAAGCTAAACAACTTTCCCAAAACACCTCTTTGCAAAATCATTAATTAAACCCTTCCATGCATGAACACTACATGCAAAGTTAAACTCAATTATCTTGGAAAACAATTCCACTTCACAATATACTTCCTCATGCTTGATGATCATTTCAAAGCAAGACCTTTGGAAAATCATTTGTTCTTTTTAACAATCTCATGTATTCAACAAATGCAAAACACATGAACTACCAAAAGCACATTTGCATCACATGCCTTTCTAAACAAGTCTTCACAAGACTTCAATGCACTAAGGAGATTCCATGCACATATGCACCATTCACAATAGAAGACAAACACTTGTTCAAGCTTAACAAGTAATACATGTACTTTTAAGACATTACACACTTCTCATGCAACCTTGCATCATTTCAAGCATCTCTTGCTTCAGTACATTCAAGAACATTATATTGGTTTTCAAGTGATAACACACCAACCACTTCAACTCAAGACACAATCGAATACGCGGATTACAAGCGTTGTCCCACACGCTTCATACACACTACCGAACAACACAAGGTGAAGTTTACCGGTACAATCACAACCCCTCAACACCCGTGATGGAGTTTAACGGTACAATCACAACCCCTCAACATCACTCATCGGAAGTTGTATAACTCACTAGCGAGAGCCGGGACACACCACAAGGCTTACACATGGGAGCTACCTCAACCATTGTAATCACCTTAACCAAGCTCACACACGGGAGCAACCCTCCATCGTTGTAACGCTTAACAAGGTCCACCCACGAGAGCCATCCGCCATCGTGGTGACACTTAACAAAGTCCACCCACGAGAGCCATCCTCCATCGTGGTGACGCTTAACAAAGCCCACCCACGAGAGCCATCCTCCATCGTGGTGACACTAATTCCTAAATCGCTAGGGTACTTGGATGGAGTCTACGGTACAATTACAACCCCTCAACATCTAAGGCGACTCAATTCACGGTGCACCCAATCCTATAGCCGGCTAACTATATCCGATTAAAGTAACCATCAACCACTTACATCACTTGCCAATACACATCAATTACCATCATCAATTCACTGTTTTAAAGCATTAAACAAAGCCACTAAACAACATGCAACACTATGCATCAATTCCACATTTCCAATGTACAAAACCAAGGATCTCTTACCTTGAGCATCCTTCAACACATGACTTTCAAAACCAGCATTAATCATGCTAAAACATGTTTCCAAAACAGAATTTAAACATGCAAATCAAACACGTTGAATCCAACCATCTCATGATTCATCAAAGAGAGAGTTTCTCCGAACACTTACCCTTGAGCTTAGTTAAGTTGCTTAGACTTAAACTAAGCTCTAAAAACCTTCAAACATTGGTTTCAAAGCTGAAAATCAAACTCCACTCACCGATACATAAAACTAAGCTAGCCGACAAGCCTTCCAAGCACCTGAAACCTCCAACGCCACCTCTATTGCTTCCGGATCATTCTCCCATGTTTTAAACACATAACAACAGAGGATTAATGCATCATCATGCATTAAAAACACCAGCAACACAACACAACTCGCTGCTCTACATAAATCTAACATTTCGGCTACCAAACACAACCGAAATCACCTCCAAACTCTTCCAAAACATAACCCAGCCAATATTTATCACTTCTAACCATTTCTAAACATCAATTAACATCCAAAAAGAACCCAAACTCGTCCTTATACCTCCAGCATTAACAGAACACCAAAATCACCTCAAAAACCACCATTTTCATAAGCAAAAACTTAGGAAACATAACCTATTCGGGATTGCATTGATTAAACCTAAATTACACATCATTAAAAATCCACAATACATTAAAAAGGCATCTCAAAACAGATCCCAAACAACCTCCACGAAATTCTTCAAGATTTGATCAAAATCTCAAGTTTTAAGCCAAAATCAAGATCATAACATTAAAACATTTAATAAAACCTAATTTAAGGATTGAGAACTTCGGAATTTCAGTAAAGAACTGAGTATTTAGAGGAGAAGGACGTTCATACCTCTAAATGTGGATTTCTCCTTGTTTAGAGCCAAAATCCTTGAAAATTCAATATGCAAATGAAGAGGATTTGATGTAGAAATGATTAGGAATCATTTGAAGATTGAAATCTCATCTTTTGGTGTGAAAATCAAAAGAAAAGCTATTGTGGAAATGTGTTTGGCTGAGGGAATTTTGAGAGAAAATGAAATGGGAAAATTTTAGCAAAAGTTAGTTATGAAACTAAAATATGATTTTCCCTCTTTTCTTTTTATTAATTAAACATTAAATGAGTCTTTAAAAATCAAGAAAAATCTGGAGAAATCCTCCCTTGCGTAAATTAGCTCCTTAAAGATTCAAAGTTTCAATCCTTTCAAAACAGTCACGAACTTTTCAAAAATTACATTTTAGTCACTAACTCGAAATGTCATATTTCCAAGCCTCATTTTCTAAAATTGATTTCACCACTCTCTTATATATGTATTAAAAGAGGATTATTAGATATTTTTCCATATTTTTAATGCATCCCGAACTAGGCTTTCCCTAAAACCACATTTTATATTCGAACCGAAACTTAGACCGGTCCGGTTCAGACCCTAAACTTCCAAGCCCAAAATTGGGGTGTTACAACTCTCCCCCTCTTAGGAAATTTCGTCCTCAAAATTTCAACCGGCGAAAAGAGCTCAACACCAAACTTCTCAAAGCAACACACAAATCAACACAGGAGACTTAACCACCACCGAACACTCTCCTCACAAAACACCACAAAAACCAACTCCTCCACATTCAAACTTACACTATAACCAATCCCAACACCACAATACACTGTTCAAACTTCCAGAACACTCAGATGTTAACCTCAGCTTAACCTTTCACACTTCCGAACTGCGCTTAGCCTCAGCATCACGAAGAACTTTTAAATTTTACCCATACACCCCAATATTTCATAACTCCCAAAACTCGCACACACGGTGACACCAACCCATCCAGTTTAGCCACCATGTGACCCACAACCTTCACTGCTTCCAAAAACCCCTTGCAAAACTGCTCAGCTTCTTTCAAAGATTACCACAACAAGCAAAAATTCTTAAGCATCAACTGTTTACTCAAACTTCTCAACGTACTAATGACATTCCTCCACATCCGTCACTATCTCTGCCATAACGACTCACCAAAACCACTCACTCAACATCCGAAATCCACATCACAAAACTCCAACCTTAACTCCGCTAGCTGTTCCAAAAACCGCTAGCTGACTTAGAAAAGATTCACTTATACCCGACTAGCAAACCACTTCTCACAAGAACCCGGCCAACCATCAATGGCCCTTGAACTTACGTTATCTTCCCACTTCCAGCTTCAACCATGACACTAGCCTTAACTGGATACCGCCCATTCTATACAACAGGTTAAGATTACGAAACCTCTACTCATCTCCTCGAAGGTCGCTACAAACCATCACCTACACAAATAACCTTCCTATTGCAACATCAATGCCAAAGCACCTCAGCACTCTGGAGACACACCCACTAACTTACGACATCACTTAACACAGAGAAACTACTACATCCACCAGCTGTTCACCACCACTTGACCGATTCTAGCTCCAACTGGTAATCTCCTCACCACCTCACCGCTAAGCTCTTTAAGCACCAAAACACTTTCCTTCTGCCAACATGCTATATCACTCCCACTATCACTGACAACACGCTTACTACCCTCCACTACTTCTAACCTTCTCCTAGCACCAAAACAACTCTTAAAACCCACCATCCAATCCGAATCCTACCACAAGACTAACGGACCCAACTAGCTATTAGTAAGTGTGAACGCTCGTATGCATGATCGCCAATATGCCATATCAATGCATGTGTACATGTATGCAAAACCTCTAATGTCATGTCGCATGTATGCATGTACCAACATATATAATATAGTATATAACAAATGGTTTTAACTGTGCATGTATGTCGGTTCACACCCACCAATAACATCCTTAGAATCCGCCTAAGAACAACTTCTTACCTCACTTTTAACTTATCCAACTCTACCATCCTAACAAACCGCTAACCACAAAATACCCACTAAGGCCCTCTTCACACTAAAGTTGTTTTCAAAACAACTCCGGCTACTACCCCAAACTTACTAGCTATAAACCCAAACCCACTACGCAAGGGAAAACCCATCCGAAACTAACAAAGACAACTTGGGTAAAGATTACTTAACAAGGTTACCTGCAATCACCTCGTTGCCCCGGAGCTCCAACAAACAAACCCTCTTCCTTACAGAACCATCATTCACCAGCCGCACCGTCGCAGCATCAGTCAACACTTTAAGATCATCACCATCTCTCTGCGGTAAAGAACCCTGACTACCCCGGGCCAACTTCAAACAATTTCGTCTCAAATGTCCGACAGACCCACAATCCCAACAAGATTCATTCCCCAAGCTCCTCACACTCTTCTTCTTTTCCTGCCACCTCCGAGTTTTGTCTCGGCCGTGACCATGACTCTTCTGGACCCTTTTGCACCCACATAAATTGATCTCACTACTTGAGGACAATTTCGCTTCACATGCTCCTTAGAACCACAGGCCCCGACAACCTCCAACATGACACCTTCTACAACGGTCACACATCGACAACTAAGTCACCACTCCTTGATCATGTAGCACTTGACCCACATCTGCACTACCACCCAGACTTCGATTCAAGCAAAACCTTCTATCACGTAGCCTCTTACGCTGACCGCTCCCGAGGTCAGTACACACAGCTCTTTTGCTTAAACTCTTCTCACCTTCATAGTCTGCAGCCATACCCCTACGTTGCTTAACCCTTGAGAACTTCTCTCCAAGGTATCTTTCATAAAAGGCAGACACAAAGAACTCCCAATCTATATCGTGGATATGCGTTGCCACCGCCACTTATGTCCACCAGGCACACGCGTCCTCCAACATCAATGAGACAACACTTCCCAGCTTACAGGCATGGCCACACCCTTCCTGATCCAAAATCAGAATTACACTGGCCAACCAAGCCTCGAATGCCTCAGGTGTCGAACCATGATACTCCACAGCTCCCAAATCACATAAACGTTGTTTCGACAAACTCGTGTGTCCCACAATCGGCACGTCCTCAGGCTCCACTTTCACCACAGCCTGAGATGTTCCCGACATCTCTTGAACTACAGGTGATGAACCCTTCATCATAGAACCAACTCCCTCTTCCAGCCATACTACCTCAACTTCAGGCACTGTAGACTGAAACAAAACACCTCCACTAAAAGGTGAATTCCTCGCCTTAACAACCTGCTCTAAAGCAGCAACCATCTCGCCCAACTGCCATTCTTTCATCGATTTCATCATGCTATTAACAACAAAGCAATGATAACAAAACAAACAAACGATCAGGCCAGCTTCAAGCAAGGATTCAAGACTCCAACTCCAACATAACACAATAGCTATAATAATAAGGCAATGGGTATCCCAAATTCTCCCCTATTATACGACATTACAATCGATAAAAGCTTTGATATCACGAACATCGAGCATATCAAATCAGCAAACCTCAATCATGCTCTCAACAAACATCATTCACCCTCAACATCATAATATCAACATATCATACCCATCACATTTCATCATTCGAAAAATCAACTCACAACACCAGCATATCATTAATACAAGTTCACATCAGCTCACGGATGATTCATAACCAAAAGCATGATAAAAACATCAACCACTCGCTCAAAAACACATTTTTCAACCAACATTCAACCACACATCAGAACAAACATCAAACACTTATAACAACAACTTACTCTTGCCCCAAATACTCACAACTTAGCTCTGATACCACCAAATGTAACCCTCTTAGCCCGGCCTAGACGGTTAACCCGAACTACGAAGATTACACGGAGAAAACCTAAGTCAACTCGAAAGTCAACCTTGATTAACGACCCTTTTTTTCTTTTAAAACTTATCTAGATACACATTAACCTTAAGCGTACCCTTGGGAAAAACATACTTGAAAAGCACGGCGATCGGAAAGAATTAAGGGACTCAATTGCACAACATACGAATTTAAGGACCAAAATGTAAATTCTGTAAATTTAGAGGACTTTAACAATTTTTAAGTTACAATTATGAAATTAGTCATGTTTCATACTTCTCTGCCAAATTTCACCTCAAACGGACATCACAAACTCAAGCAATTGCATAAACGAAGTTCAGGACTAAAACGTGAAGATTTCAAAACATAAAACCATAGAATTCAGTGCCCAACGGTCAAGTGTTCCGGAACGGGGGATGACCGTTTCGAAACGCGGGACCGTTTTGAAACATGTTCCGAAACAGGGCTTAGCAGTAGCAAAAGTGTTTCGGAACGGCTCTACCCGTTTCGAAACACCAAGGCCATTTCAGACCCCTGTTACGAAACAGTAGTACACGTTCCGATACGGCCTGCCCAGAAATGCAGAAATTTTCTGGTTTAACACACATTCGACCCATCAAACATACCCCTATGACCACCTAATCATGCCAACGAGTCATTATGCATAAAAGGAACATATTTGCATCAACAAATCATATTCATGGCATCAATTAGGGAAAATCTCAATCTATAGGCATGCAACCTATTACTCCAACCCAACCAAACATCAAAACACCATCAACATACTTTAAACCATTCCTCAACGTAACAACAACATCTCAAGCATCATAACCACCAATTTACATTGACAACTAGATACAATCAAACCTTAGGTGCACCAACTCATTCAACACATCAACACTTGATCATGCTTTTAAAACAAGAAGCATAACATAACAACTCATGAAGAAGATTCAAATATGGCAAAGCGGTCAAGAACCAAGTTCAAACCATAAACCGAACTTTTCAACATACACAATCTCATTACATATCAATATAAAAGACTTTCCCACCCATTGCCTTTATTATCTATAGCTATGAACCAAGACATACTTCTCAAGTGGAGCTCTTCTTGAATCCCTTGCTTCTTGTTGTCCCAACTTCAAAAATCTGCATTGATGGACAAAAAGAAGCGTAAGCACATAATGCTTAGTGAGGAATGCTCAAAACCAAAACACCATCAATGCAGCAAATCATAAAAACCTTCTTAAAAAGTAAATGCAATTCAATAAACCAAAGCATTGATTGAAAACCTCTTTTGAACAACATGCTTTAAACCATGCCTTGCACAACATGAAATCCAACCTTTAGCTTAGAAAAGCTAAACAACTTTCCCAAAACACCTCTTTGCAAAATCATTAATTAAACCCTTCCATGCATGAACACTACATGCAAAGTTAAACTCAATTATCTTGGAAAACAATTCCACTTCACAATATACTTCCTCATGCTTGATGATCATTTCAAAGCAAGACCTTTGGAAAATCATTTGTTCTTTTTAACAATCTCATGTATTCAACAAATGCAAAACACATGAACTACCAAAAGCACATTTGCATCACATGCCTTTCTAAACAAGTCTTCACAAGACTTCAATGCACTAAGGAGATTCCATGCACATATGCACCATTCACAATAGAAGACAAACACTTGTTCAAGCTTAACAAGTAATACATGTACTTTTAAGACATTACACACTTCCTATGCAACCTTGCATCATTTCAAGCATCTCTTGCTTCAGTACATTCAAGAACATTATATTGGTTTTCAAGTGATAACACACCAACCACTTCAACTCAAGACACAATCGGATACGCGGATTACAAGCGTTGTCCCACACGCTTCATACACACTACCGAACAACACAAGGTGAAGTTTACCGGTACAATCACAACCCCTCAATACCCGTGATGGAGTTTAACGGTACAATCACAACCCCTCAACATCACTCATCGGAAGTTGTATAACTCACTAGCGAGAGCCGGGACACACCACAAGGCTTACACATGGGAGTTACCTCAACCATTGTAATCACCTTAACCAAGCTCACACACGGGAGCAACCCTCCACCGTTATGACGCTTAACAAGGTCCACCCACGAGAGGCATCCGCCATCGTGGTGACACTTAACAAAGTCCACCCACGAAAGCCATCCTCCATCGTGGTGACACTTAACAAAGCCCACCCACGAAAGCCATCCTCCATCGTGGTTAGGGGTGAGTATTCGATCGAGTCGAGTCGAGTCGAGTCAAAAAATTTCGAGTTATTCGAGTTTACGAGTCATGTTTTATCATTCAAACTTTATTTGAAATTTTTTCGATTCGAGTCGAGTTTATGAAATTCGAGTCGAGTCGAGTCGAGTCGAGTTGTTCGAGTTCCTCTCTAATTTACTTATAAATATTTATAATATTATGATACGATTATTTTCAATTTTTATGGAACTCTATCAAATATTAGTGAGATGCTAAGGAATATTAATTTTTACTCTAGAATTCGAGTCGTGTTCGGGTCGAGTGGAACATCATAAAATGTCGGGTTGGGTTTAGATGAAAGTTTTAATTTTTTTGGGTCAGGCGCGGGATGACCAAAAACCCGACCCGACCCATGGCCATACCTACAGGTCTATGACTTGATTGACAACAAAATAAAACATCAGTGATCTAATTGATAAACGTTTTAATTCAGTGATAAAGATAAAATATAACAGATGGTTTAGTGACCTTGGTGTTAGTTTAACCAAATAAATATTGGGTGAAAACAAAATAGAGAGAACCCCTCCGTGATTAAAGGATAAAAGATGAGACAAAAAAGTCAGGCATCACGTGATTAAAATTCAGCCCATTCTCAAGGGATAAAACGCACAGCATAACTAAAGTCTATTATTTAAAACGACGTCGTTTTAAATTTCGGTTTTTCGAATATTCGAATTTCCAAAAATCAAACTCGACTCGAACTCGAAATTAATTCGAGTTATTCGAGTTGATTCGAATAACTCGAATAACTCGAATAACTCGACTCGAATAACTCGAAATTTGAAAATAAATTCGATTTTTTCGAGTCGAGTCGAGTTTTGCTCACCCCTAATCGTGGTGACACTAATTCCTCAATCGCTAGGGTACTTGGATGGAGTCTACGGTACAATTACAACCCCTCAACATCCAAGGCGACTCAATTCATGGTGCACCCAATCCTATAGCCGGCTAACTATATCCGATTAAAGTAACCATCAACCACTTACATCACTTGCCAATACACATCAATTACCATCATCAATTCATTGTTTTAAAGCATTAAACAAAGCCACTAAACAACATGCAACACTATGCATCAATTCCACATTTCCAAATGTACAAAACCAAGGATCTCTTACCTTGAGCATCCTTCAACACATGACTTTCAAAACCAGCATTAATCATGCTAAAACATGCTTTCAAAACAGAATTTAAACATGCAAATCAAACACATTGAATCCAACCATTTCATGATTCAACAAAGAGAGAGTTTCTCCGAACACTTACCCTTGAGCTTAGTTAAGTTGCTTAGACTTAAACTAAGCTCTCAAAACCTTCAAACATTGGTTTCAAAGCTGAAAATCAAACTCCACTCACCGATACATAAAACTAAGCTAGCCGACAAGCCTTCCAAGCACCTGAAACCTCCCACGCCACCTCTATTGCTTCCGGATCATTCTCCCATGTTTTAAACACATAACAACAGAGGATTAATGCATCATCATGCATTAAAAACACCAGCAACACAACACAACTCGCTGCTCTACATAAATCTAACATTTCGGCTACCAAACACAACCGAAATCACCTCCAAACTCTTCCAAAACATAACCCAGCCAAGATTCATCACTTCTAACCATTTCTAAACATCAATTAACATCCAAAAAGAACCCAAACTCGTCTTTATACCTCCAGCATTAACAGAACACCAAAATCACCTCAAAAACCACCATTTTCATAAGCAAAAACTTAGGAAACATAACCTATTCGGGATTGAATTGATTAAACCTCAATTACACATCATTAAACATCCAAAATACATTAAAAAGGCATCTCAAAACAGATCCCAAACAACCTACACGAAATTCTTCAAGATTTGATCAAAATCTCAAGTTTTAAGTCAAAATCAAGATCATAACATTAAAACATTTAATAAAACCTAATTTAAGGATTGAGAGCTTCAGAATTTCAGTAAAGAACTGAGTATTTAGAGGAGAAGGACGTCCATGCCTCTAAATGTGGATTTCTCCTTGTTTAGAGCCAAAATCCTTGAAAATTCAATATGCAAATGAAGAGGATTTGATGTAGAAATGATTAGGAATCATTTGAAAATTAAAATCTCATCATTTGGTGTGAAAATCAAAAGAAAAGCTACTGTGGAAATGTGTTTGGCTGAGGGAATTTTGAGAGAAAATGAAATGGGAAAATTTTAGCAAAAGTTAGTTATGAAACTAAAATATGATTTTTCCCTCTTTTCTTTTTATTAATTAAACATTAAATGAGTCTTTAAAAATCAAGAAAAATCTGGAGAAATCCTCCCTTGGGTAAATTAGCTCCTTAAAGATTCAAAGTTTCAATCCTTTCAAAACAGTCACGATCTTTTCAAAAATTACATTTTAGTCACTAACTCGAAATGTCATATTTCCAAGCCTCATTTTCTAAAATTGATTTCACCACTCTTATATATATATATATATATTAAAAGAGGATTATTGGATATTTTTCCATATTTTTAATGCATCTCGAACTAGGCTTTCCCTAAAACCACCTTTTATATTCGAACCGAAATTTAGACCGGTCCAGTTCAAACCCTAAACTTCCAAGCCCAAAATTGGGGTGTTACATTGCGGACCTCTGGGGGCAAGTCTTGAAGCTCGCCCCTACCGTTCGCAGCATTATTGGCAGGGTTTTTGTTATCCATCTTTGCTTTGTCCTTTTCTTCTTTGTTTTTCTTTAGGACTTCCCTGAGCTCCTTCTTAATTTCTCTTGCCTGGCATTCAAAATCGTCGTAAAAGATATATGCTTTAGGGTTTGCCCTGGTCATACACTAGCAAAGGACACGGTAAAATTCTTTTTTCTAAATAAAGATTAAATAAAAAGTAAATAAAAGGTACAGAAATTAAAAACAAAATTCGTTGTTACCAATCCCTGGCAATAGCGCCAAAAACTTGTAGGGCGTGTAGGTGTTCCCTTTTTGTGAGAGCGCAAGGGCACACTCCTACCAAGTTATAGTATAAAAGATGTCGAATACCACGAGGATTGGTCAGCTTGGTTCGATTCGTATTTTCTGCACAAGGAAAAGACACAAATAAGTTGATTGTTGAGATGAAGAGTAGAATAACGTAAAACACAAATGATAAAATAGATAATTCAGGTTGATAAAATAGGCAGGGTTATGTTGCCACTTAGTGTGAAACTGCGTTGTAAAAGGCTAAGTTGTTTTGTGCTGCCACAATATATTGCCTCGGCGGGTAATGGACGGCACCTACGACCCTGTCATATGGCCATAGCGGGTTACTGCCCCTGCAACTCTCGTTGTCTCGGCAGGTGGAGTGGAAATAAGTCCTTGTGGCAAGTCTGGCAGATACTCCAAGTTCGGCGGGATAGTCGACACTGATCCTCCCTATGTCTAGGCAAGGATGCTTGAATGCTCGCGTGATGTAGGCAATACCTAGCAATCTCAGCGTAAACATATCACATGCTAGTCAATTCGGTCGGTGATCCCTTTTAGCTGCTGAAACTTGTGAACTTTTGGAACCAAGTTAGTCACGCCTCTACACGTTGTGGTCGTGCTTAACCCTTTCTTGAAGTTGACACTTCCGTGCCCCCTAAATGGATTCTTTCAACTGAACGGTTAGAACTAATCAAAAGAATGAAGTGTATAGATTAAGCAAACTTGGAATATTTATTGAAAACAAGTTAAAAACCTAAAGCAACTGTTTCACAACTAATTTACAACATAACTCTTGACCCAAAGGGAGTTTAGAACATGGCGGCGGAAGAAAACACTAGCTAAAGTCTATATAAAACCTAAGATGATTTGAACTAGGAGTACAATGAGTATTTATAGACAAATAACTAGGTTAAGTCCTCCTTAAAGTATAAGTCCTTAAAAGTAGCTTTCCACGTTTAATGTGACACTAAACTTTGACTTCTTTGCATTGAATGTGGAATTTATCTCATTTGCCTTAGCCCGCAAGTAACCTTGAGATCTCACTTCAGCGGCTCTGCCCGCTGCTATAGACGTCAGAAAATTGAGTGGATGGTGGCGATAGACTCAGGATCTTTAGCTCTACAAATCACACTTCGGATCTCCAACTCCATAGTTTGCTGTCGTGGGCGGCAAGGTCGGTGGCAACTTTACTCGGCAGCGACTCGGCAACAATTGTCTTCAGCTTGAACTGCTTCAGTACAGCTCCATGGTCCGTTGCCTCAGCATTGCATCCTCAGCTCCTCTTTCCCTATGTCAATCGTTAGTACATAAAACCAAAAATACACTAAAATAGTATCTTCTTCACCAAATAAAGGATAATTTTATGGAAATAAGGTAAAGCGAAGAAATATTGTAAAATGTTATGCATGATCCTATTTATGCCTAAAATGAGCTCAAAATAGTAATAATAAGATGTGTGGTGTGCATGAAATATAGGACTTGTGGACACTTTAAGGTATGGTCTAATATATTGCTTTTTATTGGTTAAAGTGAATGATTTTAAGGGCATAATGGTTTTCAAATGATGATGTGAAGTAATTGAAATAAGATTTCAATGTGGTTTGGAAAGTGGTTTTAAAATGCATTGATGGTGTTTTGTTTTTGAGCACTCCTCACTAAGCCTTGAGACCTTACGCTCTCTTTGTCCATCAATGCAGAGAATTAAGTCTTGGAAGGCAGCGAGGGGCAAGGGATCAAACAAGACTCCGTTAACCGAAAGTATGTTTTTAGCTTAGACTATGAGTAATAAGGGCAATGGGGAATCCGTTGTAATTTTGGGTGATATGTTTAAACTCCATGTTTGAGCAAGTTTATATTGTTGTTTTGGACTTATAATTGGCCTTTGTTTTTTGGATTATGTTTTGCTATGGTTTTTTTATCTTACTTGAAGTGGTTTTAGGAAGCATGCCTATAGATTTTCTTTTGAAGCATGATGATATGAAATGGTGTTGAATATGCCATGTTTGAATGAGGATCGATCCTTAGATATGTTATGAATGCCTTAGAAGCATGATTAATGGATTTCTTAGCTTAATTGTATGCTAAACCAGCAAAATGGGCATTTCAGGCCCAGGCATATCGGTACGCGACTACTTGTATCGATACGGTAAAGCCATTTCAGAGTTGGCATATCGGTACGATGAGTACCGTATCGATACGGTCTTAGTGTAATTGGACTTGGGGTTTCGGTACACGGATTACTGTATCGGTACGGATCAACGCAATTCTTGAAGGCGTATCGATACGGTAAGGAGGGTATCAGTACGGATTTTGGTCTCTGGAATTTGATTTTTTTACAAAAGTGTACCGGTACACCTATTCGTGTAGCGGTACGATTGGCCGTTATTGGTAGTTAATGGGTGTTGAGATTCTAGTTTCTTACGTTTTAGTCTATGAATGTTGTGGATGCAATTAAATGAGTTTGAATGGTCGAATTGAGCTGAGATTTGACACCATGGCGTGAAATATGATTAATTAAAGAATGATAACTTTAATTTGGTCAAAGTTTCTGAAATTTATTTAAAATTACAAATTAGTCCCTAATCTATGTTTGTAATCAATTAAATATCTAATCGTTATTCGTTGAATAGAGGTTTCTTCAGCTATGTGTTCTAATCACATAAGATAATAATGTGCATCTAGATAAGATAAAAGGAAAAAAAATTAGGGTCGTTTATTGAGGTAAACCTTCTCGGTTTACTTCAATATTCCCCGTGTGACCCGTTCGGTTCGGTCTCGCGTCTAGGCCGGGTCGAGGGGGTTACATCCTTTAATCAAAATATAGAAAGTTAAAAGCATTGGAGCACATAAAAGACATGTTAATAACTCGCTCACGATAGATTTTAAGAGTTTGATATTTTTTAAAAGTGTTCATAGCATTGGAATATTCCAGCTCATTAAAACAATGGATAAAAATATCGTTAAGATTTGGTTTAGTACCATTGTTTTTGCGATTGGGATTAGGAATGGGATTGGTGGAACTAGACCCCATCACTTTTTTAGATCTCCTCTTAGGAGGCATGGTGAAAAACTTGAAAGATTCAAACCACAAAAATACATGTATGCATAAACATCACATTCAATCCAATAAATCAATCCAATGATCAAGGTAGCATAAAAAATTATATTGCATAATTTAAAATCATATACAAGTATAAAGAAATATTTTGGTAAAGATAAATTTTAAAAACTGGAAAATAAATATATAGTATAATTTTATATTCGAACCGAAAAATTTTAGTTTTGAAAAAGATTTTGTAAGATCTTTGAAAACAGGAATGTATGCATCCTAAATATATAAATTTTAAACAAAAAAAATATACAAATATGTAATAAATCGAAATTTAAAGAAGGTAAAGTTTATACCTTGAATATGGATGATGGGTGAATGAAAAGATGATTTTCACAAAAGATTGATGAACTTGCTTGGGTTTGATGTTGAAAACAAAAGCCCCCAAAAGATTTGATTAATTTTGATGAAAACCTAGAGATTAATAGGGTATTTTCGGTTAGGGTTTTTAGAGAAAAGATAGAATTTGAAAAAAATTAGGAAAACCCCCATTTAATGGTCATTTAAAGACTCTGGCGGATACATGTACCAATACGCAAAAGTGCGTACCGAAACCGCATATCGGTATAGGCTAACCTATATCAAAACATTGCCCCTAATACCCGTATCGATACGCTAAACCTCGTATCGATACCCCCTGACCAAATTTGATAGATTTGGCTGCAAGGGACCCAAAATTTTTATTTTACTCGAATCGGTATGCGTGTAAATTATATGAGAACATCATGAATGTGCAAAAGCATATACATACTCCCCCTAACAACGTGAATAGATGCATATACGAGCAAAATCACACAAACATGTAAATCAACCAAATTCAAGCAAGATTTTAGCACAAAACAAGGCTCTAAGGTTCAAGGTAGGGTAGTAAGCCCTAACTCTCTCCTAAGAGTCCAAAAACGCTCTTTGCCTAAGGCTTGGTAAAGATATCCGCTAATTGATTCAAGTTGTCTACATACTCTAGAACAACATCGTTTTTCAAGACGTGATCTCTAATGAAGTGATGTATTATCTCTATATGATTGGTTCTAGAATGTTGGATGGAATTTTTAGTGAGACAAATTGCACTATGTTGAGATATTTATTTTGATATAACTCAATGAAAAAATGTTTTTGGACTTGAACAAATATTGCAAAAAATGCAAAGTCCATAAAACTTGAAAAATATGTTTAAAATTTTTTCTAAGTGTTTTGGCTCATTCATCAACTTAAAATGTTTTCATAAAATCAAAACAACTTAATTCTTGAAATTGTTGGAGCAAAGCTTCTGAACTTTACCAGAAGTTTCGGAACACCCTCTTACAAGAGTTTTTATACTTCTGCAGAAGTTTCTAAACTTTTGATTCCAGACAGTTTTCAAGTTTCGAAACTATTGAGTAAGTTTCGAAACTTTAGGCTCCGACGGTCAATTTTTCAAATCTGACTCGAAGAGTTTCAAAACCCTTTGAGTAGTTTCGAAACAATTAAGTTCATGGGCTTAAAATGCTCGAAAATTATTTTCCCAATGGCTCCAAAATACCCTCAACGGTCACAAGCATCTAGTAGCTCATTCCACACTTTAAAAGAAGACATGGGATACTTGAAGATGTTTTAGAGAACACATCCAAGCATCATGATCAAGAGAAATTGAATCCAAGTCTTTATTTTCTTCATTTCTCTTGTAAATATTTGTAAAGAGTGTTTAGTTTACCAAACAAACCTTGTAAATGGGAGAGGTTCAAGTTTTGCCTAAGGAAAAACTAGAGTGGTTCTATCTTAGCCATTGAAAAGATAGGGTTGTAATGGTTGCCTCATAAACCTATAAAAGGGGAAGAATTCATAGTGAATTTGTAACCCCCTTAGCCCGGCCTAGACGGTTGACCCGAACTACGAAGATTACACGGGAAAAACCAAAGTCAACCCGAAAGTCAACCTTGATTAACGACCCTTTTTTTCTTTTTAACTTTGTCTAAATGCATATTAACCTTAGGTGTACTCTAGAGATAAACATACTCAAAAATCACAGCAATCGGAAAACAATATAGGACTCAATTGCACAATATACAAATTTAGGGACCAAAATGTAAAATCTGGAAATTAAGAGGACTTAACCAATTTTCAAGTTACCATTATGAAATTAGTCATGTTTCATACCTCTCTGCAAAATTTCACCTCAAACGGACATCTCAAACTCAACCAATTGCACATACAAGAATCAGGACTAAAACGTAAAGCTTGCAAACCTCAAAACCATTCAAATCAGTGCCCAACGGTCAAGTGTTCCGAAACGGGTCTAGGCCGTTCAGAAACACCCCTTGGCAGTAGCCAAAGTGTTTCGAAACACCTCAGCCCGTTTCGAAACACCCAGGCCAAAATATGCACCTGTTTCGAAACAGGCAAGGGTGTTTCGAAACACCCTGCCCAGAAATAGCAGAAAAGTCTGTTTTACACTCTTTCAACCCACCAAACATGCTCATAAGACCTCCATGTCATGCCAACAAGTCATCAAACATTAAAGGAACATATTTGCATCATCAAAGCTCAATCATAACATCATTTAGGAAAAACCACAAGTCTATAGGCATGCATCCTAAAATGAAAAGCAAGCAATCATCAAATCTCCAAAACAAATACCAAATGGCCGTTTACATGTTCCAACATCATCATAGGCATTAAACCAACTTAGGGAGTCCAAAACATCTCCCAAAAACACAACCTAGGTTCCCATTGCCAAATACCAAAAGCTAATAGTTTTGTGAAAATAGTCACCATACATGAGCTTAGACTTTTACTTGGATCCTTGACCTCCTTGCTGCCCTTAAAGCACTTCAATGCTCTGCATTATTGGTTCAAGAAAGAGAGCGTAAGCACACATGCTTAGTGAGAAATGCTCTAATGAAACAACACAATATTGCCCTTTTGTAAAAACACCTTTCCAAGGCCTTTAAATTCAAAACAACATTTATCATGCATCCATGCATACAAACCAAGCATTTCATGCTTCAAAAAATCAACATGTCATATTGGCTTTCAAGTGATAATCCATAACCATTTTCAACTCAAAACACAATCGGATACGCGGATTACAAGCGTTGTCCCATACGCTCCATACACACTACCAACACACAAGGTGGAGTTTAACGGTACAATCACAACCCCCTCCACATCACTCATTGGTAGTTGTATAACATCACTAACGAGAACACGGGACACACAACACAAGATCCTCACATGGCATTTTAACCACCATTATGATCTTAGACATCTCGTTAGTGTTCTTGGATGGAGTTTACGGTACAATCACAACCCCCTCAACATCCAAGGCGACTTTATTCACGGTGCACCCAATCCTATAGCCGGCTAACTATATCCGATTCAAGTACTTTTAAACCAACACATCACTTGCCAATATACATCATTTACCATCATCAATCCACTGTTTTTAAGCATTAAACAAAGCCATTACATAATCATGCATTACTATGCATCAAACCACATTTATCAATGTCCAAAACAAGGATCTCTTACCTTGAGCATCCCTCAACACATGGCTTACAAAACCAGCATTAAACATGCTAAAATATGCTTTCAAAACAGAATTTAAACATGCAAAATAAACACATTGCATTCAACCATCTCATGGTTCATCAAAAAGAGAGTTTCTCCGAAAAACTTACTCTTGAGCTTAGCTAAGTTGTTTAGACTTAAACTAAGCTCCCACAACCTTCAAAGATTGGTTTCAAAGCTGAAAACCAAACTTCACTCACCGATTTCGTTTCGCAAGCTTGCCGAAATGCCGATCAAGCCTCCGGATCAACACCACAAGGATCCGATGATGTCTCCCCTGTTTTAAACACATCAAAGCAGAAGATTAATGCATCATCATGCATTAAAATCTTCAACCAAAACACCTAAACTCGCTGCTCTCATCAAAACTCACATTTCGACTACCAAACACAACCGAAATCACATCCAAACACCTCTACAACATTACCCGGCCAAGATCCATCAAATCCAATCATTCTTAAACATCAATTAACATCTAAAAAGGACCTAATCACGTCCTTATACCTCCAGCTATAGCAGAACATCAAAATCACCCCAAAAACCACCATTTTCTCAAGTAAAAAATTAGGAAAATCAATCTATTCGGGATTGCATTGATTAAACCTCAATTACACATCATTTAAACATCCAAAATACAACAAAAAGACATCTCAAAACAGAGTCCAATCATCTATTACGATTTTCTTCAAAATTAAATCCAAATCTTGCATTTTAAGCCAAATTCAAGAACACAACATTAAAACCTTTAATAAAACTCAATTTAAGGATTGAGAACTTGGGAATTTCAGTAAAGAACTGAGTATTTAGAGGAGAAGGACGTTCATACCTCTAAATGTGAGTTTCTCCTTGTTTAGAGCCAAAATCCTTGAAAATTCAATAAGCAAAAGATGAGGATTTGGTGTAGAAATGATTAGAAGTCATTTAGAGATTGAAATCTCAACTTTAGGTGTGAAAATCAAAGGAAAAGTGGCTGTGAAATGTGTTTGGCTGAGGGAAAATTGAGAGAAAATGAAATGGGAAAATTTTGGCAAAAGTTAGTTATGAAACTAAAATATCTCTTTTCCCTCTTTTCTTTTTATTAAATCACATTAAATGAGTCTTTAAAATTTAAGAAAAATCTGGAGAAACTCTCGCTTGGGTAAATTAGCTCCTTAAAGATTCAAAGTTTCAATCCTTTTAAAACAGTCACCAACTTTTCAAAAATTGAAATGTCATATTTCCAAACCCCATTTTGTAAAATTGATTTCACCACTCTCTTATATATATATTAAAAGAGGATTTTTAGATATTTTTGCATATTTTTAATGCATCCCGAACTAGGCTTTCCCTAAAAACCACCTTTTATATTCGAACCGTAATTTAAACCGGTCCGGTTCAGACCCTAAACTTCCAAGCCCGAAATTGGGGTGTTACAGAATTGGGAAATCCTTAGTGGTGTGCTAAGATAGTGGATGTAGACTCGGTTGGGTAGTTGAACCACTCTAAAATCAGCGAGCAAATTGTCTATCATTTTTATCAGTTTTAGCCAATTCTTTCGGGAGTTCAATTCAACCCTCTTGACGGTTTTGGAAAATCGATTCGAGCGTGCTACAAGAATAACACACTAGTATTGTTACATTTTAAGGGGATGGTACCTACATCAATTCCATAATCTAAGAGTTGTTTCTTCATCCAAAGAGCTTGAGCACAACAACTATCGGCCGAAATATATTTTGCCTCGGTGGTGGATAGTGTTACACTATTTTGCTTCTTAGAAAATCCTGAGATAATCATACTACCTAGGAATTGAAAAGTATCGGAGGTACTCTTTTTATCTATCTTAAAACCTCCATAATCAGCATCTGAATAAGCATGCAAACTAAAGGATGATTCTCTAGGATACCAAATACCTAAACAAGGTGTGTCTCTAAGGTATCTAAAGATTCTCTTAACATCTTGTAAATGTGATTCTCTAGGACTAGCTTGAAATATAGCACACAAGCAAACCCTAAACATGATATACGGTCTACTTACGGTAAGATAAAGCAAAGAACTTATCATAGATCTATAAAGATTTAAATCAACACATTTACCTCCTTCATCTTTTTCAAGCTTTGTAGAAGAGATCATCGGTGTGGCTTGAGGTTTCACATTCTCCAAGTCAAAGTTCTTGAGCATATCCTCAATGTACTTTGCTTGATTGATGAAGATGCTATCCTTCCTTTGTTTAATTTGGAGACCCAAAAATAATGAGAGATACCCCCATCATGCTCATTTCAAATTTACCTTGCATTAGCTTAGAAAACTCTTGGCAAAAAGATTCATTATTAAAACCAAAAATAATATTATCAAAATAAATTTGAACTACTAAAATGTCCTTACCTTTTCTTTTTATAAAAAGTGTAGTATCAAGTTTCCCTTCGTCAAAACCTTTTTTAATTAAAAAAACTTGACAATCTTTTGTATCAAGTTCTAGGAGCTTGTTTCAAACCATCTTTTGAAAGTTTAAAAACATAGTTTAGATATTTTGGATTTTCAAAATCGGGTGGTTGTTCTATATACACTTTCTCATTTATAAAACCATTTAGAAATCACGATTCTGATTAAAAAATTAGATATTTCATGCCCTCTTAGAGTGCTTTGGCGTGCACTTTTAACATCCATTTGAAAATTCTTGAATTCATGATAACATGAAAATGCAAAGAACGTCCTAATAGCTTCCATTCTAGCTACAGGTGCATAGGTTTCATCAAAATCAATTCTTTCTTCTTGAGTCTAACCTTGAGCAACAAGTCCAGCCTTATTTCTCACTATGTTACCACTCCCATCTAGTTTGTTTCTAATAAACCATTTAGTACCTATAAAAGATTTATTACTAGGTCTATCAACTAATGTCCAAACTTTACTCCTCTCAAATTGATTTAACTCTTATTGCATGATCAATATCCAATAATCGTCATTTAATGCTTCTTTGATATTTTAGGCTCAATGCATGAGATAAATGCAGCATAATTACATGTATTTCTAAGAGAGGATCTATTGGTTACCCCTTCGGAAGGATCACCCAAAATCTCACCGCCTTTGACATAGTTGAACTCCCTTGGGTAGCTCATCTCCCTTTCCTCTAGAGACATGAACTTCAAGGCTTCTAGAGGTGGATCTTGTGGTTCTTCTTTTGGTGGAACTTCTTCTACCTTTGATTACTTTCCTTCACCATCATTGGCATCAAAAATTCATACATCATCATCATCACAAGTATCCTTCCTCGGAAGGAGGTTATCATCGAAAACAACATGAATAGACTCTTCAACCACTAAAGTTTCTTTTCACGTAGTTGGGTTTTGAAGTTGTTCCTTTTTCAAAATGAGAGTTTCCAACTTTGTTCAAAGAAGCTTTGATATCACTCATTTCCTTTTGGTGAACATCATGAACTTTGGAAAGTAGGTTAAGCAAGAAATGGTTTTTCTTTTTTAAATCATTTTCTTTGGCTTGCAAGTCCATAACATTTCTTTCAAGTTCCAAGTTGGTTTTGGATAAGGAATCATTTTGATTTTTCAAATCGGAAATTATTTTCTTATTTTTCAAGAGTGATTCCTTATACTTCATAACCAACTCATCATATACATCTTGTAACTCATTATATGCTTCTTAAAGCTCATCAAAAGTAAAATCGAAATTAGATGAGTCTGAGGTTACCTTAGGATCCCTCTCTAATGCTATGAGACAAAAGTTGGCGAGTTCTTTCTCCTCCTCATTAGATTAATCCCCATCACTCCAAGTAGCAACATGAGCCTTGATGTAACACCCGGGTTTAGCGGTCGGGAGTTGAGTGTGTGAATCGGGTTCGAGTCGTTGGGCTCGGATAATTAAAATGGGCTTTGCTTTAAAATTTAAAAAGGGCTTGATTTTCCTTAAGGGCAAAAAGGTACTTTTAAAATAAAGGAAAAAGATGAGAAGGAAGGGGACTTTTATTTTAAAGTGTCTTCATCTTCTTCCTTAGTCTTTTTCCACGACAAAAATCTCCCCTAACCCCTAAAACATTATTCCATCAAATTTCTTCACCATTTCATGAGCTCTCTTCAAGGTAAAATTATTTTTGACTTCTCCTCGTCGTTCCTAACATTTATATGGTTTTATTTTCGCATAAACATCATCTTTGAAGTTTTTCAAGTTTTCAAGTTTTAAGAAAAAGGTTGAAGCTTTGATGGGTTTTTGTTTGATTTTTGATTTGTAGAGTTAAGATATGTTAAACTCTTGCCTTTAAGTGTATTATAATTCAAAATGGTGGGGTTTTGATGAAAATCCTGAAATGGGTTTTTGTGGGTATTTTAAAAGGTTGAAAACTTGGGATTTTGAGGTAGTTGGGTGTAGGAGAGTAGGGCTGATGATATAATGATGCTTGAGGTTTGTTTTGAAGGTGTTTAATGATTATTTGGGTGTTGGATTCGATAGTTTTCTGCTGGGTTGTGTATGAGCTCGAAAATGAGAATTTTGTGTTAGTTTTGGCTTGGAAATGTAGAGAAATGGCTTTGTGGTTGTAGTTTGATTTGTGTCAGTGTTTTGTGGATGATTTGGTTGAGTAATATGTTTTTTTTTGGTTGATTAGAATCAAGGGAAATCGTAGAAGAAGCTTTGGGCTCGATTCTGGGAAGTTTGGAGGCTTGATTCAGCTTTCTCGGTTTGCTTAAGGGTGTTCGGTGAGTGGATTATTTTAAATGGTTTTAAATTGGTTCAATTGTGTGATTGTGGTGTTGGATTGTGCTTGGTAGGCCAATCCAAGGTGGAGATTAAGTTGGTAGCTTAATCTCTTGTTTGCCTTTATGAGTTCTTGCTTAAAGTGCATAATTGTAGACTTGTGTAGTATGTACTCGTTATGCATGTTGATATATTGATGTTGTTCATTGGTGATGATATGTTGTGTTCATGATTGTTAAATCATGGGGAGACTTGCTTAGTATATTTGGCACTAGTTAATTACCGGGTATAAATGATCGATCATTAGGATGAGTGTGCACACGGTAAGAGTCAAATTCGCGCGTAACCTTGGTGACGTGTAGTCATCAAGGAGGAGTATGGTGAGGTAACATTCCACCAGAAAATGTTATCATGTGATGATGAGTGTAATCCCATCCATGAGTGAAAACGGTGATGAGTGTAATCCCGCCGGAAGGTAATTGTTGTTGAGTACGTTGGGGGTGAAAATCCCAACGGAAGTATCCGTATATCCGAGTAAGCTAATAGTTGCCAATATACTTGTTCAAGTGTGGTTGTTGTGTAAGATATTTGTTATATCTTTTTAGCATAACATGAGGTAAGATGCCATGTTCATGCATTCTCTTAGCGTTTGGCTATGTTGCTATGTTAGCATAAACGTATGCTTTGTGAATGTCTTAAGGATAACATGCTTTGAACCCTGCATTGTTGTTGTTTTGTTTTAGAGCTCCCTCACTAAGCTTCTAGCTTACGATCTCGTTTTCGACAATGCAGATCATTAGTGTGGAGTTAGCAAGGAGCAAGGAAAGGGCATCCAAGCGCGTTTGTGGTTGCTCAAGTATAGTTTTAGTAAATAATGTAGTAGTTTTGCAATGGGGATGCTACGTGCTGTAGGAGCGTGTATCTTGACTCCTATGCGTTGGCTCTATTTTATTAATGCTTTTATGTTGTGGATTTGTAAACCATGTTTATGTTGATGCCTAAGTGTTTGTAATGAAGGCTTATAACCATGTTTTATGCTATGTGATATGGATGTATGTTTCTTTAAATGAATGGCCTTGTTATGCAATGCTTTGAGTGGATGCATGTTCCTTTGAATGAATGGCCTTAAAATGTATGTTTATGTGTTTGATCATGCTTGTGGTAGGATGAAATGCCTCTAGATTAAGTGTATGATTGTTGTTTCTTGTTTCTTGTGGTTTTGGGGTATGTTTGGGAACACTTGGAGATGCAGAAAACTGATTTCAGGGTCACACAGAGTGCAGGTGTTTCGAAACGCTCGTGGTTGTTTCGAAACGGGTGTAGCTTCAAGGATACTCGTATCAAAACGGGGGTGGTACCGTTTCGATTCGATTTGACACTGTAAGCCCCCGATTCGGTACGCGTTTCGATACGGTTTGTCTCTGTGAAGGCCCATTTCGGAACTTATTTCGAAACGTTTTGTAACTGGAGACTCCTGTACTGAAACGGAATGGACCGTATCGGTACGGCCTGGTCTGGCTTTTAAACTTGAGCCCGCGTATCGAAACGGGCAACCCTATTTTGAAACACAAGCTTGTAAATTGGGCTTTTTGGCATCTTTAAGGGTTCTCGGATGTTGGGCTTTAGTCCCGTTTGTTGTAAGATTTCTTGTGAGCCTCGTGTGCATCGTTTTTGAATGGTTTTGGCTTCGAATGCAAGCAAATTGGACTAATTGGATACTTGGTAAATTTAAATTACCTTACGTTCCGTCTGTATCGTATTGTTCTCGTTTTCCGCTGCCGTTTTCACATATAGGACTAAACGATACATTTAGATAAGATAATTAAAGAAAAATTTTCTAGGTTTGCTAATCAAAGTGGAGCCTTAACGGGTTTCGCTTCGGTTTTCCCCGTGTAACCTGCTCGGACTGGTCTGTCGTCTAGCCCGAGACGAGGGGGTTACACTTGAGCTTCTTTTTTTTCCGAAGCTCTTCTTCTTTAATTGGGGACAATCAAACTTGTTGTGTCACAGTTTCTTGCACGCATAGCATACGATTTGGTCATTCTCCTCTTCCTTTTGCTTGTTCTTGAAACCTTCTTTCCGTTGGAACTTTCTTCCTCAGTTTAATTTCATGAACCTTGTGAATCTCTTGGCTAAATAGTCATTTATTCATCTTCTTCCTTACTAGAATCGCTCTTCTCTTGTGAAGCTTTGAGAGAAATTCCCATCTTCTTCTTCTTCACTTCCTTCTTGTCCATCTTCTTCTTTTCCTTCTTCTTCTCATTTTCGCTTTCTTTCTTCATAATCTCATGAGTGAGAAGAGACCCCAGAGGAGCATCAAGCTTCAAGGTCTTCAGATCTTTATCTTTAATGATGGCGGTCTTCTTTCCGTCCCATGACTTGGGAAGAGAATAGTTAAGCTTCCAAACAAGTATGTCTTCTAGAATGACTACCCTATAGACTTTGAGTTCATTGACGATGAAAGAGAATCTATCGAACACCTTGGTGATTGTTCATCCGGTTCCATCGTGAAGTTTTCATATCTAAGATTTAGGAGTCCAATCTTGGTCTCTTTGACTTCATTGGTGCCCTCATATATAACTTCAAGTTTGTCCCATACCTCCTTTGCACTAGTGCAAGAAGACATCTTGGAATACTTATCCAGTTCAAGAGCACAAAAAAGTATATGATGGTTTTGTCGTTTACTTGCATCTTCCTCCGAACTTAATCGGTACGTTCTTGCCTTGTCTTGGGGATGTGTCATTCTTCTTCTTCCTTCATAGGAATGAATGACCAGTCTTCTACTACATCTCAAAGGAAGTATTCATTTGACTTGATGAAGAGTCTCGTCCTATTCTTCCAATAAGGATAGTTATCCCCATTGAAATAGGACGACTTGGTGATGGATTGTGACTCATAGAGGTTGTTGCCAGACGTAGAGGCCATGTCTTGATGTGTATATTGATTGAACACCTTAGGATCGACCTAAGAGGGTGTGAGTCCTTCTAAAGAGTGTGGCTCTGATACCAATTGTTGGGATGATCAATCAATGGAATATGGCCAAGAGGGGGTGAATTAGCAATTTAAAATTTTTGTGGAAGCAAATAAAATTTGACACAAGAAATTTAGAGTGGTTCAACCTTGTAAACAAGGTTTACATCCACTACCTTAGCTATCCACACTAAGAATTTCTTAAATCCACTATATTCTCTTTTCTTTTTAGGCTAAAGGAGATAAACTTACAAACTCCCTTAAGACATATACCCCAAAGTCTTAAGAATCCTCACAAAGAGAATACAATTGAAGAAAACTGAAAATCCCTCGCAAGGTTAACTGTTTGCACAATTCTAGGCTCACTCAAACCCCAACACTTGAATAAAATGGATACAATAAGAACTCTTAAGTCGGTTTACATGATTTTACAATAAAGGCTCAAAGATTGTTGGATGTGTGCTTTAATGCTTTAGACTTGATCAACAGTTGTTGTTGAAGCTTTGGAGACTTGATTTTATACATCTTCATTGATTTTTAATAGTTTGGGTAGCTGATATATTAATTCTAGCCATTGGGCTGCATTTTTCTAGCAATAAATGTTGTCTGCCAACACTGCATATCGGTACATGAGCACTCGTATCGGTACATTGCATAAGAGGAAATAGTCGTTGCAGACAAAGAGGTACCAGTACGTGAAAGGGCATATCGGTACGGAGTGAAGTTTTACAAAGGGTATCGGTACAGGCCGTATTGTATCGATACCAATTTTGCTCAGTGGAATCCTTGAAAGTTTTGGACAAAAACTTGTATCGATGCGCCTATATGGGCATCGGTACGTGTTAACTGAATTTCAAAGTTATTATTCCAATAAAACTGATAAGCAACGGTCGAAAAATTCAATGCAAAAGATTTAAAAAAATCTTAACCCCGTATCGGTACGCACTTAGTCGTGTCGATACTCGTAAGTACAATTGGTCCCCATGTTGAATGATGTACCGATACGGCTAAACGCGTATCGGTACCCTAGAGCAATTAAGTATAAAACGAAATTTCAGTAGCTAAAAATTGTATCGATACGGCCTAAGGCATCGATACTCCTGGACTAATTTGGCTATTTATGAGTACAAAACACTTAGAAAAACTTTGGGGTTTAAGGTTTTGACTTAAAAATTATTTTAAGTTCGAAACATTGTCAATTTGTGAGTCTTTTTGAGTACTTAAAATTTTATCCCTTTTAAAATATAGTCTTTGTTGTTCCTTGTTATATCAAAATCAAATATAGGTTTTACAAGTTCCTTTTAGAACAAATGGATCGTGATTTGAAACTGTAGATTATTAGTTATAGATTTTCTTTTAAAGGTAGTGCAAGTTGTTATGTTTCAATATGTAATATTGTATTCATGTTTTATAGTTTTGAAATGGATTGTTTGTTGTTGACAAAACTAAATTTATCATTTATGTTTCTAATTTTGAAGATTTAATGGTGGTATTTGTTTTAATGTATTAAGATTTTTCTTTGGTATAGGGGTTAACTGAAACTCGTTGGAATCCGTAAGGGATGGGTATGGGGACGAAAAAATATTTGAAACGTTTAATGGTGATTTACCGAAGCTATACCCACAAATGTTAGAAACGAAATGGAAAATGCAAAACTCTCCACGACCCACTAGGGGTAAGCGTTCGATCAAGTCGAGTCAAAAAATTTCGAGTTATTCGAGTTGACGCATTATATTTTACAACTCAAGCTTTATTTGAAAATTTTTCAATTCGAGTCGAGTTTTCGAGTTACTATACAAATTTAATTGTAACCGTTTATCATATTATAGTACAGTTTGATTCCAATTTAAATAACTTTCTCTAATATATATATATATATATATATATATATATATATATATATGTATGTATGTATATATATATATATATTTCTTCATATTTTTTATATATGTAGCATATATTTCTTCATATTTTTTTATATTGGTACTATATATGTTAGGAAAAATTGAGGGACTCGACTTAAACTTAAAAATTAATCTACTAATTACTAAAAATTTCGAGTTATTCGAGTTTCCATTTTACAACTCAAACTTTATTTGAAATTTTTTCGAGTTGAGTTGAGTTTCTTTGCCTCGAATCGAGTCAAAATTTCGATTTTTCCAAGTCGAGTTTTGCTCACCCCTACTACCAATGCATTGCCACCCTATGTTCTTCCAGTTGTTCGTCAAATTTGAGAGATGACAGATCAAAATTGAGAAATTAAATTCTCATATACACTTCCAGAAGCAAACAAAGTAGCGGATAGGATAACTGAGTTAACGATACACATGTATTCCAGAACTTTTGAATTTCCTACAATGAGGATTGTGATTTCCTCAATATTACTTGATTGCATAGGGCAGTAGCCTATTTCTTTTCCAATAAAAAAAGTATAATGAAATAGATTAAAATACTATATATGATTTATTAATTATTGCTTATTTAAAATTTTAATTTTTAAAAAAATATATTTATAAAAAAGACTTTTAAATTTTATCAAATAATGTTTAAAATTCATTAAAAATAAAATTATGATTAACTAAACCAAAAATGAATGGATTATTCAAACGTTTGAAAATTCGAATAGAACTGTATACACCCCCTAGCCCTAGTCCCCCTTTTTTTGAAAACTTAACATTTGGCCCCTCAATTTTTTAAAGTTTTAATTTGGCCCTTTTAAATTTTTAAAATTCTCATTAAGTTAATTTTTTTTAATATTGTTAGTTAAGTCCCCCTATTAATTTTTGTAAAAAATGCTCATTAAGTCTAAATTTTTTTAAAAATTTTAGTTTAAGCTTCTAAAATTTTTGAAAATCTTAAATAGGCCCTGAAATTGTTTTATCAAGATCCATCATTAGTAGGAACTTCACCTATTGGTCCTAAAAGTGTCAGTTTTGTAAGGCTACATTTGATTGGTTTTTTGCCAAATTTAATTCCATGTATGCACTTAGCTTTTTGTCTTTCTATTATTCAAAAAATAAAATTAGTAAAGTGAAAATGAGTTATCTGGCTTATTCTCGGGTGCTTCACTGTTGTGGAGGAAATTCTGTATTCAGATAGGAGGAATGAAGTTTCATTAAGACAAGCAATTGAGATTTGGACCGAATGATGAAATTTAATAGTTGAATACTACTAAGAAAAGAATGTGAAAAACCTTGGGATTCTATAGATTTTACTGCAAGACATACTTTTCATAAATCATGTGTCAAAATAATACACAGAAAACAGCCATGTTTCCATCTGTTTATGTCCAAAACAACAAAAATGGCACCGGATGATATCTTGGACAACATGATGTCAATGAATTTGGGTTTTTATATGATTTGTATATACAGATATTTTATGTTTTATTTTTTAAAAGAAATTTTAAGATATTTTTTTAAAAAAATTTAATTCGAATCTTTAAAAATGACATTATCCTAAACATGAACAACAAAACAAACATATATTTATATAACAAATTTAAAGATTGAATCTGCAATTGTCTATCTTGTTTTTAAATAACAATATTCTTTATGAAAAATTATATATATGATCTTAATCCGATTTTGTTTAACTTTAAACATAGACCCATTGTTTTCCAAAGGAAAATGACCCAATAAATAAGGTAGAGTAAAGTAAGGTTAATGAAAATGAAAATGCGAGAAAAATGCGAGAAATTAGTAACTTTTAGCTATATTTTTTATGGGTAAAGGTGTAGGTTCGAATGATGAATTTATTTTCTACTTCATGAGACCTTTATAATGGTATCTCATGCTCAAAACAGTTGAGTGGTGAATGAGAAATTGATGCTTAAATTGAGATAGTTGTGAATTGGATAAAAGAAAAATAAAACCTCTTTTCAGTTCACGTGGGCGATGTGGATGAGTCCTAATTGGTTAAGTTTTTGTGGACCTACATATATTTTACCCACTTCAAATTACTATTTTCTTTATTTTTGGTAAATCCTTTTGAATATTCTGAATTTCAAACGCACCTCAAAACATTTTTTTCTCTTCTAGTGTTTTCGGTGATAGGCAAAGTCAAGAGATATTTCGTGATCGTTTCAGTTCGTGCTACTGTCGAAGATATCTTGTTGTTGTATCCTGTGAGACTAAGGATCGGTGAACTCAAGCACTTTCAGAGTGGTCGAAATTTGTCTTAAGAAAATTGCGTAGCTGCATGCCTCAACATGTTTCCTTTTCATTTTCATTCGAATCTGAGTTTGCCTCTATTTAATATGTTTTTCGTTTATTTATTTTATTTAAATTATATTTAATTTATTATATCGTCTCGGATTCTAACAATGTGCAACAGAAAAATCAAGCTTACTTTTAAGACTTGAAACCAAAAAAAGAAAAAGGCGAAAATGACATTTAAAGTGATCGAAAATACCCAGCTGCCTAACAAATTTGAACCAAGCTTTTAGTCAAGTAGTAGGGGACACCATCGGAGCAACAGAAAGCATGCCTATTGCTTACTGCTTAGCCACATATAATTTAGGCATAGAGTCAAAAAAAAAATACATCTAACGTTTGATTGAATAGTCATTTTAGCCCCTATTTTTTGAACAATTTAATCTTCAACGTTTTATTTTGGGTCAAAATGGTTCCTCTGCAGATGAAAATTGTTAGAAAACTAACGGTAAACAGTTTGAAATGACTTGATAGAATGATAAGCCAGCAGAAAAAATTATTTTATATTTTATATAATTTTTTAAAATTATTTTTTGAATGATGTAACGTTTTTTCAAGTCAACACTTGTTTATAGGATACGACCATGTCAGGGTTCACTGCCATATAGGTTTGTCACATCATTTCAAGCTATTACCGTCAGTTGATTAACAGTTTTCATCCTCATAGGGGTTATTTTGACCCAAAATGAAATGTTGAGGGTTAAATTACTCTAATAAAAAGAATAGGAGCCAAAGTGACTATTTAGTCAAACGTTTGGGGTATTTTTTAGCTTTATGACAATAGTTTACCTAGATGTAAAAACAGGTAATCGGATGGGTTTCAGGTCGGGCCAAATTAGATACAGGTCATTTCATGTCGATTTGATGTTTCGACTCGATTCAGGTCAGGTGCGGGTTAGTTTCAGGTTGAGTTCACTTCAGGTCGGGCTCATTTCAGATCGGGTCAAAACGGTTCAGATCCGAATCAGTTAATTGACGGGTTAATTCAGGCTCGGGTAGACTTCAAGTCGGGTAATTTCAAGTCGGTTTCATTTTAGGTCGGGTTAATTCGGGTTTCGAATTCGTATTAAGTTTGAGTTTGGCACAAATAGTCGATAGACTTTGGGTTGGGTCATTTCGAGTGAATTATTTAACGCCTTTCACGAACACGAATCACATTAAAAATAAATATTAGGCACTAGAATGAACAAAAATATCATCAAATGATTCATATCTAAAATATTGGAGTAAATTACAAAAATTAGAAATTGATAAGGGTTAATTTTGGTGAAAAATAAAATTTTAGGGACTAACATCAACATGAATAAAAATATCACCATATTAAAAACACTGGACTAAATTACAAAAAAATGAATAGGGGTCAATTTCGAATAAAAATAAAGCTTTATGGACTATAATGAACAAAAATATTAAATTAAAATAAAAACATTGGACTAAATTACAAAAAAAATATGAGTTAATTTGGACTAAAAAAAGTTTTATGGACTATTTATAATGAACAAGAATATCATCATATTAAAGACATTTGACTAGATTAGAAAATTTTAAAATAAATAGTGGTGATTTCGAATCCCTAAACCCCAAACCTCAAATCCTAAATCTTAGAATCACTAATAATAAAGTGCAAACTAAATCCTTAAACTAATCTCATACCCCAACCAACCACTCAACTTGACACATTTACCCCTAAACCCTAAACTCCAACCCCTAAATCTTATATTCACTAATAATTAAAGTGCAAGCCCAATCCTCGAATCCCCTAATCCTTAAACAAATCCTATAACCCCAAACACTCAACTTGAAATATATATAATACCTATAAACTCCAAACCTCAACCCTAAATCTTACAATCATTACTAATTAGAGTACAAGCCTAATCCCTTAATCCATAAACTAATCTCATAATCTCGAACACTCAACTTGACACATTTACCATTAAGCCATAAACATTAACACTTAAATCTTACAATCACTAATAATTAAAGTGCAAGTATAATCCCCTAACCTCTAAATTAATCTCATAACCCCAAACATTCAACTTGACATATTTACCCTTAAACCCCGAACCTGATCTCCTAAATCTTATAATTACTAATAACTAAAGAGCAAGCATAATCTCTTAAGACACCACATTAATTAAATTCCACTTTTCAACAAATAGAGAATTTTTATTCGTTGAAGATTTTATTATTCTAAATTGAAGTTCATTAATCTTAAGAAGGTTTAAGTTTTTTATTCTTATTTAAGAATTTGAATTTTATTAAGTGTATTTTGTTTTTATTTTTTTGTGAAGAGGGTTTTCCAACAATCAAGTCTCTGATCTAAGCTTGAAGGACCTATTCCTAAAGGTTCAACCTAACACTAAGGGTAAACAAGACAAGAAAATTTAAAATTTTCTAACAGGCTTAGATCAACTTTATTTTGAGAGGATTAGAATTTCTATTATATTAAAAAAATCTTCTTTGTTTTTGTGCTTTAAAGATATTTTTTATTCTTTTATTTGAAGTGTTTTTTAGTTTTCAAGATTTTAGAAAAAGTTCTTTAAAGCCCTTTCATTCTATTTTTGAATTTTTAGACACCTTTTTAAAAGAACTTATTTTATTTTAGCAAAACAACACATTTTATTTGAAAGATTTTAAATTTCAAAAATCATTTTATTTCTTTTCTTAAAAAAATATTATCAATAGCTTATCTTCCATTTTTTTATTTTTTGAAATCAAAGTTTTCTCTTAAACCCTTAGTAACCTTTATTTTCAATCATATTTTCTTTAATTCATCTAATCTTTATTTTTAAGAAATGAGTGAATCAAAATTTTAGATTCTTTATTTTCAACAACTTAGAATTTTAGTTTTTTTCAATGATGAAAATGGACTGAAATCTTATTTTCAATGACAAGATTTTTTTCATTTTTAAGAAATAAAGAGATTAAACAAAGTTAAAGAACATGAACAAACAAAAACGAAATTAAATCACAAATCGAAAAAAAATGATCAAACACTAATTCCGATCTCCAATTCCAAATTACAACCTAAAAACATGAACAAACAAAAATTCAACCAAAAAAAACTTTTAAAAAACAATGAAAAGAAAAGAAAAGTTACCAGAAGTGTAGTAATCGCAAATTATCTCCACTCGAAACTTTTCCAATCGTCACCAAAAATCGAACCAAAGCTACCCAAAACTCGAACTAATTCTAACAATTTTACAAAAATTCTCAGAGAGCTCGAGGGAATTTTTCGGATGATTTTTTAGTGTTTTTCCTCTTGGTGAATTGGTGAAGAACAAAGGGGGTAAAGAGGGATATTTATACTAATGCTTAGGCTTGTAAATTAAGGCGAATTCGGAATTTAATCCCAAAATTAAAGCTAAAATCTGAAAAGGGGCTTGATTCTTGGTAAAACCCCTCAAAAATTATCCGATTTGGTTTGGATTTGAAGACGAACTTCTCCCTTAATTCGAGCCTAGGTTTTGACCTTTTTCCTCTATTTTTTGCAGATTTCGACGACGGCAAGAGACGGCAGCGAACGGTGCTGGTACCGTTTGAACGGCGAGGTGGACCGACCGGTACCCTCAGCGGCGGCGGTCGTGGCCCATAGACGGCGGGTACCCAATTCCCTCATTTTTTTTGATCTAATCTTGGCCTTTGATCCTTATTTCTCTAAATCTAACGACCTACATTAAACCTGAAAAAAAAAACAAAGACAAATAGGTTAGTTTGGGCCATTTTTATTGTTTTTTAGTTTATTATTTTTGGGAATGAGCTTTAACAAAATGGGTTTCTTTTTATTTTTTTGAGATGAGTTTGAAATAAAATGAGTTTATATTATTATTGTTTTTTTTTAAATGGGTTGGTACTTAAATGAAATGGGTTTATGGGATTATTTTATTTTTATTTTTAGAGATGGGTTTTATTATGTATATATTTTTTGGGCTTTTAATTCTAATAATACACTACATAATAATAGTAGTAGTAGTAGTAATAATAATAATAGTAGTAATAATAGTAATAATAATAACAACAACAATAAAAAGTGGTGAAAATCTAGTGTCAACAATCAGACATCAGTTCAGGAGCATATTGGCTCAACCGAACAAACTGAACCTCATATTCGGAAACGGTCAAGTTTCCTTGCACCAAAGACATGAATTCTCGCTTCTTTTCATCAAGATAGCGAACACCCAGATACTTCCTCTTGAAAGCAGTTTCGAAGAACTCCCAAAAAACATCTGCAAGTTTCATACCCGCAGTAATGGTCATCCACCACGTACAAGCATCTCCATGTAGCAAGGATACAACACAACCCAACTTTTGCACATCATTGCAACCCATCTAACCAAGAATCTTTCGGGTGCTCTCAAACCATGCCTCAGAACCCTCAAGAGACAAACCTCGAAACTCAGTTCCACCCAAACTGTGTAAACGCTCCAAAGGTAAATCAGCATTAGCATCAGGCTGTGGTGCAGCCACATGCATATCTGCTATTGCTGCCTGAAAAACCCCAGCTATAGCTTTAATCAATGGTGTCATATCAGTAGAAGATTGTCCTTGCGCTGCCTAAGGTCCAACACCTCTATCGCATGCTCCCGCACCAGCTCCATCACCACCAAGAGGAAGAGGAGGCGGCAAATTCTCAACGTCATTAACCTCATTCTCAACCACATTATGTACACAGGCTCTAAGCTCTCGTCTCAGTCCCATTATCAAAATGTTATGAATATTTGAGCTAAAAATACAACATTAAAAACAATTAGGCTAGTTGAAGCAAGAATTCAAGGTGCTCAAGTTTACTTTTAAAACTAAAATACTGTTTATATTAGTATTAATACGGCAATGGATACCATTAACATCTCCCCTAACAGCATATAACAATCATAAATCATGTTATCATACATCGTACATCTCACACAAATCAAAACTACGATCATTTCATAACATAAACAACCATCGTACATAGCATTCATCATTAAATCAACCGAACAATAATATCACATCAACCTTACCTCTCAATTCTATTGAAACCTGGCTGATGCCACCAAATGTAACCCCCTCAACCACGTCTAGATGATAGACAGAACCGAACGGGTCACACGGGGAATATTGAAGTAAACCAGAAAGTTTACTACAATAAACGACCCTATTTTTCATTTTATCTTTTCTAGATGTTCATTTTTATCCGATGTGATAAACTTCAGAGTGGAACAATTTGCAACTCAATCAGACTACGATTAGGGACCCAATTGTATGCAAGCACATTTTAGGGACCATTTTGTAATTTACCAAATTACAGGGACTTATTCCATTTTAATTTGCCAACCTCTAATTAGTCACATTACATGCATCTCTGTCAAATCTCAACTCAAAACAATCATCCAAGCACATTTAATTGCATCCACAATATTCAGGGACTAAAACATAAAGAATCAGAACTTCAAAAGATTCCAATAACCAACTTAACAGCTGGGTGTTTCGGTACAGGTTGCCATGTATCGAAACACCCGTATCAAAATAGGTTCAAGCGGCTCGAAGCTCGGGCTCGTATCGGAATAGCCTCAAGGGTGTTTCGGAACACGGGATTCTAGTAGCAAAACGTATCGAAATACCCCTTCCCCGTTTTAAAACCCTTAAGCCATTTTAGGCACATTGTTTCAGTACAGGCTTAGGTGGACCGAAACACCTGGGCCTGTAACGACACTTTTTGCTAGTTTTTCATACTTTAATCCATACAGAATCATTCCAACATGCTATCAACATGCGTACAACATAACTAAACATCAAACCTCAATCATACATGGCAATTTCAACCTCAAAGCATGGGAATAAACATTAAGGAAATCTATAGGCATGCAACTTAAGCAATAATACCACTCAAGTGCCAAAACATAAACCAAAGCAAATACCAACAAGTAAAGGTCATTTACAAGTCATTAAAGGCATCACAAACTTGCCACAAAACATGGAGCTTCAAATCACACTCTCTCAAAACATAAAGGCATTCTCCCATTGTTGGTTAATAAATCTACCCCAATTGCCCGATCCTTGAAGAAGCTGTTGTTGCATATAATACACATAAATCGTTACAGTCTAAGCAAACCTGATCTGCTGACAAAGTCTAGTGCATCGTCCATCTCATTAGCAGGAAAAGAAGACAGCACAGAGTCAGAGAGACGCGCTAAGAAAACGAGGAAACTAAAAGTGACCTTCAAGGATCAAGCTGGGGAGAGTTGGTTGAAGTTGTAGGAATTTTAGATGGCATGGATGTAGAAACTGAACCTGGGCCCCTCGGTGTTAAAGAAGGAAGTCTTGTTGAAAAATATGAATCTCTTGTACAGACAACCGTAATTCCTAAAGGTAAGGATCAATCATCCATAAAGAAAGAGAATGCAATTCAGAAAGGTGTGACTAATAAACTGCAGGAAGTCTTGAATAAGGTAAAAAAATGCTCCTAAAGGTGGGATTTATGATGATCTTGAATAAAACCATACTTGAGCTAAGTCTCACTCCTTGGTTCCCTTCTTGCTTTTTCGCTGACCCAAAGATGTTAAATTTTTGCATTCTTCGAAAAGAGAGCGTAAGCAATAATGCCTAGTGAGGGATGCTCAAAACAAACCAACATCAACAATGCATTTTAAAACCATTTCTCAAGTAGAAATCTCTATCTCATCATGCTCAATCTATCTCATGCTTGAAATCATTTTTAAAGCAAAACCACGTCATTAAAACCACATGTACCATATATCTCATGCATTAACCCAAATGCATAATCTCAAAGCAAAACCACACATGCTTGTTTCTCAAAAGCATTTCTCAAATCATGTTCTCATATGCAAAACACAATGCATAAAATCATTTATAATCAAGGTACATGTGAATCTCATATATTGGTGTTTTAGCAACATTACTAGGATATGTGGATAGCTTGACAGAATCTCACATCGTCAAGTCCTACCTCGGTGGAATCTCACATCACTGAACTCTCATGACGGTATCTCTCATCGCCACAAAGTTTGATGGAATCTCTCATCATCAAGACCTATCGTGGTGGAATCTCTCATCACTACATTCTCACTTTGGAACGGGATGGCATTACCCACATAGCTCGAACCAAAGAGCACGTACGAATTTTGTATATTATAGTGCACTTCTCAGCCTATTGGTCGACCAATTATATTTGGTAACAATAATCTCATCTCATGCCAATATACTCATTTTAAACATCATTTACCTAATGTTTTTCAATACATAGTTGTTAGGTTTTTCGGTGCTCGATTCCTTCAACCGTTCTTGCTCGCCAAATGGTGGAGAAGTGGAATTTGGGTGAAAGAGGTGTGGAAGCTAAAAAAGATAAAGACACGATGATTTATAGTGGTTCAACCTTCTAACCAAGGTCTACATCCACTACCTTAGCTTCCCACAAAGGATTTCCAATCAATCCACTATTGATTCGTCCCCTTTTCTAGTCTTAGAAGGAAACCCTTACAAACCGATCAAGCTTTTTACCCAAAGCCTTGATCAATAAGCAAACTCAAATCCCTCTAATAGGTATTTTTTTGCACAATTAAGCTCTCACCCAATCCTAAAATATTTGAGCAAATCTAACAATTTTGGCTCACTAGTGTTTGTCTATACAAAGAATTGACACTTAAGCACTAAGATACATTTTGATCATATGTTGTATTACAATTGAAGCATTAATCATTACTAGATGTTTGGAGGTCCCTTTTATACTCCTTATTGAGTTTGTAGTCGTTACTAGCCATTGGGGTTGAATTGGAGCCGTTGGAGACTTTATTTCCCATATTAAATGTTGTTCTGGAGCCTTTCGTATCGATACACGAGGACCCGTATCGGTAAGCTCTTCTTCAGAAACTACCCGTTGAGCTCTTGTCAGCCTAAGCGTATCGATACACTTGAGGGCGTATCGATACGGTATGTCATTTAAAAGACCGTTGGAAAATAGTCGTTGGGGACGTTAAAGCAGGGATCGGTACACTTAAGGGGCGTATCGAAACGATCCCTATCCGTATCGATACGGTCTCATCCGTTTCGATACGGGTTTTGGCAGAATCAAAACCTGGGCAAAAGTGTATCGATACGGGGTACACCGTATCGGTACGGACTTGCTAAAAAGTTAAGTTTGGTTAATTTAAATCATTAAAAACTTTGCCAAAAACCTTTTTAAATGCCTCGAGCATATTTTCAAGTTGTTTGGCCTTAAAGACAAGTTTTAAATTCTTTTCAAATTTGTCCAAACTATTTTTCAATTATTATATCAAAACATTAGTTCTACAATAATCATAAATCTTTCTCATCCCATTTCAAAAGCATAAACAATGCATAGTATTTTCTCAACAAGTTCTATCTTTGAAAAATCACAATTCTATCTCATGGGATCATATAAATCATCAATTCATTTCTCAAAAACATACATAAAACAGTATGTTTACATCTATCTTCAAAACATGAGCATGATCATAAAAATCAATGGGATAAAAACTGAGAAACGAGAGCGAAACATCTCAAACTTACTTTCGGGCTTAGATTAGTGTTTCAAACTCAATCTAAACCCCCAAACCTTGCTTTCAAGTCTTTGAAAGGCTTTAAAACCAATTCCACTCAACGACAACGCCTCGCTTGCTTTGCCGAAGCGAACTCAAGCTCTCGAAACTTCACTGGTTGCTTCCGATATGTTCTATCCTGTTTATACCACACAAGAACAGAGGATTAATGCATCACAATGCATTAAAATCACTAGAAACCAAAGCTACCATGTTGATCTGCCCAAAAACACCAAAACGCCTATATGAAACAACTGAAAACACCTTCGATTACTCTACAAACTCAACCCAGCCAAAACCTAACACTTCCATCCATTTTTATTCATCAATTAACAACCAAAAACAATCTAATTGCATCTTTATACCTCCAGCAACACCATAACCACATTATCACCACAAAAACCTCAAATCTAGTAATCTAACAACTAGAGATCCAACTCATTTTGGGATTACTATGATAAAACCTTTATTTCAACATCATTTAACATCCAAATCGTGATTAAAATCAATCTCAAATCAATCAAAACAGTAGCATTACGAAAATCTTGAGGTTCATTATTATCCTATGTGATAAACTTCAGAGTGGAACAATTTGCAACTCAATCAGACTACGATTAGGGACCCAATTGTATGCAAGCACATTTTAGGGACCATTTTGTAATTTACCAAATTACAGGGACTTATTCCATTTTAATTTGCCAACCTCTAATTAGTCACATTACATGCATCTCTGTCAAATCTCAACTCAAAACAATCATCCAAGCACATTTAATTGCATCCACAATATTCAGGGACTAAAACATAAAGAATCAGAACTTCAAAAGATTCCAATAACCAACTTAACAGCTGGGTGTTTCGGTACAGGTTGCCATGTATCGAAACACCCGTATCAAAACAGGTTCAAGCGGCTCGAAGCTCGAGCTCGTATCGAAATAGCCTCAAGGGTGTTTCGGAACACGGGATTCTAGTAGCAAAACGTATCGAAATACCCCTTCCCCGTTTTAAAACCCTTAAGCCATTTTAGGCACATTGTTTCAGTACAGGCTTAGGTGGACCGAAACACCTGGGCATGTAACGACACTTTTTGCTAGTTTTTCATACTTTAATCCATACAAAAAAATTCCAACATGCTTTCAACATGCGTACAACATAACTAAACATCAAACCTCAATCATACATGGCAATTTCAACCTCAAAGCATGGCAATACGCATTAAGGAAATCTATAGGCATGCAACCTAAGCAATAATACCACTCAAGTGCCAAAACATAAACCAAAGCAAATACCAACAAGTAAAGGTCATTTACAAGTCATTAAAGGCATCACAAACTTGCCACAAAACATAGAGCTTCAAATCACACTCTCTCAAAACATAAAGGCATTCTCCCATTGTTGGTTAATAAATCTACCCCAATTGCCCGATCCTTGAAGAAGCTGTTGTTGCATATAATACACATAAATCGTTACGGTCTGAGCAAACCTGATCTGCTGCCAAAGTCTAGTGCATCGTCCATCTCATTAGCAGGAAAAGAAGACAGCACAGAGTCAGAGAGATGCGCTAAGAAAACGAGGAAACTAAAAGTGACCTTCAAGGATCAAGCTGGGGAGAGCTGGTTGAAGTTGTAGGAATTTTAGATGGCACGGATGTAGAAACCGAACCTGGGCCCCTCGGTGTTAAAGAAGGAAGTCTTGTTGAAAAATATGAATCTCTTGTACAGACAACTGTAATTCCTAAAGGTAAGGATCAATCATCCATAAAGAAAGAGAATGCAATTCAGAAAGGTGTGACTGATAAACTGCATGAAGTCTTGAATAAGGTAAAAAAAATGCTCCTAAAGGTGGGATTTATGATGATCTTGAATAAAACCATACTTGAGCTAAGTCTCACTCCTTAGTTCCCTTCTTGCTTTTTCGCTGACCCAAAGATGCTATTTTTTTGCATTGTTCGAAAAGAGAGCGTAAGCAATAATGCCTAGTGAGGGATGCTCAAAACAAGCCAACATCAACAATGCATTTTAAAACCATTTCTCAAGTAGAAATCTCTATCTCATCATGCTCAATCTATCTCATGCTTGAAATAATTTTCAAAGCAAAACCACTTCATTAAAACCACATGTACCATATATCTCATGCATTAACCCAAATGCATAATCTCAAAGCAAAACCACACATGCTTGTTTCTCAAAAGCATTTCTCAAATCATGTTCTCATATGCAAAACACAATGCATAAAATCATTTATAATCAAGGTACATGTGAATCTCATATATTGGCGTTTTAGCAACATTACTAGGATATGTGGATAGCTTGACAGAATCTCACATCGTCAAGTCCTACCTCGGTGGAATCTCACATCACTGAACTCTCATGACGGTATCTCTCATCGCCACAAAGTTTGATAGAATCTCTCATCATCAAGACCTATCGTGGTGGAATCTCTCATCACTACATTCTCACTTTGGAATGGGATGGCATTACCCACATAGCTCGAACCAAAGAGCACGTACGAATTTTGTATATTATAGTGCACTTCTCAGCCTATTGGTCGACCAATTATATTTGGTAACAATAATCTCATCTCATGCCAATATACTCATTTTAAACATCATTTACCTAATGTTTTTCAATACATAGTTGTTAGGTTTTTCGGTGCTCGATTCCTTCAACCGTTCTTGCTCGCCAAATGGTGGAGAAGTGGAAATTTGGGTGAAAGAGGTGTGGAAGCTAAAAAAGATAAAGACAAGATGATTTATAGTGGTTCAACCTTCTAACCAAGGTCTATATCCACTACCTTAGCTTCCCACTAAGGATTTCCAATCAATCCACTATTGATTCGTCCCCTTTTCTAGGCTTAGGAGGAAACCCTTACAAACCGATCAAGCTTTTTACCCAAAGCCTTGATCAATAAGCAAACTCAAATCCCTCTAATAGGTATTTTTTTGCACAATTAAGCTCTCACCCAATCCTAAAATATTTGAGCAAATCTAACAATTTTGGCTCACTAGTGTTTGTCTATACAAAGAATTGACACTTAAGCACTAAGACACATTTTGACCATATGGTGTATTACAGTTGAAGCATTAATCATTACTAGATGTTTGGAGGTCCCTTTTATACTCTTTATTGAGTTTGTAGTCGTTACTAGCCATTGGGGTTGAATTGGAGCCGTTGGAGACTTTATTTCCCATATTAAATGTTGTTCTGGAGCCTTTCGTATCGATACGCGAGGACCCGTATCGGTACGCTCTTCTTCAGAAACTAGTTGTTGAGCTCTTGTCAGCCTAAGCGTATCGATACACTTGAGGGCGTATCGATACGGTATGTCATTTAAAAGACCGTTGGAAAATAGTCGTTGGGGATGTTAAAACAGGGATCGGTACGCTTAAGGGGCGTATCAAAACGATCCCTATCCGTATCGATACGGTCTCATCCGTTTCGATACGGGTTTTGGCAGAATCAAAACCTGGGCAAAAGTGTATCGATACGGGGTACACCGTATCGGTACGGACTTGCTAAAAAGTTAAGTTTGGTTAATTTAAATCATTAAAAACTTTGCCAAAAACCTTTTTAAATGCCTCAAACATATTTTCAAGTTGTTTGGCCTTAAAGACAAGTTTTAAATTCTTTTCAAATTTGTCCAAACTATTTTTCAATTATTATATCAAAACATTAGTTCTACAATAATCATAAATCTTTCTCATCCCATTTCAAAAGCATAAACAATGCATAGCATTTTCTCAACAAGTTCTATCTTTGAAAAATCACAATTCTATCTCATGGGATCATATAAATCATCAATTCATTTCTCAAGAACATACATAAAACAGTATGTTTACATCTATCTTCAAAACATGAGCATGATCATAAAAATCAATGGGATAAAAACTGAGAAACGAGAGCGAAACATCTCAAACTTACTTTCGGGCTTAGATTAGTGTTTCAAACTCAATCTAAACCCCCAAACCTTGCTTTCAAGTCTTTGAAAGGCTTTAAAACCAATTCCACTCAACGACAACGTCTCGCTTGCTTTGCCGAAGCGAAATCAAGCTCTCGGAACTTCACCGGTTGCTTCCGATACATTCTCCCATGTTTATACCACACAAGAACAGAGGATTAATGCATCACAATGCATTAAAATCACTAGAAACCAAAGCTACCACGTTGATCTGCCCAAAAACACCAAAACGCCTATATGAAACAACTGAAAACACCTTCGATTACTCTACAAACTCAACTCAGCCAAAACCTAACACTTCCATCCATTTTTAATCATCAATTAACAACCAAAAACAATCTAATTGCATCTTTATACCTCCAGCAACACCATAACCACATTATCACCACAAAAACCTCAAATCTAGCAATCTAACAACTAGAGATCCAACTCATTTTGGGATTACTATGATAAAACCTTTATTTCAACATCATTTAACATCCAAATCATGATTAAAATCAATCTCAAATCAATCAAAACAGTAGCATTACGAAAATCTTGAGAAATCATCTTTTGAAGCTTGATCTCACCATTTTCATCAAATAGATTATAAATCTTTGTTAATAAACACAATTAGAGAGCCAACAACTTGAGAATTTCATTAAAGAATCTTGATTAGAGGATAGAAAAGAAAGATCACATCTAACACAAGATTTTTCCCTTGATTACAATGATTTAGAAGAAATCCTTCAAGAAATTGATAGCTAGTTGATGTAGAAATCCATGAGAATCATTTAGAAATCAAAAGTGAATGAAAAGAGATAGATCTATGGAGATTTTAGTGATGAAAAGATAGTTTGGCTAATAGGAAAGTTGAGAGAAAAGTTTAGAAGAAAAGTAGTTACGTAAGAAAATATTTTAGCCTTTTAAAATCCTTTTTATCAAATCTCATTTAATAAATCAATTAATAAAATCTTTTAAAAATACTAAAACAAGGGGAAAGGCTGATAACACCTTGGTGTAATAGCTCTCTAAAGATTCTAAGCCTTGACTCTCTTCAATTTAGTCATTAAAACGCATTTTGCAATTTTTTACAATTTAGTCACCGTTTTCAAAATACCAATTAAATCAGTCTAATTTTATCAAATTGAACTATCCAAAACCTTCAAAACATTATTTTAAGATTATAAAATATTTTCCATATTTTATCTCCCTCAAAAACCATTTATTTCAAATTAATCCTGAAAAAGAAAGAAAAGAGAAACTTGTGTCCATGAATGCTTTTGAGCTTATCTCTAGGTCACAGAGCTTTAGTCTTGACAAATTGTTTAAGAAGCAGAATGTATGTATCTAAGACCCCTTTAGATTTTCCTGTAATATATCGTGTTAATCATAGAATTTGAACAATTATCTAAGCACACACCTTTTGCTTCTGGTTTGAATTGAAGCTAGAAACCAGTTTTGCTTCTCAATGCCCTCCGAACGAGATTATCTCAAAAATTGAGGAAGCTGCAAAACCTTTGGGCTTTAATGTTCACAAGCAAAACTACAAGGTTTGCTTTATCTGAACCTATGTGGCAAACTAATCCTCTTGCTTATTCAAAACATCTAATTCATATGGTTGCAATTTCTGTTTCAACTCTCATGTATATTCACTTTGTGACAGATGAAGTTGAAAGGTGACAAAAGTGGGAGAAATGGTGTGTGAGAAAGATCATGAGATACATCTTTTTAGCCTTTTTCTGCTTAAGTTAATTTTGTTTGTTATGCAAATACGTTCCAAGCCTGGTTTGTGCTTGTTGATGTGAATATATATATATAGCTATTTAACGTTATATAAGTTTATGATATAATGTTTATGTTGTTTGTTTGCTTTATTTAATTTTTGTTTGTTTACTTAACATTTTTGAAAATATAAACTTACACGTTCGCGGACGCTAAATGATCTAAAGCCCAAATATACTAAAAATTAAATGAACCGAGTTTGAACATGACATTAAAATTTTAAACAAACATGAATCGAGTTCGGATACCTTCAGAAATAAATAAACGAACATGGACATAGCCTTGTCCGTTCAAGCTCGATTCGTTTGCATCCCTAAATCCAAGCCCAATCCTCTAATTTGAACCCCTAATTCCTAAACTAATCACATTACCTCAAACATTCTTTTTTCACATTTACCCCTAAACCCCAAACATAAACTCATAAATATTACAATCACTATTCACTAATAATTATGGTGTTGTACTTTACCCAAAATATAATTAAAATGGCTATGTCTTTTATGTGTAAAAATAGAAACATAATATAACATCAACATGTCATTAAAAATGAATTTAAGTAGGTTAATTCTTATTAACTTCACAAATAATTTATATTGAATGAGCTAGCATTAAGCATATGCATATTGAATTATTACTGGGCATAATATAACATGTCATTAAAAACGAATTGTTTAATAAAATCCAATCTTTCCTTTTTTATATATTTTAATTGATTATAGGGTAAACTACTTCATTGACCACCATACTATTAGAAAAGTTGCGATTTGACTACATTACTTTTTTTCTAAGCAATTAAACCATCAAACTATTTAAATGGAATCAATGTGACCACCAACCGTTAAAAATAACAGAAAAATTGACAGTGTTGTTAAATAAAATTGGTATAATTACACATTTGGTCCCCTATATTTAAAAATTTTATCAATTTAGTCATGATTTTAATCTAATAAAATAAATTAATTATTTAATAAGGTGGTGACATGTGTCACCACCTTATTAGAGAATTTTAATTATTTTTATTTAATTTGATTAATTAATTTCCCGCCTCCAATCAGGTGATGACACGTGTCACTTGATTGGAGAACACCTAATTGGAGAAGGAAAAATGAAAGCAAAGAATGACTCCAAGGGGATCAAACCCGCGACATCAAACATAAGAAAAAAGGAGAAGCATGACTGGGTCAAGCACATTTTTGTGATGTAAGTTACAACATTTAATATATGTTTAATTACTTGTTAATGCCCGGAAAAATGAAAAAAAAAAAAAGAGAATGGCCTTTGGTGGATTTGAACCAGTGCTCTTGGAATAAAAGTAAAGCATGTTTACCACTAGGCCAAGCATATTTTTAAGATATAATGTACAACATTTAATATATGTCTTTCATATTTGTTAATGCCCGAAAAAATAAAAGAAAATAAAATGTGGTTTTAAGAAAATCGAACATAAAATATTTAACCCAATACAATTTTGATTTATTTAATTAAATTTTAATTTATTTAAGTGGGTTAAATATTTTATGTTAGATTTAACCCAATATTTAAACCACATTTTATTTCCTTTTATTTTCCCGGAAAAATATGTCTTAAATAAATTAAAATTATATTGGGTTAAATATTTAACCCAATTAAATAAATCAAAATTATATTGGGTTAAATATTTTATGTTCGATTTTCCTAAAACCATATTTTATTTTCTTTTATTTTTCGGGCATTAAGGAATATTCAAGACATATATTAAATGTTGTACATTATATCTTAAAAATATGCTTAGCCTAGTGGAAAACACACTTTACTTTTATTCCAAAGGCACTGGTTCAAATCCACCAAAGGCCAAATTTCTTGTTTTCATTTTTCTGGGCATTAACAAGTATGTAACACATATATTAAATGTTGTAACTTACATCGCAAAAATGTGCTTGGCTCAGTGGTAAGCATGCTTGTCCTTCTTTCTTATGTTTGAGGTCGTGGGTTCGATCCCCTTGGAGGTTTTTCATTGCTTTCATTTTTCCTTCTCCAATCAGGTGACACGTGTCATCACCTGATTGGAGGGGGAAATTAATTAATCAAATTAAATAAAAATAATTAAAATCTTCCAATCACCACCTTATTAAATAATTAATTTATTATATTATATTAAAATTAGGACTAAATTGATAGATTTTTTAAATATAAGGGACTGAATGTGTAATTATATCAATTTTATTTAACAGCACCGTCAACTTTTCTGTTATTTTTAACGGCTGGTGGTCACATTGATACCATTTAAATAGTTTGGTGGTTTAATTGCTTCGAAAAAAGTAATGTGGTCAAATCGCAACTTTTCCAATAGTATGGTGGTCAATGAAGTAGTTTACCCTTGATTATATATGTATATATAATAATAAAAAAATATTTAACACTTTAAAATGATTTAAAAAATTAATAGTTTACACATTTATCAACACTTAATACTTTACATTTATCAACACTTTAAATTCATCAAATCATAGACTTCCTTAATTAACATGTCAGGTAAATATCAAGTCAGGTCAATATTAGTTCATGTCAACAATAGGTCGGGTTTAAAATAAGTCGGGTCAATTAACAGGTCGGGTTCAAAACAGGTCAGGTAAAATCGGATCTCGAGTCGATTAACAGGTCGGGTTCAAAACAGGTCAGGTAAAATTGGATCTCGAGTCGATTCAGTCGGGTAATATTGGTTATCTGCCATGTCAGTCTCGGGTTCGGATTCGTTTCAGTCGGGTTTCGAGTCCACAGTAACATGTTCAATTTGGGTTCGGGTCGTTCTCAGTCGGATGCATGTCGGGTTCGGTTACTACAGTAATGTGTTCAGTTTTGTCTACCCATGTTTTGTATGGCCAAAATTTATGTGAAATGTTGAAGAATACCGATCACCAAACTTGGCATATCAGCCGCATACGAACCCCCCCCCCCTCCCATCCCTAGAATTTGAGGGCATTGTTTAGCCGTATGGCTGATAAAAAACACGCATGTTCTAAATAGGTACACAAAACATGTTTTTTTACATATTTCCTTGCACTGTTGAATTTGAAGCCAAATTTGGTAGTTCTCCCCATTTAACTTGTGATTATAAATTTTAAGCCAATTTGATGGTCATCCCATCGGCCATCCCCATGCGTAATCCAACCCAACACGTATCGAAAACATTATTTAAAATTGCGTCAAACATATTCCTATTAGATTATCAAGAGCCACGGCCAGGGATGGACTTTAGGGGCTGGAGGGGGCAGTCGCCCTCCCTAAAAATTTAAAATTTATATATAATTTAGAACTTTTTAATTTTCTATGTATTTTCTATTAAAATTTATTTTGCTCTTTTACAATTTTATAAGCACGCCCCTCCTTAAAATTTTATAGATTTGCCTCCCTCAACATAAAATCGTGTGTTCGTCCTGGCCACGTCAGGGGTGAACCTATCAGCTCCATGAATGTTGATCCAAGGATTGTTGGATTGGTGCATCATTAATTAATTGATTAAAAATTACGGTTGAATGGTCATCCCATTCCCATGCATGGTTACCTCCAAATTGAACTCTTTTACCTTATAATATTAGAATTTTCTCCGGTGTTGTGTTGGTTGGTAAAAAAAACATATATGTTTTACATTTTTGTCTTTAATTAAATATATATTTCCTTAGTTAAAGATAAAATGTCAAGCATGCACGCTTTTTTTTTACCAACCAACACGGTTGAATGTTGAAGATAAGATTTTTTTTATCCTTTTTCAGTGCTCTTATATATGCTTTAACACTAAAAATTTGTATTTAGAGTTTAGAATTCTAATTTATTACAAGGTTTAGGATGTACGGTGAATGATTCAATTTTTAAGGTTTAAAATTTAAAAATTAAAACTATAATTTACAATTTAATTTTTTAATGTCCTAACACATACAGAGTCATAAAAAAAGAATATAGGATTTTTGTTCTGTTGGGTTTTAAGATGTTCGATTTCCTACAACCGATGTGTTTGTCAAGTTTGGAGAAGATTGAATTTTTGGGTGATAGATGTGTGGAAGCTAAAATGAAAATGACAAGATGATTTATAGTGGTTCAACCTTCTAACCAAGGTTTACATCCACTACCTTAGCTCCCCACTAAGGATTTTCAATCAATCCACTATTGATTTGTCCCCTTTTCTAGGCTTAGGAGGAAACCCTTACAAAATCGATCAAGCTTTCTACCCAAAGCTTGATCAAACCATCTTTACAAAAAGATGAAAATAAGCAAACTCAAATCCCTCTAATAGGTATTGGTTTGCACAATTAAGCTATCACCCAAACCTAAAACACTTTAGCAAATATAACAATTTTGACTCACTAGTGTTTGTCTATACAAGAAATTGACAATTAGGCACTAAGACATATTTTTTATCATGTGATGTTTTACAATTGAAGCATTAGCCTTCTCTTGATGCTTGGAGATCCCTTTTATACTCCTAATTGAGTTTGTAGCCGTTACTAGCCGTTAGGGTTGAATTGGAGCTGTTGGAGACTTTATTTCCCACCATAAATGCAGTTCTGCAGCCTTCCGTATCGGTACACGTGGAGGCGTATTGGTACGTCCTTCTTTAGAACTAGCCGTTGGGCTCTTTGTCACCCTATGTGTATTGATACGCTTGAGAGCGTATCGGTACGATCTGCAATTTAAAAGACCGTTGAGAAATAGTCGTTGGGGTTGTTAAAGCAGGGATCGATACGCCTAAGATGCGTATCGAAACAATTTCTATCCGTATCGATACGGATAAGCCCGTATCGGTACGGGTTTTGGCAGATTCAAAACTTGGGTAAAAAGGGTATCGATACGGGGTATACCGTATCGGTACGGGCTTGCTGAAAAGTTAAGTTTGACTACTTTAAAACATTAAAAAATTTACCAAAAACCGTTTTAAATACCTCAAACATATTTTCAAGTTGTTTGGACTTAAAGACATGTTTTAAATTCTTTTCAAATTTGTCCAAAACATTTTTCAATTATTATATCAAAACACTTAGTTCTACATGCTCGTTGAATGTTTGATAAGCAAAGCCAAGATCCGATGGATAGGATTCTTCAAAACATACGTTATTAATTAGAATCCAGATATAAAATTCATCATCGGCAATCGGCGGTTGCTAGCCATACAAATAATAGAGGCGGGGCCTGATTGTAAGGACTAAGGAGTTGACCGATCACTTTGTTTTTGTCCCAACATTTCCCATATAATAATTGTACTCAGTTCCCACTTTCTAACTGTAGTTATTTTTTATTAGAATGAGGGCCTACGATTGTATGCCTCGTTAAAAAACCTCCCTAATCTAGGTGGAGGAAAAAATTGTATGCAGTCGTAGTTACAAATCAATGGCACTTCAACCTGCATTCGCTTCCTACTGGACCAGCACAGCAAATGCCGACGGTACAAAATCAAACTCCACAACACCGATCGGCTCACCACGGCTTAAAGCAACAAGCCTATCAGCCACACAATTTTGATCACATGAGATCAGAGTAATACTCACCCTCCATCGCCTATTTAACAACAAATTTATATCCTCCACAAGGGAACAACCAGCAAGAGCACTCGATTGATTGTGAAGAATTTGCGCCACCTCAGCATTTTCTATCTTCATCTCCACCTTACGGACCCCACATCTCCAAGCAGCTAGGAGAATATCATGTGCAGCCCACAACTCTGCCATAAGAACCGAATAATGCCCAATACTTCTAGAAAACTCATCGATCCAATTTCCTCAGGTATCTTGTAGAACTCCGCTCGCAACAGCCATACTGTCAAAGCTGCGGACCGCCCCATTTGAGTTCGCCTTAATCCAACCAACCGTGGGTTTATGCCAATGATTGGAAGCAATAGCCAACGGTCTTGATTCCGTTAATGGCTTAGAAAAAATGCCCACAAACTTCGCCGCGAGCATTTCACAATACATTCTGAAATCACCTCGAAACACATAACTATCATCCATAATAATACTACAACGATGTTTCCAAAGCATCCAACAAGAAACATCAAAAAAAACCTTCCAGACAATCGAGATACGTGCAAAACCTAGAGCACCACAGAGATTAAAATCTAACCAGTTTAAATAAGACATGGAACGAAACATACTCAGTTTATCAGGCTTAATAACTGCTTCCCAAATACACTGGGCCATCGTACAGTCACGTAGCACATGAAGAATTGTTTCCACATTACCGTTACACATCTCACACTCTGCCGTATCCGCAATGTGTTATCCTTTCCTTTCAACATTTGTTAGCAAACTATCATGTATGGCAAGCCAAAGGAAAACATGAATACGCTGTGGAAGCTGCAAGGTCTATATTACCTTCCAATCAAAACTACTATCATCGGTGCTCCCGGTATCAAGAGCAATATAAGTAGATTTAGACGAGAAACATTGATCATTCTCTCAATGCCAACCCGGAATGTCCTGTCCATAAGTAGCACAAGGAGGTTTTATCGTAGCAATACGGTCAAGGATTAGCTTGGGAAGCAGTGGAGATAACTGAGACCAATCCCAATTTCCCCTATCATCCACCATGTCACAAACGTCCATAGGATTTGGAGACTCGGACGCGGTACAAGCAAAAACCAATCGACTTTTCGATGGGACCCAATGGTCGTACCAGAAATTCATACTTCTACCATCACGGATATGCCAGCATATGCTTTCCTTAAGATCATCCCATATCTCACATAGCCCTTTCCACAATCGTGATGATTTATTCCTGCACAGAGACAAAGGTAATTGATCAACCCAACCATACTTAGATTTAAGAACTTTCACCCATAAGCAATTCTTACTGATAACAAGTTGGTAGCCAAGTTTCATCATAAACGCCTTGTTCTGTTGTAGGATATTCTTGAAACCCAATCCCCCCATGTCAATATGTTTGCAAGAGGTTTCCCACATGCCCGCACCATCGTTAGTAGAGCCCCAGACAAATTGACGGATAAATTTTTCCATATCCTCACACACCCCCTTAGGAATCCAAGTTGACTGCATAACATAAACAGGGATTGCCTGCAGAACCGATTTGGCCAAAGTAATACTACCAGCCAAAGATAAAGTACGGGCAACCCAACCAGAAAGGCGAGCTGATATACGATCAAGTAAATAAGCAAACGTGGCCTTAGTCACCCTTGTGTAGAGCAAACGTACACCAAGGTATTTACCCTAATCGGCTACTTTATGAAAGCCAAACAACTGTGCCAAATTGTTACTCAATCGTGGTAAGCAATTTTTAGAAAAATACACCTGAGTTTTAGCGATGCTAACCCTGTGTTCGGAAGCTCCACAAAACTCTTCCAACACACCTCTAATAACGGACAGCTGATCACCATTCGTCTCTGGAAATAAAATGAGATCGTCGGCAAAGAATAAATGGAAAAGCCCTAGACCGGTGCGACTAAGCTTAATTTGTTTCCAGTTGCCCATCTCAACCTGACTCTTGATAGCTTGTGACAACCTCTCCATACACAAGATGAAAAGATACGAGGACATTAGATCCCCTTGACGAATCTCTCTAGAAGGCTTAAACCCCTCAATGACCTCTCTATTCCAAAGAATTTGAGTAGAAACCGAACAAACACAAGTCATCATAAGACCGATAAATCTATTAGGTAAACCAACAACATATAAAGTTTCCTCTAAAAAATCCCATTCAATACGATCATAAGCATTTTCCAGATCCAATTTTATTGCCATCCATACCTTCTGACACTTTTTATTAGCCATAGAGTGCATAACTTCTTGGGCAACAATTATATTATCAATAATTTGCCTCCCTGGTACAAAATTGGCATGTGTATCATCAACCCACTTCCCTGAGAACGGGTTCAAACGATTCACCAGAAGCTTAGTAATAACCTTGTAGACTACTGTGCATAGACTTATTAGCCGTAACTGACTAATAGATTCTGGATTCTCCACTTTTGGGATCAACACAATGAGCGTCTGATTAACCCAATCATCAAGTTGACCAGTCTCAAATAACTCCTTAACAAAAGTAAAGACAGACTCTCCAACTATATCCCAATTTTGTTGATAGAACGCAACATAAGACCATCCACCCCTGGAGCTTTTAAAGGATCCATTTCAAACACAATACCTCGAACTTCCTCCATCGTGACATTTCTAAGAAGAGGCTGCAGCTCATCTTGGCTATACTGGTAAAAATCACATGTAAAATCCACAACGTTATTATGTCACGCCTCACTAGTGAACAAGCCACGGAAAAACTCCACCACATGAGAAGTAATAGGTCTGATGGTATAATTATTAATTCTTTTTTATTTGAAGAAAATATTTGTTTATTTTGAGTCTTAAATTTTCTAACTTCGATTCAAGTTATCTTGATTCATTTTTTATTACAAAAATTCAAGTGACACTCTAGAAACATGTCATATGACTCTTAATATATCTTAAATCCAAAAACAATTAAGAAAACTATACTTTTAAAAAAACATCAAGAAATGGAATTTTTATGTAATTTTTATACAATGTGATTTTTTTTTTTTTTGGATTTTGATTTTTTTTATGATTTTTCTTAAGATTTTTTGCAATTAATATTCAAGGTGTCACAACATTCATGGTATATTTGTAAACTGTCACATAAATTTATTTTTTTGTAATAGAAAAATAAATTTGGATTACATACATCATACGGTTGAAAAGTTATTTGAACCAGAAATTTATTTAGATACTATATGATAACAAAATCCAACTTTAGAAGTCATAATGGCATTATTGGATGTGAGAGTCACGAATCTCGAACATAGATCGTAAAATGGACATGAACTATACTAAAAATATTAATATATATTTTTGTATCTGGTGTGATCTTATAGTAGTATATGTTCATAATTTCTTAATAATGTGATAACGCACATACACCTTACAGAAAAATTGTTCAAACTCGAATCTTCTGAAAATAAAAACATTATCTTTTTCACTACAACTACTCGAAGAATTCAACTTTATACTATTTGACCGTAGAAAAAACTAAAGATGGATGTTTTGGTTTATAAGACCAGAATCAAAATATATGAACAAGTTGATAGTGCGTAATCTTAAAAGACAAAAGAAAGGGCCCGTAACTGAGTCACACCTTGGATGGTTTGCTTTTATTTCATTGAGCTATCACATTCGAGTTCAATATGGGAGACCCACCGGCGGCACCAGTCAAGTCCTTCTCTAGTCAAGTGGTCTGTGTGTTCTTTAGGACCCACTTTTGTTGGCTGGTTAATTGGACCCATTGAATTTGGTCACCTCTTACATGTTTATTATATAGTAGCTTCATAATTGGAGTTTATTTCTAGAGGTGTTTGAATGTTTTCAAAAGCTAATTTGACCGCCGAAACCATGATCTTGTAATCTTATTTAAGGGATGGTATTAAATTATTAATAGTAACTATTTAGTTATTAAAATATCTTGTTTAGAACAAATTATATAATTTTTTAACATAACTTGTTGCGAGTACCATTCAAAATGAGCTGTTATCTCTTTTAGGGTTGTAACCCTTATTCTCTCATTCGTTTCATTTCTTTCATTGCTCAGTTAGTTGTCAATAGTGTCAATTCTTAGTGATGTTCGTCGACCGCCGTTATTACATCCTCTTTTTTATTTGTATTCAATTTTTGTTCTCTTTTATTTTTTTTTTAATTTTTATATGTCTTTGTGGTGCGTTTTTTCTCTGTCTTGTGGCACGTTTTTCTTTTGTAATGTGGCACACTTCTGTCTTATGGCATGTTTTCACTTACCTTTGTGGTAGATTTGTATTCTTGGATAATTTTATCACGACACTCGACTCTGATTTGTGGTTGTTGGTGGCCTTCAATAGTTTGATCCCCTTTTACGGTTAGTTTTGCCGATGCAGTCAAATCTATTTTGTGAAGCAGTCAACAAGATTGTTGGTTTCACTCATCACTCTTACTTCGATCTTTAAGCGTGTAAGTGAATATAGGGGGTAAGGAGTTTTGTTTTCTGCTTCCTTTCTCCCATGATTCATCTTATCCATTCGTTGCAACTCACTGAACAAGTTAGATTAATATGGTATTTCATTTTCTAATTTTTTATAACGTTGTCATTTCGTTTGAAATGTTCCTCTATTTTATTTTTCGTCATATTATTAAAAAAACATGACTCATTGCATCAATTTAAATAATTCGCGTGTGTATAATTTATAAACATATGCATGTGCCTGGTTCAATCCATTTCTATCTATAGGAAAAACTATCGTTATTTTCTCAAACTGATAAAAGATCCCTTAAGTTTATATATTTACTTCTATATGCAACAAATATAAAAAAAATATAAAAAAAGTTACTTATTCTTATAATATTGAACAGGTAGAGATGAAAGGCAGTTATCGATATGGGAGAAAACAATGGAAAACAACTGCAAAATTAAACAATAAAGAAGAGTCTGAAAAGTTATAAATGTGGGCTTGACTATTTTTTTAAGTAAGCCAAAAGGTCACCAGACCTTACTTTATATAGGCTTTATAGCTAACAGACTTGGCACAACTGATAGTCCAATCTGTTACACTAACCAGCTCAACCAAATAACTAATTCTAAAAACTGAATTAGTTAGATTTAAACTGAATCAGAATTTACACAAATAACCTTGGCACCATATGGGCTTGAGATCATGTGGACTTGAGAAGAGCAGCTCCAACATCCTCCCTGCTTTCTCCCTTTCTTCTTCTTTCACAACCGGCTCAAATTGTCGATGCCTAAAAGACGTTCATTTTATCTCTGAACAGTTGAAAATACGTTTTGGACAGAGGTTTCGTAAGTCCATCAGCAGCTTGATCTTGAGACGGAATGTAATTAACACGAACTTGTTCTTCTGCTACTTTTTCTTGGACAAAATGAACATCTAATTCCACATGTTTTGACCATGAGTGAAACATTGGGTTTGCGGACATGGATATAGCACTTGTGTTGTCGCTCCATATTGTCGGAACACTAGCCTGATGTACACTCAAATCCTTCAAAACAGCACTAACCCAAGAGATCTCAGAAACTGCATCAACTATGCTTCGGTATTCCGCCTCGGTCGTAGATCTAAAAACTGATTTTTACTTTTTCGAACACCATGCAACAAGACAATTATTTATGTAGACACAATACCCCGTTGTTGACCTACAGTCATCCAAATTACTTGCACAATCAGCATCGGTGTAAGCAACAACATTAGTGACTCATTTTTCTAATGGTGCAAAAACAAGTCCAAGATCAAGTGTGCCACAAGATATCTAAGAATTTGTTTGACTGCCTCCAAATGCGACTCACACGGCTTGTGTATAAATTGAGCAGCTCAATTTACACTGAATGCTACATCAGGCCTTGTATGACACACATAAAAGAGAGCACCGATCAAGCTACGATATTCATGTGCATCTTGCAGTGGACTACCTGCATCTTGAACAAGTTTAGTCGAGGTTAGCATTGGAGTAGGGGCTGGTTTGGCTTGGTGCATATTTGCCTTCTGTAACAACTCAAGGATAAATTTTTTCAGACTCAAAATGATGGAATCTCATGTGCGAACAACCTCGATTCCTAAGAAAAAAAGATAGGCTGCCAAGATCCTTGAGTGCAAACCTGTCACTGAGCTTAGCAATACTATTTTCTACGTGACACTCAGAATTTCTAGTAATAATAATATTGTCAACGTATACAATCAAGTACGTAACGATACCTTCCTGGTCGTTGATGAACAGTGAAGCATCAACTTTCGATTCTCGAAAACCTATCTCAACTAAGAATGACAAAAGCATATTGTACCAATTTCTTGGAGCTTGACGGAGACCATAAAAGGCTTTCTGAAGGCTGCAAACGAGCTTGGTTCCATCAGCACTAACTTGCTCAAATCCTAGTGGTTGTTGCATAAGCACCTGCTCACTCAATTCTTCATTAAGAAATGCATTATTGACATCGATTTACCAAAGACTCCACTTGTTCATTATAGCCAGTGCTAGCACAATGTTCAACGTTGAGAAACGGACGACATGACTAAAAGTATCTCTAAAATCTTGCCCCGAAACCTGGGAGAACCCTTTTGCCACCAGTCGTGCTTTATACTGAGACACTGAACCATTAGGGTTTCATTTTATACGGAACAACCATTTGCATCCAACCACATTTCGACCCTCTGGCAATGGAACAAGTGACCAAGTTTTGTTGTTAACCAGAGCAGAGTATTCAGCATGCACCGCCTCGTATCACTTTAGAGATGCTAATTCTTGTTGAATGGTGTCATAAACCTTTTCTTCAAGTGGAGAAGAAGCTACAAACACCTTGGGTTTAAATATACCCTTTTTTCCACGAGTAACTATGGGGTGGGCATTTATCGTTGAACAGTGTCGTGTGTCTTAAACCAAGGGGTTGACAAATCCATAATGACACGCTCCTCATTAATGACCCTATTTTCAGTCGTGTTGGCAGCTTCCTCATCACATGAGTGACCAACAGACTCGACAACGGGTACATTATCATCACCCTAGGCACCAGTAGCACGCGAGTGACCAACGGACTCAACAACATATTCTTCAGGGGTAGCACGTGGTGCACTAGTACCCATAGAGGCTTACCCTTCATAAACCAGGGGTTGCTAACTAGATCCATTAGTCTCGGCTTCAGCTGAGTCAGCAATAGCTGAACCTGACGCGTCAGCAGCTTGATAATCTGCAGAAGCAGAACGTGGAATAGGGGTCCTACGATAGGCCCACAAACCCTATTATCCACACGAAGAGCAGATGTGTGAAAAAGACCAACTTGAGGTACTTGAGGTATGGCTAAAGGCACATGTGCTGGAGACACATTCGTACCTGCAAAAGGAAATATATTTTTATCAAATACAACATATCGGGAAATGACCAACTTTCCCTGAGGAGTTAAGCACTGATATCCTCGGTGGTGAGGACTATATCCAAGAAACACCGATGGTTGTGAATGAAACTCGAGCTTGTGACTCTGAAATGGCCTTAAGTACGAAAAACATCTACAGCCAAAGACTCTCATAAATTGATAATCAGGTTTTCTTTGATATAATTTTTCAAACGGTGACACTCCATCGAGAACCATAGTTGGGAGACGATTTATAAGATACAGAGTTGTGACAACAGCGTATGACCAAAACTTTAATGGCATTGATGCCTGAATGAGAAGGGTGAGAGCCGTTTCAAAGACATGACGATGTTTGCGTTCCACAACTCTGTTTTGTTCAGACGTACGAGGGCAGGTTATATGATGATTGACCCCGGCAGCGCCAAGAACAGTTGAGAAACTTCTAAACTCGCCACCTCAATCACTTTTCACTTCTTTAATATCGATATCGGACTGAGTGTGAACAAATTTAGCAAACTGATGATACGCTTCAACTGCCTGAGATTTAGTACGTATAAGATAAAACCAGGTATGTCTTGTACATGCATCAACAAACGAAACATAGTATAAGAAACCAGCAGACGATACATGACTAGGACCCCACAAATCAGTGAATTGGAAAGGACGATTATAAACAGACTTAGATGCAGCAAAAGGCAACTATGGCTCTTCCCTTGTTGACAAGGGGAACAAACAAACTTTTTATTATCATTGAAATGAACATTACAATCTTTCAAAACAGTGGTCAACGTGGCATGAGCAATATGTCCCAGCCAACGATGCCAAATTTCTATATCGGAGCTGGCAGTATTAGCACAGTACATCACACTATCATTATTACACAAAGTATACTGACTAAAATTGGACTCAGCACTTGTATCACCAGAAGCAACACCATTATTGAAAGCATATAAGCCACCTTCTTCAAATCCTCTCAACAAAACTTCTTTTGTGACTTCATCCCGAACCACACAGTTATCACTAGCAAACTTCGATATAGAGAGTAAATTTTTAGTCACTTGTGGAACAATAAGAAAATTATGTAACATCAGACTTCTAGATTCAAAGTTAACACGAGCGTGACCAACTTTAGATATAGCTAACCCTTTACCATTACCAATAGTTAGCTTACCTGGGCCGGTGTAGTCAGTGCATTGATGAGCAGTAGTAGCATTCGGCGAGACATGATGTGTGGCGCCCGTGTGAATATACCAAGCATTAGATTGACCAGAAGCAGAGGCACCACCAAAGGAGCTACAATGATTACAGCCAGGCACAGTAGACGTCAACCCTGCAGTGTGACAAACTGGAGAAACCACATCAAAACCAGTAGAACAAATATTTACAGACGGTGTTTCTTCATTAGGGTGATTGCGACTAGCACTAGCAGTAACCCTAGGGAATGATTTGTCAAACCTTTTGTAGCAGCGGTCAACCAAGTGCCCCAACTTGCCACATTGTTGACACTGGAACCTATTACGGGACCGACCATTGCCACGACCACCACTACTCAAAGAAGCACGATTACCATTTATAGTAGGACCATTATTGGTTACTGGTGGAGAAGAGAACTATACCGTATGAGCACTCATCGGCAGAGGTAAAGAATGATCATACATAACCTATTGTGCTTCAGCATCGACAAGGATAGTTGTGACTCCATCAATGGTGAACGGTTCCCGACTCGCTGTGATAACAACAATAAATGGTCTGTACTCAACCGGTAAGCCATTCAAGATGGAGGTGATATGCTCTGTGGTTGACATCGGGCTACCACACGAGGCCAAAGCATCGCAAAGCTCCTTGACCTTGGCAATATACGCACGCATGCTCAGGTCGCCCTTCCTCAGAGATCGAAGAAAAAAGTGCAAACTCATCACGGTGGTCATAAAGCGGCTACTGAAATATTCAATCACGATCCTCCAAATTTCAGCAGAGGTCTCTGCCCCAACAAATTGAGAAAGCAACCCCAGGCTCATCGTGGAAAGGAGCCATGAGGCAAGAGCACTGTCTTGCGCAATGAAGGCCTCATAGTCATCATTCGGCACCATCGAACAATCAACAGATCTGATTGTAGCCGCCGGAGCAACCAACGTACTGGTGAGAAGTTTCTCGAGGCGGTGGTTACGAACCGTGAGAAGCACTTGTTGCGTCCAAATCAAAAAGTTCGACACGTCGTGAAGCACATTAACACGCTTGTTAGTGAACCCCCGCCCTCCTCCAAAAACATAAACGAAGGAATCGCCATCACCGACGGCTTGAAACAGTGAGTTGGACATGAGAACAACAACGAAGATGTAAAAAGAAAGAGGGCAAGAATCGAAGAAAAGAATGAAAAACTCAATGAAAAGAGGAAGAGAAACAAAGAGCGAAAGCCAAATAGACAACTCTAGCGAAAGATACCATATTGAACAGATAGAGATGAAAGGCAGTTATCGATATGGGAGAAAACAATGAAAAACAACTGTAAAACTAAAGAATAAATAAAAGTCTGAAAAGTTATAAATGTGAGCTTGACTATTTTTTTAAGTAAGCCAAAAGGTCACCAGACCTTACTTTATATATGCTTCATAGCTAACAGATTTGGCACAGTCGATAGTCCAGTTTGTTACACTAACTAGCTCAACCAAATAACTAATTTTAAAAACTGAATTAGTTAGATTTAAATTGCATCAGAATTTACACAAATAACCCTGGCACCATATAGGCTTGAGATCACGTGGACTTGAGCAGAGCAGCTCCAACATCCAACATATAAAGAGTAAAAGTCGTCTATTCTTTTTGGTCTCTATTTATGTTTTCATAGTAAAACATTAGGTTTAGAGTTTAAGGTTAAAGTTAAAGTTTAGAGTTAGGGTTTAAGAAATTTGAGGTATGGTGCATTTTTAGGGTTTATGATTTAAAATTTAGATGTAGATCTTAAAATTTAATTTTTTTAGTATTGCGATATAAAAATGGGCAGAAATTTTTTGTTTTTCTTATAAATGTATGATTGACTGTCAAGTTCGGTTTTAATCATTTAACATTTCGATTTTCCAAATATGTAAACTATCTTCTTAATAATTATTGATATTTGATAATTTCGAAGAAAAAAAATGTTGTAGATCTGTATTATGAGAGTGATTCTCTTAACTCAGTTTATTCCCTTCTCAATATTATTATAATTTGAACCGTTAACCTTGTTTTAAGAGACCTAATGCATCATTAAGCTAAAACAACTCGTACTTGGTAAGTATCACTTTGATTATTTAACCAATGTTATTTTTAAATTAAAAACTATTTGAAATTTAACTATTATTATTTAGAGTTATTATTTAATACATGGGCAATAAAAAATTCCACAAACAATGTTTAAATATTGTCACATATTCTAAACCTTAAATAACATATGTACATCACTTTAACATTTAAATTCTAAACCCCTATATTATCTAACCTTAAACCCTATAATGTAAATATCGTATATCATCCATTCAACTCTCCTGGTAGAGGTTTTAATTACACTAACAACGTAGGGAATGTTTTTTCTATTTTTCAATAAATAAAACAAATCGTCTTCTCCATTTATGCGTAAAGTTTAGATTCTTTTGAAAAAATATTTTTTTTTGATATAACACCCAAATCGTCAATAATTCTTCCAAAACCTTAAATAGGAAAAAAAATTACATTTAAATACGTTAAAACTCATAACAACCAATAAGACTAATCCAACTAATATCCCATCGGCAATTAGTAAACTAATATTTAATTATTTAAATATCTTGTTTGTCAAGACTCTACACCAAGAAAAATTATATAATGAGCCTGACTTACTACATTAGTCATGATCTCATCCAATAAAAACTATACATTTCACCATTTCTTCCATCATCGTTTTTTTAATCAATGAATCTTCACTAATTTTTTTCAAGTCATTTAAAAAACATTTTTTTGGAAGTTACTATATTATTAGATTAATAACGTAGAAAATAATAATAAAATAAGTAATTTTTATTAGATGAGACCATGACTGATGTAGTAAGCCAAACTCATGATATAATTTCTCATACAACAATCTTAATCAAACTCATTCTTGTGCCAATTAAAATATACACCTAAAAGTTCAATTATTTATTAAATTTATCATATGAAATTTACAATTTTCTCATTCAAATAAAACAAAAATATAATGTGGACGTCAACGTAACACTTCTTTAAAAAGTAAAACTAGGAAGCTCCATTATTCCACGTGGCAGCCTTGTGGGTTTCAACATTAAACCAAATTTTCTTTTATCTTTCTTTTTTCCCCACGTGTTGCAAAATTACTGGACCATGCATCAAGCTCACTACTTCACCGGCCCATTTTAGCACGAAGCAGCTCCACGCAAGTAACCACAGAATGTCGCATCCGCGGGCAATTACCAGTCAACAATTTTATCATTTCTAATTCTCTATCATTTAGGATGGTCAATTTACTCAAACTTTATAGGTTCTGACTTGACTTAATCTTATAAGATCAGAGCTTTTAAAAAATCGGTTTCAAGTTAACGTTGGATCGTGTTTTTAGGATAATATCAGATTTGAGTTTAAGGTAAAATATATTCAACCCCAAATAATACTTTACTTTTATTAAAAATATTTAGGTATAAGTATTATAATGTCTCTCTTTATATTTATCCTCTATTTTGTCTAATAAAAGTGAAATAATTATTATAATGTTTCATCTCAATTGTAGTTTTCAATTAACTCCCTATTTTATCGAATAAAAGTAAATAATAATAAATTTTTATTTATGTCGCGTCGGGCCGAGTTCAAATTTTTACTATAAAATTCGAGTCGAATTTAGATCGAATGAAACATCATAAAATGTCAAGTTAGTTCGTGTTCGAGTGACGGTGTTAAATTTTCGTGTCTAGTACGAGTCAGCCAAAAGCCCGGCCTATGACCATCCATGTATATATTTCCAATACTAATTTTTTTCTATTTTCTTTTTTTTTCGTTAGTTTTGTCAATTAATTTGGTTGGCTTGATTTTTTATATATGGTTTAAATATACATTGATATATGTAGAAAAATTCTCTCTTATCTTCTTTTAAATGTGTAAAAATTAGTTTAATTTATAAGAAAATGTCGAGGTGTACATAGTAGCTTATCACACGTTTAAAGAGTCAGTATCCAATTATTTGACAAAATCAATTTGAAAAGTAGTATTGAAACTAAAAATACACGATTCAAGAAAGTAAAAAACTAAAAATATTTTATGATAAACCCAACAAGTGTCTCAGTGAAATAGTAAATGATATTTATTTTAAAAAATACGGGTTCAAATCGTTTTGTCTATATGGTGTATGCGTTTTGTCAAAGAGTTAAGATTATGTATAAACAGATATTATCTTGTAATCACCTTTAGACCTCAAAAAAATTCTATTATAATATAAACTAAATTCATCAAAAGCAAATAATATATGGACCTTGTATAAAAATTAAGGTAAACTACACGAAATGTCACTAAACTTTAACTTTTGTATCGAACATACTATTGAATTATAAAATGATATTATTGCACCACTAAACATTGTTTTTTGGTATTATTTTACCACTGAACTTTAATTTTTATATATAGAGTTTATGGTTTGTAGTTGGATACAAAGATTAAAGTTTAATGGTATTTCGTGTAGTTTAATCTAAAAATTATCAAATACTTTACTTCCCATCTACCGGACGTAGCCGGTAACCCAATTAAATCAGAGATTCAATGATTTCATCATCATAGCCGCTTCTCTTTATTTTCCTTCCCAATATAAATACGTTGTGAGGGTTAGACGCTTGAGGCACCTTGCTTCCTATCTAATTGCTGTTTTACCTTTTGGGTTCTCTGTTTATTTACGGCTATATCATTCAGCTGATGATAGCTTTCTGTGATCGGAAACCCGAGAGCCGTCGCTCCGATCCCGCCCTCGGTTTCCCTCGGTTCAGGTTTTACCGTCACCGGCGATTGAGGTAATCGATCCAAACCATACAACAGCAAAGAGAAGTTTCTTGTTTTTTGTTTGAGTTATTGTAGAATATCAATATACTACAGTCTATAAATCCAACTCGATGCCGAATTCAAAAAATAACCGAAAGGAACAGGAGAGGAGCCGGAGGGGAAGGCTATCTGAAAAGGCGTCGTCGTTTCACGGGAGAATCCCGACGATGGCACCGGCGGAGCTGAGGCGGCCGAAGACGCTGCCCAATCTACTTCAAGAGAAGGCTATTTCCACCTCCTCCGATGTGAGGCCGAAGTTGACGAAGCTTTTACTGAACGTGACTATTCAAGGCAGCCTCGGAGCCGTTCAAGTGGTGATGTCACCGGAAAACACAGTCGGAGACCTGATAACCACCTCCGTCAGGCAATACTCCAAGGAAGGCCGTCGGCCAATCTTGCCGCCAACGGACGCGGCGCTTTTCGATCTCCATTATTCTCAATTCAGCTTAGAAAGTAAGAATCCTTGGCCGTTAGATCCTTTGACTATGTTTTTGGACTATGACTGATTGCCAATATTTTTGTGTGGTTGGCCGCAGGTTTGGAAAGAGAAGAGAAGCTGATGGCGTTGGGATCGAGAAATTTCTTCTTGTGCACAAATACGGCGGAGCCGGAGGAGGGTGAGAACAAAACGACGTCGTGCTCCAATGAAGCTGGAAATGTTACAAAGAGCTCGATACCTTGGCTCAAATTCATGGATTTCTTGTTTTAGAAGATTTTTTTACGGGTATGGTATTTTGTCAAAAATAATAATTTAAGATAGTTTAGATTGCAGATTTGGGGAAATTTTGCATATAGGGTTCGCTCTAAAATTGTTATGGAATGAAAGAGAGTTATTAAATTTTAATTAATCATAATCTCTCTTTCGTTTTAGTTATTTATGAAAATGTACAAGTTTTCTTATGCACTTAATTTGTTGAAAAAAAACAATATTTTTGGGGATAAATTCAACTTTGAAGAAGATAATAATAAATAAATTTAATGTCCATTAAAATATGGAGGATTTTTATTTTTTATTTTCAATCAGAATAGAAATCTAGTCACTTAGTTTAAAGTGAGAGTACTTTATCGACTAAAAGTTAATCTAGTAGAATGGGACATTAAACTCTTTAAATAAGGTTCGGATGTTAAAATTTTAATGTTGTAAATGTAGTAATTAAATTGAGTGTAATATGTGTTTGTACTATTAAATTTGAATCAATTGATAAATAAATAAGATACCAATATTTAAAAAAAGTTAAAATAGCATATTATTCCACTCAAATCAGTGTTAACAAACACTTATGGTAACATATTTTGACATTTGTTTCACATCCATTTATGTAGAAATTAATAAATACATTCAGAGATTAATTTCCGTAATATTATTAATGAACTTTAGGTTATATTAAGCAAAAACTACAATTAATAATTTTAAATAAGAGTATATATTTGCTCATCCCCTTATGTCCTGGTGGCAAAGGTTGATGCTTATCATCTCTTGGGACTCGGGATCGAGCACCAGTATTGCATGATGTGTGTGCTTTCCTTGAAAAAAAGGCTAAAAGAAAGATGAACATATGTCTACCCTTGCATCACACCAGCATATTTTAAAAAAAATATGAGTATATATTTTAAAAAAGAATAATTCTGTTTTGTATTTTTTTTTTAATAAGTTTGTTTTATTTTATATTATTTCTTAATAATCTGGATAATGTTCTAACTCGAATTTTTTTAACATAAACATAACTATTTTTTAATTGAACAACTAATTAGATTCTATTCCATTTTAAAGTAAGTTAAATATTCATTTATGTAAATGGTGTTATTTGTTCTCTTACGGGGTATTATCCAAAGCACATGTCATGAATAAACAATGCTTATTTAAATTTAATATATAGATATTATAAAAATAACAATTTAGTATTATTTTAGAAATACTTTTGCTTGTCTCCTTAGTCGATGGTCGACTACTAATTTTAATATTAGTTGTCAACTACCGTGTCTAATATATTTTAGTGTTTTTCCTTTCATATTTTTAATAAGAATCTATGTCTTTGTGACACATTTTTTTCTGCTTTTGTGGCATGCTTTTCTTTGTTTTTATAGTTTTGTTTCACTTGTTGTTTTAGCATGATTTCATAATACCGTAGCGGTCGTTTGGTGCTCGCACAAAGATTTTAACGACGCTAGTTTTTGATTATAATTCTGTCAGTAGTCATAGAAAGTTAGATCCCCACTCAGATGATGGTTGTTTGTCAATATAATCAGTTATGGGTAGCGGAACATTCTACATGATAGTTTGGGTCGCTCACCACTCCTTCTTCACCCTGTTATGCGTCTCATTTGGTTAGAGACAAGAAGATTGAGGAAGGCTTCTGAATTTTGATGGTATAATATTCTCTACAAAAGTATTCACTTTTCTTTGCACTTTCAGGTTTGTAAGAAATTTTGAGGGCTAAATTATTTTCTCTTTTGAATGTGTTATATTTATGATATGTTTATAATTTTTAATAAAAATTAAGTGGCCATCATAAAAAAACTTAAACTTTAAGAGCAATATTGATACTGACTGAATCTAAATTTAAAAAAAAACATCACACCCAGCCAAACCGACCATTACAGTTCTAATGGCTCCAATGGGTGCAAAGTGGAAACAGATACATTGGCCTTGTTTGGTAAAGAGAGGTTTAAGCTAAAATTAGAGGTTTGAGCTAAAATTAAAGGTTTGACCAGTTTAATCCACTAATTTGGATGTTTGGTAAAGAGCGGATTGAAATAACGGATTGGGGTGAAACCTCTAATTTTGAAAAAAAAATTGCTAATAGGAGCTTTTTGAAATTAGATGTTTTGACATAAGAGTTATAAAGACTCTTTTACTCTTAATAATTATAAAAAATCTCCAAATAACCTAAATTTAATCATTTTTATTTCTTCAACCTCACGTATTTACATTGTGACATTTGTAAACTAATATTTTTTTATTTTTCTTTTTATTCTCACTCATTTATATTTGTATTTGTATTTAAATTTAATAATTAATTAAATTATATTAAAAATAATTATATAAATAATAAATTAATATATAGATCCTTCAAATATGTTTAATAATGTTATATTAAAAATTATTTTTCATAATCTAATTAATATTAATATATACAAAATATTGATAACTAACAAACTATTCAAATAAGTATCGAATATAATCATGTCCTTATATGTCATTTTGCTTGTTTAAATAATCAAACAGCTATGAGCTATCAGTTAATTTTACCAAACACTTTTATACAATCAGCTAATATAATCCGCTAGTCAAATCAGCTAATGCAATAAACTATCAGCTATCAACTAATATAGTCCGCTATCAGTTATCCGCTAATTGCCAAACAAAGCCATTATGTTTCTTTTTAATGCAATAAACTGTGGGAAACTTTAATTGAGTTGCATGTAATGTGTCTTAAAGTAAAGTTTTTCTTCTATCACTTATCAGTTAGTCTAATAGAACACGATATTGAACTTAATTAGTAGTCATAGTGAAAATACGGATGATGTTCATCTTAAGAGATCTAGGATCAAATCGTTTTGTCAGTCAGGTATCTGTGCTTTGCCAAAAGCTTAAACATCTATATTAGCATATACTACCTTAACACTATTAAAAAATAAAACACAACATTAGATATTTTAATAAAATTTTGTAACATTTTATTGACTAATCTATCAATAGATCATATAGTGATAATTATTAAAGAATAAAGGTATCCACTATATGCATATATTAAATACCAATAAATGTTATGTGCAAAGATAAGATATATTGTATTTTCAAAGATATAATCAGATTCAAATATTTGAGATAACGTTATTAAAAGGAATAAACATGAACGGGCAGAAATTTAGTATGATGTGACTCTTACAAACCAACTTATTACATTCACGCTAAAATTCAAACTAAAAATATTGTTTAATGGATCAATCACTTCATCATGTTAAATCAATTATTAATTAGTATGAATAACATCAAATATTTACGAATAATGCAATGATAATTGATAAATACACCTTGCCTTCTATGTTCGTGTAAGATACACGCATCAAAAAATACAATTATGTTACGAATAATATCTATGTGAATGTCATTTTCACATTATCTCTCCAATCTCTTGATCTTTTAATGTATTTGTGCTTTCCTCTAATATTTATAATACTTGCACTATAAATAGTGACATTGTAAAGCTCTTGAACGTAAATAATAAAAAAGCTTATATCCTTTCATATTGTGTTTTCTTGTCTCTCTTATTCTTACTTTTAAATTCCATATTTTTCTCCATAAATCAATATGTTTTTGTTGCATATTGAGAAATGAGGCCCAATCTTTAACATCCATAAATAGTTTTAATGATGACTTTCTTTTAGGTTTTCAATATGTTAAAACATTGGGCTATGTTCCTCGTACTAAAACATTTCGTAACAACTGGGTTCAAATATTTTTGGGCCCAACGTGTCATCCCAAAATATAAAAACCTTTAAAATTTTAAAAGAAACAAATTTTAAATTAAAATGAGGATTATCACATATATATAGGCGGTAAAAAAATTATTTCATAATAAAACAATATGAATTTTGTGTCATTTAGGTTTTACTCTTTTAAAATTAAATTTTAGCATTCATGATTTAAAGGTTTTAGAGTTCAAGTTTAAAATATGTAACAATACAAATAATTTAAAAGTGATCACAAGGTGATATATGTTCATACATTTTCTTAACCCTTTGACAATACACACCTTACAGACAAAGCAATTGTGCTTGTGTCTCTTAGGATGAATATCATCTGTTTTTCCACTGTGACCACTTGTTGGGTTCATATATAACAGTATTGAAAAAATGTTCACTAAAAGGCATTTGATTCACATAATGTTACATTAACTAACATATGAGAATGTTACATTAACTAACATATGAGAATGTTACATTATCTTGTTTGATTTGTTTGGAAAGAATATAAGATTACAAGGTCTACTTGATGAATATCTAAGATATATTTTTTTTAACATGTACAACTTTTAATATTAAAGTAAAATTATTTGCTTGAAAACTAATAGGAAACACATTTTTCTATTATTTCTAATTTATATATATTTTTTATAAAATTCTTATACAATTAATTTAATATATCTCTTGATGTTATATTATATTCCTATATATTTAGAAACATCCAAACACAATATATAAATTATGGCCTTGTTTGGTAAATAACGGTTTGGACAAAAATTAGAGGTTTGAGGTATAATTAGAGGTTTGACTAGTCAAATCCGCTAATATTGATGTTTGGTAAATAGCGGATTGAAAGAGCGGATTGTGGTGAAAAAGCTAATTTTGAAAAAGCTCATAATATGAGCTTTTTGAGATTAGAGGTTTGATATTAGAGTTGTAATGACTCTTTTACCCTTAACAATTACCAAAAATCTACAAATAACTTAAATTAAATAATAATATTTTTTAATATAAATAATAACATATTAAATATTGGACTTATTTGTTGTTACTACTAATTTATATGGTGACATTTGTAAGTTAATTCTATTTTTTTATTATCACATATTTATATGTGCATGTAAAAAATTTAATAATTATATAAATAATAAATTAATATATAAATCTTTCAAATATGTTTAGGAAATTTATATTAAAAATAATTTTTACTAATCTAATTAATATTTATTAGATACAAAATATTAATAACTGATAAATTATTCAAACAAGTATTAAATATAATCATGTCCTTATATGTCATTTTGCTTGTTTAAATAATCAAACAGCTATCAGCTATCAGTTAATTTTACCAAACACTTTTATACAATCAACTAATACAATCCGCTAGTCAAATCAGCTAATGCAATCAACTATCAGCTGTCAGCTAATGTAATCCGCTATAAGCTAATGTAATCTGCTATCAGCTATCATCTATCCGCTAATTGCCAAACTGGGCTATATATGATTTTTTAATCACATATTTAAAAAAAATATATATAAAAAATTAGATTTATAAACTTCTATTGTAATTAACATATTTGATAATAAATCAAATATACTAATAAATAATTATAAATACTATATTTATATGTTTTTATTACTTAACTTACATTATTTTTAAATCTAGAATTTACTTTAGAGTTTGCTATTTAAATAATGCAATATTTGAGATTATTTCTACTATTTATTATTTTGTTTAATTTTTTATAATGATGAGTGTGCTATAGATATTTTATTGTGCAATGATCGAAGGTAGGTTGTGTAACCCCCTCATCCCGGTCTAGCCGGATGACCGGTCCGAGTGAGTCACACGGGGAAAACCGAAGCGAAACCCGTTAAGGTTCCCCCTCGGTTAGCAACCCTATTTTTTTTTCTTTTTAATCTTGTCACATTCGAGTATTAAATTCTAAGTGATCAAACAGCGGAATATATCACACGAGGCAACATTTAAACTCCTAAACCACATTCAAACATCCAAATTTTAATCTTGGCTAATGGCATAATAGTACCTATGTATCTTTCTCTTCAAACAGGCCTACAAGGGTCAAATAGGGCATATAAGCCCTCAAATTATCAATTCTTACAAACTAGTCCATTTTGATCTTCTATGTGTTCTAATGATATTTAGACTATCAATTGATATATAATTCAAACTAAATTATTTATTTTTCCTTTCTAAAATACCTCCCCTGTTTCTAATAAATTTTTCAGAATTTATTGGTATCAATTTAAACCCCTAAACATTTCGAATTTCACAATTTAGACCAGCAGATTCCAATTCATTCAGTTTCAATCCCGTCAACTTCTAACAACAATTCAGAGACTTATACTTAACATTTTTGAGCAAATCATACCTCTATTTCATGTAAAATTTTGTCCTCTACAACTTTGTAGAAGAACACTTTTTCCAGAAATGACTCTAACATGCTCAAAAATGCAGTTTTCCCCAAAAGTTTCGAAACCTTGGGAAGGTTTCGAAACCTTTGACCATAGTTTCGAAACCTTGCCCAAAGGTTTCGAAACTTTGGCTGGCAGTGGCCTCTGGAATCCAAAAATTTGCAAAGGTTTCGAAACTTTACCCCTAGTTTCGAAACCTAGGTGCAGGGGAGCATATTTTGCTTCATTCTAATGTCTTTCAATGATAAAAACACCTCATGTTCATATACAACCATACATAAGAGCTTAAAAACGCTAAAAGCACACAACACCAACCACCCAAGTCTAGAGGCATACGTCCTAGATTAAACGTACTCCAACATACTCAAAACATGAATATGAACCATCATACATACATGGTAAAATATACATTAAAACCTTTCATACATGAAACTCAACATGAGCATACCTTAGTCAACTAAGGAAAATCATGCATTCGATCAAAGAAGGCAAACAAGCACATAAGGTCTCATGCTTCAACATCCATACTCTTAGGCATTCTCACAAGGCATATGACCAACACACATGATAAACAATTTAAACATCTACCAGACATACATCACTCAAGCATTCATCAAGGCATGCATCATAAGTGATATTTATAAATCAAACAAGGCATCTAATTGCCAAACCAAAACAACACACCTCAAAGCATCAAAAACAACAACACCTATCCCATTGCTTTTCTATTACAAATCTTTAATTTATAAATCATACATTGAGCTCACCAAAGCAACACTTGAAGACCTTTCCTTTCCCATGCCACCCACAAGCTATTTATCTGCATTGTCGAACAAAAGAGAGCGTAAGCATAAAAGCTTAGTGAGGGTAAGCTCATAAAACAAACCTTCGACAATACAGGGTCCAAGCTCGAGCAATTATCATGATGAAATACATGACTTTATCTTCGATCCACATGAACCAAAATGAACATGATGCATGAACATATAATCAACATTATGTCATGCTCAACATCTCATAAGCTCAACTTACAATGATATATATATATCTCAATGCATTAACCAAAACATATATAGCTTCGCATTTGAAATTCACATTTCATATCACATTGATACACATATCAATTCATTTTAACATGTATGCATAATCTCATATTGGCATATACATACTTTCTCATATTGGCACCTAGCTATGACTCGAATACGCGGATAACATGTTGGAACGCATTTTCCAACATCAACCTTACCTCGGTGGGATTACACTCATCACCGGCCTTGCATGGACGGGATTCCACTCATCGCCACATGCCCTACGGACGGGATTCCACTCATCGCCACGTAGAATATATATAAATTTCCGGTGGAATATTACATCACCGTACTCCTCCTTGGTGCCTTAACGCCACCAAGGCCACGTACGTTTTGACTCAATTTGTGTGCACACTCATCCTAATGATCGATCATTGTACCCAAGCATACTAGTGCCAATATTAATCAAATTCCACAACCTTTGATGTTCAGAGTAATAATATGGCATCTTACTTCATATTAAACTCAACATCAAATATCTCAACAACATGCATATAACAATGCATTAAATCATGCCCCAACATACATGTATATCACATTATACATAATCATCATAATGTCATGTTCAAGAGTAATAATATGTCATCCTACATCATATTAAACTCAACATCATCATACACAGTTTACAATCCAAACCACATGCATAGCAATGCATCAAACCATGCCTCAACAACATGTATAACACATTATACATACACAAATCATCATGAGGCATAACATCAATTAAAGAGATCATCCAATGTCTCTAACTAAAGCTTAGGATTAGGCTACCACCCTAATCCAAACTCTAGGTGAGTCTACCAATCTCAACCTAGTTCACATGCTCGAACCAATTACTCAAAACCATTTAAAATATTTTAACCACTCACCTCTACCTCCAAGCTCAACTACCAAGCAACCATCACCTCCAAGTTTCCGGATTTCTTCTCGATGCTTTGCCGACCCAAATTCTTGCTTCTAAACAACCTCAATACAATTCAAACAACCTCAAATCAGCCCAACATCAAATTATCAACCCGGAATACAATTCAAATACAAATTACCATCTTGCAAACCATGACCAAACCCCATACTTAGCAATTTCGGACAGCCCCAATACCTCTTCCAAAAGTTATGTTTCCAACATCCATTGCACTCACAAATGATCCCAAATCAATCCCTAATCATAGTACTACCATTGGCTATCAATTTCCCACCTAAAACAACCCCCAAAAATCACTCAAAACCCTTCAAAAAACCCATTTTTACCCAATTTCGGAAATTTCATAAAACACCTCAAAAATTATATATGTTGGTCCTTTTGGTTCATAAACACCATATCTAACAATATCAAGTCAAAATCTTAAGTTAAAATCAATAAAAATATCATTTTTATTCAAATCTTCCAAAAATCCAAATTCTAAAACGTTGATGAAAATGAAATCTATTTGTACTTTCAAGTAGAGGAAGATGAGAGCAAGTCGAAAATGTAATTACCTTTCAAAAAGCTCCAAAAATGGAGGCACGATCGGTTGTCAAAGCTTGAAGAGGGAAGGGGGAGGGGAACGTGAAATGAAGAAGGGGGGTGGGGGAAGGTGATGATAAAATGAATGATTTATAATAAAAAAGGGTTTTTATTTTATTTTATTTTATTTTGCAAGTCTCATTATTTACAAAAATGCCATTAATGAGATGGTCATTCTCATCTATTCTAAAATTCATAGAATTTGATTCCCGAAACAACTTAAATCCAACATAATTGTTTGCTTCGAATATAGGAAGCCCAAAATAATAAATTACTATTTTAAATTATAAAACCGAAACACGAAACAATATTTTAATATTATTTTCTCCCGACCCCCAAACCCGGGTGTTACAATTCTCCCCCACTTAAGGAAATTTCGTCCTCGAAATTCATCGAACAGGAAGAGCCACGGAAACTGCTTTTCCACACTTACCTTCTCACCACAACACACAAACCAAATCGGTAGTCTTCCCACACAACATTAGCTATCTGATGCTACGACCTCAACCGGTTCTCCATAACTGGTCAATTTAAATTCGACTCAATCTCTTCTACAAACATAGTACGGGATAGATCTGACTCATACTTCCGAATCACAGATACACAGGATACATCACAACTTCTTCTAACTCTGGTGGTAACTGCAACAAATAAACAACAGAACTAGCCCATTTCACAATCTCATACAACACTGTTTGAATACTCGACCCATAACTTTCTCTAACTGACCATCTGACTTCAACCGATAACCAAACACTATGCAGACGTCTTCAAAAATTTAGTTGGAACCTCGGATCCCTATTACTCACTTCCATTAATAACCTTCCACGGATGCAACAAACTAGAAGAAAACTGACGTTCGGTCTTGACATGCTGGCAAATTATACACTTACCCTCATGCTGAACCACATCACCCATCATCTCAATCCTGAAGTATTCATCTTCAACCCACAATACGTATTCATACTACTCAGATGCTATACAAATGAACTACCGTGTGCATCGGCCGAAACAATACGTCTCCAAACACTATGTCATTCGGCACAACTATTCTGTCTCTGAAAATACAAACTCTATCTTCCTTGAGATTGTATCCTGAATGTCTTCCTTCTGCCATGTCTTGCACGTGAGGTGTCAAGAACCTGTCTTGCAACTGTTTCTCTTTAAATATCTGACTCAAAGTAGGCTTCACATGAAACTCGGCCACAAAACCACTAATCTGACAACAAAATAATTCGGAACATCGGTTACCACGTAGACTCTCTTCAGATAGTACTCAATCTTGGGACCACAGTCTTCAAGCAATTCTAACAACTCATGTTGTTCAAGTTCCAACCCTTCCTAAGTTGTCTAACAATTCAAGTTCTGATGATATGTACATACTCACTGTGCATTTCTTGCTATACAAACTTTGTCTTCAAGTCTTCGAAGCAAGTACAACTGAAATCAACTCTGAGTCTAGTGTCAAATAACTCTTCTCTCGGTCTTTCAATTATCTCGATGAATAAGCCACAATCTTCTATCTTGCATAAGCATACAACCTAACTCTACATGTAACACATCACTATATTTATTTATTTATATTTTTTTTTCTCGGATCAAGGTCAAAGCTTCCATTAAAGTTTCTTTCAACTCACATCTTCTTCTGCATAGTTAGGATTTACTCTAATGCACTCGACTGATCTGCATGTCCTAGGAAAACATCTTCATTAACTCGAAGCTCATGTTGCGTAACTTGACATACAACTGATTTTCTAAAAGGTGCTACCACACTAACTTCAAAGCTCGTCATGGCCTTCTTCGATACTTCCACTTTTCTCACTTTCAACTGGTAGTAAACGGATCTCGAAATAAATCTTCGGAAAAACTGAAGCACCCACTAATTGATCAACAAATCGATGACACTCGGAAGCGGATACTAATCTTTCACTGCCACTGGTTTCAACTGTCTGAAATCTCAACACATTCTCGTATTGCCGCTCTTTCTTCTTCACAAACTGTACTATCATTCCACGGTCTAATCTTCGTTCAAAAATCAAATCCATCACCATTGCCAAACAAGTCTGCCAACTAAACTCAATCAATCTTCGACCTCCACAGCTGGATCAACCATTCAATAAGAAGTTCACACCCTTGTCTACTACTACAGTCCCACTGAAACCTGCAACTTCAAGGCAACTCTGTGCTTTTCAAGCCAAATTGAGTCAAAACATACCTCAAAACTGTAGGAAGACGATCACTTCACATCTACTGCATACACATAACCCTGAACCATCAACAAACATCTTCTGCACATATTTTTTTTTGACCACCACTATCCCACCTCTAGGTCTAGTCACATGTGTCCCTACTTCCAAGGTCTCAACACGTACATCAAATTTTCTTACATGCTCACACAAAAGGAAGTATCCGTGAAAATTGCAACTACACCTGTGCACAGCTGATAGTCTTCGACCCTCTTGTTTTCAGACTGGTTCTTCAACAAAATCTGATTCTTCTAGAATGTTCTTAGAGCATCTCAAAACTTCAAAATGCAGTTCTAATCACACACAAACAATCATGCTTGAACTTGTTCTGTAACATCGGTCCTGACGACTCAAAACATCCCACTACCAAACAATCTGAATTTAAAGCTCAAGACTTCCTTCTCGACTCAACTATATCGGAAGTAACTTCATCTCTCCTTCTCGCTGGAAGACAACTCAGACGCACACTGGCCCAATCACCCAAATTGATTTCCACTTACGGACACTGAACGGTTGTTTTGTATGAAAACCATAGGCTGAATCCCAACGATCACCAACTAGCATTTCTGAATTTCAGATTACACAAACGAGACCCTTACCCTGATCTCGCCCCAAAGAACTAAGGTACTCATACCTACCTCTGACACCTCATCGGCACATTCAAACTTGCATGCTTGCTAACAATATACAGAAGTGCAGACTCAGAATCAATCAAAAGGGAACAAGCTCAAAATTGTACCAAGGCTTACCTACTATGACATCGGTGCCACTCTGACTCCCACTCATAGGTCGTCACCTCTTTCATCACTAACACCAGAAACGATAACATCGTTCTTCATCAACAGGAACCAACCCACATACTCACTATCTCAGAAAACAATTTGTACCTCAACTCCGGTACAACTATACCTCTCTGACTAAAGCGATGAACTCCCTCAACATCATTCACACTTTCAGAACCCCAAGTTTCCACTTACCGATTCACAGTCCACGCTTTGGCCTCAACTTACCAAAAAGCAATAAACTAACAACAACAACACATTAACATACAAACTGGGTTAGCAAAGGAAAATGTCCAAGTGGCTCAAGTATGATTTCCTCACTTAAAATCTCTTTTTCCGAGGTAATAGAAGCAATGGGACTCTACTCAACATGCTTCAAGCAACTCAACACACATACATGCTCAATCATGCATATTACAAGGCATACTTGCTAAACAAGCAAACATATGCGTACTATCAAACAACATATCTTCTCCATCAAACAATCACACATCACCGCATACACGGGTAACGAGCAACATGCTTTTAAACAAACAATCAACATACTTGTCACACAAGCAATCATACTTACAAAGCAAGCAATCATTCATTTCAGCATACTCGAATAACAAGCAACATGCTTACATGATAAGCAAACACCGTGCATATCAATCATAAAACATAACTTACTTCACTTACCTGCCCAAGGTCTCGGAAACCTTAAGCTCTGATGCCAACAAATGTAACCCCCTCATCCCGGTCTAGCCGGATGACCGGTCCGAGTGAGTCACACGGGGAAAACCGAAGCGAAACCCGTTAAGGTTCCCCCTCGGTTAGCAACCCTATTTTTTTTTCTTTTTAATCTTGTCACATTCGAGTATTAAATTCTAAGTGATCAAACAGCGGAATATATCACACGAGGCAACATTTAAACTCCTAAACCACATTCAAACATCCAAATTTTAATCTTGGCTAATGGCATAATAGTACCTATGTATCTTTCTCTTCAAACAGGCCTACAAGGGTCAAACAGGGCATATAAGCCCTCAAATTATCAATTCTTACAAACTAGTCCATTTTGATCTTCTATGTGTTCTAATGATATTTAGACTATCAATTGATATATAATTCAAACTAAATTATTTATTTTTCCTTTCTAAAATACCTCCCCTGTTTCTAATAAATTTTTCAGAATTTATTGGTATCAATTTAAACCCCTAAACATTTCGAATTTCACAATTTAGACCAGCAGATTCCAATTCATTCAGTTTCAATCCCGTCAACTTCTAACAACAATTCAGAGACTTATACTTAACATTTTTGAGCAAATCATACCTCTATTTCATGTAAAATTTTGTCCTCTACAACTTTGTAGAAGAACACTTTTTCCAGAAATGACTCTAACATGCTCAAAAATGCAGTTTTCCCCAAAAGTTTCGAAACCTTGGGAAGGTTTCGAAACCTTTGACCATAGTTTCGAAACCTTGCCCAAAGGTTTCGAAACTTTGGCTGGCAGTGGCCTCTGGAATCCAAAAATTTGCAAAGGTTTCGAAACTTTACCCCTAGTTTCGAAACCTAGGTGCAGGGGAGCATATTTTGCTTCATTCTAATGTCTTTCAATGATAAAAACACCTCATGTTCATATACAACCATACATAAGAGCTTAAAAACGCTAAAAGCACACAACACCAACCACCCAAGTCTAGAGGCATACGTCCTAGATTAAACGTACTCCAACATACTCAAAACATGAATATGAACCATCATACATACATGGTAAAATATACATTAAAACCTTTCATACATGAAACTCAACATGAGCATACCTTAGTCAACTAAGGAAAATCATGCATTCGATCAAAGAAGGCAAACAAGCACATAAGGTCTCATGTTTCAACATCCATACTCTTAGGCATTCTCACAAGGCATATGACCAACACACATGATAAACAATTTAAACATCTACCAGACATACATCACTCAAGCATTCATCAAGGCATGCATCATAAGTGATATTTATAAATCAAACAAGGCATCTAATTGCCAAACCAAAACAACACACCTCAAAGCATCAAAAACAACAACACCTATCCCATTGCTTTTCTATTACAAATCTTTAATTTATAAATCATACATTGAGCTCACCAAAGCAACACTTGAAGACCTTTCCTTTCCCATGCCACCCACAAGCTATTTATCTGCATTGTCGAACAAAAGAGAGCGTAAGCATAAAAGCTTAGTGAGGGTAAGCTCATAAAACAAACCTTCGACAATACAGGGTCCAAGCTCGAGCAATTATCATGATGAAATACATGACTTTATCTTCGATCCACATGAACCAAAATGAACATGATGCATGAACATATAATCAACATTATGTCATGCTCAACATCTCATAAGCTCAACTTACAATGATATATATATATCTCAATGCATTAACCAAAACATATATAGCTTCGCATTTGAAATTCACATTTCATATCACATTGATACACATATCAATTCATTTTAACATGTATGCATAATCTCATATTGGCATATACATACTTTCTCATATTGGCACCTAGCTATGACTCGAATACGCGGATAACATGTTGGAACGCATTTTCCAACATCAACCTTACCTCGGTGGGATTACACTCATCACCGGCCTTGCATGGACGGGATTCCACTCATCGCCACATGCCCTACGGACGGGATTCCACTCATCGCCACGTAGAATATATATAAATTTCCGGTGGAATATTACATCACCGTACTCCTCCTTGGTGCCTTAACGCCACCAAGGCCACGTACGTTTTGACTCAATTTGTGTGCACACTCATCCTAATGATCGATCATTGTACCCAAGCATACTAGTGCCAATATTAATCAAATTCCACAACCTTTGATGTTCAGAGTAATAATATGGCATCTTACTTCATATTAAACTCAACATCAAATATCTCAACAACATGCATATAACAATGCATTAAATCATGCCCCAACATACATGTATATCACATTATACATAATCATCATAATGTCATGTTCAAGAGTAATAATATGTCATCCTACATCATATTAAACTCAACATCATCATACACAGTTTACAATCCAAACCACATGCATAGCAATGCATCAAACCATGCCTCAACAACATGTATAACACATTATACATACACAAATCATCATGAGGCATAACATCAATTAAAGAGATCATCCAATGTCTCTAACTAAAGCTTAGGATTAGGCTACCACCCTAATCCAAACTCTAGGTGAGTCTACCAATCTCAACCTAGTTCACATGCTCGAACCAATTACTCAAAACCATTTAAAATATTTTAACCACTCACCTCTACCTCCAAGCTCAACTACCAAGCAACCATCACCTCCAAGTTTCCGGATTTCTTCTCGATGCTTTGCCGACCCAAATTCTTGCTTCTAAACAACCTCAATACAATTCAAACAACCTCAAATCAGCCCAACATCAAATTATCAACCCGGAATACAATTCAAATACAAATTACCATCTTGCAAACCATGACCAAACCCCATACTTAGCAATTTCGGACAGCCCCAATACCTCTTCCAAAAGTTATGTTTCCAACATCCATTGCACTCACAAATGATCCCAAATCAATCCCTAATCATAGTACTACCATTGGCTATCAATTTCCCACCTAAAACAACCCCCAAAAATCACTCAAAACCCTTCAAAAAACCCATTTTTACCCAATTTCGGAAATTTCATAAAACACCTCAAAAATTATATATGTTGGTCCTTTTGGTTCATAAACACCATATCTAACAATATCAAGTCAAAATCTTAAGTTAAAATCAATAAAAATATCATTTTTATTCAAATCTTCCAAAAATCCAAATTCTAAAACGTTGATGAAAATGAAATCTATTTGTACTTTCAAGTAGAGGAAGATGAGAGCAAGTCGAAAATGTAATTACCTTTCAAAAAGCTCCAAAAATGGAGGCACGATCGGTTGTCAAAGCTTGAAGAGGGAAGGGGGAGGGGAACGTGAAATGAAGAAGGGGGGTGGGGGAAGGTGATGATAAAATGAATGATTTATAATAAAAAAGGGTTTTTATTTTATTTTATTTTATTTTGCAAGTCTCATTATTTACAAAAATGCCATTAATGAGATGGTCATTCTCATCTATTCTAAAATTCATAGAATTTGATTCCCGAAACAACTTAAATCCAACATAATTGTTTGCTTCGAATATAGGAAGCCCAAAATAATAAATTACTATTTTAAATTATAAAACCGAAACACGAAACAATATTTTAATATTATTTTCTCCCGACCCCCAAACCCGGGTGTTACAGGTTGGGTGTATTTAACCTATCAAAACAAAACAAAAATATTGTTGGTAAAATAGAAAATAATGATTTATATAAATGAAATACATTATTTTATATACATTGTTAATGATGTTAATTTAGTCTGAATTTGATTCGAGTATGATTCAATTCAAAAAAAAAATTGAGTCTATATATATATATATAGGTAATCTTCACCCGTGGTCCATTTTGTTTAGGGTTAGTTCTATTTTGGTCACTCAAATTTAAAAAAAAAAAATCATTCTTGTCGCTTACGTTTTGAATCGTGTCTATGTTGGTCCCTTGACCGTTAACCTCCGTTAATAAAAAAATTAATTTTTAATTTAACTCCCAAACTTTTAAAATTTCATTTTTCACCATTTTTTTCAAAAATTTGAAAATTTTATTTCTCCGCCCACCACCCGATCCCGACCATCTTTTCACACTTATGGTCCGTTACTCTCCTCCGTTAAACTTTGACCATGTACGAGACTACCAGCACTGTTCCCGAAACTATGGTATGAATTAGCTTGAGAAGTGAGGTTCAAAGACATTTGCAAACCCAAATCACAGTTGCCCGACAGACGAGCTAAGTTACTGTTGTTGTTACCACATCTCCAACAACTTTGACCATGATGTTCATTGAAGCTTTCATGGTTTTGATCCTTCGATTCAGTTTCTGGAGAAGGCGGATACCCTACTCCGAGAACCTCATAAAACAATTTCTCAGCAGCTTGAAGGGATATCAACAGATTTTCTCGGATTGGACAGTGCGAACAAAGTATCTTCATTTAGTATGAAAACTAAAGAACCTAAACCAAATCCAGAAAATCCAACTCTTTCCCTCATGTATTTGTCTAAAAACCAACAAATTTTCAACCATGAACTCTCATGTTCCTTCTCAAATTTACCTAAAAACATCAATCATATAAAAAAACTAGGTTCTAATAACAGTCTCTTAAAAAATGAACAAGGGAACTGAAACATATAATGGATATATAACAAAACCAAAACTGAAATTATCATTTTCAGAACAAATATAAGAATTAAGGGGAAAAATTCTTTAAGGAGCAGAGACAAAAACCAATAGAATAACAGTACCCGAGCTGAATCGTAGAAAAAAAAGAGAGAAGGGAAAAAAGTCTGAGAAGACTTAAATTGTGTTTGGAAAGAGGGTCGAAATCGGGTGGTGATTAGATAAATAAAAATTTTAAGTTTTGGGGGAAAATTGTAAAAAATAAAGTTTTGAAAGTTTGGGGTTAAATTAAAAATTATTATTTTTAATTAACAAAGGTCAACGACCAAGAGACCAAAATAGACACGATTTAAAACGTAAGTGACAAGAACGATATTTTTTAAATTCGAGTGACCAAAATAGAACAAACTCCAAATAAAAGGGATCATGGGTGAAGATTACCCTATATACACTTGTTTACTGTCCAGCTTCTGCCTTATTTCTTTTCGGTGAGTTTTCAAGTATGGATGAGTCTACCACGTGCAACGAACATTGATAAACACCACTAACGATGAACACCGATGAATATCATTATTTTTTTTAAATTTTAAAAATCTAAAGGACTAAAATTATAATTAAAATTATCTCTTAAAAATAAAAATCAAATTGAATAGTTACTTTATAATATTTTTTAATAGTTTAGAATCAAATATACCCAATTCTCCTAAACCCTAACAAAATCAATCTCTTAAAAAAATAGAAACCAGTTTGTAATTTTTTTTAATAGATTAGAATCAATAATATGAGAATTGGGTATATTTGATTCTAATCTATTAAAAAATTATAAACCAATTTCTATTTTTTAAGAGATTGATTTTGTTAGGGTTTAGGAGAATTTGGTATATTTGATTCTAACCTATTAAAAAAAATATTATAAAGTAACTATTAAATTTGATTTTTATTTTTTTAAGAGATAATTTTAATTATAATTTTAGTCCTTTAGATTTTAAAATTTTTAAAAAAATTAGTGGTGTTCATCGGTGTTCATCATTAGTGGTGTTCATCAATGTTCGTCGCCCGTTGTAGAATTTTCCTTCAAGTATATATCCTAATAGGATGAGTCTACCACATGCGACGAACATTGATGAACACCACTAACGATGAACACCGATGAACACCATTAATTTTTTTTAATTTTAAAAATCTAAAGGACTAAAATTATAATTAAAATTATCTCTTAAAAAATAAAAATCAAATTTAATAGTTGCTTTATAATATTTTTTAATAGGTTAGAATCAAATATACACAATTATCATAAACCCTAACAAAATCAATCTCTTAAAAAAATAGAAATCAATTTTTTTAAAATCAATTTGATAGAAATCAGTTTAAACCCAAGTTTAATAGACACGACAACCATGTGAACATGCGAGTATATTTGATTCTAATCTATTAAAAAATTATAAACTGATTTCTATTTTTTTAAGATATTGATTTTGTTAGGGTTAGGAGAATTGTGTATATTTGATTCTAACCTATTACAAAAATATTATAAAGTAACTATTAAATTTGATTTTTATTTTTTAAGAGATAATTTTAATTACTATAATTTTAGTCCTTTAGATTTTTAAAATTAAAAAAATAATAATAATATTCATCGATGTTTATCGTTAGTGGTGTTTATCAATGTTCGTCACCTGTTATAGAATTTTCTATCCTAATATTATAAAGAGTAAAGTGTTTAAATCCAACAAGTTATAATTGAATTAATGGGAGTCAGTAAACTGAGTAAAGGCAACAAGTAACGAGAGGAAATTTAGGGGATTACATTACTGGATTTTGTTTAGGTACATGTTCGTTGTATTTTTAATTTGTTTTATCTTGTATTTTATCACTTCAGAAAAAAGTTAATTACATTTTGAAATTTCAGACTTGAATTTTGATTTTGAATATTTTATCCAGACGAACTTGAACTTGGTGTATTTGAACTTGAATTTAGACTTGAATCAGTCTAGAGGTACAATTATTAAATGAATTTGGATTTTATAGAATTTGATCTAATTTCGATTCATTGTCATTATTATGCATTTTAATATAAAGTAGTAAAAAATGTGTAATACGAAAAATACTAGTATTTAGAGAAATAAAAGTTGCCGTAATAATGAATTATTAGTAAATATCATACCAAACCAAAATGAAAGTATTTTTTTTTTACAATCAACATTTCGATAATAATTTTTTCATGAATAAAATGTTTCCTAACAATATATCAAATACCAACCCTAAAATAAACACAACCTAGCGGCCACTTATAAATTCATGTTAATGGCCGCTCATTTCCACAGTCTTTAAAAAGCCTTTATTTTATTCACTCTGTCTTCCTTCTCCCAAAACCCTAGTTGTCCGACGCCACTAAAACCTCAGCTCCCTCATTTTTCATTCATCCATGGAGTTCTGGGGTAAGCCCTTGTATCTTTTACACATTGAAGCTTTGGGCTTCTACTTCCACTGTTTTTCTTCTCTCATGTTGTTGTTTTTGCTGCTTTCGTGCAATCATATTTTTTACTTTGTTCATTTCGATTTTATGTTCATGTTTCTGTTGGTTTTCTAAAGGCTGTTTCTTTTGGATTTTATGCTTGATTGTTTTGTGTGTACTGCTGTAAACACTGGTATGATTCGGGCATATGGTGATTTTTAGGAAAAAAAGGTTGTTCCTTGAAACATGTTTCAGCATATGTTGGGTAGCTAATAGATTTTGCATTCGATTCATTTTGTGGTATTTGAATGAAAGCTCGTTGAAAATGATCGTATATACCTATGGTTTATGTCGAAATCGTAAAGACCCCGTTTGTAACTATGTACTTCTGTCTTATATTTAAAACATTGGATGGGTGTTTGCAGTTTGGGTGATTAAATTTGATTTGTCTTTTATTTTAATCTTTAGGTATTGAAGTTAAAGCCGGGAAGCCTATTAAAACGAACCCTGGTGTCAATCATGTCATCCATCTATCCCAGGTTTGAAACTATTTTTGTGTCGAAGTTGTTTTGGTTATCTATCATTGTTTTTGTTCTTATTTGTCTACATTTATGTGAAATGCTGCTTGTATTGTAGGCATCACTTGGTGAGTCAAAGAACAAACCGGCGGAGTCGGTTCCACTCTATGTGAATGTTGATGGGAAGAAACTTGTTCTCGGAACTCTTTCCCATCAGAATTGCGCACAATTAAACCTTGATTTAGTATTCGAGCAAGACTTTGAGCTCTCTCACAACTGGAAAAAAGGGAGTGTCTATTTCCTTGGTTACAAGACTTTTGTCCCAGGGGAAGGATATCCTTTTATTAGTATGGAATATGGATTATTATTATTATTATTTTGATAACCAAACTTGTTCTTCATGAAAGTGAAGTTTGCTTGTGCAATGTTGTGGTTCCTTGACTTTAGTTCTGTCTTTTCCCACCACTGATGACGAATTCGGTTAGTATTGGTGTATATTTAGCCTACTTGCATTCTTTCTTGCAAATTGGTTTGATCAAATATTTCTCATGCATATTATTCGTATATACAGGTAGTGAGGAAGAAAGTAGTGATGAGGAGGAGCTTGCTGTGGCTGCTGCTGAAAATGGTTAGTTCTCTTGTGTACTGGAATTTAGTTCACTTATTCGAGAATCTATTGACTCTTATTTTAAATTGGCAAACATTTTATTCCATTGCAGGAAAACCTAAGACTGATGCTAAGACGGCCAAGGCTAATGCTGGGAAACCCGATGCTGTTAAAAAACAAGCTGTCAAGATAGCAGAACCAAGCAATAACAAGAAAAATGAGGAGGATGATGATGATGATAGCAATTCTGAGGATGAAAGTGGTTCTGATGATGATGATTCTGAGGATGAAGACAATGAGGTATTTCCCCCTCGAACTAGGCAAAAGCTTTAATTCATTTATTTGGTTTTAGACAGTGGCTGATAATGTTATAAGTAATTCACTTCATTATTAGCCTTTCTAGCTGAAGTAGATTTTGAGTTTTCTGCTATTCTGGGCAGATGTCTATGGATGGAAGTTCAGATGATGAGGATGAAGATGAGGAGACCCCTAAGAAGGTACATTTCATTAATTCTAAGAAATATTTGATTTTTGAATCTGGCCTGACCCTGATTCATTCGATGTAATTTTATGTCTTCTGCTTTCAAGGTTGAGTCTAGCAAAAAGAGGCCAGCTGAAGCTGCAACTCCTGTTCCTGCGAAGAAGGCAAAATCTGCTGCCACACCTCAGAAGACAGGTCTTTCTCATAGTTTACAACAAACTCTGCAGTATCGTATATCATGTCTCCGTCTTTTTTGAAAATGTTTAACTAGGACTATGTCATTCATTCTTTTATGATCTTCTGATTATTGTTCATTGCTGTCTACAGATGGTAAGAAGGGCGGTCACACCGCAACACCACACCCATCAAAACAAGCTGGGAAATCTTCTGGAAAGAGTCCAAAGTCTGGTGGTCAATTCTCTTGCGGATCTTGCAGCAAGTACTTACCTACAACTTTTGAAACTGCTTCCGGTTTTATCGAATTTGTTTGCTTGCTTGACTAACTCCCTGCGTATGACCACGAACAGGTCCTTTGGTTCTGAGGGTGGTTTGGAATCCCACAAGAAGGCCAAGCATGGTGGCAAGTGAGGTTGATTTGGCATGTTTTTATCCGAATGTGGTTTTGGTAGGTCATGTTCCTAGTAAATGAGGGGTTTATGTTTTGTTTTTAAAAAAGAAGTCAATGTGAGGCCCTTACATCTGGCTCCAAGCGTTAACATTTTGGCTATTATGTTCAGCTCGTTTTGTTGTCTATCTCTATCTGTTTCAATTCTTGTCATGTTTTGGCATTAAATCAAAGTTTTATGTTTAGCCTGAACTCTTTTATTTGATGTAAATCAAGTGTTGCATGTCGATGCTTTATACAATCATTTGAGGCTATTATATTTTAAATTGAGTGGATATAGTTAATTATATAATTAAGAATATATCAATTAGAGGTGGCAAATGGGTGGGTTCGGTTTGAGTCGGTTTAATTTTGGTTATTTTTGGTCTGATATCATTTGGTTTGGTTCGGTTTTAGAATGTTATTTTGGGTCGGTTGATTTTTGATTCGGGTTAATGTCGGATCAATGGGAGATTGGTTGGTTTTAATCAAGTTTTTAGGTTAGTCAATTTTTACACCCCTTATTTGACCTTATAAAGCTAATATATTTGACTTTTTGATGAGTTGTGCGGTTGTTCATATCTCATTTTTTTATTAATATCTTTTATTTATTTTGGGTTGTTTTCGGTTCGCGTTGCTTTCGGTTCAGGTTTATTTAGTTCAACTGAAAATCAGTTCATTTTTTGTTCAATTTTGAGTTTTGGGTCATTATGTTTGATTTCAAGTTCGGTTCAGGTAAATCGATTTGGCTCTCGGGTCAAATTTGTCAGGTCTAATATCAATGAGCATAATTGTGATATACGTTTATACATTACAACTGTGTAGTTTAAATTTTAATTAGTGTAATTTTATTTAAGTTTAATAGCAAAATAAGTGTTCAAACTATATTTGTTTCTAACTTTTTAGTCCTTAAACTATTTTTTGTTTAATTTAAGTGCCAAAAGTTTTGTTTCATAACTTTTAGTTTTAGGTGCCTAGATTTTAATTGCAATGTTAAAAAATCAACACAAGAAACATTACATGTTTTCTTTGTTTTTTTTAAAATAATAATTTTACATTTTTAAAAAGTAATTTTTAGATCTCTTACTGAAAATTCTACAATAGTTGTCGTCGACAGTCTCCTTGGAACTTATCACAATTAGTGTGGGATGTTGTTTATTATCACAATTGGTGCTAGATGTTGTTTATTAACTATGCATTGTTAGTAATCAATGGAAGGTGTGACGATCGACTTTTTTTTGTGAATTTAGCTTTTTTTTGACGTGATATATGTTGTTTGCCGATTTTCTAACGACGAAAAAATAGGTTAAATATTTTTTGGAATTTGATGACGGAAATAGCGGGCATGTCGTCACTTGGCACTAATTGATAGTGATAATGGTTGGATTTGAGATTTTGGACGTAAGCATTTGAGTATTTTGAGACTATTTTGAGAATTTTTAAATTTTTAATTCTATTTTTTTAAAATAAAACATAAAACTTGACACGTGTCAAGTATTTATTGGGTGATCTTTTTTAACGGACCAACTCAGTAACAGAATGAAACGTCAAGCATATAAATTGATAATGGAGAAAATGTTAGGTACTTATTTTAAACGAAAAATAACGTAAGCACCAAAAATTAAAAACAAATATAATTTAAACACTTATTTTACAATTGACCCTTTTATTTACTATTAATGTGTCAATATAATTTCCAGCGTTAAATAATACTTGTAAGTTGTAAGGCAATGCAATTGTATATAATACTAATAATACAAATTTATTTTGAAATCATTGTTTTTTTTTAATATAGAGAAATCATTGAATTATGGAAATGTACTCACCAATTATATGAAAAATATTTTAATGTGAAGTCCTTTGCAATTACATTTACAGTTTTACACCACAAGTTTAACCGACGATTATTCTATTTTAATTTTATTATTGCCTTATATAGAATACGTTTTAATTTAAAAGATAATTAATTTATTCTTTTTTATATATGTGTACATTTGTGAAATTTTAGATATTATTCAAATATATGATTAATCTATTCATTTTAGGATTTAGACTAATGCCAATCAAACAGTCTTACGGTGATTCGAAAAAATAAACAAATGTGCCATAACATTTGTGATGTAAATAAAAACAGTAAATGTTGATAATGGAATTAATTTAATTTAAAATCAATTATGTTGCTACGTTATCCATTTTATATACATATAAAATCTATTTGAAAGTTACATCAATGAGCTGGTTTGCCCGAGAGGTTAAGGGGGCAGACTTAAGATCTGCTGCACACAAGTGCGCGTGGGTTCGAACCCCACAGCCAGCAAATGTTTTTATCCCCTCAAGTAATGACTAATGATATGCTTTCTGGGGCAGAGCAATTAAATCCTAAGGTTTCCCCACCTCTGCTCTAAAACTTTCTTTATTTTCCCTATCTCCTTCCTTTCATTTTTACTTGTATAAGCTAAAGTCTCAAGCATTCAACCTTCATTTGAGCTTAAAAGATAGGTGAGATTCTTGAGCTTACACTCTTCCATTATTTGATTTATGGTTATTTTCATATTCTAACTTGTCTTGGAGAATGCGGAATACTTGTTGGAGATCAATTTCTTATTGCTTGGAGAGGAGGTATGGATGTTTAATTTGATATCTGTATGTTTTTCCTGTGTTTCTAGTTCAAACCCTTTAATGACAAATCTTGTTTGTATGTTTGTATGTTTGTATGTTTATGCATGATATGTTATGTTTCCAGAACTTGATTATCTATGCGACCTGGGATACCTGAATTCTTGATTTCTTCTACTTGACTTGGCTTGACTAGACACATAAACGCAAATATGTTATGTTTAACTTTTTTTTTCTTTTAAAAAACTATGCTTACATGTTTGCTTGATGAGAACAACATTAAAACTAACTAGTGTTGATATTTGATTTTGATATAACTTATATAAAAAATGTTTTTGGACTTAAACAAATTTGTAAAAATATTTCAAAAGTCCATTAACTTGAAAAATATGTTTGAAACATTTTCAAAAGGGTTTTGACATTATATTTTCAAAATAGCCAAAATGTCAGAAACTGACTTTGAGTATCGGTACCCTTTCCTCGGTATCGATACCCAAACAATCGTATCGTTACGCAATTGATTCGTACTGATACGCATTTTATTCCACAAAGGTTTCAAAAATTCTAGTAGCCATCTTCTGTACTAGTACAATCTTAGCCGTACTGATACGAGAGGGACCGTATCGATACTAAGTATCGTGTACAGGTACCCAATGTATTAAATGCTACAACAACTCTTTTTATTTAAAACAAGTACTGATACCGAAGCTCGAGTATCAATACCGATGAGCCCAAAACTGCATTTATGTCTGGAATTAAAGTTCCCAACGGTTCTAATCAACCCCAACAGCTAGTAACGGTCAAGAACTCCTTAGAGAGTTTAAAAGCAGGTTTTAAGTAGTCATTGAATAACAAGAAACATTAATGCCAACATTCTTTGTATAGAGAATTTTTTAGTGTTTAATTTGTCAAATTCCTTGTAGAAAACACTAGTGATCCAAATTGTCACATTTGCTCAAGTGTTTAGGTTTTGGGTGAGAGCTAAATTGTTCAAACACTATGCCTTCTGAGGTTTTTCATTGTTTGCTAATTTGTATTCTCTTTGTCAGAAACGTCTCAAAGCTTTGGAGTATAAGTTTTGAGGAGTTGTAAATGTTATCTCATTGAGCCTAGAAAAAGAAAAGATAAATAAGTGAATTTGTGGAAAATCCTTAGTGTGGATAGCTAAGATAGTGAAGGTAGACTTGGTTTAGAAGTCGAACAACTATAAATTATCGTGCAAATTTCTAATTTCCTATTGCTTCAACCACATTCACTCAAAGGCCAATTCACCCCCTCTTGGCTAATTTGGTTGATCGTTCAAGCCCAACTATTGGTATTAGAGCTTCGTCTCTACATCAGATTAACGTTCTAGAGTCGATCCTTGAAGTGCTCAACCTTTCTATATCAACCGGAGCTTATGTCACAATCCATCACCAAGCTTCATTACTTCAATAGTGCCAACTATTCTTATTGGAAGAATATGATGACGATCTTCATTCAATACATTGATTACAAGCTTTGAGAGATCATTGAAGATGGCTCTAATCTACCACAAAAGAGGGTGAGAGACATTATTGTCCTCAAGGATAGAAATGAATGGAGTGATCAATAAAGAAGGAAAATGTAACATAACTCCAAGGCCTTGCATATTCTTTTATGTGCTCTTGGTCCGAAAGAGGTCCGAAAGAGTATTCTCTCCTCTTGTGAATATGCCAAGAAGTATGAGTCAAACTTGAAGTCACATATGAAGGAACAAACGAGGTGAATGAGACAAAAATTGGGCTTCTTAATCTCAACTATGAGAATTTCAAGATGAACCAAGAAGAAGACATCAAAGCTATGTTCAATCGATTCTCTGTCATTGTTAATGAACTCAAAGGATTCAGAGAGATGATCTCAGAGGACAAGCTTGTAAGGAAGTTGATCTATTCACTTCCTGATTCAAAGTTAAAAGTTGAAAATGATTTGATTTCTAAAACCAAAGATGAACTTGAAGCAAAACTCAATGAGTTTGAGAAAAAGAATTTTGATTTAAAAGATTTGCTTCAAAAAGTTCAAGAATATCATCAAAGAGAAATATATGATCTCAAGAAAGAAAAATTTTGGATTTAGAAAAATTTTGAAAAGAAAAAAATGGAGAATGGTCCAAAACTAATTTTATAAAATCAAACTTTTATGTAAGACAATCTAGTTCCCCTAGATATTTTCAAAGGAAAAATGATTAAAAACTTTTGGGGTCCCTAAGCGACTTATTTCTTCAATGAAAAGGGAAGACATTGAAAAATAGATTCCAAAAAGAACTAAAAATTTTGAGACTAATGCCAATGGATCCAAAACAATTCGGATATCAAAATACAAATGATTGTCTTTTATAGGTGTGCTTGAGCCTTGATGATCAAATTCGAAATTTTGGGAACTCTAGGCACACAAAGGAGAATGACACTTGAAGAATGAGAGGCTTAACATCCTACCTTGGTTCAAGTGGTAAATTTTATTTTATGCAATTGCTTGATCATCTTTTCATGTCTAATTTTCATAATGATCTAAGCATGTTTGTGTGACTCCATGTTGTGCCTAATTGCATATAGTTAGGGGAGTCTCAATTGCATGAGTTATATGTTTTTGGCCTAATATGTCTATTTCTATGTTTGTGGCCTTAGTTGTAATGTTTGGCTGAATTTTTGGTGAAACCATTCTTTCTATATTTTAAACGTGTTATTTAGTGAAACATGTTGTTATTTTGTAGAAAATATGATCAAAATGTGTATCTAGGACTTAATGGAGCCTTTGTATGAACTTAAAACTAAGTTGTAAGGCCTTTTAAGTTGATTTTGCTACATTTCACCAATTTGATCATTCGGTACCAGTACCACCCATACCGTACCGATACGATATTTGTTGAGTGGATCAATCAAATCAAAATTGGCCAAGAGAAGGGGGGGGGGGTGAATTGGCTTTTTAAATTGGAAGTGAGCAAATTGAAAATATAAAGATTGAAGACAAGGCAATTTATAGTGGTTCAAGCTTCGAACAAGCTCTACATCCACTACCTTAGCTCCCACTAAGGATTTTAACCCAATTTCACTAGAAATTCTTCCCCTTTTCTCGGATTAGGAGGAAACCTTACAAACCGGTTAATCTTTCTACCCAAAGATTAACAGAGACTCTCTCAATACAAAGAAGGAATGGAAATCTGAAAAATACATCTCACAAGGTTGATATATTGCCCAATTACAATTAATCACTCCCCAAACTCGAAACAAAATGATACAATGAAAATTACACTAATGAGGGTTACAAAAATTTGACTCTTTAAGCTCAAGGGTTTGGATGTATGCTTGGATTGTTGCAAATAAGTTCAATAGTTGTTGTAGCTTTGGAGGTTTGCTTATATACCCTTGCATTGATTTCTAGCCGTTCTGGTGGTTGAGATCATCAATAGAGCCGTTGGGCTCCATTTTTCCCGCAATAAATGCACTTCTGCAGCCTACCGTATTAGTACATGAACATCCGTATCGATACTTGTCTCAAAATAGAAAGAGTTGTTGTGCACATTTAAGAGGGGCGTATCGATATGCGTATATGTGTGTCACTATGTGTATAGTGTAAAATCAGGGGCATATCGATACTCAAACACCGTATCGATACATATTTTGGTCACTAGAATCATAAGAAAAACTTAAGCAAAAAATGTATCGATACGCTATATGGGCGTATCGATACGGTCCAACGATCGTTTGAAATTTGCTGATTTCATAACTGTCAAGCAACGTCTAGTTTATTTAATACAAAGATTTATCGAATCAAACCAAACTGTATCGATACGCCATACCTTAAAATTAAGCCCAGAAAGAATATTCTATCGATACGTGTATAACCGTATCAGTACGCTTTTGTCGATTAAAATTCCAGAACCGTAAAATCATATCGATACGACTAGAGCGTATCGATACGCCATAGCGTAAATGTAAGGTTTGACTTTGAAACACTTAGAAAATTTTGTTTGGTTTGAGTGTTTTGACTTAAAATCAGTTTTGGTGCAAATGAGTCCTTAAGAAAATTTGTTATATCAAAATCAAATTAAGTTTTACAGCATTGAACCAAGGTACCAATACGGTCAATATCGTATTAATATGCACAGTAAAAAAGGACATTTTTGTCTCATTTTTTCCATGCCTTGTATGCTTATAGTTTAAATTTTAATATATGGCATGTTTTATTGAATTTCTTGTGTTATTTAATTTATTTATTCTGTGAAATTTAATATATTTCTTTTGAATATTTAGACTAACATTCTTTTGTTGCTTGATTAAGGGGAGCCATTTTTTAAATTCTTTCATGTTAAATTTTATTTTGGTCTTTTCTCCATTGTTATCTTGTACCAACAAGTGATTTCAAACTTAGTTTTGAATTATTTTTGATATAACAAAAAGGGGAGATATATGTTTGAAAATTTTAATTTCCAAAAGAAAAATTAGAGCTTTAATATTTTTTTGTAAAATATTATCATTTTCTAAAATTATTTTACTAAGGGGAAACTTCAAAAACAAATTTTCAAGTAGTTTCGTCATATCAAAAATGGAGAGATTGTTGAAATATAGCTTAAATGAAAAATGTTTTTGGACTTAAACAATTTTGCAAAAATATTTCAGAAGTCCATTAAGTTGAAAAATATGTTTGAAAGGTTTTTAAAGGGTTTTTGATATGTCCAAATATTTTCAAAATAATTAAAATGTCAAAAACTAGCTTTGAGTATCGATACCTTTTCCTCGGTACCGATACACACACAACCGTACCAATACCCACTTGATCCGTACCTATACGCCCTTTATTCCCCAAAGGTTTCATAATTCTAGTAGCTAACCATCTTCTGTACCGGTACAAGCTTAGCTGTACCGATACAAAGTATCGTGTACCTGTACTCGGTGTATTAAATGCTCTAATGACTTTTCTATTTAAAGCAAGTACTGATACCGATGAGCCCATAACTGCATTTATGGATGAAATTAAAGTCTCAAAGTCTAGTAACGGCCAAAAACTCATTAAAGGGTTTAAAACAAGCTTCAAGCCACCATGGAATAGCAAGAAACATCATTGCCATCATTTTTTGTATAGAGAAATTGTTTTAGTGCTTAATTTGTCAAATTTCTTGTAAAAACACTAGTGAGCCAAATTGTCACATTTGCTCAAGTGTTTAAGTTTTTGGGTGAGAGCAAAACACTTTTCCTTGCGAGTTTTTTCATTGTTTGCTCATTTGTATTCTCTTTGTGATAAGTGTCTTGAAGCCTTGGGGTATAAGCTTTGAGGGGTTGTAAAGGTTATCTCCTTGAGCTTAGAAAAAAGAAAGACAAATTAGTGAATTTGTGGAAAATGCTTAGTGTGAATAGCTAAGGTAGTGGAGGTAGACTTGATTTAGAAGTCGAATCACTATAAATCATCGTGCAAATTTTTAATTTTATATTGTTTCCACCACATTCACTCAAAGGTCAATTCACTCGCTCTTAACTAATTCGATTGATCGTTCCAGCCCAACAACTACTAAACATCAAATGGGTTGAACGATAAGCTGAAGTGTGCTAATCATAAAACGGATTTGACAACATTTACCTGTCATGCAATAATTGATTTTATGTTAACCGAATTTGGATTATGCCATGTTAGAACTCACATACAACCCGATTAACAAATTATCCTCTTATTCAACCAACATAAAAATTGGTTCCTTCATTAAGTCGAGCAAATATTCCTCTCAACACAAAACATGATTAATTATGAGGGTCCAACAAAAACCAAACCTTTCAGGTTAAAAACTAAACATAACAAATAGCAAGTCGAGCAAATTAAGTAGAGCCTTGCTAATACCACTACTCCTAGCTTGTGGCCAAGACACAATGAAACAAAGTTAAAATAATGGCTTAGTCCGAGGAGCAGGAATATCTGAACATGCAAAACTCAACATTATTGATATGAATACCAATTTTCCTATGCGTAAAGTTGCAACTTAAAATTATTTGACGTAAAAACATTATTGGAAACAAAAAACCAATTTAAACCCATGTGCTTTGATCATTAAATAACCAACCTGACTATCAACTCATGCACACATGCGAACACAACACAAAGCACATACATGCTTTGATCCATGTATTATCACAATCTTGTTTCATTGACTTGAGCTACAAGTCAAATGTGATCCAATTTTCAAATAAAATACATTAGTGAATGTATTGAATGTTAGGCCGAATGGTCATAACGAAATTGAAAGAATAGAGAAGATCAAGGCCATAGCAAGAGCTTTAGGGGAGGGGACTAGAAGAAAGAAATTGCATTTTGATTAACTTAAAAGCCTCGTCACTCTGAGTAAAAATCTTCTGCCCCCTAACCATGCCTCCTTCTATGCCCCTTGCCTAAAAATACTTAAAAATTAAATCTTACCTTATAACCCTAATTTTCATATCCTAAACCCTAAACTCTAAACCCTAAAAAATACACCATATCCCTAATTCCCTACACCCTAACCCTAAGCCCCAACCTTAAACCTCAAACCCTAAACCCTAAACCCACTATTTTAAAGTGGGGGCACAAATGGGGGCATACTTTGGGGGCAGATGATTTTCATCCCGTCGCTCTAGTAGCCATAAACAACTTCAAGCATGTGGACTTCTCTTTCATAATTGCCTTAAATAGATTTTAAAATAAAACCAAGTTAATAGAGAAAAGAGATTTTGAGGAAATAAAATTGGTAAAGAAAGAGAGAGTGCAAAAATAGTTCAAAAAAGAAACTAATTGTAAAATTAAATAAAAAAGACATGAATTCCAAACTTCTCATAGTAAAGCACACAATCAAGAATAATGATGATAGTTGCAAAACCATAAACCTAGAGAGAAAAGGCAAAAACAAATTTCAAGTTTCATATTATAGAAATGTGAACATGCACAATGAAAAATATGATTAATAGAAATATTTATTGAATGATTGGTCTGGTAGAAATATTCCTAGATCTACCGGCTATTGGGAGGGAATATAAAAATAAGGGTAAAGTTCACAAATGGTAATCGAACATTAGTAAAATATTCAATTTGGGGACCAAACTTCCAATTACTTCAATGTTATCATTAAATTTTTAGTTTTGCTTCAATGTTAACATTGACAAAAGATGTTAACATTGACCTGTTAATAAACGTTAACAACGATTAAAATATTTTGTATAATAACACATTTAGTCCTTTTCATTTTTACATTCAAATAATTTAGTCCTAAATTGAAACTCCCCAAACTTTCTCTTCCTCACAAGTCTGAAACAAGTTTAGTGGTGCTTGACGGAACCATCTCCGATCACTCAATCTTTTTTTACCTGAACTTAACGGTGCATGATTGGATTCCAACTCCTTGAAATCATTAACTCCAAAATCTCCACCTCTCTCTTTGGCCTCTCACTGCCTCAAAACCTTAGAACTTATGTCCTTTCTCGTGTCATCGCCAAAGTTGTTTATGATCATGATGATGACGTCAGTTTCCGGCAAACAGAACTTGATAGAGATAAATCGTCCAAATTTCTCTCTGATTTCATCTCTGCCATTGCTGATGAGATGAAAGGTAAAGGAGGAACAAGTCAACTTTGATTACTTTATAGTTAAGATTATATATATAAAGTTGAACCTTTTAGAAAAACTTTGAACTGTTTGTTGATTTTATGATCTGAGTTTTTTTTTTCTCTTCTTTGGGATCATTTTGACAGAACTATAAACTTTTTAGGTTATTTTGATTTAAATTGTTGAATTTGGTTTTGATTGACTTGTTTAGATGATCCATTAGTGGTGAAAATATTGGATGGGAATACTTTGAAGATGTTTTTGGAGGATGAAGATGATTATGCCATGTTAGCAGAGAATTTGTTTATTGATATGGATATTGAAGATAAAGGGAAGATCTGCAAGAGTGAGATAAGAAATGCACTTGTTCATATGGGCGTTGAAATGAGGATTTATCCATTTTCAGGTTCCTCTTTCGATTTCCACATCATTTTGTTTTGATGTGGTGAAGTGCTGATCAAATTGAATGTATATGGTAAAAGTCATTATGGATCGATAAATGGCGACATCATATGGTGAAAGTCATTTTGCTTTGGATTAGCGATTTCAAGGAGTTGAGATCCAGTGACGGTACCCTTAAGTTCAGGTAAAGAGGGATTGAGTGATCGGAGATGGGTTCCGTCAAGCAATGTTAAACCCGTTTCAAACATTTTGAGGAAGAGAAAGTTTGAGAAGTTTTAGTTTAGGACTAAATTGTTTAAATGTACAAATGTGGAGAACTGAATGTATTATTATACAAAAATATTTTAACTTTTGTTGACGTTTATTAATGGGCCAGTGGTAATATTGAAGCAAAGCTAAAAATTTAATGGTAACATTGAAACAATTGAAAGTTTGGTTATCAAATTGAATAATTTACTAAAATTCGGTTATCATTTATGAACTTTACCCTAAAAATAATGAAGGAAAAACATTTAAGACAAACCAAGAAGAGTGGGCTACGATTCCACTTTCCCAAATGGCTTCTGCCCCGTTCTCTCCATTGGCCGGGACTTATGCTTCGACTTTCGTTATAATCATCATTATCATCGTACTGTCTATTATGGCCTCGTGCACCATGAAGGCGATCGTCATGGCTACTACAATGTTTGTTAGGGCTTCTTCTTTGGCTACGATATTATCATAATCTTGTTTCATTCAGTGATACTCGAGCAGAGATTCCAAGTATAGGTGTATGTTCTTGAGGTTGTGTGATACCGAGCCTCACTCAGAGTGTACGTTCCCGAGGCTGTGTGACACCAGACCTCTCTCTAGGTTTGTAATTATGACTTTGTGTGTTGTTGTCTAGATGATCTAATAAGATCTCGGGTATAGTTGTGCCTTGTGTGCCATGTATCATTACTTGCATGATGTGAGCATGTGTTTAGGCGACTAGTGGTAGCGCCACATGTTTATTCTTGCCTTATTGCTCGTACTAGATTGCATGCATATATTTATGATTAACATGTAGTATAGTAAATGTGTACCACTGAACTTTGTAAGCTTAACGCTCAGAATCATTGTTTCCGTGCGTAGGTTGGTAGATCGATGGTGGGCTGAGGAGCGCTATTTGTACAAGATTCTAGCAGCTGGTGATTATCAGAGTACGATACTTGTATTTAGTGGGTTGTATATTCATAGGATCTTACTAAGTGAAGTCTGTAAATGTTATAAATATTTGAACCCTTTTAAATTATAAATTGTTGAAACGGATCCAAACATTTTGTAATCTAAATGTTACTCAATTTTATAATATGAACGTCTTATGATGGTAATGATTTTTATCTGTGACAAATTATGGATTAAAATTTTGGCAGGTTAATTCAACTACCCAAATGTGACATTTTTAATTCTCGGGTCGATTAGGGTGTTACGTGGTCTACCAAGTTATCACATATGTTCAAACTCTAGATTTGGCCATACTTGCTCAGTTCCTCAAATAAATCCTCATAAAAGCCTACCATTTTCGGTCAAAAAAATCGACGCCAAGTGCCTACCATTTTCTTCTCGGTTTCTCTCCATGTTCGGAGGATCTTTTCCCTTTCCCTGGAAGATCAATAAGTGAAAAGGTTTTGTTTGGTTTTTGGGTATTCGGATCATCCATTAAAAGAAAACTTTGAAGGCCCAGCCATGAAATGCATTGAAGCTTTGGGCTATGGCTGCTTATATCCAAAGTACGTTTGGGCCATGGCTCTGTCATCAATTTTTTGGTAAAACTATTATACAAATCCTAACATAAAAATGTATTTTGATATTTGTACTTTTAAAATGAGTAAAACAATCATTATATATTAAAAGAGGAGCAAACTAGCTAACTTTTTAATGTTAAAAAAGCAATACCGATTACCAATTGTTCTTGTGGGACGAGACGTTAAGTTTATCAGGAGTTTAAATTTTAGTGTTATAAATAGATCAAACTAGATTAGGAGGATTGTTGATAACGAGTTTCTTCAATACCTGACCTAGATTAGTCGATCAATAAATAAAATGAAAATAATTATAATAAAAAAATATAATGAAAATCAATTGATTTCTACGAGTTAAACTTGATTAAATGATGGGGCATCTATCAGAAACTTGGCAATGTACAAAGGGGATTGCTAATGATTCAATGAGCATGGTGAGTAGATACTGCGGAAAATAACGATGAAAAAGTGGCCCCATGGTCTCAGAAAATGGGGGCCTTACTCGTCCCCAAATGATGGGAAAAAATGGATCCCTGTGTTTATGTGTGTCCATGCTTAAATTGATACATTAGATCAAACCGCCACTTCTTCTAAAACGCCAAAACACTAAGACACCCACTTGAGCTGGCTTCTCAACCAACCCTTTCAAATCAATTCTTGAATTTATGTCTTTCTATCATTTGGGGGCTTCATATTTTTATAATATTATTAATAGTTTTAATTTGATAATTATATTAATATGGAAATCTGGTCAAACATGTTCCGCCAATGATAAATTTACATGCAAGTCAAATAACGAAAGCTTTTCTAAATATGATTACGCTAGTTTTATTAAGAGAGGAAAAATCTAAAAATATAATGAGAGTTTACAACTTAAGTAAACAAACTTGATCCGGACGCACGAATCAATTTGCCTTAGTGGTTAAGGGAAAGATTGTTGTTCCTATAGGTCACGGGTTCGAGTACCAGCAGTTGCAGCAGGGTGATTGAGCATGCATTGTCAAATAGTCGAGAGTATATTCAAAACATATACTAATTGTAATCACCTTAGCTTTCCAAAAAAAAACTTGATCCGAACATATTCCTAACAACACGAAAACTAACGTCTTTAGATCATAGGTATTACCCAACCTAGAAAAGGTAAAAACCTTAAATCAAAGGCTTGAAACAAAATAGATACAAACGTCATCAAAGCTCGAAGATGAAAGAAAAAACCAACAACAAACACATCAAAAAAATGCATATTCCAATAATAAGGCACGTTGACAACACGATCATTACCACAACTCAATCGCGAACAAGAGTGGTGACTGTGATCAACAAGATAATCAAAAGAGCGCCATCTTATCAGTCGTGGCTATGTTAAATCCAAGCATGATAGAAAATCAAATAAAAAAAATAAACAACCAAATGATCGATTAAAAGGGAAAAAAACGTGCCAAAAGGTAGAGAAAATTTTGTCAAAAGGACAAAATTATTGAATTCAAAAATTAAAAATAATGAACAAAACAAACAAATAAAAGAAGATTACCGACGGTCGGCAACTAGCATTAAGCACTAGCCGCTGGCCATGTAAAATTGAAAAGAATGAAAACTTGAGCGCTAGAAGAAGAAAGGATGCGATTAGGGTTGGAAGCTTCTTCTTTAAAAAAAAACTTTTTACATTATTTCTTTATTGACAACAACTATTTTTTTTTTGAAAGAGAGGAATTTCATTAAGCATAAAAGAGAGAAAACAAAGGACCATAATAGTGCACGGAAACATAGACACCAGAAAAGCCAATGCACCACCACCACATCACACCACAAGCAAAGCAAGGCAAACCTTAGCAAAGGAGTAGAACAACCAAACAACCTTCCACAAACACATCAACAAAACCCTAAACAACAGAAGGGCAGAAAACAATAAAAAAAGACAGAACGAACACCAGAAGAAAAAAAATAAACACACATGAAACGAAGGATAAACAGGAGAACATAACCAATTCTTGATTATCGGCAAACTTCTTAGAGAGCTCCAGGGTCAAAGATGGGTATCCCTATAATGAACATATAAGGACCTAGTCATAAGAGTGAAACGATAGAATATAGCCGAACATCTGCTTAACCTTGGTTCAACCGCAAAGCCAACAAAGCATAGCACCTCCAAACCATGTTGAGGACCTTCAAGCATCCTTGGATCAGAGAAGTGGTCGAAGAATCGGTAGTGAGGAGGGAGAATTGTTTAAACAAGGAAGGAAAAAACACGCTGAAAGTCTCCCACCGATCTTTCCTCAAATCGTTGGCAACACGATAAAAGGCATCCATTCCTCATGCAGATGACATTTTCAAATAAAATCCGCAAAAAACTTAAATTTAGAGTCCTCTGAGCACTTAACTTCATCAACTTCAGCCAAGGTGGATTCAAAGGTAGAAATGGTGGAGATACGTTTGCCATAAGGTCTCGGCCAAACTCAATAATCCCAACTTTCTCATGAGAGATTCGATCCATTTCTAAGAAATGTTTTCTTGCGCTACTTTCTTAATAATACCCAGTCTACAGTTGCCACAAGCTTTTCCTTTGAATTTATGTTCAAGGCTTGAGATGATTTTTGAAGGCCCATTTTCAGTACTTGGAGAGAAAATTAGATCAAGAAGATCATCATCTTCAATCAATCCAAAACCTCTTGATTTTCACACACCTGGATCAAATTCATAAACACCCTAAAAAATTTGGTTTCTCAACTCCCTTTACTTCGAGGGATGGAGAAGGAGATTAACCTCAACTCTGCGTTTCCTTTTCTTGGTGAAAGATATTTCTATTCCAGCAAATCTATTAATAAGAGAATTTTCATTCAAAGGGTCAGAGATAAAATAGGGACAGATTGAGAACTCCATTTAGAGATAAACTCTAACATATTTTTATAAAAATATAATGACCAACTATAAGTGTTACTTACTTGGACTTACTAATATCATTATAAAAATATAATGACCAAACACTACAACAATTGTATTTTTTAGTGACAATTTTATTGTGACTTTGAGTTATTTTGTCACAAATGATATGCTTTTTGTGACAAATTTTTTCATGAAACTATTTGTATAAGTAATTGTGACATATTGATATTTTGTCACTGATATAGCAATAGTTGTGACCATTACATTTCTTTTCACAAGTAAATCATCACTACAATGAATATTTGTGACATGATTTTGTTTGTACCTAAAACTTCGTCATTGATAAAGTACACATATTGGTGTCAACTTGTATTTTGGCGGGAATACAATAATAGTGACAATATACGAAGCTATCACTATTATTTTAAATTGTTGTGTCAAAAAAAAATTAATTGTCACTTAAAATTTTACTTTATGCTACAATTTTTTTACCACTATTAAAATTTTAAATTAATGTCGAATTGGTTTTGTCACAATAATAATTTTATTTTTGTGACCATTAAAATAAATTTTATTACAATATTATTTTTTTACAAAAATTATTAATATTTAATAAAATTATTTTAAATTTATCAAAATATTAATAAAGAATTGAAGACAATGTACAAAATTTAATTTTATTATAATAAAAAAATATAGAATAAAATACTTCAAATTAAAAAATTTATTTAATAAATGAAGTAACAAAACATGACAGAAAAATATAATATTAAGACTTAAAAATAAACTTTAAATAGTATATGTTCAATCATCATCAATCACTAATAGAAGTAAACTTGTGTAGCAAAAAAATCTTTTATCAAGTCCACAAACTAGATTAAGTAGTTGTTTGCTGACCGATTCACTTGCTTCATCATGCAATTGGGAGACATGTTGTAACCAATAATAATCAAATGTAGAGAAAAATAAATATTACGTAGCTAATCAATAATTTACTAACAATTTACAAGTTATTTCATATCATACTAAATATTCCTTTTTATGAAAAATATTAAAATCTACAATCAACTCTAAATTTTGAATTCTCCAAATCCATATCAAACACTAAATTTTAATTTTTTTAAATCCATAACCAATTTCGAGAAGTTGATTATATTTTATATTAATTTTAAGATAGTGTTCCATGTTAAAAATTCTATTTTCTTCTAACTTAACCATTTTAAAATTTTTATAATAAAATTTAAGCATTTTCGGTATAAAATATATGTTTCTCAACTCATTCTTAATTTATTTTGGTTCTCTAGATTAACACAAAATTTTGGCCCCCTATTTTAAGATACACTTCCATAAATTCTAACTTATATTTCGTACACAAAAAATAAACTCTACAATAATGTTGTAGGGAAAACAATAATCTTCTTTGTTTCTTTTTTAATTAATTAAACTATATACAAAATTATTATTAAAAGTTGTAATTTGAATTTCGGAATACCTAATTTAGAGGATTTTGAATAGTAAAATTGTTTTAAGAATACATAATTAAAAAAATTAAAAAATAAATATCATTTTCTATTTTAAAAGTTACTTATCATCAAAAAGTTCTAAAAATAGTATAAAAATAATTTTAAAATAATAAGTGAAAATTAAAAAGGTGTTTTATGTTTTTTTAAAATACTTGCTTACCACTAAAATCACCATAAACACCCACTTCACCACCAACTACCCTTTAATATAATTTAATTTTCTTAATTATCTTACTTTAGCTTCTTTCATTCTCTCTAACTTTTATTTTTCTTCCTCGTATCTTTCAAGAAATTGGCAAAGTTATTTGCGGTAATGTATTTTTTTTCCTTTTTTATGTCTTTTAGTTTTACAAAATATTATTCATGAATTTATCATCGTGTTTTACTATTATGTATGATTTCAAACTTATTTTTTTTTATGTTTATATGTATTTTATTTTATATTTATTGAATCAAATTGATTATGTTTTCATAACTATTTAGAATGATAATTGTGTTTTCAACTCTTGTGTTGTATATTTTTCATACATTTATTATTGTTTTTGTTGTTGGATTGTTTTTGAGAATTTACCTCGTTCTCTCATTGAGTGCTTGTTTTTTTTATTTATTAGTTTGTTTCTATTTGTAAATGTGTTGGTTAATGCATCTCAGTCAAGTTAATTAAAGAATTTTTGTTTTTAACTAGTTTTATCTCAAATGACATAATTAATTTTGTATACTAATTAACTTATTCTTACTCTTATTGTCTATATTTTGTAGGAAAATGTTGAAGAGTGAACTTTGGTGTGGCGTACTTGGCTTGGACTTCTATTTAGATATTTAGATATCTTCATATTAGAATATATATTATGAACTATTTAGTTTTTTTTTTAAATTTATTTTCGATGTTATTTTTTATGGTTTAATACTAATGACAATTTAGTTTACTTATTCACTTTAAAATATTATAATTATCCATTCGCAATGAGAAAAATAAAGAAGTTATAGCACTTTTATGCAATTATATTTTTTCACGAATGGTTTTTTAATAATTTAAAATTTTTAGACGTAAAAAATATTAATTGATTAGTAACGAGATAAGTCTAAATAACTCGCACATAACCTACAATCACTACAACAACAGGTCTTTAGCGGCATTTTTTAGGTTTATGGCGACATTTTTTAGTGCCGCTAAAATCTCCCCCGGCGCTTAAGAAAGCGCCGCAAGAAGTGCCGCTTAAACCAGCGCCGCAATAGTTCGCGACGATTTTGGGAAAAAATGCCGCAAAAAGTCACGATTTATAGAGGCGTTTGTGTTTACAAACGCCGCCAATAACTGGTCTTTAGTGGCGTTTTTCATAAGAAACGCTGCAAAAAGTCATGAACTATAGCAGCGTTTTGGAACTTAAACGCCGCGAATAATTGGTCTTTAGTGGAATTTGTGATTACAAACGCCGCGAATAACACCATGTTGCAAAAAAATTCAAATAAAAGTATATATACTATATAATAATCTAAAATGCATTACATTTAAACAAAAAAGGCGTTATGAAAGAGTCATTTTTCAAACAAAGTAAAGGCGAATAACATCAGGGTCCAAAACAAATCTATCCACACTCCTATAATTTCAGCTTCTAGTGGGGAAAGAAAGAACTTGGCTCTCTTCATTGTTGCACCTGAACATTAGCCTGAAGACCTGAAGGGATCTGTTCTTACGACCATGGACAATGGGTCGAAAGGGGCCGGTAGTTGGCCTGGGAAAGATCCTCACCGCCTTCTTTTGTCTTGTTGGATTCATTATTCTTTCATTTTTGACATGCCTCTCCCCCATTGTTGAACATATAGCAACAAGTTCAACTTCATAATCAACAGTTGTCTATCTTAAATAAGCTTTAGAGAGATTTTCCTGATCCACCCTTCTTTTGTATACTTCCACACACTCTCGTTCAAGCTCAAGCAGCATTTCAACTATGTCTGTAAACTATGAGGATAAATAATTAAAAGCAAGTAAACTATGATACAAAAAGCAAGATGTAGCACAATAAAAACTTAATATTAAAGTGAAACATAAAAGAAAAACAAATATATAAATCGTGGTGTAAAAAATGACAAGTAAAGAACATTTGGTAAACAACTGCTGAATCTAACAACTAACTTCAATAAAGACGTATTATCCATAGTACACTACTGACATACTTCAAAGCATAACATGTTACCATAATGCCTATAACTAATGAACTAGGAGTATAAATAAATGAAGAGGTTTGTGTCAAAATGGAGCCAACTGGTTCAAGTCAAACAAGTGCAGTCGTAGCTTAAGGAACATCTTGTGATGAAAAGGAATGGAAATGCATTCATCTAATAGTTCTGTAGTTAGATCTAATAAACATTTCAATAGGTTTAGTGGCTTCTTGATCATACTTGTTAGAAGGTGCAAGAATTTCATGTGAACTAGTTTCAGACTAGAAAAGTAAAGTCGACATTACCTTAATCTAATTCATTTTTGCCACTAGTAGCTGCTGAAAAAGTAACTTGATTATAATAACATTTCAAGTTACTTAACACTAGAGAAGCTTAGTAATTAAGGATGGTTTATAAGAAACCATATCTAAATAAAATAGTTACAATCTAATAAGAATGTGATTTTAATAAGATAAAGGTACTGTTTTTACAAGTTAAATGAGATTCACTTTCAAGGTTTCGAAGAGCCTTTTGGAAACTGCTGAATAGTCTACCTTGAACACCATATTTGCCGCATACTCTTATGCTCATCACAGTCCACCTACACCCACGTTAACAAAATAAGTTTTAGTAAAAACTATAGAAAACTTTCCGCAATTCAGAAAAGAATACAAAGGCATAACAAACGAATTGAATAAGTAACCTGATTATGTGTCTGAAACATTTTATTACCACATTAGTGCTCCTTTAACAATTTTGATACAACAACTGTGATAATCATGCACATAAAAGAGAAAAAAAAAGAAAGGTACTATTGTATTTCCATACCTTCAATATTAAATTCTAAAAGAAAATTTTCCTTCCTAATTTGAGTAATTATATTTCATATTCTGATTAATAATGGTCCTTACCTTCTATAAATGAGTACATACACCTTTTGGTCTATCGACACTAGTTTTTTTGGTTCTCATGATTTAGAAGGGGAAAACTATCATTTTTATGTTTTGTCAAAGATTTCCATGTGAAAATAAAACTATTTGCCATATTAAATGTAACAATCGCAAATTGGGCTAGTAAAATTTTAAGAAATTTTGGGAGATTTAATCCTTTCCCCCCTAAAATAATAAGTTTTAGGTCTTAATTGAATGAATTTAGGTTTGGGAAGCTTGATTTATAAGGAATTGATGACCAATTTGAAAACGGAATAAAGTTTGGTGACAAAAGTGTGAACTCCCCAAAAATTAAATGGCTAAGAGTGTGATTTGACCTTTTCTCTTTGAAGGACATTAAATCTGCCAAGTTAACGTGTTGGCAGATATGGGTGGGTTTTTTTTAAAATTTTGGGGAAAGAAAAAGGAAGGTGAGAAAGAAAGAAATGGGTAGAGATTCAATCTCAGATCTACCGAGATCCAACCATCCATTTTCGACACCTCCACCACCGTTGCGTTCATCTTGTCGAGACGAGTTCACCGGTACCAACGACATCATCATCGGAGTCACCGTTAGAAGGGGTGTATGTGTATCGTCGGAAAACTTGAAAGGTCAGTATTCGAACTTTGAGTTTGAATTTTGAAAATCCGAGGCCACCAGCGTGTTCGGAAGGTCAAAAACTATCAGCCTGTAAATTTTGGTAGCCAACGGCCGGCCACAACCACTGCATGCGCCTCACATGCCGCCGGCCGCGAGTGGGCTTCGTTCTTGGCACTTAGAGTCGTCTGAGCCGAGCCGTCTGAGCCAAGCCACCGAGCCGTCTGAGCCGAGCCAGTTGACTGAGCCGCAGAGCCGTTTGACCGAGCCGTCTGACCGTTTGACCGAGCCATCTGACCGTTTGACCTAGCCGTTTGACCAAGCCGTCTGACCGAGCCAGTTGACCGAGCTGTCGAGCCGTCTGACCGTTTAACCGAGCCGTTGATCATTGAATTTTTGACTAGAATTGACTTTTTCGGGAGACCCTACCTGGGGGTTTCTCGACATTCCGGATCCATTGGCGTAACCTGTTTTTCAAATTCAAACCCGGTAAGCCGGTTTTCAATGTATGGCTTTTTGGATAAATTCGATTATCGCGTTTAAGTTCTGTTTCTGATACAATTTGCATTTCTACGTATACAAGTTAACGAGTGATGTCGAATTCGAGTTTAAGAGAGTGATCAAATGGAGTATCATGGATCGATCGAGGTATCTCAAAGCCGAGGTAATACACTACTACCTCTAGTATGTTTTATGAACATGTTGGTATTCGGTTAATGCATGCATGAATATGATGAAGAGTGTTGTTAACTCTGCTTAAGTCAAACCAGATATGAAATTGAGTATGTTAACCTAGATAAGATCGCAATGCTCGAACGAGGAATTTAACAAATGTAAGGATATGGAGTTTAATAAATTAAGTAATAAGGCAGCTAATCTCCAAACCCGATTATTAATGTCAAATGATTAAATGCTAACAATATTTGGATATGAAATTACGAAAATGCCCTTAATGTATGAGAATGACTAAAATACCCTTGGAATTGGAAGCGATCTAGGAATCTACACTAGATATGGTAAAACAACCCGATTCATCTAAAATCCCCGAACTACTTGGAAAGTTATGGTAACAAGATTTAAACCTTCGAGATTGAAAGGTGTTAGGTTTCCTTGAATTTGGAATGAATCTTCGAGTATAGATTTACGAGAAACTATCCATACCCATGAATTAATCAAGTGGCTCAAAATACTGAATTGATCGTAATGACTAAAAGTATTGGAAATACTGTTACGATTAAATTAATCAAAATGATCGTATTAACCAAAAAGGATGAAGTATCCTCGGACACCGAGGTTTGCAAATTAACTGGAAGGATGGATAAACCCTTGAGTTCTGAAATGAATGAAGTAGTTGGAGGTACCGAAATTTCTTGAATGACTAAATCACCCACGAGTACTTAAATGATTGAAATACTAAATGGTTCAATTGACAGGAATGATGGATATCCCGAGCTTGAAAATGACTAAGATACCCCTAATTGGCTGGAATAAGTAAATTGCCTTTGATAAAATTTTAGAAATGCCAATAAAGCTGAAAATGACAGAAATGCCTTTAAGGGTTGAAGCATGACTCATGTACGTCAATCACTCCTGATATTAATATAAGGATGGAAGTTTTTCCGCATAGAGTATTAGTTCGACTACTCTGTGGCAAGTCTTGTGGTGAAATATGAATGCAACCTTTCAGATATACGATACAAACAATATTTGGAAATGATACCCGTGAAGTGCATACATCATAAGGTTTGGTTAGTACTATAAGATTTAGACATGTTAGTTCGATTGGTTTTAGAGGTTCGATAAACTTTTGGAAATGTTAAATATTGTAAATCGTCATTTTATCACTATTGGGCTAAATTACAAAATCAGCTCTGATGGCTAAAAGACCAAAATGCCCTCGTTGGGCAAAGTAATCAAAATAGCCCCGAATGTTTCAGATATCGTGAAAGATCTTGACGTAGAAATCTCTGAATGCCTGGTTGGAAACCTGATGAGCAAATAGAATTTCTGAGCCACCGTTTATGCCTTGTTGGTGTAAATTACCAAAATGCCCGTGTATGATAAAATGATCATAATGCCATTGTAGGCTTAAATGGCTAAATCACTCATGATATGCCTAAACTCTCAAAGATCTTGATGTATCATCTCCTGAATATCTGATTTGAACCGTTAGTATAAACCCCTCTTTTATTAGGGGCCTCGTTTCAAAAATCTGTTCAATTGTCAAAAGTTTAATGTGCTCTCTTCCGTAAATGCCAAGTATCTCTAAGGAAATAAACTATTCCACCTAGTGTGTTTCATGTGTGCTACACGACTGTTTTTGCATACTAATTTACATGTTATAATATCGATCACGTGCACATGATTGACATACTTGAACTCACATGAACATGACATGTTTTATAAATTAAGCATGATCGTACTATATTTCTGGTATATGCCTATGCACCCGATATGACAAACATGCTGTATGGATAATGTGTTACTAAAAATACAGTTATTGATTAATGAACTATTGATGATATGATTCACTGGGGTACTTGGGACATGATATGAAGTTACCGTCGGCTTAGCCCTGATCCAGCTGGTAAGTCTGCCCGTTTTCGGTCCTATGCTTCGGCTAGGTCCGCCTGTTTTCGGTTCCTATGCTTCGGCTAGGTCTGCCCGTTTTCGGTTCCTATGCTTCGGCTAGGTCCGCTCGTTTTCGGTTCCTATGCTTCGGCTAGGGCCGCCCGTATTCTAAGGTATTCCTTAGGATGGTACCCACGCCAAATGGGCTCGGGTTCATGCCTGTACATGATACCGCACTGGGGAAACTAAATACTGGAGTATGGTTGGAGGGTAAATAAAGAATTAAAATGAACTTTACTTCTACTTGAAACAAATGTATTTGAAATAAAAAAAGGTTTACTACATTGTTACATTTCATGCATTAACGTTGCACCGTTGGAACACACTAGACACTAAACTCTCTGATTTTCACCTCTGTATGTTACCAGCCTATATACATCCCATCAAATTCTCGATGTTTGAATAAAGAAAAAATATCGTTATTCTCGAGTATGATGCAACCTCGAAATAGTAGAATAGAAATGGAGACTGTTGTTACGTGGAACATCATGAAAATGTTATGCCTACCATATATCTGCATGAGCTTATAGCATCTTTTGGTAGTTCTGTATTACTGAGCTTTTTCAAGCTCACACTATTTTTACCATCGCAGGTTAAAAGAATATATCATGGTATAATGGTTGACATCAGTGTTCGGAGTTGTCTCGGTGTTGCCTTTGGAGTACGGTACTGCATAGTTAGTGGGCATAGTTAGTGGGCATGTATGTCATGTATTGTTTCATGATAGTATTTGTAAAGCACTTTCTGAAATTTCTGTTATGTGTTTAAATGACTTCCTGAAATGGTATTTTAAAAAGAAGTTGATTTTACAATTTAATAAGTGTTTTGAAGAAATATGTTTTTATGTGTATTTTTACTGTGGGTTGCTCTTGTGACTCTAATGTAACTTTCTAGGATTTGTTGTAACGCACATGCGAGTCTAAGGGGTTACATTAAATTCCAAACACAATGATGTAGTTTAAATTGCTACAAAGCATAAGCTTTAATAATGAAACAGAGGGAAGAAAACCTCTTAGGGCATATCCTAATTATTGAAGGCACTGGACATGGCAAAATTCAACTTCAGTAATGACACATAAGAATCTAACACAATATTCTCACGACCATGATTCCTAAGGAGGACAGTCTAAATAGTTTTACTTGAAAATAAATGATTTTACTTGAAGATAACCACATATCAAATTCTTGACTATACGACAAGATTCTGAGAAAAGCAAGTTAAAAGAACTAAATAGACAAGACTATGTTCAATAAAACATGTACAAATATTTTCACTCCTGGTTTGTAAATAGACAATTCTTTTATTGCAAACTTACCCTTTTTTCTTTTCATCCCAATGTTCTATGCACCGATACCAGTTCCACTGGAAAAATAATGCTACAAGACGTAATACACCAGCAAACATCACCTCAATGAATGCCATCAAGAAAGATTTTTTAGGGGATAAACCAGCAGTAGCTATAGCCAGCATGTGCCCATCAAAGTTGCAAGGGACAATGAAACTTCCAGATTGGATGCCATCTAAAGCTTTCTTGGCAACGTTTTTGGCTTTCATTGAACTACAAGATCCCACTAGTATATTTGTGAGCTCTGGTCTATCTTTACTTTCTGCAAAAGGTCAACTCAAATTTATGATCGGGAAACACAACAGAGGTGCTTTAATTTGTCATTGATTCTCATTTGAAATCTATTTCCAGCTTATGCTTCCTATTGGAAAAAAAACACTCATGATTGCATTGGAATCGGAACTAATGGATAAATACTAACAATATCTATCATCTAAGAGAACTTCTCTGTGTGTGTTCAGATTAAACGCCGGTGTCATGTTCAATACACCATCAGAATTCATCAATCCCATCAATTCATCACCCTCAAGATAACTCAACTCAAAATGATTATTATAATGTGGAATTCACAAGTTCACAAAATCCAACTGGCTGATTAATGGTAAATACAGGTTACTAAAAACTAACGCCATTTAACAAGGTAGAAGGTTCAAATTAAAGGGTCTCGAACCTCACTCAAAACCACGAGAGTCAGTATCTGGTGGGAATACAACAATGTTGAGAAATATTTTGATATAACAATTATGTGAAAAATTATTTGGACTTGTTTAAAGATTTCAAAAATAATTCAAAAGTCCTTAAAACTTGAAAAATATGTTTAAAATGTTTTGACTTTGCACCTATATTGAATATAAAAGTTAACAATTAGCCAAAATTGGGTTTTTAAGTGAATGTTTCTAAACCATCCCTATAAGGTTTCAAAACTTTTCTAGGCAGCATGCCACTATTTTTGAAACCTTCATAAAGGTTTCGGAACATTGGCCTTGTAACGACTAGTTTTTACAAATTCCTTCTTAATCTTTCGAAACCTCTGGTAAAGGTTTCGAAACCTCTATGCAGGCGAGAATTTAAAGCTCGGCTTTCTGACTTCCCAACGGCTCCAAAACATCCCCAATGGCCATAAACGGCTAGAATATCATTCCACACTATAAAAGCAACCATGGGAAAATTGAAGATGGTTGGAGAACACATCCAAGTAATATGATCAAGAGAATTTGAGTCCAATTCTTATTTCTTTATTTTTCTTGTATATAGTGTTTAAGAGAGTGCTTAATTTGTAAATCCTTTGTACTCTTGTGAGCTTAATTTGTGTAAAAACCCACCTTGTGAGGTATTTAGTTTACCAAACAAATCCCTTGTAAAAGAAGAGGTTCTAGTTTAGCCTTGAGAGAAAAACTAGAGTTGGTTCTATCTTAGCCAAGTCCAAAAGATAGGGTTGTAACGGTTTCCTCCTAAACCGGGAAAAGGGGACGAATTCATTGTTGATAGAATTGGGAAATCCTTAGTGGTGTGCTAAGGTAGTGGATGTAGGTGCTTGTTAGAAGGCCGAACCACTCTAAAATCATTGTGTCACTTGTCTACCTTTATTTCGATTTTAGCCAATTCAACCACTAAACAAAAACAACCCTCCTTGTCGGTTTTGATGATCGATTCGAGCGTGCTATAAACCTAACAATTGGTATCAGAGCATCGTCTCCATCGAAGGACTAACATCCAGGAGTAAAGATCAATTGCTTGAAGTTCACCGTTCAAGAAAATGGTAAGATTTGAAGAAGGTCGCTCTATCTCCTGTCTTCCGCTCTTCAAAGGAGAAGCATACTTCCAATAGAGCAATGTCATGAAGTATTTCATCAAATCTCTTGATCTTGTGATTTGGGATATAATAAAAGATGGTTACGTGGAAGCTCCTAAGAAGAAGAAGAAGCAAAGGAGAGCAAATGACATGAAGGCCAAGCTAAATGCAAAGGCGATGCACACTCTTCTTTGTGGCCTCAATGAAGATGTTTCTAAGAAAGTCTTCACATGAAAAAGTGCAAAAGAAATTTGGGAGAAGCTTGAGAAGCTTTATGGCAACAAGAAGGGAGAAAAGAAAGATGGTGCTTCATCTTGTGCAAACCTCCTATCAACACCTAAGGTGGATGGTGTTTTGGCTCTCGATGAGCCCGAGGTATCTTCTAACTCAAGTGAATTAAATTCATATACATTTGACGAGTTACAAGATGCTTTCGATGAATTATTTTTGAAATTTGAGACTATGAATTCCAAATTTAAAAAATAATTTCTAAACTTGAATTTGAAAATGATTTTCTTTTGAAAACAAAATTGAATTTTGAAAACCAAAATGAGATTTTAAAAAATGACTTAGAGTTTTCAAAAATGAGCAATGGAGTTTTTGAAAAAGAAAATCTTGATTAAAGGTTAAGCTTGAAAGCTTAACAAAAGAAAAGGAAATTATTTTTAATAATTCATCTTGTCACATAATGGCAAAATGCTCACATTGTCATTATCATGGTCATTCCTTGCATACTTGTCCTATAAAGAAGAGAAAATCTTATAGGATTAGACAAGTATGAGTTCCTAAGGGAACTAGAGACTTTGAAATTAATGTTAATGGATACAAAGCAATTTAGATACCAAAATCCAAGTAATTGTCTTTTGTAGGTGTGTTGGAGCAATAGTAAGAAAAGCAAAGATATGAAAATGCTCTAGTCACACAAATGAAGAAGATGGGTAACCTCTAATCTTAATGCATTGGATTATAAATCATTTGGTTTACTATTTTGATGATAAATGTCCATACATCATTGCGTATTTATAATTATAAGTGCATGACATTTTATGATGCTTTATGAAAATGAATCATATTGTTTCATTCATATGTTTGAATAAAGTTTTAAAGTCTTGGATAAATTGAATTTCATGTGTTTTAAATTGATTTGGTTCAATGGTGAAATTCAATCTCTTAAGTGTCAAAATTTGTGCTAAAAAATTAATGGAATGCTTTAGTAAGGGGGAGTTTTATTTTTCAAATGTTTTGCACTTATTTTTTTTAATTTACTCTACATTGTTATTATGTACTATAAAGATTTGAATTATTTTTTATATAACAAAAAGGGGGGAGAAGTAAGTGAAAAATTAAGGGGGGCCTTTTGTCAAAAACAAATTTTCAAAGAAGTTTTGTTATATCAAAAAGGGGGAGATTGTTGAGAAATATTTTGATATAATAATTATGTGAAAAATTATTTGGACTTGTTTAAAGATTTCAAAAATAATTCAAAAGTCCTTAAAACTTTAAAAATATGTTTAAAATGTTTTGACTTTGCACCTATATCGAATATACATTTTAAAGTTAAAATTAGCCAAAATTGGGTTTTTAAGTGAAAGTTTCGAAACCATCCCTATAAGGTTTCGAAACCTTTCTGGGCAGAATGCCACTGTTTTTGAAACCTTAGCAAAGGTTTCGAAACCTTCATAAAGGTTTTGAAACCTTGGCCTTGTAACAACTAGTTTTTACAAATTCCTCCTTAAGGTTTCGAAACCTCTGGTAAAGGTTTCGAAACCTCTGTGCATATGAGAATTTAAAGCTCGACTTTATGACTTCCCAACGGCTCCAAAACATCCCCAACGGCCATAAAGGCTATAATATCATTCCACACTATAAAAGCAACCATGAGACACTTGTAGATGGTTAGAGAACACATCCAAGCAATAAGATCAAGAGAATTTGAGTCAAATTCTTATTTCTTCATTTCTTTTGTATATAGTGTTTAAGAGAGTCCTTAATTGTAAATCCTTTGTACTCTTGTGAGCTTAATTTGTGTAAACACTCACCTTGTGAGGTATTTAGTTTACCAAACAAATCCCTTGTAAAAGAAGAGGTTCTAGTTTAGCCTTGAGAGAAAAACTAGAGTTGGTTCTATCTTAGCCAAGTCCAAAAGATAGGGTTGTAACGGTTTCCTCCTAACCCGGGAAAAGAGGACAAATTCTTTGTTGAGTGAATTGGGAAATCCTTAGTGGTGTGCTAAGGTAGTGGATGTAGATGCTTGTTAGAATGCCGAACCACTCTAAAATCATTGTGTCACTTGTCTACCTTTATTTCGATTTTAGCCAATTCAACCACTAAACAAAAACAACCCTCTTTGACGGTTTCGGTGATCGATTTGAGCGTGCTATAAACCTAACAAACAGAGACATGGATATTATTAGCAATAACCTCATGCTGCAATGCTTCTGCTAATCCCCAGAGCCCAAATTTATTGGCCGAGTACGCTGTGTAACCGTAAATTCCCACCTAAACATCCATATTAAAAGTTTCAGACAGAAAGCAACAAGGGTATCATTTACAAGTATTGTTACCTTTTATCATTCATCAGTTACAAAGTAACTAAACAAAAATAAATAAATAAAATAATGGTATTCAATGATTTTAGATACTCACCTGACCAGCTTGGGAAGAAATAAGAGCAATGGAAGCGGGAAAACGGTCCATCCTCTGCTTCATCGAAGGCAAAGCAGCTTTGATGACATTAAAACTCCCCATCAAATTCACATCTACCACAAACTGGTGCAAACGAATTGGAAAACTTTCTGCAGACAAATTAGTTAAAACACCAATTTCACCAAACATTTTAAGAATCTTTAATAACCCCCAACCACTACAATAAAAGTAAATACAATAAGGAGGAGTTAGAGCAAGCAAGCCTGAAACTCTGACCTTTAGGAGCTCGATTTAGAGATCCTTAGCGTTAGTAAAACTGCCACCCTGTCGCACCGGAGTCGAAGGAGACGCCACCCAAATTAGAGACGAGAACATATCACCAGCATTAACAGAGAAAGGGAACATAATGACTGAGTTAACAAAGGAGACGAGAGATAGAAATAGACTGAGAGAGGCAAGGGAAGAAATTATAGATTGTGTTTTTATGGGTTTGGATATCGGGGGTGAGGGAGTGCTTTAGTGAAATAATAAAATTAAAAATTAAAAATATTGCGGAAATGAGAGTTTGCAGCGTTTCACAGAAAACGTCACTATAAGTCAAATTATTGTGGCGTTTATAAGGTAAAACGCCACTATAGCAAGAGTATTTGTGGCGTTTTGAGCCAAACGCCACTATATATTATGTGTCTTTAGCGGCGTTTCTCCAAAACGCCACCATATATCAGTTTATTGCGGCGTTTTTACAACAAAAACCACTAAAAGTATATAAATTTGCTATTTTGTGGCGTTCTTCCCATAAACGCCGCCAGATGTAAAAAATTAGCAACGTTTACTCTAAAAACGCCGCTAAAAGTCCTGCTAAAAACTTGTTTTGCTGTACTGAATGAGGCATTTATCTCTAATAAAATTATATATGTGGCAATTTTTCTATAACTATTGAAAATACATTTAGAGACAATATATTCATCACAAATATAGTTATTATGACGAGTTTTTTGTCACAATTTTATTTTTTTAGTATTAAATAAATTGGTTCGAAGAGTTATTGTGACTATTTAATTTATCATCATTGTTAATGCTTATAGTGTCAATACTTGCTCACAAAAATTGTTATTGTGACTTCTTTTTTTGTCACTAAATATATTTTCTGTGACAAGTACAAGTATCACAATTGCTAATGATTATTGCGTTAAACATTTAGTCACAAAAATAGTTATTGTGGCAATATTGTTAGTCACAAAATATATTTTTAGTGTCCAACAAATTTATCACAATTTCTATTGATTGTAGTGTCAAATATTTTGTCACAAAAGATAACGAATTGTGACAAACTTTTTCATCACAACATTTCTTCTCAGTGTCGAAAAAAATCTTCACGAAAGATAGAGTTATTAGTGTCGAAAAGATGGTCAAAAAAAATTCTTCGGTATTTTTAAAAAAAATATTAAGTAAACGACAACTATCACCTAATAGAGAATATTTTTAACATTTTTATTTCTATATTTTAAAATTATATTACTTTTAAAATCTTATATTTATCAAATATTTTAATTATATTCATATTTGATTTTAAACAAAATAAAAAACAGATCTATAATTTAAATTTAAGAATTAATTTTCAGTGTATCAAATACCATTAAATTGTCTGTTTTGTACCTGCAAATTAACTTGTTTCCTGTCATTATCAGTCCTTTTCTTCATTCATGGCATTTTCAGTTTTATCACTTAGCTTCACACCGTCTTTTCCTTCTTTTTTTCTTTCTAGAAATGATTAACTGCGAGTCTGCAAAGAAAGCTACAACTTTTTTGCAAAGTGGTCCTCGATAGAAATTTCTTAAATGAATGCTTGTTAGGAGCGTGCAAAAATCAAGTTAGATTAATTGTTAATAAATTATTTTAAATAATTGATAAATTTAGATTATTTATTTCTCAGTTTTAGTTTGTGACAATTAAACTAGATAATTGATCATTGGTTAATAATGTGTTAATCGAAATATTTATTATGGTTTCCGTGATAGTTTTGTTTACTTCGTTAATAAAGATATCAAATTAATAATGTATTAAATTTGATAATTGTTTGATTTAGATAAAAGTGCAAAAACAATTAAAAAAGTAAAAACAACTAATAATCGAATTCATGATGAAAAAAGTCTTCAAAGAAGTAAAGGGTCATCAAAATTATTTGACTATATGGCATTCTAATCATAAATTTTATAAATATAGTAAATAATCGATCAAACCAACTATCCGATTTTATCAAAATTATGAACCGTGATACCAATTTCAACCAGAATAACCAAATTTTTAAATATTTTTTTTCAAATTTCGAATTCAATTTTCATTTATATGAAATTTTTGGAAGAAAAAAAGTGTTGAGTGGATCGTTGAATCGATAAATACCAAGAGGGGTAAATTAGATTTTTAAATTGGTTGATAGTGAAGTGGCAAAATAAAAATGAGGATAAAGACAATTATAGTGGTTCAAGTTCCAAATGAACTCTACATCCACTACCTTAGCTCCCACTAAGGATTTTCCAAACAACTTCACTAGTTGATCTTCTCCTTTTCTAGGCTTAAGAGGAAACCTTTACACAAATGGTCAATTTTCTACCCAAAATTGACCAAACCCTCTCACAAGTATACAAAGAAGAAAGTGACAATTACAATGTATCTCTCAAGACAAATATTGCCCAAATTAAACGCACTCAACCCAATTGAGTCTGAAAAATAGAAAATTACAAAGAATTACAATTGGAGTTTTACAAAAGAATATTGGAATTTAAGCACTAGAGCTTGGATTTGATGTAGGATTGTTTCTCTTAGGATCAATAGTTGTTGCTGGTTGTTTATGGACTCCCTTTTATACTTTCTCATTCAATTCTAGCCGTTGGGGTTGTTGTCATCATAAATATAGCCGCTGGGATGCAATCTTCCCGCCATAAATGCACTTCTGCAACTATCTGTTACGAAACAAATGTACCTGTTTCGAAACATACCAAAATAGAAATAACCGTTGGGGTGTAATTAAGAAACCGTATCGAAACAGATACGATCGTTTCGATACGCTAAGAGCCCATTTCGAAACGACTTGATACCTTTCCGAAACAATTTGAAACTGTCAAAACCCGTATCAAAACGTGCTTAAATCGTTTCGATACATCTTAATCGTTTTGTAAAAATCACTTATAAAATTGCAACAGTCATAAATTTCAACCCAAGTTCAAATCTCATTTTGAAACGATTGAGATCGTTTTGATACAACCGTATCGCAACGGATCTGCCCATTTCGTTGTTCTTCATCCATTTCGAAACATAGGGTCATGTTTCGATACTATCGTATCGAAACAGGAAGACTCGTTCCGAAACAAATGTTAACAGTTTCAAAATGTTTCGAAACGCCTAAGGGTTGTTTTGAAACGGTGACTCAAAAATCACTGTTTTGACTTCCAAAATACTTAAAAAAATTTGTATAACCATTTGGTTTTGACTTGACCACTTTACTTAAACGTTTTGAGGACTTAAAAATTTATTTTATATTTTCAATTTAGTCCTTAAATCCTTTGTTATATCAAAATCAATTCTTTGGTTTTACAATCTCCCCCTTTTTGATATAACAAAATCAAGTATAAATTTTTAAGTGTTTTGAAATCTTTGAAAAACTTTTAACTCCCCCTCAATTTAAGATAGGTTTTAAAGTTTTGAAAAGTTAAATTTAAAGCACTTGAAACTTAAAACCAAACTTAAAAACACTTAGGCTCTTAAGAATTACTTCTCCCTCTTTTTGGTAGATCAAACATATAATCAAGGCTAAATGAGAATAAAAGAGGCATATAGATCATAAACCAAAGAACATAATAGCATAGATAACATTAAGTTCACGAAACAAATCCAAACATAACATCAAACTCAATCCTAAAATGCATGAAATCAAAGCATAGGTCTTAAAACAAAAGACATAGATAGTTGCATAAACTCAATCCTAATATGACAAAATAAGATGATATGCAATAAGCCTAAGGTGCCTCATCATCTTCATCGCTTCCAATGGCATCCAAGAAATCATCCTTGTCCTTCTCTTGATCCTTGCAAAAACGCCTCCAATCACCATAGAAGTTGGTGAAGGAGAGATTCATGGATGATTGTTGGGTTTCAAGAGAACGAAAGGCGATTCTCCGTGCTAAGAACACGATCCTCCAAGGATGTTAATCGAGTGTTGATAGCAGCGAACCTGGAAGCCATGTTTGTGTCCATGGTGTTGAACCTCTCGGTGAGGAAGGCCATGAGAGCATCATTGTTAGGAGCCACAACGGGAACTTGAACTTGCGGTTGAGGCTCTACTTGAGGTGCTTGAGCTCTACGATCAACTCGAATCCATTCACCAAGAGTGTAACGAAATCCGGACCTTATAAGAGAAGACTCACCAAGCTTTTGCTTTTGTTGTTCCAGAAAATCGTATGAGACATCAAGGCTAATGCGAACAAAGATGTAGCTCAAAATGTCCCATAGGTGAAAGAGGTGATGGAGTCGGATAGACGATGCCTTACTAGATGAACCATCTCGGCAAACATTATCTTTACCAAGTTGGGTTGATGTGCTTGGGGGAAACACTCGAGCCAAAATGTATCAACTTGACGGATATGGGCAAATTTTCCTCCAGATGGGCGAAAGAACCAAGAGATGATTAAGTGCAATAAACGGTCATGGGCATCCAAAATGAGAACCGATCCAGTTTGAGATCCAAAGTGGGTTTCATCCTCAATACCCTCATCAACAAGCCCAAGAAAGTTCACTAGGGTGGATGGTTCAATGCGAAACTTCTTTCCCAAGATGTAAGACTCGATAGCAATAACTTCGAAACGATCTTCATTGCTAATAAGATTAGCATTGGAGTAGAAAAGCAATGCCATGTTTTTGTAAACAATGTCAGGAATACCTATGAAGCTTAGGAAACCCCATTGTTGCAAAAGAGGTAGGTACTTGAAGTAGAAACACTTGGAATCAAGGAATGCCATGTCTACAACTCGCTCTCGTCGAACAACGACATCTTGAAGAATTTTAAAGCGATTACTAGCCTCTTGGTTTCTAAGACTTTTAGAATAAAGGAGGGTAAGGTTTGGATGAACATTGTCACTGGGGTTCAAACCTTCACCCCCTTCAATCTTTCTTTTCTTAAAATTCATTAAAAACACCTAAAAGCAAAGCAAGCAATAAAATTTAAGTGTATACAATAAATCTTAATTCGATCCAATAAGAATCTCATTAAAGTTTTTTTAAAAAACACTTTGAAAGCCTATAAAAATAAAATTTTGTTGAAAACAAATTTGAAAAATAGTGTTAAAAAAGATACGATTAAAATAAAATATATTCGAACCAAAAAATTTGAGATTTGAATTTTTTTACAAGATTTTGAAAACCCATAATGTAAAACAAGTATTCTATACAAAACTATAATTTTTAACATAATATTCGAACGCAATAAAAAGAAAAAGGATAGAAAATACCTCAAAGATGGGATTTTGGAGGAATTTGTGGATGAAATTGCACAAAATTGATGAAGCTTGCTTAGATTGATGTTTAGGAGTAAAAACCCTCAAGTTTTGATGAAAACAAAGAGATTTAAAGGGATTTTATAGATGAAATTTGTGGATACGCGTTTCGACACATGAGAGATCATTTCGAAACAGGCGTACCGAAACGGATACGAACGTTTCGAAACATATTAATCGTTTCGATACAAGTTTGAATGTATCAAAGCTCAAGAGTTACCCGTATCGAAACGAAGAGGGGCCGTTTCGATATAAGTTTTGACAGAACCAAAACGTTTCGAGACAATTGAGAGCGCTTCGAAACAGCTTGGTCCATATGTGTTCTTTAGAGGCAACCCGTATCGAAACAGGGTGACCCGTTTCTATACCAATAGCCCTGGAAGAGTAGATGAGGCACAAAAATGCAGAAAACTTGAACTTTGATTGAACCTAGATGGATGAATGAGATGTATGAGCAAGTTTAACATATCAAAACATAAACATACTCCCCCTAACTATAAGCAAGGATGTAATTAGGATCAAAAACACATAAGTATGGAATTTAACAAGAATTCAAGCAATTTTAAGCACAAAGGTCCTAAAAGGTCAAGATAGGCTAGTTAGACCTAACTCTCTCCTAAGGGACCAAAAACACTATTTATCTAGAGGTTTGGTAAAGATATCTGCTAATTGATTTAAGGTGTCTACATACTCTAAAACAACATCTTCCTTAAGGACATGATCTCTAATGAAATGATGCCTTATTTCTATGTGATTGGTTCTAGAGTGTTGGATTCGATTTTTGGTAAGACATATGGCACTAGTGTTATAACACTTAAGGGGTATGGTGTCTACCTCAATTTCATAGTATAAGAGTTGTTGTTTCATCAAAAAGACTTGAGCACAACAACTCCCTAAGGATATGTACTCTACTTTATTGGTAGATAAAGCTACACTATTTTGTTTCTTAGAGAACCAAGATATGAGCATACTACCTAGGAATTGACAAGTGCCGGAAATACTTTTCCTATCTATCTTACAACCCCCGTAATTCGCATCTGAGTAAGCATGAAGGTTAAAGGTTGAGTCTCTAGGATACCAAAGGCCTAAACAAGAAGTATCTCTAAGGTGCTTAAAGATCCTTTTAACGACTATAAGATGTGACTCTTTAGGACTAGCTTGGAACCTAGCACACAAGAAAACACTAAACAATATATCTGGTCTACTTGTGGTAAGGTAAAGCAAAGACCCAATCATAGAACGATAGAGCTTAGAGTCAACACACTTACCTCTTTCATCTTTGTCAAGCTTTATGGATGAGCTCATTGGTGTAGCTTGAGGCTTTGCTTGCTCCAAGCCAAACTTCTTGAGCATATCTTTGATGTACTTAGCTTGATTGATGAAGATGCCATCCTTCATTTGTTTGATTTGGATTCCCAAGAAGAATGATAACTCCCCCATCATGCTCATTTCAAATTCACCTTGCATTATCTTAGAAAAATCTTGACAAAGAAACTCATTAGTAGAACCAAAAATAATATCATCAACATAAATTTGAACTACTAAGATATCTTTGCCATTGTTTTTAATAAATAATGTTGTGTCCACATTTCCTTTTTCAAAACCTTTTTCAACTAGAAAACTTGATAATCTTTCATACCAAACTTTAGGAGCTTGTTTTAAACCATAGAAAGCTTTTGACAATTTGAAAACATGGTTTGGAAAAATGGGATCTTCAAAACCCGATGGCTGTTCCACATACACTTCTTCGTTTATAAAGCCATTTAAAAACACACTTTTGACATCCATTTGAAAAGGCTTGAAATCTTGATAACATGCAAATACAAGTAACATCCTAATTGCTTCCATTCTAGCTACGAGTGCATAGGTTTCATCAAAATCAATTCTCTCTTCTTGAGTGTAACCTTGAGCAAGCAGCCTAGCCTTGTTTCTCACTATGTTACCACTCTCATCTAGTTTGTTTCTAAAGACCCATTTAGTTCCTATAGTAGATTTGTTTCTAGGTCTATCAACTAATGTCTATACCTTACTTCTCTCAAATTGGTTTAACTCATCTTGCATGGCCATAATCCAAAAGTCATCTTTTAATGCTTCTTTAACATTCTTAGGCTCAATGCATGAGATAAAAGCAACATTATTAAGCATTTTAAGAGAAGAACGAGTATTTACCCCCTTGGATGAATCACCCAAGATCTCACCACCTTTGACATAGTTGTACTCCCTTGGGTAGCTCACTTCATTTTCCTCAAGAGACATATCTTGCAATGCTTCTAGAGGTGGTTCTTGTGTTTCTTCCTCTTTGGTTGGAACCTCATTCACCTTTGATGATTCTCCACCATCATTGGCTTCAATGATTCCTACATCATCATCATCACAAGAATCCTTCCTTAGAAGGAGGTTATCATAAAAAACCACATGAATAGATTCCTCTACAACTAAAGTTCTTTTGGTAAACACATGTTAGGCTTTAGAGTTTAAAGAGTAACCTAGAAAAATAGCTTCATCACTCTTTGCATCAAATTTACCTAAATTATCTTTTCCATTGTTTAAAACAAAACACTTGCAACCAAAAGGATGAAAATAGCTAATGTTGGGCTTTTTAGATTTTAAAATCTCATAAGGAGTTTTCTTCAAAATAGGCCTAATCATTACTAAGTTTATAATGTAGCAAGTTGTGTTAGTGTCTTTCACCCAAAAATACTTAGGTAAATTATTTTCACAAAGCATAGTCCTAGCCATTTCTTCTAAAGTTATATTTTTCCTCTCAACTACCTCATTTTGTTGAGGAGTGCGAGGAGTCGAAAAATTATGGCTAATCTCATTTTTATTACAAAAATCTTCAAAACCCATATTTTGAAATTAGGTTCCATGATCACTTCTAATATGCGAAATTTTAAGTTCAAGATCATTTTGGGTTATTTTTGAAAATGTGATGAAGTTTTTTAAAGCCTCATCTTTGGTGCTTAAAAAGAGAACCAAAGTATACCTTTAGTAATCATCAACAAGTACAAATGCATATGATTTTCCACCCAAGCTACTAGTCCTAATTGGCCCAAAGAGATCCATATGGATCAATTGTAAACATCTACTTGTAGAAACATCATTAATGGACTTGAAAGGGGCTCTATGTTGTTTACCTTTAGCACATGCATCACAAATTTTATCTAATGAGAACTTGAGCTTAGGTAGACCTCTAACTAGATTAAGGAAAACTAATTTTTCTAAAAAGATAATGCTAGCATGTCCTAGTTTCCTATGCCATAACCATGCATCATTTTCATTTTGTGCAACTAAGCATGCATGAGATGTATGAATGTCATCTAGATGCATCATACAAATATTGCTTATGCGATGACCAATGAGCATTGTTTTGTTAGATTTAATTGCTACTATTCTACACCTATTTACATCAAACATGACATTAAACCCTTTATCGCATAATTGGCTAATGCTCAACAAATTGTGTTTTAGACCATTGATGTAACACCCCACGCCCGAGTTAGGAGCGAGAGGCGTTACCGGAATAGATCACATAAACAAACAACGAAAGGAACATGTAAACATAGAATCGATCATATAACATATCATTCAATCACGTAAACATCTAATCAGAACATCAAAATATATAACTATCAATCAGGCAATCAGAGTGCACAACATATGAAGCATACAATATCTATACATATATGTGAGCCAACAAAAAATTTCTAACAATTAACATACTTGTACTAAACTTTAACTTTCATATAACATATATACACTTTCAATAATCACATTTTCATTTCATTCTAATATATTCACCATTCATTTTAATATATCATTTCATGTAATACATAAACACATATCATTTCATGTTTCATTCAATCATGTATAGTCTTATTACAAGTTCATTAAGTGTTGCCTTGGATGATTAAGTGGACTAGGTAATCAAGTCAATAGGTACCAAGTACCAAATTATAACAGTAGATGCTCAAAGCACCAAAAAAATCAGTAGATACATAATGTATCAAGGTGTCTAATTACACCATTCAACATGTAACTTTTAATAGTGGATGCCCAATGCATCAATAGGTGACTAACCACCTTTAAATCAGTAGAGCTCAGACTCTAAGGCATGCCCTTCTACCTAAGGACCACTAGTCAACCAAGGACTTATTATTTCTTATAATGTTTCAACAATATCTAACAATTGTTTAACAATCACATTACAAAGCCAAGTAGCATGTTCATGTCAACTTTGCATTATAAACATTCAAGATCATGTTCAAATAAATTTCTAGCAAGCATATAATACCATTTCAATCATAAAATCATCAAAAAACAGTAGCTAGGTTTCATATTAAAGCTCATATCATATAGCTCATACTTCATAGCAATTCACATAGATCATTAGCAACCTTAACTAGCATTAATTATGTAACAATTGATCATTTCCTTTAATCCTTCTTCCTTTACATTTTAAGTTTACAAAACCTTTATTAAATTCATTTAATGCTTCATATTATTCCATCAAATAAACATAAAACATTGGTTAGGAAGCTAATCCTAACTCTAAAGCAACTACACTCACAATACTTCAAAGCTTAGGTTGATTCTTTGATCACTATGCCTTTGCTCCTCCTATTTGATTGCTCAACCCTTGAATCTTCTAAGATTTCTTCACAATCTTGATCTTGACCATTCAAATAACACATAAGAAACACATTAGAATTCAATTCAATCACATATATTCATTTATTCAAACACAAACATTTAATCAATATGAAACTGCCCCCAAATTGGCAATTTGAGCACCCTACACTAATCTGTCCATAACCTTTTACTCACAACTCCAAATTAGGAGTTATTTACCATTATAGAAAGCTTATTTACATAGATTTAAACCATGTGTATGACTCATATTTTTCCCATTTCTACATCAATACAGTTTAATGTTTGAAAACAGGGCATTTACAGGGGTCTATTCTGTCAACTTGTTGATTAACCAATTTTAGTGTACATTTCAACTATGGTACATTACTAGTTTAATTCTATCATTTTAACCACAAAATATCTCACATGTCTTTAACATTTTCAAGCTTCAACAGGTTCAAAAACAAAGCAAAACAGTCCATTAATTTTCACATTTTCCAGATTGGTCCAAAACAGTGTTCTAAGTGTTCTAACATGTTTCAACCTATCATTTTAGCTAAAATTAAATATAAACATATATATTTTCAATCATTAATCACATCCCCTGTTTCATCACAAATTTTCCAAAATTTATTAACTATCAAAATAGTCCATAAATTTTCAGATTATTCTAATTAGTCCCCTTATTTCCAGTTTCACTTCTACATTGGACCAATTTGGTTCTAACTCATTTTCCAGCAATAGGCTAGGCTAAGGGGGTTACATCTATCTTCTTCGGTCATCTCCGATTTCATCTTCGGGACAAGTCTTCCTTCATCATTTCTTTTCATTGAAATGTAAGGCCCTTCTTCAACTACATCCCAAACCATGTAGTCGGTTATTTGATGAAGAGGCGCATCATATTCTTCCAATATGGGCAGTTGTCCCCATTGAAGAATGGTGGTTTAATGGTGGATTGAGACTCATAAAGATTGGAGGTTGAGGTAGATGTCATGGCTTGACTATAGATTTAATCACACTCTTCTAGGATCTTTTCTTGTGGTTGTTAATCCTTCAAAAGAGGTAGACTCTGATACCAATTGTTGAGTGGACCGTTGAATCGATAAATTCCAAGATGGGGTGAATTGGATTTTTAAATTGGTTGGTAGTGAAGTGGTAAAGTAAAAATGAGGACAAATGCAATTATAGTGGTTCAAGTTCCAAATGAACTCTACATCCACTACCTTAGCTCCCACTAAGGATTTTCCAAACAACTTTACTAGTTGATCTTCCCCTTTTCTAGGCTTAGGAGGAAACCTTTACACAAATGGTCAATTTTCTACCCAAAATTGACCAAACCCTCTCACAAGTATACAAAAAAGAAAGTGGCAATTACAATGTATCTCTCAAGACAAATATTGCCCAAATTACAAGCACTCAACCCAATTGAATCTGAAAAATAGGAAATTACAAAGAATGACAATTGGGGTTTTACAAGAATATTGGAATTTAAGCACTAGAGCTTGGATTTGATGTAGGATTGTTTCTCTTAGGATCAATAGTTTTTGATGGTTGTTTTTTTGACTCCCTTTTATACCTTCTCATTCAATTCTAGTCGTTGGGGTTGTTGCCATCATAAATATAGCCGTTGGGATGCAATCTTCCCACCATAAATGCACTTTTGCAACTACCCGTTTCGAAACACATGTACATGTTTCGAAATAGACCAAAATAGAAATAACTGTTGGGGTGTAATTAAGAGACCGTATCAAAATGGTTACGATCGTTTCGATACGCTAAGAGCCCATTCCAAAACGGCTTGATATCGTTCCGAAACAATTTAAAACTGTCAAAACCCGTATCGAAACGTGCTTAAATCGTTTCGATACATCTTAATCGTTTTGTAAAAACCAGTTATAAAGCTGCAACGCTCATCAATTTAAATCCAAGTTCTAATCTCGTTTCGAAACGATTGAGATCATTTTGATACAGCCGTATCGAAACGGATCTGCTCGTTCCGCTGTTCTTCATTCGTTTCGAAACATAGGGTTCTATTTTGATAATATCGTATCGAAATGGGAAGACTCGTTCCGAAACAAATGTTAACAGTTTCAAAACATTCCGAAACGCCTAAGGGATATTTCGAAACGGTGACTCGAAAATCACTGTTTTGACTTGGAAAATACTTAGAAAATTTTGTATAACCATTTAGTTTTGACTTGACCACTTTACTTAAAAGTTTTGGGAAGTTTTGAGGACTTAAAAAATTATTTTCTATTTTTAATCTAGTCTTTAAATCCTTTGTTATATCAAAATCAATTCTTTGGTTTTATAGAAGGGGATTGTTCCTGTTGAAAATTAATCTCAGGACCTAGGGGAGAGAGGAGAAGGGAGTGTTCCGAGTGAGTTTAGAACCCGTGACCTAATGGAAGAGAGGAAGCAGGTGAGAAAGCTCTGGCCACCCGACAAACATTGTTTTCTCCATTTTTACCCAACCTTAATACCTACAACAAACACGGGCAGCCGCTGTTTGTTTTTATTCTTCTTCTTTTTCAATCAAAGGTTATATCGGCAATAAAAATATTATATGTTTTGATAAAATTCTCAATTACAACTAGTCATATTGATTTTAATTTTTTAGCTGCTGCATAGCAGAAATGTCCTAGAATTTCCCTGTCATAATTGAGAAATATAAATTAATTCAGATAGGCACAACATGGATGTTACATTTATAATGCAACATTTATTGGTATGAAAGACCTCATGCTTTGCAATAAGGCTTAAATGTCAAATAAGTACTTAAACTATACCTTTCTTCAAATAGTTGCTCAAAGTTTTTTTTTCGGACCAAGTAGGTGCCTAACGTTTTGAAAGTTACCTGTTTAGGTGCCCGTTGTTAACTAACTTTAAAAACCCTATATTTATCAAAATTCACAAATAACCCTAAAATCCCTAAATTCGGCCATTGTCGTCGTCGTTCATCATGCCGCCGGTGATGGAATGAAGCTTTCTTCTCTTGCCGTCATTTGCTGTCACTCGTTTTCTTTTCCTTTCGCTAGTTTGACTTTATTTTGACGATAGTCACGCTGTCCGTCGACTATCGGTGATGGGAGAATGTGGGAAATGATCGTGGGGGTGCGATGACGGAAGTGGTGGGCGCGCCGTCGACGATTGACGGCGGAAACGACTGGAAACGAGATTTGGAACTTAAGAATTTAGGGATTTAGGGACTATTCTGGGGATTTTTGAGATTTTTAGAACATTTTTGAAAATAAAACATGTCGTGTATCATGTTTTTATTGGTTAACGAAATTTTTTTAACGATTGTTAACGACAAGGCATCTAAATGGAAACTTTGAAAACGTTAGACACTTATTTGGCCCGAAAAATACTTTGGGCACCTATCTAAAAAAATATAATTTGGACACTTATTTGACACTTAAGCCTTGCAGCAGCAGCAGCAGCAACAACAACAACAACAACAATAATAATAATATAATGATGATGTTATATTCCGATGGCAGTTGAGGCTCATTATGCCATCAACATTGTGTGCATGGAATGATTATAGCACACAATATATTCCTCTCCAATTACAACCTAAACCCTTCTTATTTGTAAAGAATGGAAAATGAGGTTCAAACAAGGGCACAGTTGATGCCTGATCTTTAAACAAATGGTCAGAAAACTTAATTTGGAAGTATACGGCCTGCAATTAAAATAAGATTATCTTTGATAAGCCCAATTATTGTATTGACTATTGCCAGTCCTACAACATTTATTTTTGCAGGCCTCCCACTTCACTCCAACCTACTCCCTCTCTATTAAAAAGAAAATATAGTAGTAATATTAAAATAATCCAGAACCCACAAAGCTGCAAATGATTCAGACAGGACATGAAAAGGGTTAGCAACGAAACTGTTACCTTGTAATAAAGTGTCTGAAAATTACAGATCCAGAAAATGATTATGGGACAACATAGAAAAGTTGACGGTTTTATACAAAAGAGACTAAATCTCAAATTTAAACAAAATAGAGGGACCAAAACCATAACTTGACCAAAGAACTCTATACTATGGTTCTGACTTCTGAATTCTAATTCAAGCCAAGGATATAACAGAAACATGCAAATACTGGGATTTGATAAATCAACTAACTGCGATTACAAAGTTCACTTTATTTCCCTTGAAAATGCTTGAGTAAAACTAACAAATGAAAAACCCAAAAATTAAAAAAAAAAAAGTAAAAAGAAAATCTCACAATTACAAGCAAACTATCCAAATATTCTTGACTCTATAAATATATATTGGCAACAACACCACTTCTTTTCTTGCTGGTGAAAATTCCCATTAACAGCAATCATCTTGAGAATGAGGGAGATATGGTGACGTTGCTGAATATGTTGAATGAACTATTTCTGTTTCAAAATTAAGTAAAAAAAACTGAGAGGCTGATGTTTTGCAGAAACCTTTTTGGCAAAGTGGGGCTGGTGTTTTACTAAATGATGGTGCCGACATAGCCGATCCCGGTGATGAAGAAGGTAATGGTTTGAAGGAAGAGGTATACGAAGTAGTTGTTCTTCCCATGGACGAAGTCGTAGCATCCGCAAAGGAAAAGGAACGCCGCGAATCCGAGCTCCAACGTATTCAGTCTGTTGGTAGAAGTTAGAACAGGAACAAGAAGTTAGATGCATGTGGTTGGAAAGAAGTAGAGCGATTTGATTTATATGTTGTTTACCTATCAGTGAATTTGAATCGAAACTTTCTGAATGATTTGGTATTGTTCTTGTTCTTAGCAGCATCGGTTGCCGCTTTCTTGACAGCATCTCCGAGTTTCTCAGTGACAACCCATTCGTTGGCTCTCCCTGCCTCGAGGAGACCGATAAATGTGGCCTTTGTCCGGTGCAACGACATCACGTTCTCAAACAGAATCCAGTAGAACAATAGGTGGATTGATCTGCAAAAATTTCCAAGGATAACCATATACATAATTCATAAAGAAGATAAAAACACAAGTCGATACATAATTCATAAAGAAGATAAAAACACAAGTCCAACAATGTAGGCTGATGGCTGATGCGGCCATCGACATACCTCGGAGTTCCGACAGAGTTGAGGATTGTGATGACTGAAGGAATATAAACGGCTCCCCAGATTGGGACTTTAACTTCAGGGACCAAAATGGTAAGGGGAAGAACAACACAGTAAAAGATAAATGTGACCATATGAGCAATGATCTTTCGTACGAAGAAGAAGCTGTAGATAACATATACTTTCTTCCAGAATTTCACTTTCTGCAAACACGTTTTTTTTCGAAACAAATTAGAAATAAACCCAGAAGTGAAGTTTCCAAGATAATTTGCAGTAAATGTACCTTATTTTGAATGATTCCCCACACCATTTTCCTGAACAGATTTGCAGGGCCGCATGACCATCGGTGTTGCTGGAATCGAAACGCCTTGAAAGTACTAGGAAGTTCACTTTTCACTTGAAGGTCGCCGAGGTACACAAATTTCCATCCCCGGAGACTAGCTCGGACGGCGAGGTCCATGTCCTCCACGGTGGTTCGATCCTTCCAGCCACCGGCCTCGTTAATAGCGGCAATTCTCCAAATACCAGCAGTCCCTGCATTCGGTTCATGCGTACATTTTAAGTGATAAAATTAGTGTAAAATTTTTATCCTGAAGCAGCCATTGGCAGAATCAAATCAAACACTTAAATCTGTAAAATTTTTGTCCACTCATTTTCAAACACCAACTACACCTGTTTTTTTGTAAGCATTATTGTAATACGTAAAAGTAGGGCTTTCTCTTTGTTTACCATTAAAACCAAAGAAAGCATGTGTTGCTGATCCAACTTCCTGCTCCACTGTGAAATGGTAATCCAATGACATCTCCTGCATTCTTGTTAACAAGCATTCATCCGCATTCACTGCAAACACGAATATTCTTATATTCATATCCGAATATGTATCGAATAATTGCCATATGATTATCCTCAAACTTTATGCATATGATATGATCACTACTATTGTATATTTGTATTTGTTGAAGGCATCTTAGGCAGTTAATTGCGCTATTAAGGTAGGGTACAAGCAAAAGAGGAAGCCGTTTAGACTTTTTTGTCCTCATTTGGTTCAAATTATAATGCAACACGTCACACAATAACACGAGGGAGAATGAGAATCTAAAATCTATGCAACTCTGACTCTCATATATATTTTATAATAGTTTAATTAATTCCATTTCCTTGCATCCAAACAAAAATCTCTAATGCTATTTTAATTTAATTAAAAAAATATTGACTACTAAATATCCAAGTGTCGGCATAATCCAGTGTGGTCCACCACTTACAGATATAGTACTGCCCGCACCTTAACTTTACCCTGTTTTTACTTGAAAAAGTTAAAGCGGCACGTGGAAAGTGGCGTGGCTGTTACTGGTTTCGAAATGACGATTTTAACCCGTAAGCCACTATGTGACCTCCCTCTTGACCACGTGATCCGTACAATCTGGGCCGTTGATCAAAAGAGCCATTTCCCACCGTTTTGTTTTGTTTTTTTTTAATTACAAAAGAACCCTCGGATGCCAAATATAATCGATTTTTTTGGCCAATAATGTTATCGAATTTACTATGAAAAAATTAAACAAAAAATCTTCTTATTCTATTGATATAACTAATAACAATACTAACTATCAATTGATCCTAATAGAATAAAATATAATTAAATAATGCAAAAACATTAAATTATAAAATTATAAATAAAAGGAATCTAACAAATATTTCAGTGAAAAAACGAATAATATTCATTTTAAAAGATGACTTCAAATTGCACTGTCTATAAAGTGTATGTGCATTGATAAAATATTAAAAATATCTATAAAGAAATAGTACCTATAAATCATCTTTAAACTATTAAAAAATTATAAATAAAAGAATTTAAATTGAGAGCATGTATTTATTCTAATTGAAAAAATCATTTATATAGTTGATTAGGTGTTATGATACTATTCTATTAAGTACTATATTCTTAAAGATGGGTCCCACGAGCATTGATATACGGCTGATGATGGAGGGGGATAGGGTCCACAACCCCGTGATTGGTGGGTTTTTTCTTGTGGACCCTCCCTTTAGCCCCCATGCAGTCTGCAACCAATTCCGCCGACAAAAAATCAAAAAGCCAATTAACACAACATAAAAACACGAATTAAGTAAAAAGATAATGCCACCGACAGTTTGAGAAAATTAAGCAGCAAAGCTATCCAAAAAAATAAAAATTAATGTCATGTTTATGGTTTGGTTTTCAAGAGTAATTTTTAAAAGCTTTACCAAATCTCCAGCGAGCTTGAACGAGAGCAATGTCGGGGTTGTTGACCAAGAACGGAATGCTCCGTCGGAGGAAATCGGGTTCTGGCCGGAAATCGGCGTCGAAAATGGCGACGTATTCACAGTGTTTAACGTAGCTTCGTTTCAACCCTTCTTTTAAAGCCCCTGCTTTGTAACCGGTCCGGTTTTCCCTTATTTGGTACGTTATGTTTATCCCTTTGCTCGCCCATCTCTGACACTCTTGCTCTACCATCAACTGCAACAAACCATTGCGAATTCCAAGAATTCTTCCAGTAAATGATTTTTCGACGGTTAAAAAATCCGAATTGACTTTTCCCTTTTTTTTGTTACCTTGATTGCAGGGTCAGTTGAATCATCAAGTACTTGGATCACGAGACGATCGGACGGCCATGAAAGTCCACAAGCAGCTCCAATGGAGATCTTGTAAACCTGTTCCAAGAACCCCCAAAAAAAAAACACAATGAATCGTGTCTGAAACCCAGAAATGAAGAAAAACACAGAGTTACAGACCTCTTTTTCATTGAACATTGGAATTTGGACTAAAACGACCGGGAAATTGGAGCTGCCGAGTTCGACATCGTCTTGAATGTGCTCGAACTTGTAACGCTTCTCTGGTTTTTTCCAGAAAAGCTTGACGAGAATGATGACGATTCCCATGTAAACCCGCTCCATGAAGAGCATAAGCGACATGGCTAAGCAAATGTAGACACCGAGTTGCAGCAAAGGGACTATCAATGGCGCTTTGATTAGCTCCCAGATCAAACCGAGTTGGCCCGTTATATCATCTCGCGACACTTGGAACGACTCCGGAATCAGCAGCTTTGGTGAAATCTGAGCCATCGCTGCAAAACTGGGTCTTTTTCCTGAAACAAAATATGGTCGAAAATGGCACTAACACATGGAACAAAGGTTTGATTTTTTGTGTGGAAAACTAAACAAGAACAGAATTCAAATCTGCCACTGCTCTCCTCTTAAATCTCTGCCGGCCAATGTAGCCTACGTTTTCTTAGTATCAAAATCGAAACAAAAATGGGTGCAGTGCGAGAGAGGAAAAACAGGGCAATGGAAAAGATACACTGAGGGGTGTGTTTTTATAGTGAGATTTGGTCCTATTTGGGTTTTTAATTTCTCCTATTAATTTTATTTTGGAATTATACTTGTTCTGGTGAGCATAACAGTTCAGTACATTAACTGTTCCAACTAAGGGAGTAAATGGGGACTTTTATTAGTTCAGACAACCTAACAACTTTGTAAAAACAATACTATATAAACAACACAATTATATACACAAATGCCAAAAATGGTAAGAAGCATCTTATAACTTCTTATATTATAGCTAATAATTTATTTTGGTTCCTATAATTTTAAATCGTTTACAATTTTTTTATTCTTTCGGTATTAAAATTTATAATAAAAGTTTGAAGAGATAAACTTATAAAAATAAAATCATTTCATAAAATAAAATTTGTAAAATCAAAATCCAAAATTAATATAAACTCCAAAAATTAAATAGAATTACTATAGTTCACTTTTTAGAGATGGTTGTGGCATTATGTAAATTGACTGCTGGAAAAAGCCAAAATAAGCATTAAAACCTTTTTCCTTTTAGAAGGAAATTGTTATTAGGGAAAACTACATAAATAATGCCTCGGATATTGGCTCGTTTTCATTTTAGTATCTCAACTATTTTTTTAAAAATTGGTACTAACGTTATGTTTCGTTTTTAAAATGGTACCCCGCCGTTAAAAAAATTAACAACATGCTGAATATGAGAGAGAAAATCACACGTGGCACATTGTCACTACATTTTTTCTCTCTCTTAGTCAGCATTTCATGTGTGCTTTTTATGATTTTAGTCGACGTAGTGTGCTGACTAGGAGAGAGAAAATGACGTGGCAGCCTACTACGTGTGGTTTTTTTCCCGGTCAGCATGCTGTTAATTTTTTAATGATGAGTACCAAAATGAAAACGAAATACAACGTTAGGTACTATTTTGCCAAAAAAATAACTGGGTACTAAAATAAAAACGCGCCAATAGCTAGGGTACTATTTATATAATTTTCCCTTGTCATTATTAACCGCCCTTACCTAACACTTAAAAGGAAAGTAGAAATTTGTTTAATAATCTAAAATGTTAGACTTTTTAGATGATATTTTAGGTTGATTTTTTCGTGATTTTTGATAAGTTTCGATACTTACAAAATAAGTTTCGATACTTATTTTTTTATACATAACGTATTAAGTTCTTTGACAAAATATCGAAACTTGTCAAAATTCACGAAAAAAAACCCAACCTAATTATAATATTTTAGGTTCTTTGACGAAGTATCGTAACTTGTTTTGTAAGTATCGGAACTTGTCAAAAATCACGACAAAATTAACACAAAATGTTATCTAAAAGTCTAACATTTTAAATTTTTAATCAAATACGAAATTTATTATTTTTTAACCGCACTCTAAACTTGTACCGGTTTAAGCTGCCTCTTCCGGTAATAAATCATCATCAGATTATTACTCAAGTTAAGAATCAGAGCAGACAAATCAAAACCTCGACCTTCGTTTTTACCCTTTTTCAATTCTTTACTTTTTTTACCCCCTTTTCAATTAGTTAAAAATCACAGCAGATAAATCAAAACATGTTTCGAGACTAAAACAGAGCAAGTTCTCATACTGGTTTAATTATAACTTTAGTCCCTCTATGATGTTGAAATTCAAGCATTAATCTTTTCACTTTAATTTAGCATGATTCGATCCTCTATTTTATAATATTATAAGTTAAATCATAACACTGTTAGTTTTGTTGTTAAACTGATAATATGAATTTTTAAAGGCATAAAGTAAAAAATAGCTCTTAATGTTTGACCTTTTGATCACTTTAGTCCCTATTATTTTTTCGATGCTAACTGCCACATAATGTTTTATTTTCGTTCAAAATTCACCCTCGACGGATGGAAACCGTTAGTAAACTAACGTTCAACCCTTTCGATGACATGGCATGTCTGTGGTGGCGCCACGTGGCACTTGCTGATGTGGCATTTTTTTATTTTTTAACAAATAATTAAATATTTTATTTTAAAAAAAATATTTTTTGTATTTTTAACCAGTCATATGATGCCACGTGACACATTGCTAATGTGGCATTATCTGATTGGTTAAAAATATTTATAAATAATTATTTTTAAAATTAAATATATTTTTAATATTTTTAAAAATATTTTTTGGGAAAAATAATTATTTTTTATTTATTAACCAATCAGATGATGCCACATGGCACTTTGTTGACGTGGTATCATTTTAAAATATAAAAATTAATCATTTTTAAAAAAATATATAAAATTTTAAAAAAATGAAATATTTATTTTTTATTTAAAAAAAAAACTATGATGCCATATGCACTTTGTTTGATTACTCTTTAAGTGGAAACTTTTTTTAACTACTATTATTTCAAACACATTGCATTAGTACAATAGCCATGGTCACTGAATCAATCTTATGTGCCCATACTTTTCGTAAAATCTCTGTTAGTGTCTCATTTGGGACCCAAATTCTACTAATTTGGTAGGTTGTTATGCACCCTTAATTGCCATTGCAATATATATATAGTCACGGCGGAGCCACCCTTTAAACATGAATGTCACATAATACTCAAAATTTTAGAGAATTCTTTTTAATAAATATAATAAAAATAATGTTAAAAATAAAATTAATACTAAATATTGACATCTCTTAAAATAAAATTAACAACCTTTAAAAGAAAATTGATACACATTGTTTGTTCTCACATATATAAACAATTCATTTATAAAAAAAATTAAATTATAACACCCCAAACTAATTTTTTTGACTTTACCCTTGTATGTAGCATTCGATTTTATTCTTTTTTAAAGAAGTAGCCTTTGCTTTTGTGACATTAATGTAGAAAATTAGGGGTTTTGAAACACATGAATGAGTGTTTATTCTTTGGATGAGTCTACCACCTGCGACGAACAACGCTGAACACCACTAATATTGAACATTGCTGAACACTATTGCATTAATTACAAAAATTAAAAATATCAAGGACTCAACATACAATTAATAATTATTTAAAATAAAATTTCATTTAAATTATTTTTCATATATATCATATTTTTTAATCTTTATTTTCAAATAATTGAATCAAATATCAACCATAGTTATCCCTAAATTAAAAATCTCTAAATCCTTTTATCCTCTTTATCATTCCAGCCGCTGCCACCGTTCGCCGACGAGATTGTCGCTGTTGCGCCTCCATCCCTGCTGCAAATTGACCGACGTTCCCCACCGTTCGAGTTCATGGTGTCTCCTGGAGATATTGCATTCAAGGTGTGTAAACTGTAACCTGCTCTAGCTTATGTTTCAATTTTTTTCCTTCTTTGTTTCTCATTTGTTGTCTGCACTACTTGTTAGACTATTTGCTGGTACTAGTTCTGTATTGGAATCATGTTGATAAATGTCTTGATAATACCCAAATACAGATGATTCGATTTCTGATTCTATAATATAACACATTAGCTGTAAGTTTGATGTAGATATTAGTTTGATATGGATGAAGAATGCATTGGTCATATGCTGTAATTTAATATGAAACCTAGGATAATAATCATGCCTGAGATGGCAACAAGGAGGAAGTTGATTTTGAGGTTTGGTCATATGTTTGCAGCTGAGATATAAGAATTGACTAATATATTATTAAAGTATTCCTTTTCATTCCTTAGTTGGGGAACTACTCTAATCACATCACGATTGCTATATTCAAAATATATTATGTTTTCAGTCGTAATTGGTGGGGAAAGGAATGATTATGACCCTCCACAACAGCAACAGCCCCTTGGGTGGAAGACATTTTTCAGTAAATAACAATGTAAGAGGTCCCTATATCAGTATGCCATATGTTTATACAGCAATATGTCATAACATACACATACACTCTATATCGTGTACTTCTTGGTGCAACATAAAGGAATGGCTGAAGTTACTTCATTAAATCTTCACAATACCCCTCGCCTAGTTGTCGTATCCCTACATTTACATGGTAAAACTGTCACCTAAGAATGTTAACCGATAACCAACGCAAACATTTACATGATTCATGATTATCACAGAATTCCAATACCTAAGAATGTTAACCGGAATGAAATGTGCCGATTTGGTGAAACGATCAACGATCACCCAAATAGCATCACCCTTTCTTGGAGTGCAAGGAAGACCGGTCACGAAATCCATTGTGATACGTTCCCATTTCCATTGCGGAAATTCAAGAGGTTGAAGTAATCCAGTAGGAGCACGGTGTTCGGCTTTGACCCGTTGACAGTTCAGACACTTTGATACAAAATCGTTGATAGCCGCTTTCATTCCAGACCACCAATACAAGGGCTTGAGATCCTTGTACATCTTAACCGATCCGGGGTGGATTGAAAAAGAACTTTGATGCGTTTCTTGCAGAATTTCATCTTGTAATTCCTTGTTATTAGGTACACAAATCCGATCTTTGAAGTATAGAAGACCGTTTGACTTGACAGAGAAGTCAGGATTAGACTCAAGCTTAGATAAAATTTTCTGAAGTTTCGGATCAACTTGTTAGAGTTCTTTGATTCTAGAAATCAGAGCAGATTGAACTTAGAGTTCGTTCAGATAATTTCGAGCCTTATATAGTCGAAAATGAGCATTGATGGCCAGAGAAGCTACGAACAAACAAATCAAATACATTACTTGGAAAGCAAGGCACTATTCGAATGATTTAGTTGAATTTTCAAGATTGGGCATTTTCAATTTTTGAGAATTTAAAAAGACTTACCGAAGTTCGGTTTCCGGCTCAAAGCATCGGCAACCACGTTAGCCTTTCCCAGATGATAATCGATGGTCATATCATAATCTTTGAGTAATTCCAACCACCTTCTTTGTCTAAGATTCAATTCTTTCTAAGTGAGCAAGTACTTTAGAATTTTATGATCGGTGAATAGCTTACACTTCTCACCGTACAGATAATGCCGCTAGATTTTAAGCGCAAATACAATGGCCGCTAACTCAAGATCACACGTTGGATAATTCACCTCGTGAGGCTTAAGTTGTCAAGAGGCGTATACAACCACATTACCTTCCTGCTAGGGTTGTAAAAAAGATAATCAGATGAGTTTCAGGTCGGGTCAAATCAGATACAGGTCAATTCAGGTCAATTTTTTTTTAACTCGACTCAGGTCGGGTGCAGGTCAGTAGCAGGTCAGGTCCATTGGAGGTAGGGTCCATTTCAGTTCGGGTCCATTTCAAGTCGAGTCCATTTCAGGTCGTGTTTATTTCAGGTCGGGTTCAAACAGATCGGGTCCGAACCAGGTAATTGGCAGGTTAATTCGGGCTCGGGTAGACTTCAGGTCGGGTTCATTTCAGGCTGGGTAATTTCAGGCCAGTTTCATTTCAGGTCGGGTTAATTCGGGTTTTGAATTCATATTATTTTTGAGTTCGGTACAATTGTACAAGTAGTCGATATTTATTTCGAGTTAATTATTTAACGCCTTTCATGGAATCACATTAAAAATAAAAATTTGGCACTAGAAATGAACAAACATATCATAAATGATTCATATCTAAAATAATAAAGTAAATTAAAAACTTGAAATATGGTCAATTTCGAATAAAAACAAAGTTTTAGGGACTATAATAAACAAAAAATAATAAATAAGAGTCAATTTGGACTAAAAATAAAGTTTTAAGGACTCAATTGAATTGAACTAAAACTTAAAGGACTTAAATGAAAAATATCTAAAATTTAAAGGGCTACAAAATATTTAGTCCATCTAAAATGAATGGGCGGTGAAATTCATGCCCAAACTATTAAAATATTATTATAATAAATTATTAATTTATAATTATTATTTATTATTAATTATTATATTATATATAATATATACATTATATAACTTATAAGTTTTAATACACATATATATATATTTATACTAATTATATATTATATTATAAGTTTTAATATATATATATATATATGTTATATTAATTATTATGTACGTACGTACTACGTATACATATAATATATATGTATATTATACAAGTTTTAATATATATTATATTATATGTTATATTATGTATTATATTATATTATATACGTATACATATATTGATATTGATATATATGTAGACTATATCTATATGTTTTATATAAATAAGTTTTAATATGTATATAATTATATATATATATATTAATACATGTATGTATATGTATATACACATGTATGTATGTGTATTAGGTTTAGGGTTTAGAATGTAATTTTTAGACTTTTAGTATAGATATGTATTATGTATATATATAATATGTATGTGTATTACAATTTAGGGTTTAGAATGTAATTTTTAGTATGTATATGTATATATATATGTATGTGTATTAGGGTTTATGGTTTAGAATGTAAGTTTTAGACTTTTAGTTTGTATGTACACACACACACACACACACACACACACATATATATATATATATTTGTGTATTAGGATTTAGGGTTTAGAATGTAAGTTTTAGTTTGTATGTGTATGACATACATACACACTAACTTACATATTATACATATATATGGATTAGGGTTTACAATTTATAGTTTAGTGTTTAGGGTTCGTCTGTTTGTCTGTCTGTATGCATGCATGCATGCATGCATGCATGTATGTATGTATGTATGTATGTATGTACAAAAAATTAAAATAAATAGGGGTCAATTTCTGTTAAAAAACATCTAATTGATCTAAATTAAAACCTAGAAGCATAAATTACATACCTAATTAAAAATAACTCCAACTTTAAAGGTCGAATCCCAATTAAATTTACCTAAATTGAGACTCAATTGAATTAAACTAAAACCTAAAAGTGAACATTAAGGTCTTAAATGAAAAATATCTAAAGTTTGGAGGGGCTACAAAATAATTACCCCAACCTAAAAATCTAGGCAGATACTTTCCCTCCCTCCCACCCATTTACTTTAAATTGATTATATACATATATATAATTTAATAAATTAACAGTCAATAATTGAGTTATTTAAAAAATATTTTAAATACACAAATTAATTATTTAAATGGTGAAAATTAGTTTATCTTATTATAATATAATAAATTCATCAAACCATAGACTTCCTCAATTATATGTCAGGTAAATATCAGTTCAGGTCAACAACAGGTTGAGTTCAAAACAAGTAGGGTCCAAAACAGGTCGAGTAAAATCGGATCTTGGATTGATTCAGTCGGGTAATATCGGTTATCTGCCAGGTTCGTCTCGGCTTCGGGTTCGTTTCAGTCGGGTGCAGGTCCTGTTTCGGGTCCACAGTAACAAGTTCAATTCGGGTTCGGGTCGTTCTCGGTCGGATGCAAGTCAGGTTCAGTTACTACAGTAACAGGTCCGACTCGGGTTCGAGTCAACAACAGTCGATTATAGATCGAGTTCGGGTCATTGAATCCTCAGGTTAAACCAGATTCTGACTCGAGCATGTTTCAGTTGGGTTTTCAGGTCGGGTCAGCTTTTTACATCCCTAGCAGGTGACATCATCTTTGTGACATCATGTGTGATGTCATAATCCACTACCTATAAATAAGAGAGAGAAAAATTTGTCAATTCATTAATTAGGAATAATAATAATAATAATAATAATAATAATAATAATAATAATAATAATAATAAGGAGAGAGAAGATACAATTTTTGAAAGCTGAACAATTATCGGGAAACTGGACGGCCGAGAACCGAAGAGCCGCCATAACTGCAGCCGTCGTCGAAAACTTGGATGTCATCGAAAAATATCAGAACGTCAACGGAAGGTATATCTTCCTTCTCATTTCATTCCCTGCAAAAGAAACATGAACATTAGTGTTCATAAATAGAAAAAAAGGAAATGAAACATATATGTAAATTGAAGCTTATCTTGAACAACCAGAGTTAAGTTTTCAAGCTGAAGTTGAAGAGGGGCCAGTTGTGGGTAGACTAGATCCTAGGTGGTCGGAGATGGGTGGTTTTATCGAACCGATATTAGATTTAAGGTTTTAGGGTTTGAAATCAGAGTATTGAGGAAATTTTAGGTTTTAGATGACGACTGGTGTGGCGGTCGAAAATCGACCGTGGCGGTCGAAATTCGTATCCTGACAGCCAAGGAACAACAAAATATGATAGTAGGGTGGCCAGAGTTGGATCTGACCGCGAAGGCCGCAACAGAGCTAGGCCGTGTTCTTGGTGTTCATCTTGTTCTTGAAGAACAAGGATGAACACCAAGCTAAAAGAGTATTTTTTGATTGAAAAAAGGAAATTGTCATAGGGGCTTAATTGTTTATTCTTTGTATAGACACTTGCGAGCCAAAATTGTCATATTTGCTCAAGTGTTTAGGTTTGGGTGAGAGCTTAAAGAGTGCAAACAAATACCTATTAGAGGGATTTTAGTTTGCTTATTTTTCTTTCTCTTGTAAAGAAGGTTTACTCAAGATTTGGTCTAGAAAGTTTTGAGTGTGTAAGGGTTTCCTCCTAAGCCTAGAAAAGGGGACGAATCAATTAGTGAATTGATTGGAAAATCCTTAGTGGGAGCTAAGGTAGTGGATGTAGGTGCTTGTTAGAAGGCTGAACCACTATAAATTCATTGTGTCATTAATTTTTCACTTCCACCACCAATCACCCAAATAATCCAATTTCTCCACCACTTGGCAATCCATTTCGTTTGAAGGAAATCGAGCCTATCAAGCTTAACAAGAGTGTTAGAGAACAAGGAGATTCCAACAGAGTTAAAGAATCACATATAGTTCCAGAATATTTCTCCGAAGTTATGAAAGTCAGAAATTTAGTTGAGGCTAGAAATTTTTCCCACAATGGAATTGCCTCCAATAAGGAAAATAGGAGCAGAAAGCACAAAAACACAAGATAGAGAGACCGAAGTGTTTAGTAAGAAAAGATAGACGATTATTCCTATCCCGATGCCATATTTAAATTTGTTGTCTTACCTCATGCAAAATCACCTTGTGATGAAAATCCCACCGAAGTTTTATAAATCTTTTCATGGCATTAAAAATGCTTGTGGGTTTATTACTATAGAGATTTCAGTCACTATGTAGAAGATTGTATGGTTTTGAAGCACATAGTCAGTGATCTCATCAGGAATGGGCATTTATATTTTGAGAACGGAGAACCCTGATTCTATAAAAGACAATCATTTGATGGAAGAATTGAGATAAAAGAGAAAGTGTAGAATCCAAAGCAAGCTCTTGTAGGAAATTCACTATAGTTTGGGGTATACCAGAATTAGAGTAATGTTTTGACATCTACCCCTTCAAAATTTCATTTATTGAAGAATACTCCAAAGTCAGATGCTCAAGATGCTAATGTCAATGGAAAATCAGAGTCTAAATTAGATCTCATTCATGTTTCCAATCGTGAGTTGTACTTCAAATTGCTCGAAGCTTCACCACATCATGTGAAACCTTCAAAGCCCGATCATCCAAGTTGTTACAATTATAGGAATCATTATGAATATCATAACGAAGTTCATGATCATGACATTGAAGATTGTTACACTTTCAAGCGGCAAGTTCAAAATTTTTTGAACCAGGGGATTTTGGAAGTCGACACTGAAGGTCAATCTATTAAGAACTGTAACTCAAGAGATAATTCCCTGATTGGAATTAATGCAATTGGATTGTCTGGAAATCAAGTGCCGAAAGGCGTCAAGAAAAGAAAGATAATGAAGAGCAATGAGAAACTAATGGAGAATCAGCAAGTATCTAAGAAGAAGCCTCGAACAGATATGCCCATTAAAACCTTCAACATATCCAGTCAACACCTTGTAAAGCAGAGTTCATCTAGACGCTAGCAAGAAGATGCTGTTAATTTCCACAAGAAAATGATTGAATATTCTATGGAAAAGAGCAAGCAATTGATTGAAGAAACAAGGAAACTCATAGGCATGATAGTCTTAATTCAAGTCTTGATGAGAACATCAAAACATGAGTAAGAAGGGGCATGTCTTTGTGCTGGTAAAGGAAATAAATAAAGAATTGTTGATAGAATTGGAGTGGTTGAAATTCACTTAGGTTTTCCTTGATTAATGATTGACAGTTAGACCATAGGAGAACTCTCTGTAGTTTTAGGACCGTTACAAAGTAATACCCTGAACCATCCCAATCGCTTTTTCTGCGAGCATTGGGGGTCCTTTGTAAGGGAGGCTATTTCAGTTTATTTGTTTTCGATGATTGTTTCTTAATTTTTTCTCAAATGGCAAACATGCACTCTTAAAATATTCATTTTCTTTAAATATATGTACATATTCCTAATTTCTTTGTAGGGCCCCTATTATTAACTGTGTGAATGAATCACTCTAATCTCGAAATAGAGAAGTCCATATGTTTGACGGAGGTAAATGATGAGAAGATGAAGAGGAAACTGATGCCTCTGAGGAATTATTATGATCGATCAAAAATAAGGAAAAATAAATTCGGCCTCACAAGAAAAATTGAGATTATGAATTTGGGGACTGGAGATGAAAAGTGAAAAGTAACGATCAATACAATTTTCTCAGCTAAAACCAAGCATGATTTGATTGAATTGGTGCAAGAATTCAAAGACATCTTCGCATGGTCATACTAGGACATACTAGGGTTAGATACAAACATTTTAATGCATAAATTACTCATGAGGCCTGAATGCAAGCCCGTTTAGCAAAAGCTTAGAAGAATTGGACCAAAGTGTTGTGCAAAAGGGATTTGATGTTGAATTCCTCAAGATGGTAAGGGCTTTAATAAAGTGGGTATGAAATCCAATTTTCTTTTGACCCGAAGGAAGTAGAGAAAACAACATTTACAATCATGTGAGACACGTTTTGCTAAAAGTCAAGGCCATTTGGATTGAAAGCATTAGGCAACATATCAACGGGTCATGGTAACCGAAATAAAGATGGATGCAAAATTCAAGGATTGAGAAAGTATAAGTTGAAGCCTAATCCGTCAAAATATACTTTTAGATCCACATCTGGGAAACTCTTAGGTTTTGTAGTCATCAAAAAGTGGAACCGAAATTAACCATGACAAAGTGAAAGCAATTAAGAATCTTCTTCCTCCGAAAAAAGCAAAAAAAGCAAAAAAAGAAGAAATCAAAAAGAGAAAGAGAAAAAAAAGGAAAAAAGCAAAAAAGAAAAGAAAAATAAAAAGCAAAAAGGAAAAGAGGAAGAAACCCAAGGATATTGAATTATACATCGTGATTGACTGACAAATAAGATCCAATTTTCAAGTTGCTGACAAAGAATGATCCAAGAGTGTGGGACGAAAAAGGCCAGGAAACCCTAGAAAGATCAAGAAACATTAATCAAATGCCCAATTCAGATAGCACCGGTAGCACTGTTTCCAGATAGCTCGTTGATCCTTTATTTAACGGTCTATAAAAACTCATTGGGATGTGACTAGACCAACATGATGTAACAAAAAAGAAAGAACCATTTATTATATGATTAAATCTTCACCAATTACAAATGTGGTACCCACCAATTCAAAAGCTTTGTTGTGCTTTGGTTCGAGTAACTCAATGGCTTAGACAATATTTTATCTTAAGATTGGATCCTTTGAAATTCTTGATGAAAGTATCAGTGTTGATCGGAAAATGGCTCGTTGGCAAACATTATTATTAGAGTTTGATATTGCAACAAAGAGGGGCAATAATGGGTTTCTTGGCGAGACGTGCTTCAGATGACTATGAGTCCCTGAACTTTAATTTTCCAAAAGAAGATTCGATGTGCATAACAGAAGATAAAAGGAAACAAACCCCTAGAAGCTTATGTTTGAGAGAGCATACAATGCATTCGGTTGTATAAGACAGATTTATCCAAAAGACTTCAATAGATACCATGTTATCCTAGTTGTGATTGATTACTTTACTAAATGGGTAGAAGCTGCTTCCTATGCCGGCAATACAAGATCAACAGTTTACAAGATGATAAAGAGAGATTATTTGTCGACATGGTTTGCCAAAGAGAATTATCATTGATAGTGCATCTAATATAAACATGAAGATGATAGCAGAAGTTTTATAAGCAGTTCAAGATAAAACATCGTAATTCTATGACTAATCACTCAGAAATGAATTGGGTAGTAGAGTCGGCAAACACAAACATCAAAAAGATTATCTCAAAGACTTGCAAAGATGACTGATATCTCTTTAAAGAGCATGTATTTTCCCTTGACTTATAGGTCTAAGTGTCCCCACAATGGTGTCCATTGCATCCATTTCTGTATTTTTATGTTTATTTCTGCATTTTTTCTTACTTAGTTCCAGTGGCTCATGTTTTGTGTATTTATGCCTATTTTGCCTCGTTGTCGCTACATTACTAATTTTCATGCAGAGGAAGTTTTCACCACTGCATCCAGTTTGACATTGCATCTGCCAACTGTCTAGTCTGCTTAAGGATAAGGACGAATATGCTAGTAGCCCATTCTGTTACAATAATTTTTGTACGGCCTTAGGCACACAAATAACCTGTAGGATATGTGTTATTCCTTAGGTGGCCTAAAAAAGGACTATTTTGGAGGAGAGAGAGAGAGAGTCACGTTTTTCCTATTTTTCACATTATCTTCAACCTCTGAGCTTTCATCCTCCTTCTATGGCGGCTTAAGCTTGTTTCTGGAGATTCGAGGTGAAGTGAGGTTGATCTATCCAAGGAAATGAGGAGTCGAGTGCTGAATCAAGGAAATATATTGTTATCTTCTTAAAATTTTCTCTATTTTGATGTTTTTGGAGATTTACTTTGTATTTTGTGCTTATCTTAACGATGATTTAATTTTCCGAAGCTTTATGAATTTGTTTAAACTGTTTCTTCAATTTAATATATATTTGTTTGAGCTTTTTCTTAAGCTTTAATTGTTGGATCTGATTTACGTTTTGCATAAGAATGTTAAACTAGCCACTAACATCGACGAATGCAATGGCAAGTTAGATTAACGAGTTTTCACAATGAAAGTTGACTAGTTGCAACGAAAGTTGATCCATTTGTTCAAATGATTATATTCTCGACTTACGATGAAAGTTGAAGCCGATCTACATCCCTGATTCAATGGTTGAAGGTTAAATGGAAGCTGGTACTCAAGTTGACCACCTCATAGTTGATTGAACCATCATTTCCCTCGATGTGTGCTTGATCTTTCTGCCAAGCTAAACCATGGAGATCTAGGCTTTATTCTCATAATTCTCTCTTTTATTACACTATGTTATTTCTACCACAATTGATCATTTATTCACCTTTTTATTCTGTTATTACAACCACCATTGCACCCACAACTACCACTTTTACAACACTGTATTGTAGTTACATAAGTGTAGAGTGTCCACGAGTTCTATATTTTGTACACATTCCTGCCCTTATTATTGCTGTTCTTAAGTTCATTTAGACATATTTAGGTGCATTGCATGCATTATAACAATATCTTCTCTTTTACCATGCTTTTATTGAATATTTTATGTTTGGTTGAGAAAAGTTACTGTTTTAGTTTACTTTATATTTTCAGGTGCTGTAGCAAGGAGAGGAGAGGAGAGGACATGACAGGACAGGAAAGCTGGAACAAAAGGAGCTGTACTGAAGCAGTTCCAGATGCCACCAAGGACGTTGCCAAAGCAGCATTGCCTCCAAGTGCCGCCCGGACACGAGTTACACCGACTTAGCCAAGATGGGTCGCGATTTAAAGTGGCAATTTCCTAAGTCCAATAAGTAAATTCTTGCAATTTCATGAAGCCTGTAGCAGTCGGTAGAGCTGATCTAAGATTGATAAGTAGGAGCACTTATCCTTACTTGAGGAAAAAGGCAACGTCCAAAGAGTCCATATTTAAGTAAAAAAGGAGTCTGTATTTAATGTAAATATACTTTAAGAACTTCTACTTCAAGGAGGACTCAAACTTAGGCCACGAGCCCTATATATACCCAATGTATGTGAGGGTATATGGGCATGACGAGGTGTGAGGGGATGCGAGCTTGAACAGCCGCACAATGAAGATGTAGCTAGATAGGTTGGAGTTGTTGGGGGTCGCGGCCCAACTCTCCTAGGGTTTAGGCCGTGCATGTAAAGTAGTTTGTGAGAAACGGTTGTAATAGCTTTGAGTTGTTTTCAATAAAAATTCCAAGTTTGCTTAATCTATGCACTTCATTCTTTCGATAAGTCTACACCAGTCAGTTGAGAGAATCTATTTGTCGGGCACGAAAGTGCAAGGCTCACGAAAGGGTTAAGCACAGTCACAACATGTTGAGGCGTGACTAACTTGATTCCATACCAGTCCACAAGTTTCAGCGGCTAAGAGGGATCACCAATTGAATGGACTTGCCTGTGTTAGGTTTACGCTGAGATTGCTAGGTATTGCCTACATCACGTGAGTGTTCGAGCATCCTTGCCTAGAAATAGGGAGGATCACTGTCGACTATCCCGTCGAACTTGGAATGTCTGCCAGACTTGCCATCAGGACCTATTTCCGTTCCACCTACCGAGACAGCAAAAGTTGCAGTGGTAGTGACCCGCTGTGGCCGCGTGACAGGGTCGTAGCCTGCCGCCCACCATACCCGCCGAGGCAGCAATTCATGGCAGCATAAAACATACTCTGGCTTTACAATGTAGTCCACACGCTACTGAGCTGCATTTGTCTTACCCAATCTATCACCCTAATCTCTCCCTATCATTCCTCTCATCACTATCTTTATTTTACTTGTGTTTTTATATTTCCATATCGTGAGATTTAATTGCGCATTTACTAAATCTTTGTGCAGGAAACCATTCATAAGAGCTGCTCCAATCCCTGTGGGAGACGATATCTTTTATACTATAACTCGACAAGAGTGTGCACTTGCGCTCATAAATAGAGAACACCTAGACGCTCATCAATAAGTATAAGCGTAATACACCATTCTTGTGGGATCGATATTCAAACAGGATTTCCTTGTTTCTATTCTTGCATTGATAGTGTGCACTAAAAGTGTGACGTTTTTACACGATCAAGTTTTGGCGCCGTTGTTGGGGATGACATTATTGTGTCATTATGTTTCTACTTGCAAATATGTTTTCTTTATTTAGGTTTGTAGTTGTAGGGCGTGTACGTGTTCCCTTTTTGGAAGAGCGCAAGTGCACACTCCTGTCATGTTATAGTATAAAAGATGTCGAATCCCACGAGGATTGGACAGCTTGTCTCGTCTTTGTAGTTCCTGCACAATGGAAAAGTAAAAAAAAACACAAGTAAATGATTGGTTGAGATCGAAGAGTAAATAAAGACACAAGTAAAAGAGAAGAGGTGAATCAGGTTGATAGAGCAGGAAGGGTTATGATGCCACTTAGTGTGAAAACTGCGTTGTAATAGGTTTGAGTTATTCTTTGCTGCCATGATATGCTGCCTCGGCGGGTATGGCGGGCGGCAAACTACGACCCTGTCACGCGGCCGCAGTAGGTCACTGCCACTACAGGGGTGTGTACTGTCTCGGCATGTGATTTTTGAAAGGATTTTGGTGTTGAAATGTAGTCTTAATCATAGTGATCCCGAAATCCTTGAGATTCTTGGTTTTTGAAGTATTTTTGGTATGGTTTTTGGGGTGTAATGTGGAATCTGAGTTGCTGGAGGTATAAGAATGGTTTTAAGTTGTTTTTGGATGTTGATTTGTGCCTAAAATGTGTTGGATGAGTTGGGTAATGGCTGGGCTGAGGTTAGAGATCCATCGATTGAGTTTTCGGTTGTTTCAGATGGGTGATTTGATGCCTTAGAGTAGGCCTACGGGTTTTCTTTTGAGTGCTGGTGTTTTGGATGCATTTTAATGCATTGAACCTCTGTTTTAATGTGTTGAAAACAAGGGATAGTAATCCGGAATCAAATGAAGTGATTTTGGAGGCTTCGGACGATCGATAGTTGCGTTGGCAAGTGTGGTTTCGCAAGTCGGTGAGTGGAACTTGGTTTTCCAGCGTGGAAACGTGTTAGAAAAGGTTTTGGGAACTTAGTAAGAGATTGAAATGCTTTACTAAGTTTGGAAGTAAGTAAAGTGAATTTCTCTCTCGGATTGTGATAGTTTGAGCCTTTGGTTGCACTTGGTTTTAAATTGCATTTACCTACTGTTTTAAAGCATGATATTGGGTATATAAAATATGTTTGATGATGCCATGTGGTTTAAGGATGCACTAGGTAAGTGATCCTTGTATGCATGTGTTAATGCATGAGATTTGAAGCATGGTTTAATGCTTGGGTTATGGCTTATCGTAAATGCTTTGTGTAGAGCGTTTTAGTGTTCTCTAAATATGTGCGCAAGTGCACACTCCTGTCAAGTTATAGTATAAAAGATATCATCTCCCATAGGGATTGGACATCTTGACTCGATTCGTTGTTCCTGCACAAGAAAAGTAAAAGCACAATTAAGTTGCTTGTTTGAGAGAAAAATAAAATAAAAACACAAGTAATTAAAAGGGAAGAGATCAAATTGATAGAATGGTGTAGAGTGTCCACAAGTTCTATATTTTGTACACATTCCTGCCCTTATTATCGTTGTTCTTAAGCTCATTTAGGCATATTTAGGTGCATTGCATGCATAATAACAATATTTGCTCTTTTACCATGATTTTATTGAATATTTTATGTTTGGTTAAGAAAAGATACTGTTTTAGTTTAGTTTTTAGTTTCAGGTGCTGTAGCTATGTAGAAGAGGAGAGGACAGAAGATCAGAGAGCAAAAAGGAGCTGTACTGAAGCAGTTCCAGATGCCGGCGAGGATGCCACCGCAGCAGCATTGCCACCGAGTGCCGCCCAGGCAGGAGTTAAACCGACTTAGTCAAGATGGGTTACGATTGAAAGATGACAATTTCCTGAGTCCAATGAGCCCAGTCTTGCATTTTTCTTAAGCATGTAGCGGCCTGTAGAGCTGATTGAAGAGGGATAAGTAAAGTGACTTATCTTTACTTGCTGGAGAAGGCAACATCCAAAGAGTCCACATTCAAGTCAAAAAGGAGTCAACATTTAATGTAAAGTTACTTTAAGGACTTTTACTCAAAGGAGGACTCAAACTTAGGCCAAGCCCTATATATACCCATGCTTGTAAGGGTATAGGGGCATAAATTACGTTAGGGAGATAATCCTAGGCTAATTCTCCAATAGGGTTTAGGTTTTTGTATGTAAAGTAGTTGTGAGAAACGACTGTAATAGTTTAAGTGTTTTTCAATAAAATACTCTCAAGTTTGCTTAATTCATGTTCTTCACTTCTTCAATTAGTTCCAAAAGTCCAGTTGAAGAAATCCATTTGTCGGGCACGAAAATGTCAAACTCATGAAAGAATTAAGCACGGTCTCATCATGTCGAGGTGTTGACTAATTCGGCTAAGACATAAATTAGAATTTCAGCGGCTAAGAGGAGCATACAAACGTCAACTGCCTGTGTTAGGTTTACGCTAAGATTGCTAGGTATTGCCTACATCACGTGGTGACAGAATCCTTGCCTAGACATAGGAAGGATCACTTCAGAATTGCTCTGCCAAACTTGGAGTATCTACCAGACTTGCCACCGGGACTTGTTTCTATCTCACATGCCTAGACAACGAAAGTTGCAAGTGCAGAGTTCCGCTACGGCAGCGAAAGTTGTTGCCGCCTCAATCCGCCATTACCCGCCGAGGCAACATATTGTGGCAGCGCAAAACACACTTAAGCTTTGCAACATAGTCTACACACTACTGAGCTACAATTACCTTACCCAATCTATCGACCTTATCTCGCTCTATCTCTCCTTTCTATCTTAAAATATTTGTGTTTTTATTTTCATATTTTCCACATTCAGAAATTTAATTGTGCAAATTACTATTTTCTTGTGTAGGAAAACACTCATAGTAGCTGCTCCAATCCAGGTGGGAGACGATATCTTTTATACTATAACTTGACAAGAGTGTGCACTTGCGCTCATAAGTAGAGAACACCCAAAACGCTCAACAAGTTTTTGGCGCCGTTGTCGGGGATTGGCAACAGCAACTGCGTTTGAATTTCTACACTTCTACTTTTGGTTTTTGCAAATAAATTTCTGTTTATTTTATTTTTCAAAAAAAAATTATGCCTCTTGTTTGTCTTTGGTGTATGTCCCGCCGGGGCAGCAAAGATGGCAGCCAACACCCACCTAAGGAGAGGAAGGACATACCTAGACGAAAAGCCAAACACAAAACCCTTAGGAAGTGGTTATGTTTGGAAGATGCGCAACCCAACATAACCTAAAATTTATTTTTATTTTTAATTTATTTTTCTGCATTAGGATTAGATTTAATTTTCAATTATTTTTATTTAATTTTTGCTTTTAATTTATTTCAGGTTAGGAATGAAGGCAAGACCGAGAAGGATAAAAGAATAAAGGAGAAGCCCAACCTAGCGTCCAAGGCGGCCCAGGGCAGATTAGCATAACGACTAGAGGCTTTAGAACGGCTAGTCGTAACAGCTACATTTGCAACAGCTAGCGGAACGGCTATCTGCGTAACGACTGAAATCCCGTTAGACGCGCCACAATCATTACCGCCCGTTGGTAGTGTGCCCACCAAGGCAGCAGAGAGAAGCGGCTATATAAGGCCAACTATTCTCTCCACGTTCTTCACTTTGCTCTCTCTTTTACTCTCAATTCTTCTTGTCATCTTTGCTTTCAAGATTTCGTTTGTTTTATTTTCTTGCAATTTCTTTCTTTTTCTTTAGGAAACACAACCGTTCTCACAATTATAGCCACATCAAAACAAACCGTCTCAACTTCCAAGCCAACCTTCTAGAGGTTCTTAAACCCTGATGTAGCGGCAACCTACCGGCAGTACTTCACCGAGCGGCAACTTTGGGAAGAGCTAGGCTTCCAATACACAAGGCAAGATGGGGATCTTGGCCTTGAGCCCACCGTATTCGAAAAGGTCCACACCCTAGGATGGCACATTTTTACACGACAACCAGAGGAGATAAACACCAACCTGGTGCGAGAGTTTTATGCCCACAAACCTACCCCGAGAAACCCTTTTGTCTACGTTCGCGGTGAGGGAGGCAAGCTCACAGCGACAACAATAAATAGCTTTTACGGCATAGAAATCATAGGAAATCCACACGAAGAATGGAGGTCGTATTTAATGGCAGCAGACTACGAAAAGATTAAAAAAGAAATCTGCCAGCCCAAGGCCAAATGGCTAACCGGCAAGAATAACGGTTCAGTCAACCGCCGCGACCTACTGTCGGAGGCCATTCTTTGGAGTAACTTCGTCCAGCGCCGCCTAATGCCCACTTCGTATGGTTCAACAGTCAACAGGCCGCGACTGTCCCTCATCCATAGCATAATGAAGGGGCGGCCGATCAACATTGGAGAGGTTATTCTTGAAGAAATTTATGCCCACACAGCCAAGCCCAACTCCAAGGGACCCCTAATCTTCCCCGCACTCATAACAGGCCTCTGCGCCAACTTCCGTGTGCCGTCGCACCCAAAAGACACTATCATTGCCGCCAAGGAAGGGTGGACAAGGAAGGCGCACCTTCAGATGATGCAGGAGTCGGAGCCTGAAATGCCGACAACCACCCAGCCACCGTCCCAACCTGCCGCCACCCCAGCCGCAACGGGCAGTACTGATGCTGCCCTTCCCTCCGTCGTGATTCCCCTGTTGCGAAGCCTTGTGGAGAGCTGCTAGAGAATTGAGCACAAGCAGGTAATCTTCACAGCAGCAAAGGAGGTAGCTGCCAAAGAAGCCGACGACTCAGATATGGAGATATTTGATTCCTCCGATGACGAGCCGGCCGTGGCAGCAAGGAAAAGGAAGCGACCTGGCGTTGTGACCGAGCCTTAAGGTGGAGGGTCTAAACCTGAGTAGAAGCACCATCGAAACGACCCACTCCCAGCGGCATCCAGCTGCCACGTGGCAAGAAGAAGAGCCCAGCCGCCAAACCTTTCGCCACCCGCCGCCTCGTCCTCCCCGCCTCCTAAGAATCCTCCTCCGATGCAGAAGCAGAAACGGAGGGGAACTCCCCTAGTCTATAGCACCTTTTTCTTTATTTTTTCCTTCTTTTTATGTTTTCTTTTTAATTTTCTGTTTTTCTTTTTCTTTTTATGTTTTATCTTTTTATGTTTTTTTATTTTGGCATTGAGGACAATGCCAACCTTGAGTTTTTTTTTTTTGGGGGGGGGGTAGTCGTCTTTGTTTTCTTTATTTTCTTTAGTTGCATTTAGAGCAATATAGCAGGATATGTAAATTCTGCCCTAGCACTTAATGATATAGAAAGCTTTACTTTAAAAACTTGTGCCTATGATAGTTAGCCGATTACTTATATTCGCACCATATCTTAAAATTTAACTTAACCATGGGAAGAAGCATGAAAAATACTTAGAAGAAATTTTTTTCTTTTTGCCAATTATTCTTACATTGTCTGTTAAATGCTGAGTTTTGCTTGAAGTTCTAAGCTTAACATTGCATGCTTTATTTAATGAAAATTTCTTAATTGGATGCAGGTTTGCCGCCACGGCAGCACAAGGCAGCAGCACAAAGATGTTCAATACCCTAGAGGTGCTCGAAACAGGCTCTAGAAAGGATGCTTAATACCCTAGAGGTGCCCGAAATAGGCTCTAGGAAGGATCATGAGCAAGGACACTCCGCTGCTATCAAAGTCCAAGTATTTGAAATAATTTGAAGTGACAGAAAAATTAGCAAGAGTGAATGAAAGCCTTCACGAGATGACTCTATTCAAAGGGTTCAGAGTTTCGTAGTGTGCAACTATCTTAGCTTCAGACTTGGAGAATAGTTGTGATGAGCTGAAGCCCTTAAAGCCATGATCAGAAAAAGATGAAAGAAGTGCTCAACTGTGCTGCCATGGCAGCAACTCATATACTTTTTTGTAATTTCATTATTTTTAGAATTCTTTGTTAACTTAGTTTACTCAGCATGTTTAGCATGGACACAGACCTGCACACACTGCACTGGCACTAAGAAAATTTAAATTCTAAGTTATTTCATGAAAATCCCTATCACTAACATAAATAGGTGCTACGGCCTTGAGGTAAGAAATCAAGTTAACAGCTAAGTTTCTGTTAAATTTTGTGCAAGGGGCATGTTTACTAGTTAGGTTGCATTTCTTGAGGACAAGCAATAGTTCGAGTTTGGGAGTGTGTAGAGTGTTCACAAGTTCTATATTTTGTACACATTCCTGCCCTTATTATTGTTGTTCTTAAGCTCATTTAGGCATATTTAGGTGCATTGCATGCATAAAAACAATATTTGCTCTTTTACCATGCTTTTATTGAATATTTTATGTTTGGTTAAGAAAAGATACTATTTTAGATTAGTTTTTAGTTTCAGGTGCTGTAGCTATGTAGAGGAGGAGAGGACAGGAGAGTAGGGAGCAAAAAGGAGCTGTATTGAAGCAGTTCCAAATGCCGCCGAGGATGCCACCACAACAGTATTGCCGCTGAGGGCCACCCAGGTAGGAGTTAAACCGACTTAGTCAAGATGGGTTGTGATTGAAAGAGGACAATTTCCTGAGTCCAATGAGCCCAGTCTTGCAATTTTCTTAAGCCTGTAGGGGCCTGTACAGTTGATTAAAGAGGGATAAGTAAAGTGACTTATCTTTACTTGCTCGAGAAGCCAACGTCCAAAGAGTCCACATTCATGTAAAAAAGGAGTCAACATTTAATGTAAAGTTACTTTAAGGACTTCTACTCCAAGGAGGACTCAAACATAGGCCAAGCCCTATATATACCCATGCTTGTAAGGGTATAGGGGCATAGATTATGTTGGGGAGATAATCCTATGCTAATTCTCTAATAGAGTTTAGGTTTTTGTATGTAAAGTTGTTGTGAGAAACGGTTGTAATAGTTTAAGTGTGTTTTCAATAAAATACTCTCAAGTTTCCTTAATTCATGTTCTTCACTTCTTCAATTAGTTCCAAAAGTCCAGTTGAAGAAATCCATTTTTCAGGCACGACAGTGTCAAACTCACGAAAGAATTAAGCACGGTCTCATCATGTTGAGGTGTTGACGAATTCGGCTTAGACATAAGTTAGAATTTCAGCGGCTAAGAGGAGCAACCAAACGTTGACTTCTTGTGTTAGGTTTATGCTGAGATTTCTAGGTATTGCCTACATCACATGGTGACAGAATCCTTGCCTAGACATAAGAAGGATCACTTCAGAATTGCTTTGCCAAACTTGTAGTATCTGCCAGACTTGCCGCCGGGACTTCTGTCCATCTCACCTACTGAAACAACGAAAGTTGCAAGTGCAGAGTTCCGATATGGCATCGAAAGTTGCCGCCGCCTCATTCCGCCATTACCCACTGAGGCAACATATTGTGGCAGCGCAAAACACACTTAAGCTTTACAACGCAGTATACACACTACTGAGCTCTTCCTTCGGCGGCTCTGCCTGCTGCTACAGTTATAAAAAATTGAGTGGATAACATCGATAGAATTAGGATTTTCTCCTCTTTAGATCGCACTTCAGTTCTCCAATTCCTCAGCTTGCTGTCTTGGGCAGTAGGTAGGGCGGCAACAGCTACTCGGCAGCTGCTATCTCTGTCTGGAACTGCATCAGTACAGCTCCTTGGTCTGCTACCTCAGCATCATGTCCTCAGCTCATCTCTCCCTCTGTCAGCCTCTAGTACCTGAAACTAAAACTAAACTAAAACAGTACATTTTCCTTACCAAATAAAAGATAATCTATAAAAAGCATGGCAAAGTAAAAAATACTGTAAAATGCAATTCATGGTCCTAATTATGCCTAAAATGTAGTAAAAAACAACAATAATATGAGATGGAATGTGCATGAAATATAGAACTTATGGACACTTTACACACCCCTAAACTCGAACTATTACTTGTCCTCAAGCAATGCAACCTAAACATACTTGCCCTTATATTAACTAGAAAGAAAAACATGTTTTCAACTTGATTCCGCACCTCAAGGCCGTGGCACCTGTATTAGATTAGTGAAGAGAAAATAGCAAGAAATAACTCAGAATTCATCTATAATGCAGTGCAGTGTGTGCAGAACTGTGTACAGGCTGAATATGTAGAATAACTAGATAAACAAAGGTGCTGTTATGATATATAAGGTTGCTGCCGAGGCAGCACAATTAAGCATAATTATTTAATCATGGCAATGAGGGCTTCAGCTTATCACAACTACTCTTCTAGGTCTAAAATTAAGATAGGAGCAAACTACAAAACCCCGAACCCATGGAGTAGAGTCATCCCGTGAAGACTTTCATTCACTCATTGTAACGTGTCCAAAAGTCTTATATTTCATGCACATTCCAACTCTTATTATTACTATTTTAAGCATATTTTAGGCATAAGTAGGTTCATGCATAGCATTATACAGTATTTCATTGTTCTGCCTTACTTTTATAACTTATCATTTATTTGGTGAACAAGAGAAACTGTTTTAGTGTATTCTTGTCTATAGATACTAACAGCTGAAAGAGGGAACCGAGGAGCGGAGGACACAATGCTGAGGAGCAAACCCAGGAGCTGTACTGAAGCAGTTCCAGCAGAAGTTAGTTGTTGCCGAGCAGAGCTGCCGCCGACCTTGCTGCCCACGATAGTTGACTATGGAAGTTGGGAGAACCGTAGCGCGATCTGTAGAGCTAAAACTCCTGAATCTATCACCGACGTTCATGTGATTTTTCGACGTCTGTAGCAGTGGCCAGGGCTGCCGAAACAAAATTCTCAAGCTTACTTACGGGCAAAGAAGTCGACATTTAAAGTAATATTAAAGAAGGAAAGCTACTTTCGAGGACTTCCACTTTAAGGAGGACTTAACCTAGTCTCTAGTCTATAAATACCCATTGTAACTCCTAGTTCAAATCATCTTAGGTTTTTTATAGACTTTTCTTGTGTTCTTCGCCTCTGCCATGTTCTAAACTCCATTTGGGTTAGGGTTATGTTGTAACTAGTGTGAAACAGTTGTTTTAGGGTTTTGAGTTATTTTCTTCAATAAAATATTTCGAGTTTACTTAATCCATTGTTCTTCATTCATTCAGTCATTATACACCAATCGTTTGAGAGAATCCATTTGTCGGGCATGAAAGTGTAATGCTCACGAAAGGGTTAAGTACGGTCACAACGTGCTGAGGCGTGACTAACTTGGTTCCACACCAGTCCACAAGTTTCAGCGGCTAAAAGGGATTACCAGCCGAGATGACTAGCCTGTGTTAGGTTGACGCTGAGATTGCTAGGTATTGCCTACGTCACGTAAGCTCTCGAGCATCCTAAACTAGAAATAGAAGGGATCACTGCCGACTATCCTGCCGAACTTGGAGTATCTTCCAAACTTGCTGCCATGACTTCTTTCCATTGCACCTGCTGAGATAGTACACCCCTGCAGTGGTAGCGACATGTTGTGGCCGCATGACAGGGTCGTAGTTTGCCACCCGCTATACCCGCCGAGGCAGCACAAAATAACTCATACCTATTACAATGCAGTTTTCACACTATGTTGCATCATAACCCTGCCTGCTCCATCAACCTGATCACCTTTTCTATTACTTGTGATTTTATTTCCTTTTCTATCTCAACCAATCATTCACTTGTGTTTTTATTTTACCTTTGTGCAAGAACTACAAAACGAAACAAGATGTCCAATCCTTGTGGGATTTGACATCTTTTATACTATAACTTGGCAGGAGTGTGCACTTGCGCTCTCACAAAAAGGGAACACCTATATGCCCTACACTCATGCTAATTTGTCCGTCACTGCAAAATTTTCAGATTCATGGACTTTGATAGCAGCGAAGTGTCCTCGCACATGATTCTTCCTAGAGCCTGTTTCAGGCACCTTTAGGGTAAAACAACAATTTTTCTTTATTTTTCTCTGCCGTGGCAGTGCATTATTTTTCCGTTTCTGTTTTCTGCCTCGGCGGCTACGTGCAACCATTGTTAGAACTTTGCAAAGAATTCTAAAAACAAAGCAGGCAGTGTTCATTAGGTATTCTAACAAATTCAGCAAGTAACAGTAGTGTTTGATAGTTTTGGCAATTAAAAAAAGGGTAAACTACTGCAGAAGTCACCTATGTTTATACTAAGTACAAAGTTAGTCACCAAATTTGAAAAATGACCAGTAAGGTCCCAAATGTTTTCGGGGTGTAAAGAGTTGGTCACTTTGCCGTTTAGAGCCGTTAAGAGTTAACAGGTAGCTGATTCAACTCTTATAATAATTATATTTAATTCCACCTGTATTTCCACGTGGATAAGGCTGCTCGACTTCCAAAGAATTCAAAACTAAACAGTTTCTTAATAGTCACTATTGATTAACATTAAGGGTTTCTTCCTCCAAACGACGCGAAAATTCTGGGGGAAATTTGGGGGAAATCAAACACGATCGTTTAAAATTGATGTTGTAGGGATTTAGGGTTCATACATTAAGGAAATTCGAAATAGGAAGTGGTTACCCATCTCATTTTCTGAGAAAAATTGAAATGGAGTATTGAGGAAAATTTGAAGAACGGTTCGCACAGTGTAAGTTTGTTTATTGTTTTTGATTTGTTTATTGTTTTTGATTTAGGGTTTGTTTATTGTTTTTGATTTGTTTATTGTTTTCGATTCAGGGTTCTGATATTTAGGGTTTGTTTATTGTTTTCGATTTAGGGTTCTGATATTTAGGGTTTGTTTTCGTAGGGTTCATACAAAAAATGATTGGAGGGAAGCTTCGCCGGAATGGGGATAATGCAGCGGTGTATGGTAAGTATTTACTGGTTTGTTTTCATAGGGTTTGTTTTGATATTTAGGGTTTGTTTTCCTTGCTAATCGATTTAGGCTTTGATTGCATGTTTGTTATTGTTCTGAGATTGTTGTTTATGCTATTTACTGGTTTGTTATTGTTTCTGATTTAGGGTTGCAGATTGTGTTTTGCATGTTAATGTTTGGACTTTTGTTAATGGTTTGTTAGTGTTTCTGATTTATAGATTGCATGTTATTGTTCTGAGATTGTTAAAGTTTGCAACTGTGATTGTTTGATGTGGTTTGTGGTGTTTAAAATATTGTTTATGTGGTCCAACGTTTGGACTTTTGTTTGTTGAAATGGGCACAAACCAGAAAGAATACAAACTTTTGTCTCTTAGCTTATAAAGACAAAAACACAAACATAGAGTAAAGCTTTAAAATAGGATCAATAATATTATACATTAAATACACACAATAAAATAGCAGAATATAAGCTTTTGTCTGGTGGCTTATAAAGACAAAAACAGTAACTTTAAAGTATAAGCTTTAAAATACTTGAAAAAACACTAAAGTACAATAATGAAGTTAGATAAACACTAATGTACAATAATGAAGTTAGATAAACACTAATGTACAATAATGAAGTTAGATAAACACTAATGTACTTACTGTCAAATACAATAGTGTACAATACTTACTATAAAAATATAAGCTTTAAAATACTTTAAAAAACAGTAATGATAAACAGTAATGTACAATACTTTAAAATACTTTAAAAACACTAATGTACAATAATGAAGTAAGATAAACACTAATGAAGTAAGATAAAAACAGTAATGAAGTTAATGTACTTAATGTAATAAAGTTAATGTAGTAAGATAAACAGTAATGGAGTAAGATAAAAACACTAATTAAGTAAGATAAAAACAGTAATGTATAGTAATGAAGTAAGACAAAAACACTAAAAAGTAATGTAAAAATAGTAATGAAGTAAATCTACTTACTGTAAAAACACTAAGTAAGTTCATGTACTTACTGTAAAAATAGTAAAACAGTAGGGTTTTAAACTTCTATTACATAATTAAGTTACTGTAAAAACAATAGGGTTTTAAACACTAAATAAGATCAAAACAGTAATAAAGTAGGGTTTTAATGTTATTTAAACTTCTATTACATAATTAAGTAGGGTTATGGGATTATGAACCAAAACTAATGACATTTATTTGTATACTTTACAGCTCCTGATTCAGAACATTGCACTGTTTTTCATTATGGTGGAAAATTCTCAAGTACAATGCAATACAACTCATCAACTGTAGCATATTTTGACCATGTTGATTGTGATAGTTTTTCAATGTTTGAATTATGTGGTATGGTTGAAAGGTTAGAGTTAGTGGGTTCATTCAATTTGCATTGGAGAGTACCTGGTTCTGAATCTATTATGCTATTGAAAACTGACTTTGATTGCATGGAATTAGTCAATAGCTTACCTAGGAATAGATACATCAATGTCTATCTTCAGGAGAGCAAAAATATTTTTGAGGATAAAGTAGTAGTTAAGGATGAAGTAGTAGTTGAAGATGAAGTAGGACTTGAGGATGAAGTAGAACTTGAGGATGATGTAGCAATTGAGGAGGAAGTAGAACTTGAGGATGATGTAGCAGTTGAGGATGATGTAGCAGTTGAGGATGAAGTAGGACTTGAGGATGAAGTAGCAGTTGAGGATGATGTAGCAGTTGAGGATGAAGTAAGACTTGAGGATGAAGTAGCAGTTGAGGATGAAGTAAGACTTGATGAGGAAAATGTAGAAGAATTTGAGGTTAGTGATACTGAATATGGGTTTGATGATGGACTGCAGTAAGAAAATATAGGAATAGTAATTAGAGTTCAAAGACAAATGGATGGAATTGGACCTGATGGAGTTAGGCTTAATCCTGATGTTGATTCTGAAAGTGATCACTCTGATGAACTCTATAGTGATAATGATTCTGATTCAGATGACCCTAGGTTTAGTGAGTTTAATGTTGAAACTGACATGGTGAACCATAAATTTGTTAAGGGATTAATCTTCTCTGATAGAAATGTTTTGAAAGAAGCAATTAAACACTATGGGAGGGTCAATAGGGTCCAAGTTAGGCTTCAAAAAAAATGATACCAAGAGGGTTCAAGTTGTGTGTCAGGGCAGCTGTCCATGGAAGTTGTAGGCATCACCAAAAAATCCCAAAGATAGTACAGATAAGACTTGGCAGATTAAAACATTAATTGATTCCCATAAGTGTAATATGGTGACCTAAAATAGGAATATTAGATCACCTTGGATGGCAAAGTATTATATAGGGAAATTCATGGTTGATATTAATTACCCTGTAAAATCCCTTCGAAATGATGTATATGAAGAATTTGTTACTTGGGTGGCACGTGTTACTTGTACTAGAGCAAGGGATTTGGCAGTTCAGATGATTGAAGGGAATTACAAAGGGCAGTATGGTAGGATTTATGAATATTTACTAGAGTTAAGGACTACAAACCCTGGAACAACTACTATTTTTCATCTAGACTATAGATTATTTCAAAGGATGTATGTTTGTTTGCAAGCATGCAAAGATGGTTTCGGGGCAGGATGTAGGAAGATTATATGTGTGGATGGTTGCTACTTAAAAGGCTATTTTCAGGGGTACTTATTAGCAGCAGTAACCATAGATGCAAATGATCAGATCTACCCTATAGCATATGCAGCAGTGGAGAGTGAAAACTACTAATCTTGGGTTTGGTTTTTGGACATACTCAAAACTGACTTGGGGATTAATGATTCCTATAACATTTGTTTCATGAATGATAAACAAAAGGTACCCATCTAACTTTTATCTATTTTCTTATACTTCATTTTATTCTTATTATTTAACTTTTAACTAACATTTGTTTCATGTAGGGACTTGTGGAAGCTGTGGATAATCTTTTCCCTAATGCAAATGTTAGAAATTGTGTTAGGCATATATATAACAATTTCAAAGAGCTTCACAAAGGGAAAGCTCTTAAAGATGCTTTTTGGAAGGCTGCTCGAGCTACTTACCCGAGAGAGTTTGAAGATGCAATGGAGCAGTTGAAGGCCCTTTCTGGCCCTGCTTATGATTGGATGCATAAGTTGAACCCTGCCCTATGGTCCAGATCACATTTCGATACTAGGACCAAATGTGATATGCTCCTCAATAACTTGTGTGAGTCTTTCAACAAGGTAAAATTCTTGTTTTTAAATTAGGTATTCTTAAACCATTTACTTTATTTACTTAGTTTCTAACACCATCTTCTTTGTCTTATGTACTCAATTTTGGAGGCTCGAGATAAGCCTATCTTGACAATGATGGAGGTTATTAGAACCAAAATCATGAAAAAGATTGTTAGCAAAAAGGAGGAGGCAGAAAAGTGGCCAGGTCCACTGTGTTACAAAATTCAAAAAAATTTGGACCTCATTATCCAACAAGCACACATGTTTTCTTCTAACTGTTTACTGACTTTATTTTCTAACTTAAGTTTTTACTAATTATATTACTTTTTTAGGTGCTGGGCCATACGTGCTGGTGGAGAAAGGTATCAAGTGCATGCTGGTCTTGGACACCAGCATGCTGTGGATCTTGTGCAACATACATGTTCCTGCAGAAAATGGGACCTCACTAGCATCCCTTGTGTCCATGCAGTCTCAGCCATTCAAGAAACCAATGGATGCATTGAAAGTTATGTAAATGAGTGCTACAAGAAAAGCACTCAAATTGCCATCTACTCCAACATGGTTTCACCTGTTAAAGGTAACTTTTGTCAGTAATTAATTTCTTTTCAACTATTTTTTTCACAGTCTACTCTAACATGGTTTCAACTAATTATAATTTGTTTAAATTTTTGAACAGGCCCTGAACAGTGGGTTCCAGTCTCTGACATGGAACCAATATTGCCCTCAACTATTAGGAGGCCACCAGGAAGGCCATCTAAAAAAAGAAAAAAGGAAGCCGATGAAGTTAGCAATCCTAAGCTGCGTAAGAAGGGGCAACAGGGCAATTGTACCAAGTGTGGTAAGACTGGTCACAACAGAAGGACATGTAGAGGCGAGGTTGGTGCAAACCAACCTATAAGAAGACCCACTCCATCCAACCAGCACCAGCAACCTGGAAACCATCCATCATCATCCTACCAGCAATCTCGAAGGCAAAAATTACCTACAAGAAGACCTTTGGCTCTACCAACTACAGTTAGATGGATGCCTAATATGCCTTCAAGTCAACAATCAACTGTCTCCAACCCTCCAAATCAAGAATCACAAGCTTCAACTAGGGAGTGAAGCTGCAGAACTGAAGCTCACTGCATTTTGTGAATGGCCTATTTTATGACTCTTTTTGTGATGTCCATTTCAATGGCATTTATTTTGTGAATTGTGGTGAATTAGTTAGGAAGGTCTTTTTGTAGCTGATTTTGTGAATGTGCACGGAATACTCTAGCTCACTGTTGATATAGGTCATTCTTTTGTAGCTGATTTTAGTGATTATCAGCTTACAAACATTACTTTTTGTAGCTGATTTTATGGTTTATCAGCTTACAAACATTACTTGTTTACACATTGATTACAATGGAATGGAAAACAAAGTATTGCCTTCTTATTTGCTCAACTTTTCTTATAACAACTTTTATTGCACAACTTAATAGAAAATACTTTAAATTTCATAGAAAAACATTGCATTACATCAAACTATTGCCTTCACTTACATTAAACAAACCAAGATAAGAACACAAAATAACCAACCTCCATGAACCCTAACAATACTTCACCACACATTTCATTACCTCAAAACCCAAACAACCATCACACACCTAACCAAAACACATCAATCCAATCATCATACATTACTTCAAAACCAACACAATCATCATAGACATCACCAATACACAAAACCAACATAGCCGTTCAAAGAACCTTGCCCTCTCCATTTTCTTCACTTTTTTAAGAGCCCAGAAATTATCATTTTTGCACGTTGATTGACTGGAGCATCGTACCAAAGAAAAAAAATCCACAGCCCCTCCCATTCCCATAATTTTTACACCCAAAAAATCTCCTACCTGGGTTTTCATCTGTCCAAGCAGTGACCAGATCGACTGGTAGTCTACAACGACAATTGGGTACTTCATTCTTTGCTTCCATCTTCTTCTTCTCCCTCTTCTTCACTTTATTCTTTTAGAGATAAATTTTATGGTTAAAGAAATAGAGCTTCTATTAAGGGTGGAGGATCCTTTTAAAGACGTTTTTTATGCTTTATCCACGTGGAAATACAGGTGGAATTAACCTAAATTTTGCCAAGAGCCACATCAGCTACCCGTTAACTCTTAACGGCTCTAAACGGCAAAGTGACCAAGTCTTTACACCCTGAAAACGTTTGGGACCTTACTGGTCATTTTTCAAATTTGGTGACCAACTTTGTACTTAGTATAAACAAAGGTGACTTCTGCAGTAGTTTACCCTTAAAAAAATTCTAAGTTATTTTTCATGCTTTTCCAGGAATTAAATTCAATTTATTTATTGGTGCAAAAATAATTAATCGGCTATCTATCATAGGCACAAGTTATAACAAATTTTTCTATTCCAATTAATATTAAGGCAAGTACAATGCAACCTATATGCTACTAAGTATGCCTAAACAAAAATGTAAGAGCTATCCCCCCCAAACTCTAGACATTGGATGGGGGTTAAGAGGAGACTTGTGTCTTTGCTGATGAGGAGGAAGAGGAGGAGGTTTGGATGATTAGGCGGTGGCCGACAGATGTTTGGGCGGCAGACTTAGTTGGCAAGAACTTGGCTGTCTGCGGCGGCTGGACTCTTTTGGGCGTGAGGCGAGGTTCTTCTTAAGGTTTTGTAGGAGGAGCGGCAGGAGGGGCTTCGCTCTCTTCTAATTCTGTTTCGTCGTCCACTGGCTCGGCGGCTATGATGTGCTGTTTCCTCTTCCTAGTTCCTTCCTCCGTTGGTGCTGCTGGAGGGTTTGTCGCTATTGGGATGTCTGCTTCTGTTGCTGCTGCTGCTGTTGCTGACAGTTGTTGCTCGACCTCATCTGATGAGAAGGTGTTTGCCACCGTTGCCGCCGTGCAGGCAGCGGAATGATGTTGCTGATGCCTCTTGGGGGAGTCTGCCACCGTGTTAGAAGCAGAGGTGGCGGAGTATGATGGGTAGTGTGTCGGAGAAGGCATTTGCCGGCGGAAGGCGGTGTGGCGGGAAGCAGCGGTTGATGGCGTTCCTTGTGCTGGGGCCGCTTCGGCGGCTAGATCTACAGGGTAGGGAGGCAGGGTAGGGCCATCATCTGGGTACTTCTGAAGGAGATAAGCCACAAAGGCTTCTTGGACCTACCCCAAATACTTCATGAAGGTCAGCTGCTGCTGCTCGATCCATTTGTTGCTGTCAATAAGGGTGCGCAACAGCGTGAGGACTTCATTGGCTCGGGCAACTTCAGTACTGCCGGGGGCGGCTGGAGTGATAGGCTGGGCGGCAAAGGGCTAGCTGTGGGTAATGGGCTCTGTCTCCTGGGCCTGCATCTTCTGCAGGCGGACTTTCCTGGTCCACCCCTCCTTTGCTGCTGTCATCTCATCCTTGGGGTCGGTTGGGACGTTGAAATTGGCGCAAAGGTCGGTGATGAGTGACGGGAAGTATAACCTACCCTTTTTCTTGCGAAAGTAGTTGTTGATCTCTTTACATATGATCTCCCCAACGTTGATGGGCTGGTTCATCATAATGCTGTGAATTAGTGCGAGGCGCGGCCGGTCGACAGTGGAGTTGTGGGAGATGGGCAGCAGACGCCTCTTGATGAAAGTGTTCCACAACATTGCCTCGGGCAGTAGGTGGCAGCGTTGGACAGAGCAGCCATGCTTTCCTTCCAACCACGACGTGTTGGGCTTGCACAGCTTGGCCTTGAGTCTGTCATAGTCAGCAACCGTCAGTGACTGCCTCCATTCCTCGTGAGGGTTGTCGTCCATCTCTAGGCCGTAGAAGCTGTTGATCACGACGGTATTCAGCTTGACAGGCTCCCCTCGGACATATACGAATGACAGCTCTGGGCAAGGGTGATGGGCATAGAATTCTCTGACCAAAGTGATGTTGGCCATCTCCGGCTGCCGTACAAACATTTCCCATCCCTTGCTGTGGATGGTCTCGAACAAGGCATGCTCTAAACCAAGGTCCTCTGTTTGCTTTGTGTAGTAGAAACCTTTCTCCTCCCAAATCACCTGCTTTGCAAACTGATCTCTATATCTTTTCTCGTCTGCCTTGGAGCAAAATCATTGGAAGATGGGTTTGGATTGGGATGCGGAACCATGTGTGAGACGGTTGTAATATTTCTAAAACTTAAAAGAAAATATTGTGAGGAGGGATACCAATGGATTCAAGAAGAATATAGCTAGGAGATGAAAGTAAAGTAAATGAATGAGTTGAGAAGGGTTTAAATAGAGGCTGCCAAGGGGTGCCGGGGCGGCATTAAATGTCCAATGGTCCAGTTGTCTCGCGCACGTTACGAGATTTCTACCCGTTACTTTTGTAGCCGTTGGCAGCTAGCTGTTAGCGGGCTATTAGCCGTTACACTCTGTCTGCGCTGGGCGGCCCTTGGCTGTCTCAACGGGATGGTGGGCGGGCTCCTTGCTTGGCCTTCTTCTTGATCCAGCTCATTTATTCCTAATTCTGAAATAAAAATAAAGATAATTAAATACTAAAATAAGTTATGAAAAATAAAGATGTGGGAACTAAATCTAATCCTAAAAAATAAATTGAAATAAATTTAACTCTAATCCTAATACATAAAAATAAAAATAAAGAAAATAAAAATAAAAATTAAGTTATGTTGGGAGTGCATTTGGGTGCATCTCCCAGACATAACCACTTCCTGAGGTGATTTGTCTTGTCCTTCCCTCTTGGGGGGTCCTCTTGTTCTTTAAGGTGATGTGTTGTTGGGTCCTTCAGCTTGCCCTTGGGTCTGTCGCGACAGCTACTGTCTTGGCTTGCCTTTGTGCTGATTTTGGCGGCCTGAGCATCTGGGCATCCTTCCTTTTCCTTTTCTTGGGGTTGTAACACATTTAACTTGATGCTCTGATTGTCTACCCTCATAGTCAACTCCCTATGTTCCACATCTATTAGAGTTCTGCCCGAGGCCAAAAATGGTCGCCCAAGGATGATAGGGGCTTTTTCATCGGCTTCACAGTCTAAGATGAGGAAATCAGCTGGAAGAATAAGGTTGCCCACTCGAACAAGAATGTCTTCGATCTTGCCCTCCAGTTGTACAAAAGAATGATAAGCAAGTTTCAGCATGATGGAGGTAGGTTTGGCTTGCCCAATTCCTAGTTTATCGAAGACTGTCTTAGGCATTAAGTTGAAGCTGGCTCCCAAGTCGCGCAGGGCTTTTGTTTCATGCTTGCTGCCTATTCTGCATGGTATACCAAAGCTGCCTGGGTCAGTTTGCTTGGGCGGCAGTTTGTTGTGCAGCATAGCCATGCACTCCTCTGTTACAGCAACTGTTTCGAACTCCCCAATTCTCTTCCTCTTAGAAACCATGTCCCTGAGGTATTTGTCATAGTTGGGCATGTTCTGAATGTCTTATATGAGAGGGATATTTATGTGCACCTACTTTAGAATATCCAAGAATTTCATGAACTGGTCCTCCTGTTTCTGTTGCTTAAGCCTTTAGGGGAAAGGTGCTGGCAGGCGGATGTCCTCTATTTGTTCTTTGCATGGGAACTTTATCTGTGGAGGATCATTTGCTTCAGGACAGCTGTCAGGTTCAGCTGCCGAGGTGGCTGGTGTTGATGCTGTCATGGCAGGTAGTTCTTTCTATGCTGGCTGTGTTTCTTCTGGCTTTTCCACTCCGGGCTCATTCAACTGTTTCCCACTTCTGGTTGATATGGCTTTGCACTGCTCATATGTGGGCTTGGCTGCTACCTCTGTACTACTGGTTGCTGCTTCCATTGTCTTGCTGCTAAAGATTTCAGTGAACTGCCCAAATTGGGTCTCCACGTTCTTTATTACAGCCTCTTGGTTGTTCATCCTCATCTCTGTCCTGTCCATGAATGACTCAGTTTTGTCAATAAACTTATTAGTACGAACAATAATATCACTAGTTCTAGACATAAATGTAACCCCCGTAGCCCGGTCTAGACGGTTGACCCGAACTACGAAGATTACACGGGGAAAACCAAAGTCAACCCGAAAGTCAACCTTGATTAACGACCCTTTTTTTTTCTTTTTAGACTTGTCTAGATGCACACCAAACCTAGGCATACTCTTGAGATAAGCATACTCAAAAATCACAGCAATCGAAAAACAATAAGGGACCCAATTGCACAAAATACGAATTTAGGGACCAATTTGCAAATTCTGAAAATTAAGAGGACTTTACCAATTTTTAAGTTACCATTATAAAATTAGTCATGTTTCATGCCTCTCTGCCAAATTTCATCTCAAACGGACATCTCAAACTCAAGCAATTGCACATACAAGAATCGGGACTAAAACGTAAAGCTTGTAAACCTCAAAACCATTCAAATTTTATGCCCAACGGTCAAGTGTTCCGAAACGGGTCTAGGCCATTCAGGAACACCCCTTGGCAGTAGCCAAAGTGTTCAGAAACGGGTCTAGGCCGTTCAGGAACACCCTGGCCAAAACAAGGGCCTGTTTCGAAACAGGCAAGGGTGTTTCGAAACACCCTGCCCAGAAACAGCAGATAGGCCTGTTTTAACACCTTTAAACCCCATCAAACATGCTCCAAACCATTCCACAATAAATCAACAACATGCCAAGCATCATACCTACCAATTTGCATCAAAATCTAGATACAAAACCACCCCTAGGTGCACCAACTCATTCAACACATCCAACACTCAATCATGCTTTTAAAACAAGAAGCATAGCATAACGACTTAAGAATAAGAAGACTCAACGTTGCAAGCGTTAAACCACATAGTTCAAAATCATAAACCAAACTTGTCCAACATACACAATCTCATTAAACATCAACATAAGAGATTCTCCCCCCATTGCCTTTATTATCTATAGCTATTAACCGAGACATACAGCTCAAATGGAGCTCTCCTTGAATCCCTTGCTTCTCGCTGTCCCAACTTCAAATATCTGCATTGATGGACAAAAAGGAGCGTAAGCACATAATGCTTAGTGAGGAATGCTCAAAACCAAAACACCATCAATGCAGCGAGTCATAAAACCTCTTTTAAAAGTAAACACAATTCGATAAACCAAAGCAATGTTTGAAAACCCCTTTTAACAACATGCTTTAAATCATGCATTGCTCAAACATGGAAAACCAACCCTTAGCTTAGAAAAGCTAAGTAATTCACTTCAAAGCACAACCCTGCAAAACCAACAATTTAACCATTCCATGCATGAACATCATATGCAAAGTTAAATACAAGATCCTTGGAAAACACTTCCACTTCACATTATACTTTTCTTATACTTGAAAATCATTTCAAAGCAAGAAACCTTTAAAAACCACTTACACCCTCAATTCTATCTCATGCATTAAGCAAATGCAATACATATGAACCACAAAATCAATATTTGCATTTCATGCCTTTAAAAACAAGTCTTCGCAAGACCTCAATGCACTAAAGAGATTTCATGCACACATGCACCATTCTCATTAGAAAATAAACTCTTGTTCAAGCTAACAAGTAAACATGCATTCATAGAACATTACACACTTCTCATGCAATCATGCATCATTTCAAGCATCTCAAGCTTCATCATATTCAAGAACATTATATTGGCTTCCAAGTAATAATTCACAAACCATCATAACGCAAGACACAATCGGATACGCGGATTACAAGCGTTGTCCCCACGCTTCATACACACTACCAATCTCAAGGTCCCCAAATGGAATTTAAACCACCATTATGACCTTACCATACACAAGGTCCTCATATGGACTTTTAACCACCATATGACCTTAACATTCACAAGGTCCTCAAATGGAATTTTAACCACCATTATGACCTTACCATCACTCATTGGTAGTTGTATAACATCACTAACGAGATCACGGGACATACACACAAGATCCACACATGGACTTTACACCACCATTGTGATCTTACCATACACAAGGTCTTCAAATGGAATTTTAACCACCATTATGACCTTAACATACACAAGGTCCTCAAATGGAATTTTAACCACCATATGACCTTAACACAAGACCCACCCATGGACTTTTAACCACCATGGTGTTCTTAACCATCTCGTTAGTGTACTTGGATGGAGTCACCGGTACAATCACAACCACTCCACATCCAAGGCGACTTTATTCACGGTGCACCCAATCCTATAGCCGGCTAACTATATCCGATTCAAGTAACCAAGAACCACTTACATCACTTGCCAATATAACCAATTTACCACATTAATCCATTGTTTTACAAGTATAACCAAAATGCCAATACCACCAATTACCATCATCAATCCACTGTTTTTGAAGCATTACACAAAGCCATTAAACAACATGCAACACTATGCAACAATTCCACAATTTCAATGTACAAAACCAAGGATCTCTTACCTTGAGCAACCTTCACACATGGCTTTCAAAACCAGCATTAAACCATGCTAAAATATGCTTTCAAAACAGAATTTAAAACATGCAAATCACATGCATTGCATCCAACAACCACAAGTGCTTTAAAAACCAATTCATAACACAACCAAGAGAGAAATTCTATTTACTTACTCTTGAGCTTAGCTAAGTTGTTTAGACTTAAACTAAGCTCCCAAAACCTTCAAACCTTGGTTTTAAAGCTGAAAACCCAACTTCACTCACCGATACACAAAGCAAGGCTAGCCAACAAGCCTTCCAAGCATCCGAAACCTTCAACGCCACCTCTATTGCTCACGGACCATTCTCCCCTGTTTCAAGCACATAACAATAGAGGATTAATGCATCATAATGCATTAAAAACACCAGCAACACACCTAAACTCGCTGCTCTTTGCAAAACCAACATTTCGGCTACCAAACACAACCGAAATCACCTCCAAACACTTCCAAGACTTAACCCAGCCAAGATCCATCACTTCTAACCATTTTTAAACATCAATTAACATCCAAAATGATCCCAAACACGTCCTTATACCTCCAGCATTAACAAAACACCAAGATCACCCCAAAAACCACCATTTTCACAAGTAGAAACTTAGGAAAATCAACCTATTCGGGATTGCATTGATTAAACCTCAATTTCTCATCAAATATACATCCATTTTACATTAAAAACACATCTCAAAACAGTACCCAACCATTTCATACGAATTCCATCACAAATTAACCAAATCTTGCATTTTAAAGCCAAGATCAAGAACACAATTGTAAAACCTTTAATAAAACACAAATCAAGGATTGAGAACTTGGGAATTTCAGTAAAGAACTGAGAATTTAGAGGAGAAGGACGTTCATACCTCTAAACTTGAGTTTCTCCCTTTTTGGAACCACAATTCTTGAAAATCCAATAAGCAAATGCTAAGGTTTTGTTGTAGAATTGATTAGAGATGAAATCAAATATTTAGTTGTCAAAATCAGAGAGAATTTTGCTGGAGAAATGTGTTTGGGTTGAGAGAAAAGTTGAGAGAAAAGAAAATGGAAATTTAGAGAAAAGTTAGTTAAAATGCCAAAATATCTTTTCCCTCCTTTTGCACTTAATTAAAAACTATTAATTAAATTGATTAATATTCAGAAAAATCTGGAGAAACTCTTTTGGGTAAATAGCTCCTTAAAGATTCAAAGTTTCAATCCTTTTTAAAACAGTCACCCAGTTTTCAAAAATTACATTTTGGTCACTAACCCAAAATGTCACTCTTCCAAACCTCATTTTGTAAAATTGATTTCACCTTTCTCTTATATATAATAAAAGAGGATTTTAAGACATTTTTCCATATTTTTACTGCAACCCGAACTAGGCTTTCCTAAATTCACCCTTTTATATTCGAACCGCAACCCGACCGGTCCGGTCCAAACCCAAAACTTCTAAGCCCAAAATTGGGGTGTTACAATAAAAGTATGAAGAGTTGCTTCTAGTGAATTATTGTTTTGTGGCTGCTGAGACTGCTATTTGGACTGGGTTTGCTGGTAGCCTCCCTGTTGCTGTTGTGGATTGGTAGTAGTTTTAGGGTTGCTCCAGGAGAAGTTGGGATGATTCTTCCATCCAGGGTTGTACGTGTTCGTGGCGGGTCTTCTATTCGTCTCACATCCTCCTATGAAATTGGCACATGTAGTACATTCAGAGGAATCATGGTTGCCCCCACACTCATCACAGAATGGCTCCACAGCCTTGGCCTCACAGACTTTCCTAGTGGGTTTCACTATGTTCATAACCAGCTCTGTCAGCTTGTCGAGGCGGGCATTGACAGATTCTGAGGCTTCTACCTCGTTCACAGTGGCTGGCCGCCTTACACCGCCTCGGCAGGCTGTTGGGTACTTATAATCGTTCTTAGCGGCTTGGTTCAGGATCCGCAGTGCCTCCTCTGGTGGTCTATCACGGATGATTCCGTTGTCCAAGGCATCAATCATCATCCGTGTTGGGTAGTTCACCCCGTTGTAGAACATTGACACCTGCGTCCAAGCCGGGAAATCATGGAGCGGGCAGTTGTTAAGCATCTGTTGGTACTGCTCTCATGCTTCATAAAATCGCTCATCACCCCCTTGTCGGAAATCTGTGATCTCGTTTCTCAATCTGTCTATGACATTGGATGGGGTGAAACGATCTAGAAAATCCTTGCATAGCTCTGTCCATGTGTTGAATGACCATGTTGGTTGATTGTTCAACCACTGCTTTGTCCTATCCCTCAGTGAATAGGGTAATAATAACAGACTTAGCACATCTTTGTGGACTTCGTGTATTTTGAAAGCCCTGCATATGTCCAGGAATCCTCTTAAGTACTACCGAGCATCTTCTGTGGCAGTCCCTCCAAATTGCCCCAACGTGTTGATCATGTTGAACATCACGGGCTTCAGCTCAAAGTGATCCGCCTCAATCTCAGGTTCTGTCACTGTCGGATCGAATCCTCTGAAGTATGTTCCAAATAATCCCTGGTGGTTCGAACGTACTGTGGTTGCCTGGGCGGAATAGGGGGCGGCTGCCTTGGTGGAACTTGCTGTTCTCTGGGCAGCGGGTCTTGCTGCCTGTCCCTGCCATTCTGAGCATTGTTGGCAGGGTTGTTGTTTTCCATGCTTACCGCTGCTTTTCTTTATTCTTTAGCTTTTCCTAGGGTTGTTCTGAGTTCCTTTTTGAGTTCTCTTGTTCTTCGTTCGATATCATCGTAATAAACGATTTCTTCTTTTGGATTTGCCCTAGTCATGCACTAGCAAAGGAAACTGTAAAATTATTTTTTTTTCGATTAAAAGTAAAAACAAAAACAAAATGCAAATAAAATAAAAGTGCAGAAATTAAAGAACGAATTTCGCTGTTACCAATCCCCGGCAACGACGCCAAAAACTTGTAGAGCATTTTAGTGTTCTCTAAATATGAGAGCAAGTGCACACTCCTCTCAAGTTATAGTATAAAAGATATAGTATAACACCCCTCACCCCGGATTAGAGGCAAGGAGCGTTATATTAACTTATAACTGATTCGGATTAGCAGCGAAGGGGTTTATCAAATTCGTGTAATATTTTTTTTAAAATACAAACATATATAACTTAGCTATCTTATATTCAGTCATTACCCATGTATAATCAATCATATCAATTACAAACATTATACATTCATCATACGCAATCTCATATCATAGTTCTATTGGCACTAAGGTGAGTTCATACAATTCGATTTCCAACTTTTAATTTTATACCAAATCTAATTGAATTACAAGTTGCATATAAATTAACATGTACATTTGTACTATACATTTAATTTCTAAGTTCATTAGCTACACTTCATTCGAATGCATCAATTCCAATTTCTATTCCATTCGAATATCATTTAATTAATCCAAATTGGTTTTAAATTATAATCTCCTAATTTCAATAACTTACAACATTCGGTTAATACACACATAGTCCAATTTCCAATAACTTAATTTACTTTTCATGTTAGCACATAAAAACAATTCCAATCATAATATACCTGAAACATTCATCATACTTATATATATCATATCATATCCGAATTATATCATCCATATCGTTTTTAGTTTCCCTTGTACAAAATATACCCGAGGTACTACAACGGCTAAACCTAAAGGTTGCCTATACAAAAAGAAATTCCCACAAAAAGAATTAAGCCCCAAACATATACTTGGGCAATCTATACCCCAAATATTTACCCCTTACATACATATCAAAATAGAAGGAAACGTATTATAAAAGTTCATACTGAACTAAAGTAGTAATTCATAAACATCACCATCAGACCGAACTGAACCAACATGCAGAACGCTAGGCCACCCAACATAAGCACAACAAAGACATGGAAAAGCATACTTAATCTTCGTGTGAGGAGAATACGGGCGGAGGTCGACTATGCTAGAACGTAAAATTTAGGGGAAGGAAGGAAGGGTTCGAGTGGTAAGTACTTCTTGTACTTAGTGAGGAAACCCTAATCTATTCGATTTCCCTTTTAATTTCTTATGATCACACAATATGTTTCACTTTGCACATTAGTTCATTCGAATGGTTCAAGCAATACAACAATTTCTCAATTAATTGATACACACTAGCAATCATTCGAATATATGCCTAGTGAGACATGTAATTCCATTCGAATGCAAGTAATTTCATACCAATCATATCATAGATATACATACAAGTCATGAAACCCAATTTAATCTTATCAAATTATCAATCTATCACATTTTCGAATTGCATAGTATAACAAGAACAATATTTCATGATTTTTAAACATCATGATCGAACACTCCAATTGCACCAATTTCATGAATTCGATTTAAACAATTATATTGGACAAGCAGCAGCAAACTGTAGCAAATAATTTATTTATTTCATAAATTCGAATTTAACTTGCTGCCATCTAATTCAAAGATTTACACTCAATCAAGTTCGATTTCATATTTTATTTCTTTTATTTTCATATTATTTCAATTAGCAATGCCTTGGATAGTAGAGTATGCTAGGTAATCAAGTCACGTGTAACTGAATTTGTGAATCAAAATTCACCATGTCAAAGGTACCACGTACCAAAATCGTGTCAACATATAACATATCATAATGTCCGCAGACATTAAGCAAGAAGGTACACTTACGTACCACAATATCGAGTACACTAACGTACCGATTTTCTTATCGAGCTTAGTCTCTAGGCTAGCCGTACTACCTGGACAAACTATACACACCAAGGTCTTTGCTTGTTGACTTTTAAATTCAATCGTATCATTATTCGTAAATTTTCAGAATTTAATTCTCAATCCTTTCGATTGAAATTATGAATTTTTAATTCAATCTAACATCATCAAATCAGCATATCTATCATCCAAATTCAAGTCACATAGTTCAAACCACATTTCACAACTCACATTCCAATTGAGCTTATCAAACATATATATACATGGCATCAACCACTTCAATTAACATTAATCATTCGATCATCATATTAACAAGGCTAATAATCAGAATTTCACTAGTCAAAAACAGTCTCATAGACCTTAATTTCAATTCGAAATCAGCATAGCAAACATCATGTTTCAATTCAAGCATATAATTCACCAAAATTCACATATCACATGCATAAGGTCATTTTCCCATTAATCCTTCTTCCCTTACTAAAATCAGATAATTAATTAATCCAATTGCATGCTTAACATAGATAAAAATCAAATTAAGGCAGTTGGGACTCTAATCCCAACTCTAAAGTCGTTTCACTCACAGTTCGCTGAGCTAATTTTGTATCCGAATGCCCTTTGCTCGATCCGAAGCCGTTCCCGGTGCAATTTCCTCTTCGACTCTTTCGCTTCTAGGATCTAAGGCATTCAAGCCAAACAATAGGAAATTTTCAGAATTCATTTCATGCATTTTGAGGCTGAATTTTATATTTTATTCAAAACAGTCCCTATACTTTTACGGTTCGATAAGACTAATTCTCATTTTCCTAATTTATTTAATTAATCACTTAAACCTTCAAATTGATCACTAAAATTGGTGGATTTTGCATTCTACATATTGTTAATCAATTTATTAACACTCCATTTAATCCAATTTTACATCTTTAATAAATCACAAATTCTGAATTTTTCCTTCTTTTCATTTATACACAGTTCTGACCACCTAATTTAATTCATTTCGTATTTCCTGTACACAACTCCAAATCGAACACCGTTTGTTCCTAAATTCAATTAACATACCCAATTTCAACATATCAAAATTTCCGATCGAAAATCCTAGTATATTATTTTCTAAAATTTTACAAAGTTCATTGTCCAGCTAGAAGCATTGCTGGACAGTTTTGCATGTGGTTCGAGATGGTCTTCCAGATTTTACCACAGTCATCAAAACTCCTATTTAAAAATTTTCTACCATTTTAGACATATCAAGGTATAACATATTAAAAATTCAGCACTAAACTCATACTAGTGAATTTTCTATGATTTTCTAAAGTTGCATGTCATGTAACTTGCCAAATCTGTCAAAATAACTTCATGCATGTTCATAAGCTTTCACCTTTTTAAGTTTTCTTAAGGATTCTTATGAATTTAGAAATTTTCCAGCAGCCACATCTAAAGACATCTTCTTCATGATTTTCTAAACACATTAAAACATATGATCTATTGAAATTTCTACCATGATCGAACTAAGAAGGGAGTAAGCTACTTACTTCCAATTTCCTTTTGAATTTTCTAAGAGAATTCCAAGGCCATGCAAGCTCTTCTACCCTCTTCACCGAAAGCTCCCAGATTTTCTCTCTAGTTTAGTGTTTATGTTTTTGGTGTGAATGAGGAATTGAGCTAGGTGAGTTGGTTGGGGTAGCCGGCTAAGGAAAGAAAGAAAGGGAAGGGGACAAATTAAATGAGATATGACAACTAAGTCATGTCCCAACCAATTCCCTTATTAACATCCTTAATAATACTACTTAATCATATATAAAGTCTTAAATATATTATGATTTCATATTACTTCAAGTGTTAATCCATGCATTTCAACTTTGGCATGCAAGCGTCATATTTTCCCTCTTATTCGGTTTGGTCATTGGACATATTGACCGAATTTCCTTGAACATTTACTTCAAATTTCGATTTGGTCCTTATGAACCTAATTCCAATTAAACTCAATTAAGAAATTATTCTTAATAATTTATCTAATCGCTTAATTAAATCCCCTAATCTTCTAGGCTAATTTTTAGGATGTTACATTTCTCCCCCCTTAACAAAACAATTCGTCCCCGAATTCTTACCTGGATCGAACAAATGGGGATATTGGTTTCGCATTGTTTCCTCAGGTTCCCATGTTGCCTCTTCCATCTTGTGATTTCTCCACAATACTTTAACCAGTGCAACATTTTTGTTCCAGAGTCTTTTAATTTCCCTATCCAGAATCTGAACCGGTTCCTCTTCGTAGGACAAATCAGGATTCAGCTCTACTTCTTCTGGTTCTAAGATATGAGATGGATCAGATCTATACTTTCTGAGCATTGACACATGGAAGACATTGTGGATTTTATCGAACTCACTAGGGAGTGCAAGTCGATAAGCCACTGGGCCAATTCTTTCAGTGATTTCAAAAGGTCCAATAAAGCGAGGACTGAGCTTTCCCCTCTTTCCGAACCGAAATACTTTCTTCCATGGAGAGACTTTAAGAAAAACTTTGTCTCCCACATTATGCTGGATATCTCTTCGTTTCAGATCAGCATAGGCTTTCTGTCTATTGAAGGCTTGTTTTAAGCGAGAGTGGATAATTTGAACTTTCTCTTCTGTTTCTCTGAGCAATTGTGGTCCCAAAACTTTATTTTCACCAAGTTCGGACCAGCACAGAGGTGTTCTGCATTTTCTGCCATACAATGCTTCAAAAGGTGCCATCTGAATAGACGACTGATAGCTATTGTTGTAGGCAAATTCAACTAAGGGTAGGGATTTCTCCCAATTTTTCCCAAAGTCAATTATGCAAGCTCTAAGCATATCTTCGAGAATTTGAATTACTCGTTCAGACTGACCATCACTTTGCGGATGAAAAGTAGTGCTTAGATTTAATTTGGTACCCATAGCTCTTTGCAGAGTTCTCCAAAATCTGGAGGTAAATCTTGGATCACGATCAGAGACAATGGATATAGGAATTCCATGTAGCCGGATTATTTCCTGAATATACAGATTGGCCAAGGTCTCCAAACTGTAGTTGATACGAATATGAATAAAATGTGCCGATTTGGTGAATCGGTCAACAATTACCCAAATAGCATCATATTTTCTAGGAGAACAAGGAAGACCAGTCACGAAATCCATTGTAATTCTTTCCCATTTCCACTGTGGCAGTACAAGTGGTTGGAGTAGTCCGGTGGGAACTCTATGTTCAGCTTTGACTCTCTGACAATTTAGACATTTGGATACGAAATCATTGATAGCCGCTTTCATACCAGACCACCAATACAAAGATTTGAGATCTTTATATATCTTAACCGATCTAGGGTGGACCGAGAAAGAACTCTGGTGCGCTTCTTCCAGAAGATCTCTTTTTAGATTTTCTTCATTTGGAACACAGATTTTATCTTTGAAATAAAGGAGACCGTTTGTATGAATACGGAATCCTTCACCAGACTTTGTATCTAGCTTGGAAATAATATCCTGAAGTTCTGGATCAGCTTTCTGAAGATTTTCAATCCTTGAGATTAGACTGGACTGAATTTGAAGTTCGGACAGAAATCCTTGCTTCTGATACACTCGAAGATGAGCATTGATAGCAGTTGGAGCTACAAGAATAAATACCACTTTTTAATCAGAACTTTTTATTACAGACATATTAAATTTTTTATTTATTTAAGGCTCGAGGATTAGGAACTTTACCCAATGTCGGTTTACGACTCAAGGCGTCTGCAACCACATTGGCTTTTCCTAGATGATAGTCAATAACTAAATCATAGTCTTTCAACAACTCCATCCATCTGCGTTGTCTCAAATTCAGATCTTTCTGAGTCAGGAGATACTTTAGGCTCTTGTGATCGGTGAATAGGTAACATTTCTCACCGTACAAGTAGTGTCTCCATATTTTGAGAGCAAACACGATAGCAGCAAGTTCAAGATCATGCGTTGGATAGTTCAGTTCATGAGATTTCAGTTGGCGTGAAGCATAAGCTATCACATTATCACCTTCCATTAGAACACATCCAAGACCCGCATGTGAAGCATCACTATATACGGTATAATCTTCGCCCGGTTCTGGTTGGATCAAAACTGGGGCATGAGTCAAGGCTGTCTTGAGTTGGTCAAAGCTTCTCTATTGCTTTTCAGACCATTCAAATGGTTGGTCTTTATGAAGAAGTTTAGTCAAAGGTAAGACTATAGAGGAAAATCCTTTGACAAGCCTTCTGTAATAACCAGCAAGACCAAGGAAACTCCGTATTTCACTGACATTTCTGGGAGGTCGCCAATCCATGATTGACTGAATTTTCTTTGGATCAACTTTAATTCCTTCTGCAGAAATTACATGTCCAAGGAAAGAGACTTCCGATAACCAGAACTCGCACTTGGAAAATTTTGCGAATAACTGGCATTCCCGGAGAGTTTGCAAGACAATGCGGAGATGATCAGCATGTTCTTCTTTGTTGCGAGAATAAATGAGAATGTCATCAATGAAGACAACCACAAATTTATCAAGATAGGGATTGAATACTCTGTTCATGAGATCCATGAATGCCGCCGGAGCATTTGTCAATCCGAAAGGCATTACCAGAAATTCATAGTGGCCATAACGAGTTCGGAAGGCTGTTTTTGACACATCCTCCTCTTTGACTCTTATTTGATAGTATCCAGATCGCAGATCGATCTTTGAGAATACCGAAGCATCCCTAAGTTGATCAAACAGATCTTCTATTCTTGGGAGCAGATATCGGTTCTTGATTGTGATCTTGTTCAATTGACGGTAGTCAATGCAAAGACGCATTGCTCCATCTTTCTTCTTTACAAACAGAACAGGTGCACCCCAAGGAGAAGTGCTGGGTCGAATGAAACCCTTGTCCTGTAGCTCTTGAAGTTGCTTTTGCAATTCTCTTAATTCAAGAGGTGTCATCCGGTACGGAGTGATAGACACCGGATTTGAGCCAGGCTGTACTTCAATCCCGAATTCAACTTCTCTAGTCGGAGGGAGACCAGGTAGTTCCTCGGGAAACACATCAATGAATTTAGAAACAACAGGCATTTTAGACATTCCAAATTCAATTTGATCTCTCAAGACCATGGATGCAAAAATGGAAGTGGGCTTTTTATCAATTAGGAGTATGGATTCTTTTCCTAAACCCTGAAGATACAATCTTTTATTTTCACAATCTACCCAAGCTTCATGTTTACTTAACCAATCTAAACCCAGAATTAGATCAAACTCACAGGAGGGTAGTATGTAGAGATCAATAAGGAATGACAAATTGCTAATATGCAATGAACAATTTCTACATATTAGGTTTATGCTCGAAGTTCCTCCTAAAGGATTTGTGACTATCAGACTTGTTTTCACAATTTCATGTTCTAATTTCAACCTTTTTACAACAGATAGACATGTGAATGAATGGGTGGATCCCGAATCTATTAAAGCATAAACAGGATGTGAGTTTAGCTCAACAGTACCTGCAATCACTTCAGGAGACTCTTCGTCATCTCTACCACGAATGTGGTAAACTCTAGCAGGAGCTCGAGATTCCTGATGTGTGGTAGCATTAGAATGAGTACCCTTGCCTTTCTTCTGATAACTCGGCTGGGCTGACTTGGCATTCCTATTCCGATTAGAGGATGTCGGACTAGGAACTACAGTGTTACGAGCTGGCATAGATTCATGCTTCTGAGGAAAGTCTTTGATGTAATGATCATCACCACCACAAGCATAGCAGAGATTTGCTTGAAGTCTGCACTGACCTCGATGTGGTTTCTGACAGAACTTGCAAGGAGGAATCTTTTCAGAATTTCTCGTACAATTAACAGACATAGTCGGTACTGAGGATCTGATCACTGTAGCTGGTTTGGAAGTGTAATTACTCCTTGGAGCAGAAGTGAAATTAGAAGGTCCTTCTTTCTGAAATTTAGGCTTCTTATACTGCCATTGAGACTTGTCGTCTCGTTTCTGCTTTTTGTCAGGTCTATTACCCCCTTTTCGCTTTTCAGCAGCTTTCATTATGGCTTCGGTTGCAATATCCCGATTAACAAGATTCTGGAAATCATTGATTCCCAAAGCAGTGAAGATTGGACTCAATTCATCATTCATGCCTTCAATGAACATTCGGCATTTATCAGCTTCAGTTTTGATGTATTCTGCACCGTATTTGCAATACTTGCAAAAGTCTGCAACGTACTGCTCAATGGGACGGTTGGCTTGTTTAAGGTGCAAGAATTTCTTTCTTCTTTCAGCTAAGTACTGTTCACTGATGTACTTCTTTTTGAACTCTTCAAGAAAGAATTCCCATGTCACCAGTTCAGTCGGAACAATAAGAGTAGTGGTTTCCCACCAATTCATAGCTTCATCAGCTAACAGAGCCACAACAAACTCCAATTTATGGTCATCAGAGCACTGTAATTGTCTGGTTACCACCTTGGTGGTGTTTTCAAGCCAGTACTCTGCATCTTCTGGTGTTTCTTCATTAGTACCAGTAAAGGTGTAGGCTCGATGCTGAGAAAGCTTATCTATCGGTGCTCTGCTAGGTGCAGCAGGGGCAGAAGTAACGAGTTGTTCTTGTTTCAGATTTGTCAGAAGTTGATTGAACATCTCTTTCATGTTGAGGAGTCATTCCCTTTGGGCAGACTGAACCATAGGATTTTCAGGTAGAGGTTGTTCTGTGTTTTGAACAGGTTCTTTATCAGATTGCTCAACAATCTGAACAGGCTCCTTAGCGATCCGTTCAGTGACTTGAGCAGGTTCTTTTATAATTTGCTCAGAAGTATGAGCGGGCTCTTTGTTTCTCTCCTTTCTTGGAGTTTCAGTTCGAGCTGGAGAATTATCACCCAATCTCACACTTTCACCTTTGCTCGAAGATTCGTGTGAGCTCCCATTCTTTGGGTCTTTTGAGTCCGTCATTTTCTATCATTCATTTAAACAACAGAAGATCAGAAAGCTCAATACAGTTATCTCATCATGCAATACGTGGGTGGCATACCTAAACAATGCAGATGCATGTAGACTCGATTAAATTTTAGGACTTAATCTAAAAAGCTCTGATACCACTTTATATAACACCCCTCACCCCGGATTAGAGGCAAGGAGCGTTATATTAACTTATAACTGATTCGGATTAGCAGCGGAAGGGGTTTATCAAATTCGTGTAATATATTTTTTTTCAATACAAATATATATAACTTAGCTATCTTATATTCAGTCATTACCCATGTATAATCAATCATATCAATTACAAACATTATACATTCATCATACACAATCTCATATCATAGTTCTATTGGCACTAAGGTGAGTTCATACAATTCGATTTCCAACTTTTAATTTTATACCAAATCTAATTGAATTACAAGTTGCATATAAATTAACATGTACATTTGTACTATACATTTAATTTCTAAGTTCATTAGCTACACTTCATTCGAATGCATCAATTCCAATTTCTATTCCATTCAAATATCATTTAATTAATCCGAATTGGTTTTAAATTATAATCTCCTAATTTCAATAACTTACAACATTCGGTTAATACACATATAGTCCAATTTCCAATAACTTAATTTACTTTTCATGTTAGCACATAAAAACAATTACAATCATAATATAACCGAAACATTCATCATACTTATATATATATCATATCCGAATTATATCATCCATATCGTTTTTAGTTTCCCTTGTACAAAATATACCCGGGGTACTACAACGGCTAAACCTAAAGGTTGCCTATACAAAAAGAAATTCCCACAAAAAGAATTAAGCCCCAAACATATACTTGGGCAATCTATACCCCAAATATTTACCCCTTACATACATATCAAAATAGAGGGAAACATATTATAAAAGTTCATACTGAACTAAAGTAGTAATTCATAAACATCACCATCAGATCGAACTGAACTAACATGCAGAACGATAGGCCACCCAACATAAGCACGACAAAGACAGGGAAAAGCATACTTAATCTTCGTGTGAGGAGAATACGGGTGGAGGTCGACTATGCTAGAACCTGAAATTTAGGGGAAGGAAGGAAGGGTTCGAGTGGTAAGTACTTCTCGTACTTAGTGAGGATACCCTAATCTATTCGATTTCCCTTTTAATTTCTTATGATCACACAATATGTTTCACTTTGCACATTAGTTCATTCGAATGGTTCAAGCAATACAACAATTTCTCAATTAATTGATACACACTAGCAATCATTCGAATATATGCCTAGTGAGACATGTAATTCCATTCGAATGCAAGTAATTTCATACCAATCATATCATAGATATACATACAAGTCATGAAACCCAATTTAATCTTATCAAATTATCAATCTATCACATATTCGAATTGCATAGTATAACAAGAACAATATTTCATGATTTTTAAACATCATGATCGAACACTCCAATTGCACCAATTTCATGAATTCGATTTAAACAATTATATTGGACAAGCAGCAGCATACTGTAGCAAATAATTTATTTATTTCATCAATTCGAATTTAACTTGCTGCCATCTAATTCAAAGATTTACACTCAATCAAGTTCGATTTCAGATTTCATTTCTTTAATTTTCATATTATTTCAATTAGCAATGCCTTGGATAGTAGAGTATGCTAGGTAATCAAGTCACGTGTAACTGAATTTGTGAATCAAAATTCACCATGTCAAAGGTCCCACGTACCAAAATCGTGTCAACATATAACATATCATAATGTCCGCAGACATTAAGCAAGAAGGTACACTTACGTACCACAATATCGAGTACACTAACGTACCGATTTTCTTATCGAGCTCAGACTCTAGGCTAGTCGTACTACTTGGACAAACTATACACACCCAGGGCTTTGCTTATTGACTTTTAAATTCAATCGTATCATTATTCGTAAATTTTCAGAATTTAATTCTCAATCCTTTCGATTGAAATCATGAATTTTTAATTCAATCTAACATCATCAAATCAGCATATCTATCATCCAAATTTAAGTCACATATTTCAAACCACATTTCACAACTCACATTCCAATTGAGCTTATCAAACATATATATACATGGCATCAACCACTTCAATTAACATTAATCATTCGATCATCATATTAACAAGGCTAATAATCAGAATTTCACTAGTCAAAAACAGTCCCATAGACCTTAATTTCAATTCGAAATCAGCATAGCAAACATCATGTTTCAATTCAAGCATATAATTCACCAAAATTCACATATCACATGCATAAGGTCATTTTCCCATTAATCCTTCTTCCCTTACTAAAATCAGATAATTAATTAATCCAATTGCATGCTTAACATAGATAAAAATCAAATTAAGGAAGTTGGGACTCTAATCCCAACTCTAAAGTCGTTTCACTCACAGTTCGCCAAGCTAATTTTGTATCCGAATGCCCTTTGCTCGATCCGAAGCCGTTCCCGGTGCAATTTCCTCTTCGACTATTTCGCTTCTAGGATCTAAGGCATTCAAGCCAAACAATAGGAAATTTTCAGAATTCATTTCATGCATTTTGAGGCTGAATTTTATATTTTATTCAAAACAGTCCCTATACTTTTACGGTTCGATAAGACTAATTCTCATTTTCCTAATTTCTTTAATTAATCACTTAAACCTTCAAAATGATCACTAAAATTGGTGGATTTCGCATCCTACAGATTGTTAATCAATTTATTAACACTCCATTTAATCCAATTTTACATCTTTAATAAATCACAAATTCTTAATTTTTCCTTCTTTTCATTTATACACAGTTCTGACCACCTAATTTAATTCACTTCGTATTTCCTGTACACAACTCCAAATTGAACACCGTTTGTTCCTAAATTCAATTAACTTACCCAATTTCAACATATCAAAATTTCAGATCGAAAATCCTAGTAGATTATTTTCTACAATTTTACAAAGTTCACTGTCCAGCTAGAAGCATTGCTGGACAGTTTTGCATGTGGTTCGAGATGGTCTTCCAGATTTTACCACAGTCATCAAAACTCCTATTTAAAATTTTTCTACCATTTTAGACATATCAAGGTATAACATATCAAATATTCAGCACTAAACCTTTACTAGTGAATTTTCTATGATTTTCTAAAGTTGCATGTCATGTAACTTGCCAAATCTGTCAAAATAACTTCATGCTTGTTCATAAGCTTTCACCTTTTTAAGTTTTCTTAAGGATTCTTATGAATTTAGAAATTTTCCAGCAGCCACATCTAAAGACATCTTCTTCATGATTTTCTAAACACATTAAAACATATGATCTATTGAAATTTCTACCATGATCGAACTAAGAAGGGAGTAAGCTACTTACTTCCAATTTCCTTTTGAATTTTCTAAGAGAATTCCAAGGCCATGCAAGCTCTTCTACCCTCTTCACCGAAAGCTCCCAGATTTTCTCTCTAGTTTAGTGTTTATGTTTTTGGTGTGAATGAGCAATTGAGCTAGGTGAGTTGGTTTGGGGTAGCCGACTAAGGAAAGAAAGAAAGGGAAGGGGACAAATTAAATGAGATATGACAACTGAGTCATGTCTCAACCAATTCCCTTATTAACATCCTTAATAATACTACTTAATCATATATAAAGTCTTAAATATATTATGATTTCATATTACTTCAAGTGTTAATCCATGCATTTCAACTTTGGCATGCAAGCCTCATATTTTCCCTCTTATTCGGTTTGGTCATTGGACATATTGACCGATTTTCCTTGAACATTTACTTCAAATTTCGATTTGGTCCTTATGAACCTGATTCCAATTAAACTCAATTAAGAAATTAATCGTAATAATTTATCTAATCGCTTAATTAAATCCCCTAATCTTCTAGGCTAATTTTTAGGATGTTACATATAGTCTCCCACAGGGATTGGACAGCTTGATTCGGTTCGTTGTTCCTGCACACAAAAAGTAAATGCATAATTAAGTTGGTTGTTTGAGAGAAAAATAAAATAAAAACACAAGTAATTAAAAGGGAAGAGATCAGATTGATAGAATGGCCCGAGTTCTGCTGCTGTTTAGTGTGAAACTGCGTTGAATAAGACAAGTTTTTTTCGCGCTGCCAGACTCTGCTGCCTCGGCGGGGGATGGAAGTTAGGCTTCTAAGACGCTCTCGCTGCCTCGGCAGGGGAATGGACTTGTGTCTCGGCGACAAACTCGGCATAACTACAAGGCTCGACAGAACGCTTCGAAAGTGATCCCGCTTATGTCTAAGTCAGAATGTTGTTGATGCCCACTGCAGATAATACCAGTCGCGGTGTGAATCGTGCAAAGACAACAATATTTGATTCGTCCTCTTTTAGCCACCTTAAATTCTAACCTATGTCTAGGTTGGATTGATCAACACCGTCTATAGATGAGATCGTACTTACTCCTTTCGTGAGTTCGACTCTCTCGATACCGAAAAAATGGATAGCAATCAACTACTCTTTCGCCTTAATTGAAAACTATGAAGAACATGGAATAAGTAAAACCTTGAAGCTTTATTGCAAAAACAAACCTAAAATCCTAAATAACCGTTCTCACACTAATTACAACATAACCCAAACCCAAAGAGAATTTTAGAACATAATGGCGGCAAGAAAACCTAAACTATGCCTAAGGGAAACCTAAGTTGTTTTGAAGTAAAATTACAATGAGTATATATAGGCATTTGCTAGGTCTAGTCCTTCTTGGAGTAGAAGTCTTCAAAGTAGCTTTTGCATTAAATGCAACTTTGAACTCTGACTTCTTAGAGTTGAATGTGGACTTTATCATGTTGCCTTACTCCACAAGTAATATCGAGCTCCTCCTTCGGTGGCTCTGCCTACTGCTACAGTCATCGGAAAATTGAGTGGATAGCATCGATAGAATCAAGATTTTATGCTCTTTAGATCGCACTCCAGTTCTCCAATTCCTCAGCTTGCTGTCTTGGGCGGCAGGTAAGGCGGCGACAGCTACTCGGCAGCTATTGTCTCTGTCTGGAACTGCATCAGTACAGCTCATTGGTCTGCTGCCTCAGCATCATGTCCTCAGCTCCTCTCTCCCTCTCTCAGCCTCTAGTACCTGAAACTAAAACTAAACTTACTCAAAAACATCAATAATATGAGATGAAATGTGTATGAAATATAGAACTTATGGACACTTTACACTTTGTAAAAACAATGAGGTATGCATGAAATGTGGATTATATTGGCAAGTGATTTTGAATAAAGTGTTTTGTAAATGAAATCAAATATAGTTAGCCGGCTTTAGGATTGCGTGCACTATAAACAAGTCGCCTTGGATGTTGAGGGGTTGTGATTGTATCAAAAACTCCATCCAAGTACCCTAACGATTGAGGATTATTTAAGGTTACAACGGTTGAGGGTAGCTCCCGGGTGCGAACCTTATGTGTGTCCCGTCTCTCGTTAGTGGGTTATACATCTACTGATGAGTAGTGTTGAGGGGTTGTTATTGTACCGAATACTCCACCACTGGTGTCACAACGGTGGAGGGTTGCTCCCGTGTGTGAGCCTTGAGATGCTGGTAGAGTGTATGAAGGGTGTGGGACAACCCTTGGTAATCTGTGTATCCGATATGTTTTGAGAATGTTGTTTATCACTTGCGAGCCAATATAATGGAATGAAATGTTATGGATAATGTTGTGATGCATATTATGAAAATGCATGTTTTGACTTAAGCTTAGCATAATGGTGTTTATGCTTGGAAGGCTTGATAATTGTGTAGCAATGGTTTAATTGCTGGAAATTACATGAATCGTGTTGCATGATGTTTAGTATGATGATTTTGATGATAAGTGCATGATTTGTCAAATGAGGCATGATGATTTTGAAAAGAGTGAAAAATGATTTGTGCATTGATGATGTTTTTGGTTTTGAGCATCCCTCACTAAGCTTGTATGCTTATGCTCTCTTTGTTCATCAATGCAGACAACTAGGCGTTTGGAGACAACATCTACAAGGGTTCCTTCCAAGAAACTCTTTAAAAGTATGTTGAGATTTCAATCTAGAGTAATAAAGGCAATGGGTGTGTCCAATGCTATGGATGTTGTTGGTGTGGTATTTTCTGATTTGATGCAAGTCTAGTATGCATATTTGGTTGTGTAAATGGCCTTTAAGTTTTGGTTTATGCATGGATTAGGAATTTGACTATTTGGTACATATTTCTTCTAGGAAGCATGCCTTTAGTCCCTTTGTTGTTGGTAACGATGCTATGATGATTCATATGCCTCGTACACTTGGTGATTGATGTATATTTGAGTTGCAGACTTGTTTGGGCATGTGTCGGGATGGTTTAAGATGATTTAAATCGAGTTAAACCAGCATTTTAAAACACTGCAGGCCCAAGTGTTTCGAAATGCCCTTGCCTGCTTCGAAACGGGGGCTTGAAATTGCCTTGGGGTTTCGAAACGGTGAGGTCTGTTTCGATACATTTTGCCTCTGTGAAACCCTGTTCCGAAACGGGTTTTGAATGGTTTCGAAACAAACCCGCGTTTCAAAACGATCATCAATGTTCTGAAACACCCATTCAAATACAGGGCTCTCTGTTCCGATACGGTTGGTAGTTAATACAATTTTTTTTGGAATATTCTGAGTTCTATTTTCTTACATTTTGGTCCCTATTGGTCATGTATGCAATTAAATGAGTTCTAGTGGTCATTTTGAGCTGAGAAATCACAGAGAAGTTTGTAATGAACTTAATTAAAGATTGGTAATCCGAGTTGGGTGTTAATCCTTACAATTTGACAAGTTTATAAAATGGTCCCCAAACTTAAAATTTGCTATAATCAACGAACGCTTGTGACGATGTTTTATCCGCTGCTTGTGAACACACATAGGAACCTAAGTTGCATCTAGTCAAGTTAGAAAAAAATAGGGTCGTTTATTGAGGTAAACCTTCTCGGTTTACTTCAATATTCCCCGTGTGATCCGTTCGGTTCGGTCTATCGGTCAGGCCAGGTCGAGGGGGTTACAGTGTTGCAGCATTCAAGAACAAAAGACAAGTCAATATGATTCCACACTACGACACATTATAGTCTGACCCATTCTATCAACCCTGATCTTCTCTTTACTTTTATTTCTGGCTTACTTAAGTTTTAGTATTTTAGTTTATTCAACCAACCCAACTCATATGTGTTTATATTTTAATTATTTTGCAGTGCGAGGAAGTAGGACCAAAAGGCTAGCTCAATCCCTGTGGAGACGATACTCGATATATTTATCACTGTATTACTTGACGTGTACACTTGCACTATTGCGAGGCACTTTTACGCGAGCATCAATGTGCTTTAAGAAATAAAAGGCTTTTTAATCTTTTTCAATTCTTTTTATTTAATAAACCATTTTAAAATAAATAAATTAAGAGGAAAAAGGCTAAATTTGACCTTTGGTCAATTACTCCTTAAAGATTCAAACTTATGGTCTTTTACAATTTAGTCACTAAAAAGACAGTTTTCAAAAATCGTATTTCAGTCACTAAAGCTAAAATGTCTTTCTTCCAAAACTCGTTTCTCAAAATTGGTTTCACCAAAATCACTTATATATAAAATAATGATTTTTAAACCATTTCCTCAAATTTTATCCAGTTCAAAAACCATTAATTTCAAAATATTCTCGAAACTAGTCTAACTTGCTCGAACCGATTCTAACGAACTTCCTAGCCAACCCGAATAACTTCCAAGCCCAAAATTGGGGTGTTACAAAAGGTGTTGAACAAGGGAGCTCTTCTCATTACGATCTCTTCGTTATTCTTGAAAAGGTTGATAGTTTTCATATATGACCTGTAAAAGTCGAAACTATCATTAATCTTTCAGTATCAATAATAAATAAAATACAAAATAAAACTTTAAATGCTCCTCCAACAAACGACGCTGAAACTTTTTCCTCCTTAGAAATCTTGAACCAATTCTTCTCATTATGAACTTGTTGACGTAATATCACATGGAGAAAGATTAAGTATTCAATGTAAATATGCAAGTAAAAACAATGCCAAGAATACGTCTTTTACGTGCAAGTATACACGGTCATATATGAACTGAGTATCGTCTCCACAAAGATTGCATAGGAATTAATTGCCACGATTATTACTTGTGAACTAGAAGATAAAAGATGATTATAATAGATTGAGGCAACGAATGAAGTAAGAGACTAGAAGTAAAATAAGTTAAAGTAAAGTAAAGATTTCGGTGATGAATTGATAACAGTATGGCAAACAATGCGTGCAACAATGATAACAAAGTTTTGGCAAAGAATGTTTGAATTTCATGCTAGCAATGCCGTCTAGTAATAATGTCCTGCCTTGGCCTTGCCTCTCTCGATGGAAATGACCGAAATTAACCATGAAGAAAACTCCTATATCTCTATAGCGATGTTGTTCATAAATCAATTTGATTAAGTCCCAATCTATACTCCTAAAGGGTAGACTCACTCTCGAAGCAAGTTCATCTACTTGAACATCTTCTCTCGAAGCATCTCACCTTAGTATCCAACAACTGATCGTTGTCACCCAAGTCTGTTAAGATATTAAGGAGTAATAGTCCAACAATGCCATCTCTCACTTGGCAAAGTATTTAAAAAATAGTAATGCCAGCTCTCGTTTGGCAAGACAATTAGAAAATAGTAAAGCATGCCAGATAAACGAACAATGCCAGTGCGTTTGAATTATTAACAACTAAACATAAAACAAAGAAAAGATAGGTTTGAAATCATTCTTAAACACAAGAAAGAAATACAAAAGATCAACAAGAACTTATGCAAGGAAGGAGGTCTCTCAATGCATCCCTTCAATGGATTCCCAATGTCTTATGGAACCTTCAAGCCTTTGATCTTGTTGTCTCCGATTCCTCCTTCTCCATTATTGCAGACCACTTATCAAGTTCAAGAATTCATCTTTTTCATCGTGTTTTTCTCCTTCTTCAATTCGTTGTTGTTGTTTGATCGATCTCCTCTTTAAATAGGCTTGCGTAGAAGCCCTAAGATAAGCCTTTGCATTTGAAATTTGAATACGCCAAGGATAAAGGATGTGATCATCTTATCCTTTGTTTGGAGTGCAAGGCTGATCAGGTGATTAATAGGGCTGACGTCATCTTGTCGTTGCTGCCTTGGAAACCAAGCTTGGCATACTTCTGCCAACAAACTTGGCACCAATTTATCTGCTATTTTTCGGAGAAAATCGAATTGCTATCTTTTTGCGTCCTGATATGGTCCTATTTTTTGGGGTTTAACAGCTTCTTGGCATGCCATCAAGTTCACTTCTCTGCCAACTGATGCTTGGCATTGTTTGGTCCATCTGTGCCAACAACACTCGACATTCTCTCTGGCATTCATTCCTGCGCTGCTTTTCTGTGCCAAATACTATGTCAAACCTGCAAAATTGCAAACAAAATAACCTTTCATACTGGCATAGACAGAATTCCTAACTCCCTATATAAATGCATGATTTTAACATCCTAATGCAACTAAATGTACCTAAAAACAAGCAAAACATTGTAATGTTGGCATTAAAAGCAGTACTTTTGGAGAGGTAACAAAACTTTTCAGTCTTACTGCACAGGCTAATTGTAAAGTCTGAACCGGTTCTTCTTATTATGAATTCATTCATCCTTCTTGGAAATGTTGGGCCACCTTTCTGCAATGGCGTCGAACAAGTAAGTTATTCTCATTAGGAACTCCTCATTCTTCTTTGGAAATGTTGGACCACCTCTCTACAAAGGCATTGAACAATCAAGTTCTTCTCATTAGGAACTCCTTATTCTTCCTTGAAAACATCAATCCACCTCTCTGTAAAGGTGTCGAACAAGTAAGTTCTTCTCATTAGGAACTCCTCATTCATCGAAGGGTGAACTCTTCTCATTAGGAGTTCTTCATTCTTTGCTAGGCGTGTTGGGTCACGTCGGCACGCCCCGTGGCGCAGCGGAAAAATAATCCGACGTAATCCAGCCAGGATCCATGTACAAGAACGAATCCGGGGAGAAAAGATAAAGAGTTACCTTTTCAAACTCTAGAAACTGGAAAACCGATGGTATGTCGGAATAACCACGTCAAGTAAAACCGGAATCGTCACAGGTTCGCAACGACCTCTACGGAGTCCACCCGAACAAAACGAACAAAGTTTCCGCCTCCCTAATACTTAGGGATAAATTTCGACAGGTTTGAACACCTTCCAAGGAGAAGTCGAAATCCCTCCAGGGATTCCTGAGGGAGTGAAATCGACCAGGGGTTTTACCGGGACTTGGATTCGAACTAGGAAATCGCCAGGAATTTGCCAGGGGGCAAGAGGAACACTAGAAAAATATCGAATAGCTTCTCAGAAGAAATCTGGAACTTGTCGAAAATTCCAGAGGGGAATTCCCAGGGATATGTCGAAATTTGCAAGGAGGAATAGAGATGATTTGGTTGCTAGCCCTTGTCCCTTTAAATAGTATTCATAGACTTAATTCTAGTTGAATACCTTAAATCCAAGTTCAACCAAAATTCATAGAATCTAATTCTACTTGAAATTGGTTTATATTAAATATACATTATATTTAATAATATTAAATGAAATATATATATTTAATTATGTAGAATCTTATTCTACATAAAACATGGATTTAAATATACATTATATTTAATCCAAATATATATTTTTACTATATAGAATCTCATTCTATCTTTACTTGCATTTAAATATATTTAAATATATATTTTTAATTATGTAGAATCTAATTCTACATAAACTTGGAATTAAATATACATTATATAAATTCCAAATATATATTTAAATTTTTAGAATCTTATTCTATAATATTTAAGTCTCTAAATATTTTCCATACTCTAAATAATATTTGATAAATACAATATTTATCCAATATTATTCCCATTTTAGAGAGTTGCCGATTTCCCATATCCCATAGGGGATTTTCGGCAACCTCCCTAAAATAGGGAGTATGGTTTCCAATTTTTGTTCGTTTCATTCGAAGGGTGTGACCCTTGTAGGTTCATGCAACATTAGCAACAAAATTAGAACTTTTCTAATTTTACAAACAATGAGTGGCATCTAGCAATACATCATTGCTACCTAAGTTGCATGAAGTCATGGTTTGACTTTCCTAATTCCTGAATAAACTTTCTTTATGTATTTCATCATTTTGTCCTTTATATCTTAGATGAACACAAGTCATGGGTTAGTCACACTTGTGTTGTCCATCTTGTGTTTCTTGATGTCTTGAGTAGATTATGATAAACGAATCTCTATAATATCTCATATCATAATATTCGAGCATGGCCATGCATTTTCTAATCTCACTCAATCAAGTGGCCGAAGATATTTCTCCCATTATGTAGGAGGGACAAATCCTTTCTTGATCAACCATATTTCACTACATAGGTCATCACGTATCCAATCATCAGTCTTTATAATGTAGTCAGTTACGACACACGTTTGACTATGTCAAAATACGTAAATCTTTATGTTGAAATCATGTTGATGTCAAGTCTGAGGATTATACATATGTTTAACATGAGCAATGTTGTGACTGTCACATAATTACCCAAGAAACATGCTCATAGCGGGTCAATCCAGTATGTTGTTCTCTAACAAATACTTATGTGTTGATTTTGACATCTCTATGTGAATGACACACTTGTTATCAATCAACCACATATTAGTCTTTATATATTATCACTGTCCATACCCGTAATAATATTCGACTAAGGATCCTATTTAACAATAATCGTATTATTGTATGGACATTATTATCCAATGGTTAGTTTGATGCACAGAAACATACCAAATGATAATAACGACAATGCCATTACTTGATAAATCTAGTAAAATAGTATGTCTATTCAATCGTCGTATAATTGGTCTTTGGGCATACTCTAACAATCTTCCACTAGCACTAAGACCAATCATTCTCGTATCTAATACGACATGGCTTAGTGTAACTGACATGCTTATGCTGTGTCAAAAGCTTTGTTAGGGAGTTGACAAAGTTATCAACTTTGTGCGTATGTTGCATACTTTCAAATCTCCAAGATGTAAGCACTTTAGAATATGTTTGGATTTATTGATGAGATCTGGGTTTTATTTGCTTACGCAAAGGTTCCATCATAACATTTATGTAGCATCTAATATGCTGGGAACAACCCTTAGTTCAAAAGTGAACCCTTTAGATCCAAACATCCTTCTTTATTGCTATGTCGACTGTAATACATTCAGCCTATGTTGTAGAGTTAGGTATTATCTCATGTTGCTAACTCGCAGTATCTTTTATTAATGCAAAACGGATTGCGATCTTTAGTTCCTTTTGATGAGTATGTCATCTACATACAATACTTAGGAAAGTAACAATGCTCCCACTAGCTCTTTTGAAAACAAGACTCCCCTTTGTTTCTAGATAAACCAAACCTTTTGATTGTATCATCTGAAACGAATATCCCAACTTTGAGAAGCTTGCCTTAGTCTATGGATAGACCTTTGTAGCTTACATACCTTGGAGTGACAAAACCTCCTGGATGTGTCATGTACACATCTGTTTCAAGTTTTCCCTTAGGAAAGTGGTTTTGACATTCCTTTATTTGATTCCATAATCATCGTATGTAACTATTTGCAAGTGAGATTAAGATGGATTAAACATAGCTACAAGAAAGATGCTTTATCATAGTCTATACTATGAAGTTTGTCGAAAACTTTTAGCGATGAATCATCCTTTGTATGTTTTATCATCCATGTCGGTTTTTCCTTTTTGAAAAACTCATCCATACCTCTTAGGTTTTACCCTTTTAGGTAACCAAAGTCTATACTTGGTTTTAGACGTGGATTCCATCTCATATCTCATGGCTCTTAGCCATTTCTCGAATTTTGGGCTCACCATTGCTTTATGATAAGACCTAGTCTTTATCTTGATCCGAAAAGAAGAGTGTTTCCATGTACGGATAGTGAGAAATCCATATTTCTCAAGTATATGGTATTCTCTTAAGGATCAACACAATGGTTGTGTTTTGTTCCAATGTTCCTTGATCATTTGTGGAACATTCTCAATCTTTGGTTCATAAATTTGTTGTCTAAAATTTCTTCACATTCCAAATTCCATTTTTTTCTTTTGTGAGAGGTAATCTCTTTCGAGAGAAACTCTCGTTTGAGCAACAAACATTTTGTTCTCGTTGAAAAATGAAATCCCTTAGTGATAAGTATTCTCTTTCGAGATAAACTATTGTTTGAGCAACAAATATTTTGTTCTCGTTAAAGTTGAAGAAATAATATCCCTTTGTGAGAATTAATCTCTTTCAAGATAAACTCTCATTTGAGAAACAAACGCTTTGTTCTCGTTAGGATAAACAACAAATAGAGTTTGTAAGGTTCGAACTTTGTAAACATTTTAACATGTAAGTAACCTTAAAACTTCAAAGGTATTCTAGAACAATTCTTAGTCCATGACGTTTCGAAAAAAAACACGATTGAGTATGAGAGTTGTTTTTCTAGCGTGTAAAGAAGTCGAAAATGACTTGTTCTGAATCAAAACATGTCTAACATATTTGATTCTCTTTCAAAGACTTTTCGTTCCACTTGTGGGTTTTAATTATGGGACAAACCCATATTCTTTGAAAGTTCATCAAACTTTAAATATTCTTGAATTTGATCTAATCAAATTACCTTAATACTTTTATGAGTTTGAGATTAGCCATTTGTTTTATTTATCTTATACATATTATTGATTTGATTAGTTTAAAGATCATTGATTCATTATGCCATAAGAGATTAAAAGAATAACATTTATTTAAATAATCTCAAAATTAAAATATCTTGTCCTTACAAGATAACTAAAACTTAGGCACAAAATAATAATCTTAAAAACTAAAACAAATCTATTTAAGCAAAAAACACATGTCATAATGGATGATGTAGCAACTCTTGCTTTATTTCCATTCGCAGGTCCATGTCTATTCTGATGCCTTCTCTTTAGAAGCCTCTGAGGTTGATGCCTCACTCGTTTTTGCTTTCTTGACTTCTTGTAGGTGTGTGGGGCAGTTTCTCTTCCAATGTCCGGTCTTACCACAATGGAAACATTTTCCATCCTTCTTGATTCCCTTCTTAGGTTTCAATGCCTCCTTTCCATCGGTTTTGGTCTTACCATCACCTTTAAACTTTGCTGCCGATTTACCTTTCTTCTTGCCCTTGCGGACCATCAGAACAGGTTTAGGTCCTACCTTCTTCAGGTTGATTTCAGCAGTTATCAACATGTCGAGCAACTGTGACAGCGTCTTGTTAATTTCATTCATATTGAAATTAAGGATGAACTGATTGAAACTATCCGGCAACGATTGCAGGATGACATCAGTAGCTAATTCATCTTTCAGCGGAAAGCTGAGCTTTTCCAACGTTTGGATGTAGCCCATCATTTTGATGACGTGAGCTCCTACGGGAGATCCCTCACTCATCTTGCATTGAAACAGAGCTTTAGAGGTCTCGTACCTCTCTTGACGAGCTTGCCCTTCATAAATCTCCTTGAGATTTTGAATCATATCATAAGCTACCATGTCCTCATGTTGCTTCTGAAGCTCAGGGGTCATGGAGGCAAGCATAAGACAACCGACATCCAACATGTCGTTCATGTGTTTCTTAAACTTGTCTTTGTCAGCTCTAGAAGTAGTGGCAACCGGTTCATCAGGAACAGGTTCTTCAATGACATATTCCTTCTTTTCCTGTTTGAGAACAATTCTCAAATTGCGGAACCAGTCAAGGAAGTTTATGCCATTGAGCTTATCCTTCTCAAGGATAGATTGCAGAGATAGAGTATTATTTGCCATTAATTCTACAACAAAGAAAATATGCTACATAAGTTTTACTAAATTTTAAAATTTATAGATAGGTCTTTACTATAAATTTACTCCCACTATTTTTCTTCAAAATTTAAAAACTCTCTAGTTTTAATTTCAGAAAAACGTTTCGATAGTTTTTTCTAGTGAGTGAGGATCCGTATTTCACCATTCCTAAATCAGCTTTGGCCAGTCTTTTAGGAAATGGTTATTTAGGTAAGTAACACCTTACAAATTACATCTCATGTAATTCCTCATCTTTTGGCGAACAACTCTTTTTCTTTAAATCATCTTATGATTATCCAAAACTTTTAACCACTAGGTTTTCTAATCCTATTAGAACAACCCAGCTAAGTCAATACCAATATCTCGACCGGCGAATATCACTAGCTTATTCTTCGCGTTTAACTAAGATAGATAAATGTGACATTGCTTTGGTAAAGCTCGCATTATATCGATCGAAGCTTTAACGAGGGTAAATATTGGATGGTTAAAACAGACTTAGAATTACAGTGAGGGATTTACTTAATTATCTCATCATTTTAACATTGATCCTATCAATAGAACTATGTTTAATCATGCTTATAAAACATCCATTGCATCACATACAAGGTAAATATAAGCGGTAAATAAATATGCAATGATTATAGCCCTTCTTAACCTAAGGCGACCCGTCCCAAGCCAATGGGAGGACCATTCTACTGAAGATAGAATCTGCTTCTGAAATTCCTGGTCCACCAGGGAAGGCCCACCATGCTGCTATGTTGGTCCTTGCTTTATCTCCATGAGTATTTACAATTTTCAGAAACCCGCGTTACATGCGAGGGAGTGAGATGGGAAGAGAAGTACAATAGAAGATAGAGAAAGGCACGACATGCAAGCCGTATCTATAAAAACCAAAACTATAAAGGCTATGGGCTATAACCATGCAAAACAAACACCGTGCAATCAAACATGCATTTCAAACATCGTGCGAACAAAGTAACAATGTGTTTACAGAGTTTTAAACTGATTATCCCTATGTTGCGGTTAATGGGCCAAAGAAGGATCACGAGGTTTCATAAACCATTTGCGTTAACGAACAAATGCACCAGGTAGGTCAACATGAAAGTGAGGTGGCGCACTAGGCACACTTAAGTACCAAGTCTTTGATGATGCCAATCCTAGACATGCATTTTTCATAACGTCTAACCATAACTCTTATGGATTCACCGTGAAGGATAGTTTGATAACTTTTATCAAATTAGAAACCCTTTCAGAGATTTCATAAATCTATGAAACTACGAACAACTACTTGTTTTCTAGACTAACTATTAGTCTCAACATGTTAACATTTAACCTTGAAGCAACCTAACATAGTTATGATTAACTTTTAATCATTCAGTGATAATCAAAATAATTCTTTATTAGGTGTGATACGATAAACGATAAATATCTAAATTGAATCAAATATCATGCATCTCATACATAAACATCACCCAAGAATTTAAGTCCGAATTCGTATTATACAAGTGGCTCTGATACCACTATTGGGTCACGTCGGCACGCCCCGTGGCGCAGCGGAAAAATAATCCGACGTAATCCACCCAGGATCCATGTACAGGAATGAATTCTGGGAGAAAAGATGAAGAGTTACCTTTTCAAACTCTAGAAACTGGAAAACCGACGATATGTCGGAATAACCACGTCAAGTAAAACCAGAATCTTCACAGGTTCGCAACGACCTCTACGGAGTCCACCCGAACAAAATGAACAAAGTTTCTGCCTCCCTAACACTTAGGGATAAATTTCGACAGGTTTGAACACCTTCTAGGGAGAAGTCGAAATCCCTCCAGGGATTCCTGAGGGAGTCTGAAATCGACCAGGGGTTCTACCGGGACTTGAATTCGAACTAGGAAATCGCCAGGGGGCAAGAGGAACAACAAAAAAATATCTAACAGCTTCTCAGAAGAAATCTGGGACTTGTCGAAAATTCCAGAGGGGAATTCCCAGGGATATGTCGAAATTTGCAAGGAGGAATAGGGATGATTTGGTTGTTAGCCATTGTCCCTTTAAATAGTATTCAGAGACTTAATTCTAGTTGAATACCTTAAATCCAAGTTCAACCAAAATTCATAGAATCTAATTCTACTTGAAATTGGTTTATATTAAATATACATTATATTTAATAATATTAAATGAAATATATATATTTAATTATGTAGAATCTTATTCTACATAAAACATGGATTTAAATATACATTATATTTAATCCAAATATATATATATTTTTATTATATAGAATCTCATTCTATCTTTACTTGGATTTAAATATATTTAAATATATATTTTTAATTATGTAGAATCTAATTCTACATAAACTTGGAATTAAATATACATTATATAAATTCCAAATATATATTTAAATTTCTAGAATCTTATTCTATAATATTTAAGTCTCTAAATATTTTCCATACTCTAAATAATATTTGATAAATACAATATTTATCCAATATTATTCCCATTTAAGGGAGTTGCCGATTTCCCCTATCCCATAGGGGATTTTCGGCAACCTCCCTAAAATTGGGAGTATGGTTTCCAATTTTTGTTCGTTTCATTCGAAGGGTGTGACCCTTGTAGGTTCATGCAACGTTAGCAGCAAAATTAGAACTGTTCTAATTTTACAAACAATGAGTGGCATCTAGGAATACATCATTGCTACCTAAGTTGTATGAAGTCATGGTTTGACTTTCCTAATTCCTGAATAAACTTTCTTTATGTATTTCATTATTTTGTCCTTTATATCTTAGATGAACACAAGTCATGGGTTAGTCACACTTGTGTTGTCCATCTTGTGTTTCTTGATGTCTTGAGTAGATTATGATAAACGAATCTCTATGATATCTCATATCATAATATTCGAGCATGGTCATGCATTTTCTAATCTCACTCAATCAAGTGGTCGAATATATTTCTCCCATTATGTAGGAGGGACAAATCCTTTCTTGATCAACCATATTTCACTACATAGGTCATCGCGTATCCAATCATCAGCCTTTATAATGTAGTCAGTTACGACACACGTTTGACTATGTCAAAATACGTAAATCTTTATGTTGAAATCATGTTGATCTCAAGTCTGAGGATTATACATATTTTTATCATGAGCAATGTTGTGACTGTCACATAATTACCCAAGAAACATGCTCATAGCGGGTCAATCCAGTATGTTGTTCTCTAACAAATACTCATGTGTTGATTTTGACATCTCTATGTCAATGACAACACTTGTTATCAATCAACCACATATTAGTCTTTATATATTATCATTGTCCATACCCGTAATAATATTCGACTAAGGATCCTATTTAACAATAATCGTATTATTGTATGGACATTATTATCCAATGGTTAGTTTGATGCACATAAACATACCAAATGATAATAACGACAATGCCATTACTTGATAAATCTAGTAAAATAGTATGTCTATTCAACCATCATATGATTGGTCTTTGGGCATACTCCAACAAGGCGAACTCTTCTCATTAGAAGCTCTGAATTCTTTGTTGGGCTAGTTCTTCTCATTAGGAACTCTGTATTCTTTGCTGGGTGAACTCTTCTTATTAGGAGGTCTAGATTCTTTGCTGGACGAACTCTTCTCATTAGGAGCTCTGTATTTTTTTCTGGGCGAACTCTTCTCATTAGGAGAACTGCATTCTTTGGTAGGAATGATGGTTTATCTTCTCTTCTAGGGAAACACTAAACCTGCAAACTGAAATACCATCAATTAGTAAATATTTGATCTAAAGTAATGTGAAATACCCTCAATTTTCAGCTTGAGGTGCTGAGATCTCTAAAGTCACTGCTCTTTCTGCCTAAGGTGTCTCAATCTTTCAATCTAAAACTCGTATAAAATCTCTTGTTTCTCTTCCTCTGTTGATCGATCTCCTTCTATGCTTGTGACATCATTAAGAAACTTCAAGTGCTTCGATGAGACGCTGAAACTTTAATCAATTCAATTGTGAATCTTCCTCATTTGATCTAGAAGTCGATTGATCTTGCTTTCCAATCTGGTAACTTGAACTCCTTTTTTTTCTTGAAAATGATGATTCAAAAGGTTTAAGTCTTTGACGATACCATGCCCCCAAAATCTTCCCGCGATGACATTTTCTGTCTTATGCAAACAATCACATCACTCCCAAAGGTGAAGGCCTGAAGGACTTAGTATCATACCCGAAGGACTTACTGATGACCCGAAGATTTTAGGATTGTAATGCACTTTCTATCTTGTGCAAACAATCAGAAAATCTTTGCTGAAATCCACCTCTTTAAACGGGTTGATGTCTTTGCTTCACAAAAATTGTAATTGAAATCTTGCTGATCTTTGTTGGTTCTACTTCTCCTATCTAGAAGTTGTAGGTTGAGATCTTTTCTTGTTCTTTGCTGGATCTACATCTCCTATCTCGAAGTTATAGATCGTCCATGCTTGTTGTAGAGCGTCTAGGTGTTCTCTATTTATGAGTGCAAGTGAACACTCTTGTCAAGTTATAGTATAAAAGATATCGTCTCCCACAAGGATTGGAGCAGCTACTATGAGTGTTTTCCTGCACAAGGAATTAGTAAATGCACAATTAAATTTCTGAATGTGGAAAAATAAAAACACAAGTAATTTAAGATAGTAAGGATAGGGATGATAGGGAGAGATAAGGTCGATAAATCGGGTAAGGTAATTGAAGCTCAATAGTGTGTAGACTGCATTGTAAAGCCTAAGTGTGTTTTGTGCTGCCACTATGTGCTGCCTCGGTGGGTAATGGCGGATTGAGGCGGCGACAACTTTATTTGCCACAACGGAACTCTGCTCTTGCAACTTTCACTGTCTCGGCAGGTGAGATGGAGGGAAGTCCCGGCGGCAAGTCTGGCAGATACTCCAAGTTCGGAAGAGCAATTCTAAAGTGATCCTTCCTATGTCTAGGCAAGGATTCTGTCACCACGTGATGTAGGCAATACCTAGCAATCTCAGCGAAAACCTAACACAGGTAGTCGACGTTTGGTTGCTCCTTTTAGCCGCTGAAATTCTAACTTATGTCTAAGCCGAATTAGTCAACACCTCGACATGATGAGACTGTGCTTAATTCTTTTGTGAGTTTGAAACTCTCGTGCCCGACAAATGGATTTCTTCAACTGGACTTTTGGAACTAATTGAAGAAGTGAAAAACGTGAATTAAGCAAACTTGAGAGTATTTTATTGAAAACACACTTAAACTATTACAACCGTTTCTCACAACTACTTTACATACAAAAACCTAAACCCTAAGAGAGTTGGGTTGCGACCTCCAACACCTCCACTTAATCTATCTATCTACCTCTCCTCTATGCATGCCCGTACACCCTCACATGGGTATATATAGGGCTCATGGCCTAAGTTTGAGTCCTCCTTGGAGTAGAAGTCCTTAAAGTAACTTTATATTAAATGTTGACTCCTTTTTTACTTGAATGTGGACTCTTTGGACGTTGCCTTCTCCAACAAGTAAAGATAAGTACTCCTACTTATCTCTCTTCGATCAGCTCTACAGAACGCTATAGGCTTTAGATAATTGCAAGACTGGGCTTATTGGACTCAAGAAATTGTCCTCTTTCAATCGTGACCCATCTTGACTAAGTCGCTTTAACTCCTGCCTGGGCGGCACTCAGCGGCAATGCTGCTGCAACGTCATCTTTGGCGGCACTTGGAACTGCTTCAGTACAACTCCTTTTGCTCCCTGCTTTCCTATCTTCTCCTCCTCTACACAGCTACAACACCTGAAAATAAAAACTAAACTAAAACAATATCTTTTCTCAACCAAACATAGAATATTCAATAAAAGCATGGTAAAAGAAAAAAATACTGTTATTATGCATGCAATGCACCTAAATATGGCTAAATGAGCTTAAGAACAGCAATAATAAGGGCAAAAATGTGTACAAAATATAGAACTTGTGGACACTCTACACACCCCCAAACTCAAACTATTGCTTGTCCTCAAGCAATGCAACCTAACTAGTAAACCTGCCCCTTGCACAAATTTTAACAGAAACTTAGCCTTTAACTTGATTTCTTACCCCAAGGCTGTGGCACCTATTTCATGTTTGTGACAGGGAATGACATGAAATAACTTAGATTTTGATTTTCTTAGTGCCAGTGCAGTGTGTGCATGTTTGTATCCATGCTAAACATGCTGAGTATACTAAGTAAACAAAGAATGCTAAAAATAATTAAATTACGAAAAAGGATATGAGTTGCTGCCTTGGCAGCACAATTAAGCACTTATTTTCTCTTTTTCTGATCATGGCTTTAAGGGCTCCAGCTCATCACAACTATTCTCCCGTGAAGGCTTTCATTCACTCTTTCTAATTTGTCCGTCACTTCATTTAATTTTAGATACTTGGACTTTGATAGCAGCGGAGTGTCCTTGCTCATGATCCTTTCTAGAGCCTGTTTCAGGCACCTCTAGGGTATTAAGCATCTTTCCTAGAGCCTGTTTCGGGTACCTCTAGGGTTTTAAACATCTTTGTGCTGCTGCCCTATGCTGCTGCGGCGGCAAACCTGTATCCAATTAAGAATTTTTCATTAAATAAAGCAGGCAGTGTTAAACTTAGAACTCAAGCAAAACACATCACTTAGCAGACCGTGTAAGAATAATTGGCAAAAAGAAAAAAAAAATTCTAAGTATTTTTCATGCTTCTTCCAATGGTTAAGTTAAATTTTAAGTATGGTGCGAATATAAGTAGTTGGCTAACTATCATAGGCACACGTTTTAAGCTAAGAATTTCTATTTCATTAAGTGCTAGGGCAAAATTTACATATGCTTCTATATGCGGCTAAATGAAACTAAAGAAAACAAAAAGGACTATCCCCCCAAAACTCAAGGTTGGCATTGTCCTCAATGCCTTACACAAAATAAAAATAAAAATAGAAAAATAAAACATAAAAAGAAAAGAAAAATAGAAAACATAAAAAGAAAAAATAAAGAAAAATTAAAAGGTGCTATAGACTAGGAGAGTTCCCCTCTGTTGCTACTACGTCAGAGGAGGATTCTGAGGAGGCGAGCAGAACGAGGCAGCGTGTGGCGGAGGGTTTGGCAGCTGGGCTATTCTTCTGGCCACATGGCAGCTGGATGCGACTGGGTCTCTTGGATGGTCCTTTTGGCTCAGTTTCAGACCCTCCACCTCGAGGCTCGGTCGCAGCGGCTGGCCGCTTCCTCTTTCTTGCTGCCTCAGCCGGTTCATCATCGAAGGAGTCATATATCTCCATGTCTGAGTCCTCGGCTTCTTTGGCAGCTACCTCCTTTGCTGCTGGGGAGGCGGTGGTAGTCTCCTCCTCTTTTTCCGACTCCAATGAGGAGGTGATATCGTACGACTGGATGGGAGTGGGTGAGGTCCTTTTCTTAGGGCGGATGTGCGGCCTTTTGCTGGCTGGGGCGGCTGGAGTGGCAGCTGGTCTAGGTGTGATCTGTGTCGGCTTAGAAGCTGCTAACTCCGATGGGAATGCGGGCAACTGGGGGCCGGCGTCATGGTATTTGTCTAGCAAGTAGGCCACAAAGGCCTCTTGCACCTCCGCAATGTATTTTGTAAATATTACCTGCTTGTGCTTAATTCTTTGGCAGCTTTCTAAGAGGCTGCGCAGCAGGGAAATCACGGCAGAGGGGAGGGCAACCTCAATACTGCCCGCTGTGGCTGGGGTGGCGGCAGGTTGGGACGGCGGCAGGGTGGTTTTTGGTGTTTCCGGCTCGGGCTCCTGCATCATCTGGAGGCGCACCTTCCTTGTCCACCATTCCTTGGCGACAATGATAGTGTCTTTTGGGTGCGACGGCACACGGAAGTTGGCGTAGAGGCCTGTGATAAGTGCGGGGAAGACGAGGGGTCCCTTAGCGTTGAGCTTGTCTGCGTGGGCATAGATTTCCTCCAGAATCACTTCTCCAACATTGATCGGCCGCCCCTTCATTATGCTATGGATGAGGGCCAGCCGCGGCCTGTTGACTGTTGAACCATGCGAAGTGGGCATGAGGTGGCGCAGGACGAAGTTTCTCCAAAGAATGGCCTCCAGTAGCAGGTCGCGGCGGTTGACTGAACCGTCATTTTTACCTGTTAGCCATTTGGTATTGGGCTGGTAGGTTTCTTTTTTAATCTTTTCGTAGTCTGCTGCAGTTAAATACGACCTCTATTCTTCGTGTGGATTCCCTCTTATTTCTATGCCGTAGAAATTGTTGATTGTTTCCGTTGTGAGCTTGACTCCTTCACCGCGAACGTAGACAAAAGGATATCCTGAGGTAGGCTTGTGAGCATAAAACTCTCGCACTAGATTGTTGTTTATCTCTTCTGGCTGCCGTGCGAAAATGTGCCATCCTAGGGTGTGGACCCTTTCGAATACGGTGGGCTCCAGGCTAAGATCCCCATCTTGCCTGGTGTATTGGAAGCCTAGCTCTTCCCAAAGTTGCCGCTCAGTGAAGTACTGCCGGTAGGTTGCTGTTACAGCAGGGTTTAAGAACATCTGGAAGGTTGGCTTGGAAGTTGAGGCGCTTTGTTTTGATGTGGCCATAATTGTGAGAACGGTTGTGGTTCCTAAAGAAAAAAGAAAGAAATTGCAAGAAACGTAAACAAATGAAATCTTGAAAGCAAAGAAGGCAAGAAGAATTGAGAGTAAAAGAGAAAGCAAAGTGAAGAACGGGGAGAGAATAGTTGGCTTTATATAGCTGCTTCTCTCTGTTGCCTTGGCGGGCATGCTGTCAACGGGTGACAATGATTGCGGCGCGTATAACAGGATTCCAGCCATTACGCAGATAGCTGTTTCGCTAGCTGTTGCGAATGTAGCCGTTACGGCTAGCCGTTATGAAGCGCTAGCCGTTATGCTCATCTGCCTTGGGCCGCTAGGTTGGGCTTCTCCTTTATTCTTTCATCCTTCTTGGTCTTGCCTTCATTCCTAACCTGAAATAAATTAAATGCGAAAATTAAAATAATTGAAAATTAAATCTAATCCTAATGCATAAAATTAAATTAAAAATAAAAATAAAAATTAGGTTATGTTCGGTTGCGCATTTCCCAAACATAACCACTTCCCGAGGGCTTTGCGTTTGGCTTTTCGTCCAGGTATGTCCTCCCTCTCCTCAGGTGGGTGTTGGCTGCCATCTTTGTTGCCCTGGCGGGACATACAACAAAGACAAACAAGAGGCATAATATTTTTTTTGAAAAATTAAATAACAGAAATTTAAATGCAAAAACTAAAATAGAAGTGCAGAAATTTAAACGCAGTTGCTGTTGCCAATCCCCTGCAACGACGCCAAAAAACTTGTAGAGCGTCTAGGTGTTCTCTATTTATGAGCGCAAGTGCACACTCTTGTCAAGTTATAGTATAAAATATATCGTCTCCCACAAGGATTGGAGCAGCTACTATGAGTGTTTTCCTGCACAAGGAATTAGTAAATGCACAATTAAATTTCTGAATGTGGAAAAATAAAAACATAAGTAATTTAAGATAGTAAGGATAGGGAGAGATAAGGTCGATAGATCGAGTAAGGTAATTTTAGCTCCGTAGTGTGTAGACTGCATTGTAAAGCCTAAGTGTGTTTTGCGCTGCCACGATCTGCTGCCTTGGCGGGTAATGGCGGATTGAGGCGACGGTAACTTTCGCTGCCACAGCAGAACTCTGTGCTTGCAACTTTCGCTATCTCGGCAGGTGAGATGGAGGGAAGTCTCGGCGGCAAGTCTGGCAGATACTCCAAGTTCAACAGAGCAATTCTAAAGTGATCCTTCCTATGTCTAGGCAAGGATTCTGTCACCACGTGATGTAGGAAATACCTAGCAATCTCAGCGTAAACCTAACACAGGCAGTCGACGTTTGGTTGCTCCTTTTAGCCGCTGAAATTCTAACTTATGTCTAAGCCGAATTAGTCAACACCTCGACATGATGAGATTTTGCTTAATTCTTTCGTGAGTTTGACACTGTAACGCCCCCGGTTTTGGGCTTAGAAGTTTTGGGCGTTGACCGGTTTGGTCAAAGTGTTGTTCGAATCTAAGAGAGTGAATTTAGGAAAGCTTAGTTCGGGTTGCATTAAAAATATGGAAAAATGTTCTAAAATCATCTTTTAATATATTTAAGTGAACTGTGAAATCAATTTTGGAAAATGAGTTTCGGAAGGGTGACATTTTGGCTAGTGACCAAAATGTAATTTTTGAAAGTTTTGTGACTGTTTTAAAAAGGATTGAAACTTTGAATCTTTAAGGAGCTATTTACCCAAAGGGAGTTTCTCCAGATTTTCTAGAATATTAAATGATTTAATAATGTTTTAAAATAAAAGTAAAAGGAGGGAAAGATATTTTAGTCATTTTTAACTAACTTTCTAAATTTTCCATTTCCCATTTTCTCTCATCTTTTCTCTCAAACCAAACACATTCTCTCCAGATCTTTTCCTCTGATTTTTATCACCTAAATACTTCTTTTCAATCCTCTTTTGATTCCTAATCATCTCATCATCAAAACCTTTGTATATGCTACTTGATTCATCAAGCTTTTTGGTTCCAAAAGAGGAGAAACTCAAGTTTGGAGGTAAGAACGTCCTTCTCCTCTGAACTTCAAGTTCTTTAATGAAATTCCTAAGTTCTCAATCCGTAATTGATGTTTTATAAATGGCTTTTAAGATTGTTTAATGGATCTTGGCTTAAAATGAAAGATTTGGTGTGTTTTTGATGAAATTTCGTTGGATCTGTTTAAGCAGTATTTTAAGGTGTTAAAATGATGATTAATGAATGTTAATTTGATAAGGAATTGAGTTTTGATTAATGCAATCCCGGATAGGTTGAATTTCCTAAGTTTAGCTTATGATTCTTGGTTGTTTTTGAGGTGATCTTGTGGATCTGGTGTTGCTGGAGGTATAAGGATGTTGTTAGGTTCTTTTTAGATGTTAAAAGATGTTAAAGGATGTTAGGTTTTGATGGTTAATGGCTGGGCTTAGTTGAGAAGTGGTTTGGATGCATTTTCGGTTGTGTTTGGTGGCCGAAAATGGAGTGTGGATGAGAGCAGTGAGTTTAGGTGCTTTCATTGAAGCTATTAATGCATGATGATGCATTAATCTACTGTTTTAATGTGTTAAAACAGGGGAGTCATCTTTGGATCCAAGTGGTGGTGATCCGGAGGCTTGATTTGGTGCTTCGGCAAGAGGCGAAGTGGAATCGGTGAGTGAAATTGGGTTTTCGGCTTTGAAACCAATATCTTGGGAGCTTAGTTTAAGTCTAAACAACTTTGCTAAGCTCAAGTGTAAGTTTTCGGAAATACTCTCTAGTGGTGGCCATGATTTGATTGTTGTGCAATGTGGTTTATTGCATGTTTTAAATTCTGTTTTGAAAGCATGATTTAGCATGGTTAATGCTGTTTTTGTAAGCCATATGTTGAAGGAAGCTCAAGGTAAGAGCTCCTTGTTTTTGAACATTGATTAAATGTGGTTTGATGCTTTTAAATGCATGATGAATATGACTTGGTTTAATGCTTTAGAACAGTGGATAAATTGATGATAATGATGTATATTGGCAAGTGATGTTTTGAAAAGGTTGAGGTCACTAAGGTGGTTAAAAGTCCTTGAGTGAGCCTTGTTACTTAAGAACATCAAGGTGGTTAAAAGTCCTTGGATGATTATTGTTACGGACACAAAGGTGTTTAAAAGTCCTTGTGTGGTCCTTTCTATGGTGTTTAAAAGTCCATAGGCCAAGGTGTTTAAAAGTCCTTGGGGTCAAGGTGTTTAAAAGCCCTTGAGGTGATTTAATTCATGGTGTTTAAAAGTCCATGGCCAAGGTGTTTAAAAGTCCTTGGGGTCAAGGTGTTTAAAAGTCCTTGAGGTAATTTATATCATGGTGTTTAAAAGTCCTTGGGGTCCAAGGTGTTTAAAAGTCCTTGGGGTGAAAGTTGATGAACTTGTTTTCAAAGAAATGAAATGTATCACTTGTGGCCAATATGACATGTAATGAAATGAAGCATGAGATGCTTGTTAAAGTATGCTTTTGAGCATGTGTAAATGATGATTTGAAGCATGATTTATAAAGTGTTTTATAAATGCATTATTGGATGGTTTTATTGAGCATTCCTCACTAAGCTTTTGCTTACGCTCTCTTTGTTTTCTCAAACCAATATTGCAGAGCATTAAAGTACTTTGAGGCCAGCAAGGAAGGCAAGCATTCAAGTGGTAGTAAAGCTCAAAGTATGAAAGGTTTTCTTAAGTACATTTAGCTTTTGGTAATTTGGCAATGGGGGACCTATGTGTATGTTTTGGGAGATGTTTTGAACTCCCTAAGTATGTTGAATGTTGTTGAGAATGCTGGTTTTTGTGGTTGGCCTTTATATGCTTGAATTGGAAGTTTATGCTTGAATGGTTGCTTGTATAGGAAGTATGCCTATAGATTTGGGGCTTTTCATATATGTGGATGTTTTGATGAATTGTTGATGCAAGTATGTCTCTTATATGTTGAATGGCATGTTGGCAAAGTTTGGTGGCATTTGGAGCATGATTGGTTGGTCAATTGCATGTTTAAGTATGCATTTTTGGGCAATCTGTGCAGGGTGTTTCGGAACAGCACCTACCGTTTCGGAACGATTGCCTTAAACAAGCCCAGGCGTCCGAAACGGGAGGGACCGTTCCGAAACGGAAAGGCTACTGCCCGACCCCCGTTTCGATACGCGTTGCGGAACGGCCCCGTGTTTCGAAATGGACTGTCTCCCGTTTCGGAACGGGTGACCGTTGGGGGCTGACATTGGCAATTAAATGTTTTGAAATGTTTGCATTTTGGTCCTGAATCTTGTTTGTGCAATTGTATGAGTTTGGAAAGTCCTTTTGAGCCGAAATTTCACAGAGAAGCATGAAACATGATTAATTTCAAGTTGGTAACTTCAATTTGGGTTAAGTCCTTATAATTATCAGAATTTACAATTTGGTCCCTAAAGTTGTAAATTGTTCAATTGGGTCCCTGTTTGATCTCTGATGTTTATGATATTTGAGTATGCTGTTGTATGATCATATCTAAGGCTTAATATGCATCTAGACAAGTTTTAAAAGAAAAAAAAGGGTCGTTAAATAAGGTTGACTTTCGGGTTGACTTTGGTTTTCCCCGTGTGACTTTCTTAATTCGGGTCAACCGTCAAGGCCGGGTTAAGGGGGTTACAGACACTCTCATCCCCGACAAATGGATTTCTTCAAATGGACTTTTGGAACTAATTGAATAAGTGAAGAACATGAATTAAGCAAACTTGAGAGTATTTTATTGAAAACACACTTAAACTATTACAACCGTTTCTCACAACTACTTTACATACAAAAACCTAAACCCTAAGAGAGTTGGGTCGCGACCTCCAACACCTCCACTTAATCTATCTATCTACCTCTCCGTTATGCATGCCCTTATACCCTCACATGGGTATATATAAGGTCATGGCCTAAGTTTGAGTCCTCATTGGAGTAGAAGTCCTTAAAGTAACTTTACATTAAATGTTGACTCCTTTTTGACTTGAATGTGGACTCTTTGGACGTTGCCTTCTCCAGCAAGTGAAGATAAGTACTCCTACTTATCCCTCTTCAATCAGCTCTATAGGCCACTACAGGCTTCAGATAATTGCAAGACTGGGGTTATTGGACTCAGGAAATTGTCTTCTTTAAATCGCGACCCATCTTGACTAAGTCGGTTTAACTCCTGCCTGGGCGGCACTCGGCGGCAATACTGCTGCGGCAACATCCTTGGCGGCACTTGGAAATGCTTCAATACAGCTCCTTTTTCTCCCTGCTTTCTTTTCCTCTCCTCCTCTACACAACTACAACACCTGAAAATAAAAACTAAACTAAAACAATATCTTTTCTCAACCAAACATAGAATATTCAATAAAAGCATGGTAAAAGAGAAAATACTATTATTATGCATGCAATGCACCTAAATATTCCTAAATGAGCTTAAGAACAACAATAATAAGGGTAGGAATGTTACAAAATATAGAACTTGTGGACACTCTACACTTGTTATTTGCTGGATCTACTTCTCCTGTCTCAAAGTTGTAGATCAAAATCTTTGTCTGTTCTTTCTTGTAAACTCCTGCCAAAATATGCATAAAATGCTTTGAATGTATGAGTTAGCATGCTCCTATCATACGGATGCATGACTATATATGATACATGAACGATGTCAACTGATGACCACTTGGGTGAACTTTCATCTTCAGGGTAGCTCAAAATTTCCTTGCTTCATTTTTCAAAAACTCTTTTGTTGCCAAAGTAAGCCATCTCACACTCGGGTTCAATCTTCAAGATCTCTGCATCTTTTTCTCTAAAGCGCCTTTTTAGGTTTTCACTCTAGATTGCTTTTCTCAAAGCGACCTTTCGAGTTTTCACTTTGGTTTTTCTTTTTCTTTTTCTCTAGGCGTCCTTTCGGGTTTTCACCTCAGTTTTTTCCCTTTTCTCTTTTCTTCTTTTTCTTTCCACTTTTTCTTCATTTTTCCTTTTCCTTTTTCCTTTTCTCTTTCTATCTTTTCCTTCTTTCCTTCTTTTCCTATTTTTACAATGATGTTTTTCTTATTCTACATAAGACCAATCTCAATTCTGATGGAACTCTTACTTGCCTTTTCACGAATTCAACACACGTGAACTTCTATTGTTGTATCTCACCATGCATTTCTCAAGACATGAGTTCTGGTGACAGCTTTTTTCTTGTAAATCCACTCATGCTATGTCTTTGTTCAGCTTCTTTGACAACATTCTTTCTCATGGTTCCAAAAGAGATCATCACTTTTGTTATTCTAGCTTGCGAACTCTATTCACTGGAATAAAACATATTCTTCTTTAATGTTCCTTGTAGCATTACCCCACTCTTAAATTCAACTATCATCTTTGCTCACTTTCACATGGCTTTCTTGTCTTGCAATGCCTCAAAAGTAATGATCTTTGCTTTTGAATATGATGAACCTTTAGCGAACTAATCTGGTTGCTACTTTTTCCACAAAAGATCGTTCATGTTCTCTCTTTGATCAGGGTTATCTGTGTCGCTTTCTTGCAACTTTTGTTTAAATGTTTCTGACACTCGAAATTGTGTCCTTTCTCCAACATACTTTCATCATTAAACAAGTATCGATGTCACCTCATGTTCTATCTACACTTTAAAGATTAGTAAATCATAGTAATACCCACGAAATCCTTTGCTTTTCTTGTGTTTAATCAATTTATCTGCAAGATGCTTGTTGAAACGACAAGTGAAAGGCGCAAAATACTATTTTACTAAATTTGAGAAAATGGAGCAATTTGATAAGTCATGGCAAACATGAGAAAATAAAATCAAAATTAGTCCCTTAAATATCAAGTGCAACAGTGCCTTTAAACCAAATTGACCAAGATTAACTCAAATGTGACCCCTTCCAATTTTTTAGACTTCCGAGAGAAACATTCTCATATTCCTAATTCTATCCCAATTAAGTGGCACTCTTTACCACACTAACTCACCATGCCCAATCCTTTCCTCTTTTCTGATCTCAATCAGGCATTAGAAGTCTGGAAATCCTTGAATAAAGGTTATCCCTGATAAGCGGGATGTATTCTGAAGACAAACTCTTCTTACTCCAATACCCATATATGATCAAAATGGTTTTTTTAGGCTTGTAATGTAGGCTATGACTCACAGATATGAAAGAAAAGATATATAGGCTTAAAAAGTGTTTAAGGGTGATGAAACCAAGGGTCATTTCTTCCAAGTGAAACCTTACTTCTGCACTCCTTGATCTGAATATGCTATGATGAAATACCCTATTTTTATTTTTTTTCCTTTTCTTCTTTATCATCTCTTTTTGGTGGATCGCCCTAAACTGCCTATTTCTAGGTTTTCACCCTAGATTTCATTTCCTTTCCTTGAATTCAAAAGTGATCAATCCTCCACTACTCCTTCAGATAGAGATTCATTTTGAATGGAAGATCTCACATGTGTCACTTGTTTTTTCTTGCACTTTTTTCAACTTTGTTCTTTCTCTTTCAACTGCTTCAACTTTTATGTCAACAATTTTCAACTTGATTCAGTTGACTTTTGAACACAAACTTTCTGATGCTTTTTTTTCTTTCTCTTTCTCTTTTTATATTTCAGAATATTTGTCTTCATGTTTCTCTTGCTCTTGTACTCAAAACATCTACTTTTTGTTTCTTGCCCCAAATTCACAAGGAATTACCTATCATAACATGATCAAAACCACATATTTTTCACTTCCAAACAAACTTTCATCCTCTTAGCCCCTATTGTGGGGGTGATCCTTGGTTTGTGTTGAATCGAAAGAAAATTATTAGGCTCAAAGGGGATAACAAAAAATATTTTTCTTATTTTCTTTCTTTGTGAAGGGAGATGAAGGAATGCCAAATTGTAACCCCCTAAACCCGTCCTAGAAGAATAGACCGAATTTAGGAAGTTAAGTTTGAAAACTTTCCCCTCAAGAAATCCAATTTTGAAAATTATACTTTAATTAAAATAAAATAACATAAATTTAATAATAAATAAAAATATAAATACCATAATAGATATTCGAATGATTATATAAAATCTCCGAATTAAAATAATAGTAGATGAATGATAAAAATAATCTCAAAATAATAAATAGAAATCTGATTAAACTAAAATAGTTTCGTACTGAATAATAAAATAAGGAAATAAAATCTGAGATCCTCCAAGTACCACGTCATATAAAGCCCAGAAATATCTGTAAGAGGAAACTATGGGGGAGTAAGCTAAAGAGCTTAGTGTGTCTCTAAAGTGCAAGAAAAACCATAATCATAAAACATAATATTATTTTGAATGAAATCTTTTAAACCATAACACAAATCACAAGCGTATTGCAATGCACCCAACTACATCGCCGTCCGAAGAGTAAGGTTCCCCAGAACCACTCTCTACATCGTCACCAATCCAAAGTGGAATTCAGCCCGAAGGATGAAACCACTGAACTTCCTCCGTACCAATCTCATCCCATGCTCATACATACATGGTGATTAAAAATCAAATTTCATAAATCTGGTTCCATAAATCCGATATTCCATAAACATACTTCATAAACCATAGTCTATAAATTCATAAATCATAGTTCCGAAAATCCGATGTTTCGTAGATCAAATTGCCATAAATCAAAATTAAAACACATTCTGAAATCGTATGCATATGATGTCAACCATACAAACCATAATACATATAAATAATCACAAAGAGGTAAAACACCAACACATAGAAAAATAGTATATAATTTAATTATAGCACCGAAAGAAAACACACCTTAGCCGAAGAAAACTCAACCTATTGAATGACGTGTCTCTCACGATCAAAAGTATTAGATTCAACTGTATCAGTACCGGACTAAACTTGGGGTTGAAGGGATTAACGAACAATATAGAGTGGTGGAGATTATTACATAGCAATTTAACAAATCAATAAGGGATTTTGGCGGCATGAAACTATATAAAAAGTAGGGTTCTTGGGATGATCTTATTTGAATTATGTGTGTGTATATTTATAGGAAGAGTAAACCTAATTTAAGTAAAATAATGAAAGTGATATAGGATAGAAAAGAATAAAAAATAAATAAAATAATTAAAAGAAGACGAGTGGATTAGAATTCCATTTAAAATAATAATAATAATAATAATAATAATAATAATAATAATAATAATAATAATAATAATAATAATAAAACAAGAATTTAAGTTGAAAAAGAAGAGTCAATTCAACCATGAAAAAAAAGAATTAGAATTCAATTTGAAATTAAAGGATTTTATATATATATATATATATATATATATATATATATATATATATATATATATATATATATATATATATATATATATATATATATATATATTAAACAATTAAAAAAAGGAGAAGACGGGGAAGAAAACAAATTAAAATTCAATTTGATAAAAGTGTTATTTATGGATTCAGTCCTTAAACTTTCAAGAAATTTCATATTAACTTCTTAGTTTGACAAAAATTCTTATTTAGTCCACCATAGAAAATTATGGTTTTTAATTAAAAATTCCCAATTGTTAGGTTTTCAATTAGGGATTTCAAAATTAGGATTATAAATTAGGATTTTTTTTTGAATCTAGGGTTTACAATTTGGGCATAATTTTTGGGGTGTTACACAAATGTCCTCCCATATATTGATATCTTCGAAGAAAAATAGTCTTCAATTGGCAGATGTTTTGGGTTATCACTTCATTCAAGGACCATAGTCAACAATGCATGAGAGGAAAACTCACTCAAAGTTTGTATTTGGAATTCTCCCGTGATTCCTGAACACTCATTAATGTCTTCTCATTGGCCTAAATAAATTAGAAGGGTGCCACATTTCTAAAGTTGATCTCTGAATTCGATTATTGGTCACTCTTGCAACTAATATTCAAGGACCCGATAGAAAATGATATTGAAGATATATACATATATGTATGTGAGAACAAAAAACTAACCCATAACAAGGAATAAATGAAATATTTAAAGAATCAAGAAATGCAAAATGTTTTCCATTTTAGAAGAATTATGTAGGAAAAAAGCATTGAATACAAATAAACCGAAATAGCTTCCCTTAAAAAAAATCTCAATGCTCGCGGGCAAAAGTGATTGGGATGATTCAGGGTATTACTCTGTAACGGTCCTAAAACTACATACAGATCTCTTGTGATTCAACTGTCAATCATTGATCAAGGAAAACCTGAATGAATTTCAATCACTTCAATTCTATCATCAATTCTTCAATTATTTCCTTTACCAGCACAAAGACATGCCCCCTTTTGCTCATGTTCTGATGTTCTCATCAGATCTTGAATTAAGACTATCTTGCCTATAAGTTTCCTTGTTTCTTCAATCAATTTCTTGCTCTTTTCCATAGAATATTCAATCATTTGCATATGGAAATTAACAACTTCTTCTAGTGTTAACTCCTTAAAAGTACTAAATTTTATGCTTATTTCACATTGCATTTGCTTTCCTTTAAGTACATTTAGTTACATTTAGCCTTAAAATTCATGCATTTGCATAGGGAGTTAGGAATTGTGTCTATGCCAGTGCGAAGGGTTGCTTTGTTGGCATTATCACAGGTTTGACAGGGCAGAGCAACGCAGAAAGGAAGGAATGCGATGCTGAGTTGCTGTTGGCAGCGATGGACCAAAAATTGCCGAAGCACCGGTTGGCAGAGAAGAGGAGTTTGATGCCCGACCAAGCAGATGATGGACCTTGTACACATCAACCCTAGGATTGAAATATAGGATAAGATGATCAAATCCCTTATCCCTTGCGTATTCAGAATTCAAATTGAAGGCTTATCCTAGGTCACCCACGCACACTTATTTAAAGAATTCGAGCAAGCACTGAAAGAGAGGGAGGATTGATCGACGATCAGATTGGAGAGGCTGTACCGAGGAGACGTGGTTCAACCCAGCTTGACCGAGAGCCTGGACCTTGAAGGGCTACATCGACAGACCCCTTCTTTCCCATTCTCTTTGTTTAGTTATTTTTATTTTAAAATGATGATGCCATTGAGAAATGATGAAGGTTTTTGGTTGGATACCCCCACCATGAACTAAATTTATAGTTGGTGGGGAATGTTTGCATTTGAACGCTGCTTTTATGCTTAGTTTTTAATAATAAAAAATGCCTTGGCATTGTTTCCCCTATCTGACATGTTTTACAGTTTTATAAATTGTATCCAAGCGACCGGTGGCATTGTTTGCTTATTGCACCTTAATATCTTAACAAACTTAGGGGGCAACGATATTTTGCCAGTTATTAAGGCGAGATGCTTCGTTAGAAGATGCTCAAGTAGATTTACTTACTTCGAGAGTGAGTCTACCCCTTAGGAGTATAGATTGGAACTTAATCAAATTGATTTATGAAAAACTTTGCTATAGATATATATGGGTTTTTACATGGTTAATTTCAGGCATTGCCATCGATAGAGGAAATGCCAACCTTGAATCTGCTCGGCAATAATATCATGGTAGAACATTATTCAAGAATAGCATGAAAAGCGTGAAAACTAGACATCCATTGCCAACACTCATCACTCATTTAAACACTCCTTGTGCCAACGTTGTTTTCCTTCCACTTGTTTTCTTTTAATCACTATTTTCAAACAACTTCAAATCAACCAACACTTTTCCCATGACAAGTAAACAAGCAAAGCAATCAAATTCTTGGCCAATCCTTGGGGGATTGATACTCAACTTACCGATGTATTACTTGCAGACTTTCACACAAAAAAACTTACTTGGCACTGTTTTTATGCATTTCCAATATAGTTTCCACCCTTTTTCCAAACACTCACACAGTCGACAAGTTTTTAGCACCGTTGCCAAGGATTGCGATGAAATTTATTGTTTTTAAGCTTTTACTTGTCCTTCTTTTGATTTTTCTTTTTATTTCTTTGTTTTGACCGGTGTATGACTAAAACCGCCCTATGGTGGAATATTGGCCATACGATCCGAAAATCGAAAGAACCTTGCGAAGATTAAAGAAAAAAAAATTGAGAGGTGGCTCAACAAGGTAATGGAGGAAATGATGTGTTAAACAATGAGGAAAATCCACCTAATGACAATGGGATACCACCAGCTCCTGTTGCCCCAACCGTTAATGTGGAGGAAGAGAGACCTATTAGAGAACATTTGGTACCAAACATTGACAATTTGATGCCAGGACTGATTGGTCCTGAGGTAAATACGCCAAATTTTAAACTTAAACCGGTAATGATACAAATTCTTTTGAATGTATAACAATTTGATGGAGCACCTACTGGAGATCCGAGGCAACACTTGAAGCAATTCATGGAGGTTTTCCAGCTATTTCAGCAACTTGGAGTATCGGAGGATACACTGAAGCTGAAACTCTTTACATTTTCCCTGAGAGATAGAGCAAAAACGTGGCTAAGTTCTTTGCCACCTGGTTCTATCAGCTCTTGGGGAGATCTATGCCATAAATTTTTGGTACGATTGCAGCCACCTAAACTCACTGCCAAGCTGAGGGGTGAGATCATCACATTTAGGCAGGCTGATGATGAGACCCTATATGATGCTTGGGAGAGATACAAAGACCTATTGAGGAGGTGTCCCATGCATGGATTCCCGAAATGGACCCAAATGGAGACCTTCTATAATGGAGTTAATGTACAAACCATAATAGTTGTTGATGCTTCGGCATGGCTCACTGCTTGACAAAAACTATACAGAGGTAGTTGGCATCCTTGAGAGTATTTCAATCAATGATTTTGAATATCCTACTGCCAGACTTGGGACCGGCACTAAAACTGGTGGGAAATTACAGATAGATGAGCTCACATCTATCCACGTTGAGATTTCCAATCTTACTAGCATGGTGAGACTTTGCAAAAGAGTAATGATGCCCAAGAAGTTAAGGCATTAACCATATTCTATACAACATGTAGAGAGAATCATCACACAGAAGATTTCCCTGCCAAATCTAAGTCGATAAATTTTGTTGGAAATTTTAATCGTAATTATAATACAAATTCCAATACTTACAAAGCATGATGGAGACAACACCCAAATTTAGCTTGGGGAAATCAAGGAGGCAACCAATATAATGCCCAACGCCAAAAAAATGTGATGTGACCACAACCAACAAGAATTCCAATGAAATTACTAGAGGTCCTATGACTCGTGCAAGAGCTAAACTGATTCAAGATGCTGTGGAAAGTTTGCTTTGCCAATGCTGGAAAATGAATGAAGAAATGACAGCAACAACTAGATCTTGCAACGTTTTGAGTTTGTTGGAAAGTTGAAATAAGTTGCATAAGAATTTGCATGAGTAGTTGCATAAGAATTTGCATGAGTAGTTGCATAAGAATTTGCATGAGTAGTTGCATAATAGTTCATTCATTCCATGAGAATAAATATGCTTGTTTATGCATTTATGTAAGCACTTCATTTATGAAAATACTTCACTTATGTATGTGTTTCATTTAAGCATGTTGTAGAACTAATGTTTTGATATAATAATTGAAAAATGTTTTGGACTGATTTAAAAAGTATTTAAAACATTTACAAAGTCCAAACAACTTGAAATTGTGTTTAGGAAGTTTTCAAAAGGGTTTTTAATGTGTTTCAAAGGCCAATTTATACAAACCAGTCCAGGTGTTTCGAAACACCTTAGGGCGTTCCGAAACAGGGGATTCCAGTAGCATATTCGTTTCGAAACATGTTTCGAAACGGGCTTTCCCTGGACTTGATTTTTGCCCAGCGTTTCGAAACGGGCTAGGCCGTTTCGATACGCCCACGTGGCAATGAACACAACGGTCATAAACCCCAACGGCTATCTTCCCAACTAACTTTTAAATGTAGGCGTTTCGATACGGGCTTATAGTGTTTCGATACGCGTTCCGAAACGGCAAGGGGGTGTTCCGAAACGGGTACCCTGACAGACTGCAACGGCTCTTTCTACATTGAGCGTGTTTCGAAACGGCCTCGAGCGTTTCGAAACGGGGAGCAGCAGAACTGCATTTATGGTGGGAATAAAGTCCTCAACGGCTCCAATTTGATCCCAACGGCTAGTAACGGCTACAAACTCATTTGGGAGTATAAAAGGGACCTCCAAGCATCAAGAGAAGGCTAATGCTCAGATTGTCAAACATCAAATGATCAAGAAATTGTCTTAGCACTTAAATTGTCAATTATTGTATAGACAAACACTAGTGAGCCAAAATTGTCAAATTTTCTCAACTGTTTTAGGATTGGGTGAGTGCAAAATTGTGCAAACAAACTCCTATTAGAGGATTACAAGTTTGCTTTGTTTATCTCTTGTAAAGAGGGTTTCAATCAAGGCTTTGGGTAGAAAGCTTGATTGGTTGTAAGGGTTTTTTTCCTAAGCCTAGAAAAGGGGACGAATCAATTAGTGGATTGATTGTGAAATCCTTAGTGGGGAGCTAAGGTAGTGGATGTAGGTGCTTGTTAGAAGACCGAACCACTATAAATCATTGTGTCTTTATTCTTTCTAGCTTCCTAAACCCTTCCACCTAAAAATCCACCTCTCCACCACTTGGTGAGCATAATCGGTTGAACGAATCGAGCCCCACACAACTCAACAATTGGTATCAGAGCTTGGCTCAATCGAAGAGGGTTCACATCCTATTGAGAAGATCCGGCAAGCTCGATCACTATTTCATCAACCGGCTCAAATGGCACAATCAATCGACAAACCGCCTTTCTTTGACGGAGACCACTATGCCCATTGGAAGACAATGATGAAATTCTTCTTGAAGTCAAGAGATTACAAGCTATGGGACATAGTTGAAGATGGTCCGTTCGTGCCTCAAAGAAGTAAAGCGGAGTGGAGTGCCGACGATCGCAAGAAGATGGAGCTCAATTGCAAGGCCTTGCACATCTTGTTTTGTGCTTTTGGCCCATCCATCTATGAGAAGATGTCTTCTTGTGAGAGTGCCAAGAAGGTATGGGACAAGCTTGAAGTCACATACGAGGGGACAAATGAAGTCAAGGAGACCAAGATTGGGCTCCTAACCTTGGAGTATGAGAACTTCAAAATGGATCCGGAAGAGAACATCGAGAAGATGTTTGATAGGTTCTCCACCATCACCAACGGTCTTAAAGGTTTTGGAGAAGCCATCCCGGAAGAAAAGCTTGTTCGAAAGCTCATCTACTCACTTCCCGAGTCTTGGGACTCAAAGAGGACCGCCATCATCGAAGCCAAAAATTTGAAGACTTTGAAGCTTGATGAACTCATGGGGTCTCTCCTTACTCATCAAATCATGAAGAAAAATAAAGAGGATGAGAAAAAGAGGGAAGAAATTAGAGCTATGGGAGAGAAGAAACTCAAAGGGCTTGGCATCAATGCAAGTGCCATGGCTCTCAAATCCTCCACTTGCCATCGTTTCTACTCAAGTGAAGAGGAGGATGAAGAAGAAGAGATAGTTCATCTCTTCAAGAAGTGTGCCCCGTTCATGAAGAAAGCCTTGAGAGAGCTTGAACGAGAACCTAAGAGAAAGGAGAGGGCAAGCACTTCAAGCCATAAGAAGAAGGCACATTTGGCTACTTGGAGTGATGAAGACTCCACCGACGATGAACAAGCCAACCTTTGCCTTATGGCCATCGAAGAAGATTCAAGGGTAACTTCTAATTCATCTACTTCATGTTCTTATTCCTTTGATGAATTACAAGATGCCTATGACGATTTGGTTTTAGATTTTAAAAGCCACATTTTGAAAAACAAAAAATTGGTTTCAAAGTTAAAAATTCAAAATGATTTGCTTTCTAAAACCAAACTTGAACTTGAAGCAAAACTTGAAGAGTTTGAATTAAAATGTTTTGATTTACAAAAATTGCTTCAAAATGTTTAAGAAGAAAAAGATTTGATTTCCAAAGAGCTTGAAAAGAAAAACAATTTTGGAAAATCAAATTTTTATGTTAGACAATCTAGTGCCCCTAGATTTAAAAATGGTAAATGTTTTAGAAGTGTTTGGGTCCCAAAAGGACTAACCACTTCAATTAAAAAGGATGACATTGAAAAATGGATTCCTAAGGGGTCAAAAATTTGTGCTACTAACGTTCATGGATCCAAAGCAATTTGGATACCAAAAATTACTTGATTGTCTATTCCTAGGTGTGATGGAGATGTTCAACAAGTCAAACATTGAGGGGGAGCTCCATGCACACAAGGAAGAACACTTGAAGAAGAAAGGCTTCACATCCTACCTTGAGTTCAAGTGTTGGTAAAATTTCTAGTTGTTTTGTGCTTTCATTTGTTTATTTCTTAGTTTAAATTCAACTAGATGATCATTTATGATGGACTAACATTTCAATGATGCCTTGAGTAAGGGGAGCCATTTTTAAACCAAATTCTTATTTTTGTCAAAGTTTTTACCTCCATTGTTATTTTGAACTTAATGTTTTAAATTCTTTTTGATATAACAAAAATGGGGAGAAATGGTTTGAAAAATTGAATATTCAAATGAATAAGGGGGAGCTTTATTTGAATTAAAATTTTTCAACTCTTATTCACATTTTTAAAGTTAAAGGGGGAGAATCCCAAACAATTTTTCAAGTGAGTTTTATTATATCAAAAAGGGGGAGATTGTAGAACTAATGTTTTGATATAATAATTGAAAAATGTTTTGGACTGATTTAAAAAGTATTTAAAACATTTACAAAGTCCAAACAACTTGAAATTGTGTTTAGGAAGTTTTCAAAAGGGTTTTTAATGTGTTTCAAAGGCCAATTTATACAAACCAGTCCAGGTGTTTCGAAACACCTTAGGGCGTTTCGAAACAGGGGATTCCAGTAGCATATTCGTTTCGAATCGTGTTTCGAAACGGGCTTTCCCTGGACTTGATTTTTTCCCAGCGTTTCGAAACGGGCTAGGCCGTTTCGATACGCCCACGTGGCAATGACCACAACGGTCATAAACCCCAACGGCTATCTTCCCAACTAACTTTTAAATGTAGGTGTTTCGATACGGGCTTATAGCGTTTCGATACGCGTTCCGAAACGGCAAGGGGGTGTTCCGAAACGGGTACCCTGACAGACTTCAACGGCTCTTTCTACATTGAGCGTGTTTCGAAACGGCCTCGAGCGTTTCGAAACGGGGAGCAGCAGAACTGCATTTATGGTGGGAATAAAGTCCTCAACGGCTCCAATTTGATCCCAACGGCTAGTAACGGCTACAAACTCATTTGGGAGTATAAAAGGGACCTCCAAGCATCAAGAGAAGGCTAATGCTCAGATTGTCAAACATCAAATGATCAAGAAATTGTCTTAGCACTTAAATTGTCAATTCTTGTATAGACAAACACTAGTGAGCAAAAATTGTCAAATTTGCTCAAGTGTTTTAGGATTGGGTGAGTGCAAAATTGTGCAAACAAACTCCTATTAGAGGATTACAAGTTTGCTTTGTTTATGTAACACCCCGGTTTTGGGCTTAGAAGTTCTGGGCGTTGACCGGTTTGGTCAAAGTGCTGTTCGAATCTAAAGAGGTGAAATTAGGAAAGCCTAGTTCGGGTTGCATTAAAAATATGGAAAAATGTTCTAAAATCATCTTTTAATATAATTAAGTGAATTGTGAAATCAATTTTGAAAAATGGGTTTTGGAAGTATGACATTTTGGCTAGTGACCAAAATGTGAATTTTGAAAGTTTGGTGACTGTTTTATAAAGAGTTGAAACTTTGAATCCTTAAGGAGCTATTAATCCAAAGATGATTTCTCCAGATTTTTCTAAGATATTTTAAGTCTAAAATCTGATTTTAAAGGTCATTAAAATTGGAGGGAAGCCATTTTGGCTATTTTTGGATTTTGTAACCAACTTTGCTAAACTTTTTTTCTCTCATTTTCTCTCAAACCAAACACTACTTTCCAAGAGAATTGGATCTGATTTCTTCACCTAAATCCCTCCATTCAACTCTCATTTGATTCTAAATCATTGTATCTTCAAATCTCTTCAATTGCTAAGTGTTTCAACAAGGATTTTCATTCCAAAAAGTGGAGAAACACAAGTTTGGAGGTAAGAACGTCCTTCTCCTCTAAACTATCAGTTCTTTACTGAAATTCCCAAGTTATCAACTCTTAATTGATGTTTAATTAAAGGCTTTTGAGTTTGGAATTGTATCTTGGCTTATAATGCAAGATTTGATGGTTTTCATGATTTTTCGTTAGATCTGATTGATCTGTGATTTGAGATGTGTTTTTGATGTTAAATGAACTCTAAATTGATAAGGAAATGAGTTTTGATTAATGCAATCCCGGATAGGTTGAGTTTCCTAAGTTTAGCTTATGTTTCTTGGATGTTTTTGTGGTGATCTTGTGGATCTGTTGTTGCTGGAGGTATAAGGATGTTTGTAGGTTGTTTTTAGATGTTTTAATGTGTTAATGGATGTTAGGTTTTGCTGGTTTATGGCTGGGCTTTGTTGAGAAGTGGTTTTGATGCAATTTCGGTTGTGTTTGGTGGCCGAAATTGGAGTGGGAATGAGAGCAGCGAGTTTGAGTGCTTTCATTGAAGCTTTTGATGCTTGATGATGCATTAAACCTCTGCTTTAATGTGTTTAATCAGGGGAGGCATCTTTGGATCCAAGAGTTGTTGATCCGGAAGCTTGAATTGGTACTTCGGCAAGAGGCGAAGTGGAATCGGTGAGTGAAAATGGGTTTTCGGCTTTGAAACCAATGTCTTGGGAGCTTAGTTTAAGTCTAAACAACTTTGCTAAGCTCGAGCGTAAGTTTTCGGAATTTCTCTCTAGTGGTGGCCATGATTTTGTTGTGATGCGAAATGATAATTTGCATGTTTTACATACTGTTTTGGAAGCATGTTTTAGCATGGTTTTTGCTAATGATGTAAGCCATATGTTGAAGGTAACTCTAGGTAGGAGTTCCTTGCTTTTGTACATTGAAATGACGTGGTTTAATGCTTTTAAATGCATGATGAATATGGCTTGGTTTTATGCTTTAAAACAGTGATGTAAGTGATGAAAATGATGTATATTTGCAAGTGAGGTTTTAAAATGTTAAGGTCACTAAGGTGGTTAAAAGTCCTTGAGTGAGCCTTGTTACTTATGAACATCAAGGTGGTTAAAAGTCCTCGGATGGTTCATGTTGTGGACACTAAGGTGGTTAAAAGTCCTTAGGTGATCCTTTTCTATGGTGTTTAAAAGTCCATAGGCCAAGGTGTTTAAAAGTCCTTGGGATCAAGGTGTTTAAAAGTCCTTGATGTGATACATTTCATGGTGTTTAAAAGTCCATGGCCAAGGTGTTTAAAAGTCCTTGGGATCAAGGTGTTTAAAAGTCCTTGATGAGATACATTCTATGGTGTTTAAAAGTCCATAGGCCAAGGTGTTTAAAAGTCCTTGGGGCCAAGGTGTTTAAAAGTCCTTGGGGTGAAAGTTGATGAACTTGTTTTTAAAGAAATGGAATTTGTCACTTGTGGCCAATATGACATGTTATGATTTGATGCATGAGATGCATGTTTAAGTATGCTTTTGAGCATGTGTAAATGATGGTTTAAAGCATGTTTTATAAAGTGTTTTACAAATGCATTATTGGATGGTTTTTAAGAGCATTCCTCACTAAGCTTTTGCTTACGCTCTCTTCGTTTTCCTTAATTCAATAATGCAGAGCATTAGAGACCTTTTGAGGGCAGCAAGAAGGGCAAGAATTCAAGTGCAAGTAAAGCTCAATGTATGGAAGGTTTTTGTTAAACATTTTAGCTTTTGGGTGATTTGGCAATGGGGAAACCATGTGTATGTTTTGGGAGGTGTTTTGTACTCCCTAAGTATGTTTCTTGATGTTAAGATTGTTGGTCTTTGGATTGGATCTTTATATGCTTGTTTTGTAAGTTTGGTGCTTGAATATCTAGCTTGTGTAGGAAGCATGCCTATAGAATTGGGGCTTTTTGCATATGATGATGTTTGGTTGAATTGATGATGCTAATATGTTATATATATGTTGAATTGCATGCTGGTAAAGTTTGGTGACTTTCGGAGCATGATTGGTTGTGTAATTGCATGTTTAAAGTGGAGTTTTGGAGCAATCTGGGCAGGGTGTTTCGGAACAGCACCTACCGTTTCGGAACGGGTGCCTTAATCGTGCCCAGGCGTCCGAAACGGGAGGGGTCGTTCAGAAACGGAAAGGCCACTGCCAGACCCCCGTTTCGAAACGAGCTATGCCTGTTTCGGAACGGCCCCGCGTTTCGAAACGGGCTGTCTCCCGTTTCGGAACGGTTGACCGTTGGGGGCTGACATTGGCAGTTATGTGTTTTGAATTGTTTGCGTTTTGGTCCTAAAACTTGTTTGTGCAATTGTATGAGTTTGGGAAGTCCTTTTGAGCTGAAATTTCATAGAGAAGCATGAAACCTGATTAATTTCAAGTTGGTAACTTCAATTTGGATTAAGTCCCTATAATTATCAGAATTTACAATTTGGTCCCTAAAGTTGTATCTTGTTCAATTGAGTCCCTGTTTGATCTCTGATGTTTGTGATCTTTTGGTATGATGTTTGTGTGATCACAATTAGGTCTAAAGTGCATCTAGACAAGTTTAAAAAGAAAAAAAAAGGTCGTTAATCAAGGTTGACTTTCGGGTTGACTTTGGTTTTCCCCGTGTGACTTTCTTAATTCGGGTCAACCGTCTAGGCCGGGTTAAGGGGGTTACATTTGGTGGTATCAGAGCTGAGTTCTCGAGTAATTGGGAATGTTTGTATGCATGATTGAAGTATGTATGCTATGAATGCTTGTTGTTTGAAAGCATGTTCAGTAGTTTGAAATGTTGATGCAGTTGAGTTGTATGCTCTGATGTTGCATGTTGAGGGTACCCATTGCCAAACAAAAGCTAAAGGAAAGATGTTGTTTTGAAATGAAATTGAGCTTGAATACTTGGATTGCTTACCTTGCTGGGCCTGACTTTGTTTTATTTGTGTTGTGATTGCATGGTAAAAGTATGGCACCACGTAGAGAGTTAAGAGGTAATGCGAGAGCTACGGCTCCTAACGAGAATGAGAATGAAGAGCACACTGGTAGTGCTGTGTTACCCCCTCCTCCGCCTGGTGGTGGTGCTGGAGGTGCGAGAGCTGAAGCTGCAGCTGATGCTGGTGCTGGAGCTGCTGGACCAGAGGTTGGTCAGGGGCAAGCTATGCCTGATATGTCTGTTTTGGTACAAGCTATTGCGGGTGCTTTTCGAGCAGCAGTAGCTGGAGCTCAAGGAGCTGGGCATCAGGGAGATGCTGGAGTCAGATTGGCTTTGGAGCGTCTGCGCAGTCTTGGAGGGACTGAGTTTAGAGGTTTGTCAGCTGAGAGTTCTGAGGCTTGGCTGGAAAGTACCAAGCGTATCTTGGGTCAGATGAGTTGCACGGATGTGCAAAAGCTGGGCTGTGTTGTGTCCTTGCTGTAGGACGATGCTTATACATGGTGGACGACTACCATTTCTGGAATGGCTGAAGCTGATGTTACCTGGACATTCTTTCAGAATGTGTTTAAAAGAAGATATCTGGGAGTGAGATATCTGGATGAGAAAAAGCGGGAATTCATGTCTCTTACCCAAGGGAGCATGAGTGTAGCTGAGTACGAGGTACAGTTTGTACGGCTCAGTCAGTATGCACCAGAGCTGATACCTGATGAGAGGGCTAGGTGCGAGAGGTTTCGTTACGGTCTTGTGAAGGATGTTAAGATGTATTTGCTGGCCGCCGAGTATGATGATTTTGATGTGTTGGTGGGCCGAGCAAAGGACGTTGAGATGAACCTGAGTTTGTCTGCTAAGGGTGCTGGCAAGCGAGCTGCTGAGTATAGTTCCGGAGGTGGACGGAACAAGAGAGGACGTGATCAGAAGTATCAGTCCTCAGCCAGGAGAGGTGGTGGTGTGCCTGCTAGGGGTGGCGGTGCTAGAGCTGATCCTAGTGCTTGTTGGATCTGTGGTTCCCGTGGTCACTTGAAGCGTGACTGTTCTCGTGCTGAGAGAGTGGCACAAGCTCCTGTTGCGGCTGCTGGTAACGGGTGCTGGAGTTGTGGTTCTACAGACCACATAAGGCGAGATTGTCCGAGGATGGCTGGTGAGCAGGTGCGTGCTCCTGTTGTTGCTGCACCACAGAGAGGTTGTGGGCGCGGCCGTGGTAATTTCCAGAGGAGAGAGGAAGGTGGCCGAGGGGTAGCTCATGTTGTAGCTATTCAGCCTGAAGGTGGAGGCCAAGCGAGGGTGTATGCTCAGAGAGAGGGCAGGAATGATGCAGATGTGATTGCAGGTACCTTTACTTTGCAGTCCTTGTCATTGCTTTCTTTGATTGATTCTGGATCTACGCATTCATATATTCTTCGTGAGCATGCTGAATTGCTTGGTTTGCCTGTTGAGTCTTTGGATGTTGGTGTTCGGGTCACTAGTTCTTTTGGTGAGACTGTTGTGACTCGAAAGTTGTATAGAAGGTGCCCTTTGGTTGTTCAAGAGCATGTCTTTCATGTTGATCTTATGGAGTTGCCCTTCTATGGTTTTGATGTGATCCTTGGTATGGATTGGCTTGCTGAGCATCGTGCTGTTGTGGATTGTGAGAATAAGCGTGTTTCGCTTAAGCTTGCGGATGATTATGAAGTTGTGGTGGTTGGTGAGAATGTGAAGTTTCTTGCCAATGTGGTATCTTCTTTGGAGGCGAGCAGGATGCTGAGGCAAGGTTGCGAAGCCTATCTAGCTTTTGTGATGAACCCTAGCTCTAAGGAGTTGAGGGTGCAAGATATCAGGGTTGTAAAGGAGTTTCCTGGTGTTTTTCCTGAGGAGTTGCCTGGTTTACCTCCTAACCGCGAGGTGGAGTTTGGAATTGAGCTGTATGAGAATACAACTCATGTGTCCATTACTCCCTATAGAATGGCACCTAAGGAGCTGAAGGAGCTGAAGACGCAGTTGCAAGAGTTGCTCGATCGTGGTTTCATCCGGCCGAGTGTGTCACCTTGGGGAGCACCGGTCTTGTTTGTGAAGAAGAAGGATGGCACTATGAGAATGTGCATTGATTATCGTCAGCTGAACAAGTTGACTATCAAGAATCGGTATCCTTTGCCGAGGATTGATGATCTCTTTGATCAATTTCGGGGAGCTGCTGTGTTCTCTAAGATTGACTTGAGGTCAGGGTATTATCAGTTGAAGGTGAAAGATGTGGATGTGCCTAAGACAGCTTTCAGGACAAGGTATGGGCATTATGAGTTTCTTGTGATGCCGTTTGGGTTGACAAATGCTCCTGCTGCTTTCATGGGCATGATGAATCGTGTGTTTCATGAATACCTGGACAAGTTTGTCGTGGTATTCATTGATGATATTCTCGTGTACTCTCGTACTGAGGAGGAGCACGAAGAGCATTTGAGGGTTGTTTTGCAAGCTTTGTTGGAGAATCAGCTTTATGCTAAGCTGAGCAAGTGTGAGTTTTGGTTAAGAGAGGTGGTTTTTCTTGGGCATGTGGTCTCAGCTGAGGGGATTCGTGTTGATCCTCAGAAGATTGAGGCGGTGATGAGCTGGAAGGTTCCTAAGTCTGTTCATGAGGTCCGTAGTTTCCTTGGTTTGGCGGGATACTACCGAAGGTTTGTGGATGGGTTTTCCAAGATTGCTGCTCCTTTGACAAAGCTGTTGCAGAAGGATGTTAGGTATGAGTGGACAGAAGCGAGACAACAGGCTTTTGAGAAGCTGAAGGCGGCTTTGACGCAAGCTCCTATCTTGATTCAGCCTGAATCAGGGAAAGAGTTTGTGGTTTACAGTGATGCATCCTATGTTGGTTTGGGGTGTGTGCTAATGCAGGAGGGTAAGGTGGTGGCTTATGCATCGCGGCAGTTGAAAGTGCATGAGCGCAATTACCCTACGCACGATATTGAGCTGGCTGTAGTGGTTTTTGCTCTGAAGATCTGGAGGCATTATCTGTATGGTGAGAAGTGTACTGTGTACACAGATCACAAGAGTTTGAGGTATCTGATGTCTCAGAAGGAGTTGAATCTTAGGCAGCGGCGTTGGTTGGAGTTGCTCAAGGATTATGATCTGACGATTGAGTATCATCCTGGAAAAGCTAATGTTGTTGCTGATGCCTTGAGTAGGAAGGTAGCTGTTGAGTTGAGAGCCATGTTTGCTAGCTTGAGCATATCGCGTGATGGTGGTCTTGTGGCTGAGTTGCATGTGAAGCCCTCTATGGTTCAGTTGATCAAGGATAAGCAGTTGTTGGATGATTCCTTGGTGTCTCATGTTTAGGATATCGCGGAGGGTAGACCTTCGAATTTCTGTTTCAATGATGATGGTGTGCTGTGTTTTGGGAGTCGGATAGTAGTGCCCAATGATGCTGAGTTGAGGCGTGCTATTCTGACTGAAGGTCATAGTAGTCCTTTTGCTATGCACCCTGGTAGTACTAAGATGTATCGTGATCTTCGTGATGAGTACTATTGGGTTGGTTTGAAGAAGGACGTTGCGGAGTTCGTGAGCAAGTGTTTGGTGTGTCAGCGAGTTAAGGCTGAGCATCAGTTTCCTTCAGGTTTGTTGCAACCGTTGAAAATCCCTGAATGGAAGTGGGAGAGGGTTACCATGGATTTTGTATCTGGTTTACCTTTGTCTCCATCGAAAAAGAATTCGGTCTGGGTGATTGTGGATCGCCTGACGAAGTGTGCGCATTTCTTGCCTGTGCATACTACGTTTTCTTTGGATAAGCTGGCAGAGCTGTACATTGCTGAGATTGTGCGGCTGCATGGTGTGCCTAAGTCGATTGTGTCGGATAGGGATCCGAGGTTCACATCGCGGTTCTGGCAGTGTTTGCATCAAGCTCTGGGTACAAGGTTGCATTTCAGTACATCCTATCATCCTCAGTCGGATGGTCAGTCTGAGCGAGTTATCCAGATTTTGGAGGATATGTTGAGGTGCTGCGTGATTGAGTTCCAAGGTTCTTGGGAGAAGCATCTGCCTTTGGTTGAGTTTGCTTATAACAATAGTTATCAGGCGAGCATACAGATGGCACCTTATGAGGCTTTGTACGGGAGGAAGTGTAGGACTCCTCTTTGTTGGGCTGAGACTGGTCAAAAGTTGGTTTCGATGCCGGCTTTGTTGAAAGGGACCACAGAGAAGGTAAAGCTCATTTGTGAGCGGTTGAAGGCTGCTTCTGATCGGCAGAAATCTTACGCGGATTTGAAGCGTAAGGAGATAGAGTATGCGGTGGGTGACCGTGTGTTCTTGAAGGTTTCGCCTTGGAAGAAGGTGATGCGGTTTGGCCGGAAGGGCAAGTTGAGCCCTAGATACATTGGACCATATGAGGTGGTTGAGCGTGTGGGTCCTGTTGCGTATCGGTTGAGGTTACCTCAGGAGTTGGAGAAGATTCATGATGTGTTTCATGTTTCTATGCTCCGGAAGTATAGATCTGATCCTTCGCATGTGATGCCTGTGGAGGAAGTGGTTTTGAATCCGGATTTGACCTATGATGAGGAACCGGTGAAGGTTCTGGATTCGGATAGCAAGGTTCTTCGTGGCAAGACCATTGAGTTGGTGAAGGTGCTGTGGAAGCATCGCGGTGTTGAGGAAGCCACGTGGGAGCGGAAGGAAGACATGCTGAAGCAGTTTCCTTATCTCTTTCCTTCAGGTAAATTTCGAGGACGAAATTTCTTAAGGGGGGGAGAGTTGTAACGCCCCGGTTTTGGGCTTAGAAGTTCTGGGCGTTGACCGGTTTGGTCAAAGTGCTGTTCGAATCTAAAGAGGTGAAATTAGGAAAGCCTAGTTCGGGTTGCATTAAAAATATGGAAAAATGTTCTAAAATCATCTTTTAATATAATTAAGTGAACTGTGAAATCAATTTTGAAAAATGGGTTTTGGAAGTATGACATTTTGGCTAGTGACCAAAATGTGAATTTTGAAAGTTTGGTGACTGTTTTATAAAGAGTTGAAACTTTGAATCCTTAAGGAGCTATTAATCCAAAGATGATTTCTCCAGATTTTTCTAAGATATTTTAAGTCTAAAATCTGATTTTAAAGGTCATTAAAATTGGAGGGAAGCCATTTTGGCTATTTTTGGATTTTGTAACCAACTTTGCTAAACTTTCTTTCTCTCATTTTCTCTCAAACCAAACACTACTTTTCCAGAGAATTGGATCTGATTTCTTCACCTAAATCCCTCCATTCAACTCTCATTTGATTCCAAATCATTGTATCTTCAAATCTCTTCAATTGCTAAGTGTTTCAACAAGGATTTTCATTCCAAAAAGTGGAGAAACACAAGTTTGGAGGTAAGAACGTCCTTCTCCTCTAAACTATCAGTTCTTTACTGAAATTCCCAAGGTATCAACTCTTAATTGATGTTTAATTAAAGGCTTTTGAGTTTGGAATTGTATCTTGGCTTATAATGCAAGATTTGATGGTTTTCATGATTTTTCGTTAGATCTGATTGATCTATGATTTGAGATGTGTTTTTGATGTTAAATGAACTCTAAATTGATAAGGAAATGAGTTTTGATTAATGCAATCCCAGATAGGTTGAGTTTCCTAAGTTTAGCTTATGTTTCTTGGATGTTTTTGTGGTGATCTTGTGGATCTGTTGTTGCTAGAGGTATAAGGATGTTTGTAGGTTGTTTTTAGATGTTTTATGGTGTTAATGGATGTTAGGTTTTGCTAGTTTATGGCTGGGCTTTGTTGAGAAGTGGTTTTGATGCAATTTCGGTTGTGTTTGGTGGCCGAAATTGGAGTGGGAATGAGAGCAGCGAGTTTGAGTGCTTTCATTGAAGCTTTTGATGCTTGATGATGCATTAAACCTCTGCTTTAATGTGTTTAATCAGGGGAGGCATCTTTGGATCCAAGAGTTGTTGATCCGGAAGCTTGAATTGGTACTTCGGCAAGAGGCGAAGTGGAATCGGTGAGTAAAAATGGGTTTTCGGCTTTGAAACCAATGTCTTGGGAGCTTAGTTTAAGTCTAAACAACTTTGCTAAGCTCGAGCGTAAGTTTTCGGAATTTCTCTCTAGTGGTGGCCATGATTTTGTTGTGATGCGAAATGATAATTTGCATGTTTTACATACTGTTTTGGAAGCATGTTTTAGCATGGTTTTTGCTGATGATGTAAGCCATATGTTGAAGGTAACTCTAGGTAGGAGTTCCTTGCTTTTGTACATTGAAATGACGTGGTTTAATGCTTTTAAATGCATGATGAATATGGCTTGGTTTTATGCTTTAAAACAGTGATGTAAGTGATGAAAATGATGTATATTGGCAAGTGAGGTTTTAAAATGTTAAGGTCACTAAGGTGGTTAAAAGTCCTTGAGTGAGCCTTGTTACTTATGAACATCAAGGTGGTTAAAAGTCCTTGGATGGTTCATGTTGTGGACACTAAGGTGGTTAAAAGTCCTTAGGTGATCCTTTTCTATGGTGTTTAAAAGTCCATAGGCCAAGGTGTTTAAAAGTCCTTGGGATCAAGGTGTTTAAAAGTCCTTGATGTGATACATTTCATGGTGTTTAAAAGTCCATGGCCAAGGTGTTTAAAAGTCCTTGGGATCAAGGTGTTTAAAAGTCCTTGATGAGATACATTCTATGGTGTTTAAAAGTCCATAGGCCAAGGTGTTTAAAAGTCCTTGGGGCCAAGGTGTTTAAAAGTCCTTGGGGTGAAAGTTGATGAACTTGTTTTTAAAGAAATGGAATTTGTCACTTGTGGCCAATATGACATGTTATGATTTGATGCATGAGATGCATGTTTAAGTATGCTTTTGAGCATGTGTAAATGATGGTTTAAAGCATGTTTTATAAAGTGTTTTACAAATGCATTATTGGATGGTTTTTAAGAGCATTCCTCACTAAGCTTTTGCTTACGCTCTCTTCGTTTTCCTTAATTCAATAATGCAGAGCATTAGAGACCTTTTGAGGGCAGCAAGAAGGGCAAGAATTCAAGTGCAAGTAAAGCTCAATGTATGGAAGGTTTTTGTTAAACATTTTAGCTTTTGGGTGATTTGGCAATGGGGAAACCATGCGTATGTTTTGGGAGGTGTTTTGTACTCCCTAAGTATGTTTCTTGATGTTAAGATTGTTGGTCTTTGGATTGGATCTTTATATGCTTGTTTTGTAAGTTTGGTGCTTGAATATCTAGCTTGTGTAGGAAGCATGCCTATAGAATTGGGGCTTTTTGCATATGATGATGTTTGGTTGAATTGATGATGCTAATATGTTATATATATGTTGAATTGCATGCTGGTAAAGTTTGGTGACTTTCGGAGCATGATTGGTTGTGTAATTGCATGTTTAAAGTGGAGTTTTGGAGCAATCTGGGCAGGGTGTTTCGGAACGGCACCTACCGTTTCGGAACGGGTGCCTTAATCGTGCCCAGGCGTCCGAAACGGGAGGGGTCGTTCCGAAACGGAAAGGCCACTGCCAGACCCCCGTTTCGAAACGGGCTATGCCTGTTTTGGAACGGCCCCGCGTTTCGAAACGGGCTGTCTCCCGTTTCGGAACGGTTGACCGTTGGGGGCTGACATTGGCAGTTATGTGTTTTGAATTGTTTGCGTTTTGGTCCTAAAACTTGTTTGTGCAATTGTATGAGTTTGGGAAGTCCTTTTGAGCTGAAATTTCATAGAGAAGCATGAAACCTGATTAATTTCAAGTTGGTAACTTCAATTTGGATTAAGTCCCTATAATTATCAGAATTTACAATTTGGTCCCTAAAGTTGTATCTTGTTCAATTGAGTCCCTATTTGATCTCTGATGTTTGTGATCTTTTGGTATGATGTTTGTGTGTTCACAATTAGGTCTAAAGTGCATCTAGACAAGTTTAAAAAGAAAAAAAAAGGGTCGTTAATCAAGGTTGACTTTCGGGTTGACTTTGGTTTTCCCCGTGTGACTTTCTTAATTCGGGTCAACCGTCTAGGCCGGGTTAAGGGGGTTACAGTTTATCTCTTGTAAAGAGGGTTTCAATCAAGGCTTTGGGTAGAAAACTTGATTGGTTGTAAGGGTTTCCTCCTAAGCCTAGAAAAGGGGACGAATCAATTAGTGGATTGATTGTGAAATCCTTAGTGGGGAGCTAAGGTAGTGGATGTAGGTGCTTGTTAGAAGACCGAACCACTATAAATCATTGTGTCTTTATTCTTTCTAGCTTCCTAAACCCTTCCACCTAAAAATCCACCTCTCCACCACTTGGTGAGCATAATCGGTTGAACGAATCGAGCCCCACACAACTCAACACATGTAGGTTCATTAATTAAACTAGTTCATTCATTGAACTTGTTCAATTAATTCTTTAAGTTTGCATAACATTTTTATCATATTTTGATTAATATTTTATGTGTTTTTAGTGTCATTATACGTTGGGATTAAGATGGAAACAATTGAAGACTTTTCATCTTCTTCAAGGAGACATGCCATCTTTATCACCATTCAAAGAGAGAGTCTTTTTGAATTCCATGGGGGATGAAGCATTTAGAAGACTTTATTATGCTTTTATTCAGCCAATAAAGTTGAGAAATAAAGAAAGGAAGTGGAAGAGACACATACACTTAGATGCAAACATGGGCAGATTCATTCCAAGTCATCTACATGCACTTTTAAGAGCCAAGCAAGTGGAATATCAAAGAATCCATCACTTGGACGTGTATAAGTCTTCATTTAAGCCTTATTATGTCCAAATTCATTCTAAATTACACAAATGGCCAGCCACACTTGATAGGATTGAAGACAAACCATTGAATGTCATAAATTGGAGCCTTAATGCATTGTTTTGTCCATTCAAATTCTAGGCTGCCATGTACTATAAATAGGATGCTCATTTGCCTTTGTAGGGGACTTTTTTTTGATGAAAATATATGAGAGTGTTCTCTTCATTGTTCTTTAAGAACTTTATCGGCTTTCAAGCTAGTCTTGTGGCAAATTTTCCCTTTTCATTCCATTCTATTTATAGCGTTGGTTCCTAGCTTTCTAGCTAGCGGGTCACGTTCCACCATTCCACCATCACTTCCATTTGATTATATTGTTGGTTCTTAGCTCAATTATAGCTAAAGGGTCACAATCCAACCTTCTTCCATCATTTCACAAAGGGTAAGAACGTGTAAGGTTTGGGTCAAAATTCACTATCTTGTTGGTTCTTTCTTGTTCCACACCGATTCTATTCCATATATCCATATCAACTTCTATCCATTTTTTCCCTTACATCTATCTTTCAAACAATAGTCACCAACCATTCCAGCACCTATTAAAACAACAACTTTCACCATCTTTATTCCAAATACATCACTTCCACACTCAAGTTTCAAGTTTGCAACTTCATACTAGATCACGATCGGGCAAAATCACATACGAATTCAGTCATCACACAACCGGATACGTATCATTTGGCATCAGAGCTAGGTTGATTCAGTAAGTTAAGTGTTTCTAACTCCCGGTTTGCATAAAAAAGAAAAAGAAAAAAAAGAAAAAAAAGAAAAAGAAAAAAAGAAGAAAAGAAAAAAAGAAGAAAAAAAGGAAGTTTGGTTGTTGTTGGTATTACTCAATTCAGCAAATTATTATTTCCTATTGCCTTGTTATTTTCTAATCATTCTACTTTTCTACCTATAGCCTTTTTTTCCTAAACTCTTCCTTTCAGCCAATTTCCACAAGCAAACTTGTTAAGCCTTGAGTAAGTTCTCTAAGGACTTTGATAGGAGAACAAGAGCGGTAAAAGGCAAGAGTGCACATCAAGGGTAAAAGCCATCCCGAGTGAAACACGAGTGTGAGTGTTTTCCTTGGAGTGTAACGGTGAGAATTTGTGCTAGTGAGGTTTATTAGTTAATCACGTCTCAAGATTCCGTGAGAAACACTATTGGTGCTAGTAATAATGTTAACGTAGATGCAACTAACTCCAATCTTCAAGATGTTATCCGAGAGATGGACAGGTTGTTGCAACAAAGGTTGGGGCCGATGCAAGAACGATTAGATCATTTGGAGGAAAGATCTCAACGAAGGCATAATTCCGATCACGAGGAAGAGTATGAGGGAGATATGGACGAAGAACTCATAGACGAGCGAGCCTCCCAGCAAAGTTTGAGGCGTCGAGAACCTAGGTAGCAAAGAGCTCGGCCAAGAGTTGATGATAATCTTAGCAACATCAAAATAACCATTCCTTCTTTCCAAGGAAGAACGGATCCTGAAGCTTATCTTGCATGGGAAAAAAAGTTGAGCACATCTTTGAGTGCCACAACTACTCTGAGCTTAAGAAGGTAAAACTTGCAGCCATTGAATTTACAGATTATGCACTAATATGGTGGGATCAGTTGACATCTAGCAGGAGACGCAATGGCGAACATCCAATTTCTACTTGGAATGAGATGAAGGCCGTTATATGTAGGAGGTTCATTCCAACTCACTATCATAGGGAGTTGTTCAACAAGCTTCAAAATCTCACCCAAGGCAACCGTAGTGTTGAGGATTACTTTAAAGAGATGGAAGTAGCCATGATCCGAGCCAACATTGATGAGGATCGAGAAGCCACCATGGCCAGATTTCTATTCGGCCTTGATCCTAATATTGCGGCCACTGTTGAGTTGCAACATTATGCGGAGATCGAAGACATGGTTCATATAGCCATGAAGGTCGAGAGGCAACTCAAAAGGAAGGGCACAACTCGTGCCTATGGAGGCTCTTCTCCTAAATGGGGGTAGGGTACCTACAAACAAAAGGCATCCTTTACGCCTAAAGAACGAAGCGTTCCAACAAAGAGTGCCAAACCCATTGCCGAAACTAGTAAGGGAAAGAGCACCGCTATGTCAGTTCGATCACGTGATGTTCAATGCTTCAAATGCTTGGGGCGAGGTCACATTGCTAGCCAATGTCCAAATCGCAACACAATGCTCATTCGAGAAGATGGAGAGATCGAAACTGACCAAGAGGAGGAAGAAGATGATGTTCCTATCCAAGAAGAAAAAGAGATGGAACATGCTGTAAATGGTGAGATTCTTGTTGTGAAAAGAAGCCTTAGCGTGCAAGCCATAAAAGGAGAAGATCAACGCGAGAACATCTTCCATACTCGCTGCCATGTAAACGAAAAGGTATGCTTTGTCATTATTGATGGAGGAAGTTGTACTAATGTTGCTAGTACTTTGATGGTAGAGAAGCTTATATTGGCAACAACAAAGCATCTTCATCCTTACAAGCTACAATGGCTCAATGATGGGGGAGAATCAAAGCCACCAAGCAAGTTCTTATGCCATTTTCCATTGGAAAATACAAAGACGAGGTGTTGTGTGATGTTGTACCAATGCACGCTAGCCATATCTTGTTGGGGAGATCGTGGCAATTTGACAAAAAAGTTATACATGATGGTTATACCAATCGTTACACTTTCACCCATCAAACCAAAAAGATCACTTTAGCCCCTCTTTCACCAAAACAAGTCCATAAAGACCAAATCCACTTGAGAGAGAGTTTCAAAACAGCCAAAGAGAAAGAAAAAGAGTTTAAATCCAAAGAGAGTGACAAAAATGAGGGAAAAAAACCATTCTTTTTGCAAGAGAGAAAGAGATCAAAAAGTGTTTGCTTTCAGAGAAATGGGCACTTGTACTCATGTACAAGGAAAATCTTTTGAACACTAATGATCTTGATCATGGTTTGCCATCTTTTATTGTCTCTTTATTGCAGGAATTTGAAGATTTGTTTCCGGAGGAGATTCCAAATGGGCTTCCACCAATTCGAGGAATAGAGCATCAAATTGATTTCATTCCCGAAGCCATCATTCCAAATCGACCAGCATATAGAAGCAATCCGGAAGAAACTAAGGAGTTGCAAAGACAAGTATCCGAGTTAATGGAAAAAGGCTATGTGAGAGAGAGCCTTAGTCCATGTGCCATGCCGGTTTTACTTGTACCTAAGAAGGATGGAACTTGGCGTATGTGTGTGGACTGTCGAGCAGTAAACAAGATAACGGTAAAGTATCGTCATCCTATTCCTAGATTAGATGATATGCTTGATGAATTAAGTGGTTCTAACATCTTTTCTAAGATTGATCTTAAGAGTGGGTACCACCAAATAAGAATGCGAGAAGGAGATGAGTGGAAGACAGCATTCAAAACCAAGCAAGGTTTGTATGAGCGGTTGGTTATGCCATTTGGCTTAACTAATGCACCAAGTACATTCATGAGGTTAATGAATCATATACTTCGACCATTCTTGGGTAAGTTTTGTGTGGTGTATTTTGATGACATACTTGTGTATAGCCAAACTTTGAATGATCATGCTCAACATTTAAGGTTAGTATTGGATGTTTTGCGAAAAGAAAAGTTGTATGCTAACCTAAAAAAATGTACATTTTGCACTAACAAAGTTGTGTTCTTAGGTTTTGTTGTTAGTTCAAAGGGTTTGGAGGTTGATCAAGAAAAGATTAAAGCAATTGAGGAATGGACGAGACCTACTAACATTAGTCAAGTGAGGAGTTTTCATGGACTTGCTAGTTTCTATCGCCGGTTTGTTCCTAATTTCAGCACCATAGCCGCACCTTTGACCGGAGTTATCAAAAAGAACTCTAGCTTCTTTTGGGGAGACTAACAAGAGAAGTCTTTTTGTTTGATTAAACAACTTTTAACCAATACACCCTTATTATCTTTACCTGATTTTGATCAAGTTTTTGAAATTGAATGTGATGCATCAGGTTTAGGAGTTGGAGCTGTATTATCTCAAGAAGGACGTCCTATTGCATATTTCAGTGAGAAATTGAGTGGAGCAACTCTAAATTATTCAACTTATGACAAGGAGATGTATGCTCTCATAAGGGCATTAGAAACTTGGCAACACTATCTATGGCCTAAGGAGTTTATCATCCACACGGATCATGAGGCGCTGAAACACTTGAAGGGACAACACAAGCTTAATAAGAGACATGCCAAGTGGGTTGAATTCCTAGAAACATTCCCATATGTTATCAAATATAAGAATGGTAAGGAAAATGTTGTTGCTGATGCTTTATCAAGAAGGTATACTCTTCTTAACCTTTTGGATTCTAGATTGGTAGGTTTTTCCTTAATCAAAGAGCTTTATGAATCTGATTATGATTTTGGTGAAATTTACAAAGCTTGTGAAAAAGGAACATATGAGAAGTTTTGTAGGGTTGATGGATATCTTTTCAAGGAAGGAAAGCTTTGTATCCCTCAAGGATCCATTAGAGAATCGCTTATCAAAGAGGCCCATTGTGGAGGACTAATGGGACACTTTTGAGTGGCCAAAACGCACTCTATATTGCAAGAACATTTGCATTGGCCAAAGATGAAACGAGACGTGGAGAAGTGGTGTGAGCATTGCATCACATGTAAGAAGGCAAAGTCCAAAGTCATGCCCCATGGACTTTACACACCATTACCAATTCCAAATGCTCCATGGGAGGATATTTCCATGGACTTTGTGCAAGGACTTCCACGCACAAGGAATAACAAAGATTCCATTTTTGTTGTAGTAGATAGATTCTAAAAAATGGCTCATTTCATTCCATGCAACAAGACTAATGATGCTTCCCATATTGCTAATCTATTTTTTAGGGAAGTTGTGAGATTACATGGAGTTCCAAGAACTATTGTGTCTGATCGAGATGTGAAGTTCTTGAGTCACTTTTGGAGGACGCTATGGAGTAAGAATGGAACAAAGCTGTTGTTTTCTACAAATTGTCATCCACAAACGGATGGCCAAACTGAAGTTGTCAATCGTGTATTGTCTATGCTTCTTAGGACAATTATACGCAAGAATCTAAGGACTTGGGAAGAGGACTTGCCACATGTTAAATTTGCATACAATCGCTCCATGCATTCCGCCACTAAATGTTCTCCATTTGAAGTGGTATATGGTTTCAATCCTTTGACCCCAATTGATTTGCTTCCTTTGCCTATTGATCAATTCAAAAATAAGGATGGACAAAATAGAGCTGAATTTGTGAAGAAGCTTCACCAACAAGTTCGGGAGAACATTGAGAGGAGAACAAAGCAATATGAGCAGCAAGCTAACAAAGGGAGGAAACGAATAACTTTTGAACTCGGAGATTGGGTTTGGTTGCACTTGAGGAAAGAGAGGTTTCTAGCCCAACGCAAATCAAAACTTATGCCTCGAGGAGATGGTCCTTTCCAAGTGGTCAAGAGGATTAATGATAATGCTTATCAAATAGACCTTCCCGATGAGTATAATGTGAGTGCTACTTTCAATGTTGTTGATCTATCTCCTTATGATGCAGGTGACGATTTGGGGGCAAATCGCTTTCAAGAGGGAGGGACTGATGTGACCACAACCAACAAGAATTCCAATGAAATTACTAGAGGTCCTATGACTCGTGCAAGAGCTAAAATGATTCAAGATGCTGTGGAAAGTTTGCTTTGCCAATGCTGGAAAATGAATGAAGAAATGACAGCAACAACTAGATCTTGCAACGTTTTGAGTTTGTTGGAAAGTTGAAATAAGTTGCATAAGAATTTGCATGAGTAGTTGCATAAGAATTTGCATGAGTAGTTGCATAATAGTTCATTCATTCCATGAGAATAAATATGCTTGTTTATGCATTTATGCAAGCACTTCATTTATGAAAATACTTCACTTATGTATGTGTTTCATTTAAGCATGTAGGTTCATTAATTAAACTAGTTCATTCATTGAACTTGTTCAATTAATTCTTTAAGTTTGCATAACATTTTTATCATATTTTTATTAATATTTTATGTGTTTTTAGTGTCATTATACGTTGGGATTAAGATGGAAACAATTGAAGTCTTTTCATCTTCTTCAAGGAGACATGCCATCTTTATCACCATTCAAAGAGAGAGTCTTTTTGAATTCCATGGGGATGAAGCATTTAGAAGACTTTATTATGCTTTTATTCAGCCAATAAAGTTGAGAAATAAAGAAAAGAAGTGGAAGAGACACATACACTAAGATGCAAACATGGGCAGATTCATTCCAAGTCATCTACATGCACTTTTAAGAGCCAAGCAAGTGGAATATCAAAGAATCCATCACTTGGACGTGTATAAGTCTTCATTCAAGCCTTATTATGTCCAAATTCATTCTAAATTACACAAATGGCCAGCCACACTTGATAGGATTGAAGACAAACCATTGAATGTCATAAATTGGAGCCTTAATGCATTGTTTTGTCCATTCAAATTCTAGGCTGCCATGTACTATAAATAGGATGCTCATTTGCCTTTGTAGGGGACTTTTTTTTGATGAAAATATATGAGAGTGTTCTCTTCATTATTCTTTAAGAACTTTATCGGCTTTCAAGCTAGTCTTGTGGCAAATTTTCCCTTTTCATTCAATTCTATTTATAGCGTTGGTTCCTAGCTTTCTAGCTAGCGGGTCACGTTCCACCATTCCACCATCACTTCCATTTGATTATATTGTTGGTTCTTAGCTCAATTATAGCTAAAGGGTCACATCCAACCTTCTTCCATCATTTCACAAAGGGTAAGAACGTGTAAGGTTTGGGTCAACATTCACTATCTTGTTGGTTTTTCCTTGTTCCACACCGATTCTATTCCATATATCCATATCAACTTCTATCCATTTTTCCCCTGACATCTATCTTTCAAACCATAGTCACCAACCATTCCAGCACCTATTAAAACAACAACTTTCACCATCTTCATTCCAAATACATCACTTCCACACTCAAGTTTCAAGTTTGCAACTTCATACTAGAATCACGATCGGGCAACATCACATACGAATTCAGTCATCACACAACCGGATACGTATCACAATGTCCAGTAGCAGAATAACAATGCCCAACGTCAATATAATGCCCATCGTCAGAATAATGCCATGCAGGGGTCAACCATAATGTCATGCCACAGAGAGCACAAGACAGTTTCTATGCAGGGCAAAGGAACAACCATGGTACTTTGACAGAATACGTGGGGAGGAATGATGTAACTATCCAGAGTTTGGAAGCATCTATGCGAAACTTGGAGGTACAAATTGGACAGATTGCCAGTGCTCTTAGCAATAAACCCAGGGAGCCATGCCAAGTGATACGGAGGGTGCTAGGTAAAACCGCAATGAACAATGCAAAGTTGTAACTCTTCGGAGTGAAATAATGTGAGGCTGAGACATCTGTCAAACAACCAAATAGTTGTCAGGAGGAGAAGAAAGGACCAGTAGATGAACCTAAAGAAGCTAAGAAGAAAGAAGCGGACAAAAGCAATGCCAGACCGCAGACTGATGCCAGATTGCAGAGCAATGCCAGACCACAATCTGATCCCAAACCTCAGTCTGATGCCAACAAAACCTTGGTAAAGCCTGCTTATGCTTATCTACCTCCACCGTTTCCACAAAGACTACAAAAGAACAAGAAGATCAGCAATTTAAGCGCTTCTTGGAAGTACTTAAACACTTGCAAATCAAACTACCATTAGTAGAAGCTCTCGAATATATGCCCAATCATGTTAAATTCATGAAGGACATTTTGTCCAAAAAGAGAAAGTTGGGTGATTTCGAGACTGTAGCTCTCACATGGGATGTAGCTCTATGATCCTCAATCAACTGCCTCCAAAGCTGAAAGATCCGGGACGTTTTACTATCCCTTGTACCATTGGTAACAGATTTATGGGTAAGGCATTGTGTGACTTGGGAGCCAACATCAATCTGATGCCAATGTTAGTTTTCAGAACTTGGCATAGAAGCAAGACCTACCACGATGACACTCCAGCTGGCAGACTGATCCTTTTCACATCCTAAGGTTAAGATTGGGGATACATTGGTAAAGGTAGACAAATTTATTTTTCTAACTGATTTCATCATTTTAGATTATGAGGCAGATATTAATATCCTAATTATTTTGGGTAGACCATTCCTTGCCACAGGTTTGATTGATGTTCATAAGGGTAAACTTACTATGCACATGAATGATCAACATGTTACATTTAATGTGTCTTAAGCTCTTAAATGCGTAGATGAACCTGAGGAATACCAAGCTGATGAGACGATGGAGTCCATTTTCACTTTGGATGTGGCACAATTGTGCCAAGACGCAGATGATGATGCCAGAGAACTGGATGGCAATGATGAGATGAGTGAGGAGCCTGAAGAAACCTTGGAGGCTGAAGAAGTGAGCTATTTTGAGCCACTAGAGTTGGATGACAGAGAAATCAAGGCACCAAAACCATCAATTAAGGAACCACCAGAATTGGAGTTGAAACCTTTGCTAGACCATCTCAAGTATGCTTACTTAGGTAAACACTCAACCTTGCCAGTGATTATTGCTGCTGATTCACTAATGATCAGGAGGGAAGATTACTGGAAATATTAAGCAATTATAAGCAAGCTTTGGGTTGGACCTTGTCCGATATCTGAGGCATAATGCCAACCATTTGCATGCACAAGATTATCTTGGAGGAGTACCATGGTAAGACCGTTGAAGGCCAGAGAAGGCTGAATCTGAGCATGAAGAAGTAGTGAAGAAGGAGATTATAAAATGGCTTGATCCTGGGATAATTTATCCAATATCTAGTAGCTCATGGGTCATCCTAGTACAATGCGTGCCGTAGAAAGGTGGCATGATAATGGTACAAAATAAAAGGATGAATTGATTCCCTCCTAGACTGTCATAGGATGGAGCGTGTGCATGAAATACAGAAAGCTGAAGAATGCAACGCAGAAGGATCACTTCCCATTGCCTTTCATCGACCAAATGTTAGATAGGCTGACAGGTAAAGCTTTTATTGCTTTTTGGATGGTTATTTAGGTTATAATTAGATTTCCATCGCCTCTGATGATCAAGAGAAGACCAGCTTTACGTGTCCATATGGGACGTATGCCTTCAGAAGAATGTCGTTCGAGTTGTGTAATGCCCTGTCAACATTTCAACGTTGTATGATGTCCATTTTTTCACGACATGATTGAGCATAACTTGGAAGTATTCATGGATGATTTCTCACTCATTGGCAAAAATTTTGAGGAATGTATTCAAAGTTTGGAGCAAGTGTTGAGGAGATGCATTGAGACAAACCTAGTCTTGAACTGGGAAAAATGGCACTTCATGGTGAAGGAGGGCCTTGTTCTTGGGCACAAGGTAACCAAGAGAGGATTAGAGGTTGACAAAGCAAAAGTTGAAGTAATCGAGAAATAGCCACCTTTGACAAGAGTAAAAGGTATAAGAAGTTTTTTTAGGAAATGCAGGTTTTTACCGATGTTTCATTAAAGATTTTTCTAAAATTTCTAAACCTTTATGCTTGTTATTGGAACAAAATGTCACTTTTGCATTTGGTGATTCGTGTTCAAGAGTGTTTTAGGAACTTAAGGAGAAGTTTATTAATTCCCCTATAGTTGTGGCACCATATTGGAATGAGCCATTCGAGCTCATGTGTGATGCTAGGAACTATGCAATCGGAGTAGTGTTGGGACAATGGCATGGCAATGTTTTTCATACAATTTACTATGCTAGCCGGACGCAAAATGGAGCTCAACTAAATTACTCCACAACTGAGAAAGAATTTCGTAACCCCTTCGACCCGGCCTAGACACCCGATCGAACCGAATGAGCTACATTGAGTTTGCCGAAGCAAACCCGTGAAAAGATTATTGGAAAATGTCCATTTTTCTTTTATCTTATCTAGATGCAATTTATTAATCTATGGTGTACATGCTAGTAGCGGTTCAAATCTCACTCCAATCGGACATCAATAGTGCATTCAATTGCAATCACAAACATTAAGAGACCAAATTGCAAATATGGAAAATTATAAGGACTTAGCTCAATTTTAAGTTACCAACCCTTAATTAATCAAGTTCCATACTTCCATTCCAAATTTCAGCTCTAAACGACTATTCAGACTCATTTAATTGCATGCATAACAATCAGGGACCCAAATAGAAGAATCTAAAACCTTTATTAACCAAAATAACAAACATAACTACCAGGCGTATAGGTATGGCTCCAAATTGTATAGGTACGTGGGGTGTAACCCCCTCGACCCAGTCTGGGTGAAAGACCGAACCGAACGAGTTACACGAGGAAAATTGAAGTAAACCGAGAAGGTTTGTCTCAATAAATGACCCTTTTTTCTTTTTATCTTCTTTAGATGCGCATCATTAGCCTAAGAGTAGATACTCGCAGCGAAACAATTAACACCTCAAACCAACATTGATTAGGCACTCAATTGATTATAAACACGTTTTAGGGGTCATTTTGTAATTTTAGCAAATTACAAGGACAACTTCAATTTTTATGTTACCAACCTTAAATAGTCACATTACATGCCACTAAGACAAAACTCAGCTCCAAACGACCATCCAAGCTCATTTAATTGCATCCACAACATTCAGGGACTGAAACATAAAGAAAAAAAACTTCAAAAGATTCCAATAACCAACTTAATAACATGGCATTTCGAAACTGTTCTCACTAAATTTTGACCCTAATTTTAAATAATAAAAAAATAAAGAAAAAAATAAAAATAAAAATATACAAAAAAGAGAGAGTTTTTCCTTTAAATAATAAAAGACCCATCTTTTTAAAACAAATAAAAAATAACAAAGACCCATCTTTAAAAGCCCATTTTTAAAGAAAAAGAACAAAGCCCATTTCCGTTTCTAGCCCATTTTTTAAAAAAAAAGAAAAAATGAAAAAAGAGGAAAAAAAGAAAATGATTCTAGTAATAATGGTGGAAAATAAATATTGGAGAAGAAAAAGGAAATAAAATGAAGGCAAGAAATATAATAAATGTAAAAAAACAGCAAATAATAAAATAGCCAAAATAGCAGAAAAAAAAGAAAGAAATAATAAAAAAAGAAAAGGGGAACCAGCGCGCACGAGCTGGTTCCCCAACCAAACCCTCTGTCGTGTTTTCAAGGTGGTCGGCTGGCGTCTACTGGCCACGGCTTCCGACACCGTTGGTACCGGCCGGTCCACCTCGCCGCCGCCGACCCAATGCCACCAATCCTGCTTGCCGCCGCTGCCGCCTGTGCTCGCTGGAATTTGCAAAAAACTGAGACAAAAGCTCAAACCCTAGCCTCGAAACAAGGGGAAAATTCAGCTTCGATATTGGACCAAATCAGATAAGGATTGAGGGGTTTTACCGAGACAAAAGGGTCATTTTTAAAAGAAAAGCTTAAAAATGAAAAAAAGGAGGTTTTAAAAGAAAAATTCTTTTTGAAATGAAAAAAATAAAAAGGTGGGAAAAACATAAAAATAAAAAAGGTAAAATGTAAAAAGGGTCTTAGCTTTTAAAAAATAAAAAGTAAAAAAGAAATAAAGGTTTTTTAAAAGGAATAATAAAAGGGAAAAACTCAAAAAGAATAAAATTTACTTGCTTGTTTTAGAAATAGGTTTAAAACTTAGGATTGGGGACTAAAGCTTAGATAGAGACATGTTTTGTTGAAAAATGTTCTTCACAAAAAATAAAAAACAAACTTAAGCAAACTTAAACTTTAAATTAGGAATAAAAGACTTAGACGTTTTTAGGGTTTTTAAATAATCGAACTTAGAAATGAATAAAATGGTCAACACATTAAATCTCTTTGTTGTTTGAAAAAGTGAAATTAATTTAATGCGGTGTCTTATCAAACGAGAATGACGGGTTAGTGCCAGAAATGTTGGCGGTGACTAAAATTCATCTACCGAGCGATAAGGCCGTTAAAATAGACTAATATTCATTAAACGGACAAGTAAAGGCGAACCTTTTTGAACTTGCAAATTCCAGTTTTGAAAATGATTTTAAAACCAATTAGGTACCATTTTTGGGCGTCGTGGGGGTGCTAACCCTTCTCCACGTGTAACCGACCCCCGAACCTGTTTTCTGATTTTTTGCAGACCAAAACCGTTGTTTTATTAAAATAAAATGTTTTATTAAAATAACCCTATTCTAAAAGGGATCCAATCACACCTTTTTTCAAAAAAAGATTGGTGGCGACTCCATTTTTTTGTAAGTTTTTACCAAAAAGTCGAAGCCTCCTTCCCCTAAAAAAAGGCGGTTGCGACAGCTTGGCGACTCCGCTGGGGAAATGTTTTTGTTTTTTTAAAAAATAAAAACAAAAGAGGGTCAGGCCACAAATTGGTTTTAAATTGTTTTTCAAAAAAATGTTTTAAAAAAATATGGAATTTGCAAGTTCATAATAGGTTCAATTTATTTGTCCGTTTAAATGAATATAACTCTATTTTACACATTTAAGACTTAATTCCAAGCTCTATTCCTGAGCTTTGTCCCGTTCGTTTAAGTGGGGGGAACACACTTTGCTCATGTAAGAATATTGATTCTTCGTATGAGCCTAGCAAGTACCTTCGGGACTCATTCCCTTTGCCTTCGTAAGGATATTGATTCTCCGAGAAGGCTTTGGTGGTGAGTCCTCCTGAGTTGAACTCGATTCGTTTGTAGCCTATAATGGGTGAGAATCGAGAGCCTTTCTACCCTTAGTAGGGGACAACAAGGACAGCTCGGGTACCTTCTTAGAACCAAACCAAGTTTGAGAATTTAGAGCCTACCCCTAATAGAACCATGCGGAAAGCCTAGGGTGTTGAGTCGCAAGAATAATTCCTGGAGACATGTCCTGAATTGTTGGAATTCCGGACCAGAATTATCGTGCATTTAAATTGTTTTTGACTGTTTCATTTGTTTTTCCTTGCTTTATTAATCTCTGTTTCCTATCTTTTTTATTTTTGCATGTGCATCATTTCATATTTAGAAGGGGTTGATTCTAGAAAATTGTTCAATTATGAATGGAAATCTCTTTAAAAACGAGGAGAACCAAGAACGTGACAATATTGGCAACCGAAGCTGCAACCCTTCGTCAGTACATCAAGCCCGTTGGAGAAGTTGGCCAAGGCTCATGTGGCTAATTGAAAAAAATCAAGGAGTTAGGCGTTCAAGCAGAAAAACATTTGTAATTCAAAAAGATGTAATAAAAAACTTTCGTATTTAATAAAGAGTTTCCTTTCATGAGCAGCTTTTCGATGGAATTGATGGCCCTTCGACTGCATTCATGCATTTGCATTGTCTTGTTTGCTTTGTTGCTTGCTTTTATGAATTCATTTGTGCATACATTCATTCATATAATAAACTAATTTAATAATAAAAACGACAGAATATCCAAAATTGCTAAGACAACTCATAAATACGGTACACGAGCCCAAACCCGAGCCATGAACTCTGAGGAAAGATTGGAAACTTTGGAGGCGAACCAAAATAACATTCAAGATAAGCTAGAAAAAATGGAGGTTGACCTGAAACAACAAGTTGAGGCAGTTCATCAATAGACGGTTAGCTCAATAGCTGCTATACTAGGATTCAAGGACCCTGATGCGATTGAAGAAGGAGGGAACACTACTGCCATTCCACGATTCCTAAGAATAACCTTTAGGAGGGAGGCTGCTGCTATGGCCAAAACACCCATCCATGTAGCTGAATCCTCCACTCATGTTCCAAATGGAGAGGCCAACAATTACGAGGTGCCTGACCTCGATAAAATTATTGATAAGGTTCGAATTGAGAAGAAGTTGGAAGATAAGTACGAAATGTTGGAGGGGATGATCAAATCCTTCCAGAACAGATCTGCTCATGGTGGAATGGATGCCAAGGATCTGAGCTTGGTAACTGATTTAGTCGCACCACCAAAGTTCAAGATCCCAGATTTTGAGAAATATAATGGGACCACGTGCCCATCAGCACATCTTACTATGTATTGTAGAAAGATGTCAGTGTATGTTGACAATGAGAAGCTGCTCATTCACTGCTTTCAAGACAGTTTAGTAGGATCCGCTGCACGTTGGTATCACAGTTTAGTCAGGTGAACATCAAATTATGGAGGGATCTGTCCAGAGCCTTAAGTGAGCAATACAAGCATGTTTCACACATGGTTCCAACCCGTTTGATCTTGTAAGGGATGGAGCAAAAGCACCACGAGAGCTTCCGACAATATACACAAAGGTGGGGGGATGTAGCGGCACAAGTGCAGCCACCGTTGCTAGAAAACGAGATCACCCTGATGTTTTTAGAAACACTAAAGGGTCCTTTTTACGATCGCATGCTCAACCATGCTACGAAAAACTTCGCAGACATGCTAATGAATGGCGAACTGATCCTAGCAGCCATGAAGAGCGGGAAGTTGGACAGTGGGGAAACGAAGAAGACATATAAGAAGAGGGAGAACAATGAAGTCAATGATACGAATATCTATAACCCCAGTTATTCAACAGATGTGGTGTTCAACAAGCCCAACACCTTCAGCAAGCCCAACACCTCAGCTCCAACGGTTGCAAATGCCCCAAAAGGAGAACGAAGATATCAAGGAAATTCGAGGCTCTACTTTCCTCCCATCCCAATGACCTATGCAGACTTGTTTGCTGAATTGGTCAAATTGCAGATGGTGCTGCCAAGACATATCCCTCAGTTCTCACCTCCCTATCCACCGTGGTACGACGAGAAAGCCCAATGCGAATATCATGCAGGAGTGAGGGGGCATACCATTGAGAACTGAACTTCATTCAAAAGGGTGGTGGATGATTTAAGAAAATTAGACATGTTATCATTCGAAACTTCCGAAGAAAAAAGGAAATCTGTTGCCAAATCAACAGAAGAATGGAATAAATGCCATCATAGAGGAAGAAGCTCACGCCAACAAGAAACATGTTTCCGAGGTTAAGACATCCATGAAATGGGTATGGACCCAGATAGTCAAAGCCGGGGTGATAGAAGGGAAATTTGAAGAAGTAACGATAAAAGGATTGTATTGTGAATACCACCAGCAGGAGGGGCATGAAATTGAAAATTGCTTGAAGTTTAAGCAGTTAATACATGCGAAGATTGAATGCAAAGAGTTAGAATTTTATGTGCAGAAAGAACAAGGGATGAAAGTCTGCGCATTAGAGGAATCATCCTCTAAAAAGATCTACACAGGAATGAAGCCTTTGGTGATCAAGACCAATGTAAGGGTTAGTGAACCAGCTAGGAGTGTGACTCCACGATTGATTGTGAAGGCACCAGCCCCATTTCCCTATAAGGACAGTAAACAAGTCCCTTGGAACTATGCTTGCACAGTAACAGATCCAAGGAGATCGATAGTTGAAGAAGAAGGAAAAGAAGAACCTATTAATGAGGTAGGTCGTTTCACAAGAAGTGAAAGACTTTATTCGGCACCAGAAATTGAAGATAGAGATGCAGCACAGAGAAGGATGCTAATCAGCAAGATAAGGAAGGGGAAAAAGACTTCTTCCAAGAGAAAACACCAGTGATTCATGAACTAGTGAAAGAATCAGAGGCTCAAGAGTTTCTGAAAATACTCAAGCATGGTGAATACAGTGTGGTGGAACATCTACATAAACTTCCAGCCCGAATTTCTATGCTATCGTTGCTATTGAGTTCCGAGGGTTATCGCGATGCTTTGTTGAAAGTGTTAAACAAGACATTTGTGTCAAAAAAGATCACGACTGACAAGATGGACATGTTAGTCAATAATATTGCGGTCAATAACTTCATATCGTTGCTATTAATCACGGTTGGTGCGGAAGAAGAAATCATTGCATCAGTGATCACTGATACACCATACATTCAAGTAGATGAGGGGACATTTGAGTGTCATTTCAGAACATTGGAGTTAGTCAATGCAACCTTCATCACTGAAGGAAGTAATGTGCCATAACCAGAGCTGTCAAGTTGCACGAAGATGCAATTGAAGCAAACACTTGGAAAAGGAGCCAAGGTTGGATTGGGATTTGGAAGAAACCATCAAGGAAGGCTTTACCCAGTGGAGATCCCAATAAAGAAAGACCGATTCGGTTTGGGCTTCAAGCCCACCAAATGGCAAAGAAAAGCGGAATTCAAAAAGCAACAAGAGAGAAGGAAGTCGAGGTTAAGTGGAGAAGAAGTTGACTGGGAGCCATTGACGTACACACCCTTAAGCGTCACTTTCAGGGCTGGAGGACTCTTAGACCCTAATGCCCGCTTCGACAAGGAGGAGAAAGGGAAGGATGAATTATGCGAGGTTTTTGAGAATTTAAGCTTTAACGCCATCACAGACGAGGAGGAAGAAGAAAAAAAAAATTTGTCCAAGATTTGCCCCTGCACTAAACTGAAGAATTGGACCGCGGAAGAAGTCCCTGAAGTTTTTAGGACTGCCTAAGAGTATTTCTCAAAACCAACTCTTTTACCCTTAGGCCCTGGGGTAATTAGAGATCTTATGTAAAAAGGGTCTATGTCAAAACCGTTATTCTAATTTCAATAAAAGATGCATTTTTTTCCAATTACATCTTGTGGCAAACTTTCTTTCACAGCACCAAAAAACCAAAAAAAGATCATAAAAACCCAAGAGCAAAAACAAACCCTTAAAAACATAACATTTCATTCATTCATTCTTTCTTGGTATATATTTTTGTCTCTTTTTATTTGCAGGTTTTTAGATATCAATGGTCTAAATGACTCAGAATCAGATTCCGAGGTTAATATTGAGTTACCATTATGTTTAGAGGAAGTTGAGATTACTAATGATGAAGAAGAGTATGACTTGTCTGAGGATCTGCTTAGAATGGTAGAAGGAGAGGAAAAGCAAATTCTTCCCCACAAAGAAGAGTTAGAGGTTTTGAATCTTGGAACTGAAGAAGAAAAGCGCGAAGTAAAGATCGGTACCACCATCTCAGTTGAGACACGACAACATTTGATTGAGCTTCTACAAGAATATAAAGACATATTCGCCTGGTCATATCAGGATATGCCTGGCCTCGATACAGATATTGCCATGTATAAGCTTCCTATAAGAGAAGGATAGGAGCCAATAAAGCAAAAGCTTAGAAGAATGAAGGTTGATAAACTAATGAAAATCAGAGATGAGGTCAAGAAGCAGTACAATGCAGGATTCCTCGAAGTAGCTAAATATCCAGAATGGGTGGCAAACATCATCCCAATGCCTAAGAAGGATGGAAAAGTAAGAATGTGCGTCGACTACAAGGATCTTAATAAAGCAAGCCCTAAAGATAATTTTTTGCTTCCACATATCGACACCTTGGTCGACAATAGAACTGGCCATTCCCTTTTCTCGTTCATGGACGGATTTTCTAGATACAATCAAATAAAGATGTGCCCAGAAGACATGGAAAAGACTAATTTTGTAAAGCTTTGGGGAACCTTCTGTTATAAGGTAATGCCTTTTGGATTGAAGAACGCAGTGGCAACTTATCAGAGAGCTATGATCACTCTTTTCCATGACATGAAGCACAAGGAAATAGAAGTTTATGTGGATGATATGATCGCCAAGTCCAGAACTGAAGAAGAACATCTAGCGAACTTGAGTAAGCTTTTTCAAAGACTGAGAAAATTTCAATTAAACCTCAATCCAGCCAAGTGCACATTTGGGGTAACTTCTGGGAAGTTGTTAGGCTTTGTGGTAAGTATAAGAGGAATTGAAATCGACCCAAACAAGATAAAGGCTATACAAGAGCTTCCACCTCCTCAAACACAGAAGCAAGTTCGAGGATTCTTGGGAAGGTTGAATTACATAGCCCGATTCATTTCCCAACTTACGAATAAATGTGATCCAATATTTAGGTTGCTGAGAAAGAACAACCTGGGGAGCTGGAATGAAGAATGCCAAGCAGCTTTAGAAAAGATCAAGGAGCAATTAACTAATCCTCTAGTGTTAATGCCACCTGTTTCGGGGAAACCGTTAATACTTTATATAACGGTGTTTGAAAATTCAATGGGCTGTGTACTAGGGCAGCATGACAAAACTAGAAGGAAGGAAAGTGTAACCCCCTTAGCCCGGGCTAGACGCCCGACCCGAACTAAGAAGATTACACGGGGAAAACCGAAGTAAACTCATTAGAGTCAACCTCGATTAGCGACCCTTTTTTCTTTTATCTTCTTCTAGACGCATATTATTATCCTATATGTTTAGCGAAGCAACTAGGTGAAAACGACACAACGATCGGAGTCCAATTAGGGGTTCAACTTCATACATTTGAATTTTAGGAACTAAACTGAAATACATGGACTTTCAAGGATTTAAAGTTACCAATCTTCAATTAGTCATGTAACATGCCAACATGCCAAAATTCAGCTCAAACGGATCATCCAAACTCAATCAATTGCATACATAATATTTAGGGACCAAAATGCAACCTTTCCAAACTTTAAAAGATACCTTTAACTGAAATTTAACTACCCGTATCGATACACTTGAGCCTATATCGATACGTGGGAAGACATTAGCTAAAGAAGGGTTGAGCGTATCGAAACGCTTCCCCGCGTATCAGTATGGCCTTCAAACATGGCCTAGGCGTATCGATACGAGGGCAATCCGTTTCGATACCCCTGCACAGAAATGTCTCATTTTGCCTTAGCATATCGATACGCTTTCCCATGTATCGATACGCGTACCAGATTGGCTTAATCCAACTTCATTTAAACATACAAAACACATCCAATCTAGCTCAAAACATGCACACAAGATATTATCTATCTAATAGACTTATAAACACCATCAAACAGTAAAACATACTCATCACCCACTTCATATCATGATGACATTTTAACTATTCTAGCATGCTTAAGATACCAAGCTAAAGCAAAGGTAAAACACCATAACCAAACCATTGAACCACATATAGGCCAAATACAAGTCCACAATCAGAAACTAAACATGTTTGAAACAACAAACATCACCAACAAAATCAGGAAGTAGAAATCCCACCCATTTCCACTTATTACACTAAGGGTGAATCACATACATCTCTTAAACAAAGCCTTGGAATCCCCTTGCTTTTGGGCTGTCTTGAAGAACTCAACTCTCTGCATTGATGAAACAAATGAACGTAAGCACATAGCTTAGTGAGGATCGCTAAACAACATTTATCAATGCCTTTCACATGACTTGCAAAACCACCACTTTTATCACATGCCTTTTCATAAAACATGTCTCCTCTAGACATCAATGCATTTTATAAATACATGCGCATATGCAACAATTTAAAACAACAATTAAACCATTGCTCATGCTTCACCAAGCGTCTCATGCATTCTTGCATCACTTACAAGCATCTCATGCTTCACATTATTTATTTACATTATATTGGCTCACAAGTGATAGTCCACAAACCATTTCAACACAAGACACAATCGGATACGCGGATTACAAGCGTTGTCCCACATGCTTCATACATACTACCAGACTACACAAGGTGGAGATCAATGGCACAATCACAACCCCTCAACACCCGTGACGGAGATCAATGGCACAATCACAACCCTTCAACATCACTAATCGGTAGTTGTATAATTCCACTAACGAGAGTATGTGACACATACACAAGACACACACACGAGACTAACCATTCACCGTTGTGATCTTAACCTCAATCGTTAGTGTACTTGGATGGAGATTACGGCACAATCACAACCCCTCGACATCCAAGGCGACTTTATTCACGGTGCACCCAATCCTATAGCCGGCTAACTATATCCGATTTAAGTAACCAAAAACCATTTACATCACTTGCCAATAAAATCATTTAACCTCATTAATCCACTGTTTTAAATGCATAACCACAATGCCATTTCTACAAACATAACATGCTTAACATCATATCCATTCAACACGTGAAAACCAAGGATCACTTACCTAGTGCATCCTTAACATAATGGCATTAAAATCCAACATTAAACCATGCTTATACATGCTTAAAAACAGTAAACAAAACCACATTTATCTCAAGTGCATTTTCATCAAAACATAGCACATTTCCAAGAGAGAACATTCGAACCACTTACTCTTGAGCTTAGCTAAGTGTTTCAAACTTACACTAAGCTCCCAAGACCACGCCCAAGTGTTACAAAGCAGGAATTGCATTTCCACTCACCGATATGCGAAGCCTTGCTTGCCGACATAGAAATTACCCTTCTGGAGCCTCCAACAACTCCTCGTTTGTTTTCGGATCAAGATCCCCATTTTTCACATCATCAAAACAGAGATCCAAATGCATTAAAATGCATTCCAACACAAGCAACAATTCACAAAATCGTTGCTCACCCAAACTACACCAAAAAAACCCATCCAAAACAACCGAAAACTCAATCGATTGCTTCCAAAACTAAACCCAGCCAACATACATCACTTCCAAAGCATAATAAACATCAAAGCACATCTAATAAACAACCTAACCCAACCTTATACCTCCAGCAAGCAAGATTCCACCATTTCACCTCAAAAACCCTCTTAAAACAACCAAGAAACTCAATGATCTCAAGGATTTCGGGATCTATGTTATCAACACATCATTTTAACATATAAATCAACTTAAAACTCAATTAAAATCAACACAAAATAGAGCTTAACTCAACAAGTCCGAAAATTATGTTTTTACAAGATTTTGATCTCCAATCAAAACTATAATGAAAACCCAACCAAAAATAGCATTTAGAAGCCAAATATCTTGGGAATTTCAATAAAGAACTTAGATAAGAGGTTGAGAACGGGATTTACCTCCAATCCTTGCTTCCCTCAATGAATGACAAGTTTTCCTTAGCAAAATCTTGAAGAATTAGGAAAGATTTCTTGAAAATGATTTAAGAAATGTTGAGAGAGTTTTTGGAAGAGAGAATTCTGGAAAAAGATGAGTGAATTAGTGTTTGGCTGAAAATGAGAAAGAGTTGGTAGTTACGTAATTGAATATCTCACTTTAACTAACTATATTAATTAATTAAAATAAATCTAATTAAAACCATTTAATTAAAAGCCTTTTAAAACACATGTCATATTGAGGAATGGTCAAATTGACTTAAAGCCCCCTAAAGGTTCTAAGATTTTGGCTTCCACCTTAAAAATCACATTTTCCCACTTTTGAAACTTTACAATTTGGTCACTACTCAAAATGTCCCACTTTCGAAATCCATTTTGTAAAATTGACTTGACCAACCCCTTAAACATATTTTTAGAAGATTTTAGCAATTTTAGCCACATTTTTATCCTATCCCGATCCTTGATTTCCTTAAATCACCTTATGTGACTCGAACCGTTCTCGACCGGTCCAATCCGATGTCTAAAACATCTAGGCCCAAAACCAGGGTGTTACAACTCTCCCCCACTTAGGAAATTTCATCCTCAAAATTCTTACCTGATGGAAAGAGATTGGGAAACTGCTTCAGCATATCCGCCTTGCTTTCCCACGTGGCCTCCTCAACTCCTCGGTGTCGCCACAACACCTTCACAAGCTCTATCGTCTTGCCACGAAGAACTTTGCTACTCACTTCCAGAACCTTCACTGGTTCCTCATCATACGACAGATCCGGATTCAACTCTATCTCCTCAATAGGCATCACATTCGAAGGATCAATCTGTACCTCCTCAACATGGAGACATGAAACACATCATGTATCTTTTCCAACTCTGCAGGCAATCTCAACATATATGCCATAGGACCAATACACTCCACAATCTCGTAAGGTCCAATGAACCTTGGGCTAAGCTTACCCTTACACCCAAATCTCATCACCTTCTTCCAAGGCGATACTTTCAAGAACACACATTTGCCAACCGCGAACTCAATCTCCTTACGCTTCAGGTTCGCGTAAGACTTTTGCCTATCCGATGGTGCCTTCAAACACTCACAAATGAGCTTCACCTTCTCGGTGGTTCCCTTTAGCATAGCCGGCATCGAAATTAACTTTTGCCCAGCTTCTGCCCAACAGATAGGGGTTCTACATCTTCTCGCATACAAAGCCTCGTATGGAGCCATTTGTATACTTGCCTGGTAACTGTTATTATACGGAAACTCAACCAACGACAAGTGCTTCTCCCAAAAACCCTGAAAATCTATCACGCAACATCTCAACATGTCCTCAAGAACCTGGATCACGCGTTCTGAATGTCCACCCGTCTGAGGATGATAAGAGGTACTGAAATTCAACCGTGTACCCAAGGCTTGATGCAAACATTCCCAAAATCACGTTGTAAACCTCGGATCTCTATCCGACAAAATGGACTTTGGCACACCGTGCAACCGCACAATCTCAGCTATGTACAACTCAGCCAACTTATCCAAGGTATACGTAGTATGCACAGGCAGAAAATGTGCACAATTTGTAAGCCGATCCACAATCACCCAAACTGAATTTTTCTTTGATGGCGACAAGGGCAATCCTGACACAAAATCCATGGTGATTCTCTATCACTTCCATTATGGGATTCTCAGAGGCTGCAATAACCCAGAAGGGACCTGATGCTCAGCCTTCACTCGCTGACACACCATGCACTTACTAACGAACTCATCTACGTCCTTTTTCAACCCCACCCAATAGTACACATCTTTCAAATCACGGTACATCTTTGTACTACCAAGATGCATAGCAAAAGGACTACTATGAGCTTCAGTCAGAATAGTGCGCCTCAACTCAGCATCATCTGGCACCACTATTCGACTCCCAAAGCACAAAACAACATCATCACTAAAGCTGAAATCTGAAGGTCTACCCTCCGCAATATCCTGAACATGCGGAACAAGAGAATCATCAAGCAATTGTTTATCTTTGATCAACTGTATCATAGATGGTTTCACTTGCAATTCTGCAATAAGACCACCATCACGCGATATAATCAAGCGAGCAAACATCGCTATCAACTCCACAACCACTTTCTGGCTCAAAGCATCAGTTACAACATTAGCCTTGCCCGGGTGATACTCGATCGTCAGATCATAATCTTTAAGCAACTCTACCCAGCGACGTTGCCTAAGATTCAACTACTTCTGAGACATGAGATACTTCAAGCACTTATGATATGTAAACACAACACACCCCTCACCGTACATGTAATGCTTCCAAATCTTCAAGGCAAACACCACAGCCGTAAGCTCAAGATCATGAGTAGGATAGTTGCGCTCATGCACCTTTAACTGTCTAGATGCATAGGCCACTACCTTACCTTCATGCATCAACACGCAGCCCAAACCAACAATGGACGCATCACTATAGACCACAAACTCCTTACCAGATTCAGGTTGAACCAGAACAGGAGCTTGCGTCAAGGCTTCTTTCAGCTTCTCAAAAGCTTGTTGTCTCGCATCAGTCCACTCAAAGCGAACATTCTTCTGCAACAACTTGGTCAAAGGTGCAGCAATCTTCAAGAAACCCTCGACAAACCTACGGTAGTACCCAACCAATCCAAGGAAACTCCACACCTCTGTCACTGACCTAGGCACTTTCCAGCTCATTACATCCTCTACCTTGTGCGGGTCAACGCGAATACCCTCAGCTGACACAATATGTCCAAGGAAGACCACCTCCCTAAGCCAGAACCCACACTTACTCAGCTTAGCATACAACTGATTTTCCAACAACGCTTGCAAAACAATTCTCAAGTGCCTATCATGATCCTCCTCGGTACGCGGATACACAAGGATATCATCGATGAACACCACCACAAATTGATCCAAGAATTCATGGAATACACGATTCATCATGTCCATGAGAGCAGCAGGCGCGTTGGTCAAACCAAACGGCATCACCAGGAATTCATAATGCCCGTACCTCGTCCGAAAAGCTGTCTTAGGTACGTCCACATCCTTCATCTCAACTGATAATACCATGATCTCAAATCTAACCTAGAAAACAATGAGGCTCCCCGAAACTGATCAAAGAGATCATCAATTCTAAGCAAGGGATACTTGTTCTTGTTCGTCAACTTGTTCAGTTGCCGATAGTCTATGCACATCCGCATTGTCCCATCCTTCTTCTTAACAAACAAGACCGGTGCACCCCAAGGTGACACACTCGGCCGGATGAAACCCCGGTCCAACAACTCCTGCAATTGCGTATTCAACTCTTTCAGTTCCTTAGGTGCCATGTGATAAGGAGAAATGGACACCGGAGTTGTATTCTCGTACAACTCTATACCAAACTCAACTTCCCTATTTGGTGGAAACCCATGCAATTCTTCCGGAAAGACACCCGAAAAATCGTGAACAGTTCAGATGTCCTGCACACACACATCCTTGATGCCAGGGTTCATCACATAAGCAATGTAAGCCTCGCAACCCAACTTCATCATACGGTTTGCTTCCAAAGCCAAAATCACATTCGACAAGAATTTCACATTCTCGCCTACTACAACTACTTCATAATCATCGGTCAACTTTAAGGTGACTCGCTTGACATCAAAGTCAACCACCGCCCTATGCTCCGACAACCAATTCATGCCAAGGATTACATCAAATCCGTAGAAAGGTAACTCCATCAAATCCACAAGGAAAACATGTCCTTGTACAGATAAAGGGCATCTTTTATACAACTTCCTAGTGACTACAGTCTCACCAAAAGAACTAGTCACTTGCATTCCTACTTCCAGCAACTCAACAGGTATATCAAGCAAATGAGCATGCTCACACAAGATATAAGAATGTGTGGATCCAGAATCAATCAAAGCCAACAAAGAATAAGACTGGAGAGAAATGGTACCTGCGATGACATCGGTATCATTGCGCACCTCGCGCTGAGCATAAACCCTCGCTGGTCCACCTCCCTCAGGTCGAACAGCTACTACATGAGCAACACCTCGCTGCCCCTCGTCTCTCCTCTAAAAGTTCCCACGACTGCGCCCACGACCTCTCTGAGGTGCAGCTACCACAGGAGCACGTCCTTGGCCACCACCCGCCAACAAAGGACACTCCCTCCTCATGTGATCCGCCGAACCACAATTCCAACAGGAATTCCCTGTCACCACAACAGGGAGCCTGAACCTCTCTAGCCGCCCGAGGAAAATCCCGCCTCAAATGATCCCTCGAACCACATGTCTAGCATGTATGCTGTTTAGATCTCACACGACCTCCGTGGGCCTGACCACCTCGACCCGGAGCACCACGCCTCCCCTCAGGCTGATGTCTCCTATCACGACCCTTTTTGTTTCGTCCACCGCCAGAACTATACTCTGCTGCTCTCTTCCCAGAGCTAGAACCAACACTCCGAGATGACAATCCCAAGTTCTGCTCGATGTCTTTGGCTCGACACACAAGTACATCAAAGTCAGTATAGTCTGCAGCCAACATATATGTCTTAACTTCCTGTACCAGCCCGTACCGGAAGTGATCACATCGGTGCCTCTCACTAGGTACCAACTCAGGAGCATACTAGCTCAGGCATACGAACTGGACCTCGTACTCAGCCAAAGAAAGGTTGGCTGAACAAGCGACATAAACTCACGCTTCTTTTCATCCAAGTATCTCACCCCCAGATACTTCCTCCTGAAGGCACCTCTGAAAAACTCCCAATCAACCTCATTGGGTTCCATAGCAGCCGTGGTAGTCGTCCACCAGCTGTAGGCATCGCCTTGCAACAAAGATACTGCGCATCCCAGCTTGTGCACATCATTACAGCCCATCTAATACATGATACAGATCGTGCTCGCCAACCAGACCTCAGACACCTCAGGTGACATACCATGGAATTCCACAGCTGCCAAGCTCCTCAACCTCTCTAACAGTAAGCCCGTCTGCCCGGCTGCAGGGGCCTGAACATGCGCTCCGGCAACAACAGCCTGAAATGCTCCGGTGATCGCCTGAACCAGTGGCGCCAAATCTCCCAATCCAAGACCAACAGGTCCTTGTTGCACCTGCTCCCCACCTCCAGGTGGTGGCGGAGGAGGTAAATTTCCACCAGGTGGAACATTTGCCCCTTGTTCACCCTGGTCACCCTGCTCAGCCGCAGGTACTATCGTATTGGACCTTAGCTCTCTTCTCGGCCCCATAGTGCTATTTTAAACAAAGCATAACAACAAAAACAAATCAAACCATTTAGGCCAGCTTCAAGCAAGGATCCAAGTTTACAAAAAAAACATTTGATTAGTGTAATAAGGCAATGAGCACCCCGACTTCCCTCAACATGGCATAGCATACAATGACACATCATGCTCAACATGTTTTTCATCATCCAAATACAGCACATAACCACATTGCATCATCACCACGCAATCATATCCATTCCCCATACAATTCACATAAATCAAGCATGGCATAAGCTTCAAAATTCAACCAATTGCATGCTTTCCAAACAACATACATCGATACATATCAATTTCACAGACCAACATTCCCAATTCTTTCGTAACCTGGCTTTGATACCAACAAATGTAACCCCTTATCCCGGCCTAGACGCCCGACCCGAACTAAGAAGATTACACGGGGAAAACCAAAGTCAACTCGTTAGAGTCAACCTCGATTAGCGACCCTTTTTTTCTTTTATCTTCTTCTAGGCGCATATTATTATCCTATATGTTTAGCGAAGCAGCTAGGTGAAAACGGCACAGCGATCGGAGTCCAATTAGGGGTTCAACTTCATACATTTGACTTTTAGGGACTAAACTGTAATTTCCATAAAATACAGAGACTTTCAAGATTTTAAAGTTACCAATCTTCAATTAGTCATGTAACATGCCAACATGCCAAAATTGAGCTCAAACGGATCATACAAACTCAATCAATTGCATACACAATATCCAGAGACCAAAATGCAACCTTTCCAAACTTTAAAAGATACTTTTAACTAAAATTTAACTACCCGTATCGATACACGTGAGCCTGTATCGATACGCGGGAAGACAGTAGCTAAAGAAGGTTTGAGCGTATCAAAACGCTTCCCCGCGTATCGGTACGGCCTTCAAACTTGGCCTAGGCGTATCGATATGAGGGCAATCCGTTTCGATACCCCTGCACAGAAATGTCTCATTTTGCCTTAGCGTATCGATACGATTTCTCGTGTATCGATATGCGTGCCAGATTGGCTTAATCCAACTTCATTTAAACATACAAAACACATCCAATCTAGCTCAAAACATGCATACAAGATATTATCTATCTAATAGACTTATAAACACCATCAAACAGTAAAACATACTCATAACCCACTTCATATCATGATGACATTTTAACTATTCTAGCATGCCTAAGCTACCAAGCTAAAGAAAAGGTAAAACACCATAACCAAACCATTGAACCACATATAGGCCAAATACAAGTCCAAAATCAGAAACTAAACATGTTTGAAACAACAAACATCACCAACAAAATCAGGAAGTAGAAATCCCACCCATTTCCACTTATTACACTAAGGGTGAACCACATACATCTCTTAAACAAAGCCTTGGAATCCCCTTGCTTTTGGGCTGCCTTGAAGAGCTCAACTCTCTGCATTGATAAAACAAATGAGCGTAAGCACATAGCTTAGTGAGGATCGCTAAACAACATTTATCAATGCCTTTCACATGACTTGCAAAACCACCACTTTTATCACATGCCTTTTCTAAAACATGTCTCCTCTAGACATCAATGCATTTTATAAATACATGCGCATATGCAACAATTTAAAACATCAATTAAACCATTGCTCATGCTTCACCGAGCGTCTCATGCTTTCTTGCATCACTTACAAGCATCTCATGCTTCACATTATTTATTTACATTATATTGGCTCACAAGTGATAGTCCACAAACCATTTCAACACAAGACACAATCGGATACGCGGATTACAAGCGTTGTCCCACACGCTTCATACATACTACTGGACTACACAAGGTGGATATCAATGGCATAATCACAACCCCCAACACCCGTGATGGAGATCAATGGAACAATCACAACCCCTCAACACCACTCATCGGTAGTTGTATAATTCCACTAACGAGAGTATGGGACACATACACAAGACACACACATGGGACTAACCATTCACCGTTGTGATCTTAACCTCAATCGTTAGTGTACTCGGATGGAGATTACGACACAATCACAACCCCTCGACATCCAAGGCGACTTTATTCACGGTGCACCCAATCCTATAGCCGGCTAACTATATCCGATTTAAGTAACCAAAAACCATTTACATCACTTGCCAATATAATCATTTAACCTCATTAATCCAATGTTTTACAAGCATAACCACAATGCCATTTCTACAAGCATAACAAGCTTAACATCATATGCATTCAACACGTGAAAACCAAGGATCACTTACCTAGTGCATCCTTAACATAATGGTATTAAAATCCAGCATTAAACCATGCTTATACATTCTTAAAAACAGTAAACAAAACCGCATTTATCTCAAGTGCATTTTCATCAAAACATAGCACATTTCCAAGAGAGAACATTCGAACCACTTACTCTTGAGCTTAGCTAAGTGTTTCAAACTTACACTAAGCTCCCATGACCACACCCAAGCGTTACAAAGCAGGAAATTGCATTTCCACTCACCGATACGTGAAGCCTTGCTCACCGACACGGAAATTACCCTTTCGGAGCCTCCAACAACTCCTCGTTTGTTTTCGGATCAAGATCCCCATTTTTCACATCATCAAAACAGAGATCTAAATGCATTAAAATGCATTCCAACACCAGCAACAATTCACAAACTCGTTGCTCACCAAAACTACACCAAAAAAACCCATCCAAAACAACCGAAAACTCAATCGATTGCTTCCAAAACTAAACCCATCCAACATACATCACTTCCAATGCATAATAAACATCAAAGCACATCTAATAAACAACCTAACCCAACCTTATACCTCCAGCAAGCAAGATTCCACCATTTCACCTAAAAGACCCACTTAAAACAACCAAGAAACTCAAGGATCTCAAGGATTTCGGATCTATGTTATCAACACATCATTTTAACATATAAATCAACTTAAAACTTAATTAAAATCAACACAAAACAGAGCTTAACTCAACAAGTCCGAAAATTAAGATTTTACCATGTTTTTACAAGATTTTGATCTCCAATCAAAACTATAATGAAAACCCAACCAAAAATAGCATTTAGACGCCAAATATCTTGGGAATTTCAATAAAGAACTTAGATTAGAGGTTGAGAACGGGATTTACCTCCATTCCTTGCTTCCCTCAATGAATGACAAGTTTTCCTTAGCAAAATCTTGAAGAATTAGGAAAGATTTCTTGAAAATGACTTAAGAAATGTTGAAAGAGTTTTTGGAAGAGAGAATTCTGGAAAAAGATGAGTGAATTAGTGTTTGGCTGAAAATGAGAATTTGTTGGTAGTTACGTAATTGAAAATCTCACTTTAACTAACTATATTAATTAATTAAAATAAATCTAATTAAAACCATTTAATTAAAAGCCTTTTAAAACACATGTCATGTTGAGGAAATGTCAAATTGACTTAAAGCCCCCTAAAGGTTCTAAGATTTTGGCTTCCACCTTAAAAATCACATTTTCCCAGTTTTGAAACTTTACAATTTGGTCACTACTCAAAATGTCCCACTTTCGAAATCTATTTTGTAAAATTGACTTGAACAACCCCTTAAACATATTTTTAGAAGATTTTAGCAATTTGTTTCCACATTTTTATCCTATACCGATCCTTGATTTCCTTAAATCACCTTACAATATTCGAACCGTTCTCGACCGGTCCAATCCGATGTCTAAAACATCTAGGCCCAAAACCAGGGCGTTACAGAAAGGGCGATATATTACGTGAGCAAGAAGTTTACTGACTATGAAGTAAGATATACTCCGTTTGAAAAGGTATGCTACGGTTTGGTATGGGCCACTAAAAGGCTTAGGCAATATATGTTGTATCATACCACATGGTTGATCTCACGGTTAGATCCATTAAAGTTTATGATGGAAGCTCCTGCCCTATCAGGAAGAATAGCGCGATGGCATATATTGCTCTCAGAATACGACATGCGGTATGTAAATCAAAAAGCGGTGAAAGGAAGCGCCATAGCAGATTTTCTTGCAAGTCGTGCACAAGACGATTATGAGGCGTTAGATTTTAGTTTTCCCGATGAGGATTTGATGTGTATTATGGAAGATGAAGAGTCACCAACAAAATCTTGGGTCATGCATTTCGATGGTGCTGTAAATGCTCTAGGACGTGGTATTGAAACAGTTTTGGCTTTGCCAGAAGGAGATCATTATCCTTTCACTTTCCGTTTGAAATTCTTCTGCACCAATAATATGGCAGAATACGAGGCATGCATATTGGGTCTAAGGGAAGCCATTGACAGGAAAATGCGAAAGTTGAAAGTCTATGAGGATTCAACGTTGATCATTTACCAAATACATGGCGAATGGGAAACAAAAGATGCAAAATTGATAGAGTATCACAGGTTGGTCCTTGAATTAACTAAATAATTTGATGTGATCACTTTTAAGCATCTCCTAAGAGAAGATAACTAGATGGCTGATGCGTTAGCTACTTTGGCTACCATGTTTAAAGCAAGCGAGGGTTTTGAGATGATGCACATTAAGTTACGAATGATGGAGTCCCCATCATACTATTATAATGTAGAAGAAGAAGAAGAAGACGGTTTACCGTGGTAGCATGATATCATGCAGTATATAAAGCTACAACAATACCAAGCATATGCTACAGAAAATGAAAAGAAGATGATCGAGAAAATGGCATCAAGATACATCATTGATGGAGAGAACCTTTATAAACGAAGTCGAGACCAGGTGTTACTCAGATGTGTGGATGCAAAAGAAGTGCAGTTGATTTTGGAAGAAGTCCATGAGGGAATTTGTGGAACCCACCCTAATGGTTTCACTATGGCAAGAAGAATTATGCGTTCCAGATATTACTGGTCAACAATGGAAAGAGATTGCATTAATTATTCCCGTAAATGCCACAAGTGCCAGGTTTATGCTGACAAGGTTCATGCGCCTCCTCAGTCTCTTCATGTCATGTCTTCTCCATGGCCATTCTCTATGTGGGGCATAGACGTTATTGGGCAGATTCATCCAAAAGCGTCAAATGGTCATCGCTTTATTTTGGTAGCTATTGATTACTTCACAAAGTTGGTGGAGGTGGCCTCATATGCAAATGTAACTCAGTCCACTATTTGCAATTTCTTAAAGAATGAGATCATTTGTCGATATGGACTACCTGAAAGCATAGTCACTGACAATGCCTCTAATCTGAACAACCGAATGATTGCTGGGGTCTGTGAGCAGTTTAACATTAGGCATCGCAACTCAGTAGTATATCGCCCAAAGATGAATGGAGCAGTAGAAGCAGACAATAAGAATATCAAGAAGATAGTTGCAAAGATGACCAATACTTATAAAGATTGGCATGAAAAGTTACCATTTGCTCTGTATGCATATCGAACAGCGATACGAACATCTACTGGGGCAACTCTATTTTCATTAGTATATGGAGTTGAAGTTGTGCTACCAATCGAGGTGGAGATACCATCGTTGCATGTCTTGATAGAGGCCAAGTTAGATGAAGCAGAATGTGTTCAAGCAAGGTATGACCAGTTGAACTTAATTGAAGAAAAGAGACTGAAAGCTGTATGTCATGGTCAAATGTACCAAAGAAGAATGATTGGGGCTTACAAAAAGAGGTTTCGCCCTAGAGAATTCCAAGAAGGCGATTTGGTCTTAAAAAAGAAGTTGCCAATTCAAAGTGATCCCCGAGGAAAATGGGCGCCTAATTGGGAAGGACCGTACATTGTGACAAATGTTCTTTCTGGTGGAGCATTGATTTTAGATGAGATGGATGGAAATGAGTTTCAAAACCCGGTAAACTCTGATACTGTCAAGAAGTATTATGCCTGAAGAAAAGAAAAGAAGAAAAAGAAAAGAAAAAAAAAGAAAAAAGAAGAAAAAGGGAAAAAGAAAGGAAAAAAAGGAAAGGAGGGTTCAAAATGAAAACCCGCAAAGGACGCTTTGAAACCAAAGGAGGGTCTGAGTTGAAAACCCGTAAAGGGCGGCTGAGATAATTTAATAGATTCTGGGGCTTCACAGATCATGCACTGTACTCAAGGTTCCTCGACACTGGCGGCGTTTAATATTATTTCTACATTTGAAAGGAGAAGTTTGGAATATTGATATTTTAATGCTTGTTTCCCTTTCTTTTTATAAAACTTTTTTGTGTTTGCCATAGCTTTAATAAAATTTGTTTCATGGATTTTCTTTCTTTCTTGTTTTTCCCTTATCTTTGATAGCATCTTTCTTTGAAATAAGGATCAATGGATTTGACAATCATTTATATATGCAAAAGATTTTTGAGCATTACTTTGAGAATGTTTTGAAAAGTTCAGGGACTACGAAGTGTTACATAATTATTATTTGGGGCATATGGTGTTAAAATGTTTGAAGTAGAGGTAAAGCCTTGTTGCAAAATTCTTTAAAAGGAAGAAAAGTCATAGGAATGTCTAGGCGCTTAAATAGCATTTCATAAACACCAGCCTTCCTTACATGATGGTAAGAGCAACCTTACAATGTCGAAACATGACTTAGGAGGTTTATCCTTGAATACGAAAATGTTGACTAGGAAGATAGATAAGGATTAAATTTTTCCAATAAAGTGAGAGTAGGGTATAAAGATAGAACCAGTCAGCAAAAGATCAGAAAATGAAGCAAAAGCCAGAGTTGTTCATAACTCACGGGTGAATTCCAAGCCAAAGGAGAGGGCCTTATCCCAGGGAATGATGAATTTGAAGCCAAAAAGCCAAGAAGGGTTGAAAGAATAGTGAAGCAAATCGTCTTACCTACACAAGTTTAGGAGAGAGTTCATGTTAATCGGGTTGGCCTCGATAACCAGAATTTTATTAAAATTAAGAAAACGGTCTAAGCAAAAGGAGTTTTAAAAAGGAAAACTTGTCATGCATTCATATTCTAAACATCCCTAGGGGCATGCACATCATAATTGTATTGCATGTTGCATTTTGTTTTTTTCCAGGTACATGGAAGACCTGTTTAAAAGAGAGTTTGCTTATTCATCTAAGCATAAGGAGGATGGAGTGTTTAAGAATATTCGCCTATCCGTTCAGGCATAAGGAGAATGGAGCTTGCTTATTCATCCAAGCATAAGGAGGATGAAAGTTGTTAGAAGACTTTGCCTAATTGAGCATTTGGGAGGACAGAACCCAACTCAGCTGTTTCGGCATTTTGGGAGAATAGAACTCAGCTCAACTATTCGAGCATAAGGAGAATAGAACCAACCTATCCGTTTGGGCATTTGGAGAATGGAACCCAGCTGAACTATTCGACATAAGGAGAATAGAACCAGCCTATCCGTTCGGGCATTTGGAGAATGGATCTCAGCTCAGCTATTCGAGCGTTAGGAGAATAGAGCACGCCTATCCGTTCGGGCATTTGGGGAATGGAGCCAACTAGTAAATCGGTGAAAATTAGTGTCTTTTTGTCTTTGCTTTATCTCTATTGCAAAGAGATAAACAAAGAGGGGCAGCTGTTGTCACTAAATTTTCACCTTAATTTTAAATAATCAAAAAAATAAAGAAAAAGGAAAAAAATAAAAATATATAAAAAAGAGAGAAAATCCTTTTTTTCCTTTAAATAATAAAAGTCCCATCTTTTTAAAACAAATAAAAAATAACAAAGACCCATCTTTAAAAGTCCATTTTTAAAGAAAAAATAACGAAGCCCATTTATGTTTCTAGCCCATTTTTTTAAAAAAAAAAAGAAAAAAAAGGGAAAAAAGAGAAAAAAAAGAAGAAGAAAGAAAATGATTCTAGTAATAATGGTGGAAAATAAATATTGGAGAAGAAAAAGAAAATAAAATGAAGGCAAAAAATATAATAAATGTAAAAAAATAACAAAGAAAAAACAGCTAAAAAAACAAAAAAGGAAAAAGAGAAAGAAAATAATAAAAAAAGAAAAAAAAAGTAAAGGGGAACCATCGCGTGCCACGCGCCAGCACGTGGGCCGCACGCGCGTGAGCTAGTTTCCCAACCAAACCCTCTATCGTGTTTTCAAGGTGGCCGACCGGTGTCTATCGGCCACGGCTGCCGACGCTGATGGTACCGGCCGGTCCGCCTCGCCGTCGTCGACCCAATGCCACCAACCCCGCTCGCCGCTGCCACTTGTGCTCGCTGGAATCTGCAAAAAAACTGAGACAAAAGGTCAAACCCTAGGCTCGAATCAAGGGGAAAATTCATCTTCGATATTGGACCAAATCAGATAAGGATTGAAGGGTTTTACCGAGAATCAAGTTCTTGGTCTGATTTGGCTCCAATTTGGTGATTTAAACACGGATTATAGCTTGATTTGCAAGCCTAAGATGAGTATAAAAACCCTTTCCCCTTTCTTTGTTCAACACACAATTTTCAAGGAAAACACACTTGAAAAAAAACAAATAGGCTTAGAAAAATCCGAAAAAATCTCTAAAAATTCTTCAAGGGTTGCTAGAAATATTGAGTTGAAGTTCGAGTTTGGAAGCAATTTTCCGGGGCAATTAGAAGCATTTCGAGAAGTTCATATTCAAGTTCGTCGTTTCGGTAAAATTTCTAATATTTATTTTACTTGTAACGCCCCGGTTTTGGGCTTAGAAGTTTTGGGCGTTGACCGGTTTGGTCAAAGTCCTGTTCGAATCTTAAGAGGTGAAATTAGGAAAGCCTAGTTCGGGTTGCATTAAAAATATGGAAAAATGTTCTAAAATCATCTTTTAATATAATTAGGTGAACTGTGAAATCAATTTTGAAAAATGGGTTTTGGAAGTATGACATTTTGGTTAGTGACCAAAATGTAAATTTCGAAAGTTTGGTGACTGTTTTATGAAGAGTTGAAACTTTGAATCTTTAAGGAGCTATTAATCCAAAGATGATTTCTCCAGATTTTTCTAAGATATTTTAAGTCTAAAATCTGATTTTAAAGGTTATTAAAATTGGAGGGAAGCCATTTTGGCTATTTTTGGATTTTGTAACCAACTTTGCTAAACTTTCTTTCTCTCATTTTCTCTCAAACCAAACACTACTTTTCCAGAGAACTTGATCTGATTTCTTCACCTAAATCCCTCCATTCAACTCTCATTTGATTGCAAATCATTGTATTTTCAAATCTCTTCAATTGCTAAGTGTTTCAACAAGGATTTTCATTTCAAAAAGTGGAGAAACACAAGTTTGGAGGTAAGAACGTCCTTCTCCTCTAAACTATCAGTTCTTTACTGAAATTCCCAAGTTATCAACTCTTGATTGATGTTTAATTAAAGGCTTTTGAGTTTGGAATTGTATCTTGGCTTATAATGCAAGATTTGATGGTTTTTCATGATTTTTCGTTAGATCTGATTGATCTGTGATTTGAGATGTGTTTTTGATGTTAAATGAACTCTAAATTGATAAGGAAATGAGTTTTGATTAATGCAATCCCGGATAGGTTGAGTTTCCTAAGTTTAGCTTAAGTTTCTTGGATGTTTTTGTGGTGATCTTGTGGATCTGTTGTTGCTGGAGGTATAAGGATGTTTGTAGGTTGTTTTTGGATGTTTTATGGTGTTGATGGATGTTAGGTTTTGCTGGTGTATGGCTGGGCTTTGTTGAGAAGTGGTTTTGATGCAATTTCGGTTGTGTTTGGTGGCCGAAATTGGAGTATGAATGAGAGCAGCGAGTTTGAGTGCTTTCATTGAAGCTTTTGATGCTTGATGATGCATTAAACCTCTGCTTTAATGTGTTTAATCAGGGGAGGCATCTTTGGATCCAAGAGTTGTTGATCCGGAAGCTTGAATTCGTGCTTCGGCAAGTGGCGAAGTGGAATCGGTGAGTGAAAATGGGTTTTCGGCTTTGAAACCAATGTCTTGGGAGCTTAGTTTAAGTCTAAACAACTTTGCTAAGCTCGAGCGTAAGTTTTCGGAATTTCTCTCTAGTGGTGGCCATGATTTTGTTGTGATGCAAAATGATTATTTGCATGTTTTACATACTGTTTTGGAAGCATGTTTTAGCATGGTTTTTGCTGATGATGTAAGCCATATGTTGAAAGTAACTCTAGGTAGGAGTTCCTTGCTTTTGTACATTGAAATGATGTGGTTTAATGCTTTTAAAGGCATGATGAATATGGCTTGGTTTTATGCTTTAAAACAGTGATGTAAGTGATGAAAATGATGTATATTGGCAAGTGATGTTTTTAAAATGTTAAGGTCACTAAGGTGGTTAAAAGTCCTTAAGTGAGCCTTGTTACTTATGAACATCAAGGTGGTTAAAAGTCCTTGGATGGTTCATGTTGTGGACACTAAGGTGGTTAAAAGTCCTTAGGTGATCCTTTTCTATGGTGTTTAAAAGTCCATAGGCCAAGGTGTTTAAAAGTCCTTGGGATCAAGGTGTTTAAAAGTCCTTGATGAGTTACGTTTCATGGTGTTTAAAAGTCCATGGCCAAGGTGTTTAAAAGTCCTTGGGATCAATGTGTTTAAAAGTCCTTGATGAGATACATTCTATGGTGTTTAAAAGTCCATAGGCCAAGGTGTTTAAAAGTCCTTGGGGCCAAGGTGTTTAAAAGTCCTTGGGATGAAAGTTGATGAACTTGTGTTTAAAGAAATGGAATTTATCACTTGTGGCCAATATGACATGTTATGATTTGATGCATGAGATGCATGTTTAAGTATGCTTTTGAGCATGTGTAAATGATGGTTTGAAGCATGTTTTATAAAGTGTTTTATAAATGCATTATTGAATGGTTTAAATGAGCATTCCTCACTAAGCTTTGCTTACGCTCTCTTCATTTTTCTTAATTCAATAATGCAGAGCATTAGAGACCTTTTGAGGGCAGCAAGAAGGGCAAGAATTCAAGTGCAAGTAAAGCTCAATGTATGGAAGGTTTTTGTTAAGCAATTTAGCTTTTGGGTGATTTGGCAATGGGGAAACAATGTGTATGTTTTGGGAGGTGTTTTGTACTCCCTAAGTATGTTTCTTGATGTTAAGATTGTTGGTCTTTGGATTGGATCTTTATATGCTTGTTTTGTAAGTTTGGTGTTTGTATAGCTAGCTTGTGTAGGAAGCATGCCATTAGAATTGGGGCTTTTTGCATATGATGATGTTTGGTTGAATTGTTAGTGCTAATATGTTCCTTATATGTTGAATTGCATGTTGGCAAAGTTTGGTGACAATTGGAGCATGATTGGTTGTGTAATTGCATGTTTAAAGTGGAGTTTTGGAGCAATCTGGGTAGGGTGTTTCGGAACAGCACCAACCGTTTCGGAACGGGTGCCTTAATTGTGCCCAGGCGTCCGAAACGGGAGGGGCCGTTCCGAAACGGAAAGGCCACTGCCAGACCCCCGTTTCGAAACGGGCTATGCCTGTTTCGGAACGGCCCCGCGTTTCGGAACGGGCTGTCTCCCGTTTCGGAACGGTTGACCGTTGGGGGCTGACATTGGCCGTTATCTGTTTTGAATTGTTTGCGTTTTGGTCCTGAAACTTGTTTGTGCAATTGTATGAGTTTGGGAAGTCCTTTTGAGCTGAAATTTCACAGAGAAGCATGAAACCTGATTAATTTCAAGTTGGTAACTTCAATTTGGATTAAGTCCTTATAATTATCAGAATTTACAATTTGGTCCCTAAAGTTGTAAATTGTTCAATTGAGTCCCTATTTGATCTCTGATGTTTGTGATCTTTTGGTATGATGTTTGTGTGATCACAATTAGGCTTAATGTGCATCTAGACAAGTTTTAAAAAGAAAAAAAAAGGGTCGTTAATCAAGGTTGACTTTCGAGTTGACTTTGGTTTTCCCCGTGTGACTTTCTTAATTCGGGTCAACCGTCTAGGCCGGGTTAAGGGGGTTACATTTGGTGGTATCAGAGCTGAGTTCTCGAGTAATTGGGAATGTTTGTATGCATGATTGAAGTATGTATGCTATGAATGCTTGTTGTTTGAAAGCATGTTCAGTGGTTTGAAATGTTGATGCAGTTGAGTTGTATGCTCTGATGTTGCATGTTGAGGGTACCCATTGCCAAACAAAAGCTAAAGGAAAGATGTTGTTTTGAAATGAAATTGAGCTTGAATACTTGGATTGCTTACCTTGCTGGGCCTGATTTTGTTTTATTTGTGTTGTGATTGCATGGTAAAAGTATGGCACCACGTAGAGAGTTAAGAGGTAATGCGAGAGCTACGACTCCTAATGAGAATGAGAATGAAGAGCACACTGGTAGTGCTGTGTTACCCCCTCCTCCGCCTGGTGGTGGTGCTGGAGGTGCGAGAGCTGAAGCTGCAGCTGATGCTGGTGCTGGAGCTGCTGGACCAGAGGTTGGTCAGGGGCAAGCTATGCCTGACATGTCTGTTTTGGTACAAGCTATTGCGGGTGCTTTTCGAGCAGCAGTAGCTGGAGCTCAGGGAGCTGGGCATCATGGAGATGCTGGAGTCAGATTGCCTTTGGAGCGTCTGCGCAGTCTTGGAGGGACTGAGTTTAGAGGTTTGTCAGCTGAGAGTTCTGAGGCTTGGCTGGAAAGTACCAAGCGTATTTTGGGTCAGATGAGTTGCACGGAAGTGCAAAAGCTGGGCTGTGTTGTGTCCTTGCTGCAGGACGATGCTTATACATGGTGGACGACTACCATTGCTGGAATGGCTGAAGCTGATGTTACCTGGACATTCTTTCAGAATGTGTTTAAAAGAAGATATCTGGGAGTGATATATCTGGATGAGAAAAAGCGGGAATTCATGTCTCTTACCCAAGGGAGCATGAGTGTGGCTGAGTACGAGGTACAGTTTGTACGGCTCAGTCAGTATGCACCGGAGCTGATACCTGATGAGAGGGCTAGGTGCGAGAGGTTTCGTTACGGTCTTGTGACGGATGTCAAGATGTATTTGCTGGCCGCCGAGTATGTTGATTTTGATGTGTTGGTGGGCCGAGCAAAGGACGTTGAGATGAACCTGAGTTTGTCTGCTAAGGGTGCTGGTAAGCGAGCTGCTGAGTATAATTCCGGAGGTGGACGGAACAAGAGGGGACGAGATCAGAAGTATCAGTCCTCAGCCAGGAGAGGTGGTGGTGTGCCTGCTAGGGGTGGCGGTGCTAGAGCTGATCCTAGTGCTTGTTGGATCTGTGGTTCCCGTGGTCACTTGAAGCGTGACTGTCCTCGTGCTGAGAGAGTGGCACAAGCTCCTGTTGCGGCTGCTGGTAACGGGTGCTGGAATTGTGGTTCTGCAGACCACATAAGGCGAGATTGTCCGAGGATGGCTGGTGAGCAGGTGCGTGCTCCTGTTGTTGCTGCACCACAGAGAGGTCGTGGGCGCGGCCGTGGTAATTTCCAGAGGAGAGAGGAAGGTGGCCGAGGGGTAGCTCATGTTGTAGCTATTCAGCCTGAAGGTGGAGGCCAAGCGAGGGTGTATACTCAGAGAGAGGGCAGGAATGATGCAGATGTGATTGCAGGTACCTTTACTTTGCAGTCATTGTCATTGCTTTCTTTGATTGATTCTGGATCTACGCATTCATATATTCTTCGTGAGCATGCTGAATTGCTTGGTTTGCCTGTTGAGTCTTTGGATGTTGGTGTTCGGGTCACTAGTTCTTTTGGTGAGACTGTTGTGACTCGAAAGTTGTATAGAAGGTGTCCTTTGGTTGTTCAAGAGCATGTCTTTCATGTTGATCTTATGGAGTTGCCCTTCTATGGCTTCGATGTGATCCTTGGTATGGATTGGCTTGCTGAGAATCGTGCTGTTGTGGATTGTGAGAATAAGCGTGTTTTGCTTAAGCTTGCGGATGATTATGAGGTTGTGGTGGTTGGTGAGAATGTGAAGTTTCTTGCCAATGTGGTATCTTCTTTGGAGGCGAGCAGGATGCTGAGGCAAGGTTGCGAAGCCTATCTAGCTTTTGTGATGAATCCTAGCTCTAAGGAGTTGAGGGTGCAAGATATCAGGGTTGTACAGGAGTTTCCTGGTGTTTTTCCTGAGGAGTTGCCTGGTTTACCTCCTAACCGCGAGGTGGAGTTTGGAATTGAGTTGTATGAGAATACAACTCCTGTGTCCATTACTCCCTATAGAATGGCACCTAAGGAGCTGAAGGAGCTGAAGACGCAGTTGCAAGAGTTGCTTGATCGTGGTTTCATCCGGCCGAGTGTGTCACCTTGGGGAGCACCGGTCTTGTTTGTGAAGAAGAAGGATGGCACTATGAGGATGTGCATTGATTACCGTCAGCTGAACAAGTTGACTATCAAGAATCGGTATCCTTTGCCGAGGATTGATGATCTCTTTGATCAATTTCGGGGAGCTGCTGTGTTCTCTAAGATTGACTTGAGGTCAGGGTATTATCAGTTGAAGGTGAAGGATGTGGATGTGCCTAAGACAGCTTTCAGGACAAGGTATGGGCATTATGAGTTTCTTGTGATGCCGTTTGGGTTGACAAATGCTCCTGCTGCTTTCATGGACATGATGAATCGTGTGTTTCATGAATACCTGGACAAGTTTGTTGTGGAGTTCATTGATGATATCCTCGTGTACTCGCGTACTGAGGAGGAGCATGAAGAGCATTTGAGGATTGTTTTGCAAGCTTTGTTGGAGAATCAGCTTTATGCTAAGCTGAGCAAGTGTGAGTTCTGGTTAAGAGAGGTGGTTTTTCTTGGACATGTGGTCTCAGCTGAGGGGATTCGTGTTGATCCTCAGAAGATTGAGGCGGTGATGAGCTGGAAGGTTCCTAAGTCTGTTCATGAGGTCCGTAGTTTCCTTGGTTTGGCGGGATACTACCGAAGGTTTGTGGATGGGTTTTCCAAGATTGCTGCTCCTTTGACAAAGCTGTTGCAGAAGGATGTTAAGTATGAGTTGACAGAAGCGAGACAACAGGCTTTTGAGAAGCTGAAGGCGGCTTTGACGCAAGCTCCTATCTTGATTCAGCCTGAATCAGGGAAAGAGTTTGTGGTTTACAGTGATGCATCCTATGTTGGTTTGGGGTGTGTGCTAATGCAGGAGGGTAAGGTGGTGGCTTATGCATCGCGGCAGTTGAAAGTGCATGAGCGCAATTACCCTACGCACGATATTGAGCTGGCTGCAGTGGTTTTTGCTCTGAAGATCTGGAGGCATTATCTGTATGGTGAGAAGTGTACTGTGTACACAGATCACAAGAGTTTGAGGTATCTGATGTCTCAGAAGGAGTTGAATCTTAGGCAACGGCGTTGGTTGGAGGTTCTCAAGGATTATGATCTGACGATTGAGTATCATCCTGGAAAAGCTAATGTTGTTGCTGATGCCTTGAGTAGGAAGGTAGCTGTTGAGTTGAGAGCCATGTTTGCTAGCTTGAGCATATCACATGATGGTGGTCTTGTGGCTGAGTTGCAAGTGAAACCCTCTATGGTTCAGTTGATCAAGGATAAGCAGTTGTTGGATGATTCCTTGGTGTCTCATGTTCAGGATATCGCGGAGGGTAGACCTTCAGATTTCTGTTTCAATGATGATGGTGTGCTGTGTTTTGGGAGTCGGATAGTAGTGCCCAATGATGCTGAGTTGAGGCGTGCTATTCTGACTGAAGGTCATAGTAGTCCTTTTGCTATGCACCCTGGTAGTACTAAGATATACCGTGATCTTCGTGATGAGTACTATTGGGTTGGTTTGAAGAAGGATGTTGCGGAGTTCGTGAGCAAGTGTTTGGTGTGTCAGCGAGTTAAGGCTGAGCATCAGTTTCCTTCTGGTTTGTTGCAACCGTTGAAAATCCCTGAATGGAAGTGGGAGAGGGTTACCATGGATTTTGTATCTGGTTTACCTTTGTCTCCATCGAAAAAGAATTCGGTCTGGGTGATTGTGGATCGCCTGACGAAGTGTGCACATTTCTTGCCTGTGCATACCACGTTTTCTTTGGATAAGCTGGCAGAGCTGTACATTGCTGAGATTGTGAGGCTGCATGGTGTGCCTAATTCGATTGTGTCGGATAGGGATCCGAGGTTCACATCGCGGTTTTGACAGTGTTTGCATCAAGCTCTGGGTACAAGGTTGCATTTCAGTACATCCTATCATCCTCAGTCGGATGGTCAGTCTGAGCGAGTTATCCAGATTTTGGAGGATATGTTGAGGTGCTGCGTGATTGAGTTCCAAGGTTCTTGGGAGAAGCATATGCCTTTGGTTGAGATTGCTTATAACAACAGTTATCAGGCGAGCATACAGATGGCACCTTATGAGGCTTTGTACGGGAGGAAGTGTAGGACTCCTCTTTGTTGGGCTGAAACTGGTCAAAAGTTGGTTTCGATGCCGGCTTTGTTGAAAGGGACCACAGAGAAGGTGAAGCTCATTTGTGAACGGTTAAAGGCTGCTTCTGATCGGCAGAAGTCTTACGCGGATTTGAAGCGTAAGGAGATAGAGTATGCGGTGGGTGACCGTGTGTTCTTGAAGGTTTCGCCTTGGAAGAAGGTGATGCGGTTTGGCCGGAAGGGCAAGTTGAGCCCTAGATACATTGGACCATATGAGGTGGTTGAGCGTGTGGGTCCTGTTGCGTATCGGTTGAGGTTACCTCAGGAGTTGGAGAAGATTCATGATGTGTTTCATGTTTCTATGCTCCGGAAGTATAGATCTGATCCTTCGCATGTGATGCCTGTGGAGGAAGTGGTTTTGAATCCGGATTTGACCTATGATGAGGAACCGGTGAAGGTTCTGGATTCGGATAGCAAGGTTCTTCGTGGCAAGACCATTGAGTTGGTGAAGGTGCTGTGGAAGCATCGCGGTGTTGAGGAAGCCACGTGGGAGCGGAAGGAAGACATGCTGAAGCAGTTTCCTTATCTCTTTCCTTCAGGTAAATTTCGAGGACGAAATTTCTTAAGGGGGGGAGAGTTGTAACGCCCCGGTTTTGGGCTTAGAAGTTTTGGGCGTTGACCGGTTTGGTCAAAGTCCTATTCGAATCTTAAGAGGTGAAATTAGGAAAGCCTAGTTCGGGTTGCATTAAAAATATGGAAAAATGTTCTAAAATCATCTTTTAATATAATTAGGTGAACTGTGAAATCAATTTTGAAAAATGGGTTTTGGAAGTATGACATTTTGGTTAGTGACCAAAATGTAAATTTCGAAAGTTTGGTGACTGTTTTATGAAGAGTTGAAACTTTGAATCTTTAAGGAGCTATTAATCCAAAGATGATTTCTCCAGATTTTTCTAAGATATTTTAAGTCTAAAATCTGATTTTAAAGGTTATTAAAATTGGAGGGAAGCCATTTTGGCTATTTTTGGATTTTGTAACCAACTTTGCTAAACTTTCTTTCTCTCATTTTCTCTCAAACCAAACACTACTTTTCCAGAGAACTTGATCTGATTTCTTCACCTAAATCCCTCCATTCAACTCTCATTTGATTGCAAATCATTGTATTTTAAATCTCTTCAATTGCTAAGTGTTTCAACAAGGATTTTCATTTCAAAAAGTGGAGAAACACAAGTTTGGAGGTAAGAACGTCCTTCTCCTCTAAACTATCAGTTCTTTACTGAAATTCTCAAGTTATCAACTCTTGATTGATGTTTAATTAAAGGCTTTTGAGTTTGGAATTGTATCTTGGCTTATAATGCAAGATTTGATGGTTTTTCATGATTTTTCGTTAGATCTGATTGATCTGTGATTTGATGTAACCCCCTTAACCCGGCCTAGACGGTAGACCCGAATTAAGAAAGTCACACGGGGAAAATCAAAGTCAACCCGAAAGTCAACCTTGATTAACGACCCTTTTTTTTCTTTTTATACTTGTCTAGATGCACATTAAGCCTAATCGTGATCACACAAACATCATACCAAAGGATCACAAACATCAGAGATCAAACAGGGACTCAATTGAACAATTTACAACTTTGGGGACCAAATTGTAAATTCTGACAAATTAAAGGACTTAATCCAAATTAAAGTTACCAACTTGAAATTAATCAGGTTTCATGCTTCTCTGTGAAATTTCAGCTCAAAAGGACTTCCCAAACTCATACAATTGCACAAACAAGTTTCAGGACCAAAACGCAAACAATTCAAAACACATAACTGCCAATGTCAGCCCCCAACGGTCGACCGTTCCGAAACGGGAGACAGCCCGTTCCGAAACGCGGGGACGTTCCGAAACAGGCATAGCCCGTTTCGAAACGGGGGTCTGGCAGAGGCTTTTCCGTTTCGGAACGGCCCTTCCCGTTTCGGACGCCTGGGCACGATTAAGGCACCCGTTCCGAAACGGTAGGTGCTGTTCCGAAACACCCTGCCCAGATTACTCAAAAACTCAAATTTAAACATGCAATTACACAACCAAACATGCTCCAAATGCTACCAAACTTTGCCAACATGCAATTCAACATATAAGGAACATATTAGCACTAACAATTCAACCAAACATCATCATATGCAAAAAGCCCCAATTCTAATGGCATGCTTCCTACACAAGCTAGCTATTCAACACCAAACTTCCAAAACAAGCATATAAGGTTCCAATTCAAAAGCCAACAAACACATCAACACTTAACATACTTAGGGAGTCTCCAACACCTCCCAAAACATACACATTGGTCCCCCATTGCCAAATCACATAAAAGCTAAAATGTACTTATAAAACCTTCATACATTGAGCTTCACTTGAACTTGATTGCTTGACCTTTCTTGCTGCCCTCAAGTTACTCTAATGCTCTGCATTATTGAATTAAGAAAACGAAGAGAGCGTAAGCAAAAGCTTAGTGAGGCATGCTCAATAAAAACAATTCAATAATGCAATTAAAACCATTTATAAATCATGCTTAAAGTCAACCTATGCACATGCTCAAAGCATACTTTAAAACAAGCAATCTCATGCTTCATATCTTATATCAAAACAAGCATCTCATGCTTCTTACATTCTTAACATGTCATATTGGCTCAAGTGATACCTTTCATTTCTTAAAACAAGTTCATCAACTTCCCAAGGACTTTTAAACACCTTGGCCATGGACTTTTAAACACCATGAAGTATCACATCAAGGACTTTTAACCACCTTGATCCCAAGGACTTTTAAACACCTTGGCCATGGACTTTTAAACACCATGAAGTATCACATCAAGGACTTTTAAACACCTTGATCCCAAGGACTTTTAAACACCTTGGCCTATGGACTTTTAAACACCATAGAAAAGGATCACCTAAGGACTTTTAACCACCTTAGTGTCCACAACATGAACCATCCAAGGACTTTTAAACACCTTGATGTTCATAAGCAACAAGGCTCACTCAAGGACTTTTAACCACCTTAGTGACCTTAACATTTTAAATCCTCACTTGCCAATATACATCATTTTCATCACTTACATCACTGTTTTTAAGCATAAAACCAAGCCATATTCATCATGCATTTCAAAGCATTAAGCCACATCATTTCAATGTACAAAAACAAGGAACTCCTACCTAGAGTTACCTTCAACATATGGCTTACATCAACAGCAAAAACCATGCTAAAACATGCTTCCAAAACAGTATGTAAAACATGCAAATTATCATTTCGCATCACAACAAAATCATGGCCACCACTAGAGAGAAATTCCGAAAACTTACGCTCGAGCTTAGCAAAGTTGTTTAGACTTAAACTAAGCTCCCAAGACATTGGTTTCAAAGCCGAAAACCCATTTTCACTCACCGCTTCTACTTCGCCACTTGCCGAAGCACGAATTCAAGCTTCCGGATCAACAACTCTTGAATCCAAAGATGCCTCCCCTGATTAAACACATTAAAGCAGAGGTTTAATGCATCATCAAGCATCAAAAGCTTCAATGAAAGCACTCAAACTCGCTGCTCTCACTCAACCTCCATTTTCGGCCACCAAACACAACCGAAAATGCATCCAAACCACTTCTAAACAAAGCCCAGCCATAAACCAGCAAAACCTAACATCCATCATCATCATATAACATCTAAAAACAACCTATTAACATCCTTATACCTCCAGCAACAACAGATCCACAAGATCACCACAAAAACATCCAAGAAACTTAAGCTAAACTTAGGAAACACAACCTATCCGGGATTGCATCAATCAAAACTCATTTCCTTATAAATTTAAAGTTCATTTAACATCAAAAACACATCTTAAATCACAGATCAATCAGATCTAACGAAAATCATGAAAAACCATCAAATCTTGCATTATAAGCCAAGATACAATTCCAAACTCAAAAGCCTTTAATTAAACATCAATCAAGAGTTGATAACTTGGGAATTTCAGTAAAGAACTGATAGTTTAGAGGAGAAGGACGTTCTTACCTCCAAACTTGTGTTTCTCCACTTTTTGGAATGAAAATCCTTGATGAAACTTGTAGCAATTGAAGAGGTTTTGAAGATACAATGATTTGCAATCAAATGAGAGTTGAATGGAGGGATTTAGGTGAGAAAAACAGAAACAAAACTCTGGAAATGGAGTGTTTGGGTTGAGAGAAAAAGAGAGAAAGAAAATGAGAAGTTAGTTGAGAAAATGCCAAATAAAATTTCCCTCCACTTCTAATATGTTTTAAAATCAGATTATAACCCAAAATATCTTAGAAAAATCTGGAGAAAACACTTTTGGATTAATAGCTCCTTAAAGATTCAAAGTTTCAACTCTTTATAAAACAGCCACCAAACTTGCGAAAATTACATTTTGGTCACTAGCCAAAATATCAACCTTCCAAAACTCATTTTCCAAAATTGATTTCACAGTTCACTTAATTATATTAAAAGATGATTTTAGAACATTTTTCCATATTTTTAATGCAACCCGAACTAGGCTTTCCTAATTTAACCTCTTAAGATTCGAACAGGACTTTGACCAAACCGGTCAACGCCCAAAACTTCTAAGCCCAAAACCGGGGCGTTACAACTCTCCCCCCCTTAAGAAATTTCGTCCTCGAAATTTACCTGAAGGAAAGAGATAAGGAAACTGCTTCAGCATGTCTTCCTTCCGCTCCCACGTGGCTTCCTCAACACCGCGATGCTTCCACAGCACCTTCACCAACTCAATGGTCTTGCCACGAAGAACCTTGCTATCCGAATCCAGAACCTTCACCGGTTCCTCATCATAGGTCAAATCCGGATTCAAAACCACTTCCTCCACAGGCATCACATGCGAAGGATCAGATCTATACTTCCGGAGCATAGAAACATGAAACACATCATGAATCTTCTCCAACTCCTGAGGTAACCTCAACCGATACGCAACAGGACCCACACGCTCAACCACCTCATATGGTCCAATGTATCTAGGGCTCAACTTGCCCTTCCGGCCAAACCTCATCACCTTCTTCCAAGGCGAAACCTTCAAGAACACACGGTCACCCACCGCATACTCTATCTCCTTACGCTTCAAATCCGCGTAAGACTTCTGCCGATCAGAAGCAGCCTTTAATCGCTCACAAATGAGCTTCACCTTCTCTGTGGTCCCTTTCAACAAAGCCGGCATCGAAACCAACTTTTGACCAGTTTCAGCCCAACAAAGAGGAGTCCTACACTTCCTCCCGTACAAAGCCTCATAAGGTGCCATCTGTATGCTCGCCTGATAACTGTTGTTATAAGCAAACTCAACCAAAGGCAGATGCTTCTCCCAAGAACCTTGGAACTCAATCACGCAGCACCTCAACATATCTTCCAAAATCTGGATAACTCGCTCAGACTGACCATCCGACTGAGGATGATAGGATGTACTGAAATGCAACCTTGTACCCAGAGCTTGATGCAAACACTGCCAAAACTGCGATGTGAACCTCGGATCCCTATCCGACACAATCGACTTAGGCACACCATGCAGCCTCACAATCTCAGCAATGTACAGCTTTGCCAGCTTATCCAAAGAAAACATGGTATGCACAGGCAAGAAATGTGCACACTTCGTCAGGCGATCCACAATCACCCAGACCGAATTCTTTTTCGATGGTGACAAAGGTAAACGAGATACAAAATCCATGGTAACCCTCTCCCACTTCCATTCAGGGATTTTCAACGGTTGCAACAAACCAGAAGGAAACTGATGCTCAGCCTTAACTCGCTGACACACCAAACACTTGCTCACGAACTCCGCAACATCCTTCTTCAAACCAACCCAAAAGTACTCATCACGAAGATCACGATACATCTTAGTACTACCAGGGTGCATAGCAAAAGGACTACTATGACCTTTAGTCAGAATAGCACGCCTCAACTCAGCATCATTGGGCACAACTATCCGACTACCAAAACACAGCACACCATCATCATTGAAACAGAAATCCGAAGGTCTACCCTCCGCGATATCCTGAACATGAGATACCAAGGAATCATCCAACAACTGCTTATCCTTGATCAACTGAACCAAAGATGGCTTCACTTGTAACTCAGCCACAAGACTACCATCACGCGATATGCTCAAGCTAGCAAACATGACTCTCAACTCAACAGCTACCTTCCTACTCAAGGCATCAGCAACAACATTAGCTTTTCCAGGATGGTACTCAATCGTCAGATCATAATCCTTGAGCAACTCCAACCAACGCCGCTGCCTAAGATTCAACTCCTTCTGAGACATCAGATACCTCAAACTCTTGTGATCTGTGTACACAGTACACTTCTCACCATACAGATAATGCCTCCAGATCTTCAGAGCAAAAACCACTGCAGCCAGCTCAATATCGTGCGTAGGGTAATTGCGCTCATGCACTTTCAACTGCCGCGATGCATAAGCCACCACCTTACCCTCCTGCATTAGCACACACCCCAAACCAACATAAGATGCATCACTGTAAACCACAAACTCTTTCCCTGATTCAGGCTGAATCAAGATAGGAGCTTGCGTCAAAGCCGCCTTCAGCTTCTCAAAAGCCTGCTGTCTCGCTTCTGTCCACTCATACTTAACATCCTTCTGCAACAGCTTTGTCAATGGAGCAGCAATCTTGGAAAACCCATCCACAAACCTTCGATAGTATCCCGCCAAACCAAGGAAACTACGGACCTCATGAACAGACTTAGGAACCTTCCAGCTCATCACCGCCTCAATCTTCTGAGGATCAACACGAATCCCCTCAGCTGAAACCACATGTCCAAGAAAAACCACCTCTCTTAGCCAGAACTCACACTTGCTCAGCTTAGCATAAAGCTGATTTTCCAGCAAAGCTTGCAAAACAATCCTCAAATGCTCTTCATGCTCCTCCTCAGTACGCGAGTACACGAGGATATCATTAATGAACACCACAACAAACTTGTCCAGGTATTCATGAAACACACGATTCATCATGTCCATGAAAGCAGCAGGAGCATTTGTCAACCCAAACGGCATCACAAGAAACTCATAATGCCCATACCTTGTCCTGAAAGCTGTCTTAGGCACATCCACATCTTTCACCTTCAACTGATAATACCCGGACCTCAAGTCAATCTTAGAGAACACAGCAGCTCCCCGAAATTGATTAAAGAGATCATCAATCCTCGGCAAAGGATACCGATTCTTGATAGTCAACTTGTTCAGCTGACGGTAATCAATGCACATTCTCATAGTGCCATCCTTCTTCTTCACAAACAAGACCGGTGCTCCCCAAGGTGACACACTCGGCCGGATAAAACCACGATTAAGCAACTCTTGCAACTGCGTCTTCAGCTCCTTCAGCTCCTTAGGTGCCATTCTATATGGAGTAATGGACACAGGAGTTGTATTCTCATACAGCTCAATTCCAAACTCCACCTCGCGATTAGGAGGTAAACCAGGCAACTCCTCAGGAAAAACACCAGGAAACTCCTTTACAACCCTGATATCTTGCACCCTCAACTCCTTAGAGCTAGGATTCATCACAAAAGCTAGATAAGCTTCGCAACCTTGCCTCAGCATCCTACTTGCCTCCAAAGAAGACACAACATTGGCAAGAAACTTCACATTCTCACCAACCACCACAACTTCATAATCATCCGCAAGCTTAAGCGAAACACGCTTATTCTCACAATCCACAACAGCACGATGCTCAGCAAGCCAATCCATACCAAGGATCACATCGAAACCATAGAAGGGCAACTCCATAAGATCAACATGAAAGACATGCTCTTGAACAACCAAAGGGCACCTTCTATAAAGCTTACGAGTCACAACAGTCTCACCAAAAGAACTAGTGACCCGAACACCAACATCCAAAGACTCAACAGGCAAACCAAGCAATTCAGCATGCTCACGAAGAATATATGAATGCGTAGATCCAGAATCAATCAAAGAAAGCAATGACAAGGACTGCAAAGTAAAGGTACCTGCAATCACATCTGCATCATTCCTGCCCTCTCTCTGAGCATACACCCTCGCTTGGCCTCCACCTTCAGGCTGAATAGCTTCAACATGAGCTACCCCTCGGCCACCTTCCTCTCTCCTCTGGAAATTACCACGGCCGCGCCCACGACCTCTCTGCGGTGCAACAACAACAGGAGCACGCACCTGCTCACCAGCCAACCTCGGACAATCTCGCCTGATGTGGTCTGCAGAACCACAATTCCAGCACCCGTTACCACCAGCCGCAACAGGAGCTTGTGCCACTCTCTCAGCACGAGGACAATCACCCTTCAAGTGACCACGGGAACCACAGATCCAACAAGCACTGGGATCAACTCTAGCATTGCCTCCTCTAGCAGGCACACCACCACCTCTCCTGGCTGAGGACTGATACTTCTGATCTCGTCCCCTCTTGTTCCGTCCACCTCCGGAACTATACTCAGCAGCTCGCTTGCCAGCACCCTTAGCAGACAAACTCAGGTTCATCTCAACATCCTTTGCTCGGCCCACCAACACATCAAAATCAACATACTCGGTGGCCAACAAATACATCTTAACATCCGTCACAAGACCGTAACGAAACCTCTCGCACCTAGCCCTCTCATCAGGTATCAGCTCCGGTGCATACTGACTGAGCCGTACAAACTGTACCTCGTACTCCGCTACACTCATGCTCCCTTGGGTAAGAGACATGAATTCCCGCTTTTTCTCATCCAGATATCTCACTCTAAGATATCTTCTTTTAAACACATTCTGAAAGAATGTCCAGGTAACATCAGCTTCAGCCATTCCAGCAATGGTAGTCGTCCACCATGTATAAGCATCGTCCTGCAGCAAGGACACAACACAACCCAGCTTTTGCACATCCGTGCAACTCATCTGACCCAAGATACGCTTGGTACTTTCCAGCCAAGCCTCAGAACTCTCAGCTGATAAACCTCTAAACTCAGTCCCTCCAAGACTGCGCAGACGCTCCAAAGGCAATCTGACTCCAGCATCTCCCTGATGCCCAGCTCCCTGAGCTCCAGCTACTGCTGCTCGAAAAGCACCCGCAATAGCTTGTACCAAAGCAGACATATCAGGCACAGCTTGCCCCTGACCAACCTCTGGTCCAGCAGCTCCAGCACCAGCATCAGCTGCAGCTTCAGCTCTCGCACCTCCAGCACCACCACCAGGCGGAGGAGGGGGTAACACAGCTCTACCAGTGTGCTCTTCATTCTCATTCTCATTAGGAGCCGTAGCTCTCGCATTACCTCTTAACTCTCTACGTGGTGCCATACTTTTACCATGCAATCACAACACAAATAAAACAAAATCAGGCCCAGCAAGGTAAGCAATCCAAGTATTCAAGCTCAATTTCATTTCAAAACAACATCTTTCCTTTAGCTTTTGTTTGGCAATGGGTACCCTCAACATGCAACATCAAAGCATACAACTCAACTGCATCAACATTTCAGACCACTGAACATGCTTTCAAACAACAAGCATTCATAGCATACATACTTCAATCATGCATACAAACATTCCCAATTACTCGAGAACTCAGCTCTGATACCACCAAATGTAACCCCCTTAACCCGGCCTAGACGGTAGACCCGAATTAAGAAAGTCACACGGGGAAAATCAAAGTCAACCCGAAAGTCAACCTTGATTAACGACCCTTTTTTTTTCTTTTTATACTTGTCTAGATGCACATTAAGCCTAATCGTGATCACACAAACATCATACCAAAGGATCACAAACATCAGAGATCAAACAGGGACTCAATTGAACAATTTACAACTTTGGGGACCAAATTGTAAATTCTGACAAATTAAAGGACTTAATCCAAATTAAAGTTACCAACTTGAAATTAATCAGGTTTCATGCTTCTCTGTGAAATTTCAGCTCAAAAGGACTTCCCAAACTCATACAATTGCACAAACAAGTTTCAGGACCAAAACGCAAACAATTCAAAACACATAACTGCCAATGTCAGCCCCCAACGGTCGACCGTTCCGAAACGGGAGACAGCCCGTTCCGAAACGCGGGGACGTTCCAAAACAGGCATAGCCCGTTTCGAAACGGGGGTCTGGCAGAGGCTTTTCCGTTTCAGAACGGCCCTTCCCGTTTCGGACGCCTGGGCACGATTAAGGCACCCGTTCCGAAACGGTAGGTGCTGTTCCGAAACACCCTGCCCAGATTACTCCAAAACTCAACTTTAAACATGCAATTACACAACCAAACATGCTCCAAATGCTACCAAACTTTGCCAACATGCAATTCAACATATAAGGAACATATTAGCACTAACAATTCAACCAAACATCATCATATGCAAAAAGCCCCAATTCTAATGGCATGCTTCCTACACAAGCTAGCTATTCAACACCAAACTTCCAAAACAAGCATATAAGGTTCCAATTCAAAAGCCAACAAACACATCAACACTTAACATACTTAGGGAGTCTCCAACACCTCCCAAAACATACACATTGGTCCCCCATTGCCAAATCACATAAAAGCTAAAATGTACTTATAAAACCTTCATACATTGAGCTTCACTTGAACTTGATTGCTTGACCTTTCTTGCTGCCCTCAAGTTACTCTAATGCTCTGCATTATTGAATTAAGAAAACGAAGAGAGCGTAAGCAAAAGCTTAGTGAGGCATGATCAATAAAAACAATTCAATAATGCAATTAAAACCATTTATAAATCATGCTTAAAGTCAACCTATGCACATGCTCAAAGCATACTTTAAAACAAGCAATCTCATGCTTCATATCTTATATCAAAACAAGCATCTCATGCTTCTTACATTCTTAACATGTCATATTGGCTCAAGTGATACCTTTCATTTCTTAAAACAAGTTCATCAACTTCCCAAGGACTTTTAAACACCTTGGCCATGGACTTTTAAACACCATGAAGTATCACATCAAGGACTTTTAACCACCTTGATCCCAAGGACTTTTAAACACCTTGGCCATGGACTTTTAAACACCATGAAGTATCACATCAAGGACTTTTAAACACCTTGATCCCAAGGACTTTTAAACACCTTGGCCTATGGACTTTTAAACACCATAGAAAAGGATCACCTAAGGACTTTTAACCACCTTAGTGTCCACAACATGAACCATCCAAGGACTTTTAAACACCTTGATGTTCATAAGCAACAAGGCTCACTCAAGGACTTTTAACCACCTTAGTGACCTTAACATTTTAAAACCTCACTTGCCAATATACATCATTTTCATCACTTACATCACTGTTTTTAAGCATAAAACCAAGCCATATTCATCATGCATTTCAAAGCATTAAGCCACATCATTTCAATGTACAAAAACAAGGAACTCCTACCTAGAGTTACCTTCAACATATGGCTTACATCAACAGCAAAAACCATGCTAAAACATGCTTCCAAAACAGTATGTAAAACATGCAAATTATCATTTCGCATCACAACAAAATCATGGCCACCACTAGAGAGAAATTCCGAAAACTTACGCTCGAGCTTAGCAAAGTTGTTTAGACTTAAACTAAGCTCCCAAGACATTGGTTTCAAAGCCGAAAACCCATTTTCACTCACCGCTTCTACTTCGTCACTTGCCGAAGCACGAATTCAAGCTTCCGGATCAACAACTCTTGAATCCAAAGATGCCTCCCCTGATTAAACACATTAAAGCAGAGGTTTAATGCATCATCAAGCATCAAAAACTTCAATGAAAGCACTCAAACTCGCTTCTCTCACTCAACCTCCATTTTCGGCCACCAAACACAACCGAAAATGCATCCAAACCACTTCTAAACAAAGCCCAGCCATAAACCAGCAAAACCTAACATCCATCATCACCATATAACATCTAAAAACAACCTATTAACATCCTTATACCTCCAGCAACAACAGATCCACAAGATCACCACAAAAACATCCAAGAAACTTAAGCTAAACTTAGGAAACACAACCTATCCGGGATTGCATCAATCAAAACTCATTTCCTTATCAATTTAAAGTTCATTTAACATCAAAAACACATCTTAAATCACAGATCAATCAGATCTAACGAAAATCATGAAAAACCATCAAATCTTGCATTATAAGCCAAGATACAATTCCAAACTCAAAAGCCTTTAATTAAACATCAATCAAGAGTTGATAACTTGGGAATTTCAGTAAAGAACTGATAGTTTAGAGGAGAAGGACGTTCTTACCTCCAAACTTGTGTTTCTCCACTTTTTGGAATGAAAATCCTTGATGAAACTTGTAGCAATTGAAGAGGTTTTGAAGATACAATGATTTGCAATCAAATGAGAGTTGAATGGAGGGATTTAGGTGAGAAAAACAGAAACAAAACTCTGGAAATGGAGTGTTTGGGTTGAGAGAAAAAGAGAGAAAGAAAATGAGAAGTTAGTTGAGAAAATGCCAAATAAATTTTCCCTCCACTTCTAATATGTTTTAAAATCAGATTATAACCCAAAATATCTTAGAAAAATCTGGAGAAAACACTTTTGGATTAATAGCTCCTTAAAGATTCAAAGTTTCAACTCTTTATAAAACAGCCACCAAACTTGCGAAAATTACATTTTGGTCACTAGCCAAAATATCAACCTTCCAAAACTCATTTTCCAAAATTGATTTCACAGTTCACTTAATTATATTAAAAGATGATTTTAGAACATTTTTCCATATTTTTAATGCAACCTGAACTAGGCTTTCCTAATTTAACCTCTTAAGATTCGAACAGGACTTTGACCAAACCGGTCAACGCCCAAAACTTCTAAGCCCAAAACCGGGGCGTTACATTTGAGATGTGTTTTTGATGTTAAATGAACTCTAAATTGATAAGGAAATGAGTTTTGATTAATGCAATCCCGGATAGGTTGAGTTTCCTAAGTTTAGCTTAAGTTTCTTGGATGTTTTTGTGGTGATCTTGTGGATCTGTTGTTGCTGGAGGTATAAGGATGTTTGTAGGTTGTTTTTGGATGTTTTATGGTGTTGATGGATGTTAGGTTTTGCTGGTTTATGGCTGGGCTTTGTTGAGAAGTGGTTTTGATGCAATTTCGGTTGTGTTTGGTGGCCGAAATTGGAGTATGAATGAGAGCAGCGAGTTTGAGTGCTTTCATTGAAGCTTTTGATGCTTGATGATGCATTAAACCTCTGCTTTAATGTGTTTAATCAGGGGAGGCATCTTTGGATCCAAGAGTTGTTGATCCGGAAGCTTGAATTCGTGCTTCGGCAAGTGGCGAAGTGGAATCGGTGAGTGAAAATGGGTTTTCGGCTTTGAAACCAATGTCTTGGGAGCTTAGTTTAAGTCTAAACAACTTTGCTAAGCTCGAGCGTAAGTTTTCGGAATTTCTCTCTAGTGGTGGCCGTGATTTTGTTGTGATGCAAAATGATTATTTGCATGTTTTACATACTGTTTTGGAAGCATGTTTTAGCATGGTTTTTGCTGATGATGTAAGCCATATGTTGAAAGTAACTCTAGGTAGGAGTTCCTTGCTTTTGTACATTGAAATGATGTGGTTTAATGCTTTTAAAGGCATGATGAATATGGCTTGGTTTTATGCTTTAAAACAGTGATGTAAGTGATGAAAATGATGTATATTGGCAAGTGATGTTTTTAAAATGTTAAGGTCACTAAGGTGGTTAAAAGTCCTTGAGTGAGCCTTGTTACTTATGAACATCAAGGTGGTTAAAAGTCCTTGGATGGTTCATGTTGTGGACACTAAGGTGGTTAAAAGTCCTTAGGTGATCCTTTTCTATGGTGTTTAAAAGTCCATAGGCCAAGGTGTTTAAAAGTCCTTGGGATCAAGGTGTTTAAAAGTCCTTGATGAGTTACGTTTCATGGTGTTTAAAAGTCCATGGCCAAGGTGTTTAAAAGTCCTTGGGATCAAGGTGTTTAAAAGTCCTTGATGAGATACATTCTATGCTGTTTAAAAGTCCATAGGCCAAGGTGTTTAAAAGTCCTTGGGGCCAAGGTGTTTAAAAGTCCTTGGGATGAAAGTTGATGAACTTGTGTTTAAAGAAATGGAATTTATCACTTGTGGCCAATATGACATGTTATGATTTGATGCATGAGATGCATGTTTAAGTATGCTTTTGAGCATGTGTAAATGATGGTTTGAAGCATGTTTTATAAAGTGTTTTATAAATGCATTATTGAATGGTTTAAATGAGCATTCCTCACTAAGCTTTGCTTACGCTCTCCTCGTTTTTCTTAATTCAATAATGCAGAGCATTAGAGACCTTTTGAGGGCAGCAAGAAGGGCAAGAATTCAAGTGCAAGTAAAGCTCAATGTATGGAAGGTTTTTGTTAAGCAATTTAGCTTTTGGGTGATTTGGCAATGGGGAAACAATGTGTATGTTTTGGGAGGTGTTTTGTACTCCCTAAGTATGTTTCTTGATGTTAAGATTGTTGGTCTTTGGATTGGATCTTTATATGCTTGTTTTGTAAGTTTGGTGTTTGTATAGCTAGCTTGTGTAGGAAGCATGCCATTAGAATTGGGGCTTTTTGCATATGATGATGTTTGGTTGAATTGTTAGTGCTAATATGTTCCTTATATGTTGAATTGCATGTTGGCAAAGTTTGGTGACAATTGGAGCATGATTGGTTGTGTAATTGCATGTTTAAAGTGGAGTTTTGGAGCAATCTGGGCAGGGTGTTTCGGAACAGCACCTACCGTTTCGGAACGGGTGCCTTAATTGTGCCCAGGCGTCCGAAACGGGAGGGGCCGTTCCGAAACGGAAAGGCCACTGCCAGACCCCCGTTTCGAAACGGGCTATGCCTGTTTCGGAACGGCCCCGCGTTTCGGAACGGGCTGTCTCCCGTTTCGGAACGGTTGACCGTTGGGGGCTGACATTGGCAGTTATATGTTTTGAATTGTTTGCGTTTTGGTCCTGAAACTTGTTTGTGCAATTGTATGAGTTTGGGAAGTCCTTTTGAGCTGAAATTTCACAGAGAAGCATGAAACCTGATTAATTTCAAGTTGGTAACTTCAATTTGGATTAAGTCCTTATAATTATCAGAATTTACAATTTGGTCCCTAAAGTTGTAAATTGTTCAATTGAGTCCCTGTTTGATCTCTGATGTTTGTGATCTTTTGGTATGATGTTTGTGTGATCACAATTAGGCTTAATGTGCATCTAGACAAGTTTTAAAAAGAAAAAAAAGGGTCGTTAATCAAGGTTGACTTTCGGGTTGACTTTGGTTTTCCGCGTGTGACTTTCTTAATTCGGGTCAACCGTCTAGGCCGGGTTAAGGGGGTTACATTACTTTTTATTTAGATTTTTTATTGCTTGTTCTTGGTTGAATTTTTGTTTGTGTTTGTGTTTTTTCTGTGGATTTTAGGTTGTATTCTCGAAGTCCGAAAATCGTTTCATGATTCTGGTAACGATTTCGTTTTAATTCTCCATTTTAATTTTGGTTTGATCTTTAAAAATATTTGCATGCGTAAAAAATGTTGTTAAAGTTGTTTTGGTCTTTAGAAATGTAGAAATAAAATTTTAAAGATGTTTAAATTAAAATGCAATAATAAAATGAATAAATGTGATTTAGTTGAAAAAACTTAAAGTTAGGGATTTAATTAGGAAAAATAATAATACATGGGTAGAAATAATAAAGTAGCTTGATTTTATAAAAATGTAAAAAAAAGAGTTTTTGAATATTGGTTTTAATAATAAATGGGTTGAGTGATTTTAAAAAATAAAAAGATAACTAAGATATTTTTTTAGAAGAAAAAAGAAATAAGTAATAAAAGTTTGTTTTTTAAGAAAACAAAATAAAAAGGTTTTAAAGAAAATTTTTAGGTTTTTTAGGAGAAAAATAAAGTTTTGAAAAAGCTTAAAAAATAAAAAAATGAAAAAAAGGAAGTTTTAAAAGAAGAATTTTTTTGAAATGAAAAAAAAAATAAAAAGATGGGAAAAACATAAAAATGAAAAAAAGGTAAAAAATGTAAAAAGGGTCTTAGATATTAAAAAATAAAAAGTAAAAAAATAAAAGTTTTTTTAAAAGGAATAATAAAAGGGAAAAAACTAAAAAAGAATAAAATTTACTTGCTTGTTTTAGAAATAGGTTTAAAACTTAGAATTAGGGACTAAAGCTTAGATAGAGACATGTTTTGTTGAAAAATGTTCTTCACAAAAAATAAAAAACACAACGTATGGGTGGACATGGAGAGGCCACTGTGGACTCGTTGCAGCCTCCCGACTGCTCCCTTACCGACTTCGGTTGGCAGCATGGTGGATGAAACCGGTGATTGGGATTGGTAGAGGCTTGAGAATTTGTTGTCGAAGGGGGTGTTGGATAAGCTCGCGGCTATTCCGCCTCCACGAGCTTGGTATGGGAATGATCAGCCGAGTTATCGATGGGAGGATAACAAGACGTTTACGGTACGTTCCGCGTACAGGGTGCTTGCAGGGAATGTTGTTGACAATGCTAATGCGTGTTGGCAGTTGTTGTGAAGCTTGAATCTGCCGCAACTAATATTGAAAGGCTCCGCCGTAATCTCACGACGGATGGGACATGTCAACTTTGTAGGCGGGGAGAAGAGGACATCGACCATGTCTTGCTGCGATGCCCTGCTGCACGGTCATTATGGTCGAAGCTTGTGCCTCGTGAGAGGCTGGCGGGTTTTGATGCGTTGGATTGGAATGGGTGGTTGGAGTTTAATCTTCGGAATAAAGGGGGACTGCCGAAAAATGGCTCATCGTGGGTAACATGCTTCGCTGTCGGATGATGGTTATTGTGGAAGCAGAGGTGTAGCAGAGTTTTAGATGAAGCTTATGTGGAACAAGGTGATATTTATTTCCATTGCCGGCAGCTAGCAATGGAGTTTGACAGCGCACCTGTTATTGTTGGAGGATGTATGCGATCGGGGGAGGAGAGGATTCGATGGCAGTGTCCCCCTGCAGGCTGGGTAAAGGTTAACACTGATGGTTCGGTGTAGGGACAACAGCGAGTTGCAGCGATAGGGGTGTCATTCGCGACAGTGCTGGGTTGTGGATGTTCGGGTTTGCTCGATCGATTGGTAGCTGCTCGGTGTTGATGTCGGAACTGTGGGCGGTGTATGATGCTCTCTTCCATGCTTGGAGGTTGGGGTTTCGAAGGGTGTGGCTGGAGTTGGATAGTTTGGAAGTGGTTCGGATTCTTATGGGCGAATCATCGGTTTTGAGTGGCGATACTCTAGTTGATGTCATCTTCGGTTTGTTGTGCCGGGAATGGGAAGTGTGGATCCAACATATTGGACGGGAAGGGAACAAAGTGGCGGATTTCCTTGTGCGGATGTGTAACGGCCAGCAGCGTGGTAATGTTTGGATGTTGGAACCGCCGGCTGCAGTGCAAGCTAGAGTGGTTGAAGATTGCAGCAGCTAGCCAATCTTGGCTGTTTTTTACTGTATTAGCAAAAAAAATATAAATAAATAAATAACACACTTAAGTAAACTTAAACTTTAAATTAGGAATAAAAGACTTAGACATTTTTAGGATTTTTAAATAATCGAACTTATAAATAAATAAAATGCCCAACACATTAAATCTCTTTGTTGTTTGAAAAAGTAAAATTAATTTAATACGGTGTCTTATCAAACGGGAATGACGGGTTAGCGCCAGAAATATTGGCGGTGATTAAAGTTCATCTCCCGGGCGATAAGGCCATTAAAATAGACTAATATTCATTAAATGGACAAGTTGTAACACCCCCTTTCCGGCCTGGTAGAGGACCGAATCGGAGAGTGCTACCGAAAAACAAAACTGAGATTGGAGACATAAAACTTTTAACATTTCAATTAACACTTTATCAATTAAACTTATTAAACTAATTATCAGAACATCATCAAATTTTATACTAACAAAAAGGTCACCGAGTATACGTATTAATTCACTTATCCTTATAGAAATCTTGATAAATATACCCCGTATCGAAACGCTTTGAATTTTTCGGTACGGCTTGACTAAGGTCAATTTAATTGACTTTCTTTCATAACTGTATCGATACGGCTTGACCCGTATCAGTACGGGTTGACTGCCCTTGACTTTGACTTGACCGTTCCGAAACATGTATCGAAACAGGGGTCTCCATAGGCAAAAATGTTCCAAAATGGACCTATTATGTTTCGGTACACCCTGCTACCCATGCACAATTTATACCTACCCGTATCGAAACGCCATCACCCATTTCGGTACGGTTAGGCCTGTAATGACAGAATCTTGCTGGTTTTATTTCATTTTAACCTAGCAAACATATCTCAATTGTAGTGAAACTTTACCCACAACATTCTAAGGGTATAAGCTACTATCATGCCAAGTTTTAGAGCCATATAAATCCATATACTAGGTTTTTCTTATTTAGTACAAAGACATGAACTTTTAGGCCATACTTGCTTCATAAGAGACTCATTCCAATTAGTCATTCCAAAAGCACTTAAACATAGCTTAGTCATAACAAAAGTAACATAATAGACTTGTACAAAGACCTTGCCACCATACTAGGAGTTCGAAAGGAAAAAATACATTACTTAAAACTTGTTTGTGACTTGTACAACGCTTCACTTCTCTGATCTCGATCCCATTGCTTGCTTATCCTTAAATGGATGCATAGAATGCATTAGGCTTACTTTTCCTAGTGAGGTAGTCACATAACAATGATTAAAACATATCAAGTCTTGTAACATGCTTCAAAGAATCATAGCGCTAATTATGCATGATCATGGCATGTTTCATGTTCATAACAAAGCCTATGTCAAATTCATAGTTTCATGACAATTCATTATCTTGAGTTCTTATTTTCCCTTGGATCGATTCATGGTATTTGGATACTCGAATTCCACCTCCTCGCCAATTTCATAAATGGTCATCCCACCGAAATCGCCAAAGACCAAACTCAATACATCCCTCCGCCTCGCCAAATCATATAGGCCGTAGCCCTAGGACCGTAGTCCACCCGTACACTGAGCTCATGAATTCTATGGCATGCCAATTCTATCCAATACTTCGAATCCAAGGTCCAATAACAATGGTTCATCATTCATGGTTCATAAAAAACATTTCATATCAATGGACAATAACAATGATTCATGTCACAATTCTTACATGTCAATGCTTTCAATGATTTTCATGACAATAATAAACATACTGTGAATCATAGAATCAATGCAAAGCTTACCGTACACTTACCAACATACGATCGATGGGGTAAAGCTTCTAACTCAGAGGTTAGTATTAACACATGTAACAACAAATTCGAGTAGGCCCTTGCCTAACTCGAGACGCTACTACACTCACCTTGCTTGGTCAAGACTTCTATGGTAGGTAATACCTCGTTCGATGCTTGATTTCTCTTTCTCGTATATGTACGGATTAAAAGAGACTCTCAAACAAAGGAAAACAAAGCTTTTGTTTAACTTCAATGGTTGTGCTTGCTTAGAGCTTGAGGTAGAAGATGAGAATGGTGGTGTTTACTTATTTTGGTGAAGAAGAGATTTAAGCTTCGTGGAAAATCCAAAACAAGGCTCCATTCATCTTTCCTCCTATTTAAAGAGAGTTGAGGAATTTATTAATGAATTCCCACCTCAACACCAGCCAATGAGAAGATTTCCTACATTAAAGGGTTTGCCTCCCTAAGAACCAATCAAAGCATTTCCTTAATTGGAGGGTTTACTTAAAATATTGTTTCTCTTTCACATATCATCATGATTGCTGATCAAAGCCAACTTCTCAGCTTTAAAGCATGTGAAAAGATGTCAAGCAAGGAGGTGAGTCACTTAAGGGCCGAAATCTTTGACTTTGGGGCACTTACTCTATTTTCTGCAGAGTCCTGTTTCGAAACGCCCGAGGCCGTTTCGATACGGTCATGCATAATTCCAAAAAGTCAGTTATTACCATTGAACCGTATCGGAACGCCTATTCTCGTTTCGGTACGCTTCACCTAAGCCGTTTCGATACGAGCCTAAGAGTATCGAAACGCCTAGCTCAAAACATTAACTTGGGCATTCAAAATAATCTTTGCTAAGGACTTGGCTTCTTAAAGTCTTGGGACATTTTCTATAGCAAGATTTCAAGATTTATTTTAATAACGAAATTCCGATCATCAGAACCTATTTCTGGCTAGACCAATTTTCGGGGTGTTAAAACTCTCCCCCTTAAAGAAGAATTCATCCTCGAATTCTTACCGTTAGCTTTGGGTTACTCTTCAATGCACTCTTTGGGATCAGAATCTTCCGGAGATGAAGAATTCATCTTTCTTAATCCTTCTGGCCAAGTTCGCTTTGCACTTGCACGTCGATGTTTCTTGTAAGCTTTCTTAGGAAAATTCTGAGCAAAATGATCTGTCTTACCACAATCCAAACAAGCTTCAATCCTTCTTTGACATTTATCTATTTGATGTCCGTCTTGGCAAAAGCTACAAAGAGATTTTTCTTGTTTCGATTCACTGGATTTCTTGACTAAATTAGACATTACTTTGGAAACGAAGATACCTTCAGAAAAATGCTTATTTCAATCTCTTAAAACAAAGATGGGTTCTAGCCTTGGTATTTGCTGAGAATATCTATCATTATATAGGGTGCAAGGTTTGTCTTTTTCCCACCTTTCTAGGAACCAATCAAAGTATTTAAGAACTTTTCAAAGCTTATCTCTTCACCTCTACGTGACACCTTGCAAAATTTCTAATGATTTAATATGACTTGGGTGTCCAACACATAGGGTGAGTCATCAACCTCAACTTTATGCCATTCTTCTCATTGTTTCAATTCAAAATTTGGTACCTGTATCGATACACTCCAACCCGTATCGATACGTCTAAGAAAAAATCCAAAATTCATTTAAAAATTGTTTAACCGTTCCGATACACTTATTCTCGTTTCGATACTCTTTTATGGGTCATTTCGATACGTATCCCTTACGTATCGATACGCCTAGCCCAGATTTCATTCTTTGGGTCCTTATCTAGACTTACTTAAACAGAGATGCCTTATCAAAATACATAGATATAAAGATTAAATTTCTTACCTAAAATGGTGCGAGATCATTTTCTGAGTCCTTTCCGTGGATGTGAAACATCCATGCAAAAGCTTTAGATTCAGGTCTACTTGTCACTTTCGACGTTCCCGATCCCCCCGGCTTTCCGAAGGATCCCTGGTTTGCCCCCTTACCTCGAGAAGGGTTAGTTGTTATAGAAACAGGCTTGTTAGGATTCTCTGGACATTCTCGAATTAGATGACCCAACTTTCCGCAAAAGAAACATGTATCGGATTTCTTGCGACATTGCCCTTCGTGTCGTCGCTGACAAAAATTACACTTAGGAATTCTCGTGTCTTGCCTTGAACCTACATTTCTTTCAGAAGGAATTTCATCCGATGGAGGACGAGACATAACTTGAGATTTGGCAAAATGCTCAAACTGGGAAGGCTGCGAGTATACATTTTGTTCCGAGTTGTGATGCTTCCATTTCTTAGAAAATCTTGAGAAATGAGACTCATCTCGATTTCTCATTTCAGACCTGTTGGATTCACTAGCTCTCTGCGCCCTCTGCGCTCCTTTCGTAGCTTTAACTATGTTCACAAGATCTTGGAAATTGGTGATACATAATGCTATGAACATGGGACGTAATTCATCGTTGAGCCCAGTGATGAACATTCGACACTTTTCTTCCTCTTTCTTGATAAAGTCAGCACCATATCTACAATACTTGCAAAAATCGTGGATATATTGTTCGATCGGTCGTCCACCTTGTTTAAGATGAAGTAAGATGCTTCGCCTCTCGGCAAGATAAAATTCGCTTATATACTTCTTACGAAATTCTTCCAGAAAGAATTTCCAATTCACGGTGTCCTCAGAGAAGGTAAGAAGGGTAGTCTCCGACCACTGTAAAGCTTCATCGGCAAGCAATGCAAGAGCGCATTCAAGCTTATGTTCATCCGAACACCGTAATTTCTTATCCAAAATTCTTAAAGTATTGTCTAACCAATACTCGACTATTTCAGGATCGTCATCGTCCCGACTAGCGAAGGTGTAAGCTCGGTATTGAGATAACTTATCTATATGAGCTCGAAGAGGTTGAGCAACAGGTGGTGTAGGTGGTACAACTTGACTAGTATTTATCACATTCATAAATTGCTGGAACATTCCAGCCATGTTCCGATAACATTCTGCCTGAGCCGTAGGTGCTCCAGGCTCTACACCCTGAACAGGAGGGTTCTGAGGATTCAGAGGATTTTCCCCTTGCACCTCCTCGCCACGAGTCGAGGAGTTAACAACAAACTCATTATTACAAGCTTCGTTAGTTTGAGACATATCTATATAAAAGAGATCTGATCAGTTGACAAGTCACAAAACACAACAGAATAACTCCTAGGTGGCAAGTAACATAACAAACAACATAAACATATTTAAGTTTAGTCCAGAACCGACTAAACTCTAGCTCTGATACCACAAATGTAACACCCCCTTCCCGGCCTGGTAGAGGACCGAGTCGGAGAGTGCTACCGGAAAACAAAACTGAGATCGGAGACATAGAATTTTTAACTTTTCAATTAACATTTTATCAATTAAACTTATTAAACTAATTATCAGAACATCATCAAATTTTATACTAACAAAAAGGTCACCGAGTATACGTATTAATTCACTTATCCTTATAGAAATCTTGATAAATCTACCCCGTATCGAAACGCTTTGAACTATTTCGGTACGGCTTGACTAGGGTCAATTTAATTGACTTTCTTTCATAATTGTATCGATACGGCTTGACCCGCATCGTTACGGGTTGACTGCCCTTGACTTTGACTTGACCGTTCCAAAACTTGTATCGAAACAGGGGTCTCTAGAGGCAAAAATGTTCCAAAATGGACCTATTTTGTTTCAGTACACCCTGCTACCCATGCACAATTTATACTTACCTGTATCGAAAAGCCATCACCCGTTTCGCTACGGTTAGGCCTGTAATGACATAATCCTGTTCGTTTTATTTCATTTTAACCTAGCAAACACTTGTCAATTGTAGTGAAACTTTACCCACAACATTCTAAGGGTATAAGCTACTGTCATGCCAAGTTTTAGAGCCATATGAATCCATATACTAGGTTTTTCTTATTTAGTACAAAGACATGAATTTTTAGGGCCATACTTGCTTCATAAGAGACTCATTCCAATTAGTCATTCCAAAAGCACTTAAACATAGCTTAGTCATACCAAAAGTAACATAATAGACTTGTACAAAGACCTTGCCACCATACTAAGAGTTCGAAAGGACAAAATACATTACTTAAAACTTGTTTGTGACTTGTGCAACGCTCCACTTTTCCGATCTCGATCTCGGTGCTTGCTTATCCTGAAATGGATCCATGGAATGCATTAGGCTTACTTTGCCTTGTGAGGTAGTCACATAACAATGATTAAAATATATCATGTCTTGTAACATGCTTCAAAGAATCATAGCACTAATTATGCATGATAATGGCATGTTTCATGTTCATAACAAAGCATATGTCAAATTCATAGTTTCATTACAATTCATTATCTTGAGTTCTTATTTTCCCTTGGATCGATTCATGGTATTTGGATACTCGAATTCCACCACCTCGCCAATTTCATAAATGGTAATCCCACCGACATCGCCAAAGACCAAACTCAATACATCCCTCCGCCTCGCCAAATCATATAGGTCATAGCCCTAGGACCGTAGTCCACCCGTACACTTAGCTCAGGAATTCTATGGCATGCCAATTGTATCCAATACTTCGAATCCAAAGTCCAATAACAATGGTTCATCATTCATGGTTCATAACAAACATTTCATATCAATGGACAATAACAATGATTCATGTCAATTCTTACATGTCAATTCTTTCAATGATTTTCATGACAACAATAAACATACTAGGAATCATGGAATCAATGTAAAGCTTACCGTACACTTACCAACATACGATCGATGACATAAAGCTTCTAACTTAAAGGTTAGTATTAACAAATGTAACAATAAATTCGAGTAGGCCCTTGCCTAACTCGAGACGCTACTACACTCACCTTGCTTGGTCAAGATTTCTATGGTGGGTAATACCTCGTTCGAGGCTTGATTCCTATTTCTCGTATATGTACGGATTAAAAGAGACTCTGAAACAAAGGAAGACAAAGCTTTGGTTTAACTTCAATGGTGGTGCTTGCTTAGAGCTTGATGTAGAAGATGAGAATGGTGGTGTTTGCTTATTTTGGTGAATAAGAGATATAAGCTTCATAGAAAATCCAAAACAACTCTCCATTCATCTTTCCTCCTTTTTAAAGAGAGTTGAGGAATTTATTAATAAATTCCCACCTCAACATCAGCCAATGAGAAGATTTCCTACATTAAAGGGTTTGCCTCCCTAAGAACCAATCAAAGCATTTCCTTAATTGGAGGGTTTACTTAAAATATTGTTTCTCTTTCACATATCATCATGATTGCTGATCGAAGCCATCTTCTTAGCTTTAAAGCATGTGAAAAGATGTCAATCAAGGAGGTGAGTCCCTTAAGGGCCGAAATCTTTGACTTTGGGGCACTTACCCTGTTTTCTGCAGAGTCTTGTTTCGAAATGCCCGAGGCCGTTTCGATACGGTCATGCATAATTCCAAAAAGTCAGTTATGACCGTTGAATCGTATCAGAACGCCTATTCTCGTTTCGGTACGCTTCACCTAAGCTGTTTCGATACGAGCCTAAGCGTATCGAAACGCCTAGCTCAAAACATTAACTTGTGCATTCAAAACAATCTTTTGCGAAGGACTTGGCTTCTTAAAGTCTTGGGAAATTTTCTATAGCAAGATTTCAAGATTTATTTTAATAACGAAATTCCGATCATCGGAACCTATTTCCGACTAGACCAGTTTTCGGGGTGTTACACAAGTAAAGTCGAACCTTTTTGAACTTGCAAATTCCAGTTTTGAAAATGATTTTAAAACCAATTAGGTACCAATTTTGGGCGCCGTGGGGGGTGCTAACCCTTCCCCACGCGTAACCGACCCCCGAACCTGTTTTCTGATTTTTTGTAGACCAAAACCGTTGTTTTATTAAAACAAAATGTTTTATTAAAATAACCATATTCTAAAAGTGATTCAATCACACTTTTTTCAAAAAAAGATTGGTGGCGACTCCATTTTTTTTTGAAGTTTTTACCAAATAGTCGAAGCCTCTTTCCCCTAAAAAAAGGCGGTTGCGACAGAAACATACTGCCCTATTTCGAAACACCCTATTATGAAACATGTCCAAGTGTTTTGAAACACGGGCTCGTATCGAAACAGTCTCCAAGGTGTTTCGGAACACAAACTTCCAATAGCCAAATTAAGCGAACTCGTATCGAAACACCCCTCCCTGTTTTGAAACCCTAGGCCATTTCGAGCTCACCGTTTTGGTACAGCCTTGGGCGTAACGAAATGTTTGGGCATGTAATGACACTTTTTGCTGATTTTTCACACTTTAATGCAATCATAATCATCCCAACATGCTTTCAACATGCATACAACCAATCTAAACATCAATCCTCAGACATTCATGGCATATTCATCATCTTAACATGGCAAATTGCATCAAAGGTAAACTATAGGCATGCAACCTAGAAACAAGCCAAGCAAAATACCAAAATGTAAAGGAAAGCATAAATCAAATACCAAAGGCCATTAACAAGTCTAAAACAACAAATCAAACTTGCTCAAAAGGGAGTTTACACAAATCTCCCAACAACACAACGGATCCCCTATTGCCCTTATTACGTATAGTCGAACTGAAACATACTTTTGAAAATGAAGTCTCTTGTGATACCTTGCTACTTGCTGCCTCCAAAACCTCAATTATCTGCATTGATGGACAAAAGAGAGCGTAATCACACATGGCTTAGTGAGGAGGCACAAAAACAAAACACCATCAACGCATTAAAATCATTTTCCATGTCCACATTGAAATCTCATTTCAATTTCCTAAAACATCGTCTGAGAACCATCATGCCCTTTAACACCATGCACTTTCCTTAAACAAAAATCAGCATATTAAACATCATGCTACATGTATCATGAATCAACAACAAGTTCCATTGCTACACTCAATTTAATCCTTCCCATGCATAACTACCATATGCAAAGCTTAAAAAGTAAAACATGCATAAACCACATTATGCAACATAAACCATTTCATAATACATCATAAATTATATTGGCTTACAAGTGATCATTAAGCAAGTTCATATCTCAAAACCACATATCACAACATTTCAAGCCATCTTAACCGGAATTGGTACATTCACAACAAAATGTACTATATGAACCGGGTACAATCACAACCCACAGGGACACAAACCCTATCATCTGTTAGATGTTTAACCCACTACAGAGAGACGGGACACTAACCTCCTCGGTCGTTAGGGTACATGGACGGAGACACGGGACACCAACCCCTCGACATCCAAGGCGACTTTTTATAGTGCACTCAATCCTATAGCTGACTAACTATATCCGATATCATTTATAAACCATTTTCACAACATCACTTGCCAATATAATTCACATTTAGCCACATGCCTGACTGATTTCAAAGCATCATCAATAAATCATATTCCCAAGCATTAAACCATGCGTAAAATTACAAGTATAAAACATATACTTACAAGGATCACTTACCATGTGCATCCTTCAACATCACATCATCAAAACAGTAAATCACATACTTTAAAACATGATTTAACAATAGGTAACATGCATTTAAAAATCAAGTGCATAAACAAATCCATAATAGCACAATCCGAGGGAGAAATTCCTTATACTTACTTCTGAACTTAAACAAGAGTTTCAAGCTTATATCTAAGTTTCCAAACCACCTTTAAAGCATTTCAAAATTGAAATCCACGTTCTCACTCACTGACACGTGAAACCTCGATTAGTCGACGCGAAACTAAGCGTCCGAAGCTCTCAAATCTTCACCATATGCTTCCGAAACGTTCTCCCATACTTAAACCACATTAAAACAGAGGATTAATGCATCTCAATGCATTAAAATCTCCAGCAAGCAAATCTATCTCGTTGCCTTGTCCAAATCCACCAAAACGCCCATCCGAAACAACCAAAAACATCATAGATTACTCTACAAACTCAACCCAGTGAAAATCTAACACTTCCAACCATTCCTTGAATAACATCCAAAATCAATCTATTAACAACCTTATACCTCCAGCATCGCCAAAATCACATTAACACCATAAAAACTCAATTCCAACAACCTAACAACTATAGATCCAAATAGTTTTTGGATTACCATGATCAAACCTCAATATCAACATTATTAATCTTCCAAAACATGATTAAAATCAATCATAACTCAGTGAAAACAGATCTAATACGAAAATTACACAAAATCAACATTTTAAGCTTGATTTAGCCATTTTCTTCAAATCAATTACAAAACCTTATTAAGAAACACAATTAAAGAGCCAAATACTTGGGAATTTCACTAAAGAACCTTGATTAGAAGAGAAGCACGAAAAGTACCTCTAATCCCTTGCTATTCCTTCAATTAACAAGATTTGATGAAAAATCTTCAAGAATCATTTGAGATAAGTTGAGAAAACTCCTTAAAAACATTTGGAAATCAAAGTGAAATGGAAAAGAAAGATCATTGGAAGTTTTGAAAGAAAAGGGGTGTTTGGCTGGTGAGAAAAGATAGAAAATAGAAGTTACGTCAAAAATGGATTTGTAAAAGCTAAATCCCTTTCTAATCAAAACTCCTTTAATCTTTTCAGTAAAACAACAATTAAAACATGTCAATTAAAGGGATACCTTATTATACTCAATATAGCTCCATAAAGATTCTATGTTTTTGCTCTCTTACAAAATAGTCCTTTAAAAATAGTTTTCCCATTTTACATTTTAGTCACTAAACCGAAATGTCTACTTTCCACATGCCATTTTTTAAAATTGACTTTACCACGCCCTTATATATATATTTTAAAAGGATTTTAGAAAATTTTCTCACATTTTTATCATTTCCCAAACCATGTTTTTCCTAAACCAACCTCGAACTAACCCAGATCTCCAGTCTAGGTTCTCGGACTCCGAACCTAACCTACAAACTCTCAGGCCCAAAATCGGGGAGTTACAACTCTCCCCCACTTAGTAAAATTCGTCCTCAAAATTTTACCTAAAGGAAAAAGGTGCAAAAACTGCTTCAACATGTCCGTCTTGCTTTCCCACGTGGCCTCCTCAACTCCTCGATGTCCCCACAACACCTTCAAAAGTTCAATTTTCTTACCACGAAGAACTTTGCTACTAGAATCAAGAATCTCAACAAGTACCTCATCATAAGACAAATTTGGTCGCAACTCAATTTCCTCAACTGGCATAACATGCGTCGGATCCGACCTATACCTCAGCAACATCGAAACATGAAATACGTCATGAATTTTCTCCAACTCGGGATGCAACCTCAACCGATATGCAACAGGACCAACACGCTCCACAACTTCGTATGGTCCAATAAACCTTGGACTAAGCTTACCCTTACGTTCAAACCTCATCACCTTCTTCCAAGGCGATACTTTCAAAAACATGCGATCACCAACCGTAAAATCAATCTCCTTACGTTTTAAATCTGCGTAGGACTTTTGACGATCCGAAGACGCCTTCAACCGTTAACAAACAAGATTTAACTTCTTCGTCATTCCCTTAAGCAAATCCGGCAAAGAAACTAACTTTTGCCCGCTTCCACCCAATAAAGAGGCATCCTACAATTCCAACCATACAAGGCTTCATAAGGAGCCATTTGTATACATACTTGATAGCTATTATTAAAAGCAAACTCCACCAAAAGAAACCGTTTCTCCCTAGAACCTTGGAAATCTATAACACAACACCGCAACATATCCTCAAGCACTTGGATAACTCGCTCAGACTGACCATCCGTCTAAGGATGATACGAGGTAATGGAATTAAGCCGTGTACCCAAAGCTCTATGCAAACACTCCTAGAACCTTGCTGTAAACCTCGGATCTCTATCCGGAACTATAGACTTGGGCACTCGGTGCAAACACACTATCTCAACAATGTATAAATCTGCAACCTTATCCAAAGTATACGTAGTATGCATAGCTATAAAATGCGCACACTTCGTAAGATGATCTACAATCACCCAAATAGAGTTCTTCTTTGACGGGGTCAAAGGCAAACCAGACACGAAATCCATATTAATCCTCTCCCATTTCCATTACGGTATCTTCAAAGGTTGCAACTGCCTAGAAGGAAACTGATGCTCAGCTTTCACGCGTTGACACACTATACACTTACTCACAAATTTTTCAACGTCCTTCTTCAACCCAACCCGATATTACTCATACTTCAATCCACGATACATCTTAGTACTACCAGGATGCATAGCAAAAGGGCTACTATGCACCTCAGTCAGAATAGTGCCCCTCAACCCAACATCATCCGGCACAACTATTCGAATCTTAAAACACAAGACACCATCATCATTAAAGCAAAAGTTTGTTGCATTACCATCCACTATATCCCGAACATGCGGTACAAACAAATCATCAAGCAACTACTTCTCTTGAATCAACTGAACCAAGGAAGGTTTCACTTGCAACTCATCTATCAATCCACCATCACGCGTCACACTCAATCACGCAAACATGGCTCTCCACTCCACATCTACTTTCCCGCTCAAAGCATCAGCCACAACATTGGCCTTACCAAGGTGATACTATATCGTCAAGTCGTAATCCTTAAGAAACTCCAACCATCTTCGTTGCTTAAAATTCAACTCTTTCTGAGACATTAAATACTTCAAACTTTTATGATCCTTATAAACCACACACTTCTCACTGTAAAGGTAATGCCTCCAAATTTTCAAAGCAAACACAACTGCGGCAAGCTCAAGATCATGAGTAGGATAGTTGCGCTCGTACACCTTCAATTGTCTAGATGCATACGCCACAACCTTCCCACCTTGCATCAACACACAACGTAAACCAACATATGATGCATCACTAAAAACCACAAACTCCTTATCAATTCAGGTTGAATCAAGATAGGAGATTGCATCAAAGCTTTCCTTCAACCTCTCGAAGGCTTGTTGTCTAACACCCATCCATTCAAAGCGAACATTATTTTGCAACAACTTTGTTAACAAAGCAGCAATGTTAGAGAAACCATTCACAACCCTATGGTAATAACCCGCAAAACCAAGGAAATTAACGGACATCCGTCACCGATTTAGGCGTCTTCCAATTCATCAACGCCTCAATCTTTTGTGGGTCAACCCGAATACCTTCGGACGACACCACATGTCCAAGAAAGACAACTTTCCTAAGCCAAAACTCACACTTCCTCAACTTGGCGTAAAGTTGATTTTCCAACAAAACTTGCAACACAATCCACAAATGCTTATCATAATCCTCCTCGGTACGAGAGTACACGAGAATATCATCAATAAACACAAACACAAACTGATCCAAAAACTCATGAAACATACGATTCATCATATCCATGAATGCAGCAGGCGCATTCGTCAAACCAAACGGCATCACCAAGAACTCATAATGCTCGTACCTTGTACGAAAAGCTGTCTTAGGTACATGCACATCGTTCACCTTCAACTGATAATATCGAGATCTCAAATCAATCTTAGAAAACATTGAAGCACCTCGAAACTGATCAAACAAATCATCAATCCTTGGCAAAGGATACTTGTTCTTAATCGTCAACTTGTTCAATTGCCGATAATCTATACACATACGCATCGTGCCATCTTTCTTCTTCACAAAGAAAACTGGTGCATTCCAAGGTGAAACACTAGGCCTAATGAACCCTCGGTCAAGCAACTCCTGAAGTTGCGTCTTCAACTCTTTCAACTCTTTCGGAGCCATTCGATAGGGAGCAGTAGACACTAGAGTCATATTTTCATTCAACTCAATGCCAAACTCAACCTCTCTATTTGGTGGCAACCCATGCAACTCTTCTGGAAATACACTTGGAAACTCACATACCGTACGTATGTCCTATACACGCACTTCTTTCGATCCTGAATTCATAACATAAGCTAAGAAAGCCTAGCAACCCAATTCCATTAAACGACTTCTAGAGCCGAAATAGCATTGGACAATAATTTAACATTCTCACACATGATTACCACTTCGTAATCATCAGCAAGTTTCAAGGTAACTCGCTTAGCATCAAAATCAACCACAGCCCTATGCTAAGACAACCAATCCATCCCAAGGATTACATCAAAACCATAAAAAGGCAATTCCATTAAATCAACCGCAAACACATGACCTTGAACAGATAAATGACATCTCTTAAACAACCTTCTCGTAACAATAGTTTCACCAAAGGAACTAGTTACTTGCATTCCCACATTTAACATCTCAACAGGAATATCAAGCAAATGTGCATGCTCACTCAAGATATATGAATGCGTAGATCTAGAATCAATCAAAGATAACAATGACAATGATTGCAAAGTAAAGGTACCCGCAATCACATCGATATCATTGTGTCCCTCTTGATGTGCGTACACCCTCGTAGGACCACAACCCTCAGGTTGAACAACCACAACATGTGCTACAACTCTCTGACCATCCTACGTATGCTGGAAGTTACCACGACCGCACCCACGACCTCGTTGTGGTGCAACAATAGGTGCTCTAACTTGACCACCTCCAGCCATCAACGGACAATCACGTCTCAAATGGTCAGCCGAACCACAATTACAACAAGAGTTAGCTGCCACAACTGTATGAGCCTGCGCCTCTCAAGCCAAACGAGGACAATCTCGCCTCATATGCTCACGCAATCTACACACCCAACAAGAATTAAAAGCAGAGCTAGCCTGAGCACCCTAGCCATGTGCTCCACGTCTAGGCCTTCGTCCGCCTCGCCTCGTATCAGAGTGAAACTTCTTATCACGGTGCCTCATATTCTGTCGACCTCCAGGACCATAATCTGAAGCTCTCTTACCCGAGCTAGAATAATCCATACAAGGAGTTAAACCCAGACTCTGCTCAACATCCTTGGCTCGCACCACCAACACATCGAAATCTGTGTAATTAGTGGCAAACATAAAAGTCTTCACCTATTGCACCAAACCATAATGGAAATGGTCACAACGATGCCTATCACTCGGCACCAACTAAGGTGAATACTGACTGAAACGAACAAGTTGAACCTCATACTCAGCTACAGTCATGCTACCCTGAGCCAAAGACATAAACTCGCGTTTCTTGTCATCCAAGTATCTAACTGCTACATAAACCTTAAAGGCAACTTGGAAGAACTCCCAATCCACTTCATTAGGCTCCAAAGCCACAATTACAGTCATCCACCAACTGTAAGCATCGCCTTGCAACAACGAAATAGCACATCCCAACTTATGTCCATCATTGCATCCCATTTGATCCAAAATTTGGATCGTACTGGCCACCCAAGCCTTAGATGCCTTGAGCGACAAGCCACGATACTCAACACTGCCAAAACTACGCAAACGTTCTTATGACAACCCAGTTTTCCTAGCAGCTGGTGCTTGCACTTGTACTCCGGCAACAACAACCTGGAATGCTCCAGTCATCGCTTGAACTAGAGGCGTCAAATCACCCAACACAGGCCCAGCTTGCTCATGATGTCCTTGCTCCTCTTCCCCAGGTGGAGGCGGTGGAGGAGGTAAATTCCCACCAGGAGGAACCTCGTTCTCTCGATTTCCCTGCCTTCCGGCAGCAGCAATCGTACCCGACCTCAACTCTCTCCTCTATCCCATTGTGCTTTTATAATTAAGGCGTGATAATAAAACAAAACAAAGTAATCAGGTCAGCTTCAAGTAATGATCCAAGACTTCCTATTCAATTTAAAATACTTTTAACTATAGTAATAAGGCAATGGGTATCCTAATTTCCCCCCTAAGCATAGCATAAGGCAAACAACATACGTATTGCAAGAACTATGCAGAGCAATCAATCAGATTCAACACACAACATCATCATGTATATAACAAACACATACATCACAACTATCATGCATGGCATCAATGTTTTTGATTGGATCAAAGTGTGAAAAACCAGCAAAAAGTGTCATTACAGGCCCAGGTGTTTCTGTACACCTAAGGCTGTATCGAAACAGTGAGCCTGAAATGGCCTAGGGGTTTTGAAATAGGGAGGAGTGTTTTGATACTTTTGGCTACTGGAATCCCATGTTTTGAAACACCGTATAGGGTGTTTCGATACGCGCCCGAGCTTCAAAACCCTTGACCTATTCTGAAATGGGTGTTGCGATATAGGGTAACCTGTACCGAAACACCCAGATGTTAAGTTGGTTATTGGAATCTTTTAAAGTTCTGCTTCTTTACGTTTTAGTCCCTGAATGTTGTGAATGAGATTAATGAGCTTGGATGATTGTTTTGAGCTGAGATTTGACAGAGAGGCATGTAATATGTTTAATTAAATGTTGGTAGCTTAAAATAGAAGAAGTCCATGTAATTTGTTAAATTTAGAAAATGGTCCCTAAAATGTGTTTGCATGCAATTGTGCACCCATACATTGTCTGATCGAGTTGCAAATTGTTCCGCTGCAATGTTTATCACACAAGATACTAATGAGCATCTAGACAAGATAAAATGAAAAAATAGGGTCGTTTAATGGGGTAAACTTCCCGATTTACCTAATATTCCCCGTGTAACCCGTTCGGTTCGGTCTTTAGCTCAGACCGGGTCGAGGGTTTCACCTTATGCAACATGTATCATGAATCAACAGCAAATCCCATTGCTAACACTCAATTTAAGCCTTCCCATGCATAACTACCATATGCAAAGCTTAAAGAGTAAAACATGTATAAATCGCAATATACCACATAAATCATTTCATGATACATCATCAATTATATTGTCTTACAAGTGATCATTAACAAGTTCCTTTCACAAAAAACATATCGGATACATGGATTCAACAAGTGTTCACACAACACTTCAAGCCATCTTAACCGGAATTGGTACATTCACAAACAAAGGTACTATATCAACAGGGTACAATCACAACCCACGGGGACACCAACCATATCATTGGTTAGATGCTTAACCCACTAACGAGAGACAGGACAACAACCTTCCCGATCGTTAGGGTACTTGGACGGAGACACGAGACACCAACCCATCGACATCCAAGGCGACTTTTTATAGTGCACTCAATCCTATAGCCAACTAAATATATCTGATATCATTTATAAACCATTTTCACAACATCACTTGCCAATATAATTCACATTTAACCACGCACCTCATTGTTTTCAAAGCATCATCAATAAATCATATTTCCAAGCATTAAACCATGCTTAAAATCACAAGTATAGAATATATACGTTCAAGGATCAATTACCAAGTGCATCCTTCAGCATCACATCAACAAAACAGTAAATCACTTACTTTAAAACATGATTTAACAGTAGGTAACATGCATTTTAAAATCAAATGCATAAACAAATCCATAATAGCACAATTCGAGGGAGAAATTCTTTATACTTACTTCTAAACTTAGACAAGCGTTTCAAGCTTATTTCTAAATTCCCAAAACCACCTTTAAAGCATTTCAAAATTTAAATCTACGTTCTCACTCATCGACACGCGAAACCTCGATTAGCCGACGCGAAACTAAGCGTCTAAAGCTCTCAAAACTTCACTTGTTGCTTCTTAAACATTCTCCTCTGTTTAAACAACATAAAAACATAGGATTAATGTATCTCAATGCATTAAAATCTCCAGCAAGAAAACCTATCTCGTTGACTTGCCCAAATCCACCAAAACTCCCATCCGAAAACATCACTATTTACTCTACAAACTTAACCCAGCCAAAATCTAACACTTCCAACCATTTCTTATCCTTGATTAACATCCAAAATCAATCGATTAACAACCTTATACCTCCAGCATCCCCAAAATCACATTAACACCACAAAAACTCAATTCTAATAACCTAAACAACTAGAGATCCAAATAGTGTCAGGAGTACCATGCTTAAACCTCAATCTCATATGGCTTTAATTGCCGAGAAGCTTAAAAAATTACTTTGTCATCTTGCATCAATACACACCCTAACCCGAGATGGGAGGCATCACTAAAGACTGTAAAATCTTTTCTCAATTCTGGTTGAATTAGAATAGGGGCTTGAGTAAGGATTTGCTTCAGTTGATCGAAGCTTCTTCGCTGCTTCTCACCCCATTCGAATGGAACACCCTTCCATAGAAGCTGAGTCAATGATGAGGCTAGAATTGAGGACCCTTTCACAAATATTCTATAATATCCGGCTAAACTGAGGAAACTCCTAACTTCTCCAATATTCTTCAGTGGCTTCCAATCAACAATGGACTGAATTTTCTTCGGGTCAACCTTTATACTTTTGCAGATATCACAAGACCAAGGAAGGACACCTCCGGAAGCCAGAATTCACATTTGCAAAATTTCGCATAGAGTTGTTTTTACCGAAGAGTTTGCAATACAATTCTGAAATGGTTGGAATGTTCTTCCTTACTCTTTGAATATATAAGAATGTCATCTATGAAGGCTACAACAAACTTATCCAAATAAGGTTTGAAAACTCGGTTCATTAGATCCATGAAGACTGCAGGGGAATTAGTTAAGCCGAAAGGCATCACTAAGAATTCATAGTGACCATACCAGGTTCGAAAAGTAGTTTTTGGAACATCAGCCTCCATGACTTTCACTTGATAATATCCAAACCTAAGATCAATTTTAGGAAAGACGGCGACATCCTTGAATTGATCAAACATGTCTTTAATTCTTGGTAAGGGATACTTGTTCTTGATGGTAAGTTGATTTAATTTCTGATAATCGATGAAGAGCCTCATTAACCCATCCTTCTTCTTTACAAATAGAATAGGAGCTCCCCAAGGTGAAGAACTAGGCGTAATAAAGCCTTTGTCCTTAAGCTCTTGCAATTGATTCTTGAGTTCCTTGAGCTCGATTGGGGCCATTCGATAAGGTGTAATAGAAACTGGTGTTGAGCCTAGAAGGACTTCAATTCTGAATTCAACTTCTCTTGTTGGATGTAGACCCGACAGTTCCTCGGGAAAAACATCAAAAAATTCGGAAACAACTAGACATGATTCTATGCCAAAGTCAATTTTATCTCGTTTAACCATAGCAGCAAAAATGGAATGGGGTTTCTTGTCGATCAAGACTATGGATTCTTTTCTTAGACCACAGAGAAAAAGTCTCATTTTATGACAATCTACCCAGGCCTGATGCCTACCTAGCCAATCTAATCCTAAAATGAGATCAAAATCAAAGAAGGGTAGAGCCAAAAGATCAACAGGGAAAAGGATGTCTTGGATAAAGAAAGGACAATTTCTTCATATTTGATTTACTACTACCTTATCTCCTAGTGGATTGGTAGCCACAAAATTAAATTTTATAGATTCAGGCTTCAATTGAATTTTCTCAATTAAGGAAGAACATATAAAAAAGTGTGTTGATCTCGAATCAAACAAGGCATAGACATGGTATATATCAAAATAGATTGTACGTGTAATTACATCTGGAGATTCTTATCCTCATAGCCTCAGATGTGGTAGACTCGAGCAGGTGTTTGAGACTCCTGATAGGTAGCATTTGATCCTTGGCCTTTGCTCTTTCCATAGTTCCCGGAGTCAGCTTGTTTCAACCCTTTTCCCCTGGAGGACTGATTTTGGTTCGATCCTTTAGGCACATAAGAAGGCAATTTGTTCGGGTTTTATGGAAAATCTTTGACATAGTGTGTTGTATCTCCACACAAGTATCAAGCATTGGTCAATTTTCAGCACTTCCCCGTATGATTCTTTTAACGGATTCTACAAGCTGGGATTTGAGTGTACCTTCCTGAATTCTCGGTGCTATTCAAGGACATTGTAGGTGTAAATGTCTTAACCCCTAATTGAGGCTTAGGAAAGTGATTACTCTTTGAAAAGTTGTTATAATTAGAAGAGTTTCCTCCTTGATTCTTTTTCTTCTTATTCTTCCAATGAGGTTTGTTGTCTTCCCTCGATCTTTTATCACCTCGAGATTGATTGTCTTTCCTTTTTCCAGAGGTTTTCATCTTAGCTTCGGTAGCTATAGCCATGTTGACCAAGTCATGAAAATCTTTAATTCCCAAAGTAGTAAACATGGGACCCAACTCATCATTGAGTCCATATATAAACATTCTGCATTTTTCCTCCTCCTTTTTTATAAATTCTGACCCGTACTTGAAATATTTGCAGAACTCATTAACATACTGCTCCATTGGTTTCCCTCCTTGTTTCAGATACAATAATTTCTTCTTACGTTCAATAAGATATTGATCACTGATGTATTTCTTTTTGAACTCTTGAGGAAAAATTCCCAAGTAACAGCTTCCTCTGGTGCTACAAGAGTAGTAGTTTCCCACCATATGAGTGCTTCCTCCACAAAAAGAGCTATTTACATTCCAGTTTATGTTCATCCGAACATTGCAACTGCTTAGTCAAAATTCTTGTTGTAGCTTCCAACCAATATTCAGCTTCTTCATGTTTGTCTTCACTGGCTCCAATGAATGTGTAAGCTCGATGTTGAGCTAGTTTATCAATTGGAGCTCTTGACAGTTTAACCACTGCATGATCAAGAAGATTTGAAGGATTCTGCCTAATAGAGACAATCATTTGGTCAAACATCTCCTCCAGAATGGAGAAATATTCTCGTTGTATGGGATGAATTCTAGGAGCTTCATGCTGAACTTGTTGAGGTTCAGCCTGGTTCTGAGGATTTTGATTCATCCTCACACTCCCTCCTTTTTTGGAGGAGCCGGTTGGACTTTCATTATCTTTAGCCAACTTTGTCTCATACTTTCTATAGTAAAAGGAAGAAGGCTTGATCAATTTCAAGTCACACAAGATATGTAACTAACTCCTAGGTGGCAATAGAGTATCAATAACAATACAATCATAAAATGGCCCTAAAATCATGTAACCTTTAGCTCTAATTAACAATATGTAACATCCTAAAACTAGCCTAGAAGGAACAATCATTCGAAGCAAAGCGTTCAAGCAAGGAGCTACTAAACATACACAAGCATTCGAACTAATTAAGGGTCTTTCTTGGTGGGCAAGTTTTCTTTCGAACAAGATAGATATTTAAAGATTCAAATCAACCAAATTAAGTATACATACGTTTCATACATGAGTATAAGATCTTCCAATAAGTTTCAATTCAATTCATAATAAGTTTCTAGTCTTGCCTAAAAGTATACATCCAAGGCAAACAAATGAAATCACTAGTTTCACTGCTCAATTTTATCATGCCTCAAACAACTTACTTCTGATGAGTGTGCAAAAGTACTATTTTTATTACCCTTTTTACTCATATTATTGTTAGACTTGGGCTCATATTAGTTGCATAATTAGTCATTCATGCATTAATTCATGTTTCTTTTCACAATTAAGCTTGATTAAATAGTTTGGTGGTTTTTGTGGAAAAAGATACTACTTTGGTGCTTTATTTGCGCATGTAAGGATTTCCGTGGTAAATTACAAATTGCCGAGGCAATTCAGGAAGAACATGTCGAACCAGTTGCCGAGACAATCGCCGACAATTGAGGATAAGATGGAGTGGTAGCCGAAATTGATGACTGGATAAACCCAACAAGGCGTGAAGCAAAGATAAATCCTAGAAGAGTTGAAGTTCCATGAGAAGATCAAAAGGAGATTAAATTCTATGAAAATAGAAGGAGGTTTTGGTGGATAAATAAATAAAAGAGATTTATCTCTTTAATGCTATTTAATTCGAACTTAACTTATTCCTCAAGAAAGACTTTGACCTAGCCATCTCCTATAAATAGAAGACCTAGCCACCTACTTCAAAGAAGGTTGGACTGAGAGAAAAACAGCAAGGGCTGTCGAATTCTTCTTCTTCTTCCTCTTGGTTCGATTAGATTCATGCTAGGGAGATTATTCTATGTATATCTTTTGAACCCAACCATGAAGTAATTTTATTTGGATTGGGATATTGAGTTTTTTGGTTGTGAGAACGATTGAGTTTGTTTAGGTATTTGAGTTTGCAATTTTAATTCAAGGTTTGTTCATTCTTGGTTCTTAATTTTGTTTGCGAGTGAATTGGGAGAGAATCTCGTGAATTTATCCATTTATCTAATATCGGGAGAGTTAGATTCAAGAAATGAATGAGCATGGTCTTTATTCAATCAATCGATGGTGAAGACTAATTCAACTTAGGGATAAGTTGTGAATTTCAACGGCTAAAAGAAGCATAAGATCGGTTGTTGTCCACCCTTGGTTCACGTAGGGGTGTATTATCAAGGCATGCACAATTAACCAATGTTTCGAATTAGGGATAAGGAGAAACCATTGAAGAATGCTTTGTCAAACCTTGAAGGATGTCCCCCAGTTGCCCAGGCAATCGCTCTATCAGTTGCCTAGGCAATCACTATACTAGTTGCCCAGGCAATCCGATTGTTACCAGTTGCCGAGGCAATTGAGTTGTTATTGCACTCAATTACCCAAACGATCCATTCAACTATCACTCCACGACTCACTATAATCCAGCCTACTCTCTTAATTCGATCACTCTTTTCTATTTTCTTTATTTGGTTTAGTTTATTTTACTTTTTATTCATCACCTACAATTTTAATTATTTTACACTGCAGTAACTTAAGCAAATTGGCCCAAACCAATCCCTGTGGAGACTGTAACACCCCAAATTTGGGCTTAGAAGTTTAGGGTCTGAACTGGACCGGTCTAAGAAATAGTTCGAATATAAAAGGAGGATTTAGGGAAAGCCTAGTTCGAGATGCTTTAAAAATATGGAAAAATACTTAAAAATCTTCTTTTAATATATATAAGAGAGTGGTGAAATCAATTTTGCAAAATAAGGTTTGGAAATACTACATTTCGGTGTAGTGACTAAAATGCGATTTTTGAAAAGTTTAGTGGTGACTGTTTTGTAAGGATTGAAACTTTGAATCTTTAAGGAGCTAATTTACCCAAAAATGATTTCTCCAGATTTTTCTCCAGATTGGAAAGGACTGTGGCAAGTGTTCGATAGGCATGGTGTGGTGCTCGACGCATTCATCCCTCGGAAAAAGGGCAAAGGATGGAGGGAGGTTTGGCTTCGTCAGGATGGCTAGTCGAGTCGACGCAGATCGGGCAATCGAACGTCTACACAACAAATGGAATTATGGGTCTCGCCTGATGGTGAGTATGGCAAGATTTGTAGATCGCGGATTGTCCTGGAATCAAAGAAATAGGGGGGCCGGCGATCCTAAGCGAAAGATAGATGGTGATGAAAAGGGGCAATCAGAAATTAATAGTGTGAATTCGAAGAGGATACATGTCACGGCAAAGGTGATTCAAGGGCATGTCGATGAGGAGAAAGTGGCAGTCTTACAACATTGTATGGTGGGATGGTGCAATCGCCATTGGAGCCTAAAAGAACTAGCAACAAGGATGAATCTCCCTAATTATCATGGCTTGTCTATCTTGCGAATTGCTGGACCGGCAATTTTATTGATGTTTAAGGATGCGAAAATCAGGGCGGAGGTTTTGGAAAAGACGAGGTTTAGTGTTTGTTTTTCAAAATTAGAGTGCTGGGATCCGGGGATGACATTACAGACTCGACGGGTATGGATCTCTGTCCGAGGAATCCCAATCCATGCTTGGTCACATGAGACGTTCGATAACATTGCGAAGAATTGGGGATCTCTTGTTCGTGTGGCGGAGAACACGGCATCGCCGACATCTTTTGAATGTGGATGGTTATTGATTGAAACAGAGTTGTTGGAATTCATTGATACAAGAGTGGTGCTGGAGGTCGAAGGAAAGTTACACCATGTGTTTGTCAAAGAGGTGACCATTTTTGGGCCTCCTAGTGATTGTGAATGCACAACGGCTAATGAAGCTAACAGTGAAGAGTCATCGGAGTGTAGTTCGTCGGAGTGTGTGCCGGAATCGAGCATGGGGGATGAGCAACAGTGTGAGAATTGTGCGGATGTGGGAACAGGGCTGAAGGACTGGCATTGTAATCATCTTTGGAATGACGCTTACCGAGAGGACCAGGACATGGTTAATGACACGCCGGTTGTCGCGCCTGAGTGCATAATGTCGACACCGGTTCACTGTGGGGAGTCGATGGGCGGTGGAGTTGTAGGGCCGGTTGGTGTTTCACCGCCACTAGGAGTTTCTGCTGGAGTAAAGAGTCCACACGGGATAGAGTTCCAAAAATTTGAAACTGTAGATAACAAGTTGTTAAAACAACCTCAGGTGGATGATTTTCACGATCAAAGCCACGAGGGTGATGAGGATGATCTGACCGGGGTTCAAAACCAGCAGGGTGTGGAGGTGACTGGTAATAACGTTTCAGACGGGTTGGTAAATATTCCGATTACGACAAACGCCGACGAGCAAACCGGATTGTTTCACGTCCCCGTTGAGGAGTTGGGTGGCGAACAGGTTGTACGACAAAATGGGGAAGGTGATTCAGTTATTCCGATTTGGATTAATGGGGTTCTTAAAAAGACGAAATCGGTGAATGCTTTGTCGGGGGTTGCGAAAAATCTGAAGCAGGGAAGAGGAAGACCGAGAAAGAGTGGGGACGCGAAACTCAAACTATAGTTGCCGACGCTTCGATAACAGATTCGGACCTCAACCGCAGGCAGCAAATTATTTACCGTGAAGCTGCAGCGACAGCGGCTTTGGGGAATTTGGTGGGAGTGACATCACTGGGCCGTGAGGAAGAGATTTTACACGACTTGTCTCGGGTGCTGCAGGACGGCATCCGAACTTTGTAGCGATGCGTATCATGAGCTGGAATGTTAGGGGGTTGGGTTCTATGTTGAAGAGGAGACGGGTGGGGGATGTAATTCGGAGGCAGCGGTTTGATATGGTATTGCTGCAGAAATCGAAGTTGGAGGAGCTGGTGCCGTCGGTTGTTGCTGGATTGTGGTACAGTGATGGGTTTGAATTTTCTGTTTCGCCATCCGTGGGAGCTTCGGGTGGATTGCTAGTGATTTGGGAAGGAGATCGATTTGTGCTGGAATCAGTTGAGGTGGATCGACATTATGTTGTGCTTCAAGGGCGATGGAAGCCCGAGGATATTGTTTGCTGTGTCATGGCTGTGTATGCCCTTGCGATGTGTCGGAGCAAGAAAGTTTATGGCACAAGATGTTGACAGTGATCGAGGGATTTTCGGGTCCATGGTGTGTCGCGGGCGATTATAATTCGGTGCTGCGTCCGTCGGAGAGAGCAGGCTGTAATTCGACTTCCAGAGGGAAAACAGTTTACATGGTTTGGTAGGGATAGTCGAAAGAGTCGTATCGATAGATTTCTTGTATCGTCGCGTTGGTTGGATTGTTTTTCTAGGATTGAGCAGTTGTCATTGCCGAGAGGAATATCAGACCATGCCCCAATTCTTTTATTGTGTGATGATATCGATTGGGGTCCAAGGCCATTCCGTTTTATTAATGTTTGGTTGGAAGCGAGGCGTAATGTTAGTCGCATGGCTGTGGAGTGGTGCCGTTTAACGGGTATGGGCATTGGAAACTCTAACATCTCGGTTAAGCTTAGGCATTTGAAGCTCTTAAAATTGCGGTCTTTTTATTGGGTGAAGACTCTTAAAGAGGGGCTGTCCGTAAGCGAATCTTTATGGTGGGATTGTCCGAGTTTGTTTAGAGAAGGGGTAGACAAACATGCTAGCCGGTTGGGAGTGTGTTGGGAGCCCCCTCCCGGGGTAACTTTAAAGTTCTCGGTGGATGGTTCTGCTCGAGGGAAGCCGGGGCCTGCGGGCTTCGGGGGGGTGTTGCGTGATGCCCAGAGTCGTATCCTTGCGCTTTTCTCGGGGCCGCTTGGTTCTCTTGATTCTAATGTTGCTGAGATACGGGCGATAGCTTTTGCATTGGAATTTTTTGTTGCGTCTAAATGGGCTGATCGTCCACTTATTATTGAGTCGGATTCCAAAGTGGCAATTGGGTGGGTGTTGCAGGTGGAACGTCGTCCATGGCGTTTATGGGAGTTTTTTAGTGTGATTGACCGTGCTTGCTTGTCGCTGGGTTCTGTTTGCTTTTCTCACATTTTTCGGGAGGCGAATGGGCTAGCTGACGCGCTAGCGAAGGAAGGAGTTTCTCGAGTCTCTTTATTTCAGGCATCGATTTGATGGTCTTGTAAGGGGTGGTGTCTTTGGTCCTGTTTCTTTTAAGTCGACATGTCGTACTCTTTTCCTCCGTTAGGCTTAGGGAGATTTTTGATGAGGCGCATGTTTGACTTGCGTTGTATATTTATTTTAATAATATACTTCGCTTTGCTGATAAAAAAAAATTAATTAAATAAAAAGTGAAACTACTTTTTGGAATTTCATAACTACCTTTTCCTAAATTTTTCTCATTCCTTTTTCTCTCAAAATTCCATCATCCAAACACTATTTCTCCAGCAACTTTTGCATTGATCTCCACTTCAATTGATGAGATTTCTATCACCAATTAATTCCTAATCAATCTTGCATCAAATCCTTTTGATTTCCTCATTGATTTTCAAGGAAATTGGCTAAAATCAAGGAGAAATCACCATTTAGAGGTAAGATTGTTCTTCTCCTCTAAATACTCAGTTCTTTACTGAAATTCCCAAGTTGTCAATCCTTAATTTAAGTTTTGTAAATGGTTTTAATGTTAGAAACTTGATTTTGGCTTAAAACTCAAGATTTAGAAGAAATCTTGAAGAATTTCGTTGTGATTGATTGGGCTCTATTTTGAGATGATTCTTTAATGTATTTTGGATGTCTAATGATGTTGAAATGATGTTTTATCAATGCAATCCCGAATAGGTTGAATTTCCTAAGTTTTTGCTTATGAAAATGGTGGTTTTTGAGGTGTTTTTGGTGTTCTGTTATAGCTGGAGGTATAAGGACGAGTTAAGGTGTATTTTGGATGTTGATTAATGTTTAGAAATGGTTAGAAGTGATGGATCTTGGCTGGGTTAAGTTTTGGAAGAGTTTGGAGGTGATTTCGGTTGTGTTTGGTAGCCGAAATGTTGGTTTTGGGTAGAGCATCGAGTTTAGGTGTGATGGCTGGAGATTTTAATGCATGATGATGCATTAATCCTCTGCTTTGATGTGTTTAAAATAGGGGAGACATCTTCAGACACTATTGGAGTTGATCCGGAGGCTTGATTGGCGTTTCGGCAAGCGTGCGAAATGTAATCGGTGAGTGGAGTTGGGTTTTCAGCTTTGAAACGATTATTTGGAGGTTTTGGGAGCTTAGTTTAAGTCTAAACAACTTAACTAATCTCAAAAGTAAGTTTTCGGAAAAACTCCCTCGGATGTGCTATGAAGTGGTTTGATGCATTGGTTATAAATTGCATGTTCAAATTCTGTTTTGAAAGCATATTTTAGCATGGTTAATGTTGGTTTTGAAAGCTATGTGTTGAAGGATGCTCAAGGTAAGAGATCCTTGTTTTGGCATGTTGTTAAATTGGTAATGATGCATGGTGATGCATAGTGTTTAATGGCTTTGTTTAATGCTTTAAAATAGTGAATTGATGATGGTATTTGATGTATATTGGCAAGTGATGAATTGGTTTTAAAGTACTTGAATCGGATATAGTTAGCCGGCTATAGGATTGGGTGCACCGTAAGTAAAGTCGCCTTGGAAGTTGAGGGGTTGTGATTGTACCGTAAACTCCATCCAAGTATCCTAACAAGAGAGGTAAGATCACAACGGTGGTTAAAAGTCCGTGTGAGGATCTTGTTAAGGACACAACGGTGGTTAAAAGTCTGTGTGAGGATCTTGTTAAGGTCACAATGGTGGTTAAAAGTCCGTGCGAGGATCTTGTTAAGGTCACAACGGTGGTTAAAAGTCCGTGAGTGGATCTTGTTAAGGTCACCACGGTGGTTAAAAGTCCGTGTGTGGATCTTGTTAAGGTCACAACGGTGGTTAAAAGTCCGTGTGTGGATCTTGTTAAGGTCACAACGGTGGTTAAAAGTCCGTTTGTGGATCTTGTGTTATGTGTCTCGTACTCTCGTTAGTGGGTTATACAACTACCGATGAGTGATGTTGAGGGGTTGTGATTGTACCGTTAAACTCCATCACGGGTGTTGAGGGGTTGTGATTGTACCGATAAACTCCACCTTGTAAGCCGGCAGTATGTATGAAGTGTGTGGGACAACGCTTGTAATCCGCGTATCCGATTGTGTCTTGTGTAGAAATGTTTTGTGAACTATCACTTGAAAGCCAATATAATGTAATTGAATGTAATGAAGCGAGAGATGCTTGAAAATGATGCAAGGTTGCATGGGAAATATGTAAATGATGCAAGAATGCATGTGATACTTGTTAAGCACGAGCAAATGTATATCTTCTATTTTGAATGGTGCATATGTGCATAGAATCTCATAAGTGCATTGAAGTCTTGTGAAGGCTTGTTTTAAAAAGGCATGTAATGCAAATGTTGCTTTTGTAGTTCATGTGTTTTGATTTGTTGAATGTATGGAATAGATAGAAGGAACATTTGGTTTTCAAAAGGCATTTTGTTTTGAAATGATCATCAAGCATGAGAATAGTATGTTGTGAAGTGGAAGTGTTTACCAAGGAAATCGAGTTGAACTTTGCATGAGGTGTTCATGCATGGAAATGTTTAAATGTTAGTTTTTGCAAGAATGTGGGTTAGGGTGAGTTGTTTATCATTTCAAAGTTAAAGGTTGGTTTTCATGTTGAGCAATGCATGATTTAAAGCAATGTTGTTTCAAAGGAAGTTTTCAACCAATGCTTTGGTTTATTGAATTGTATCTACATTTAAAGAAGGTTTTATGATTCGCTGCATTGATGGTGTTTTGGTTTTGAGCATTCCTCACTAAGCATTATGTGCTTCGCTCCTTTTTGTCCATCAATGCAGATATTTGAAGTTGGGACAGCAAGAAGCAAGGGATTCAAGAAGAGCTCCACTTGAGAAGTATGTCTTGGTTTATAGCTATAGATAATAAAGGAAATGGGGGGAGAGTCTTTTATATTGATGTGTAATGAGATTGTGTATATTGACCATGTTCGGTTTATGGTTTGAACTTTGTTGTTGATCGCTTTGCCATATTTGAATCATCTTCTTCATAATTTGATATGTTATGCTCTTTGATTAAAAGCAAGATCATGCGTTGGATGTGATAAATGAGTTGGTGCACCTAAGGTTTGATTTATATCTAGTTTTAATGCAATTTGGTAGTTATGATGCTTGGCATGTTGTTGATATGTTGAGGAATGGTTTAAAGTATGTTTGATGGTGTTTGGATGTGTAAAACCAGAATTTTCTGCTGTTTCTGGGTGGGGTGTATCGAAACACCCTTGGCTGTTTCGAAACGGGTGCATGAAATGGCATGGGCGTTTCGGAACAGCTAGAGGTGTTTCGAAACACTTTGACTACTGGAGGTGTCCGTTTCTGAACTAGTTTCGGAACATACCCACGTATCGAAACGGTCAACCCTGTTTCGATACGGGCGTACGACACGTGTGTTTCTATACGGGTGTCAATGTTTCGAAACGGGTGACCGTTGGACAGATTTTGCATGCTTTACATTTTAGTCCTGAAAGTTGTAATTGCAATTGCTTGAGCTTGATATGTCTTTTTAAGCTGAAATTTGGCAGAGAGGCTTGTAATATGATTAATTGAGGTTTTGTAAAACTAAAATCTTGAAAGTCCTTTTATTTTCCAAAATTTACATTTTGGTCCCTAAAAGTGTATTTCTTGCAATTGAGTCCTTAAACGTTTTCGATCGCTGTGTTTTTCTCTTCCAAGGTTCTTGGGCTTTCACATAGATTTAATGCGCATCTAGAGAAGTTTAAAAAGAAAAAAAAGGGTCGTTAATCAAGGTTGACTTTTGGGTTGACTTTGGTTTTCCCCGTGTAATCTTTGTAGTTCGGGTCAACCGTCTAGACCAGGCTAAGGGGGGTTACATTTGTTGGTATCAGAGCTAAGTTTGCGAATATATGGGGCGATGGTAAGTTTGTGGTAAGTTGCTATGGTATGTTTTGGATGTTTATTCGGATGTGTGGTTGAAAGTTGGTTGAAAAATATGTCTTTGAGCGAGTTGTTAATGTTTTTATCATGCTTTTTGGTTATGAATCTTTTGTGAGCTGTTGTGAACATGTATTGGTGATATGCTGGTGTTGTGAGTTGATTTTCTGAGTAATGAAAATGTGATGGGGATGATAAGATGCTATTATGCTGTTGAGGGTGAATGTTGTTTGATGAGAGCATGATCAAAGTTTGTTGATTGATATGCTCGATGTTTGTGATATCAATGTTTTTATTGATTGTTATGTCATATAAAAGGGGAGAATTTGGGATACCCATTGCCTTATTATTATAGCTATTGTGTTATGTTGGAGTTGGAGTCTTGAATCCTTGCTTGAAGCTGGCCTGATCGTTTTGTTTGTTTTGTTATCATTGCTTTGTTAATAATAGCACAATGGGATCGATGGGAGAATGGCAGTTGGGTACGATGGTTGCTGCTTTAGAGCAGGTTGTTAAGGGGTGGAATCCACTTTTTGGTGGAAGTGTACCGCTTCGGTCAACAGTGCCTGGAGTTGAGGTAGTAAGGCAGAATGAGAAAGCTGGTTCTGTGATGAAGGATTCATCACCTGTGGTTCAAGAGGTGTCGGGAACATCTCAGGCCGTGGTGAAAGTGAGGCATGTAGACGTGTCGACTGTGGGACATGCGAGTTTGTCAAAACATCGTTTATATGATTTGGGAGCTGTGGAGTATCATGGTTCGACACCTGAGGCATTCGAGGCTTGGTTAGCCAGTGTAATTCCGATTTTGGATCAGGAAGGGTGTGACCACGCCTGTAAGTTGGGAAGTGTTGTCTCGTTAATGTTGGAGGATGCTTATGCTTGGTGGACATCTGTGGCGGTGGCAACGAATATCCGCGATATAGATTGGGAGTTCTTTGTGTCTGCCTTTAATGAAAGATACCTTGGAGAGAAGTTCTCAGGGGTGAAGCAACGCGGGGATATGGCTTCAGATTTTGCTGGTGAGATAAGTATAAGCAAAAGAGTTGTGGGTACTGACCTCAAGAGTGGTCAGCATAAGAGGCTACGTGACAGAAGGGTTTGCTTGAATCCAAGTTTAGGTGGTAGTGCTGATGTGAGTCAAGTGCTACGTGATCAAGAAGTGGTGGTTTGGTTGCCGATGTGTGACCGTTGTAGAAGGTGTCACATTGGAGTTTGTTGGGGTGTGGGAGTTTGTTGGAACTGTGGTTCTGTGGAGCATGTGAAGCGGAATTGTCCTCAAGTGGTGAGATGAGCTTCAGTGGTTGCAAAAGGGTCTCATGAGGGTCGTGAGCGCGGCCGAGACAGAGTTTGGAGGTGGCAAGAAAGGCGGAAAGGTGTGAGGTGTTTGGGGGGTGGATCTTGTTGGAATTGTGGGTCTGTTGGACATTTGAGGCTGAATTGTTTGGAGTTAGCTCGGGGTAGTCAGGGTTCTTTACCGCAGGGTGACGGTGATGACCTTAAAGTATTGGTTGATGTTGCGGCGGTACGTTCAGAGAAGAACGGTTCTGCGGGGAAGAGAGTTTGTCTGTTGGAGCTCTGGGGCAATGAGGTGATTGCAGGTAACTTTGCTAAGTAATCTTTGCCCTAGTTATCTTTGTGGGTTCTGGTTTGGTTTCCCTTGCGTAGTGGGTAAGGTCTTATAGCTAGCAAGTTGGGGTAGTAGCCGGTGTGGTTTTGGAAACAACTTTAGTGTGAAGAGGGTATTAGTGGAGTATTTTGTGGTTAGCAGATTGTTAGAGTAGTAGAGCTAGACAAGTTAGAAGTGAGGTAAAGAGGTTGTTCTTAGGCGGATTCTGGGGATGTTACTAGTAAGTGTGAACCGACATACATGCACAGTTAAAACCATGTGATATATTATATATATATGTTGGTACATGCATACATGCGACATGACATTAGAGGTTTTGCATACATGTACACAGGCATTGATAGGGCATATTGGTGACCATGCATACGAACGTTCACACTTGCTAATAGCTAGTTGGGTCCGTTGGTGTTGTGGTAGGATTAGGTTGGATGGTGGGTTTTTAAGTGTTGTTTTGGTGTTAGGTGGATGCTAGAAGTGGTGGTAAGTGGTAGGCAAGTTGTCGGTAGTAGTGAGTGCGATCTAGCATGTTAGCGGAAGAAAGGTGTTTTGGGTGCTTAAAGAGTTTAGCGGTGCGGTGGTGAGGATATTACCGGTTGAAGTTAGAATCGGTCGAGGTGGTTGTGAATAGCTAATAGGTGTGGTAGTTTCTTTGTGTTAAATGATGTTGTAGGCTAGTGTGTGTGTTTCCGGAGTGTTGAGGCGTCTTGGCGTTGATACTTGCGATAGGAGGGTTGTTTATGTAGGTGAAGGTTCGTAGCAACCTTAGAGGAGTTGTGAGGAAGTTGTGTTGAGAGCTGTAGATAAGGTTTGGCTTGGGATGAGTAGAGGTTTTGTAATCTTAATATGTTTTTATGAAATGGGTGGTATCCAGGTAAGGATAGTATTATGGTCAAAGATTGAAGTGGAAAGGCAATGTAAGTTCAAGGGCCATTGTTGGTTTGTTTATTGAATATAAGTAAATCATTCTTAAGTCCGCTAGAGGTAAGTGGAACAGCTGGTGGAGTTAAGGTTGGAGTCTTGTGGCATGGGTTTCGAATGTTGTGTGGGTAGTTTTGATGAGTTGTTATGGTAGTGATAGTGGCGGATGTGAAGCGATGTTATCAATATATTAAGAAGTTTGAGTAAGCAGTTGTTGCTTAAGAAACTTTTACTTGTTGTGGTAATCTTTGAAAGGAGTTGACCGGTTTTGCAAGGGGTTTTAGGAGCAGCGAAGGTGGTGGGTCACATGGTGGCTGAGAAATGGATGGGCTGGTGTCACCGAATGTGCGAGTTTTGTTGAGGGAGTTATGAGATAAGGCGGAGTATGTTGTAAAGATTTGAGAGTTCGTCGGGTTGTTGGGGCTATATACACTACAACAAATTTGCCTATTATTGACGTTGAAAATATTGTCATTAAAACTTATATTTACGTCACTATTTGTATTTTGTGACATAAAATCTGACGTCACGGCGATCGTCACGCTAGGTGTGTCACTAAATGTCTAGTGTGACGATGTAATGATTTTCGTCACGCATTGTCAAACATATAATGATGTTAATATATAATGTCACCTTATAATTTGTATTTAGTGACATGTGGTTACGTCACCAAATAATAAAAAATTTCGTCATTAATCATTCATATCATCACCAATAATACAATAATTTTATTGTATATGTAACGAAATAAAAGTTGTCACATTGTTAGTGACATAGTATATCGTCATCTAAGAGTTGTATGAATGACAGTAAAACATAACGTCACTTTATAATATATATTCTATGACAACTAATTACGTCACCAAATTAGTTACGATATCGTTATTAATAATTCTCATCGTCACAAATAATGAATTAACTTCTACTAATAGGTGACAGAAAACATATCGTCACATATATAGTGACGTAATATATTGTCACTTAATAGTAGTATTAATGACAAAAATACAAAACGTCACTTAATAATTTATATTCAATGACAATTATTTATGTCATCAAATTTTATAAATTTTCGTTATTGATAATCCAAATTGTCACGAATAGTACATTAAAAATAAACTATAAGTGACAAAAGAGATATAGCCATAAATTTTAGTGACGTAATATAATGTTACCTAATAATATTATGAATGACGTTTGCGTATAATGTCATCTTAAACAATTGTCACCGATATAGATAATGACGTAAAATATCATCGTTTAAAATGATAAATTAATGTCACGACTCTTGTTTTGGTGTTAATTTCAAATAGTCATTGATGATAAGAATCATCACCATAATTGAATTACATTTTTATCATAGTGTAAAAATAAATATTGTCGCATAGGAAATGACGATATATATAGTCAACTTATATAATATAAATGTCACATTTTACTTAATATTTTGTGACAAGTTATATCAAGAATAATAAAATAAAATTATTTATATTAAAATTAACAAGAATATAACATAAATCATACTTTTTTTCAAAATAATAAAATAAAACAAATCAATAACTTAAAACATAATCATTTCTTTCCTATAAATAAAGAGAACATAAATGTTTAAAAGAACTAGAAAATAATTTGAACATGATTAGTGGAATAGCTTGTCGGGAGAATTTCAATCCAAACCTTGTGTTGGTTCTGATTCTAGTGATCATGAGGTTGTGGTATCATTTGGAGCTGCATAAATAATAAGCATGTTAAATTACCATATTTAAAATTATACAAATATTTTCATTTGATTGACTACACGATTTACCTGAAAATTGTAGTGAGGGGACTTGAATTCCGGCAGCTAACAAAGCAGATCTCGTAGCTTCCATTTGCGTTTGAATAGTTTCAAAATTAGACTTATACACATTAAGTTCTTCTTCTTTATTCTTCAAACGCTTTTCTAAGTCGATTGTATTTGCACTTGATTTCTTTTTATCAGGCTTGGGCCCATAGCCAAGCCCTGGAATGTATCCCGACCTCGTACCAAGGACCTCATCTACTATATCATCAATAGTCTTAGGTTCTGCTCCTTCTTCAACTGGAGTTGATTGTAATTCTACCATTTTCTCCTAAAATTTAAAACAATCATTCGCAAATAAAATGATCCTTGTACTAAAAATTTAATTTTAACACTCATTTTTCAAATACTTACGTAAGCTGTTTGTGCCTCAGATGTTGTCCATCCTTTATCATTTGAATGATGAGTTGCCTTGAAGAAATCCATCTGATTAGGTTCTTGATCATCATTGCGCTGCATCATATCAAAATAATAATTAAGTTTGAAAATAAAAAAAAATATGAATATTTTAATAAATTTTAAAAGTGCAACTTACCATAGCATATCGACTAGCAACAAAAGCTCGAGATCCTTGTTTAGGAGTTAACTTAACATTTCTTCTGACTCTTGCATTTGTTTCACACCTCCTCTTCAGTCATAAATATATATATATATATATATACATGTAATTTATAATTTATTACATAAATAAAATTATAAAAATATGCCAAACACACAAATCAAAATGAGAAAAATCATACCTGATATTTAGGATCACTAAACAAATCACAAAGTTCCTCCCAATTTTCTTGTGACAAGTTATATTTTGTCGGCTTGTTTTGGCGCGCAACATCGGCATTTGGGAATGTTTTAAAGTGCAAATGAACTTTATGTCGATGGTTTCTTGATAATTTGGAAAGAATTGACATAACAGAACTCTTCACATAACTATCATCCAATTTCATCTCAAATTTTAACTACAACATAAAACAATACATAGTTATATTAAGTAGATAAATACTTAAAACTAAAGAACAATAAAGTAATTAAACTTACATTAAGTCTCTCAAGGGCATGGAATTTTTTATTGTCCTTCATATCTTTCCACTTTGTCGGTATCGAGATGAATTGTCGAGAAATGATTCCAATTTCAGAAGATAATTTCGCAGATTGAATTACATCAGTAGGTCGACCCTTTCCCTCCGGTATCTCTACTAATAACTTATTCTTACCTTTGATGAGATTTTCTAGTCCCTTACCTCGACTTGGTCCTCGTACCCTTTTACGCAATATATTAATTGGTTCTGTATAATTAAAATATTAATTTTGTAATAATAAAAATAAATAAATTATAACATGCTAAGATAAATTTCAGAAGGTTGAAATTGACCCATGTTTTCCTCAAATTTTTTTTTATCTTTTTATCTTAAAACGCTGCCACTATCCAACCCTCCATTTTCTATGTATTTAATAATAATGGAAACAATGTTTACCTGAATTTCCAATGGTTGTACCTTGATCAATTTCTTCATGTGTTTGATTTGGAGCATTACGAACATGTTGAGGTTCAAGTACTTGTGTGCAATTTAGAGCATCAGAAAGTTGTTGATGTTCGGATTCTTGAGTTTGATTTGGATCATCAAAGACTAGTTGAGGTTGTTGAGCTGATTGTCTCCCCTTTTGTGCTGGAACGGGATTACAGATTGAGTGGGTTCGAGTCTTTTTTTTAATTGTTTTTCCCGGTGCCATCCTGAAACTTAGATAAAATCATTTCGATAAATAATTGATAGAAGGATAATCATCAAATCTAGTTACCTAACTTATGCACAATCATAAATATTAATATGCTGAAAAAAGTCATCTAAGCATACTAAAGAATGGTATATTTGATGTATTATGGTCTTGACTTTCTAATATATGTTTGAGACTAACCAAAGAATAAAATTTATTTGGTGACAATGTTTTGTAAACACAATCATAGTAAGTAAATTGTAATTAATCTTTTAAATATATAAATGTTTTAAATTTAAGAATCTTTTAAGATGAACCAATATAAATTTAAGAAATTGCAGCCAACGGTGAAAAAATAGTAGTTTGTGTAACATTCTCCTATAAAGAAAAATTATAAACAAGTTGAATTCAATGTGAACAATTATATTGGCAGGAAAAATATACAAACATGGCTGAATAAAATAATAACAAGAAATTTAAAGAAGCAGTATAACACCAAAACTTCAATATACTGAAAAAGTGTCTTGTTACATCACCATAATACATAAAACTTTAGCATACGAAGTATCTGAGTAATGAGGTCAAATCCAAAGTTAACAATATGAATTTTGTCCATCGAATCCGCAATTACAACAACTATTTTCTCAACTTATAGTAATGTTTTTTTCTACCAAAGTAGTTTACGACAATTATATCGTCTATCTAAAGTTGTTTACTATTATGACTATCGTTTTGTTGCTAATGTGATTACAAAATTGTTTTTAATGTTGCTGTTAGCGCAAACAACAAGAAATATATTCAACATTTTCTTATTAAATTAGAAAATTTCATTCTAATCACAACCATAATCTTCAAACAGAAAGAAAAAAAAAATTTATTGAACGTCATGACAATTGAAGTATTAATAAAAAATAAAAACAAAAACTAAAATATAGTGTTTTCATAGACATCATAATCATAATCACTAAAAAAATCAGTGCTTCTTAAGGAGAACCAAGAATGAGAAACAAATCTACAGGTTCTTGAAAAACAAAATGGAAAACATAATTAGATATACACAATAGAAGGAAAATATAGAATAAAAATTCTTTTTACCTGTAATTTAAATGGGTCAGAAATCTAATTACTCAAAAACTTCAATCTGAAGTAAAAAACAAATAGAATATTCAGTAAAAAAAATTGAAAAGCACGAATAGCAGAACATAACAGAAAAAATTTGTAATTAAAATAAAAAAAATTCACCTTAAAATGTCGTTAGCCCAAGTATTGACTAAGGAAATCAGACGACTAACAAAAATAAATACAAAAATGGCTATGAATATGGGAGAGTGTTGCTATGAATAGGGAACGTGATTTTTTTGGAGGGAAGATGGAAGACAGAAGAGGGAAGAGAGAAGAGGGAAAAAGGAAATTTTATCTCATTAGGTTATATATAATTTTAATAATTAATTAAGTGATACAAAATTGTTTAAAATTATCTATTGTTTTTTACAAATCTTATCGTTATTTTTATTTCAAAAATTAGATAAAGTACAATTTTATTATTATAATTTTGTATTTATATAATTCACATGACAAAAATGAGAGATTTGTTACATTTAAAAAATAGAAAAATAGTGATATCAGAAAATAATTAGAAATTTGAGTGGTTGCTACTGTAATTGTTAATCTCCACTACAAAACTTTGCCAAAGTTATCCTCTCATGTGAGGAAAAACAATATTCACAGGATCGGTATTAAAAAAAGAATACTTACATAGGTCAAATTGATCGTGTTAAAGTTTTCATCTCAACTTATACAAAAAATTTCATTAATTTTTATGCTTAATTGGGATTGATGACATATATACTATACAAATATGAGATTATTTCATGAACTAATGTTTAGAAGATTGATTAAGGAGAATGGATGAAACTTTAAAAATCCAGTGGCTTTCTTTGTTAATTGAGTTGTAATTGGAGTGAGTAAATGCTTTCTTTCATTAAGGGAAAGAGGTAGGGTTGTTTGAATCGAATCTTATATCTAATGTCAGTCAGAAAAAGCATTTTATATATAATTATATGGATTATTATCCTAGAGTTTAGGGGCTTAGTTTAGGGTGTAGGTGTAGGTATTTAGAATTTAGGGATAGCAGTTAGAACTTAAGATTTAGGGTTATAATTTAGAGTTTGGAGGTCAGGGTTTAGTTTTTAGGGTATTATGGTGATAATTTTGGTTTTAATCTATAAACGCTAAATTATAACCATTAAATGTAAATTTCAACAGCTATCCCTAAATTCAAAATCCATACACCTAAACTCCTAAACTATACACCCTAAATCCATAAACCCTAAAACTAAGGCACTTGTGGAAACTTTTAGTTTTCACCGCCAGTGTATCAAATAATTACCCTAATTATATAAGGTAAGGTTAAGCTAAATACACCAAACGAGTCGTAATACGAACTTTTCAAATCGGGTCAAATAAAATTATGGCCACTGTCTCTAACATTATATTCATTACTACCTTATGATAGTTTTACAAAATCATGTGTTCTCTAATTTTTTTGTTTAATAAAAAAATACAAATACATGTAAGTAAACTAAACTCAATATGAAATTAGAAACAAAATTATCGCACACAGATACATACATGAGTTATTTATTTATTTATTTATTTATTTATTATTATTATTATTATTAAACTTTGAAATTAGAATTGGTCTGATAGTAAAATATATTGTTTGGTTTAGTGTAAAATATTTGTAAAAAAAAATCGTGCATTCTAAACTAAATATTAACAATATTATTATTCTATAATATATTTTTAATTTAATACATTTTAATTATTATAGTATTTTATAAAATTAATATCATTATTTTATTATAAAATAACTAATTGATGACATATGAAATTTACTTTTTTTATTATAAAAAATAAAAGGTTAAGTTAAAACCTATAAATTTATCGTTACCTTCTTTCCCTAAAACAACAATTTCAGCAAAAACCTAAGTACATCCAACGTCTAAACAAAATTATTCTCCATCACAATTTCTTGGGCGTGGCTAATCAAGAATCAAGGATAAAAATTATTTCGGGTTACAATTCAACTAGAATTATTGGGCGTGGCTATATGGTACGATTTCTTGTGCTTCTTTTTGTTTCAAGAATCTTTCTTTATTTATAGATCGTGTTTTTCTTGATCTTCTTATCAATTATCTTAGATAAAAATATTCTTATCCTGAAGTGTTGTTGGGTTTCTCGAATTCGCTCATATAGTCGATTAAGATGTTTAGTATTTATTTTTATTGATGAAAATCAGAGAATTTACCTTTTCTTCTTAATTAGAGTTTTTAAATTCTTGATTTTCTTTATTTTGATTTTGATGCATCTCCAATTTCAACACAATAACATTGAGAATCAGACATTTTGACTTACAAAATTCACCCTTGACACCTTAGGATTGCTTACAAAATCTCCCTACAGAACTAATTCCAATTCCAACTTTCAAATACGAACTACAGTAGCAAACTTGCGGGTATGGAAACTTTTGTTTAAGAAACAAAAAAATGTTATGACGAAACTATTTTGTTTTTTTTAGATCCGCTTCCTGGGATTTTGCACACACACAAAAAACACTAGAAATTCTATCCTACATTAGATTTAGTTTATAGGATCAGGTTTGCCAAATTCTTGTATCGAAGTAAAATTCTAATGAGTTGAGTCTTTTTTCTAAATTTCATATTTTTTCTAACGTCGCCAATCTAAAGATTTATATTTAAGTGAATCTAAATCACCATGATGTTACCATAAAAAGTTTTATTATGAAGCTTTGTCTTATAAAATAAATTGAAACGAGTAAAGAATTACGACCTTCATTCTAGTTGTCTTTAAAAATTCCCAAAAAGTGAAGTGCACACAGTACACAAAATGTCAATTTCTCCTTTTTAATTTATATTATTCTTGAATCCATGAACTAGTTGGTATAACTGACTCGAAATTAATCATCGAATACTTTTTTATTTCAGGAAAAAATGTCTAAATTAACTTTAAAACTTAATATACTTTTAGTCAATCTTAATTACCTTATTGGGTTTCATCGAAACTAACACTTTGTTATGGATTGTTACTTTTTCAGGTATTGGGTTGTAATTTAATCAGTTCACAAGTAGCATACTATTAAAAGAGTCGCAAGAATTTATTCTGTAAGTATGCAAACTGATGCTAAATGTTTAAATTTAAGAAATTCCGCATACATTTGTCTTTATGTTTTAATTAGTATATTTTTTTATTTTTTACTAGGATAAGTTAGTGCTATGGATAAAAGCTGGATGATGGAGTCTAAATATTCTGCAAAATATGTTGTGGGTGTTTCAACTTTCATGGAATTCGTTAAAAGTAATATGGGATTGGAATGTAAAATTCGATTTCGTTCTCGAGAGTGTGTAAATGTATGCTTGAGATCTCAAAATGAGGTGGAAGATCATTTACTTTTAAAAGGTATTTCAGAAAGCTATACCAAATGGGTTTATCATGGTGAGCACTTTAATTTCACTGTTGGAAAGGGCACTTCTTCTGAGGGGATAAATTATAATGATGAATACTTAGATGATGGATTAAATGAATTATTAGGAGATGTGTTCCCCGCAATGGATGCAGGCCAAACAAATCATGATTTTAATTTAGGTGAAGGTGAAGAACAAGCTAGAAGATTTAACAAATTATTGGATGATGCACAATGTGTGTTATTACCAGGGTACTCAAGCATGTCCAAATTGTCTTTTATTGTTAAATTGTTGCACATTAAAGTTTATTGCCAAATCAGCAACAAATCAATTAATATGATTCTGGAACTATTGAGAGAGGCATTTCCCAGCAGTACAATTCCAACATCATATTATGAGGCAAAGAAAACTTTGACAGACATAGGACTCAGTTACATACCAATTCATGTATGCAGGTATGATTGTGCTCTATTTTGGGGAGATTTCAAAGATAGACAAAGTTGTCCAAAATGTGAAACATCACGGTGGAAGGTTGTTGAGAAGAAAATACCATGGAAAGTCTTACGTTATTTTCCACTAAAACCAAGGCTCCAACGGTTGTTTATGAATAAGAACACAGTACAAGATATGCAGTGGCATGCAGAAAAGCGCGTTGATGATGACACATTAAGGCATCCAGCAGATGGAGATGCTTGGAAAAATTTCGACATAGAAAATGATTAGTTTGCACGTGATCCGCGAAATGTTAGACTTGGTCTAGCAACTGATGGCTTCAATCCATTCGGTATTATGAGCTCTTCATATAGTATATGGCCAGTTGTTGTTATGCCATATAATCTTCCACCTTGGAAATGTATGACATAGCCTTTCATGATGTTGTCATTACTTATTCCTGGACGAAACTCTCCAGGAAAGGATATCGATGTCTATTTAAGACCATTGATCGACGAACTGAAAGATTTGTGGGAATATGGAGTATGGACTTATGATGCTTATAAAAATGAGCATTTTCAAATGCATGTAGCTGTTCTTTGGACTATAAATGACTTTCCTGCTTATGGAGATTTATCAGGTTGGAGTACTAAAGGTTATTTGGCTTGCCCCGTTTGTAATAAGGATGCTCCATCACGAAAGTTAAGAAACAAGATATGTTACATGTTTCATCGGTGTTTTCTTCCTCATGGTCATGTTTGGAGAAAAAGTAGAATGTTTGATGGTAAGGTAGAAAATAGATCGCACCCAAAATATTTATCTGGGAAAGAGTTACTACACCAATTAAAAAGTATCAAAGAAAACGACTTTGGGAAACATCCAAACAAAATGAAAAGAAAGCGTACCCCTGAAGAGTTGAATTGGACTAAGAAAAGCATATTCTTTGAACTGTCTTATTGGGAAAAACTGAAGTTACGACACAATTTAGATGTCATGCATATTGAGAAAAATATTTGTGATAATCTTTTAGGAACGATGTTGAACATTGAAGGAAAAACAAAAGATACTGTAAGTGCGAGATTGGATCTTGAGGACATGAAAATTAAGAAAGAACTACATTTGAAGAAAATGGATGATGGTTCTTACTTGATGCCTGTTGCATGCTACACTTTATCAAAAGAGGAAAGGAAGAAATTTTGTTGTTTTCTAAAGTCAGTGAAGTTTCCTAATAGATATGCATCAAATATTTCACGATGTGCTAATATTAGTGATGGTAAGATTTCAGGATTGAAGAGTCATGATTGTCATATTCTTTTGCAAAGATTGATTCCAGTTGCCATTAGAGATTTTGTTCCGAAAGATGTGTTTCAAGCATTGGATGAGCTTGGAAACTTTTTTTTAAGATTATGCTCTAAGACACTAAAGAAGAATGAGGTAGAAGACTTACAAAAAATTAGTGTCTTAATTCTATGCAAGTTAGAGAAAATTTTTCCTCCAAGTTTTTTTGATGTGATGGTGCATTTAGTTGTACACTTGCCTCATGAAGTCATTCTTGGGGGACCTGTGCACTATCGATGGATGTATCCTATTAAAAGGTAATTATGTCATTGTATTTTTTAATCAAATTAAAATTATTTCATAGTTTTTTTACATAATGAATTTTTTATATTATAGGTTTTTAGGTAAGCTCAAGAAATATACACGAAACAAAGCTCGCCCAGAAGGCTGTATAGCAGAAGCATATATTTCTACTGAATGTTTAACCTTTTGCTCCATGTATCTCTCTGGGATTGAGACCAAATTTAATCGAGAAGATAGAAATGATGATGGTGACGGGGGGGAAGAATTCCATGATCCAAGTCTCTTTGTTTTTTCAGGACGTTTTCGGCCTTTAGGAGCTGCGAAATATGAGTTATTGTCTCAGCAAGATTTCGAAATGATGCAGTGGTATATACTGACAAATTGTGATGAGGTTGAACCATATATGGAGTGAGTATATATCTTATCATCTAATCATTTAAGTAATTTTTACATTTAATGTGATTTAACTTATATTTTGTTATTGAAATAGAAAACATAAAATGGAGATTCAATTGCAAAGTTTATTGTCTACTGAAGAAAGACATAGAGCACAATTTCCATTGTGGTTCAAAAATCATGTAAGTCGATGTTTTTATACATGTTCTTCATATCATGGAAAACACTGAGTATAACTTTTTTTATTTTTTTATGTGTTTGAATGATAGGTTACTAATCAAGATCCGAAAGAAATATCTAGTGAATTACTTTCTTTAGCTTATGGTCCTGATAGACGTGTTCAAAGGTACACAGGCTGCATTGTTAATGGGGTTCGATTTCACACCAAAACGCATGATGAGCATTTGACAAGTCAAAATAGTGGTGTGACGGTTGAAGGGAATCATGAAGAGGATCAAATCAATTTTTATGGAGTTCTTACTGATATCATTAAGTTGGATTATATCAAAGATTACAAAGTTCGGAAGTGTGAAAAGTTAATCTGAGGTTAATAACCGAGTGTTCTGGAAGTCTTGAACCGTAAGTAGTGGTGTTGGATTTGGGTATAGTGTGAGTTTGATTTGAGGATGTGTTGGTATCGTGGTGTTTTGGGTTGAGGATGTTTCAGTGGTGGTTAAGTCTCCTGTGTTACTTTGTGTGTTGCTTTGGGAAGTATGGTGTCGTGCTCTTTTTGCAGGTTGAAATTTCGAGGACGAAATTTCCTAAGAGGGGGAGAGTTGTAACACCCCAAATTTGGGCTTAGAAGTTTAGGGTCTGAACCAGACCGGTCTGAGAAACGGTTCGAATATAAAAGGAGGTTTTAGGGAAAGCCTAGTTTGGGATGCTTTAAAAATATGGAAAAATACTTAAAAATCCTCTTTTAATATATATATATATAAGAGTGATGAAATCAATTTTGCAAAATAAGGTTTGGAAATACTACATTTCGGTGTAGTGACTAAAATGCGATTTTTGAAAAGTTTAGTGGTGACTGTTTTGTAAGGATTGAAACTTTGAATCTTTAAGGAGCTAATTTACCCAAAAATGATTTCTCCAAATTTTTCCTTAATTTGGGTGAATTAATTAATGTTTTAATTAATTAAATAAAAAGGGAAACTACTTTTTGGAATTTCATAACTAACTTTTCCTAAATTTTTCTCATTCCTTTTTCTCTCAAAATTCCATCATCCAAACACTATTTCTCCAGCAACTTTTGCATTGATCTACACTTCAATTGATGAGATTTCTATCATCAATTAATTCCTAATCAATCTTGCATCAAATCCTTTTGATTTCCTCATTGATTTTCAAGGAAATTGGCTCAAATCAAGGAGAAATAACCATTTAGAGGTAAGATTGTTCTTCTCCTCTAAATACTCAGTTCTTTACTGAAATTCCCAAGTTGTCAATCCTTAATTTAAGTTTTGTAAATGGTTTTAATGTTAGAAACTTGATTTTGGCTTAAAACTCAAGATTTGGAAGAAATCTTGAAGAATTTCGTTGTGATTGATTGGGCTCTGTTTTGAGATGATTCTTTAATGTATTTTGGATGTCTAATGATGTTGAAATGATGTTTTATCAATGCAATCCCGAAAAGGTTGAATTTCCTAAGTTTTTGCTTATGAAAATGGTGGTTTTGAGGTGTTTTTGGTGTTCTGTTATAGCTGGAGGTATAAGGACGAGTTAAGGTGTATTTTGGATGTTGATTAATGTTTAGAAATGGTTAGAAGTGATGGATCTTTGCTGGGTTAAGATTTGGAAGAGTTTGGAGGTGATTTCGGTTGTGTTTGGTAGCCGAAATGTTGGTTTTGGGTAGAGCAGCGAGTTTAGGTGTGATGGCTGGAGATTTTAATGCATGATAATGCATTAATCATCTGCTTTGATGTGTTTAAAACAGGGGAGACATCCTTGGACACTATTGGAGTTGATCCGGAGGCTTGATTGGCGTTTCGGCAAGCGTGTGAAACGTAATCGGTGAGCGGAGTGGGGTTTTAAGCTTTGAAACGATTATTTGGAGGTTTTGGGAGCTTAGTTTAAGTCTAAACAACTTAACTAAGCTCAAGAGTAAGTTTTCGGAAAAACTCCCTCGGATGTGCTATGAAGTGGTTTGATGCATTGGTTATAAATTGCATGTTTAAATTCTGTTTTGAAAGCATATTTTAGCATGGTTAATGTTGGTTTTGAAAGCTATGTGTTGAAGGATGCTCAAGGTAAGAGATCCTTGTTTTGGCATGTTGTTAAATTGGTAATGATGCATGGTGATGCATGGTGTTTAATGGTTTTGTTTAATGCTTTAAAACAATTAATTTATGATGGTATTTGATATATATTGGCAAGTGATGAATTGGTTTTAAAGTACTTGAATCGGATATAGTTAGCCGGTTATAGGATTGGGTGCACCGTAAGTAAAGTCGCCTTGGATGTTGAGGGGTTGTGATTGTACCGTAAACTCCATCCAAGTATCCTAACGAGAGAGGTAAGATCACAATGGTGGTTAAAAGTCCGTGTGAGGATCTTGTTAAGGTCACAACGGTGGTTAAAAGTCCGTGTGAGGATCTTGTTAAGGTCACAACGATGATTAAAAGTCCGTGTGATGATCTTGTTAAGGTCACAACGGTGGTTAAAAGTCCGTGAGTGGATCTTGTTAAGGTCATAACGGTGGTTAAAAGTCCGTGTGTGGATCTTGTTAAGGTCACAACGGTGGTTAAAAGTCCATTTGTGGATCTTGTGTTATGTGTCCCGTACTCTCGTTAGTGGGTTATACAACTACCGATGAGTAATGTTGAGGGGTTGTGATTGTACCGTTAAACTCCATCACGGGTGGTGAGGGGTTGTGATTGTATCGATAAACTCCACCTTGTAAGCCGGTAGTGTGTATGAAGCGTGTGGGACAACGCTTGTAATCCTCGTATCCGATTGTGTCTTGTGTAGAAACGGTTTGTGAACTATCACTTGAAAGCCAATATAATGTAATTGAATGTAATGAAGCGAGAGATGCTTGAAAATGATGCAATGTTGCATGAGAAATATGTAAATGATGCAAGAATGCATGTGATACTTGTTAAGCACGAGCAAATGTATATCTTCTATTGTGAATGGTGCATATGTGCATAAAATCTCATAAGTGCATTGAAGTCTTGTGAAGGCTTGTTTTAAAAAGGCATGTAATGCAAATGTTGCTTTTGTAGTTCATGTGTTTTGCATTTGTTGAATGTATGAAATAGATAGAAGGAACATTTGGTTTTCAAAAGGCATTTTTCTTTGAAATGATCATCAAGCATGAGAATAATATGTTGTGAAGTGGAAGTGTTTTCCAAGGAAATCGAGTTGAACTTTGCATGAGGTGTTCATGCATGGAAATGTTTAAATGTTAGTTTTTGCAAGAATGTGGGTTGGGGTGAGTTGTTTAGCATTTCAAAGTTAAAGGTTGGTTTTCATGTTGAGCAATGCATGATTTAAAGCATTGTTGTTTCAAAGGAAGTTTTCAACCAATGCTTTGGTTTATTGAATTGTATCTACATTTAAAGAAGGTTTTATGATTCGCTGTATTGATGGTGTTTTGGTTTTGAGCATTATGTGCTTACTCTCCTTTTTGTCCATCAATGCAGATATTTGAAGTTGGGATAGCAAGAAGCAAGGGATTCAAGAAGAGCTCCACTTGAGAAGTATGTCTTGGTTTATAGCTATAGATAATAAAGGCAATGGGGGAGAGTCTTTTATATTGATGTGTAATGAGATTGTGTATATTGACCATGTTCGGTTTATGGTTTGAACTTTGTTGTTGATCGCTTTGCCATATTTGAATCATCTTCTTCATAATTTGATATGTTATGCTCTTTGATTAAAAGCAAGATCATGCGTTGGATGTGATAAATGAGTTGGTGCACCTAAGGTTTGATTTGTATCTAGTTTTTAATGCAATTTGGTAGTTATGATGCTTGGCATGTTGTTGATATGTTGAGAAATGGTTTAAAGTATGTTTGATGGTGTTTGGATGTGTAAAACCAGAATTTTCTGCTGTTTCTGGGCAAGGTGTATCGAAACACCCTTGGATGTTTCGAAACGGGTGCATGAAATGGCCTGGGCGTTTCGGAACAGCTAGAGGTGTTTCGAAACACTTTGACTACTGGAGGTGTCCGTTTCTGAACTAATTTCGGAACATACCTGCGTATCGAAACGGTCAACCCCGTTTCGATACGGGCGTACAACACGGGTGTTTCTATACGGGTGTCAGTGTTTCGAAATGGGTGACCGTTGGAAATATTTTGCATGCTTTACATTTTAGTCCTGAAAGTTGTAATTGCAATTGCTTAAGCTTGAGATGTCTTTTTAAGCTGAAATTTGGCAGAGAGGCTTGTAATATGATTAATTGAGGTTTGGTAAAACAAGTTCAGCCACCGCCCAAAAGAATGGGTCGGTATTGGATGCTTCGTAATGTGGAGAATTGATGTACTGTCTCGGCACAGTTTTGCTGATCAACTTAACAACTTCAGCCACCGCCCAAAAGAATGCCTCGGCAGGCGCCTGCCTCGGCAGAGATGTGTGAGATTGTCTGGGCAGTTAAGTGATGATTCAAGGTTCGGCAAGGCTCCCTATTATGACTCCCTCTTCTCCCGAAGCCTGAAGTACTATTGGCGAACACGTCTTGTATGATACCTCCCGACGTGAATCTAAGGGCGAACACCAACCGATTGTGGATCCTCTTTTAGCCGATGAACTTCTTAACTTATCCCTAAGCCGAAGTAGCTTTACCCTATGGTTGGATAAAACCGTGGTTACTCGTTTCTGTGAGTTCAACTCTCCCGATATTGAACAAATGGATTGAAGCCCTCTTCTCTCCTGATAAAGATTGTGACAATGAAGAACCAAGAGTAAACAAACCTTGAAGTTTATTGTAAAACTGAAATCCTAAAGGAATACAACAAGACTGTCACAACTACTACACAACCAACCCTTAGCCCAAGGGAAGGTTTAGAACATGGTGGGTTTGGACGATACTAGGGTTTCGACAAGGAGTTTCTCTCAAATCTCAATTGTCTCATCTCCTTCAAGTTGATTACATATATATAGGGGAGGAGCCTAGGTCTAAGTCGGTTTAGGGTAGGAATACTAGTTAGAGTGTGATTACAACTCATTAAAAGATCATTAAATACTCCTAGATTCCTGTTTGACTTTTCTTCAACTTGACTTTGACCAGGCTTTTTCTTCCTCTGCTGGGTTGCAATGCACGTGCAAGTGGTTTCTAAAAATCGGGCTTGGTGAGCTCTATCTATCACATACCACTTTGCATTTTTCCATTCTTCCTTGAAGTATTGCCTCGACGGTAAGTAGTTGACTGCCTCAGTGGGGATATGGACTGGTGTGTAGATATTGGCACATCTTTACATTCTGGTTCTTTCCTCCTCGATCAGCTCTCCCGATGATCCAACAGCTTCCTCCTTCAGCTCCCAGCTTTCTCGTCATCTGTCCTCTTTGCTGCCTTGGCGACATCTGCCTGGGCGGGTACCTACGCACAGGAAGAAAACACACTTGAGCAGTACCATATGTATAAAATCAACTAAATTCATCAAACAAGGTAGATTATCTAATATATGCTATTTTGTGTATGTTACCTAATAAATGCAACCTAAACTATACTTCAGAACAACAATAATTGAGCTAAACTAGGGTATAAATATAGGACTTTTGCGCACTTAACACACCCCCAAACTCGAACTATTGCTTGTCCTCAAGCAATGCAATCTAATGATAACATGCCAAAACTTAAAATCATATGCAAACTAAGTCGAGAAAGCATCTTGAGCAACCTTTACATACTGTGTAGATTTATGCCTAATTAGCAACCCTTTGAATGACAAAAGATTTACCCGGAACCGAACTATGTATCTCGTGAGTGTGTGTATTCCTTGTGATAAGCATGATTCTTTGGCTTCTAAGTAAACCTTCGATAGACACCTTAATTTCCTTGGGTTTCCCTCTAGTTTCTTCTTCTTCTTTCTTTTTCAATTTAACCACTAGTTGCCGGTAATAGGCTTTTCTAATGATTGCATTATTTTTTTCTCTAGAGCTTGTTTTGGGCACCTCTAGGATGTCTCATTTTTTTAAAAAACTTCAAGTTCTACCCAAGTTTACTAGGTGAAATAACTAAGTTTCCTAGAAGTCCTAAAATCAAAGCTAGTCACAAAGATTGTTTTCTTTTAAGTTCAGACCATAGTAGGATTCTAAGTTAACTGTAACCCCCTTAGCCCGGCCTAGACGGTTGACCCGAACCACGAAGATTACACGGGGAAAACCAAAGTCAACTCGAAAGTCAACCTTGATTAGCGACCCTTTTTTTCTTTTTAATCTTGTCTAGATGCACGTTAACCCTAAGTGAACACTCGAGAAACATATAGGTGTAAAGCACAGCGATCGGAGTTCAGAGAGTGACTCAATTGCACAATATACAAATATTAAGGACCAAAACGTAAATTCTGTAAATTAGAAGGTCATAAGTGATTTTTAAGTTACCAATATTAAATTAGTCTTATTACATGCTTCCCTGTGAAATTTCACCTTAATTGGACATCTCGAACTCTTACAATTGCAATTTCAACTTTCGGGACTAAAACGTAAAGCTTGCAAACTTCAACACCATTCAAATCAGTGCCCAACGGTCACCTGTTTAGAAACGGCATTGACCGTTCCGAAACACAGGTTGGTTCCGAGACTGGTTCCGAAACAGGGCATACCAGTGAGTGTTCCGATACGGTTTGCCCAGAAGCTGCAGATTTTTCTGGTTTTTCATACATAAATCCACCCAAACACAACCTAAAGACTTTCTAATCATACCACAAGCCATCATACATATATAGAGCAGGTTTGCAACTCCTAAACACATTCATGGCATCAAACATGAAACTTCACATGACTATAGGAAAGCATCCTAATATCCAAAACCAAGCAATCAACCAAACTCCAAAACAAGCATTAAAAGGACATTTACAAATTCAAAACATCAAAAGCATCATGCCACAAACTAGGGAGCTCAACACATCTCCCAAAACACATCTTAGGTTCCCATTGCCAAATTACCAAAACTAATAGTGTATGAAAACATCACCATACATGAGCTTGGTTTCCCTTGGACACTCTAGCCTCCTTGTTGCCCTTAAACCCTTCAATTATCTGCATTATTGGTACAAGAGAGAGAGCGTAAGCACAATTGCTTAGTGAGGCATGCTCTAAAGAAAACAACACAATAATGCATTTTGGAAAACACTTTCAACAAAGCTTTTATACACATGCTCATCTCTTTTCATGCAACCTTGCATACTTTACAAGCATCTCATGCTTCATTACATTCAACTCATCATATTGGCTTTCAAGTGATAATTCATAACCACTTACAACACAAAACACAATCGGATACGCGGATTACAAGTGTTGTCCCATACGCTTCATACACACTACCGAACAACATAAGGTGGAGTTTATCGGTACAATCTCAACCCCTCGACACCCACGATAGAGTTTAACGGTACAATCACAACCCCTCCACATCATTCATCGGTAGTTGTATAATTCCACTAACGAGTGCAAGGGACACATAACACAAGATCCACACACGGACTTTTAACCACCGTTGTGATCTTACCTCACTCGTTAGGGTACTTAGATGGAGTTTACGGTACAATCACAACCCCTCAACATCCAAGGCGACTTTATTCACGGTGCACCCAATCCTATAGCCAGCTAACTATATCCGATTCAAGTACTTTAAAACCATTACATCACTTGCCAATATACATCATTTACAATCAACAATTCACTGTTTTAAAGCATTAATCAAAGTCATTAAACAACATGCATCACTATGCATCAAAACCATATTCTTAATGTATCAAACCAAGGATCTCTTACCTTGAGCATCCCTCAACACATGGCTTTCAAAACCAGCATTAACCAGGCTAAAACATGCTTTCAAAACAGAATTTAAACATGCAAATAATAACCAATGCATCAAACCACTTCATAGCACATCCGAGGGAGTTTTTCCGAAAACTTACTCTTGAGCTTAGCTAAGTTGTTTAGACTTAAACTAAGCTCCCAAAACCTCCAAATAATTGTTTCAAAGCTGAAAACCCAACTCCACTCACCAATTACGTTTCGCTTGCTTGTCGAAACGCCAATCAAGCCTCCGGATAAACTCCAAAAGTGTCCGAAGATGCCTCCCCTATTTTAAACACATCAAAGCAGATGATTAATGCATCATTATGCATTGAAATCTTCAGCCAACACAACTAAACTCGCTGCTCTACCCAAAACCAACATTTCGGCTGCCAAACACAATCGAAAACACCTCCAAACTCTTCCAAAACTTAACCCAGCCAAGATCCATCACTTCTAACCATTTCTAAACATCAATTAACATCCAAAATAAACCTAAACTCGTCCTTATACCTCCATCCATAACATAACACCATAAACACCTCAAAAACCACCATTTTCATAAGCAAAAACTTAGGAAATACAACCTATTCAGGATTGAATTTATAAAACCTCATTTCCACATCATTAGACATCCAAAATACATTTAAGAATCATCTCAAAACAGAGCCCAAGCATTCACAACGAAATTCTTCAAGATTTCTTCCAAATCTTGAATTTTAAGCCAAAATCAAGTTTCTAACATTAAAACCATTTATAAAACATAAATTAAGGATTGACAACTTGAGAATTTCAGTAAAGAACTGAGTATTTAGAGGAGAAGAACAATCTTACCTCTAAATGGTGATTTCTCCTTGATTTGAGCCAATTTCCTTGAAAATTCAATGAGGAAATCTAAAGGATTTGATGCAAGATTGTTTAGGAATTAATTAATGATAGAAATCTCATCAATTGAAGTGAAGATCAATGCAAAAGTTTCTGGAGAAATTTTGTTTGGATGATGGAATTTTGAGAGAAAAATGAATGAGAAAAATTTAGGAAAAGGTAGTTATGAAATTCCAAAAGGTAGTTTCCCTTTTCATTTAATTAATTAAAACATTAATTAATTCACCCAAATTAAGGAAAATCTGAATAAATCATTTTTGAGTAAATTAGCTCCTTAAAGATTCAAAGTTTCAATCCTTACAAAACAGTCACCACTAAACTTTTCAAAAATCGCATTTTAGTCACTACACCAAAATGTAGCATTTCCAAACCTTATTTTGCAAAATTGATTTCACCACTCTCTTACATATATTAAAAGAGGATTTTTAGATATTTTTCCATATTTTTAAAGCATCCCGAACTAGGCTTTCCCTAAAACCTCCTTTTATATTCGAACCGAAAATCAGACCGGTCCGGTTCAGACCCTAAACTTCTAAGCCCAAAATTGGGGTGTTACATCAACCTAAAGTCATGCTAAGGTTGTCGCCTAGGCGGGCCATCTGTCGCGGCGGGTAAAGGATACTCAAGAATTTTTATCAAACTTAAGAGTTAATTAGGCTTTAAATAAAGACATGTTACAATTAGAACCTAATTAAAACAGAAAGACATAAGAAAAAACTAGAAAATACAAGATAAACAAAAGAAAGAAAAAGAAAAGACAAAATTAGAGGACTAATTTTCCACCCAAACTCGAGAGGAGCATTGTCCTCAATGCATGCCTAAATAAACAAAATTAATGCATAGATTAGATAAGAATAACAAGAGAGAAGAAGGGGAGAGAAGCTTAAATTGGTTTGGATTCAGAGGAGCTGTCGTCGTTGCCGATGATCACCATTTTCCGTGCTGCCATCTTGAAGTGCTTGGCCTCCCTCAGTGGCTGTTGGCGGGAAGGCGGACTGGGTTGAGCCTTTTGTGTCACTTCTCGTTCACCGACATCTTCATTGTCGGGGCAGACTACGGTGGCGGAGTGTGTTCTCTTCACTCGTGGGGAGAAGGACGGTTCGAGCTTCCTTGTGATGGCGTGCACCGAGTCTTTCCATACGAAATCGTCAGACTGGAAGCCCTAGAAGGTAGCCGGAGTTGGAGGGTCCTGGTGCGTCGGTGGCTGGTTTGGACATTTGCCCTTGTTCTCTGACGGGAGCTTCCGCTGTGTCTTGTTGGTTGTTAGAGTTGGAGATGACCTTGGTGGCCGTGGCAGTTGGGGTGGCGAGTGGCTCGGTGGATGATGCCCGGTGTGTTACTGAGGTAGATGGTGCAGCGGGCGTTGTTGGTGCCGCCGGGGCAAATATCTCAGTGGGGAACTTGGGGAAGACAGCCGTTGGGAACTTTTCTTTAATGTCAGAGGTGGTGGCGTTATTTTAGTCCTGGATATATGCCATGTAGGTTAGCTGGCGACGTTCCATTCGATCGAGCTGTGCTACTAGGCCGCCGATGGTGGTTGCCGGGGCGGGTTGTTGAAACTGCTGCTGACTACCCATCTCCGACGTTGGGGCAAAGTTTTTTGGGGTGGCGGTTGTTATCTCCATCTTCCGAAGGATTATTTCCCTCATCCATCCGGTTCGATCTAGGGTCATGGTGTCGGTTGGGGCGGTATCTACATGTGCCTTTTCCCACATCGTTGTGACAAGGTTGGGGAAGTAGAGTTGTCCCTTGGTTTTCTGCCCACACTCGTAAATTTCGTTAGCAATAATCAAACCCACATTTACGCACCTTTTATTGATGATTGAGTGGATGAGCGCCAATCTTGGTTTGTCGACGGTGGAGTTGTAGGTTGCGAGGAGCAACCGCCTCTTCACAAATGTGTTCCAAAGCTTTGCCTCGGGCAGTAAACGTCGTTGGTTGACGGTGCCTCTATTTCTGGCCTCATTCCAAACTGTCCCTGATTCACACAATTCTTCCTTTAATGCCTCTTATCCGTCTGGTGTGAGGGAGGAAAGGAACTCCACGTGCTGGTCTTCACGGATGTTGTAACGCCCCGGTTTTGGGCCTAGGTGTTTTGCGTGTCGGGTTAGGCCGGTGGAACCGGTAATCGGTTGTTCGAATTGTTAAAAGGTGGTTTAGGGAAATCAAGGTTCGGGATGGGATAAAAATATGATAAAAAATCCTAAAATCTACTAGAATTATATTTAAGAGGTTGGTTAAATCAATTTTGCAAAATGGGTTTTGGAAAGTACACATTTTTAGCAGTGACCAAAATCTTTAGAATCTTTAGGGAGCTTAATGGCAATTAAGCCTTTTCTCAATTTTTGCATGTGTTTTAAATGATTTATTAAATATTAAAATAGCTTTAATTGATTTAATCAGAACGATAGTTAATTTGGTTAACAAAAATTTAATGAAATATTTTCATTCACTCCTTTTCACTTCAGCCAATCACTCTCATTTTCCAGATTTCATTCACTCTCATTTGCACTCTTGATTTCCAACTTCATCTTTGTGATTTCTCTCAAATTTCTTCAAGATTCTTGGAAGTTAAAACTTGCCAAATTAGAACAGAAGCAAGGATTGGAGGTAAATTTCGTGCTAACCCTCTAATCATGGTTCTTTATTGAAATCCCAAAGATATTTGACTCTTTATCCATGTTTTGATTGAGGTTTTATTATTGTTTTGATAAAATGATGAAATCTTGGAAGGAAAGAGGTTTTAATGAGATTTTTGGAGTTGTGTTGATTTGATTTGTTTGAGATGGTTTCTAAATGGGGTTTGAAATGTTTATGATATTGAAATAGAGTCTTAATCATGTTAATCCCGAAATCCTTGAGATCCTTGGTTTTTAAGGTGTTTTTGGTTGGGTTTTTAGGGTGTTATGTGTGATTTGGGTTGCTGGAGGTATAAGGATGGTTTTAGATTGTTTTTGGATGTTGATTTATGGTTAAAATGTGTTGGATGTGCTGGTTGATGGTTGGGATGAGTTTAGAGATCAATCGATTGAGTTTTCGGTTGTTTCGGATGGGTAATTTGATGCAATAGAGCAGGGATGCGGGTTTTCTTTTGAATGCTGGTGTTTGAATGCATTATGATGCATTGAATCTCTGTTTTTAATGTGTTAAAACAGGGGATAGTGTTCTGGAATCGAACGAAGTGGTTTTGGAGTCTTCGGACGATTGATTGTTGCGTCAGCAAGTGTGGTTTCGCAAGCCGGTGTGTGGAAACTGATTTTCCAGCGTGGAATCGTTTTAGAAAAGGTTTTGGGAACTTAGTAAGAGCTTAAAACGCTTTACTAAGTTCGGAAGTAAGTAAAGTGAATTTCTCTTTTGGATTGTGCTAGTATGAGCCTTTGGTTGCACATGATTTTAATTGCATTTACCTACTGTTTTAAAGCATGTTTCGAGTATATGAAATGTGTTTGATGATGCCATATGGTTTAAGGATGCACTAGGTAAGTGATCCTTGTACGCATGTGTTGATGCATGAGGTTTGAAGCATGGTTTAATGCTTGTGATATGGCTTATTATAAATGCTCTGTAAAAACATTGAGGTGTTCATGAATTGTGGATTATATTGGCAAGTGATGTTGTATAAAGTGTTTTGTAAATGAAATCGGATATAGTTAGCCGACTATAGGATTGAGTGCACTATAAACAAGTCGCCTTGGATGTTGAGGGGTTGTGATTGTACCGAAAACTCCATCCAAGTACACTAACGATTGAGGATTGTTTAAGGTTGCAACGGTTAAGGGTAGCTCCCAGGTGCGAACCTTGTGTGTCTCCCATCTCTCATTAGTGGGCTATACATCTACCGATGAGTGGTGTTGAGGGGTTTTAAATGTACCAAATACTCCACCACGGGTGTCACAACGGTGGAGAGTTGCTCTCGTGTGTGAGCCTTGAGATGTCGGTAGAGTGTATGAATGGTTTGGGACAACCCTTGGTAATCCGTGTATCTGTTATGCTTTTTGAGAACGTTGCTGATCACTTGTAAGCCAATTTAATGGAGTGAAATGTTATGGGAATGTTGATGATGCATAATACGATAAATGCATGTTTTATATTGAGCTTAGCATACTGGTGCTTATGCTTGGAAGGCTTGGTGTTTGTGTAGCAATGGTTTTATTGCTGGAAAATATGTGAATCATGTTGCATGGTGTTTAGTCTGCTGATTTTAATGTTAAAGTGCAAGGTTTATCAAAGAAGGCATGACGGTTTTGAAAAGAGTGAAAAATGGTTTTGTGCATTGATGATGTTTTTGGTTTTCAACAATCCTTACTAAGCTTGTATGCTTATGCTCTCTTTGTTCTTCAATGCAGATAATTAGGTGTTTGGAGGCAGCAACTACAAGGGATTATCCAAGAGACTTCTCTAAATGTATGTTGAGGTTTTGAACTAGTGTAATAAAGGCAATGGGGGTGTAACACCCCACACCCCGGGTTAGGAGCGATAGGGCGTTACGGTTAGACAGAACATATTCAGACAAACGAGATAACATAATGTAGGGCGTGTAGGTGTTCCCTTTTTGTGACAGAGCAAGTGCACACTCCTGCAAAGTTATAGTATAAAAGATGTCGAATCCCACGAGGATTGGACAACTTGTCTCGTTCCATAGTCCCTGCACAAGGTAAAATAAAAACACAAGTGAATGGTTTGATGAGACGAAAAGTATATAAAAGCACAAGTAATAAAGGAGATGAATCAAGTTGATAGAGCAGGCAGGGTTATGCTGCTAGTTAGTGTGAAACTGCGTTGTATAGGTTGAGTTATTGTGTGCTGGCACGATATGCTGCCTTGGCGGGTATGGCGGGCGGCAGGCTATGACCCTGTCACGCGGCCGCAGCGGGTCACTACCACTGCAACTTTCACTGTCTTGGCAGGTGGAATGGAAAGAAGTCCTAGCGGCAATTCTGACAGATACTCCAAGTTTGGCAGGATAGTCGACAGTGATCCCGCCTATTTCTAGGTAAGGATGCTCGAGAGCTAATGTGACGTAGGCAATACCTAGCAATCTCAGCGTAAACCTAACACAGGCTAGTCAACTTTGTTGGTAATCTCTCTTAGTCGCTGAAACTTGTGGACTGGTGTGGAACCAAGTTAGTCACGCCTCAGCACGTTGTGACCGTACTTAACCCTTTCGTGAGCCTTGCACTTTCGTGCCCGACAAATGTATTCTCTCAACTGACTGGTGTAGAATAATTGAAAGAATGAAGTGCACATATTAAGAAAACTTGGAATATTTTATTGAAAAGTAACTCAAAACCTAAAACAACCATTTCACACTAGTTTACAACATAACCCTAACCCAAGTGGAGTTTAGAACATGGAGGAGACAAAGAACACTAGAAAAGTCTATAGAAAACCTAAGATGACTTGAACTAGGAGTACAATGCGTATTTATAGAATATTGACTAGGTTAAGTCCTCCTTAAAGTAGAATTCCTTGAAAGTAACTTTGCATCTTTAATATGACTTTAAACTTTGACTTCTTTGCGTGGAATATGGACTTTATCTTGTTTGCCTTAGCCCGCAAGTAACCTTGAGATTTTTGCTTCGGCAGCCCTGGCCGCTACTACAGACGTCGGAAAATCAAGTGGATGCCGGCAATAGACTCGGGATTTTTAGCTCTTCAGATCACACTCCGGTTGTCCAACTTCCATAGTCAGCTGCCGTGGGTAGCACAGTCGGCAACAAGTCTACTCGGCAGCGGCTCGGCAACAACTTGTCTTCAGCTGGAACTGCTTCAGTACAACTCCTAGGTATGCTTCCTCAGCATTGTGTCCTCAGCTCCTCGGTTCCCTCTTTCAGCTTCTAGTACCTAAATACAAAAAATACACTAAAACAATATCTCTTGTTTACCAAATAAACGATAATTAATAGAAACAAGGCAGAATAAAGAAATATTGTAGAATGCTATGCATGAACCTACTTATGCCTAAAATGTGCTTAAAAACAGTAATAATAAGAGTTAGAATGTGCATGAAATATATGACTTGTGGACACTTTACACACCCCCAAACTCGAGCTATTGCTTGTCCTCAAGCAATGCAACCTAAAATACTTGCTCTAATAATCAGAAGAAAAAAACTTGTTTTTAATATGATTTTATGCCTCAAGGACATGGCACCTATATTAAACTAGCGAGGGGAAATAAGCAAGAAAATAACTCATAATTAAATTTCTCATGCCTGTGTGGTGTGTGCATATCTGTAAACAGGTTGAATATGCAGAATAAATAATTAAACAAAGATGTTGTGATATGAAGGTTATTGCCGAGTCTTTTTCGATTATTACTAAGGCAAGTACAATGCAACCTAAAAATGCAAATAAAAATGCCTAGACAAATGATGCGAGAGCTATCCTCCCCAAACTCGAGATGGGCATTGCCCTCAATGCACAAAACAGATAAGATACAAATAAAATATACAAGTTAAAGATAAAAATAAAAGAAAAGAGTAAAATAAAAGAGAAAGAAAAGAATAATCTGAAAGTTTGATGAGGGGTGGGAGGAGGCTGGATTCTTGTCAGCTGAGGAGGAGTAAGATGTTTGGATGAAAAAGTGGCGGTCGGCAGATGCCTTGGCCGCGGTATTAGCAGGTGAGGTTTTTGCTTTCCACGGCAGCTGGACTCTTTTTGGCGTATGATGTGGCTCTTCTTGCGGTTTGGAAGAAGAAGCGGCCGGAGATGCATCGCTCTCTTCTGACTCCGTCTCGAAGTCCACAGGTTCTTCAACTATTATGTGCCTCTTCCTCTTCCTGGTTCCTTCCTCCGTGGGTGCTGCCGGAGGGATGAATGCCATTGGGATGGCTGATGTTGCTGCTACCACTGTTGTTTCTGGCTCCGGCGACGGTTGCTCAATCTCCTCTGATGAGGAGGTGTCTGGCACTATGTTTGCTGTGCAAGCAGGGGAGAGATGTTGTTGGTGCCTCTCAGGCGAGTCTGCCACTGTGTTGGATGGGGTGGTGGCTGAGTAAGTTGGAGAATGCGTAGGAGAGGGCACCTGGTGGTCAGTTTGGCGGGCAGCGGCGGCTGGTGGATCTCTTTGTGCTTGGGCTGCTTCTGCAAGCTCCGTAGGGTATGGCGGCATGGTGGGCACATCACCGGGGAATTTTTACAGAAAATAAGCCACAAGGGCTTCTTGGGCCTCCCCTACATAGTTCATGAAGGCCAACTGTTGTTGCTCGATGTGCTTTGTGCTGTCTAGAAGGGTGTGCAGCAGTGGGAGGACTTCTTCGTCTAGGGTAGCTTTAGTACTGCCGGGGGCGGCTGGAGTTTCAGGCTGTGTGGCTGAAGGCTGGCTAAGCGTTGCTGGTTCTTTCTCTGCATCCTGCATCATCTGAATGCAGACCTTTTTGGTCCAGCCCTCTTTGGCAGTCGTTAGTTCATCTATGGGCTCTGCTGGGACATCAAAGTTGGTGCAGAGACCTGTGATGAGGGACGGGAAGTACCGCCTACCTTTCTTCTTTTTGAAGCAGTTGTGGATTTCTTTGTAGATAATTTCCCCTACGTTTATTGGCTGGTTCATCAGGTTACTATGAAACAAGGCGAGGCGCGGCCGATCAACTGTTGAGTTGTGGGATGTGGGCAGCAGTTGCCTTTTTACAAATGTGTTCCATAACATGGCCTCAGGCAGCAAATGGCGGCGCTGGACAGATCCTAAATGTTTGTCGCCCAGCCATGGCGTGTTGGGTTTGTAGAGTTTGACCTTGATTTTCTCATACTCGGCAGCCGTCAGTGACTGTCTCCACTTCTCGTGAGGGTTGTCATCCATATAAAGGCCATAGTACCTGTTGATGACAGTAGCATTTAGTTTGATCGGCTCCCCACGAACATAGACAAATGGCTTCCACGGGCAGGGCTGATGGGAGTAGAATTCCCTGACTATAGTGATGTTCGCAATCTCTGGCTGCTGAGCGAACATCTCTCATCCCTTGTTGTGAATGGTTTCGAACAAGGCACGCTCTAAACCACAGCCTCCCATTTGAAGAATGTAATGGAAACCTTTGTCCTCCCATACTGCCTTCTTGGAGAACTTATTTATGTATCTGTCCTCGTCCTCCTTGTAGCAAAATCTCTTATAGATGGGTTTTAGGTTGATGTTGATGCCATGTGAAGTGTTGTACTTAACTGAAACTAGAAAGAAAAGTTACGAGAGAGCAGGGGAATCAGATAGAAGATAACAAAAAGGTGAAAATAAAGTAAAATAAAGTGAGTGAGTGGTGTATATACAGGGGCTATCGAGATGTACTGGGGCAGCTTTGAATGCTCAACGTTCCGATTTTCTTGAGCACGTTACAGATTTTTCTGCCCGTTATTTTCGGAGCCGTTGGCTGCTACCTAGCCGTTACACGTTGCTGTGCTGGCTGCTGTCTCGGCAGGATGGTGGGCGAGCTTTTTGCTGGGCTTCCTTCTTAATCCTACTCTTGTGTTCCTAAATAAAAATAAAAATGGCAATAAAAATAATTAAATAATTTCTGAAAAATCAAATTCTGAAACTAATCTAATCCTAAAATAAAAATAAATTCTAATCCTAATGCATAAAAATAAATATTAAAATATTAAAATAAAAATTTAAGTTATGTTGGGAATGCATTTGGGTGCATCTCCCAGACTTAACCACTTCCTGAGGTGGTTTGACTTTTTCTTCCCTCCTAGGGGGTCCTCTTGTTCCTTCAGATGCTGTGTTACGGGGTCCTTAAGTCTGCCCTAGGCCTGTCACAACCACTGCTGCCTTGGCCTGTTTCCACGCTGATTTTGGCAGCTCTAGCATTCATTCTTCCTTTTCCTTCCTCTAAGGGTTGTAGCACGTTCATCTTTATGCTCTGGTCCTCTACCCTCGTTGTCAACTCCCCGAGTTCCACATCTATAAGCATTCTGCTCGTGGCCAAGAATGGTCGCCCAAGGATGTCAGAGGCTTTTTCATCGTCCTCGCAATCTTAGATGAGGAAGTCGGCGGGGAGAATCAGGTTACCCACTTTTACCAGCATGTCTTCGATCTTTTCCTCCGCTTGTACAAATGAGTGGTCAACTAGTTTAAGCATGACGGAGGTCAGTTTGGCAGGCCCAATACCTAGTTTATCAAAGACGGCCTTTGGCACCGGGTTGATGCTGGCTCCCAAGTCACACAGGGTTTTGGTCTCATGTTTGCTGCCTAGCCTGCATGGGATAACAAAACTGTCTTGATCTATCTGCTTTGGTGGCAGCTTGTTATGCAGCATAGCCATGCACTCTTTAGTGACAGCCACTATCTCGAACTCCCCAATCCTCTTCTTCTTCGAAACCATGTCCCTGTGATGTTTGACATAGTTTGGCATGCTTTGAATGGCTTCTATCAGAGGTATATTGATATGCACCTGTTTCAGAATATCCAGGAATTTTCTGAACTAGTGCTCTTGCTTGAGCTTTTGGGGGGATGGTGCTGGCAGACGGATGTCCTCTATGTGCTCCTTGCTTGGGGGCTTGGTCTGGGGAGGATCATCCTTTTTAGGGCCGCTTTCGTGCTCTACCGCTGGAGCGGCTGGTGTTGGGGCGGCTAGTGTTGGTGCTGCTGTGGCAGGCTTGCTTTTCTGGTCTGGTTGAACTTCTGGCTGTTCCACCATCTCCGATTCATCCAACTGCTTCCCACTCCTTGTAGATATAGCCTTGCAATGCTCATAAGTGGGTTTGGCTGCTGCTTGCGAGGTGCTGGATGGTGCACCCATAGTCCGGCTGTTGTAGATTTCATTAAGTGCCCAAATTGGGTCTCCATGTTCTTAATGGCAGCCTCCTGGTTGTTCATCTTCATCTCCGTCCTGTCCATAAAAGACTCAGTTTTTTCAATAAATTTATTTGTATGAACAATAAATTCACCAGTTTGCTTCATAAAAGTTTGCAGAGTTGCTTCTAGTGAATTATTATGTTGTGGCTGCTGAGTCTGCTGCCAGGACTGGTTCTGCTGGTAACCTCTCTGTTGCTGTTGTGGGTTTGCAGCTGTATTTGGGTTTCTCTAGGAGAAGTTGGGATGGTTTCTCCATCCAGGATTATAGGTGTTCTAGGCAGGCCTGCTATTCCTCTCGTATCCTCCCAAATAGTTTGCAGATGCAGTGCAGGCAGAGGAATTGTGGTTGTCCCCACATTCTCCATAGAATGGCTCTACAGCTTTTACTTCATAATCCTTCCCACGGGGCTACACAATCTTCATCACCAGCTCCGTCAGTGTATTGAGATAGGCGTTAACAGATTCTGAGGCTTCTACCTCATTTGCAGTGGCTGGACGCCTTGTGCCGCCTCAGCGGGATGTTGGGTACTTGTAATCATTTTTAGCGGCTATGTTCAGCAGCCGCAGTGCTTCCTCTAGAGTTCTATCGAGAATGATCCCATTGATCGAGGCATCTATCACCATCAGAGTTGGGTAGTTAACCCCATTATAGAATATAGATACCTGAGTCCAAGTCGGTAAACCATGTAGCAGACAATTATTCAGCATATGTTGGTACCACTCCCATGCCTTGTACATCGGCTCGTCATCCCCTTTTCTAAAGGTTGTGATCTCATTCTGCAGCCTATCAGTGACGTTGGACGGGCTGAAACGGTCTAGAAAATCTTTGCAGAGCCCCGTCCATGTGTTGAAGGATCCGGCTGGTTGGTTATTCAACCACTGTTTCGCCCTATCCCTCAGTGAATAGGGAAATAGCCTCAGTCGTAGTACGTCCTGGTGAACCCTGTGTATCTTGAATGCTCGACAAATGTCAATGAATCCTCGTAAATGCTGCCGAGCATATTCTGTGGTAGTCCCTCCGAAGTTCCCTAGTGTGTTTATCATGTTGAACATGACGGGCTTTAGCTCGAAATGGTCTGCCCCTATATCTGGTTCCGTCACGATTGGTTCGAACCTTTGGAAGTCATGTTCCAGATAATCTCTAGTTGTCCGAACTTGGGGCAGCCTGGGCGGATCAGGTGGGTCCTGCATCGGTTGCTCTTGTGGACCTCTGGGCGGCAAGTCGTGCTGCCCACCCCTGCCGTTCACGGCATCATTTGGTGGGTCCTCGTTTACCATTGTTTCTTCCTTTGCTTTTCCCTTATCTCCGTTGTTGTTCTTTAGGACCTCCCTGAGCTCCTTCTTAATCCTTCTCGTTTCGCGTTCGAGATCGTCGTAAATGAGGAGATTTCCTTTAGGGTTGGCCCTGGTCATACACTTGCAAAGGACACGGTAAATTTTTTCGATAAAAATAAAGATAAAATAAAAAGTGCAGAAATTGAAAAACGAAATTCGTTGTTACCAATCCCCGGCAACGGTGCCAAAAACTTGTAGGGCGCCAAAAAGTGCACACTCCTGCCAAGTTATAGTATAAAAGATGTCGAATCCAACAAGGATTGGACAGCTTGTCTCGTTTCGTAGTCCCTGCACAAGGTAAAATAAAAACACAAGTGAATGGTTTGATGAGACGAAAAGTAAATAAAAGCACAAGTAATAAAGGAGGTGAATCAAGTTGATAGAGCAGGCAAGGTTATGCTGCCACTTAGTGTGAAACTGCGTTGTATATATTGAGTTATTTTGTGCTGCCACGATATGCTGCCTCGGCGGGTATGGCGGGCTGCAGGATACGACCCTGTCACGCGGCCGCAGCGGGTCACCACCACTACAACTTTCACTGTCTCGGCAGGTGGAATGGAAAGAAGTTATGGCGGCAAGTCTGGCAGATACTCCAAGTTCGGCAGGATAGTCGACATTGATCCCTCCTATTTCTAGGTAAGGATGCTCGAGAGCTAACGTGACGCATGCAATACCTAGTATTATCAGCGTTAACCTAACACAGGCTAGTCAACTTGGTTGGTAATTCCTCTTAGCCGCTGAAACTTGTGGACTGGTGTGGAACCAAGTTAGTCACGCCTCAGCACGTTGTGACCGTACTTAACCCTTTCGTGAGCCTTGCACTTTCGTGCCCGACAGATGGATTCTCTCAACTGACTGGTGTAGAATAATTGAAAGAATGAAGTGCACAGATTAAACAAACTTGGAATATTTTATTGAAAAGTAACTCAAAACCTAAAACAACCGTTTCACACTAGTTTACAACATAACCCTAACCCAAGTGGAGTTTAGAACATGGCGGCGACAAAGGACACTAGAAAAGTCTATAAAAACCTAAGATGATTTGAACTAGGAGTACAATGGGTATTTATAGACTATTGACTAGGTTATGTCCTCCTTAAAGTAGAATTCCTTGAAAGTAGCTTTCCATCTTTAATATGACTTTAAACTCTGACTTCTTTGCGTGGAATATGGACTTTATCTCGTTTGCCTTAGCCTGCAAGTAACCTTGAGATTTTTGCTTCAGCAGCCCTGGCCGCTGCTACAGACGTTGGAAAATCAAGTGGATACCGGCGGTAGCCTCGGGATTTTTAGCTCTTCAGATTGCACTCTGGTTCTCCAACTTCCATAGTCAGCGGTCATGGGCAGCACGGTCAGCAGCAAGTCTACTCGGCAGCGGCTCGGAAGCAACTTGTCTTCAGTTGGAACTGCTTCAGTACAGCTCCTAGGTATGCTTCCTCAGCAATGTGTCCTCGGCTCCTCGGTTCCCCTTTTTCAGCTTCTAGTATCTAAATACAAAAATACACTAAAACAGTATCTCTTGTTTACCAAGTAAACGATAATTAATAGAAACAAGGCAGAACCAAGAAATACTGTAGAATGCTATGCATGAACCTACTTATGCCTAAAATGTGCTTAAAACAGTAATAATAAGAGTTAGAATGTGCATGAAATATATGACTTGTAGACACTTTACACATAACATATAACTTTTCATATCAATCATAGATTTCACAGCTTAGAACGTAGAAATGGTGGGCTAATAAAAACTTTAACTTCACTCTAACAAATGGATTACAAACATAAACATACATAAACATATAAGCTAACATAACAATGCAACCTTATTTACATGTTGCTATATTCAAATATCAACGATTATGGTAACATCTCAATCATGCTTTTACATTCAACATCCATACCATGTTATTCACTCTAAATCAACATATAACATATTCCATTTAACATAATTCACATAGCCTATTCGAATGCTTCACAACATGTAAACACATTACCTATATCATGAACAATCTTATGACATAGTAAACAAATAATCAAATAACTAGATACACCATACAAGCCAAGGTCATCATATAACAAATAACGTTGGATCTTAACATCATAGAACCATTCAAACCATATCACAAACCATTAAAATCAATTCTAATTTCTTTCTAACATACATCTATAAGCATCAATTAAACTTATAACATCATATACGAATTGTTTCACAACAAGAACTTCAAGAACCATTCGAATTGAACACCATAAACCTCTAAGGCCATTTGAATCAAGCAACATACATTAGGATCATTTCTATCACTTATTCCATGACAACACTAGATGTATTTCATATTCCTATACCATTCATGTGGCATTCAAACCATTCAAGAAATCCAATAAGCATTCTAGATGCACTATCACCTATTCAACCGAGCATTCAAATCATGATCCATGGCTATTCAACATGTATTAACATATAAACTTTACACATCATTGAAAAATCATTTCAAACTTAGTCATATATATATACCATCCAAACATTGTTTCATACATTACATATCAAGCAATTCTTATCTTAATATATACAAAGATCCAAAATGCACGTGACACTATCAACATGTAACTATGCCACCATCTAGGAGTCTAGAAAAGCTATATCATACTTGAGTCTTGACTTGTGATTTCTCACGGATCAGATTAGATAGCTTTCAGAATTAGAAACCTATTATTTTTGAAGAAGGATACAAGAGTGTGATAAGTACAATATGTACTTAGTGAGGCAGTTCCTATACTTACTAATTCAATCTTTTAATGTGTTATTTCATATGATCAAGGTTACTTAGCTAGGCTTAACACCAATCAAGTCACACCTAGCTAATTCATTTCATGTAATAACATCAAAATCATATAAACATGCTCATAATCAATAGCAATTAAGCATAACCTCATGTAATTCAATCATATAAACCAATTTCATATCAATAATGTTATTAAACATCATGTAACATTCAACCAAAGCATGATCTCAATTCTTTTACTTCATTCGAATAGGGTACTTCCCTACAAGTTCATGTGCATTTCATATAATCATGTGTAATACATCATCATATCACCTCATTTGATAACATTTAAGCATATAATCGAATGGGATCACTAACCATATCATTCATATCATTTCATGTAACATGTAACCTTATAACATATCATCTTTTCATTGATTATGTAAAGTTTTATTACAAGATTCTTAGGTTTTACCTTGGATGATTAGGTTGACTAGGTAATCAAGTCAATAGGCACCAAGAACCAACATATAACAGTAGATGCACAAAGCATCAGTAATCAGTAGATACACATTTGTAACAAGGTGTCTAGCTACAGCCTATAACATGTAACATGTAACATGTAACATGTAACCGTAGATGCACAAAGCATCAGTAGGTGATTAACCACCTTTAATAGAGAGTACATAAAGTACTATATCAGTGGGGCTCAAGACTCTAAGGCATGCCCTTCTACCTAAGGACCACTAGTCAACCAAGGACTTATTAATTCTTTTTAAATTCCAACAAGATCAACTAAGTGTTTCACAAACAATTTACAAGGTCATATAGCATGTACATGTCACCAATACACTAGACCTATTCAAGGTCATCATTCAAGCATTTTCCAGCGAGTATACTATGTCATTTCACTCATGAATTCATCAAAAACAATAGCATATAAATCACTTATAAGTTCATCTCATGACGCATATATAGCCAACATCTCATAACAAAGCACATTAATCCCCAACAATGTTAACTAGCACTAAATATGTAACATATTGTCCCATTTCATTTAGTCCTTCTTCCATTACATTTTAATTACCAAATCCTTATTAGATTCATTTCATACTTCATGTGAAATAATCATATAAACTTAAAACATTGGTTAGTACACTAGTCCTAACCCTAAAATCAACTACAATCACAATACTACAAGCTGTGTTGTTTCCTTGATCACTATGCTCTTGCCCTTTCTATTTGGTTGTCCAACTCTTGAATCCTCCAAGTAATCTTCACACTCTTGTTGTTAAACATTCAATCAAAACATATACAAATCATATTAGAATTCATTTCGACCATATAATCCATTTATACAATCACAAACACTTAAACATATAAAAATGTCCCTAATCTGGCAGTTTGAGCACTAGTCACTATTTTGGCCATATCTTTTTACTCACAAGTCCAAATTTAGTTTTCTTTACCAATCCAGAAAGCTTATTCATTCAGCTTTATATCCATGTATGGTACATATTTTTCTCATTTCTCAATCAATACAATTTATTAATTAAACATAGGTCATTTTGTAGTTCTGAACAGTTTGTAACACCTCCACAATTTTGGTTCCAAATTATTCTATAGATATCAAATTTTAGTGCCTTTTGTTCCTAGTTAAACTAGGCATACCCAAGTATTTTCTATCAAAATTTCAGATCTAAATTCCATGTATTTTATATTTGGTGAATTTTTCTATAGTATTTTCTAGTTATACAATCACACCTCCACAGTTTATAACACTTTCTTCCACGGGGAGACTTTAAGAAACACATTGTCTCCAATTTCATGTTCGATGTCCCTACACTTCAGATCAGCGTGTGACTTTTTTCTATCGAAAGCTTGCTTCAATCGGGAGTGAATGATTTGAATTTGTTCTTCGGTTTCGCGATGCAATTGTGGTCCTAACACCTTGTTATCTCCGAGTTCGGAAAAACAGAGAGGAGTTCGACATCTTCTGCCATACAACGCTTCAAAAGGAGGCATTTGAATGGAAGACTGATAGTTTTTATTGTAGGCGAATTCGACTAATGGTAACGATTTTCCCAGTTCTTTCTGAAGTCGATGATACAAGCTCAGAGCATATCTTCAAGAACTTGAATCACTCGGTCGGATTGTCCATCACTTTGTGGATGGAAAGTTGTACTCAGGTTCAACTTGGTGCCAAGAGCCCGTTGAAGAGTCCTCAAGAAACGAGCTGTGAATCGGGGATCTCGATCGGAGACAATTGAGATAGGAACTCCATGCAAACTGATGATTTCTCGGATATAGAGATCGGCCAGATTTTCCAAACTATAATTCATACGGATTGGAATGAAATGAGCAGACTTGGTGAATCTATCAACGATTACCCAGATAGCGTCATACTTTCTTGGGGAGAAAGGAAGACCGGATACGAAATCCATTGTGATTCGTTCCCATTTCCATTGTGGAAATTTGAGAGGTTAGAGCAATCCAGTAGGGACTCGGTGCTCGGCTTTCACCCATTGGCAATTCAAACACTTCGAGACATAGTCGTTGATAGCTGATTTCATTCTGGGCCACCAATACAAGGGCTTGAGATCCTTGTACTTCTTAACCGTTCCAGGGTGGATCGAGAAAGAACTTTCATGTGCTTCTTGTAGGATTTCATCTTGTATTGCCTTATCATTAGGAACACGGATTCGATCTTTGAAGTATAGAAGACCTTTCGATTTAACGGAGAAATCAAGATTAGACTCAAACTTAGAAATGATTTTCTGAAGTTCCAGATCAACATGTTGGAGCTCTTTGATCCTTGTAATTAAAGTAGATTGGACTTGGAGTTCACATAGATAATTCTGAGCCTTGCATAGTTGGAAATGAGCGTTGATAGCCAAAGGAGCTACATGCAAACAAATCAAACATGTTACAAAGAGCAGACTTGGTGAATCTATCAACGATTACCCAGATAGCGTCATACTTTCTTGGGGAGAAAGGAAGACCGGATACGAAATCCATTGTGATTCGTTCCCATTTCCATTGTGGAAATTTGAGAGGTTAGAGCAATCCAGTAGGGACCTGGTGCTCGGCTTTCACCCATTGGCAATTCAAACACTTCGAGACATAGTCGTTGATAGCTGATTTCATTCTGGGCCACCAATACAAGGGCTTGAGATCCTTGTACTTCTTAACCGTTCCAGGGTGGATCGAGAAAGAACTTTCATGTGCTTCTTGTAGGATTTCATCTTGTATTGCCTTATCATTAGGAACACGGATTCGATCTTTGAAGTATAGAAGACCGTTAGATTTAACGGAGAAATCAAGATTAGACTCAAACTTAGAAATGATTTTCTGAAGTTCCGGATCAACATGTTGGAGCCTTGCATAGTCGGAAATGAGCGTTGATAGCCAAAGGAGCTACAGGCAAACAAATCGAACATGTTACATAGAATGCAAGGTACTATTCGAATGGTTCCTTTGTTGAACAAGGATATGTTCGAATCCTTCCTTGGCTATCAAGAAGGAATTCGAATGGTTCCATTGGATTTCAAGATTGAACGTTTTCATATTTTTAAGAATTCCGAGTGACTTACCGAGGTTCAGTTTTCGACTCAGAGCGTTGGCAACCACGTTCGCTTTTCCCGGATGATATTCGATGGTCAGATCATAATCTTTGAGTAATTCCAACCATCTTCTTTTTCTAAGATTCAGATCTTTTTGAGTGAGTAGATATTTGAGACTTTTGTGATCGGTAAACAACGTGCACTTTCACCATTGTAGAGTGTCCACAAGTTCTATATTTTGTACACATTCCTGCCCTTATTATTGTTGTTCTTAAGCTCATTTAGGCATATTTTGGTGCATTGCATGCATAATAATAGTATTTGCTCTTTTACTATGCTTTTATTGAATATTCTATGCTTGGTTAAGAAAAGATACAGTTTAGTTTTCATTTTCAGGTGTTGTAGCTATGTTGAGGAGGAGAGGACATGAAAGTAGGGAGCAAAAGGAGCTTTACTGAAGCAGTTCCAAAGTGCCGCCAAGGACGCCGCCGTAGCAGCATTGCTGCCGACTGTCGCCCAGGCATTAGTTAAACCAACTTAGTCAAGATGGGTTACGATTGAAAGAGGACAATTTATTGAGTCCAACGAGCCCAGTCTTGCGATTTTCTTAAGCCTGTAGCGGCCTGAAGAGCTGATTGAAGAGGGATAAGTGAAGTGAATTATCCTTACTTGCCGAAGAAGGCAACGTCCAAAGAGTCCACATTCAAGCCAAAAAGGAGTCAAAATTTATTGTAAAGTTACTTTAAGGACTTCTACTCTAAGGAGGACTCAAACTTAGGCCATGAGCCCTATATATACCCATGTATATGAGGGTTTAGGGGCGTGCAGAGAGAGAGCTGTCGTCTAGTACACCTTAGGGTTTAGGTTTTTGTATCTAAAGTAGTTGTGAGAAACGGTTGTAATAGTTTAAGTTGTGTTATCAACAAAATACTCTCAATTTTGCTTAATTCATGTTCTTCACTTCTTCAATTAGTTCCAAAATTCCAGTTGAAGAAATCCATTTGTCGGACACGAGAGTGTCAAACTCACGAAAGAATTAAGAACAGTCTAATCATGTCGAGGTGTTGACTAATTTGGCTTAGAAATAAGTTAGGATTTCAGCAGCTAAAAGGAGTAACCAAACGTCGACTGCCTGTGTTAGGTGTACGTTGAGATTGCTAGGTATTGCCTACATCACGTGGTGACAGAATCCTTGCCTAGACATAGGAACGATCAATTCAGAATTGCTTCGCCGAACTTGGAGTATCTGCCAGACTTGCCGCCGGGACTTCTCTCCATCTCACCTGCCGAGACAGTGAAAGTTGCAAGCGCGGAGTTCCGCTGTGGCAGCGAAAGTTGTCGCCGCTTCAATCTGCCATTACCCGCCGAGGCAGTTGATCGTGGCAGCGCAAAACACACCTAGGCTTTACAACGCAGTCTACACACTACTGAGCTACAACTACATGGCCCAATCTATCATCCTTATCTCCCCCCCTCTCCTTTCTATCTTAAATTACTTGTGTTTTTATTTTTATGCTTTACAATAATCAGAAATTTAATTGTGCAATTTACTATTTACTTGTGCAGGAAAACTTTCATAGGAGCCGTTCCAATCCCTGTGGGAGACGATATCTTTTATACTATAACTTGACAAGAGTGTGCACTTGCGCTCATAAATAGAGAACACCTAAAATGCTCTACAAGTTTTTAGCACCGTTGTCAAGGATTGGCAACAGCAACTGCGTTTGAATTCATGCACTTTTACTTTTTGTTTTTACATTTAAATTTCTGTTTATTTTATTTTTCAAAAAAAATAAAAATAATAAATTTTATCCCTCTTGTTTGTCTTTGGTGTATTGTAAAGTGTCAATAAGTCCTATATTTCATGCACATTCCAACTCTAATTATTACTGTTTTTAAGCTCATTTTAGGCATAAGTAGGTCCATGCATAGCATTTTACAGTACTTCTTCATTTCACCCTGCTTTTATAGATTATCGTTTGTTTGGCAAATAAGAGATATTGTTTTAGTGTATTTTTTATTTAGGTACTAGAAGCTGAAAGAGGAGCTGAGGATTCAACGCAGAGGGTGCATACCTAGGAGCTGTACAGAAGCAGTTCCAGCTGAAGACAAGTTGCTACCGAGTAGAGTTGATGGCGACCTTGCTGCCCACGATAGCTGACTATGGAAGTTGGGAGAACCGGAGTGCGATCGGTATAGCTAAAAATCCTGAGTCTATCGCCGGCATCCAATTGATTTTACGATGTCTGTAGCAGCAGCCAGAGCTGCCGAAGCAAAAATCTCAAGGTTACTTGCGGGCTAAGGAAAACGAGATAAAGTCCATATTCCACGCAAAGAAGTGAGAGTTTAAAGTCATATTAAAGATTGTAAGCTACTTTGAAGGACTTCTACTTTAAGGAGGACTTAACCTAGTCAATAGTCTATAAATACCCATTGTACTCCAAGTTCAAATCATCTTAGGTTTTCGATAGACTTTGCTAGTGTTCTTTGCCGCCGCCATGTTCTAAACTCCACTTGGGTTATGTGAAACATATGCTTTAATTTTGATATAACTAAAAACCTAAGGACTAAAATGAAAAATATCAAAACAAATTTTAAAGTCCTTAAAATTTCCTACATCTTGTTAAAGACCACTTCATAGCTAAAACCAAAGACTTACCAAATATTTTTTTAAGTATTTCAAAGCCAAAACAGGGAATTTTCAAGCCCCGTTTCGAAACGGCCAAGGGCGTTTCGAAACACTTTCAGTTCGATGTGCACCTGTTCCGAAACGGGTATCGGAACGGGTCAAGGCGTTTCGAAACGGTATGACTCGTTTCGAAACTGTTCTTCATTTAAACGAACCAGGGCAACGGCTATAAACTAAATTTTGAAAATAAACAGGGCGTTCCGAAACGGGCTTAGGCCGTTTCGAAACACCCCTTTGACAGTGGCAAACATGTTCCGAAACGGGCTAAGCCGTTTCGAAACACCCCTTTGGCAGTGGCATAACCGTTCCGAAACGGCCCCTAGGCGTTTCGAAACGGGTTCTCGTAGACGCTCCAACGGCTATATTATTTGAAATCCGTTCCGAAACAGGTGACCCCGTTCCGAAACGGTAGGCGTCTGGAAGCTGAAAAGTTGTGAGAAAAACACCCCAACGGCTCTAATTTTCAGCCCATCACCCACAACGGCTAGAAAACTTCAAGAGGCTATAAAAAGACCCCAAGAAGCTCCAGCAATAATCAATTAAGCTACAAGCATACATCCTTTCATCAAATACAAGCATTTGTGTTGAAATCCCATTTTTATCTAGAAACCCCAATTGTATCCTTCATTTATATTTTGTTCAATTGGGTTGAGTGCTTGATATCGGGCTATCATTTGTATTGAGAGATACCTTATTAGCCACCAAATTTCTTTGTTCTATTGTGTGAGGATTGGGTTAATTTTTGGGTAGAAAAATTAACCGAAATTGTAAAGGTTGCCTCCTTGTCCTGGAAAAAGGGGACGAACAATTTAGTGGAAATTGTTGGAAATCCTTGGTGAGACTAAGGTAGTGGATGTAGAGTTCGGTTGGTGAACTTGAACCACTCTAAATTCTCGTGTCAATATCTTTAAGTTGCAATTTCCGTTACAACATCGTTAAAATTCCAATTCACCCCCCCTCTTGGTTATTATCATTCGTGTGATCCACTCAACAATTGGCATCAGAGCTTAACTCTTTGAGGATTAACAATCGCAAGAGGAGATCCTTGGAAGAAGTGTGATCATCATCAAAATATCAAGAGATGGCATCAACCTCCGCTCCCGGCATGTACGACTCACAATCCACCACAAAGCCTCCTTTCTTCAATGGTGAGAACTACTCATTTTGGAAAAATAAAATGCGTCTATTTATTAAATCAAGTGACTACCTTGTGTGGGATGTCATTGAGGATGGACCATATATTCCATTGAAGCAAGATGTTGATGGCAAGATGGTGCTTAAAAGAAGAACGGAAATGAGTGAAGAGGAAAGGAAAAAGATCCAAGTAAATGATAAAGCTCTTCACATGCTATTTTGTGCTTTCGGTCCGGACATCTACTCAAAGGTCTCATCAATTGAAAGTGCCAAAGAAGTGTGGGACACTCTTGAAACCACCTATGAAGGCACCAACGATGTCAAAGAAACTAAGATTGGAATTCTCAATCTTAGTTATGAAAATTTCAAGATGGAATTTGATGAGACGGTGTCAAAGATGTTTGATCGATTCTCCACAATTGTGAATGGTCTAAAGGGCTATGGAGAAATTATACCGGAAGACAAGCTTGTCCGAAAGCTACTCTATTCACTTCCCGAATCTTGGGATGGGAAGAGAACCGCTATCATCGAAGCAAAGAATTTAAAAACTCTAAAGCTTGATGAACTTGTAGGTTCTCTCCTTACTCACGAGATCATGAAGCAAGGAAGGGAAGATGAGAAAAAGAAAGAAGAAAAAAGAATGGAGAAGCTTGAAGGGGAGAAAAAGAAGAAAATAGGAATAGCTCTCAAAGCTAAAACTTCCCAACTTGATGAAAGTTCATCTAGTGATGAGGATGAACTTGAAGAATTGGCTATGATAGCCAAACGATTCTCACGCCTTATGAGGTCCAACCGAGGAAGAAGAATCCAAAGGAAAATGGACTTTAAAGGCAAGAACAAAGAAGAAGGAAGGGATCTAATCACTTGCTTCGAGTGCGGACAACCCGGCCACATACGTTCGGAGTGCCCTCAACTCAAGAAGAAGGGCTTTGAGAAGAAGAAAAAGCTCAAAGCTAAGCTTGCTACTTGGAGTGATGAGGAGTCATCGGAGGATGACGAACAAGAAGTGGCGAACCTCTGCCTCATGGCACTTGAGGAAGATTCCTCCTTGGTAACCTCTAACTCATCTACTTTAGATTTTTCATATGAAGAACTAAATGATGCTTATGATGAGTTACAAGAGGTATATGATGAATTAGTTGAGAAGTATAGGGAGTCGGTTATTAGGAATAGAAAAATTATTATAGAATTAAAAGAGAAAAATGACTCACTTACTCAAACTAATTCTAAAATAGAGAAAAAGATATTAGGATTAGAAGATGAACTTAAATTCTTTCAAAAAGAAAATATTGATCTTAATAATCTTTTATCTCAAAATAATTGTGAACACCAAAAGGTGTTAAGTGAGCTAAATGAGCTCAAAAAGTCTTTAAAAATTAATGGTAGTGTTAAACATGACATAGGAGAATCCTCTAGAACACACCAATATAAGAAAAAGACTAACTACTACAAACAAGATATCTATCCTAGACATAGTAAAGTTAAAAGAATTAGAAATGTATGGGTTCCTAAGGAACTTGTTAAATCTAATGATATTATTGCTATGTCACCTTGGATTCCTAAGGGAACCAAAGTTTTAGGAACTAACACACATGGACCCAAAATGATTTGGGTACCAAAAACAAAAGTTTAAATATCTTTGTTTGTAGGGGGAGCATTGCTACAAGGCCAAAGCACAAAGTCAAAACTCATGGTACCTTGATAGTGGATGCTCGAGACACATGACCGGAGACAAGAGTCGACTCATGGATCTAAAGCCAAAAAGTGGAGGAGTAGTAACATTTGGTGACAACTCCAAAGGCCACATTGAAGGTATTGGCTCCATTGGTAATCACTCTACTACTCTCATTGAAAATGTTTTATATGTCAATGGTCTTAAACATAATTTATTGAGCATAAGTCAACTATGTGATAAAGGTTTTAATGTTATATTTGATAAAACCGGTTGTAAAATTGTAGACATTAAAACTAATAATATTATGCTCATAGGTCATCGCATAGGGAATATATACATGGTGCATCTAGATGACATACATACATCTCATGCATGCTTAGTTGCTCAAAACGAAAATGATGCATGGTTGTGGCATAGGAAGCTAGGACATGCTAGCACAAGTGTTTTAGAAAAACTAGTCTCTCTAAACCTAGTTAAAGGTTTACCCAAGATAAAATTTTCGAACGATAAAATTTGTGATGCATGCTCAAAGGGTAAACAACATAGATCTTCTTTTAAATCCATTAATGACATTTCTACTAGTAGATGTTTACAACTAATCCATATGGATTTATTTGGGCCAATTAGGACTATGAGCTTGGGTGGCAAATCATATGCTTTTGTATTAGTTGATGATTTTTCTAGATTCACTTGGGTTCTCTTTTTAAGTACTAAGGATGAGGCTTTGGAAAAATTCATCACATTTTCAAAATTAATTCAAAATGATCTTGAACTTAAAATTTCACATATTAGAAGTGATCATGGAACCGAATTTCAAAATTTAGGATTTGAAGATTTTCTAAATGAAAATGGTATTAGCCATAATTTTTCAGCCCCTCGAACTCCTCAACAAAATGGGGTAGTTGAGAGGAAAAATAGAACTTTACAAGAAATGGCTAGAACTATGCTTTGCGAAAATAATTTACCAAAATATTTTTGGGCGGAAGCAACAAACACGGCTTGTTATATTATAAATCGTGTAACCATTAGGCCGATTTTAAAGAAAACACCTTATGAGATTTTAAAATCTAAAAAGCCTAATATTAGCTACTTCCACCCTTTTGGATGTAAATGTTTTGTTTTAAATAATGGAAAAGATAATTTAGGTAAATTTGATGCAAAAAGTGATGAAGCTATTTTTATAGGTTACTCTTTAACCTCTAAAGCCTATCGAGTATTTAACAAAAGAACTTTAGTTGTAGAAGAATCTATTCATGTTGTATTCGATGATAATCCCCTTCCTAGGAAGGATTCTTGTGATGATGATAATGTAGGAATCACAAATACCTTTGATGGAGGTCAAACTTCAAAGAAGGATGAGATTCAACCAAAAGAAGAAGACAAACAAGATCCACCTCTTGAAGCCTTGAGGGACTTGGCTATTGAGGAAAAGGAAGTTAGCTATCCAAGGGAGTTGAACTATGTCAAAGATGGTGAAATCTTGGGTGATCCATCCAAGGGGGTAACCACTCGTTCTTCTCTTAAATTAATGAATCATATTGCATTTATCTCATGCATAGAGCCTAAAAATATCAAAGAAGCATTGAAAGATGATTTTTGGATTATGGCTATGCAAGAAGAGTTAAATCAATTTGAGAGAAGTAATGTTTGGACATTAGTTGATAGGCCTAGTAATCAATCTACAATAGGAACTAAATGGGTGTTTAGGAACAAACTAGATGAGAGTGGTAACATTGTAAGAAATAAAGCTAGACTTGTAGCACAAGGTTACACTCAAGAGGAGGGAATAGATTTTGATGAAACCTATGCACCCGTAGCTAGAATGGAAGCCATTAGGATGTTGCTTGCATATGCATGTTATCATAATTTCAAGCTTTTTCAAATGGACGTTAAAAGCGCATTTTTAAATGGTTTTATAAATGAAGAAGTGTACGTAGAACAACCACCGGGTTTTGAAGACTCAAAATTTCCAAATCATGTTTTCAAACTTACAAAAGCACTTTATGGTTTAAAACAAGCTCCTAGAGCTTGGTATGAAAGGCTTTCAAATTTTTTGATTGAAAAAGGATTTGAAAAAGGTAAGGTGGACACTACACTCTTTATAAAAATGTATAAAAATGACATTTTAGTAGTTCAAATTTATGTTGATGATATTATATTTGGATCTACTAATGAATGTCATTGTCAAGAATTTGCTAAGTTAATGCAAGGTGAATTTGAGATGAGCATGATGGGGGAGCTCTCATTCTTTTTGGGACTCCAAATCAAACAAATGAAGGATGGCACCTTCATAAATCAAGCAAAATACATAAAGGATATGCTCAACAAGTTTGGCTTGGAGAACACAAAGCCTCAAGCCACTCCTATGAGCTCATCTACAAAGCTTGACAGAGATGAAGGAGGTAAGTGTGTTGACTCTAAGCTTTATCGCTCTATGATTGGATCTTTGCTTTACCTTACCGCAAGTAGACCGGATATACTGTTTAGTGTTTGCTTGTATGCTAGGTTTCAAGCTAGTCCTAGAGAGTCTCACCTTATAGCCGTTAAGAGAATCTTTAGATACCTTAGAGACACTCCTTGTTTAGGCCTTTGGTATCCTAGAGTCTCTACCTTCAACCTACATGCTTACTCGGATGCGGATTATGGGGGTTGCAAAATCGATAGGAAAAGTACTTCGGGAACTTGTCAATTCTTAGGTAGTATGCTCATATCTTGGTTCTCTAAGAAACAAAATAGTGTAGCTTTATCTACCACCGAAGCCGAGTACATATCCTTAGGAAGTTGTTGTGCTCAAGTCCTTTGGATGAAACAACAACTCTTAGATTATGGTGTAAAAATAGAAACCATACCCCTTAAATGTGATAATACAAGTGCAATATGTTTAACAAAAAATCCCATCCAACACTCTAGAACCAAACATATAGAAATAAGGCATCATTTCATTAGAGATCATGTCCTTAAGAAAGATGTGGCTATAGAGTATGTAGACACCTTAAATCAATTAGCGGACATTTTCACAAAACCATTAGATAAAGAGCGTTTTTGGTCCCTTAGGAGAGAATTGGGCCTAACTAGCCTATCTTGACCTTTAGGACCTCTTTTAAATCTTAAATATGCTTGATTTTGTGAAATATCATGTTTATATGTTTAGACTCCCAATTTCTTCCATGCATATAGTTAGGGGGAGTATGTTTATGCCTAAATATGTTTTGCCTGCTCATTCATATCATATATGCATGTTTGGCCTCTTAGAAAATTATTTTTTCTGCATTTTAGAGCCTCATCTGCACTTCCAGGCCCAGGTGTATCGAAACGGGTTAACCCGTTCCGATACGGGTGCCTTAAATTTTGTCATGAGAGAAGGGCGTTTCGAAACGTTTTCGGTTCGATGTAAAGGTGTATCGGAACGCGTTCCGATACGGGTCAAACGTGTTTCGAAACGGTCATCCCCGTTTCGAAACGATATGTCAAAGGTTTTAAGAAGGGTCAAACCCTAGCCGCCCCGTTCCGAAACGGTCATGACCGTTCCGAAACGGACTCGCGGACAGCCCTATTTAGGGCTTCTAAAAGTTCAAAATTCTATTTTTTTTATCAAACTCTTAAAACCCTAAAAACCCTAACCGACCCCCTTCTATAAATACCCTCTCAAACCCTTTGTTTTTCACAAAATTGTGAGGGGTTTTGCTCTAAAAACATATATCTAAGCAAGCTTCATCAATCTTGTGCAAAGATTTCACTCAAATAATCCAAAATCCCAAACTAAGGTAATTTTTCTTATTTTTCTTCTTTTTCAAATTATGTTCGAATCATAGGATAGAAAAATTTATTTTTGTATACATTGTATGTTTTTAGTTGTGGGTTATTCGAATCTTGTAAAAAATTTTCAAAATCTCAAAATTTTTGATTCGAATATAAAATTTTTTAACCGTATTTTTTTTTTAATTTTGTTTTTCAAAAACCTAAGTGGGATTTCCTATTGGATTGATTTTAATTATCAATGCATACACTCAATTTTAAAACTCTTGCTTAATATTTTAGATGGCGGATCAATCGAACAAAAAGCGCAAAGCCGTTCTATCCGGTGAATCGAGCATTCGTCCAAATATCACTCAGCTCTTTCAAAAAACTCTTAGAACTCCAGACCAGCGTGCTCGTTTTGCTTATGTCAAGGACTTTGCAGTTCGTAAGGAAAGAGTTATTGATGTAGAATTCCTTAATTCCGAGCGATTCCTCTTTCGGTATCTTGGTCGTTTGGATGAGTGGGATCTTCTTTTCTTCTTGAGCATCGAAGATATTTGCTACAAAAACATGGTACTCCTTTTCTACTCTAATGCTCGTTTTCTTTACGATGAAACCAAAACCGAGATAGTAGGAATTGAGTCATCTTTATTGGGAAAGAAGTTTGTTATCAATATTGCTCTTTTGGAGTCTGCCCTTAAACTCAAAAATGAGGGTCTTGAAGATGAACGCCATTTTGGCACTTTTACCGGGAAAGCTCTAAATTTAGATGTGCATGATCGTGTGCTTCATCTCATTGTTTCTTGGTTTATTCGACCATCCGGGGGGAAATACTCCCACATTCGAGAAAAAGATCACTTTTGGCTAGAGTGTTTCCGTAGGGGTGAGCGCCCAAATGTCCCTAAAATTATTTTTGCCGAGATTGTCAATAACATTAAGCTTATTGACACAAATGAGTTAATTTCGTTCACCTATGGAGTTGTTTTGAGTTTCCTCTTCCATCATCTCAATATTGACTGTACCTATGACTTCCCGGAACCTCGCAAGACAAAGATTGGAGAATCCTCTCTTCGCAAGTCAGGATTCACTTATGTGAATGGTATTTGGGAAAGGGTTGATAGGGAAGCGGTTCCTCCTCCTGTTGCTCCTCCGCCTCAAGATCAAGTGGGAAACACTGATGCTCTCACTACTCTTCTTACCCAGCGATTCAATGCCTTAGATTCTAGACTTGATACTATGGACACTCGCATTGCTTCAAACTTTGAATCTATGGGCAATCGGTTGAAGAACGTTGAAGATGGTCTTCATACTCTTTCAACTTCGCATGCCAACCTTGATCTTTCCTTCTCTACACTTTATGGGCAATGGACGAAGTTTCATCGTTCGCAAGCCAAGGATGATGATGATGATTCGGATGACGAGGCTTAGGATGTTTATCATATTAGTTATGCATTTAGGATTAAGTTTGCATCTTTATATTTTAACCTATGCTTATGATCTTTTATTTTGGGATTTGATTATGAACTTATTGTTTATGCTTTGAATATTTTGATGATATTAATTATGATTGCTTATTATTGCTTATTGGTACTAATCTTCTTTATGAGCTTGTTTCTTTTTGATCTAACAAAAAGGGGGAGAAGATATTTAAGAGAATTGCCATGCCACCAAAATTTTTCAAACTTTTAATTTTCAAATTTTTAAATTTGTCTTAAGGTTTTGATCCTTGATTTCAAAAGTCACAAGTTTTAAATTTCAAAACCTATCTTAAATTAAGGGGGAGTTAGAATATCTTCAAAACTTTCAAAATTCTTAAAAAATTCTAACTTTGGTTTTGTTATATCAAAAAGGGGGAGATTGTGAAACATATGCTTTAATTTTGATATAACTTCGTCCATTGCCCATAAAGTGTAGAGAAGGAAAGATCAAGGTTGGCATGCGAAGTTGAAAGAGTATGAAGACCATCTTCAACTCCACTTCTACTTTAAGGAGGACTTAACCTAGTCAATAGTCTATAAATACCCATTGTACTCCAAGTTCAAATCATCTTAGGTTTTCGATAGACTTTGCTAGTGTTCTTTGCCGCCGCCATGTTCTAAACTCCACTTGGGTTATGTGAAACATATGCTTTAATTTTGATATAACTAAAAACCTAAGGACTAAAATGAAAAATATCAAAACAAATTTTAAAGTCCTTAAAATTTCCTACATCTTGTTAAAGACCACTTCATAGCTAAAACCAAAGACTTACCAAATATTTTTTTAAGTATTTCAAAGCCAAAACAGGGAATTTTCAAGCCCCGTTTCGAAACGGCCAAGGGCGTTTCGAAACACTTTCAGTTCGATGTGCACCTGTTCCGAAACGGGTATCGGAACGGGTCAAGGCGTTTCGAAACGGTATGACTCGTTTCGAAACTGTTCTTCATTTAAACGAACCAGGGCAACGGCTATAAACTAAATTTTGAAAATAAACAGGGCGTTCCGAAACGGGCTTAGGCCGTTTCGAAACACCCCTTTGACAGTGGCAAACATGTTCCGAAACGGGCTAAGCCGTTTCGAAACACCCCTTTGGCAGTGGCATAACCGTTCCGAAACGGCCCCTAGGCGTTTCGAAACGGGTTCTCGTAGACGCTCCAACGGCTATATTATTTGAAATCCGTTCCGAAACAGGTGACCCCGTTCCGAAACGGTAGGCGTCTGGAAGCTGAAAAGTTGTGAGAAAAACACCCCAACGGCTCTAATTTTCAGCCCATCACCCACAACGGCTAGAAAACTTCAAGAGGCTATAAAAAGACCCCAAGAAGCTCCAGCAATAATCAATTAAGCTACAAGCATACATCCTTTCATCAAATACAAGCATTTGTGTTGAAATCCCATTTTTATCTAGAAACCCCAATTGTATCCTTCATTTATATTTTGTTCAATTGGGTTGAGTGCTTGATATCGGGCTATCATTTGTATTGAGAGATACCTTATTAGCCACCAAATTTCTTTGTTCTATTGTGTGAGGATTGGGTTAATTTTTGGGTAGAAAAATTAACCGAAATTGTAAAGGTTGCCTCCTTGTCCTGGAAAAAGGGGACGAACAATTTAGTGGAAATTGTTGGAAATCCTTGGTGAGACTAAGGTAGTGGATGTAGAGTTCGGTTGGTGAACTTGAACCACTCTAAATTCTCGTGTCAATATCTTTAAGTTGCAATTTCCGTTACAACATCGTTAAAATTCCAATTCACCCCCCCTCTTGGTTATTATCATTCGTGTGATCCACTCAACAGGTTAGGGTTATGTTGTAAACTAGTTGTGAATCTGTTGTTTTAGGTTTTTAGTTACTTTTCAATAAAATGTTCCAAGTTTGCTTAATTTGTGCACTTCATTCTTTCAATTTTTCTACACCAGTCAGTTGAGAGAATCCATTTGTCGGGCACGAAATTGCAAGGCTCACGAAAGGGTTAAGTATGGTCACAACGTACTGAGGCGTGACTAACTTGGTTCCACACCAGTCCACAAGTTTCAGCGGCTAAGAGGGATTACCAACCGAGTTGACTAGCCTGTGTTAGGTTTACGCTGAGATTGTTAGGTATTGCTTACGTCACGTTAGCTCTCGAGCATCCTTACCTATAAATAGAAGGGATCACTATCGACTATCCTGCCAAACTAGGAGTATCTGCTAGACTTGCCCCCAGGACTTTTTTCCATTCCACCTACCGAGATAGCGAAAGTTGAAGTGGTAGTGACCTGCTGCGGCCGCGTGACAGGGTCGTAGCCTGCCGCCCGCCATACCCGCCGAGGCAGCATATCGTGGCAGCACAAAATTACTCTACCTTTACAACACAGTTTCACACTAAGTGGCAGTATAACCCTGCCTGCTCTATCAATATGATCACCCCTTCTATTATTTGTGCTTTACTTTACTTTACTCTTCAATCCAACAATCACCTTACTTGTGTTTTTATTTACCTTGTGCAGGGACTACAAACGAAACAAGTTGTCCAATCCTCGTGGGATTCGACATCTTTTATACTATAACTTGGCAGGAGTGTGCACTTGCGCTCTCACAAAAAGGGAACACCTACACGCCTTACAAGTTTTTGGCGCTATTGCCGGGGATTGGTAACATCGAATTTCGTTGTTCAATTTTTGCACTTTTTATTTATTTTTATTTCATCTTTATTTAAAAAAAATTCCGTATCCTTTGCAAGTTTATTACCAAGGCCAACCCTAAAGGAAATCTCCTCATTTACGACGATCTCGAACGCGAAACGAGAAGGATTAAGAAGGAGCTCAGGGAAGTCCTAAAGAACAACAAAGGAGATAAGGGAAAAGCAAAGGAAGAAACGATGGTAAACGAGGACCCACAAAATGATGCCGTGAATGGCAGGGGCGGGCAACATGACTAGCCGCCCAAAGGTCCGCAAGAACAACCGAGGCAAGACCCCCTGATCCGCCCAGGCCGCCTCATGTTCGAACAACTAGAGATTATCTGGAAAATGACTTCCAAAGATTCGAACCAATCGTGACGGAACCAAATATAGGGGCAGACCATTTTAAGCTAAAGCACGTCATGTTCAACATGATAAATACGCTAGGGCACTTCGGAAGGACTACCACAGAAGATGCTCGACAGCATCTATGAGGATTCATGGACATTTACCGAGCATTTAAGATATATGGGGTTCACCAAGTTGTACTGCGGCTGAGGCTATTTCCCTATTCACTGAGGGATAGGGCGAAACAGTGGTTGAATAACCAGCCAGTCGGATCTTTTAACACATGGACGGAGCTTTGAAAAGATTTTCTAGACTGATTCAGCCCGTTCAACGTCACTGATAGGCTACAGAATGAGATTACAACCTTTAGACAAGGGGATGATGAGACAATGTACGAGGCATGGGAGCGGTACCAACAAATGTTGAATAACTGTCCGCTACATGGTCTACCGGCTTGGACTCAGGTATCTATATTCTATAATGGGGTTAACTACCCAACTCGGATGATGATAGATGCCTCGGTCAATGGGATCATTCTCGACAGACCTCCAAAGGAATCACTGCGGCTGCTGAACATAACCGCTAAAAATGATTACAAGTACCCGATAGCCCGCCGAGGCGGCACAAGGCGGCCAACCACTGCCAATGAGGTATAAGCCTCAGAATCTGTTAACGCTCGCCTCGATACATTGACGGAGCTGGTGATGAAGATTGTGCAACCCCTGGGAAGGTTTATGAATTAAAAACTCTGGAGCCATTCTGTGGCGAATGTGGGGGCAACCACGATTCCTCTGCATGCACTGCATCCGCAAACTATATGGGAGGATACGAGAGAAATAGCAGGCCTGCGCAGAACACCTATAATCCAGGATGGAGAAACCATCCCAACTTCTCCTGGAGCAACCCAAAGACAGTTGCGAACCCACAACAGCTACAAGGAGGCTACCAGCAGAACCAGTCCCAGCAACAGACTCAGCAGCCACCACACAATAATTCACTAGAAGCAACTCTGCAAACTTTTATGAAGCAAATCGGTGATTTTATTGTTCATACAAATAAATTTATTGAAAAATGAGTCTTTTATGGACAGGACGGAGATGAAGATGAACAACCAGGAGGCTCCCATTAAGAACCTAGAGACCCAATTTGGGCAGTTCAGTGAAATCTACAACAGCCGGACTATGGGTGCATCATTCAGCAGCTCGCAAGCAGCATCCAAACCCACTTATGAGCATTACAAGGCTATATCTACATGGAGTTTGAAGCAGTTGGATGAACCCAAGATGGTGGAACTACCAGAAGTACAACCAGACCAGAAAAGCAAGCCTGCCACAATAGCACCAACACTAGCCGCCCCAGCACCAACACCAGCCGCTCCAGTGGCAGAGCACGAAAGCCGCCCTAAAAAGAATTATCCTCCCAGAATAAGCCCCCAAGCAAGGAGTACATAGAGGACATCCTTCTGTCAGCACCATTCCCCCAAAGCTCAAGCAACAGCAGCAGGAGCACTAGTTCAGAAAATTCCTGGATATTATGAAATAGGTGCATATCAATATACCTCAGATAGAAGCCATTCAAAGCATGACAAACTATGCCAAACATCTCAGGGACATGGTTTCTAAGAAGAAGAGGATTGGGGAGTTCGAGACAGTGGCTGTCACTAAAGAGTGCATGGTTATGCTGCATAACAAGCTGGCACCAAAGCACACAGATCCGGGCAGCTTTGTTATTCCATGCAGGCTAGGCAACAAACATGAGACCAGAGCCCTGAGTGACTTGGGAGCCAGCATCAATCTGATGCCAAAGGCCGTCTTCGATAAACTAGGTATTGGGCTTGCCAAACCCACCCCCGTCATGCTTAAACTACTTGACCATTCATTTTTAAGACCAAAGGGAAAGATCGAAGACATCTTGGTAAAGGTGGGCAACCTGAGTCTCCCCGCTGACTTCCTCATCATAGATTGTGAGCCGATGAAAAATCCCCTATCATCCTTGGGCGACCATTCTTGGTCACGGGCAGAACGCTTATAGATGTGGTACTCAGGGAGCTGAAAATGGGGGTAGAGGACCAGAGCATCAATCTAACGCCCTGGTTTTGGGCCTAGATGTTTTAGAGGTTGAATCGGGCCGGTCGGGAACGGTTCGAACCCTTTAAGGTTGGTTTAGAGAACACCTAGTTCGGGATGCTTTGAAAATATGGAAAAATATCTAAATATGGAAATATTACATTTTGGTGTAGTGACCAAATTGCAGTTTTTGCAAAAGTTGACTAGTGACGGTTTTGTAAAGGATTGAAACTTTCAATCTTTAAGGAGCTAATTTTACCAATTGTTTTTATCAGATTCCTCTTTAATTTGGGAGTTTTAATAATGATTTAATAAAAGGAATTAAAAGAAAAATCATATGTTGACTTTTCAAAACTACTTTACGATACTTTTCACTCTTTTCTTTTTCTCTCAACTTCCACTCAGCCAAACACATTTTCCTTCATCAAAGAACTTCTGATTTTCATCCCTTTTGCTGAGATTTCATTTTCCTAAGGATTTCCTATCTTTACTTCATCAAATTCTTTTGTTTTCACTTTGGATTTTTAAGAAATCTTGCCCAAATCAAGGAGAAATCAGCCATTAGAGGTAAGCTTCCTCCTTATCCTCTAATGATCAGTTCTTTGCTGAAATTCCCAAGTTATCAATCCTTTGTTGATGGTTTTTAAGTTGTTTTAATGTTATAAACAAGAAATATTTGCTAAATTCAAGGTTCTTGATGTGTTTTTGATGATTTTCGTATTTTTGAGTTAAACTCTGTGTTGAGGATGATTTCTAACATATTTTGGATGATAATTGATGTTGGGATTGAGATTTTAACAAGTAAATCCCGAATAGGCTTGGGTTCCTAAGTTTTAGATGTTAGATTTGTGGTTTTGAGGTGGTTTTGGTTATCTGCCATTGCTGGAGATATAAGGTGGTGTTTGTGATGATTTTTGATGTTGATTGAGGTTTAGAAAGAGTTAGAATTGATAGATCTCGGCTGGGCTTTGATTTGAGGAAGTTTGTAGGTGATTTCAGTTATTTTGAATAGCCGAAATGGTGTTTTTGCGTAGTACAGCGAGTTTGAATGAGTGGCTGGTGATTTTAATGCATGATGATGCATTAATCCTCTGCTCTTATTTATAATGAATTGGGGAGACTTCATCGAACGTTTTGGTGTTGATCCGAGGGTGTTGGAGGCCTAGAAATTGTTTCGGCAAGTAAGCGAAATGTAATCGGTGAGAGCAAATGGTTTTAGAAGTCCTTGAGGGACACGGTGTAACCCCCTTAACCCGGCCTAGACGGTTGACCCGAATTAAGAAGTTTACACGGGGAAAACCAAAGTCAACCTGAAAGTCAACCTTGATTAACGACCCTTTTTTTTTCTTTTTAACCTTATCTAAATGCACATTAACCCTAGTTATGTTCATACAATCAGCATACTCAAAGATCAGCGCATTCGGAAAACATTCAGGGACTTAATTGAACAAAACACGAATTCAGGGACCAAATTGTAAATTCTGGAAATTATAAGGACATAACCCATTTTTGAGTTACCATTATGAAATTAGTCATATTTCATGCTTCCCTGCCAAATTTCAACTCAAACGGACATCTCAAACTCATTCAATTGCATAAACAAGATTTAGGACCAAAACGCAAGGATTTCAAAACATTTAACCAACAATTTCAGTGCCCAACGGTCGGGTGTTTCAGAACAGGGATGATCCGTTCCGAAACGCGGGACCGTTCCGAAACGCGTTGCGCAACAGGGCCTGGCAGTGGCCAAACTGTTTCGGAACGGCTCTGCCAGTTTCGAAACGCCTAGGCCATTTCAGGCCCTCTGTTCCGAAACGGCAGCACCTGTTCCGAAACAGGCTGCCCAGATTACAGAAATTTAACTGGATTATCACACAATTGACCCATCAAACATGCTCCAAAGGCAACCAAATTATACCAGCAACACATTACATGCATAAGGAACATAATGGCATCAACAATTCTCAAACATGACATCAAACAAGGAAAGCCTCAATTCTATAGGCATGCATCCTATATTGAAAACCATTCAAGCATCAAAAAAAATTCCAAACCACCACATAAAGGCCATTTACATGTTCCAACAATAACAACAACATAAAACCAACTTAGGGAGTCTAAAACCTCTCCCAAAACATCAACATAGGTTCCCCATTGCCAAATGCCTAAAGCTAATAGTGTTTAAGAAACTTTCACCATACATGAGCTTAGGTCACCACTTGAATTTCTTGACCTCCTTGCTGCCCTCAATGCACTTTAATGCTCTGCATTATTGGTTAAGAAAAGAGAGAGAGCGTAAGCACATAGCTTAGTGAGGAATGCTCATTTAAAACAACACAATAATGCATTATTAAAACACTTTTATAACCTTAGTTTAAAACAACCTTTAACCATGCACAAAAGCATTTTAAACAAGCATACATGCTTTACATTAAACATGTCATATTGACCACAAGTGATAATCATAATCTTTCCATTTCAAAACAATCAACATAAGATTCACACATGGACTTTTAAACACCATTGTGATCTTACAATTCACAAGGACCACACATGGACTTTTAACCACCATTGTGTCCTTAGCACAAGAATCACCCATGGACTTTTAACCACCATGGTGTTCTTAAATACACAAGGTCTACACAAGGACTTTTAACCACCTTGCGACCTTATACAAGAATCACCCATGGACTTTTAACCACCATGGTGTTCTTAAAATACACAAGGCTCACACAAGGACTTTTAACCACCTTTGTGACCTTACAAGGCTCACTCAAGGACTTTTAACCACCTTAGTGACCTTAGCACAAGAACCAATCATGGACTTTTAACCACCATGTTGTTCTTAAAACAAGAACCAATCATGGACTTTTAACCACCATGTTGTTCTTAAAACAAGAACCACCTATGGACTTTTAACCACCATAGTGTTCTTAACCTTTCTCGAAACATCACTTGCCAATATACATCATTTAACAACAATAATCCACTGTTTTAAAGCATTTAACAAAGCCATTAATCATCATGCATCCTTATGCAACAAAACCACATTTATCAAATGTTCTAAACAAGGACCTCTTACCTTGAGAATCCTTCAACACATGGCTTATAAAACCAGCAAATAAACATGCTATATATGCTTTCAAAACAGAATATAAAACATGCAAGCAATCACATTGCACACAACCAACACATGGTTCATCAACAAGAGAGTTTTTCCGAAAACTTACTCTTGAGCTTAGCAAAGTTGTTTAGACTTAAACTAAGCTCCCAAACCTTCAAAACAATGGTTTCAAAGCTGAAAACCAAAATCCACTCACCGATTCCGTTTCGCCACTTGCCGAAACACCAATCAAGCTTCCGGATCAACACCACAAAGATTCGAAGATGTCTCCCCTGTTTTAAACACATCAAAACAGTAGATTAATGCATCATCATGCATTAATACCCTCAACCAAGACATCTAAACTCGCTGCTCACATCAACACTCACATTTCGGCTACCAAACACAACCGAAATCACAACCAAACAACTCCACAACACTACCCAGCCAAGATCCATCAATTCTAAACATCCTTAAACATCAACTAACATCCAAAAAGGATCTAACCACGTCCTTATACCTCCAGCTATAACAGATCATCAAGATCACCCCAAAAACCTCCAAAAACTCAAGCAAAACTTAGGAAAATCAACCTATCCCGGATTGCATTGATTAAACCTCAATTTCTCATCAATTATACATTCATTTTACATCAAAATGACATCTCAAAACAGTGCCCAATCAGATCATACGAATTTCATCAAAATTAAAGCAAATCTTGCATTTTAAAGCCAAGATCAAGAACACAATTGTAAAACCTTTAATAAAACACAAATCAAGGATTGAGAACTTGGGAATTTCAGTAAAGAACTGAGAATTTAGAGGAGAAGGACGTTCATACCTCTAAACCTGAGTTTTCTCCCTTTTTGGAACCAAAATCTTGAAAATCCAATAAGCAAATGCTAAGGTTTTGTTGAAGAGATGATTAGAGATCAAAAGAGGATTGAAATCTCATATTTGGATGTCAAAATCAGAGGGAAAATGTGCTGGAGAAATGTGTTTGGGTTGAGAGAAAATTGAGAGAAAAGGAAAATGAAATTTGGGAAAAGTTAGTTGAAAATGCCAAAATATATGTCCCTCCCTTTTACTTTTATTTTTAAACCATTAATTAATCCTTCAATATTTAAGAAAAATCTGGAGAAAACTCTTTTGGGTAAATAGCTCCTTAAAGATTCAAAGTTTCAATCCTTTTTAAAACAGTCACCAAGTTTCCGAAAATTACATTTTGGTCACTAACCCAAAATGTCACCCTTCCAAACCTTATTTTGTAAAATTGATTTCACCTTTCTCTTATATATTATAAAAGAGGATTTTAAGACATTTTTCCATATTTTTAATGCAACCCGAACTAGGCTTTTCTAAATTCACCCTTTTATATTCGAACCGCGACCCGACCGGTCCGGTCCAAACCCAAAACTTCTAAGCCCAAAATTGGGGTGTTACAACTCTCCCCCCTTAAGAAATTTCATCCTCGAAATTTACCTGAAGGAAAGAGGTACGGAAACTGCTTCAACATGTCATCCGTCCGCTCCCACGTGGCTTCTTCAACACCACGATGTTTCCACAACACATTTACCAACTCGATGGTCTTGCCACGGAGAACCTTACTATCCGAATCCAGAATCCTCACCGATTCCTCATCATAGGTCAAATCCGGATTCAATTCCACTTCTTCCACAGGCATCACAAGTGAAGGATCTGATCTATACTTCCGAAGCATAGAAACATGAAACACATCATGGATCTTCTCCAACTCTCGCGGTAACCTCAACCTGTACGCAACAGGACCCACACGCTCAATCACCTCGTATGGTCCAATGTACCTAGGGCTCAACTTGCCCTTTCGGCCAAACCTCATCACCTTTTTCCAAGGCGAAACCTTCAAAAACACACGGTCACCCACCTCATACTCAATCTCCTTACGCTTCAAATCCGCGTAAGACTTTTGCCGATCAGAAGCTGCCTTTAAGCGCTCACAAACGAGCTTCACCTTCTCGGTGGTTCCTTTCAACATAGATGGCATCGAAACCAACTTCTGACCCATTTCAGCCCAACACAGAGAAGTCCTACACTTCCTCCCGTACAAAGCCTCATAAGATGCCATTTGAATGCTTGCCTGATAACTATTGTTATAAGCAAACTCCACCAAAGGCAAATGTTTCTCCCATGAGCCCTGAAACTCAATCACACAGCACCTCAACATATCCTCCAAAACATGGATAACACGCTCGGACTGACCATCCGACTGAGGATGATAAGATGTACTGAAATTCAACCGTGTACCCAAAGCTTGATGCAAACACTGCCAGAAATGCGATGTAAACCTCGGATCCCTATCCGACACAATCGACTTAGGCACACCATGCAGCCGCACAATCTCAGCAATGTACAGCTCCGCAAGCCTATCCAAAGAATATGTAGTATGCACAGGCAAGAAATGCACACACTTCGTCAAGCGATCCACAATCACCCACACCGAATTCTTCTTCGATGGTGACAAGGGTAAACCAGATACAAAATCCATGGTAATCCTTTCCCACTTCCACTCAGGAATTCTCAACGGTTGCAACAAACCTGATGGAAACTGATGCTCAGCCTTAACTCGCTGACACACCATGCACTTGCTTACGAACTCAGCAACATCCTTCTTTAGACCCACCCAATAGTACTCATCACGAAGATCACGGTACATCTTAGTACTACCAGGGTGCATAGCAAAAGGACTACTATGACCTTCAGTCAGAATAGCACGCCTCAAATCAACATCATTGGGCACTACTATCCGACTCTCGAAACACAACACTCCATCATCACTAAAACAGAAATCCGAAGGCCTACCCTCCACGATATCCTGAACATGCGGTACCAAGGAATCATCCAACAACTGCTTTTCCTTGATTAACTGAACCAAAGATGGTTTCACTTGCAATTCAGCCACAAGACCACCATCACGCGAAATACTCAAACTGGCAAACATAGCCCTCAACTCAACAGCTACCTTCCTACTCAAGGAATTCGCTACAACATTAGCTTTTCCAGGGTGATACTCAATCGTCAAATCATAATCCTTGAGCAACTCCACCCAGCGTCGCTGTCTAAGATTCAACTCCTTCTGAGACAGCAGATACTTCAAACTCTTGTGATCTGTGTACACAGTACACTTCTCACCATACAGATAATGTCTCCAGATCTTCAAAGGAAAAACCACCGCATCCAACTCGATGTCATGCGTAGGATAATTGCGCTCATGCACCTTCAACTGCCGAGATGCATAAGCCACCACCTTACCCTCCTGCATCAACACACATCCCAAACCAACATAGGACGCATCACTATACACCACAAACTCTTTCCCTGATTCAGGTTGAACCACGATAGGAGCTTGTGTCAGGGCTGCCTTAAGCTTCTCAAAAGCCTGCTGTCTCGCTTCCGTCCACTCATACTTAACATCCTTCTGCAACAACTTTGTCAAAGGTGCAGCAATCTTCGAAAACCCATCCACAAACCTTCGGTAGTATCCTGCCAAACCAAGGAAACTACGAACTTCATGAACAGACTTAGGAACCTTCCAATTCATCACCGCCTCAATCTTCTGAGGATCGACACGAATCCCTTCAGCAGAAACCACATGACCAAGAAACACCACTTCTCTAAGCCAGAACTCACACTTGCTCAGCTTAGCATAAAGCTGATTCTCCAACAAAGCTTGCAGCACAATTCTCAGATGCCCTTCGTGCTCCTCCTCAGTACGCGAGTACACGAGGATATCATCAATGAATACCACCACAAACTTATCCAGGTATTCATGAAATACACGATTCATCTTGTCCATGAAAGTTGCAGGAGCATTTGTCAAACCAAACGGCATCACAAGGAACTCATAATGCCCATACCTCGTCCTGAAAGCTGTCTTTGGCACATCCACATCCTTCACCTTCAACTGGTAATACCCTGACCTTAAGTCAATCTTAGAGAACACAGCTGCTCCCCGAAATTGATCAAAAAGATCATCAATTCTCGGAAATGGATACCGATTCTTGATAGTCAACTTGTTAAGCTGACGGTAATCAATGCATATTCTCATAGTGCCATCCTTCTTCTTCACAAACAAGACCGGTGCACCCCAAGGTGACACACTCGGCCGAATGAAACCACGGTCAAGCAACTCTTGCAATTGCGTCTTCAGCTCTTTCAACTCTTTAGGTGCCATTCGATACGAAGTAATGGACACTGGAGTTGTGTTTTCATACAGCTCAATCCCGAACTCCACCTCACGATTAGGAGGCAATCCAGGCAACTCCTCTGGAAACACACCAGGAAACTCTCGCACAGTCCTGATATCTTGCACACGCAACTCCTTAGAGCTAGGATTCATCACAAAGGCTAGATAAGCTTCACAACCTTGCCTCAGCATCCGGCTCGCCTCCAATGTAGACACCACATTGGCAAGAAACTTCACATTCTCACCAACCACAACCACCTCATAATAATCCGCAAGCTTCAACGAAACTCGCTTATTCTCACAATCCACTACAGCACGATGCTCAGCAAGCCAATCCATACCAAGGATTACATCAAAACCATAGAAAGGCAACTCCATAAGATCAACATGAAAAACATGATCTTGCACAACCAAAGGACATCTTCTATAAAGCTTTCGAGTCACCACAGTCTCACCAAAAGAACTAGTGACACGCATACCAACATCCAAAGACTCAACAAGCAAACCAAGCAATTCAGCATGCTCACGCAAAATGTATGAGTGTGTAGATCCAGAATCAATCAAGGAAAGTAATGACAAGGACTGCAAAGTAAAAGTACCTGCAATCACATCCGCGTCATTCCTCCCCTCCCTCTGAGCAAACACTCTAGCCTGGCCTCCACCCTCTGGCTGAACAGCTACAACATGAGCCACATTCCGTCCACCCTCTTCTCTCCGCTGGAAGTTACCACGGCCGCGCCCACGACCTCTCTGTGGTGCAGCAACTACAGGAGCACGCACTTGGCCACCAGCCAACATAGGACACTCTCTCCTCAAGTGATCCGTAGATCCATAGTTCCAGCACAAATTACCAGCTGCCACAATAGGAGCTTGCACCTCCCTCACAACTCGAGGACAATCACGTTTCATATGGCCACGCGATCCACATGTCCAACATGCGCTCGGTTCAGCTCTTGCCTTGCCTCCATGAGCAGGCGCACCACCACCTCGCTTAGCCGCAGGCTGATACCTCTGATCATGTCCCCTCTTGTTCCGTCCACCACCGGAACTATACTCAGCAACTCGCTTTCCAGCACCAGAACTAGCACCCTTAGATGATAAACCCAAATTCATCTCAATGTCCTTAGCTCTCCCTACCAGCACATCAAAATCATTATACTCAACAGCTAGCATATACGTCTTTACATCCGTCACCAAACCATAACGGAACTTTTCACACCTCTCCCGCTCATCAGGAACAAGCTCAGGTGCATATTGACTGAGTCGGACAAACTGAACCTCGTACTCAGCTACAGACATGCTCCCTTGGGTAAGAGACATGAATTCTCTCTTCTTCTCATCTAGGTACCTCACACCCAGATATCTCCTCTTGAACGCGTTCTGAAAGAACGTCCAAGTTACATCAGCTTCCTCCATTCCAGAGATAGAGGTTGTCCACCAAGTGTAAGCATCGTCCTCCAGCAACGATACCACACAGCCCAGCTTCTGCACATCAGTGCAACTCATCTGCCCCAAGATTCTCTTGGTACTTTCCAGCCAAGACACAGAACCTTCAGCAGACAAACCCCTGAACTCAGTCCCTCCCAGACTGCGCAAACGCTCCAAAGGTAGTCTAACTCTAGCATCTCCTTGATGCCCAGCTCCTTGAGCTCCAGCTACCGCTGCTCGAAAAGCTCCAGCAATGGCTTGCACCAACATTGTCATGTCAGGAATAGCTTGTCCCTGACCAGCTTCAGGTCCAGCGACCCCAGCACCAGCTGCAACTCCAGCTCCTTCACCTCCAGCACCACCACCACCAGGTGGAGGAGGTAAATCCACCATATTTTTAGCATTCTCCTCATTCTCATTTCGAGCCATAGCTCGCGTATTAACCCCCAATTCTCTACGAGGTGCCATCCACTAAACAATGCAATCACAATGCAATAAACAAAGTCAGGCTCAGCAAGGTAAGCAATCCAAGTACTCAAGCTCATTTCCAATTAAAAACAACATCATTTCATTAGCTTTGATTTGGCAATGGGTCCCCCTAACATGCTTCACCTTAGCATACATCACAATTGTAACATACTTACAATTCACACAACATACTTTCATTCAACAAGCATACAAAGCATACATACATTAATCACCCACATAATCATTCCCAATTACTCAAGAACCTGGCTCTGATACCACCAAATGTAACCCCCTTAACCCGGCCTAGATGGTTGACCCGAATTAAGAAGTTTACACGGGGAAAACCAAAGTCAACCCGAAAGTCAACCTTGATTAACGACCTTTTTTTTCTTTTTAACCTTATCTAAATGCACATTAACCCTAGTTATGTTCATACAATCAGCATACTCAAAGATCAGCGCATTCGGAAAACATTCAGGGACTTAATTGAAAAAAACACGAATTCAGGGACCAAATTGTAAATTCTTGAAATTATAAGGACATAACCCATTTTTGAGTTACCATTATGAAATTAGTCATATTTCATGCTTCCCTGCCAAATTTCAACTCAAACGGACATCTCAAACTCATTAAATTGCATAAACAAGATTTAGGACCAAAACGCAAGGATTTCAAAACATTTAACCAACAATTTCAATGCCCAACGGTCGGGTGTTTCGGAACAGGTATGATCCGTTCCGAAACGCGGGACCGTTCCGAAACGCGTTGCGCAACAGGGCATGGCAGTGGCCAAACTGTTTCGGAACGGCTCTGCCAGTTTCGAAACGCCTAGGCCATTTCAGGCCCTCTGTTCCGAAACGGCAGCACCTGTTCCGAAACAGGCTGCCCAGATTACAGAAATTTAACTGGATTACCACACAATTGACCCATCAAACATGCTCCAAAGGCAACCAAATTATACCAGCAACACATTACATGCATAAGGAACATAATGGCATCAACAATTCTCAAACATGGCATCAAACAAGGAAAGCCCCAATTCTATAGGCATGCATCCTATATTGAAAACCATTCAAGCATCAAAAAAAAATCCAAACCCCCACATAAAGGCCATTTACATGTTCCAACAATAACAACAACATAAAACCAACTTAGGGAGTCTAAAACCTCTCCCAAAACATCAACATAGGTTCCCCATTGCCAAATGCCTAAAGCTAATAGTGTTTAAGAAACTTTCACCATACATGAGCTTAGGTCACCACTTGGATTTCTTGACCTCCTTGCTGCCCTCAATGCACTTTAATGCTCTGCATTATTGGTTAAGAAAAGAGAGAGAGCGTAAGCACATAGCTTAGTGAGGAATGCTCATTTAAAACAACACAATAATGCATTATTAAAACACTTTTATAACCTTAGTTCAAAACAACCTTTAACCATGCACAAAAGCATTTTAAACAAGCATACATGCTTTACATTAAACATGTCATATTGACCACAAGTGATAATCATAATCTTTCCATTTCAAAACAATCAACATAAGATTCACACATGGACTTTTAAACACCATTGTGATCTTACAATTCACAAGGACCACACATGGACTTTTAACCACCATTGTGTCCTTAGCACAAGAATCACCCATGGACTTTTAACCACCATGGTATTCTTAAATACACAAGGTCTACACAAGGACTTTTAACCACCTTGCGACCTTATACAAGAATCACCCATGGACTTTTAACCACCATGGTGTTCTTAAAATACACAAGGCTCACACAAGGACTTTTAACCACCTTTGTGACCTTACAAGGCTCACTCAAGGACTTTTAACCACCTTAGTGACCTTAGCACAAGAACCAATCATGGACTTTTAACCACCATGTTGTTCTTAAAACAAGAACCACCTATGGACTTTTAACCACCATAGTGTTCTTAACCTTTCTCGAAACATCACTTGCCAATATACATCATTTAACAACAATAATCCACTGTTTTAAAGCATTTAACAAAGCCATTAATCATCATGCATCCTTATGCAACAAAACCACATTTTATCAAATGTTCTAAACAAGGACCTCTTACCTTGAGAATCCTTCAACACATGGCTTATAAAACCAGCAAATAAACATGCTATATATGCTTTCAAAACAGAATATAAAACATGCAAGCAATCACATTGCACACGACCAACACATGGTTCATCAACAAGAGAGTTTTTCCGAAAACTTACTCTTGAGCTTAGCAAAGTTGTTTAGACTTAAACTAAGCTCCCAAACCTTCAAAAAAATGGTTTCAAAGCTGAAAACCAAAATCCACTCACCGATTCCGTTTCGCCACTTGCCGAAACACCAATCAAGCTTCCGGATCAACACCACAAAGATCTGAAGATGTCTCCCCTGTTTTAAACACATCAAAACAGTAGATTAATGCATCATCATGCATTAATACCCTCAACCAAGACATCTAAACTCGCTGCTCACATCAACACTCACATTTCGGCTACCAAACACAACCGAAATCACAACCAAACAACTCCACAACACTACCCAGCCAAGATCCATCAATTCTAAACATCCATAAACATCAACTAACATCCAAAAAGGATCTAACCACGTCCTTATACCTCCAGCTATAACAGATCATCAAGATCACTCCAAAAACCTCCAAAAACTCAAGCAAAACTTAGGAAAATCAACCTATCCGGGATTGCATTGATTAAACCTCAATTTCTCATCAATTATACATTCATTTTACATCAAAATGACATCTCAAAATAGTGCCCAATCAGATCATACGAATTTCATCAAAATTAAAGCAAATCTTGCATTTTAAAGCCAAGATCAAGAACACAATTGTAAAACCTTTAATAAAACACAAATCAAGGATTAAGAACTTGGGAATTTCAGTAAAGAACTGAGAATTTAGAGGAGAAGGACGTTCATACCTCTAAACTTGAGTTTTCTCCCTTTTTGGAACCAAAATCTTGAAAATCCAATAAGCAAATGCTAAGGTTTTGTTGAAGAGATGATTAGAGATCAAAAGAGGATTGAAATCTCATATTTGGATGTCAAAATCAGAGGGAAAATGTGCTGGAGAAATGTGTTTGGGTTGAGAGAAAATTGAGAGAAAAGGAAAATGAAATTTGGGAAAAGTTAGTTGAAAATGCCAAAATATCTTTCCCTCCCTTTTACTTTTATTTTTAAACCATTAATTAATCCTTTAATATTTAAGAAAAATCTGGAGAAAACTCTTTTGGGTAAATAGCTCCTTAAAGATTCAAAGTTTCAATCCTTTTTAAAACAGTCACCAAGTTTCCGAAAATTACATTTTGGTCACTAACCCAAAATGTCACCCTTTCAAACCTTATTTTGTAAAATTGATTTCACCTTTCTCTTATATATTATAAAAGAGGATTTTAAGACATTTTTCCATATTTTTAATGCAACCCGAACTAGGCTTTCCTAAATTCACCCTTTTATATTCGAACTGCGACCCGACCGGTCCGGTCCAAACCCAAAACTTCTAAGCCCAAAATTAGGGTGTTACACACGGAAACAAGGTTTGGGGATTTAGGATTGGTTTGAAACACCATCCTAAGTCCGGAAGTAAGTATGTTTAGAGTTTGCTCTCGAAAAATGGTTGATGCCCCAAATGCTTTTAACATGCTCTTGTTTTGAGTTAGACAAATTTCTACTATTTTATGCATGATTTATAACATGAAATGATGTTATGTGTTGATCCCATGAGTTAGCATGATTTTGTAAAGAGCTTTGAGATTTTGATTAAATGCTATGCATGAATTGTGGTTTTAAAATGGGATGAGATAGATTTGAGAAATGTTGCATCAAAACAGTAGGCGAGATGTTGGTTTTAATGTTTTATATTGGCATAAATGAAGAGATGATTACCGGATATAATTGGTCTACCAATAGGATAAAAGTGCACTATAAACTAAAATTCGTACGTGCTCTTTGGAGTCGGGCAATGGGGGTAGTGCCATCCCGATCCAAAGTAAGAATCTGATGATAGGAGATACCATCGGGGTAGGTCTTGGTGAAACACCCAAGCTTTGTGGCGAAGAGAGATACTGCCATGAGAGTCCGGTGATGTGAGATTCCACCGGGGTAGGACTTAGCTTTATGTTAAGCTAATCCGCATATCCGAGTAAAGATATATATATGAAATGCCAATATATGGAATTGTATTTGATTCACATGTACCAATGTTGAAATGATGTTTATGCTATGAGAAATGCATATGAGATTTTGAGATTTAAGAAATGGTTTTATTTGTCAAGCATGTATGTCTATGCCATGAGTTTTGCATTGGTTGAATGCATGAGATCGGTAGATAGAGGGTACATGTGATTTTCAAATGGAGATTTGCTTTGAATGGTTTTCAAGCATGAGATAGAAAGAGCATGTTGTAGAAAATGGTTTTGAAAACGAGATTTAAAAGCTTGCATTGTTGTGTTGGTGTTTTTAGAGCATGCCTCACTAAGCTATCGTGCTTACACTCTCTTTTACCAACAATGCAGATAATTGATACACTTTGGCAGCAAGGAGGCGTAAGAAGATCCAAGGGTTTGTAAAGCTCAAGTATGGTGATGTTTTAAATTCACTTTAGTAATGATATTTGGCAATGGGACCTAGTAGTTTGCTTTGAGAGATGTGTTTTGGACTCCCTATGGTTGATGCAAGTTTTGTATGTTTCATATGGCTTGTATGAGGCCTTTATTCTGGTTTTGGTGCTTTATGTTACCATTTGGTATGTTCATTGTTTGTGCCATAAGCATGCTTCATAAATTGCCTTGCTATGTTTGAGATAGTCAATCAAAATGCTGTTATGTGTTGGGAATTGCATGTCTATATGTTTGTGTGGATGCCAATAGCATGTATGTATGATTTGTGGATGATTTGTTGAAGTATGAAGTGATTTTGAGGCTGTTTTTAGGACAATTCTGGTATGCGTATCGATACACGGGCTTCTGTATTGATACGCATAAGCCAAATTTGTGCTTTTCTGCACAGGCATTTCGGTACGGTTGCGAGGTGTTTTGGTACGGGCTTGAAGGGCGTACCGATACGCGGGGTAGCGTATCGATACGCTATCTGTGACTTTGGTCACTGCCATCCTGCGTACCGATACGGTCTCAAGCGTATCGATACGCGACCGTTAATTCTGTTAATGACATATTTGAATGTTTGAAATTGTTGCATTTTAGTCCCCGAGTTTTATGGATGCAATTGAATGAGCTTGGAATGTCTGATTGGGATGAAAATTTGCAAAGAAGCATGAAACATGACTAATTGAATATTGGTAAACCTAAAATCAACAAAGCCTATGTAATTTCCAGAAATTACATTTTGGTCCCTATACGTCTAAATTAAACAATTAAACCCCTAATCGAGATCCGATCGTTGTGCCGTTTCTTCCTATGCTTAATGGTGATCACATAGGACTAATGTTACATCTAGAAAAGATAAAAGAAAAAATAAGGGTCGTCAATCGGAGTTGGCTTTTACGAGTTGGCTTCGGTTTTTCCCGTGTAATCACCTCGGTTTGGGTCAACTGTCTAGTCCGGGCTAAGGGGGTTACATTTGTTGGTATCAGAGCCAGGTTTGTGAATATTGGGGGTGTTGGTAAGTGGAAATTTGAATAGCTATGACCTTTGTGAAAGCATGTTGTGTGATTGTGCGATGTCTTAGCTTTAAAGAGATGTTATGCATGCAAGTTGATGGATTGAGGTGAATTTGTGATACTATGCTATAGTTGGGGTATAGTTGGGAAACTCATTGCCATATCATTATTATTGGAAAGAATTATTTTGAAAATGAACTTCAGCACCTTGGATTTCTTGCCTTACATTGCCTAACTAAGATTTATTGTATTTTGCTAGTTGCATTGTTTTGAAATGGGGCCACGTAGAGAGCATAGAATAAACACGCGGAATGCGGTTGAGAATGAGGTGAATGAGAATGATGAGCATGTAGAGAATCTACCGCCTTATCCTCATGGTAGACCATCCGGTGGTGGTGGAGCGGGGGCTGGTACCGCGGGAGCTGGAATTGGGGTTGCTGAACCCGAGGGAGCACGAGGGCAAGCTGCACCTGATATGACAGTGCTGATACATGCTATTGTTGGAGCCTTTCAGATAGCAGTAGCTGAAGCTCATGTTGTAACGCCCCGGTTTTGGGCTTAGGAGTTTTGAGTTTCGGACCGGTTCGGTCGGATCGCGGTTCGAATATATAAGAGTGAATTTAGGAAAACCTAGTTCGGGTTGCATTAAAAATATGGAAAAATGTCTTAAAATCCTCTTTTAATATATATAAGTGAACTGTGAAATCAATTTTGTAAAATGAGGTTTGGAAGGGTGACATTTTGGCTAGTGACCAAAATGTAATTTTTGAAAACTGCATGACTGTTTTAAAAAGGATTGAAACTTTGAATCTTTAAGGAGCTATTTACCCAATGGGAGTTTTCTCCAGATTTTTAAAGATATTATATGATTAATTAAAGGTTTTTAAATAAAACAAAAGTGGAGGGAAGATATTTTTGGCCATAACTAACTTTTCTCTCAAATCTTCCAATTTCATTTTCTCTCATTTTCTCTCAAACCAAACACCTTTTCTCCAGAGCTTTTCTCTCTGATTTTGTCACCTAATATGCCTTTTCAATTCTCTTTTGATTGCTAATCATCTCTACAATAAAACCTCACCATTTGCTAATTGGATTTTCAAGATTTTGGTTCCAAAAAGGGAGAAAACTCAAGTTTGGAGGTAAGAACGTCCTTCTCCTCTGAACTTTAAGTTCTTTACTGAAATTCCCAAGTTCTCAATCCTTAAATTGTGTTTTATAAAAGGTTTTATTGATTTGTTCTTGATCTTGGCTTTTAAATGCAAGATTTGATTGATTTTGATGAAATTTTCGTATGATCTGATTGGGCTGTGTTTTGAGGTGTCAAATTGATGTTAATTGAATGCTAATTTGATGTGAAATTGAGTTTTAATCAATGCAATCCTGGATAGGTTGAATTTCCTAAGTTTAGCTTGTGTTCTTGGTTGTTTTTGGAGTGATCTTGTTGATCTGTTATAGCGGGAGGTATAAGGACGTGGTTAGATCCTTTTTGGATGTTATTTGATGTTTAAGGATGCTTAGATTTGATGGATCTTGGCTGGGTAGTGTTGAGGAGTTGTTTGGATGCATTTTCGGTTGTGTTTGGTAGCCGAAAATGGAGTGTGGATGAGAGCAGCGAGTTTTGATGCTTTCGTTGAGAGTATTAATGCATGATGATGCATTAATCTACTGTTTTGATGTGTTTAAAACAGGGGAGTCATCTTTGGATCCTAGTGGTGTTGATCCGGAAGCTTGATTGGTGTTTCGGCAAGAGGCGAAACGGAATCGGTGAGTGGATTTTGGTTTTCGGCTTTGAAACCAATGTTTCGAAGGTTTGGGAGCTTAGTCTAAGTCTAAACAACTTTGCTAAGCTCAAGAGTAAGTTTTCGGAAAAACTCTCTTGTTGAGGAACCATGTGATGGTTGGGTGCAATGTGATTGTTTGCATGTTTTAAATTCTGTTTTTAAAGCATATCTAGCATGTGTATTTGCTGAGATTATAAGCCATGTGTAGGAGGAAGCTCAAGGTGAGAGTTCCTTGTTTTTGAACATTGTTCTATTGTGGTTTGATGCCTAAAGATGCATGATGTTTATGGCTTTGTTAAATGCTTTAAAACAGTGGAATATGGTTGTTAATGATGATTATTGGCAAGTGATGGTTAAGGTCACAAAGGTGTTTAAAAGTCCTTGTGTGAGCCTTGTTTATTTAAGAACATCAAGGTGTTTAAAAGTCCTTGGATGATTCTTATTAAGAACAACATGGTGTTTAAAAGTCCATGGTTGGTTATTGGTTAAGGTTCAAGGTGTTTAAAAGTCCTTGTGTAAGCCTTGTTAATTAAGAACATCAAGGTGTTTAAAAGTCCTTGGATGATTCTTGTTAAGGACAACATGGTGTTTAAAAGTCCATGGTTGGTTCTTGGTTAAGGTTCAAGGTGTTTAAAAGTCCTTGTGTAAGCCTTGTTAATTAAGAAAATCAAGGTGTTTAAAAGTCCTTGGATGATTCTTGTTAAGGACAACATGGTGTTTAAAAGTCCATGGTTGGTTCTTGGTTAAGGTTCAAGGTGTTTAAAAGTCCTTGTGTAAGCCTTGTTACTTAAGAACATCAAGGTGTTTAAAAGTCCTTGGATGGTTCTTGTTGAGGACACAAAGGTGTTTAAAAGTCCTTGTGTGGTCCTTGTCATGGTGTTTAAAAGTCCATGGGTTAAGGACACAATGGTGTTTAAAAGTCCATGTGTGGTCCTTGGAATTTATAAGATTACAATGATGTTTGAAAGTCCATATGTGAATCTTATGTTGAATGTATCACTTGTTGCCAATATGACTTGATAAAGATTGAAGCATGAATTGCTTGTTTTTGAATGCTTGTGAGCATGTTCAAATGTTGTTTTGAAGTATGATTTATAAAGGTGTTTTGTAAATGCATTATTGTGTGGTTTTATTGAGCATTCCTCACTAAGCTTATGCTTACGCTCTCTCTCTTTTCTTAAACCAATAATGCAGAGCATTAAAGTGCATTTGAGGGTAGCAAGTTGGTGAAGAATCCAAGTGGGGAACAAAGCTCATGTATGGTGAACATTTTCTCAAACTATTAGCTTTTGGGTATTTGACAATGGGGAACCTATATTGTTGTTTTGGGAGACGTTTTGGACTCCCTAAGTTGTATAAATGTTGTTAACATTGTTGTTACTTGTAATTGGCCATTATGTGTTTGAATTGATGGTTTGATGTTTGAATGGTTTGCTAAATAGGATGCATGCCTATAGAATTGGGGATTTTCATAATTGATGCCATGTTGATATTTGGTTGAGGCAATTATGTTCCTTGAATGTTGTATGACTTGTTGGAAAAGTTTGGTTGTCTTTGGAGCATGTTTGATAGGTTAATTGTGCAATAAACCAGCTATTTTTCTGCAACCTGGGCAGCCTGTTTCGGAACAGGTGCTACCGTATCGGAACAGGGGCCTGAAATGGCCTGGGCGTTCCGAAACGGATGCAGCCGTTCCGGAACGGAAGTGCCACTGCCAGGCACTGTTTCGGAACCTGTTGCGGAACGGTCCCGCGTTTTGGAATGGGTCTCCCTGTTTTGGAACACTCGACTGTTGGGCACTGAAATTGTTGGTTATATGTTTTGTTTTGTTGGCGTTTTGGTCCTGAATCATGTTTACGCAATTGATTGAGTTTGTGATGTCCGTTTGAGCTGAAATTTGACAGACAAGCATGAAATATGACTAATTCCATATTGGTAACTTAAAAGTGGGTTAATTCCCTGTATTTTCCAAAATTTACATTTTAGTCCCTAAAATCTTAATTTGTTCAAATTAAGACCCTGAACGTTTTCCGTCTGCGATGATCTTTGAGTATGATGTTTGTATGAACATAACTAGGGTTAAAGTGCATCTAGATAAGATTAAAAAGAAAAAAAAGGGTCGTTAATCAAGGTTGACTTTCGAGTTGACTTTGGTTTTCCCTGTGTAAACTTCTTAATTCGGTTCAACCGTCTGGGCCGGGTTAAGGGGGTTACACATGTGGCTGCACCGCAGGCTGGTGCTGGTGCGAGTCTGCCTCTGGAGCGACTCCGCAGTCTGGGAGGGACTGAGTTTAGGGGGCTGACCCCTGAGGGTTCCGAGTCTTGGTTGGAGAGTACCAAGAGAATCCTTGGGAAGATGAATTGTAATGATGCCCAGAAGTTGGGGTGCATCGTATCTTTGCTGCATGGAGATGCCTACACATGGTGGACGACCACTATAGTTGGTTTAGAGGATGCGGAGGTGTCTTGGACATTCTTTCTGAACGCGCTCAAGAGGAAATATCTAGGAGTCTACTATTTGGATGAGAAAAAGAGGGAGTTTATGTCCCTAGTACAAGGTAGCATGTCGGTGGTAGAATATGAAGTACAGTTTGTACGCCTTAACCAGTATGCACCGGAGTTGATCCCTAGTGAACGGGAGAGATACGAGCGGTTCAGATATGGGCTGGTGGCTGATGTGAAAACATATTTGCTTGCATCGGATTATACCAATTTTGATGTCTTGGTCACTCGAGCCAAGGACATTGAGTTGAACCTTGGTCTGGGGAGTCGAGCGGGAGGATCTAGATCAGGGAAGCGACCTACGGATCGTGATATTGGAAGGGATCGGTTCAAGAGACCTAAGGATAGGAGGTCACACATGGATGCTAGACGTGGGGGAGGTAACCACGGGAGAGGCCAGCAAGGGCCGAATGCTTTTGTCCGTACCTCTGAATATAACTGGCGTGGTAGGAGACACACGAGAGTGCTGGGGCAACGTTGGTACGTGTTGGAATTGTGTATCCCGAGGGCACATGAAGCAGGATTTTCCTCAGCCAATGCGAGAAGGGCAGGCTCCGGTGAGAGCAGCTGAGCCAGAGAGAGGTCGTGGGCGCGACCGTGGAAATTATCAGCGTAGAGAGGACGGTGCGAGGAATGTGGCACACGTTGTTGCTGTTCAGCCTGAATGTGGTGGTCAGGCCAGAGTGTACGCTCATCGTGAAGGGAGGAATGACACGGACGTAATTGCAGGTATCTTTACTTTGCAGTCTTTGTCATTACTTTCTCATATTGATTCTGGATCTACACACTAGTACATATTGCGTGAAAATGCTCAAATGCTCGGTTTGCCTGTTGAGTCTTTGGATGTTGGTATGCGTGTGACTAGTTCTTTCGGTGAAACGATAGTAACAAGGAGGTTGTATAGGAGATGTCGCTTAAAGGTGCAAGAACATGTTTTCTTGGTGGATCTTATGGAATTGCCTTTCTATTGATTCGATGTAATCCTTGGTATGGATTGGCTCGTCAAACATAGAGCAGTTGTGGATTTTGAGAATAAGCGAGTTTCGTTGAAACTTGCTGATGATTTTGAAGTTATGGTGGTAAGAGAGAACGTGAAGTTTTTATCTAATGTGGTTTTGACGCTTGAAGTGAGCCGGTTGTTACGTCAAGTATGCGAAGCTTATTTAGCTTTTGTAATGAACCCTAGCACGAAAGAGGTGCAGGTGCAAGATATAAGGACTGTGCGTGAATTCCCTGGGGTTTTCCAGAGGAGTTGCCCGGTTTGCCGCCTAGTCGGGAGGTAGAGTTCGGAATTGAGTTGTATGAGAACACATCTCTGGTGTCCATCACTCCTTATCGAATGGCACCTAAAGAGTTAAAAGAGTTGAAGACGCAACTTCAGTAGTTACTTGACCGTGACTTTATTCGGCCCAATGTGTCACCGTGGGGTGCATCGGTCTTATTTGTTAAGAAGAAGGATGGCACAATGAGAATGTGCATTAATTACCGTCAGCTGAATAAGTTAACTATCAAGAATAAGTATCCTTTACCAAGGATTAATGATCTTTTCGATCAGTTTCGTGGTGCAGCTGTGTTCTCAAAGATTGATCTACGGTCAGGGTATTATCAATTGAAGGTTAAGAATGTGGATGTGCCGAAAACAACTTTTCAAACGAGATATGGACATTATGAATTTCTGGTGATGCCCTTCGGTTTGACGAATGCTCCTGCTGCTTTTATGGATATGATAAACAGGGTGTTTCAAGAGTTCTTGGATAAGATTGTTGTGGTGTTCATCGATGACATCCTTGTGTACTCTCATACCGAGGATGAGCATGAAGAACATTTGAGGATTGTTTTACAAGTGCTGCTAAAGAATCAGCTTTATGCTAAGCTGAGTAAATGTGAGTTTTGGTTGAAGGAGGTTGTTTTGCTTGGTCATGTGGTTTAGGCCGAGGGAATTCGTGTTGATCCTCAGAAGATTGAGGCGGTGGTGAATTGGAAGCCTCATAGGTCTGTTCATGAAGTTCGTAGTTTCCTTGGTTTGGCGGGTTACTATCGAAGGTTCGTGGATGGTTTTTCCAAGATTGCTGCTCCTTTGACGAAGTTATTGCAGAAAGATGTGAAGTTTGAGTGGACGGAAGTGAGACAACAAGCTTTTGAGAAGCTAAAGGAAGCTTTGACGCAAGCTCCTATCTTGATTCAACCTGAACCGGGAAAAAAGTTTGTGGTGTATAGTGGCGCATCCTATGTTTGATTGGGGTGTGTGCTGATGCAAAAAGGTAAGGTAGTAGCTTATGCATCGCGATAGTTGAAAGTGCATGAGCGTAACTATTCCATGCATGGCATTGAGTTAGCGGCAGTGGTGTTCGCTTTAAAGATCTAGAGACATTATCTATATGGTGAGAAGTGTACGGTGTACATGGATCATAAGAGTTTGAAGTATCTTATGTCTGAGAAGGAGCTAAATCTCAGGCAACAACGTTGGGTAGAATTGCTTAAGGATTATCACCTAACGATCAAGTATCATTCGGGAAGGCCAATGTTGTGGCCGATGCTTTGAGCAGGAAAGTGGCGGTAGAGTTGAGAGTGATGTTTGCTTGTTTGAGCATATCGCGAGATGGTGGTCTTGTTGCTGAGTTGCAGGTGAAGCCATCTTTGGTTCAGTTAATAAAGGATAAGCAGTTGCTTGATGATTCTCTTGTACTGTATGTTCAGGATATTGCGGAGGGAAGGCCTTCAGATTTTAGTTTCAATGATGATGGTGTTCTATGCTTTGGGAGTCGGATAGTGGTGCCGAATGATGTGGAGGTGAGGCGCACTATTCTGACTGAAGCTCATAGTAGTCCCTTCGCTATGCACCCCGAGTAGTACGAAAATGTATCGTGATTTGAAGGATGAGTACTACTGGGTGGGGTTGAAGAAAGATGTTGTCGAGTTCGTTAGGAAATGCATGGTTTGTCAGCAGGTTAAGGCTGAACATCAGGTTCCTTTTGGATTGCTGCAGCCGTTAAGGATCCCAGAATGGAAGTGGGAGAGGATTACCATGGACTTCGTGTCTGGGTTGCCGTTTTCACCATCGAAGAAAAATTATGTTTGGGTGATTGTGGATCGCCTTACGTAGTGTGCACATTTCTTGCCTGTGCATACTACGCACACCTTGGATAAGCTTGCTGAGCTGTACATTGTTGAGATTGTGTGTTTGCACGGAGTACCGAAATCTATAGTGTCGGATAGATATCCTAGGTTCACGGAAAAGTTCTGGGAATGTTTACATCAAGCTTTGGGTACACGGCTGAATTTCAGTACTTCTTATCATCCGCAGACGGATGGACAGTCGGAGCGTGTTATCCAAGTGCTTGAGGATATGTTGAGGTGCTGTGATATTGAGTTTCAGGGATCATGGGAGAAGCACTTGCCTTTGGTTGAGTTTGCTTATAATAATAGCTATCAGACAAGTATTCAAATGGCACCGTATGAGGCTTTATACGGAAGGAAGTGTAGAACTCCCCTTTGTTGGGCTGAAACAGGGCACAAGTTGATTTCGATGCCAACCTTGTTGAAAGAAACCACCGAGAAGGTGAAACTCATTTGTGAGCATTTGAAGGCAGCATCAGACCATCAAAAGTCTTACGCGGATTTGAAGCATAAGGAGATAGAGTTCACGGTTGGCGAACGTGTGTTTTTGAAAGTCTCACATTGGAAGAAGGTGATGAGATTTGGCCGGAAAGGCAAATTGAGTCCGAGGTTCATTGGACCATATGAGGTGATAGAACATGTGGGTCCTGTTGCTTACAAGCTGAGACTGCCTAGAGAGTTGGAAAAGATACATAATGTTTTACATGTATCCATGCTTCAGAGGTAGAGGTCGGATCCATCGCATGTTATGCCTGTAGAAGAGGTTGAGCTGAATCCGGACTTGACAGGTGATGAAGAGCCCGTTGAGAATCTGGATACGGATAGTAAAGTTCTCCGAGGTAAGACCATCGAGCTGGTCAAAGTCTTGTGGAGACATCGTGGCGTTGAGGAAGCCACGTGGGAAAAGAAGGATGACATGAAGAAGTAATTTCCTTACCTTTTTCCACCAGGTAAATTTTGAGGATGAAATTTCTTAAGTGGGGGAGAGTTGTAACGCCCTGGTTTTGGGCCTAGATGTTTTAGAGGTTGAATCGGACCGGTCGGGAACGGTTCGAACCCTTTAAGGTTGGTTTAGGGAACACCTAGTTCGGGATGCTTTGAAAATATGGAAAAATATCTAAAAATCCTCATCTATTATATAAATGTTTATGGTGAAAACAATTTTACAAAATATGATTTGGAAATATTACATTTTGGTGTAGTGACCAAATTGCAGTTTTTGCAAAAGTTAACTAGTGACTGTTTTGTAAATGATTGAAACTTTGAATATTTAAAGAGCTAATTTTACCAATTGTTTTTCATCAGATTTCTCTTTAATTTGGGAGTTTTAATAATGATTTAATAAAAAGAATTAAAAGAAAAATCATATGTTGACTTTTCATAACAACTTTACAATATTTTTCACTCTTTTCATTTTCTCTCAACTTCCACTCAGCCAAACACATTTTCCTTCATCAAAGAACTTCTAATTTTCATCCCTTTTGCTGAGATTTCATGTTCCTAAGGATTTCATATCTTTACTTCATCAAATTCTTTTGTTTTCACTTTGGATTTTTAAGAAATCTTGCCCAAATCAAGGAGAAATCGGCCATTAGAGGTAAGCTTCTTCCTTCTCCTCTCATGATCAGTTATTTACTGAAATTCCCAAGTTATCAATCCTTTGTTGATGGTTTTTAAGTTGTTCTAATGTTATAAACAAGAAATAGTTGCTAAATTCAAGGTTCTTGATGTGTTTTTGATGATTTTCGTATTTCTGAGTTAAACTCTGTTTTGAGGATGATTTCTAACATATTTTGGATGATATTTGATGTTGGGATTGAGGTTTTAACAAGTAAATCCCTAATAGGCTTGGGTTCCTAAGTTTTAGATGTTAGATTTGTGGTTTTGAGGTGGTTTTGGTGATCTGCCATTGCTGGAGATATAAGGTGGTGTTTGTGATGATTTTTTATGTTGATTGAGGTTTAGAAAGAGTTAGAATTGATAGATCTTGGCTGAGCTTTGATTTGAGGAAGTTTGTAGGTGATTTCGGTTATTTCGGATAGTTGAAATGGTGTTTTTGAGTAGTGCAACGAGTTTGAATGAGTGGCTGGTGATTTTAATGCATGATGATGCATTAATCCTCTGCTCTTATTTGTAATGAATTGGGGAGACTTCATCGAACGTTTTGGTGTTGATCCGAGGGTGTTGGAGGCCTAGAAATCGTTTCGGCAAGCAAACGAAACGTAATCGGTGAGTGCAAATGGTTTTAGAAGTCCTTGAGGGACAAGGATACAAGGTTTGGGGATTTAGGATTGGTTTGAAACACCATCCTAAGTACGGGAGTAAGTATGTTTAGAGTTTGCTCTCGAAAAGTGGTTGATGCCTCAAATGCTTTTAACATGCTATTGTTTTGAGTTAGACAAATTCCTACTGTTTTATGCGTGATTTATAACATGAAATGATGTTAAGTGTTGATCCCATGTGGTAGCATGATTTTGTAAAGAGCTTTGAGATTTTGATTAAATGTTATGCATGAATTGTGGTTTTAAAATGGGATGAGATAGATTTGAGAAATGTTGCATCAAAATAGTAGGTGAGATGATGATTTTAATGTTATATATTGGTACAAATGATGAGATGATTACCGGATATGATTGGTCGACCAATAGGATAAAAGTGCACTATAAACTAAAATTCGTACGTGCTCTATGGAGTCGGGCAATGGGGTAGTGCCATCCCGATCCAAAGTGAGAGTCTGATGATGAGAGATACCATCGGGGTAGGTCTTGGTGAAACACCCAAGCTTTGTGGCGAAGAAAGATACCGCTATGAGAGTCTGGTGATGTGAGATTCCACTGGGGTAGGACTTGGCTTTTTGTCAAGCTAATCCGCATATCAGAGTAAAGATATATATATGAAATGTCAATAAATGGAATTGTATTTGATTCACATGTACCAATGTTGAAATGATGTTTATTCTATGAGAAATGCATAAGAGATTTTGAGATTTAAGAAATGCTTTTATTTGTCAAGCATGTATGGCTATACCATGAGTTTTGCATTGGTTGAATGCATGAGATTGGTAGATAGAGGGTACATGTGATTTTCAAATGGAGATTTGCTTTGAAAGGTTTTCAAGCGTGAGATAGAAAGAGCATGTTGTAGATAATGGTTTTGAGAACTAGATTTAAAAGCTTTCATTGTTGTGTTGGTGTTTTTAGAGCTTGCCTTACTAAGCTATCGTGCTTACGCTCTCTTTTACCAACAATGCAGATAATTGATACACTTTGGCAGCAAGGAGGCGTAAGAAGATCCAAGGGTTTGTAAAGCTCAAGTATGATGATGTTTTAAATTCACTTTAGTAATGATATTTGGCTCTGAGACCTAGTAGATTGCTTTGGGAGATGTGTTTTGGACTCCCGCGTACCGATACGCTATCTGTCACTTTGGACACTGCCATCCCGCGTATCGATACGGTCTCAAGCGTATCGATACGCGACCGTTAATTCTGTTAATGGTATATTTGAATGTTTGAACTGTTGCATTTTAGTCCCCGAGTTATATAGATGCAATTGAATGAGCTTGGAATGTCTGATTGGGATGAAAATTTGCAGAGAAGCATGAAACATGACTAATTGAATATTGGTAAACCTAAAATCAACAAAGCCCTTGTAATTTGCAGAAATTACATTTTGGTCCCTAAATGTCTAAATTGAACAATTAAACCCATAACCGAGATCCGATCGCTGTTTCGTTTCTTCATGTGCTTAATGGTGATCACATAGGACTAATGTTGCATCTAGAAAAGATAAAAGAGAAAAAAGGGTCGTCAATGTAACACCCCAAATTTGGGCCTAGATGTTTAGAGTCTGAATCGGATCAGTCTGGAAAACGGTTCGAATCTAAAAGGGAGTTTTAGGGAACACCTAGTTTGGGATGCTTTAAAAATATAGAAAATATCTAAAAATCCTCATTTAATATGTAAAAGAGAATGGTGCAATCAATTTTACCAAATAAGGTTTGGAAATACTACATTTCGGTGTAGTGACCAAATCGCAGTTTTTGCAAAGTTTAGTAGTGATTGTTTTGTAAAGGATTGAAACTTTGAATCTTTAAGGAGCTAATTTTACCAAAATATTTTCATCAGATTTTTCCTTAAATTGGGTGATTTAATTAATGTTTTAATTAAAGAAAATGAAGGTGATTAAATGAGAAAAACCACCTTTGACTTTTCATAACTACTTTTCACAAATTTCCCCTCATTTTGTTTTCTCTCAAATTCCTATCAACCAAACACTTTCTCTCCAGCAAATTCACTTTGATTTTCACTTCATTTGATGAGATTTCAATCACTCTTTGATTCCTAATCAATTCCTCATCAAATTCACTTGATTTCTACATTGAATTTTCAAGAAAAGTTGCCCAAATCAAGGAGGAATCATCCATTAGAGGTAAGCTTCATCCTTCTCCTCTAATGATCAGTTCTTTACTGAAATTCCTAAGTTATCAATCCTTTATTAATGATTTTTTAGTGGTTTTAATGTTAGAAACAAGAAATTGGCTTAAAACTCAAGATTTTGGAAGAGATCTTGAAGATTTTCGTGGTGATTGATTGAGCTCTGTTTTGAGATGGTTTTCTAATGTATTTTGGATGTTAAATGATGTTACAAATGAGGTTTTATCAATCCAATCCCGAATAGGTTTGTTTTTCCTAAGTTTTGCTTGTTAGAATGATGGTTTTGGGGTGCTTTTGGTGTTCTGTTTTAGCCGGGGGTATAAGGACGTGGTTGTGATAGTTTTTGATGTTAATTGATGTTTAAAAATGATTAGAAGTGATGGATCTTGGCTGGGTTTGGTTTTGGAAGAGTTTGGAGGTGTTTTCGGTAGTGTTTGTTAGCCGAAATGTGGCTTTTGTGTAGAGCAACGAGTTTAGGTGTGTGGCTGATGATTTCAATGCATGATGATGCATTAATCCTCTGCTATTATGTGTTTAAAACAGGGGAGACATCTTCGGACACCTTTGGAGTTGATCTGGAAGTTTTGATAGCGTTTCGGCGAGCAAGCGAAACGTAATCGGTGAGTGCGTATGGGTTTAGAAGTCCTTGAGGGACAAATAAACAAGGTTTGGGGATTTAGGAAAGGTTTGAAACACCTTCCTAAGTCCGGAAGTAAGTATCGGCTAGATTGCTCTCTTAAATGTGGTGATTGCCCCTAAAATGCTTTTACATGCTCATGGTTTTAGATTGATAAATTCCTACTGTTTTAGGCATGAATTATAGCATGAGATGATGCTTGAAATGATTTCATAAAGTAACATGTTGCATAGTTGAGATTTGAGCTTTTATGTTAAAGCATAGCAAATGTTATGATTTTGAAATGAGACGAGAATGGTTGAGATTTAATGCATGAAAAACAGTAGGTGAGATGATGATTTGACATAATATATTGGCATAGATGCTGAGATACTTACCGGATATAATTGATCGATCAATAGGATGAGAGTGCACTATAAACTAAAAATTTGTACGTGCTCTTTGGTTAAGCCAAAGGGAGAGAACCGATGATGGGCATTCCATCGGGTAGGACATGGTGAAATACCCAAGCTTTGTGGCGATGAGAGATTCCGCCATGTGAGTACGGTGATGTGAGATTCCACCGGAAACTATGTTGCTAGACGAGTGAGAACGGTGATGAGAGATGCCACCGGAAGTGTCTAGTGTGATGTCCGCATATTCGTGTATTAAAGAGATGTGAAATGCCAATATAAAATATGTTATGGTTTTTGATTCACATGTACCTTTGATGAAATGGTTTATGCTATGAGAAATGCATACGTGATATGTTTATGAAATTCTTTAGAGTACAAGCATGAGTATGGCTTTGCCATGAGTTTTGCATTGGTTTAAATGCATGAGATAGAATGAAGGTACATGTATTTTCAATGAAAAATTGCTTTGAAAGGTTTCCAAGCATGAGATAGAATGAGCATGTGGTTTAAAAGCTTTTGAGAAAGTGTTTTCAAGATATGCATTATTGTGTTGGTTTTCTTTAGAGCATGCCTCACTAAGCATTTGTGCTTATGCTCTCTCTTTTACCAATAATGTAGATAATTGAGGTGTTTTCGGGCGTCAAGGAAGTTAAGTTCATCCAAGGAAGACCAAGCTCATGTATGGTGAAGTTTTCACACACTTTAGTTTTGATATATTGGCAATGGGAAACCTAGGATTGTATTTGGGAGATATGTTGAACTCCCTAAGGTTGTGGCATGATTGTGTTAGCTTGCTTGAGTTGTAAATGACCTTAATTGCTTGATTTGAGGTTGGGTTGCTTATTTTGGATTGTGACTAGGAAGCATGTCTCTAGACTAATGAGATTTTGTGTTTGATGCTATATTTGTGTTAGGATGTCCCAAATATGTTCCTCACATGTATGATGAGTTGCTGGTATGATTTTGGAGTCTTTGGGGCATGTTTGAGTAGATTAGTGAGTGAAAAACCAGCATTTGCTGCTATTTCTGGCCAGGGTGTATCGAAACACCCTATGGTGTTTCGGAACGGGAGCCTGAAATGGCCTTGGCGTTTCGAAACGTAAGGGGTCGTTTCGATACATTTTGGCTACTGGAATGTCGTCTTCCGAAACTGGTCTCGGAACATACCCACGTACCAAAACGGTCAACGCTGTTTCGATACAGCGTTTCGGTACGGTAGGTAGGCGTTCCGAAACGGGTTACTGTTGGACACAGATTTGAATTGTTCTGATGTTTGCATGTTTTACATTTTAGTCCTAAATGTTGTGATTGCAATTGCTTGAGCTTGAGATGTCTTTTTAAGATGAAATTTGGTAGAGAGGCATGTAACATGATTAATTTCATAATGATCATCCCAAAAACATTAAAGTCCCTCTAATTTACAAAAATTACTTTTTGGTCCCTAAACTTGTATTAAGTGCAATTGAGTCCCTATATGTTTTCCGATCATTGTGCCTTTCTCAATCATGATTCGTGAGTACTCACTTAGGGTTAACATGCATCTAGACAAGATTAAAATAAAAGGGTTGTTAATCAAGGTTGGCTTTCGGGTTGACTTTGGTTTTCCCCGTGTAATCTTTGTAGTTCGGGTCAAGCATCTAGGCCAGGCTAAGGGGGTTACATTTGTTGGTATCAGAGCCAGGTTATCGAATAATTGGGGCTTGGTATGTGGTTTTTGTGTGTGTTTATGCATGATGGTGACTCTTTGGTGAAAGTATGATGTATGAATAGTGATGTATGATTTAATTGAGATGATTGTGTGATGCTATGCTATGTTTGGAGTGTGGTTGGGGATCCCATTGCCATATCAAAACTAATGAGAGGAATTGTTTTCGAAGATGAGCTTGAATACTTGGATTACTTACTTTATTGTGCCTAATTGTGTTTATTGCATTTTTGTCAGTGCATTGTTTTTCTTTATATGAGGCCACATAGAGAGCTAAGAATCAATATGAGATCGATGGCTGAGAATGAAAATGCGGAGAATGCTGAGGATTTACCTCCTCCCCTTGGTGGTGGACCACCCGGTGGTGGTGGTGCGGGAGCTGGTAATGCTGGTGCTGGTGCTGGGATTGCTGGACCCGAGGGTGTGCAGGGGCAGGCTGCTCCTGACATTACCATGTTGATTCAGGCTATTGCTGGAGCTCATGGAGCTACGCATCAGGATGATGCTAATGTGAGATTGCTTTTGGAACGTCTTCGTAGTCTGGGAGGGACTGAGTTCAGAGGTTTATCTCCGGAAGGATCTGAGTCTTGTTTGGAGAGCACCAAGAGGATTCTGGGTCAGATGAGTTGCAACAATGTGCAGAAGCTGGGTTGTGTTGTGTCACTGCTGCATGGTGATACTTATACGTGGTGGACGACCACTACCTCTGGGATGGAGGATGACGAGGTGACTTGGACGTTCTTCTTGAGTGCGTTCAAGCGGAAGTACCTGGGGGTATGTTACCTCGATGAGAAGAAAAGAGAGTATATGTCTCTCGTGCAAGGCAACATGTCGGTAGCTAAATATAAAATTCAGTTTGTTCGCCTCAGTCAGTATGCACCTGAGCTAATCCCTAGTGAGGGGGAGAGGTGCGAGTGATTCCGTTATTGGCTAGTAGCGAATGTCAAGACTTATATGCTTGCGACTGACTATACAGATTTCGATGTCTTGGTCACTAGAGCCAAGGACATTGAATCGAATCTTGGTTTGGCAAGTCGAGCTGCTGGCTCTAGCTCAGGAAAGCGAGCGGCTGAACGCGATTATGGTAGAGATCGCAACAAGAGGCATAAGGATAGAAAGCCGCATTATGATGCTAGACGTGGGGGTGGTAACCCTGGTAGAGGTCAGCAAGGACCTAATGCTGTTCTGAGGACTCCTGAATGTAATCATTGTGGAAGAAGACATGGCGGCGAGTGTTGGGGTAACCATGGGACATGATAGAGTTGTGGGAATCGAGGGTATTTGAAGAAGGATTGTCCTCAGCCGCAGAGAGAGGGACAGGCTCCGGTGTGAGCAGTAGAGCCACAGAGAGGTCGTGGGCGCGGCCATGGTAATTTTCAGCGCAAGAATGGTGGTGGCAGGAACGTAGCACATATTTTTGTCGTTAAACCTGAGGGTGGTGGTCAGGCTCGAGTGTATGCTCATCGTGAGGGAAGGAATGATACGGATGTGATCGCAGGTACCTTTACTTTGCAATCCTTTTCATTACTTTCTTTGATTGATTCTGGATCTACACATTCGTACATTTTGCGTGAACATGCTCAAATGCTTGGTTTACCTGTTGAGTCTTTGGATGTTGGTATGCGTGTGACTAGTTCCTTTGGTGAGACGGTTGTAACAAGGAAGTTGTATAGGAGATGTCCCTTGAAAGTGCAAAATCATGTTTTTCTTGTTGATCTCATGGCGTTGCCATTGTATGGCTTTGATGTAATCCTTGGCATGATTTGGCTTGTTGAACATAGAGCCATAGTGGATTTCGAAAGCAAGCGAGTTTCGCTGAAACTTGCAGATGATTATGAGGTGGTGGTAGTGGGCGAGAATGTGAAGTTTCTTGCCAATGTGGTGTCTACATTGGAAGCAAGTCGAATGTTGCGACAAGGTTGCGAGGCTTACCTAGCCTTTGTGATGAATCCTAGTTCAAAGGAGTTGCGAGTTCAGGATATAAGGACTGTATGTGAGTTCCCTTGAGTGTTTCCAGAGGAATTACCCAGATTTCCGCCTAGTAGAGAGGTGGAGTTTGGGATTGAGTTGTATGAGAACACAACTCTGGTGTCCATTGCTCCCTATCGCATGTCAACCAAATAGCTGAAGGTGTTGAAGACGCAACTTCAGGAGTTGCTTGACCGTGGTTTCATTCGGCCTAGTGTGTCACCTTGGGGTTCACCGGTCTTGTTTGTGAAGAAGAAGGATGGCACGATGAGAATGTGCATCGATTATCGTCAGCTGAACAAGTTCACCGTCAAAAGTAGGTATCCTTTGCCGAGGATTGATGATCTATTTGATCAGTTTCGAGGAGCGGCTGTGTTTTCAAAGATTGACTTGAGGTCAGGGTACTATCAGCTTAAGGTGAAAGATGTGGATGTGCCGAAAACAGCCTTTAGAACGAGATATGGGCATTATGAGTTATTGTAATGCCGTTTGGTTTGACGAATGCTCCTGCTGCTTTCATGGACATGATGAATAGGGAGTTCCATGAATACTTGGACAAGTTCGTTGTGGTGTTCATCGACGATATCCTTGTGTACTCTCGTACTGAGGAGGAGCATGAAGGTCATTTGAGAATTGTCTTGCAAGCGCTGTTTGAAAATCAGCTTTATGCTAAGTTGAGCAAGTGTGAGTTTTGGCTAAAGGAATTTGTGTTCCTTGGTCATGTGGTTTCAGCCGAAGGGATTCGAGTTGATCCTCAGAAGGTTGAGGCGGTGATGAATTGGAAGCCTCCTAAGTCTGTTCATGAAGTCCATAGTTTCCTTGGGTTGGCAGGATATTACCGGAGGTTTGTGGATGGATTTTCAAAGATTGCTGCTCTTTTAACAAAGTTGTTGCAAAAAGATGTTAAGTATGAGTGGATGGAAGCGAGATATGGGCATTATGAGTTCCTTGTAATGCCGCTTGGTTTGACGAATGCTCATGTTACTTTCATGTACATGATGAATATGGAGTTCCATGAATACTTGGAAAAGTTCGTTGTGGTGTTCATCGACGATATCCTTGTGTACTCTCGTACTAAGGAGGAGCATGAAGGTCATTTGAGAATTGTCTTGCAAGCGCTGCTGGAAAATCAGCTTTATGCTAAGTTGAGCAAGTGTGAGTTTTGGCTAAAGGAAGTTGTGTTCCTTGGTCATGTGGTTTCGGCTGAAGGGATTCGAGTTGATCCTCAGAAGGTTGAGGCGGTGATGAATTGGAAGCCTCCTAAGTCTGTTCATGAAGTCCGTAGTTTCCTTGGGTTGGCAGGATATTACTAGAGGTTTGTGGATGGATTTTTAAAGATTGTTGCTCTATTAACAAAGTTGTTGCAAAAAGATGTTAAGTATGAGTGGACGGAAGCGAGACAGCAAGCTTTTGAGAAGCTTAAGGCATCTTTGACGCAAGCTCCTATCTTGGTACAGCCTGAATCAGGAAAAGAGTTTGTGGTGTATAGTGACGCATCCTACGTTGGTTTAGGGTGTGTGCTAATGCAAGAGGGTAAGATGGTGGCTTACGCATCGCGACAGTTGAAGGTGCATGAGCGCAATTATCCTACGCATGATATTGAGTTAGCTGCGGTGGTTTTTGCTTTGTAAATCTGGAGACATTATCTTTATTGTGAGAAGTGTATTGTGTACACGGATCACAAGAGTTTGAAGTATCTGATGTCTCAGAAAGAGTTGAATCTTAGGCAACGGCGATGGGTGGAGTTGCTTAAGGATTACGATCTAACGATCGAGTATCACCCGAGAAAGGCTAATGTGGTGGTTGACACCTTGAACAAGAAAGTGGCAATGGAGTTAAGGGCGATGTTTGCTAGCTTCAGCATTTCGCGAGATGGAGGTCTTGTTGCTGAATTGCAAGTGAAACCATCTCTTGTTCATTTGATAAAGGATAAGCAGTTGTTGGATGATTCTTTGGTGCCACATGTTCAGGATATTGCTGAGGATAGACCATTGGATTTTTGTTTTAATGATGATGGAGTTCAATGCTTTGGAAGTCGGATGGTAGTGCCAAATGATGTAGAGTTGAGGCGTACTATTCTGACCGAAGCTCATAGCAGTCCTTTTGTTATGCACCCTGGTAGTACAAAGATGTACCGTGATCTGAAGGATGAGTACTATTGGGTGGGTTTGAAGAAAGATGTTGCGGAATATGTGAGCAAGTGCATGGTTTGCCAGTGGGTTAAGGCTGAGCATCAGTTTCCTTCGGGGTTGTTGCAACCGTTGAGGATCCCTGAATGGAAATGGGAAAGGATCACCATGGACTTTGTGTCTGGTTTGCCTTTGACGCCATCAAAGAAGAATTTTGTGTGGGTGATTGTGGATCGCCTTACGAAGTGTGCGCATTTCTTGCCTGTGCATACTACGTATACCTTGGATAAGCTTGCAGAGCTGTACATTGCTGAGATTGTACGTCTGCATGGTGTACCGAAATCTATAGTGTCGAATAGAGATTCGAGGTTTGCGGTAAGGTTTTGGGAGTGTTTACATCAAGCATTGGGTACGCGGCTGAATTTCAGTACTTCTTATCATCCGCAGACGGATGGACAGTCTGAGCGTGTTATCCAAGTGCTTGAGGATATGTTGAGGTGCTGTGTGATTGAGTTTCAAGGCTCTTGGGAGAAGCACTTGCCTTTGGTGGAGTTTACTTATAATAATAGCTTCCAGGAAAGTATTCAAATGGCACCTTATGAAGCCTTGTATGGGAGGAAGTGCATAACTCCTCTTTGCTGGGCTGAAACGAGACAAAAGTTGGTCTCGATGCCGGCTTTGTTGAAAGGAACCACCAAGAAGGTGAAGCTCATCTGTGAGCGGTTGAAGGCAGCCTCTGATCGGCAGAAGTCTTACGCAGATTTGAAGCGTAAGGAGATTGAGTTTGCGGTGGGTGACCGTGTGTTCTTAAAGGTTTCACCTTGGAAGAAGGTGATGAGATTTGGTCGGAAGGGCAAGCTGAGCCCTAGATATATTGGACCGTATGAGGTGATATAATGTGTGGGTCCTGTTGCTTATAAGCTGAGGCTACCGCAAGAGTTAGAGAAGATACATAATGTGTTTCATGTATCCATGCTTCGAAGGTATAGATCGGATCCTTCGCATGTTATGCCCGTGGAGGAAGTTGAGTTGAATCCGGATTAGACCTATGATGAGGAGCCATTGAGATTTTGGATTCGGACAGTAAGGTTCTCCGGGGTAAAACCATTGAGTTGATTAAGGTGTTGTGGAGGCATCGTGGTGTTGAGGAAGCCACATGGGAAAGAAAAGATGACATGAAGAAGCAGTTTCCTTATCTTTTTCCTCCAGGTAAATTTCGAGGATGAAATTTCTTAAGAGGGGAGAGTTGTAACACCCCAAATTTGGGCCTAGATGTTTAGAGTCTGAACCGGATCGGTCTGGAAAACGGTTCGAATCTAAAGTGAGTTTTAGGGAACACCTAGTTCGAGATGCTTTAAAAATATAGAAAAATATCTAAAAATCCTCATTTAATATGTAAAAGAGAATGGTGAAATCAATTTTACAAAATAAGGTTTGGAAATACTACATTTCGGTGTAGTGACCAAATCGCAGTTTTTGCAAAGTTAAGTAGTGACTGTTTTGTAAAGGATTGAAACTTTGAATCTTTAAGGAGCTAATTTTACCAAAATATTTTCATCAGATTTTTCCTTAAATTGGGTGATTTAATTAATGTTTTAATTAAAGAAAATGAAGGTGATTAAATGAGAAAAACCACCTTTGACTTTTCATAACTACTTTTCACAAATTTTCCCTCATTTTGTTTTCTCTCAAATTCCTTTCAACCAAACACTTTCTCTCCAGCAAATTCAATTTGATTTTCACTTCATTTGATGAGATTTCAATCACTCTTTGATTCCTAATCAATTCCTCATCAAATCCACTAGATTTCTACATTAAATTTTCAAGAAAACTTGCAGAAATCAAGGAGGAATCATCCATTAGAGGTAAGCTTCGTCCTTCTCCTCTAATGATCAGTTCTTTACTTAAATTCCCAAGTTATCAATCCTTTATTAATGATTTTTAAGTGGTTTTAATGTTAGAAACAAGAAATTGGCTTAAAACTTAAGATTTTGGAAGAGATCATGAAGATTTTCGTGGTGATTGATTGGGCTCTGTTTTGAGATGGTTTCCTAATGTATTTTGGATGTTAAATGATGTTACAAATGAGGTTTTATCAATCCAATCCCGAATAGGTTTGTTTTTCCTAAGTTTTGCTTGTTAGAATGATGGTTTTGGGGTGATTTTGGTGTTCTATTATAGTTGGGGGTATAAGGACGTGGTTGTGATGGTTTTTTATGTTAATTGATGTTTAGAAATGATTAGAAGTGATGGATTTTGGCTGGGTTTGGTTTTGGAAGAGTTTGGAGGTGTTTTCGGTAGTGTTTGTTAGCCGAAATATGGCTTTTGTGTAGAGCGTGAGTTTAGGTGTGTGGCTGATGATTTCAATGCATGATGATGCATTAATCCTCTGCTCTTATGTGTTTAAAATAGGAGAGACATCTTCGGACACCTTTGGAGTTGATCTGGAAGCTTATATAGCGTTTCAGCGAGCAAGCGAAACGTAATCGGTGAGTGCGTATGGTTTTAGAAGTCCTTGAGGGACAAAGAAACAAGGTTTGGGGATTTAGGAAAGGTTTGAAACACCTTCCTAAGTCCGAAAGTATGTATCGGCTAGATTGCTCTCTTGAATGTGGTGATTGCCCCTAAAATGCTTAAACATGCTCATGGTTTTAGATTAATAAATTCCTATTGTTTTATGCATGAATTATAGCATGAGATGATGCTTGAAATGATTTCATAAAGTAACATGTTGCATAGTTGAGATTTGAGCTTTTATGTTAAAGCATAGCAAATGTTATGATTTTGAAATGAGACGAGAATGGTTGAGATTTAATGCATGAAAAACAGTAGGTGAGATGATGATTTGACATAATATATTGATCGATCAATAGGATGAGGGTGCACTATAAACTAAAAATTCGTACGTGCTCTTTGGTTAAGCCAAAGGGAGAGAACCGATGATGGGCATTCCATCGGGTACGACTTGGTGAAATACCCAAGCTTTGCGGCGATGAGAGATTCCGCCATGTGAGTACGGTGATATGAGATTCCACCGGAAACTATGTTGCTAGACGAGTGAGAACGGTGATGAGAGATGCCACCGGAAGTGTCTAGTGTGATGTCCGCATATACGTGTTGGAGTATGCCCAAAGACCAATCATATGATGATTGAATAGACATACTATTTTACTAGATTTATCAAGTAATGACATTGCCGTTATTATCATTTGGTATGTTTCTGTGCATCAAACTAACCATTGGATAATAATGTCCATACAATAATACGATTATTGTTAAATAGGATCCTTAGTCGAATATTATTACGGGTATGGACAGTGATAATATATAAAGACTAATATATGTGGTTGATGACAAGCGTTGTCATTGACATAGAGATGTCAAAATCAACACATAAGTATTTGTTAGAGAACAACATACTGAATTGACCCGCTATGAGCATGTTTCTTGGGTAATTATGTGAGAGTCACAACATTGCTCATGATAAACATATGTATAATCCTCAGACTTGAGATCAACATGATTTCAACATAAAGATATACGTATTTTGACATAGTCAAACGTGTGTCGTAACTGACTACATTATAAAGACTGATGATTGGATACGCGATGACCTATGTAGTGGAATATGGTTGATCAAGAAAGGATTTGTCCCTCCTACATAATGGAAGAAATATCTTCGGCCACTTGATTGAGTGAGATTAGAAAATGCATGGCCATGCTCGAATATTATGATATGAGATATCATAGAGATTCGTTTATCATAATCTACTCAAAACATCAAGAAACACTAGATGGACAACGCAAGTGTGACTAACCCATGACTTGTGTTCATCTAAGATATAAAGGACAAAAGGATGAAATACATAAAGAAAGTTTATTCAGGAATTAGGAAAGTCAAACCCTGACTTCATGCAACTTAGGTAGCAATGATGTATTGCTAGATGCCACTCATTGTTTGTAAAATTAGAACAGTTCTAATTTTTGCTGCTAACGTTGCATGAACCTACAAGGGTCACACCCTTCGAATGAAACAAACAAAAAAAATTGGAAACCATACTCCCTATTTTAGGGAGGTTGTCGAAAATCCCCTATGGGATAGGGGAAATCGGCAACTCCCTTAAATGGGAATAATATTGGATAAATATTGTATTTATCAAATATTATTTAGAGTTTGGAAAATATTTAGTGACTTAAATATTATAGAATAAGATTCTAGAAATTTAAATATATATTTGGAATTTATATAATGTATACTTAATTCCAAATTTATGTAGAATTAGATTCTACATAATTAAAAAATATATATATTTAAATATATTTAAATCCAAGTAAAGATAGAATGAGATTCTATATAATAAAAATATATATATTTTGATTAAATATAATGTATATTTAAATCCATGTTTTATAAAGAATAAGATTCTACATAATTAAATATATATATTTCATTTAATATTATTAAATATAATGTATATTTAATATAAATCAATTTCAAGTAGAATTAGATTCTATGAATTTTGGTTGAACTTGGATTTAAGGTATTCAACTAGAATTAAGTCTCTGAATATTATTTAAAGGGACAAGGGCTAGCAACCAAATCATCCCTATTCCTCCTTGCAAATTTCGACATATCCCTGGGAATTCCCCTCTGGAATTTTCGACAAGTCCCAGATTTCTTCTGAGAAGCTGTTCGATAATTTTCTGGTGTTCCTCTTGCCCCCTGGCAAATTCCTGGCGATTTCCTAGTTCGAATCCAAGTCCCGGTAGAACCCCTGGTCGATTTCAGACTCCCTCAGGAATCCCTGGAGGGATTTCGACTTCTCCCTGGAAGGTGTTCAAACCTGTCAAAATTTACCCCTAAGTGTTAGGGAGGCGGAAACTTTGTTCGTTTTGTTCGAGTGGACTCCGTAGAGGTCGTTGCGAACCTGTGACGATTCCGATTTTACTTGACGTGGTTATTCCGACATACCGTCGGTTTTCCAGTTTCCAGAGTTTTAAAAAGGTAACTCTTCATCTTTTCACCCCGGATTCATTCCTGTACATGGATCCTGGCTGGATTACGTCGGATTAATTTTTCCGCTGCGCCACGGGGCGTGCCGACGTGACCCAACAGTGGTATCAGAGCCACTTGTATTATACAAATTCAGACTTAAATTCTTGGGTGATGTTTATGTATGAGATGCATGCCGTTTGATTCGATTTAGATATTTATCGTTTATCGTATCACACCTAATAAAGACTTATTTCGATTATCACTAAATGATTAAGAATTAATCATAACTATGTTGGGTTGCTTCAATGTTAAATGTTAACATGTTGAGACTAATAGTTAGTCTAGAGAACAAGTAGTTGTTCGTAGTTTCATAGATTTATGAAATCTCTGAAAGGGCTTCTAATTTGATAAAAGTTATCAAACTATCTTTCTCGGTGAATCCATAAGAGTTATGGTTAGACGTTATGAAAAATGCATGTCTAGGATTGGCATCATCAAAGACCTGGTACTTAAGTGTGCCTAGTGCGCCACCTCTCTTTCATGTTGACCTACCTGGTGCATTTTTTCGTTAACGCAAATGGTTTATGAAACCTCGTGATCCTTCTTTGGCCCATTAACCGCAACATAGGGATAATCAGTTTAAAACTCCGTAAACACGTCGTTACTTTGTTCGCACGATGTTTGAAATGCATGTTAGATTGCACGGTGTTTGTTTTGCATGGTTATAGCCCATAGCCTTTATAGTTTTGGTTTTTAGAAATACGGCCTGCGTGTCGTGCCTTTCTCTATCTTTTATTGTACTTCTCTTCTCATCTCACTCCCTCGCATGTAACGCGAGTTTCTGAAAATTGTAAATATTCATGGAGATAAAGCAAGAACCAAGGTAGCAGCATGGTGGGCCTTCCCTGGTGGACCGGGCGTTTCAGAAGCAGATTCTATCTTCAGTAGAATGGTCCTCCCATTGGCTTGGGACGGGTCGCCTTAGGTTAAGAAGGGCTATAATCATTGCATATATATTTACCGCTTATATTTACCTTGTATGTGATGCAATGGATGTTTTATAAGCATGATTAAACATAGTTCTATTGATAGGATCAATGTTAAAATGATGAGATAATTAAGTAAATCCCTCACTATAATTCTAAGTTTGTTTTAACCATCCAATATTTACCATCGTTAAAGCTTCGATCGATATAATGCGAGCTTTGCCAAAGCAATGTCACATTTATCTATCTTAGTTAAACGCGAAGAATAAGCTAGTGATATTCGCCGGTTGAGATATTGGTATTGACTTAGCTGGGTTGTTCTAATAGGATTAGAAAACCTAGTGGTTAAAAGTTTTGGATAATCATAAGATGATTTAAAGAACAAGAGTTGTTCGCCAAAAGATGAGGAATTATAAGAGATGTAATTAGTAAGGTGTTACTTACCTAAATAACCATTTCCTAAAAGACTGGCCAAAGCTGATTTAGGAATTGTGAAATACGGATCCTCACTCACTAGAAAAACTATTGAAACGTTTTTCCGAAATTAAAACTAGACGTTTTTTTAATTTTGAAGAAAATAGTGGGAGTAAATTTATAGTAAAGACATATCTATGAATTTTAAAATTTAGTAAACCTTATGTAGCATATTTTATTTGTTGTAGAATTAATGGGAAATAATACTCTATCTCTGCGATCTATCCTTGAGAAGGATAAGCTCAATGGAATAAACTTCCTTGACTGGTTCCGCAATTTGAGAATTGTTCCTAAACAGGAAAAAAAGGAATATGTCATTGAAGAACTTGTTCCTGATGAACCGGTTGCCACTGCTTCCAGAGCTGACAAAGACAAGTTTAAGAAACACATGGACGACATGCTGGATGTCGGTTGTCTTATGCTTGCCTCCATGACCCCTGAGCTTCAGAAGCAACATGAGGACATGGTAGCTTATGATATGATTCAAAATCTCAAGGAGATTTATGAAGGGCAAGCTCGTCAAGAGAGGTACGAGACCTCTAAAGCTTTGTTTCAATGCAAGATGAGTGAGGGGTCTCCCGTAGGAGCTCACGTCATCAAAAATGATGGGCTACATCCAAACATTGGAGAAGCTCGGCTTTCCGCTGAAAGACGAATTAGCTACTAATGTCATCCTGCAATCGTTGCCGGATAGTTTCAATCAGTTCGTCCTTAATTTCAATATGAATGAAATTAACAAGACGCTGCCACAGTTGCTCGGCATGTTGAGAACTGCTGAAATCAACCTGAAGAAGGTAGGACCTAAACTTGTTCTGATGGTCCGCAAGGGCAAGAAGAAAGGTAAATCGGCAGCAAAGTCTAAAGGTGATGGTAAGACAAAAATCGATGGAAATGAGGCATTGAAACCTAAGAAGGGAATCAAGAAGGATGGAAAATGTTTCCATTGCGGCAATACCGGACATTGGAAGAGAAACTGCCCCACACACCTACAAGAAGTCAAGAAAGCAAAAACGAGTGAGGCATCAACCTCAGAGGCTTCTAAAGAGAATGCATCAGAATAGACATGGACCTGCGAATGGAAATAAAGCAAGAGTTTCTACATCATCCAATAGGACATGTGTTTTTGCTTAAATAGATTTATTTTAGTTTTTAAGATTATTATTTTGTGCCTAAGTTTTAGTTATCTTGTAAGGACAATATATTTTAATTTTTGAGATTATTTAAATAAATGTTATTCTTTTAATCTCTTATGGCACAACGAATCAATTATCTTTAAACTAATCAAATCAATAATATTTATGAGATAAATAAAACAAATAACTAATCTCAAACTCATAAAAAGTATTAAGGTAATTTGATGAGATCAAATTCAAGAATATTTAAAGTTTGATGAACTTTCAAAGAATATGAGATTGTCCCATAATTAAATCCCACAAATGGAACGAAAAGTCTTTGAAAGAGAATCAAATATGTTAGACATGTTTTGATTCAGAACAAGTCATTTTCGACTTCTTTACACACTAGAAAAATAACTCTCATACTTAATCGTGTTTTCTTCCGACACGTCATATAAGATATGGACTAAGAATTGTTCTAGAATACCTTTGAAGTTTTAAGGTTACTTACATGTTAAAATGTTTACAAAGTTCGAACCTTAAAAACTCCATTTGTTGTTTATCCTAACGAGAACAAAGCGTTTGTTTCTCAAACGAGAGTTTATCTTGAAAGAGATTAATTCTCACAAAGGGATATTATTTCTTCAACTTTAACGAGAACAAAATATTTGTTGCTCAAACGATAGTTTATCTCGAAAGAGAATACTTATCACTAAGGGATTTCATTTTTCAACGAGAACAAAGTGTTTGTTGCTCAAACGAGAGTTTCTCTTTAAAGAGATTACCCCGCACAAAATAAAAAATGGAATTTGGAATGTGAATAAATTTTAGACAACAAATTTATGAACTAAAGATTGAGAATGTTCCACAAATGATCAAGGAACATTGGAACAAAACACAACCATTGTTTTCAAAATTCGAGAAATGGCTAAGAGTCATGAGATATGAGATGGAATCATGTCTAAAACCAAGTATAGACTTTGGTTACCTAAAAGGGTAAAACCTAAGAGGTATGGATGAGTTTTTCAAAAAGGAAAAACCGACATGGATGATAAAACATACAAAGGATGATTCGTCGCTAAAAGTTTTCAACAAACTTCATAGTATAGACTATGATAAAGCATCTTCCTTGTAGCTATGTTTAATCCATCTGAATCTCACTTGCAAGTAGTTACATTCGATGATTATGGAATCAAATAAAGGAATGTCAAAACCACTTTCATAAGGGAAAACTTGAAACAGATGTGTACATGACACATCCAGAAGGTTTTTGTCACTCCAGTAAACACTTGGAAGGTATGTAAGCTACAAAGGTCTATCCGTAGACTAAGGCAAGCTTCTCGAAGTTGGGATATTCGTTTCAGAAGATACAATCAAAAGGTTTGGTTTATCTAGAAACAAAGGGGGTCTTGTTTTCAAAAGAGCTAGTGGGAGCGTTGTTACTTTCCTAAGTATTGTATGTAGATGACATACTCATCAAAAAGAACTAAAGATCGCAATCCGTTTTGCATTAATAAAAGATATTGCGAGTTAGCAACATGAGACAATATCTAACTCTACAACATAGGTTGAATGTATTACAGTCGACATAGCAATAAAGAAGGATGTTTGGATCTAAAGGGTTCACTTCTGAACTAAGGGTTGTTCCCAACATATTAGATGCTACATAACCCTGTTATGATGGAACCTTTGCATAAGCAAATAAAACCCAGATCTCATCAATAAATCCAAACATATTCTAAAGTACTTACATCTTGGAGATGTGAAAGTATGCAACATATGCACAAAGTTGATAACTTTGTAAACTCCCTGATAAAGCTTTTAACACAGCATAAGCAAGTCAGTTACACTAAGCCATATCGTATTAGATACGAGAATGATTGGTCTTAGTGCTAGTGGGAGATTGTTGGAGTATGCCCAAAGACCAATCATATGATGATTGAATAGACATACTATTTTACTAGATTTATCAAGTAATGGCATTGCCGTTATTATCATTTGATATGTTTATGTGCATCAAACTAACCATTGGATAATAATTTCCATACAATAATATGATTATTGTTAAATAGGATCCTTAGTCGAATATTATTACGGGTATGGACAATGATAATATATAAAGACTAATATATGTGGTTGATGACAAGCGTTGTCATTGACATAGAGATGTCAAAATCAACACATAAGTATTTGTTAGAGAACAACATACTGGATTGACCCGTTATGAGCATGTTTCATGGGTAATTATGTGACAGTCACAACATTGCTCATGATAAACATATGTATAATCCTCAGACTTGAGATCAACATGATTTCAACATAAAGATATACGTATTTTGACATAGTCAAACGTGTGTCGTAACTGACTACATTATAAAGACTGATGATTGCATACGTGATGACCTATGTAGTGGAATATGGTTGGTCAAGAAAGGATTTGTCCCTCCTACACAATGGGAGAAATATCTTCAGCCACTTGATTGAGTGAGATTAGAAAATGCATGGCCATGCTCGAATATTATGATATGAGATATCATATAGATTCGTTTATCATAATCTACTCAAGACATCAAGAAACACCAGATGGACAACGCAAGTGTGACTAACCCATGACTTGTGTTCATCTAAGATATAAAGGACAAAAGCATGAAATACATAAAGGAAATTTATTCAGGAATTAGGAAAGTCAAACCATGACTTCATGCAACTTAGGTAGCAATGATGTATTGCTAGATGTCACTCATTGTTTGTAAAATTAGAACAGTTCTAATTTTGCTGCTAACACTGCATGAACCTACAAGGGTCACACCCTTCGAATGAAACGAACAAAAAAAATTGGAAACCATACTCCCTATTTTAGGGAGGTTGCCGAAAATCCCTTATGGGATAGGGGAAATCGGCAACTCCCTTAAATGGGAATAATATTGGATAAACATTGTATTTATCAAATATTATTTAGAGTATGAAAAATATTTAGAGACTTAAATACTATAGAATAAGATTCTAGAAATTTAAATATATATTTGGAATTTATATAATGTATATTTAATTCCAAGCTTATGTAGAATTAGATTCTACATAATTAAAAATATATATATTTAAATATATTTAAATCCAAGTAAAGATAGAATGAGATTCTATATAATAAAAATATATATATTTGGATTAAATATAATGTATATTTAAATCCATGTTTTATGTAGAATAAGATTCTACATAATTAAATATATACATTTCATTTAATATTATTAAATATAATGTATATTTAATATAAACCAATTTCAAGTAGAATTAGATTCTATGAATTTTGGTTGAACTTGGATTTAAGGTATTCAACTAGAATTAAGTCTCTGAATACTATTTAAAGGGACAAGGGCTAGCAACCAAATAATCCATATTCCTCCTTGCAAATTTCGACATATCCCTGTGAATTCCCCTCTGGAATTTTCGGCAAGTCCCAGATTTCTTCTGAGAAGCTGTTCGATAATTTTCTGGTGTTCCTCTTGCCCCCTGGAAAATTCCTGGCGATTTCCTAGTTCGAATCCAAGTCCCGGTAGAACCCCTGGTCGATTTCAGACTCCCCCAGGAATCCCTGGAGGGATTTCGACTTCTCCCTGGAAGGTGTTCAAACCTGTTAAAATTTATCCCTAAGTGTTAGGAAGGCGGAAACTTTGTTCGTTTTGTTCGGGTGGACTCCGTAGAGGTCGTTGCGAACCTGTGACGATTCCGGTTTTACTTGATGTGGTTATTCCGACATACCGTCGGTTTTCCAATTTCCAGAGTTTTAAAAAGGTAACTCTTCATCTTTTCACCCCGGATTCGTTCCTGTACATGGATCCTGGCTGTATTATGTCGGATTAGTTTTTCCGCTGCGCCACGGGGCGTGCCGACGTGACCAAACAATCCGTGTATTAAAGAGATGTGAAATGCCAATATAAAATATGTTATGGTTTTTGATTCACATGTACCTTTGATGAAATGGTTTATGCTATGTGAAATGCATATGTGACATGTTTATGAAATGCTTTAGAGTACAAGCAGGAGTATGGCTTTGCCATGAGTTTTGCATTGGTTTAAATGTATGAGATAGAATGATGGTACATGTGTTTTCAATGAGAAATTGCTTTGAAAGGTTTCCAAGCATGAGATAGAATGAGCATGTGGTTTAAAAGCTTTTGAGAAAGTGTTTTCAAGATATGCATTATTGTGTTGGTTTTCTTTAGAGCATGCCTCACTAAGCATTTGTGCTTACGCTCTCTTTTTTACCAATAATGCAGATAATTGAGGTGTTTTCGGGCGTCAAGGAAGTTAAGTTCATCAAAGGAAGACCAAGCTCATGTATGGTGAAGTTTTCACACACTTTAGTTTTGATATATTGGAAATGGGAAACCTAGGATTGTATTTGGGAGATATGTTGAACTCCCTAAGGTTGTGGCATGTTTGTGTTAGCTTGCTTGAGTTGTAAATGGCCTTAATTGCTTGATTTGAGGTTGGATTACTTATTTTTTATTGTGACTAGGAAGCATGTCTCTAGACTAATGAGAGTTTGTGTTTGATGCTTTATTTGTGTTTGGATGTCCCAAATATGTTCCTCGCATGTATGATGAGTTGCTGGTATGATTTTGGAGTCTTTGGGGCATGTTTAAGTAGATTAGTGAGTGAAAAACTAGCATTTACTGCTGTTTCTGGGCAGGGTGTATCGAAACACCCTATGGTGTTTCGGAACGGGAGCCTGAAATGGCCTTGGCGTTTCGAAACGTAAGGGGTCGTTTCGATACATTTTGGCTACTGGAATGTCGTGTTCCGGAACTGGTCTCGGAACATACCCGCGTACCGAAACGGTCAACACCGTTTCGATACAGCGTTTCGGTACGGTAGGTAGGCGTTCCGAAACGGGTTACCATTGGACACAGATTTGAATTGTTTTGATGTTTGCATGTTTTACATTTTAGTCCTAAATGTTGTGATTGCAATTGCTTGAGCTTGAGATGTCTTTTTAAGATGAAATTTGGTAGAGAGGCATGTAACATGATTAATTTCATAATGATCATCCTAAAAACATTAAAGTCCCTCTAATTTACAAAAATTACTTTTTGGTCCCTAAACTTGTATTAAGTGTAATTAAGTCCCTATATGTTATCCGATCGTTGTGCCTTTCTCAATCATGATTCGTGAGTACTCACTTAGGGTTAACATGCATCTAGACAAGATTAAAATAAAAAAGGGTTGTTAATCAAGGTTGACTTTCGGGTTTACTTTGGTTTTCCCCGTGTAATATTCGTAGTTCGGGTCAAGCGTCTAGGTCGGGCTAAGGGGGTTACATTTGACTGTTAATCGGAGTCAGCTTTTACGAGTTGGCTTCAGTTTTCCCCGTGTAATCACCTTGGTTCGGGTCAACCGTCTATTCTGGGCTTAGGGGGTTATAATCAAGATGAACGTGATACAACCCTCAGAGGAAGGAAAGGGAAGCCTGGATGCAAGAGCTGCCAAAATCAGCGTGGAAACAGGCCAGGGCAGCAGCTGCCACGACAGGCCTTGGGGCAGACTTAAGGACGAAATCACACAACATCTGAAGGAACAGGAGGACCCCCAGGAGGGAAGAAAAAGTAAAACCACCTCAGGAAGTGGTTATGTATGGGAGATGCACCCAAATACACTCCCAACATAACTTACATTTTTATTTTTATGCATTAGGATTAGAATTTATTTTTATTTTAGGATTAGATTAGTCTCGGAATTTGCTTTTTCAAAAATTATTTAATTATTTTTATTACCATTTTTATTTAGGAACACAAGAGCAGGATTAAGAAGGAAGCCCAGCAAAAAGCCCACCCACCATCCTGCCGAGACAGCAGCCAACGCAGCAACGCGTAACGGCCAGTTGGCAGCCAACGACTCTGAAAATAACGGGCAGAAAAATTCGTAACATGCGCAAGAAAATCGGACCGTTGAGCATCCAATGCCGCCCCGACACTTCTCGGTAGCCCCTATATATACACCACTCACTCACTTCATTTTACTTTACTTTCACCTTTTTGCTATCTTCTATCTGATTCCCCTACTCTCTCTCATAACTTTTCTTTCTAGTTTCAGTTAAGTACAATCGTTCACATGGCATCAACATCAACCAAAAAAACCCATCTATAAGAGATTTTGCTACAAGGAGGACGAGAACAGATACAGAAATAAGTTCTCCAAGCAGGCAGTATGGGAGGAGCAAGGCTTCCATTACACGCGAGAAATGGGAGATCATGGTCTAGAGCCCACCTTGTTCCGGACCATCCACTACAAGGGATGGGAGATGTTCGCTCAGGAGCCAGAGATAGCGAACATCACTATAGTCAGGGAATTCTACTCCCATCAGCCCTGCCCGGAGAAACCATTTGTCTATGTCCGCGAGGAGCCGATCAAACTAAATGTTGTTGTCATCAACAGGTATTATGGCCTTGATATGGACGACAACCCTTACGAGGAGTGGAGGTAGTCACCGACGGGTGCCGAATATGAGAAAATCAAGGCCAAACTCTGCAAGCCCAACACGCCATGGCTGGGCGGCAAACATGTGGGATTTGTCCAGCACCGCCATCTGCGGCCTGAGGCCATGCTATGGAACACGTTTGTAAAAAGGCATATGCTGCCCACATCCCACAACTCAACCATTTATCGGCCGCGCCTTGCCTTAATTCACAGTATCCTGATGAACCAGCCGATAAACATAGGGGAAATTATGTGCACATATATCCACAACTGCTTCAAAAAGAAGAAAGGCAGGTTGTACTTCTCGTCCCTCATTACATGTCTCTGCACCAACTTCGATGTCCCAGTAGAGCCCACAGATGAGCTAATGATGGCCAAAGAGGGCGGTACCAAAAAGTTCCGCATTCAGATGATGCAGGATGCTGAGAAAGAGCAAGCAACGCCCAGTCAGCATTTTGCCACACAACTTGAAACTCCAGCCGCCCTCGGCAGTACTGAAGCTGCCCCAGACAAAGAAGTCCTCCCACTGCTGCACACCTTTCTAGACAGCACAAAGCGCATCGAGCAACAGTAGTTGGCCATCATGAACTATGTAGGGGAGGCCCAAGAAGCCCTTGTGGCTTACTTTCTGCAGAAATTCCCCGGTGATGTAGAGTTTGCAGCAGCAGCCCAAGCACAAAGAGATCCACCAGCCGCCGCTACCCGCTAGACTGACCACCAGGTGCCCTCTCCTACGCATTCTCCGAATTACTCAGCCGCCACCTCATCCAACACAGTGGCAGACTCGCCTAAGAGGCACCAGCAGCATCTCTCCCCTGCTTGCACAGCAAACACAGTGGCAGACACCTCCTCATCAGAGGAGATTGAGCAGCTACCGTCGGAGCAAGAAACAACAGTGGTAGCAGCAACAGTAGCCATCCCAATGGCATTCATCCCTTTGGCAGCACCCATGGAGAAAGGAACCAGGAAGAGGAAGAGGGATATAACAGCTTCCATTGTGTCGGATGCGGTGGTGGCTGAGTAAGATGGGTAGTGCGTCGGAAAGGGCTGCTGGCGGTGGGAAGTGGTAGGGCGGGCAGCGGCGACGGATGGAGTTCCTTGTGCTGGGGCTGCTGCTGCGAGTTCTACATGAGATGGATGTAGGATGGGTCCCTCATCAGGGAATTTCTGCAGGAGATAAGCCATAAAGGCTTCTTGGACCTCCCCCACGAATTTCATGAAGGCCAGCTATTGCTGCTCGATTCGCTTTGTGCTATCGATAAGGGTGTTTAGCACTGTGAGGACTTCGTTGTCTAGGGCAGCTTCTGTACAGCCGGGGGCGGCTTGAGTGTCAGGCTGTGCGGCAGTAGGCTGGCTGGGCGTTATGGGCTCTGTCTCTAGGGCTTGCATCATCTGCAGGCGGACTTTTCTTGTCCACCCTTCTTTGGCAGTCGTCAACTCATCTTTAGGGTCTGCCAGAACACCAAAGTTGGTGCAAAGGCCTTTGATGAGGAACGAGAAGTACAACCTTCCCTTCGTCTTTCTAAAGCAATTGTGGATCTCCGTGCATATGGTTTCTCCAACGTTTATTGGTCGGTTCATCAAAATGCTATGAATTAGGGCGAGGTGAGGCTGATCGACGGTAGAGTTGTGGGAGGTGGGTAGCAAGCGCCTCTTTACAAATGTGTTCCACAACATTGCCTCAGGCAGCATGTGTCGGCGTTGTATAGATCCTACATGCTTTCTTGCTAACCACGACGTGTTGGCCTTGCAGAGTTTGGCCTTGATTTTCTCATAGTCGGTAGCCGTTAGTGACTGCCTCCACTCCTTGTAAGAGTTGTCGTGCATATCTAGGCCATAGAAGTTGTTGATTACCGCAACATTTAGCTTGACAGGCTCCCCCCGGACATAGACAAATGGCTGCCCTGGTCGGGGGTGATGGGCGTAGAATTCTCTGACCAAAGTAACATTGGCCATCTCTTGCTGCCGAGCGAACATCTCCCATCCTTTGCTGTGGATGGTTTCGAGCAGGGCAGGTTCTATGCCAAGGTCTACCGTTTTCTTTGTGTAATGGAAACCTTGCTCCTCCCATATTGTCTGCTTAGAGAACTGGTCTCTGTATATTTTCTCGTCTGCCCTGGAGCAAAATCTTTTGTAGGTGGGTTTGGGCTGTGATGCGGATGCCATTTGAGACGATTGTAAGTAACTGAAACGTGAAAGAAAAATAATTAGAGAGCGGTGGATACAAGAAATAGATAGTAAGGAGGTGAAAGTAAAATAAATGAATGAAGTGAGGAGGGTTTAAATAGAGGTTGTCGAGAGGTGCCGTGACGACATTAAATGTCCAACGGTCCTGTTGTCTCACGCACGTTACGAGATTTCTACATGTTATTTTCAGAGCTATTGGCAGCTAGCCATTAGCAGTCAAGTAGCCGTTACGCGGTGCTGCGCTGGGCTGCCCTGGGCTGTCTCGGCGGGATGGTGGGTGGGCTCCTTGCTGGGCCTCCTTCTTGATCCTACTCTTTTATTCCTAAACCTGAAATGAAAATAAAAATAAAAGTAATTAAATAACTTTTGAAAAATAAAAATATGAAAACTAATCTAATCCTAAAAAATAAACTCTAATCCTAATGCATAAAAATAAAGAAATAAATAAAAATAATAATTAAGTTATGTTGGGAGTGCATTTGGGTGCATCTCCTAGACATAACCACTTCCTGAGGTAATTTGTCTTGTCTTTCCCTTGTAGGGGGTCCTCTTGTTCCTTCAGGTGTTGCGCTACGTATTTTTGCTTTCCCTTTGGTCTGTCGCGACAGCTGCTGCCCCGGCCTGTCTCTATGTTGATTTTTGTAGCTCTTGCATCTGGGCATCCTTTTTCTTTTTCTGAGGGTTGTAGCACATTCAACTTGATACTCTGGTCATCTACCCTTATGGTCAACTCCCCATGCTCCACATCTATTAACGTTTTGCCCGTGGCCAAGAATTGTCACCAAAGGATGATAGGAGCATTTTCATCAGCCTCACAATCTAAGATGAGGAAATCAGCTGGAAGAATCAGGTTGACCACCTTTACTAGGATGACTTCAATTTTACCCTCCGGTTGTAGAAACGAATAATCGGCAAGTTTTAGCATGATGGAGGTAGGTTTGGCAAGCCCAATTCCTAATTTATCGAAGACTGCCTTGGGCATAAGGTTGATGCTAGCTCCCAAGTCGCACAAGGCTTTTGTTTCGTGTTTGCTGCTTATCCTGCATGGGATAACAAAGCTGCCTGAATCTGTTTGCTTGGGCGGCATCTTGTTGTGCAGCATTGTCATGCACTCTTTTGTGACATCCACTGTTTCGAACTCCTCAATCCTCTTCCTTCTAGAAACCATGCCCCTGAGATATTTGGCATAATTGTGCATGTTGTGAATGGCTTCTATTAGAGGTATGTTTACGTGCACCTGTTTCAGAATATCTAGGAATCTTCTGAACTGGTGCTCTTGCTTATGTTGCTTAAGCCTTTGGGGGAAGGGTGCCGGCAGGCGGATGTCGTCTATACGCCCCTTGCATTGGAACTTAATCTGGGGAGGATCATCTGCTTCAGGACCGTAATCTTGTTCAGCTGCTAGAGCGGCTGGTATTGGCACTACCGAGGCAGGTTGTTCCTTCTGTTCTGGCTGCGTTTTTGTTTGTTTCTCCATCCTGGGTTCATCCAACTACTTCCCACTCCTGGTAGATATGGCTTTGCACTGCTCGTAAGTGGGTTTGGCTGTTGCCTCTGAGCTGTTGGATGCTACTCCCATTGTTCGGCTGCTGAAGATCTCTGTGAACTGCCCAAATTGTGTCTCCAGGTTTTTTATAGCAGCCTCCTGGTTGTTCATCTTCATCTCCGTCCTGTCCCTAAAAGAATCGGTTTTATCAATGAATTTATTGGCACAAACAATAAAATCACTAGTTCTAGACATAAAAGTGTGAAGAGTTGCTTCTAGTGAATTATTGTTTTACGGCTGCTGAGCCTGCTATCTGGACAGGTTCTGTTAGTAGCCTCCTTGTAGCTGTTGTGGGTTTGCAGTAGTTTTTGGGTTGCTCCAAGAGAAATTGGGATGGTTTTTCCATCTAGGGTTGTAAGTGTTCTGGGCAGGTCTGTTGTTCCTCTCATATCCTCCCATAAAATTGGCAGGTGCGGTGTAGTCAGAGGAATCATGGTGGCCCCCACACTCATCATAGAACGGCTCCACAACCTTTACCTCATAGACTTTTCCAACAGGTTGCACGATTTTCATGACTAGCTCGGTCAGCGTGTCAAGGCAAGCATTGATAGATTCTGAGGCTTCTACCTCGTTCATAGTGGCTGGCCGCCTAACGCCGTCTCGACGGGCTGTCGGATACTTGTAGTCATTTTTAGCGGCTTGGTTCAGAAGTCGTAGTGCCTCTTTTGGTGGTCTGTCGAGGATGATTCCATTGGCTGATGCATCAATCATCAACCGTGTTGGGTAGTTCACCCTGTTGTAGAATATTGATACTTGCATCCAAGCCGATAGACCATGTAGCGGGCAGTTATTCAGCATCTGTTGGCACCGCTCCCATGCTTCATACATCGGCTCAACATCCCCTTGTCTGAAGGCTGTTATCTCGTTCCGTAGTCTGTCTGTGACATTGGACGGGCTGAAACGGTCCAAGAAGTCCTTACACAGCTCTGTCCAAGTGTTGAACGATCCTCCTAGCTAGTTGTTCAACCACTGTTTTGCCCTATCCCTCAGTGAGTAGGAAAATAATCTCAGCCTCAGGACGTCTTGATGGACCCTGTGTATTTTGAATGCTCTGCAGATGTCCAGAAATCCTCTCAAGTGCTGTCGAGCATCATTTGTGGCAGTCCCTCCAAAGTGCCCTAGTGTGTTGATCATGTTAAACATGACAGGCTTCAGGTCGAAGTGGTCCACCTCAATATTAGATTTTGTCACTATCAGATCGAACCCTCTGAATTCATGTTCCAGATAGTCTCTAGTGGTTCAAACGTTCTGGGGCTGGTTGGGCGAAATAGGGGGTCTTGCATTGGTGGGTCTTGCTGAGCTCTAGGCGGCAAGTTTTGCTGCCCATCCCTGTCATTCGCAGCATCGTTGGGTGGGTCCATGTTTACCTTTGCTTCTTCCTTTTTTCCCTATTTTCGCTAGGGTTACTCTGATCTCCTTCTTGAGCTCTCTTGCCCTTCGTTCGATATCGTCGTAGAAGAGAAGTTCTCCATTTGGATTCGCCCTGGTCATACACTAGCAAAGGAAACCGTAAAATTCTTTTTTTTTGGATTAGAAATAAAAATAAAAAGTAAAGAAAAAGTGCAAAAATTAAAAACGAAATTCCCTGTTACCAATCCCCGGCAACGACGCCAAAAACTTGTAGAGCATTTGGGTGTACTCTATTTATGAGCTCAAGTGCGCACTCTTGTCAAGTTATAGTATATAAGATATCGTCTCCCACAGGGATTGGACAGCTTGGTTCGAATTGTTGTTCCTGCACAAGTAAAGTAAATGCACAAGTAAGGTGATTGTTGAGAAGAAAAATAAACTAAAAACACAAGTAATTAAGGAAGTGATCATATTGATAGAGAGGGCAGGGTTATGATGTTGCTTAGTGTGAAACTGCGTTGAATAGGTCAAGTTGTTTTGCGTTGCCACGATTTGCTGCCTTGGCGGGTAATGGCAGATTGAGGCTGCGACAACTTTCGCTGCCACGGCGAAACTCTGCTCGTGCAACTTCTACTGTCTCGGCAGCTGGAATGGAGAGAAGTCCTGGCAGCAAGTCTTGCAGATACTCCAAGTTCGGTGAAGCAATTCTAAAGTGATCCTTCCTATGTCTAGGCAAGGATTCTGTCACCATGTGATGTAGGCAATACCTAGCAATCTCAACGTAAACCTAACACAGGCAGTCGACGTTTGGTTGCTCCTTTTAGCCGCTGAAATTCTAACTTATGTCTAAGCCGAATTAGTTAACACCTCAACATGATGAGACCGTACTTAATTCTTTCGTTAGTTTGACACTCTCGTGCCCAACAAATGGATTTCCTCAACTAGACTTTTGGAACTATTTGAAGAAGTGAAGAACATGAATTAAGTAAACTTGGAATATTTTATTGCAAAACAAACTTAAAAACGAAAACAACTGTTCTCACAACTAATTACAACATAACCCTAAACCCAAGAGAAGTTTAAAACATGACGGCGGCAAGAAAACCTAAGCTATGTCTAAAGAAAACCTAAGATGATTTGAATTAGAATTACAATGAGTATTTATAGACAATAGCTAGGTCTAGTTCTTCTTGAAGTAGAAATCTTCAAAAGTAGCTTTCCACATTTAATGTGACTTTAAACTCTTACTTCTTTGAGTTGAATGTGGACTTTATCACATTGCCTTGTTCCGAAAGCAATCTCTAGATTTCGCTTCGGCGGCTTTGCCTGCTGCTACAGACGTCGAAAAATTGAGTGGATGGCATCGATAGCATCAGGGTTTTTAGCTCTACAAATCGCACTCCGGTTCTCCAACTCTATAGTTTGCTGTTGTGCGTGGCAAGGTCGGCGGCGGCAGCATTCAGCAGCTACTGTCTTTGGCTGGAATGCATCATTACAGCTCTACGGTTCGCCGCCTCAGCATCGCATTCTCAGCTCCTCTTTCCCTCTATCAGCCTTTAGTACCTAAAACCAAAAATACACTAAAACGGTACCTTTTTATCACCAAATTAAAGATAATCAATACAAGCATGGCAAAGAAATACTGTAAAATTCAATGCATGATCCTAATTATGCCTAAGATGTGCTAAAAAACAGAAATAACATGAGATGGAATGTGCATGAAATATAGAACTTGTGGACACTTTACATGATGCTATATATGGTGATTGTGATATGAATGTGAGCTGTTATATGATGATAGAATGGGCTGGATCTTAATGCTTGTAATGCATGATGGTTGTGACATGCATGTGGTATGCTTTATGCTATGTTGGGGGGAATTGGACTGCCCATTGCCTTATTACTTAGTGAAATGTTTTCAAATTGGATTTGAATTCTTTGATCATTGTTAGAAGATGGCTTGATCTTTTGTTTTATTTTATATTCATGCCTTAATGTTAATAGCACATGGGACCGAGGCGAGAGTTACGTTCTGGGTCGGTTTCTCCTACTGATGGGCAACATAATAAGGAGAATGAGGTTCTGCTTGGTGTAAACTTACCTCCTCCACCACCACCACCACTTGGGGTGAGGAACAAGGGCAACACGGACAGGCTGGCCAGGTGTTGGGAGACTTGACGCCTTTGGTACAGGCGATGACGGGAGCATTCCAGGCTACTGTTGCTGGAGTGCATATGCAAGTGCCTGATGCTGGGCAATTGGGTTTGCCATTGGAGCACTTGAGAAGTTTGGGAGGAGTGGAATATCGAGATTTATCACCCGAGGCATCCGAGGCTTGGATGGCCAGTACGATTCGGATATTGGATCAGATGGGGTGCAATGATGCACGGAAGCTGGGATGTGCAGTGTCGTTGTTGCATGGTGATGCGTATACATGGTGCACGACTGTGACTGCGGCCTTGGAGCTAGAAGAGGTGGATTGGAAATTCTTTCATTCTGCCTTTAAAACGAAGTATCTAGGAGTCAGATACTTAGATGATAAGAAGAGGGTGTTCATGTCTCTAGTGCAAGGGAGCATGACGGTGGCTGAGTACGAGGTCCAGTTCGTACGACTGAGCCAGTATGCTCCGGAGTTGGTGCTAAGTGATAGGCATCGTTGTGATCGCTTCCAGTATGGCCTGGTGCAGGACTTGAAGATGTTCATTCTTGCGTCTAATTACACGAATTTCGATGTGCTGGTGACACGAGCCAAGAATATAGAGTAGAGTTTGGGTTTGTCATCTTGCACGGGTGGATCTAGCTTGGGCAAGAGAGCTGCAGATGCTAGCCCTATTGGTGGGTAGAACAAGAGGAACCGTGACCGTAGATATAAGCCTGTGGCTAGGTGAGGTAACTTTGGGCGAGGTGCACCAGCTCAGGGCAACAGGGCGAGGTTTGAGCAGAATACATGTTAGTCATGCGGTTCGCGTGAGCACTTGAGGCGAGATTCTCCTCGTGTGGCTCGTGAGGTGCAGGCTCCGGTGGCTGGGGCAAATTCTTGTTGGAACTGTGGATCTGTTGATAACATGAGATGTGAGTGTCGCTTGCTAGCGAGAGGTGGTTAGGGTCATGCACCAGTTGTTGCACCGCATCGTGGTCGTGGGTGAGGCCGTGGTAATTTCCAGAGGAGAGAGGATGGGCAGAGAGGTGTGGCTCATGTTGTTGCGGTTCAGCCAGACGGAGGTGGTCCTGCGAGGGTGTATGCACATCACGAGGGACGTAACGACACCGACGTGGTTGCAGGCACCTTTGCCTTGCAATCATTGTCTTTGTTAGCATTGATTGATTCTGGATCTACGGATTCATTCATCTTGAGTGAGCATGCACATTTACTTGATATTCCTGTTGAGATGCTAGAAGTAGGGATGCAAGTAACAAGTTCTTTTGGTGAGACTGTTGTTACAAGAAAACTGTATAGGAGATGTCCTCTATCTGTTCAGGGCCATGTGTTTTGATGTGATTTTTGGAATAGACTGGTTGGTTGAGCATCGAGCTGTGGTAGATTTTGATGTTAAGCGAGTTACCTTTAAACTTGCGATGATTACGAAGTAGTAATCATAGGCGAGAACGTGAAGTTCTTGTCTAATGCAATTTCGGCTCTTGAAGCGAGTCGGATGATGGAGTTGGGTTGTGAAGCTTTCTTAGCGTATGTGATGAATCCTGGTACAAAGGAAGTGCGAGTGCAGGACATACGAACAATATGTGAGTTTCCAGGTGATTTTTGGAGGAGTAGCCTGGGTTGCTACCAAACAGTGAGGTTGAGTTTGGTATTGAGTTGTATGAGAATACGACTCCCGTGTCCATTGCTCCTTATCACATGGCACCTAAAGAGTTGAAGGAGTTGAAGATGCAACTTCAGGAGTTGCTTGACCAAGGGTTCATAAGGACAAGTATTTCACCTTGGGTGTGCCGGTCTTGTTCGTGAAAAAGAAGGATGGTACAATGCGTATGTGCATAGATTATCGACAATTGAACAAGTTGACGATTAAGAACAAGTACCCTTTGCCGATGATTGATGATTTGTTTGACCAGTTTCGTGGTGCTTCAGTGTTTTTGAAGATTGATTTGAGGTTAGGGTATTATCAGTAAAGGTTAAGGATGTGGACGTACCTAAGACAGCTTTTCGGACAAGGTATGGCCATTATGAGTTCTTGGTAATACCTTTTGGGTTGACAAATGCACCGGCTCCATTCATGGATATGATGAATAGGGTGTTCCATGAATTCCTAGATCAGTTCGTGGTAGTGTTTATCGATGATATTCTCGTGTACTCGCGTAACAAGGAGGATCATGATAAGCACTTGAGGATTGTGTTGCAAGTGCTGTTGGAAAACCAGCTTTATGCTAAGTTGAGCAAGTGTGATTTTTGGCTCAAGGAAATTGTTTTACTTGGACATGTGGTGTCAGCCGAAGGTATTCGGGTTGATCCACACAAGGTCGAGGCGGTGATGAGTTGGAAAACACCTAAATCAGTGATGGAGGTGCGAATTTTCCTTGGGTTAGTTGGATATTATCGAAGGTTTGTTGAGGGTTTTTCTAAGATTGCTGCACCTTTGACCAAGTTGTTGCAAAAGAGTGTTCGCTTTGAGTGGACGAATGTTAGGCAACAAGCTTTCGAGAAGCTGAAGGAGGCTTTGACACAAGCTCCTATCTTGATTCAACCTGAATCGGGTAAGGAGTTTGTGGTCTTTTGTGATGCATCATATGTTGGCTTGGGTTACGTGTTGATGCAAGGTGGGAAGGTTGTAGCTTATGCGTCTCGACAATTGAAGGTTCATGAGCGCAACTATCCTACTCATGATCTAGTGCTAGTTGCGGTGGTGTTTGCTTTAAAGATTTGGAGACACTACCTTTATAGTGAGAGGTGTGTGGTTTACACCGACCATAAGAGTTTGAAGTACCTCATGTCTCAAAATGAGTTGAATCTTAGGCAACGAAGGTGGTTGGAGTTGCTTAAGGACTATGATCTGACGATTGAGTATCATCCTGGGAAGGCCAATGTTGTGGCCGATGCTTTGAGTAGGAAGGTAGCTGTTGAGCTGAGAGCGATGTTTGCTCGGTTGTGTTTATCAAGTGATGGTGGGTTAGTAGCCGAGTTACAGGTGAAACCTTCCTTGATTCAGCAAATCAAGGAGAAGCAGTTGCTTGATGATTCGTTGGTGCCTCATGTTCATGATATAGCTTATGGTAATGCAACGAACTTCTGTTTCAATGAGAACAAAGTTCTATGTTTCAAGAGTCGAATAGTTGTGCCGGAAGATGTTGAGTTGAGGCACACTATTTTGACTTAAGCTCATAGCAGTCCTTTTGCTATGCATCCTGGTAGTACTAAGGTGTACCGTGGTTTGAAGGATGAGTACTATTGGGTGGGGTTGAAAAAGGATGTTGCTAATTTTGTGAGCAAGTGTATGGTTTGCCAGCGTGTGAAGGCGGAGCATCAGTTTCCTTCTGGTTTGTTACAACTTTTGAGGATACCAGAGTGGAAATGGGAAAGGATTACGATGGATTTTGTGTCTGGGTTGCCTTTGATACCATCCAAGAAGAACTCCGTATGGGTGATTTTGGATCGTGTTACGAAATGTGCCTAAATCCATAGTGTCAGATAGGGATCCGAGGTTTAAAGCAAGGTTTTGGGAATGTTTACATCAGGCACTGGTACGTGTTTGAATTTCAGCACTTCATATCATCCTAAGACGGATGGACAGTCAGAACGAGTTATACAGGTGCTGGAGGACATGTTGCGATGATGTGTGATTGATTTCCAAGGTTCTTTGAAAAAGCATCTTCCCTTGGTTGAGTTTGCCTATAATAAAAGTTTTCAAGAAAGTATACAAATGGCTCTGTATGAGACTTTGTATGGGAGAAAGTGTAGAACGCCTCTTTGTTGGGCTGAGGCGGGGCAAAAGTTTGTTTCCTTGCCAGATATGCTTAAGGGAACAACTGAGAAAGTGAAACTCGTATGTGAGCGGTTGAAGGCTGCATCGGATCGTCAGAAATCTTACGCGGATCTAAAGCATAGGGAAATTGAGTTTGCGGTTGGAGATCACGTGTTCTAAAGGTATCGCCTTGGAAAAAGGTGATGAGGTTCGAACGTAAGGGTAAGCTTAGTTTGAGGTTTATTGGACCTTATGAGGTTGTGGAGCGAGTTGGTCCTGTGGCTTATCGGTTGAGGTTGCCTCCCGAGTTGGAGAAGATCCATGATGTGTTTCATGTATCTATGTTACGAAGGTATATATCGGATCCATCTCATGTGATGCTATTTGAGAAAATTGAGTTGAATCTGGATTTATCCTATGACGAGGAACCAGTTGGGATTCTTGATTTGAGTAGCAAAGTTCTTGTAACCCCCTCGACCCGGCCTAGCCGATAGACCGAACCAAACGGATCACACGGGGAATATTGAAGTAAACCAGGAAAGTTTACCTCAATAAACGACCTTTTTTTCTTTTATCTCGTCTAGATGCAATTTAGGTTCCTATGTGTGCGAACACAAGCAGCGGATATAAAAACAACACAATCGACTTTCGATTAAGGCAGAAAAAGGTTTAGGGACCATTCTGTAATTTTAATAAACTTTAAGGGCTTTAACCAATTTAAAGTTACCAATCTTCAATTAGATTCATTACATGACTACTGGTGAAATTTCAACTCAAAAAGACATTTACGACTCACTTAATTGCATGTGAGAAAACAGGGACCAAAATGCAAGAAAACAGAATTCAGGACAATTCAAATATAGACCCAACGGTTAAGTGTTTCAGAACAGAGGACCCTGTATCGGAGCGGCCGTTTCAAAACAAGGTTGACCATTTCGATACGTGGGTACGTTTCGAAACCCCAAGAGATGTTTCGGTACGTTGGTTCATAGAGGCAAACTGTTCCGGAACGAGCCTCACTGTTACGAAACACCATGGCCATTACAGGCCACCGTTCCGAAACAAGTAAGGGCGTTCTGAAATGCCTGGGCCTGCAACTTTCCAAAATGCTGGTTTAAATCAAGTTTTAACCTCTGGAACCATCCCGAAACATGCCCCAACACACATACAACATGAATATGCATCAATGACAACCAACACGAAGCACAAGCTACATCATTGCATCATTCACACAAGCCATGGAAATAAAGGCATGCTTCCTAGTTGTCAAAAACACCATAAGGCTAAAAACCAATTACAAGCACAAACCAATACACAATGGCCATTTACAAGTCCCAATATGCATCATAAACTTGCTTAAAACCAGAAATCAACAAATCAATAACATTCAATGCATCAGACACCCCCATTGCCCTTATTACACTAGTTCAAGTATGCAACAAACTTTTAGCAAAATGTCTTGGTGTGGTTCCTCAAAGACGCTGCCTCCAAAGTCTAATTATCTGCATTGATGAAACAAAAAGAGCATAAGCATACAAGTTTAGTGTGGATTGCTCAAACCGCAAACATCATCAATGCACAAAATCGTTTTTCACTCTTTTCAAAACCATCATGCCTTTCTTAGAAAACCATGCATTTTAACGCTAAAACCATTATTTAAAACATCATGTCACATGATCAAATAAAAATCAGCAATTAAACCATTGCTTCTCATTTACCAAGCCTTCCAAGCATAAACACCTTGATGCTAAGCTTAAACCAAAACATGCATTTCTCAAACCATGTATTAGCAACAATTTCCACATCATACAAATCCATTATATTGGCTCCCAAGTGATAACAACTAACTCAAAATCAAAGTATCGGATACATGGATTACCAAGGGTTGTCCCACACCCTTCATACACTTTACCGGTATCTCAAGGCTCACACACGAGAGCGACCCTCTATCGTTGTGACACCCGTGGTGGAGTATTCGGTACAATCACAACCCCTCAACACCACTCATCGATAAATGTATAGCCTACTAACGAGAGACAGGACATACACAAGGTTCGCACCCGGGAGCTACCCTCAACCGTTGCAACCATAAAAATCCTCAATCGTTAGGGTACTTGGATTGAGTATTCGGTACAATCACAACCCCTCAACATCCAATGTGACTTGTTTATAGTGCACTCAATCCTACAGACAGCTAACTATATCTGATTTCATTTATAAAACACATTAACCAACATCACTTGCCAATATAATCCATATCTCAAGCATACCTCACTATTTTTACAAAGCATTCATGATAAGCCATAAACAAGCATTAGACCATGCTCAAAATCTCATGCATCAACACAAGCATATAAGGATCACTTACCTAGTGCATCCTTAAACCACATGGCATCATCACTCACAATCTATAAACTCACAAACATGCTTTAAAACAGTAGGTACATGCATTTAAAATCAAGTGCAGCCAAAGGCTCACAACTAGCACAACCGAGGGGAAATTTTCGATTTACTTACTTTCGATCTTAATAAAGCGTTTCAAGCTCTTATTAAGTTCCCAAAACCTTTTCTAAAACGTTTCCACGCTGGAAAACCAAATTCCACTCACCGACTCGCGATACCACGCTTGCCGACTCAACTAACGATCTTCCGCAGCCTCCAAAAATACTTCGTTTGCTTCCGGATCACTATCCCCTATTTTCAACACATCAAAACAGAGGCTCAATGCATTAGAATGCATCCAAAACACATGCACACACAAGAAATCCGCAGCCCTGCTCTAAAGCAACAAAACACCCATCTGAAACTACCGAAAACTCAATCGATTGATCACAAACCTCAGCCCAGCCATTACCCAACTCATCCAACTCATTCTAAGCACTAATCAACATCCGAAAACAACCTAAAACCAACCTTATACCTCCAGCAACTCGGATTCCATAAGAACACCTCAAAAACTCAATCAAAACACTTCCAAAACTAAGGATTTCGGGATCTATATGATTAAGACTCCACCTCAACAACAAAAACCTCTCAAAACTCATTTAGAAACAATCTAAAAACAACCAAATCAATCAAAGTCCGAAAATCACTTTTTAAACAAATTTTCAACAAGATTTTAGGAGTTTAATACTCTAACCACAAAACCTCAATCAAAATTAGCTTTAAAGAGTCAATTATATTTAGAATTTCATTAAAGAACTTAGATTATATGGAAAGCACGAAAATGACCTCCAATCCTTGCTTCTCTTTTAATTTGGTAAGTTTAGCTTAAAGAAACTTGAAGAATAATGGAAGAAATCAATGGAGAATGATAGGAAATCAAAAAGAGGATTTGAGAGAAAAATATTTCTGGGAAATTGAGAGAAAAGAAGTGTGTTTGGCTGAAGCAAAAGTGAGAAAATAAAAGTTCGTGAAAATTCTCATTAACCGTTTAACTACCTTTTTCAATTAATCAAATTAAAAAGCCTTTTAATTCTTAATATCATTTAAAACACATGCCAAATTAGGGAAAAGATATAATTTCCAAGTAGCTCCATAAGGATTCTAAGATTTTACTCTTATTGAAAAACCATTTTTTCAACTTTTAAATCTTTACATTTTGGTCACTACTCAAAATGTATACTTTCAAAAACCTGTTTTGCAAAATTGATTTGACCAAACTCTTAAACATCATTTTGGAGGATTTTAGAAATTTTTATCTTATTTTTATCATATCTCGAACCCCGATCTCCCTAAACCACCTTTTAACAGTTCGAACAACGGACACCGGTTCCACCGGTCCAACTTGACTCGCCCAAAACATTTAAGCCCAAAATCGGGGCGTTACAGTTCTTCATGGTAAGATGATTGAACTTGTGAAGGTGTTGTGGTGACATGGAGGTGTTGAGGAGGCCACGTGGGAAAGCAAAGCGAACAAGTTGAGGCAGTTTCCACATATTTTTCCTTCAGGTAAAATTTTGAGGACGAAATTTCCTAAGTGGAGGAGAGTTGTAACACCCCGATTTTGGGACTAGGTGTTTTTCGTGTCAGGTTAGGCCGTAGGAACCGGTAATCAGTTGTTCGAATCGTTAAAAGGTGGTTTAGGGAAATCAAGGTTTAGGGTGGGATAAAAATATGATAAAAATTCCTAAAATCCTCTAAAATTATATTTAAGAGGTTGGTTAAATCAATTTTGAAAAAATGGGTTTTGGAAAGTATACATTTTGAGTAGTGACCAAAATGTAAAGTTTTAAAGTTGTGGAAAAAATGGTGTTTTTCAAAAAGAGTCAAGATTTTAGAATCTTTAAGGAGCTTAATGGCAAGCAAGCTTTTTCTCTAATTTGGCATGTGTCTTAAATGATTTATAAATATTAAAATGGCTTTAATTGATTTAATTAGAAATGTAGTTAATTTAGTTAACAAATATTTGACGATCTTTTCATTCTCTCCTTTTCACTTCAGCCAAACACTCTCAAATTTCTCTCATTTTCCAGATTTCATTCACTCTCATTTGCACTCTTGATTTCCAACTTCATCTTTGTGATTTGTCTCAAATTTCTTCAAGATTCTTAGAAGTTAAACTTGCCAAATTAGAAGAGAATCAAGGATTGGAGGTAAATTTTGTGCTAACCCTCTAATCAAGGTTCTTTATTGAAATTCCAAAGATATTTGACTCTTTATCTATGTTTTGATTGAGGTTTTATTATTGTTTTGATAAAATGATGAAATCTTAGAAGAAAAGAGGTTTTAATGTGATTTTCAGAGTTGTGTTGATTTGATTTGTTTGAGATGGTTTCTAAATGGGTTTTGAAAGGTTTATGATGTTGAAATAGTCTTAATCATGTTAATCATGAAATCCTTGAGATCCTTGGTTTTTAAGGTGTTTTCTTTTGAGTGCTGGTGTTTGAATGTATTCTGATGCATTGAATCTCTATTTTTAATGTGTTGAAAATAGGGGATAGTGTTCTGGAATCGAACGAAGTAGTTTTGGAGTCTTCGAACGATTGATTGTTGCGTCGGTAAGTGTGGTTTCGCAAGCCGGTGAGTGGAAACTGATTTTCCAGCGTGGAATCGTTTTAGAAAAGGTTTTGGGAACTTAGTAAGAGCTTGAAACGCTTTACTAAGTTCGGAAGTAAGTAAAGTGAATTTCTCTTCCGGATTGTGCTAGTATGACCATTTGGTTGCACATAATTTTAATTGCATTTACCTACTATTTTAAAGCATGTTTCGAGTATATGAAATATGGTTGATGATGTCATATGGTTTAAGGATGCACTAGGTAAGTGATCCTTGTACGCATGTGTTGATGCATGAGGTTTGAAGCATGGTTTAATGCTTATGATATGGCTTATTATAAATGCTTTGTTAAAACAGTGAGGTGTGAGTGAAATGTGGATTATATTGGCAAGTGATGTTGTATAAAGTGTTTTGTAAATGAAATTAGATATAGTTAGCCGGCTATAGGATTGAGAGCCCTATAAACAAGTCGCCTTGGATGTTGAGGGGTTGTGATTGTACCGAAAACTCCATCCAAGTACCCTAACGATTGAGGATTGTTTAAGGTTGCAACGGTTGAGGGTAGCTCCCGTGTGCGAACCTTGTGTGTGTCCCATCTCTCGTTAGTGTTCTATACATCTACCGATGAGTGGTGTTGAGGGGTTGTAATTGTATCAAATACTCTACCATAGGTGTCACAGCAGCGGAGGGTTGCTCCCGTGTGTGAGTCTTGAGATGCCGGTAGATTGTATGAAGGGTTTGGGATAACCCTTGGTAATCCTTCTTTCCGATATGCTTTTTGAGAATATTGTTGATCACTTGTAAGCCAATGTAATGGAGTGAAATGTTATGGAAATGTTGATGATGCATAATATGATAAATGCATGTTTTATATTGAGCTTTGCATAATGGTGTTTATGCTTGGAAGGATTGATGTCTGTGTAGCAATGGTTTTATTACTGTAAAATATGTGAATCATGTTGCATGGTGTTTAGTCTGCTAATTTTAATGTTAAAGTGTATGGTTTATCAATGAAGGCATGATGGTTTTGAAAAGAGTGAAAAATGGTTTTGTGCATTGATGATGTTTTTGGTTTTGAGCAATCCTCACTAAGCTTGTATGCTTATGTTCTCTTTGTTCATCAATGCAGATAATTAGGTGTTTGGAGGCAGCAACTACAAGGGATTATCCAACAGACTTCTCTAAATGTAAGTTGAGGTTTTGAACTAGTGTAATAAAGGCAATAGGGTGTCCAACGCTATGAATGTTGGTTTCTTTAGTGTTTTCTAATTTGGTGCAAGTTTGATATATATATATATATGGGTATGTAAATGGCCTTTATGTGTTGGTAATTGGTTGGATTTGAGAATTGACCTTTTGGTGCTTGTTTTCTTAGGAAGCATGCCTTTAGTTCTCTTTGATATTGCTAGTGATGCTTTGATGGTGCCTTGTAACGCCCCGGTTTTGGGCTTAGAAGTTTTGGGCGTTGACCGGTTTGGTCAAAGTGCTGTTCGAATCTAAAGAGGTGAAATTAGGAAAGCCTAGTTCGGGTTGCATTAAAAATATGGAAAAATGTTCTAAAATCATCTTTTAATATAATTAAGTGAACTGTGAAATCAATTTTGAAAAATGGGTTTTGGAAGAGTGACATTTTGGTTAGTGACCAAAATGTAATTTTTGAAAGTTTTGTGACTGTTTTATAAAGAGTTGAAACTTTGAATCTTTAAGGAGCTATTATTCCAAAAGTAGTTTCTCCAGATTTTTCTAAGATATTTTGAGATTTATTCTGATTTTAAAACATATCAAAAGTGGAGGGAAAGGCCATTTGGCTATTTTCTTAACTAACTTTTCTATTTTCTTTCTCTCATTTTCTCTCAATCCAAACACTTGTTTTCCAGAGAGTGGTTTCTGATTTTCTCACCTAAAATCCTCCTTTCAACATTCTTTTGATTCCTAATCAACATATCTTCAAAACCTCATCATTTGCTAGTTGATTCAACAAGGTTTTTGATTCCAAAAAGTGGAGAAACACAAGTTTGGAGGTAAGAACGTCCTTCTCCTCTAAACTATCAGTTCTTTACTGAAATTCCCAAGTTCTCAACTCTTAATTGAAGTTTTATTAAAGGATTTTAAGTGGTGAAATGGATCTTGGCTTATAATGCAAGATTTGGTGATTTTTGATGATTTTCGTTAGATATGATTAATCTGTGATTTGAGGTGTGTTTTTGATGTTAAATGAACTCTAAATTGATAAGGAAATGAGTTTTGATTAATGCAATCCCGGATAGGTTGTGTTTCCTAAGTTTAGCTTGTGATTCTTGGATGTTTTTGTGGTGATCTTGTGGATCTGATGTTGCTGGAGGTATAAGGATGTTTATAGGTTGTTTTAGATGTTAGATGGTGTTAATGGATGTTAGGTTTTGCTGGTTTATGGCTGGGCTTTGTTGAGAAGTGATTTTGTTGCAATTTCGGTTGTGTTTGGTGGCCGAAATTGGAATGTGAATGAGAGCAGCGAGTTTGAGTGCTTTCATTGAAGCTTTTGATGCATGATGATGCATTAAATCTCTGCTTTAATGTGTTTAATCAGGGGAGGCATCTTTGGATCCAAGTGGTGTTGATCCGGAGGCTTGATTTGGTGCTTCGGCAAGAGGCGAAGTGGAATCGGTGAGTGAAATTGGGTTTTCGGCTTTGAAACCAATGTCTTGTGAGCTTAGTTTAAGTTTAAACAACTTTTCTAAGCTCAAGTGTAAGTTTCGGAAATACTCTCTAGTGGTGGCCATGATTTGGTTGTTGTGCAATGTGGTTTATTGCATGTTTTAAATTCTGTTTTGAAAGCATGATTTAGCATGGTTAATGCTGTTTTTTTGTAAGACGTATGTTGTAGGAAGCTCAAGGTAAGAGTTCCTTGTTTTTGGACATTGTTTAAATGTGGTTTGATGCTTTAAAATGCATGATGTTTATGGCTTGGTTAAATGCTTTAAAACAGTGAAATATTGATGATGAATGATGTATATTGGCAAGTGATGTTTTGAAAAGGTTAAGGTCACTAAGGTGGTTAAAAGTCCTTGAGTGAGCCTTGTTTACTTAAGAACATCAAGGTGGTTAAAAGTCCTTGGATGGTTCTTGTTACGGACACAAAGGTGGTTAAAAGTCCTTGTGTGGTCCATTCTATGGTGTTTAAAAGTCCATAGGCCAAGGTGTTTAAAAGTCCTTGGGGTTCAAGGTGTTTAAAAGTCCTTGAGGTAATTCAATTCATGGTGTTTAAAAGTCCATGGCCAAGGTGTTTAAAAGTCCTTGGGGTCAAGGTGTTTAAAAGTCCTTGAGGTAACTTATATCATGGTGTTTAAAAGTCCATGGCCAAGGTGTTTAAAAGTCCTTGGGGTCCAAGGTGTTTAAAAGTCCTTGGGGTGAAAGTTGATGAACTTGTTTTCAAAGAAATGAATTGTATCACTTGTGGCCAATATGACATGTAATGAAATGAGGCATGAGACGCTTGTTAAAGTATGCTTTTGAGCATGTGTAAATGATGATTTGAAGCATGATTTATAAGTGTTTTATAAATGCATTATTGAATGGTTTTACGAGCATTCCTCACTAAGCTTTTGCTTACGCTCTCTTCCGTTTTCTTAATTCAATAATGCAGAACATTAGAGTACTTGAGGGCAGCAAGGAGGGCAAGCATCCAAGTGGAAACAAAGCTCTAAGTATGGAAGGTTTTCTAAGTACATTTTAGCTTTTGGTAATTTGGCAATGGGGGACCAATGTATATGTTTTGGGAGATGTTTAGTACTCCCTAAGTATGTTGTTTGATGTTGAGAAGGTTGGTTTTGGTGTTGGATCCTTACATGCTTGTTTTGGAAGTTTATGCTTGAATGGCTTACTTGTGTAGGAAGCATGCCTTTAGATTTGGGGCTTTTTGCTTATGATGTTGTTTTGCTGAATTGAAGATGCTTATATGTCCCTTCTATGTTTAATTGCATGCTGGTAAAGTTTGGTGGCGTTTGGTGCATGTTTGGATGTTTAATTGCATGTTTAACAATGCTTTTTGAGGCAATTTGTGCAGGGTGATTCGGAACAGCACCTACCGTTTCGGAACGGGTGCCTTAATTGTGCCCAGGCGTCCGAAACGGGAGGGGCCGTTCCGAAACGGAAAGGCTACTGCCAGACCCCCGTTTCGATACGCGTTGCGGAACGGCCCCGAGTTTCGAAACGGGCTATGCCTGTTTCGGAACGGGTGACCGTTGGGGGCTGACATTGGCAGTTATATGTTTTGGAATGTTTGCGTTTTGGTCCTGAAACTTGTTTGTGCAATTGTATGAGTTTGGGAAGTCCTTTTGAGCTGAAATTTTACAGAGAAGCATGAAACATGGTTAATTTCAAGATGGTAACTTCAATTTGGGTTAAGTCCTTATAATTATCAGAATTTACAATTTGGTCCCTAAAGTTGTAAATTGTTCAATTGGGTCCCTGTTAGATCTCTGATGTTTATGATCTTTGAGTATGCTGTTGTATGAACATATCTAAGGCTTAATATGCATCTAGACAAGTTTTAAAAGAAAAAAAAAGGGTCGTTAATCAAGGTTGACTTTCGGGTTGACTTTGGTTTTCCCCGTGTGACTTTCTTAATTCGGGTCATCCGTCTAGGCCGGGTTAAGGGGGTTACATGCCTTTTCCATGTATTCTTGAGTATTGAAGTGTATTTGAGTTGCAGGCATGCTTAGGTATATATCGGATTAGTTTCGGATGATTAAAATCGAGTTAAACCAACAAATTTAAACATTGCAGGCCTAGGTGTTTCGAAACACCCTTTCTTGTTTCGAAACGGGTGTTCGAAAATACCTTGGGGTTTCGAAACGGGGAGGTTCGTTTCGGTACGTTTTGAAACTGTGAACCCTTATTTCGAAACGGGTCTTGGATGTTTCGATACGGTCCTGTGTTTCGGAAAAGGTGCTCCTGTTCCGAAACACCCGTTCCGAAACAGGGCTTGTTGTTCTGAAACGGCTGGCTGTTTTGGCAGTTTTTGGAATCTTTTGAAGTTCTGTTTCTTTGCGATTTAGTCCATAATTGTGTTGTTTGCAATTAAATGAGTTCTATTGGTTATTTTGTGTTGAGTTTCAATAGTGATGCATGAAATGAACTTGATTAAAGGTTGGTAATCAAATTTTGGTATTAAAACCGAAGTTGGTATTAATCGATGAATGCTCATGTTGTCTTTCAATTCGCTGCTTGTTGATCACATAAGAATGTAACTTGCATCTAGATAAGATAAAAAGGAAAAAAATAGGGTCGTTTATTGAGGTAAACCTTCCCAGTTTACTTCGATATTCCCTGTGTGATCTGTTCGGTTCGGTCTATCGGCCATGCCGGGTCGAGGGGGTTACAGATGTGGATGACGCAGTAGAGATTGATATTGTCTTCGTCTATTAAAACAGGCTGCCCGCGAACATTGACTGTTGGCACGTCCTCCGTTGGCACATGGGCGTAGTACTCGCACACCATGGTTTGATTTGCTGGTTTGGGTTGCCGGGCAAAGATTTGCCACTGTTGATGCTCAATCTTGGAGTAGATGAATTTTTCGAGCCCCAAAATTTTCTTTCCCGTCTCGTAAAAGAATCCATGCTCCTCCCATACACCTTTTTCTTTATATCTTTCATTGTGGCGGGCCTTGATTTCTGGTGTGGCGAAGCGATGGAGGGACTCTTCCAATTCTACATGGGCAGCACGACGGTGGGGAGGGGGGTTCTTGCCATTCTTTAGTTGGGCTATTTGGTGTGCGAGAGAGTTATGATAGCTTGAATAAAAGAACTGTGGAAAAAGAAAAGAAATAGATTGAAAGTAAAGGAAATCTGATGAGAAAATAGGCAAGAGAGAGTAAATAAGAGTGAATAGTAAAAATATGATGGGGTTTAAATAGAGGAAGAGTGTTGCTATTTCGTCTGTCGAGGCAGACATTGCCCGGGCAGATAGCCGTTGGAACGAAACGGGCTTCTGTGAACGGCTAGTCTGCAACGGTTAGTTCTGGCGAGAAGCAACGTCTGCTGCCGCGGCAGTATTGGCAGGCGGGCTTAAGATGGTTTATGGATTTGGGCTTTCTTCTTCTCCCTTCTCTTGGGGTATTGTCTCTCTAAAAAAACTAAAATAAAAAATTTATTAGCAAATAAACAAATACGAAAATTAAATCTAATTCCTAAAATGCAAGAAATTAAAAATCTAGATCCTAAAACATAAAAATAAAATAAAATAAAAAAGAGAGAATTCAAGTTATGTTTGGAATGCATCAGGATGCGTTTCCCAACATAACCACTTCTTGGGCTGCTGCAGTATTTGCTTCAACCTCTGCCATGGCGGGTCCTTGTATTTCTCTTGATCCTTGGTGCTGCCAGGTTGTCCGCTTGGGCGGTTGTGGCTGTGGTGCTCTAGCTTACTACTGGGTTCGGTGTTTGCTGAGTCATGGATGTCCTGGTATTCTTTTTTGTCTTCATCCTTCTTCAAATGTTGGAGGACATTTATTTTAATTTCCCAGTCATCTACCTTCATAGTAAGCTCACCATTCTCCACATCAATTAGAGTTTTGCTTGTGGCTAGGAATGGTCTTCCCAGGATAACGGGTGCTTTGTCGTCTCCTTCATAGTCCAGTATTACGAAATCTGGTGGGAAGATAAGATTGTCTAATATTACTAGGATGTCCTCGATCTTTCCTTCCGATTGCACGTAAGAATGATTGGCTAGCTGGAGTATGATGGTGGTGGGTTTAGCTCTTCCAATTCCAATTTTTTCAAACACCGCTTTGGGCATCACGTTGATGCTTGCTCCAAGGTCGCATAAGGCCTTCCCTTCATATTGGTTCCCAATAGTGCACGTTATGAGGAAACTGCCTGGATCTCTTACTTTGGGCGGTGTTTTGTTGTGCAGCATGGCCATGCATTCTTCCGTCATGGCTATCGTTTCAAACTCCCTGATTCTTTTCCATTTGGAAACCATATCCTTCAAAAACTTTGCATAGTTAGGCATTTGTTGTATGGCTTCCGCCAGGGGTATGTTGATGTGCACTTGCTTGAGAATGTCCAGAAATTTTTTGAACTGGTGATCCTGCTTCTGGTGTTTCAACTTTTGTGTAGGATCTTCATGTTTCATGGTGGCACTACGAGAGTCTGCCAGGGCGGATGGTGTTGGGTCTGTCGCGGTAGGTTTGCTTGCTTCCATCTAGGTGAGTGAATTGATGGCCTTACACTGCTCGTAAGTGCATTTTCTTGCGACTTCAGTATCGTTGGGCAATCCTCCCATAGGTCTGGTGTTCAAAACTTGAGCAAATTGTCCCACTTGAGTCTCCAGTGACTTTAAAGTTGCCTCATGATTCTGCATTCTCATCTCCGTCCTATCCATGAAAGCTTCAGTCTTTTTAACAAATAAATCCATGTTGGACATATAGGTACCTGTCTGAGTCATGAAGGCACTTAGAGTCTGTTCCAAGGCACTGGTTGTTGCCTGTTGTTGTGGCTGCTATCGCGACATCATCTGCTAAAATCCTGGTGATTGATTTGACTGAGCAGCTGGATTCAGAGTGATGTTGGGGTTACTCCATGAGAAGTTTGGGTGCCTCTTCCAACTAGGGTTATAGGTGTTTTATGTAGGGTTGTTGTTCCTGTTTAAGTTTCCTACAAAGCAGCCGGTCTCTGTCCCTTGTAGGCACTCAGCTGAATTATGGTATCCCGCACATTGGTCGCAAAAGGCTTCAATTGCTTTGACTTGTTGTGTATTATTCTGCCCTTGCATTGCTTCTACCATCTTCGTCAATCGAGCGACTTGTGCTACGAGTGCATCTGATGTTCCTAGCTCGTTTGATGTGGCCTGCCTTCTTATGCCGCCTCGACGGGCATTAGGAAACTGATAGTCATTTTTGGCCATCCTGTTTAGAATTTTAATTGCTTTGACGGGCTCCTTGTCAAGCAATGTACCATTGGCAGAGGAATCCAACATCATCCTTGTTGGCGTGTTCACACCATTGTAGAATATAGATACTAATGTCCATTCTGGAAATCCGTGGGAGGGGCATTTGTTCAACAATTCGCAGTATCTCTCCCATGCCTCGTACATTGGTTCATCATCTGCCTGTCGAAATGTAGTGATGTCAATCTGCAGTTTATTAGTCAAGTTGACAGGATTAAATCGAGCTAAGAAATCTCTGCATAATTCTATCCAAGATTTAATGGACTCCGATGGTAGGCTGTTGAACCAAGTCTTTGCCCTATCCTTCAGTGAATAGGGAAATAATCTGAGACGCAGCACGCCCGGATGCACTCCATGGATTTTGAAGGACTTGCAGATGTCTAGGAAAGACTTCATATGCTGGCGGCCATCTTCAGTGGCGGAACCTCCAAACTGTCCAAGCGTATTTAGCATGTTGAACATGACGGGTTTAAGCTCGAAGTGGTCCGCTTCTATTTCAGGATCGATCACGCCAGAGTTCAGCCTTCTAAGATCTTTCTCCAGGTAGTCTCTAACTAACCGCCGAGCGGCAGGAAGTTGCCTGCAATTGCCCGCCGCGGCATTGTCGCCTGGCAGCGGTGGTAATTACTGGTCATGGATGTTTGCTTGATCACCCATGGCTTCTTTAGTTGCTTATCTTAGTCTGCATGGAGTACGTTCAGGCTCTGGATCGTATTCTCGCAAGGGTGATTTATGTTTGGCTTTGGTCATAAACCAAAGAAAACCAGTGGTTAAACGAAAAAAATAAAAGTGCAGAAAAATAAAAAAAAGTTGTACGCCAATCCACAACAACGACGCCAAAAACTTGTTGCGTGCAAAAGTGATACGCAAATTAGCGTGCAACTGTACACAGTGCCAAGTTATAGTATTTAAGATATCATCTCCACAGGGATTGTGACAGCTTTCCGGATTTTACTTTTCTGCACGGGTAAAATAAAAACACAGATATTAGGAGTTGGTTTGATTGAAGCTAAAACTAAAACAAGTAAAGTAAATTGAGAATTCAGAGTGAGAGAATGGGCCGGTATTGGATGTTGCGTAGTGTGGAGAATTGATGTACTGTCTCGGCACAATTTTGCTGATCAACTTAACAACTTCAGCCACCGCTCACAAGAATGCCTCGGCAAGTGCCCGCCTTAGTAGAGATATGTGAGATTGCCTAGGCACTTAAGTGATGATTCAAGGTTCGGCAAGGCTCTTTTCTATGACTCCCTCTTCTTCCGAAGCTTGAAGTACTATTGGCGAACACGTCTTTGATGATACCTCCCGGCGTGAATCTAAGGGAGAACACCAACCGATTGTGAATCCTCTTTTAGCCGCTGAACTTCTTAACTTATCCCTAAGCCGAAGTAGCTTTACCCTATGGTTGGATAAAACCGTGTTTACTCGTTTCGTGAGTTCAACTCTCCCGATATTAAACAAATGGATTGAAGACCTCTTCTCTCCTGATAAATATTGCGACAATGAAGAACCAAGAGTAAACAAACCTTGAATTTTATTGCAAAACTGAAATGTTAAACTAATACAACAAGACTCTCACAACTACTACACAACCAACCTTAGCCCAAGGCAAGGTTTAGAACATGGTGGGTTTGGACGGTACTAGGGTTTCGACAAGAAGGAGTTTCTCTCAAATCTCAATTGTCTCCTCTCCTTCAAGTTGATTACATATATATAGTGGAGGAGCCTAGGTCTAAGTCGGCTTAGGGTAGGAATACTAGTTAGCTTATGATTACAACTCATTAAAAGATCATTAAATACTCCTAGATTCTCGTTTGACTTTTCTTCAACTTGACTTTGACCAGGCTTTTTCTTCGTCTGATGGGCTCCAATGCACGTGCAAGTGGTTTCTAAAAATCGGGCTTGATGAGCTCTTTCTATCGCATACCACTTTGCATTTTTTCATTCTTCCTTGAAGTGCTGCCTCGGTGGTAAGTAGTTGACTGCCTCGGCGGAGATATGGACTGGTGTGCAGATGTTGGCACAGCTTTACATTTTGGTTCTTTCCTCCTCCATCAGCTCTCCTGATAATCCAACAACTTCCTCCTTCAGCTCTCAGCTTTCTCGTCATCTGCCCTCTTTGCTGCCTCGACAGCATCTGCCTGGGCGGGTACCTACGCACAAGGAGAAAACACACTTGAGCAGTATCATATGTATAAAATCAACTAAATTCATCAAACAAGGCAGATTATCTAATCTATGCTATTTTGTGTATGTTACATAATAAATGCAACCTAAACTATACTTAAGAACAACAATAATTGAGCTAAACTAGGGTATAAATATAGGACTTTTGCGCACTTAACAACATGCACCAGCAATTCATCCCTAGGGATACTGAAATCCCAAGGCAGGAGGACAAGGAACAATGCAAAGAGAGCTCCCCGATGTGTGGAGACCAAATAAAACCTCCAATTCAAAAGCCTGCCAATGGGAGAGACTGCCCAACACATGATGATCCTATGCAAGGAATTGCCATGACAAAGATTGAGGAGCCTGAACAAAGTGATGCCGCAACAACACAGTGCAGATGAGAAGAGTAATGCTACAACAAATTGCCCGCATCCATCTTTGCCACGGCAATTGCATGACCACATGCAGAATCAACGAGATGACAATACTTTGCCAATAGAATATGGGCAAGTAATGGTTGAACCTTTTTAATTTTTTAAAAACTCACCTCATCCAGTGCAGGTATGTCTTGAGGAACCAACGCTGGTAGATTTGAAGCAATCGACATCTCTACTATTGTAGATATATGAGAGGCCTAAAGAAAACGATATTTGGACTCCTGAAGCTTTTCAAAAAAATTGTTTTCCCTTGACTTGCAGCGAATTTTGGCAACTGATTGCTACGACAATTGGCTTGAGCAGCAATTGCCACGACAACGAAGGCTACATCCAACCATGATGGAGGTCGATGAGATTGAGGTAATTAAATGATTGGGTGTTGATATATTTTTTTCTACTAATATATTCATGTCTTCAAGAATAGTAGAAAGGTGGAAGATGTGCATTGACTGTAAGGGAGCACGAAAGAAAGACACCTCCACTATGGTAACGCAAAGGGAAGTAGCTGCGAGCACATTGGCCCAACTCTTTTTGGTCATTATTGTCACTCGATGGAGGGTGCAGACGGACTATAAGAAATATCAGAAAAGGACCCTCCTCAAGCTTTCTCAAATATTGTAGGGCGTGTAGGCGTTCCCTTTTTGTGAGAGCGCAAGTGCACACTCCTGCCAAGTTATAGTATAAAAGATGTCGAATCCCACGAGGATTGGAATAGTTCCTTCGAGTGTATATCTGCACAAGAAATTTAAATGCACAATTAATTTTAGATTTGGTTAAAGGAATAAAACTAAAAACACAATTAATTAAAGTAGGGGAGCTTAGAGTGATAGAATGGGCCAGGTAATTGCTGCTCATTAGTGTGTAGACTGCATTGTATGGGTTAAGGTTGGATTGCGCTGCCACGATATGCTGCATCGGAGGGTATGGTGGGCGGCAAACTACGACCCTGTCACGCGGCCGCAATAGGTCACTGCCACTGCAGGGGTATATACTATCTCGGCAGGTGGAATGGGAAGAAGTCCTGGCGGCAAGTCTGGAAGATACTCAAAGTTCGGCAGGAGAGTCAGTAGTGATCCCTCTTATTTCTAGGTTAGGATGCTCGAGATTGATAACTTGAGGATTAGTGTGGAACCAAGTCAGTCAACTCGGTTAGTGATCCCTTTTAGCCGCTGAAACTTGTGGACTAGTGTGGAACCAAGTTAGTCACGCCTCTGCACGTTGTGACCGTACTTAACCCTTTCGTGATCCTTGCACTTTCGTGCCCGACAAATGGATTCTCTCAAACGACTGGTGTAGAAAGATAGAAAGAATGAAGCGCAATGGATTAAGCAAACTTGGAATACTTATTGCAAAACAACTTAACCTAATACAATCGTTTCTCACAACTACTTTACAAGCAAAAACCTAAACCCTAAGGAGTTTAGAACATAGCTGACTCCCTCTCTCTATCTCTCCTTTTCTCTATCAATCTCTCTATGCTTGATTTGCTAAATACATGAGGTTTATATAGGCAAAGATCTAGTCTAAGTCCTTCTTGGAGTAGAAGTCCTTCTTGGAGTAGAAATCCTTGTTCAGCAAGTAAAGATAAACCATCTTGCTTATCAATCTTCAATCATCTATATACACCGCTCCAGGCCTCAGAAAAATGCGAGATTGGGCTCAATGGACTCAGAAAAATATCCTCTATCAAACGAGGCCCATATTTATTATGTCGGTGTATTTCCATCTGGGCAGCATTCTGCAGCGGCGGCGTCCTTGGCGGCGACAGTCTACAGCCGCAGCATCTTTGGCAGTAACTGGAACTACTTCAGTACAGCTCCTTCTGCTCTTTGCTTTCATGTCCTCTCTTCCTCTGATCAACAACCAGCACCTGAAATAGAGAGCTAACTAAAACAGAATCTTTTCTTAGCCAAATATAAGATATTCAATAAAAGCATGGTAAAAGAATAAATACTGTTATAATGCATGACATGCAGCTAAATATGACTAAATGAGCTTGAGAACAGTAATAATATGAGCTGGAATGTGCATAAAATATAGGACTTCTGGACACTCTACACACCCCCAAACTCGAACTATTGCTTGTCCTCAAGCAACGCAACCTAAACTAGTAAACATGTCCTTGTGCATAAATCAAAAAGGAAACATAGTTTTTAACTTGGTTTCATACGTCAAGACCGTGGCACCTATATTAGTTTAGTGAGAGGGAATAACATGAAATAACTTAGAATTTTAATTCTAGTTCCAGTGCAGTTTGTGCAGGTCTATGTACATGCTGAATATGCTAAGTATACTAAGTAAACAAAGAATGTTGTAAAAATTAAAGAAAAAGGATATAGAGTTGCTGCTTTGCAAGCATAGTTAAGCACTTCTTTTCTTCCTTTTTCTGACCATGGCTTTTACAGGCTTCAGCTCATCACAACTACTCTCTAGGTCTGAAGCTAAGATAGGATCATACTACGAAACTCCGAACCCTTTGAGTAGAGCCATCCCGTGAAGGCTTTCATTCACTCATGCTAATTTTTCTGTCACTTCAAAGAATTTCAGATACATGGACTTTGATAGCAACGGAGTTTCCTTGCTCATGACCCTTCCTAGAGCCTGTTTCGGGCACCTCTAGGGCATTCAGCCTTTTCTTTATTTTGTGGCCGTGGCGGCATTGCTTTTTATTTTACTTTGCTACCCTGTGCTGCCGCGACAGCATACTTGCATCCAATTTAAGAATTTTCATTAAGTTTAAGCAGACAATGTACACTTAGAACTCAAACAATATTCAACACTTAACAGAAGAGTAATAAAAGTTTGGCAACTAAAAAAATTTCTAAGGTGCTTTTCATTCTTCTTCCCAAGATTAAGTTCAATTTAAAGTGTGGTGCGAAAATAGAATCGGCTAACTATCATAGGCACAAGTTATTTAACCCAGATTTCCGATTTTCATTAAGTACTAGGCAGGATTTACAATGCAACTACATGCTTAACAAAATAACATGAGGACTAACCCCCCCCCCCCAAAACTCAAGGCGGACATTGACCTCAATGCCTTAGACAAAATAAAATCTAAACATAAAAACATAAAATAAAGCATAAAAAATAAAGAAAATAATGGTGCTAGAAGCTGCCCGAGTTGTCTTTTAACTCGGTGGACTTGGAGGAAGATGAGAGGACTAGGCGGCGGGTGGCGGGTGATTTGGCGGCGAGGCTCTGCTTCTGGCTGCGGGCTGGCTGGACTCTAATGGGAGTGGGTCTCTTTGGTTGCTGCTCTAGCTTGGTCTCGGGCCTTTCATCCTCTGGTTCTGCCGCTATCACGTGCCTCTTTTTTCTTTGTTACCTCGGCCGACTCTACATTACCGGAGGAATCAAACAACTCCTTGTCACGGGAATTGGTGGCCTGGGCTGTCTCCTCTGCTGCCATCTTTGCCGCTTGGGCGGCTGTCCTTGTTTACTTCTCATATTTCTTGGCAGTTTGCCTTTTATAGTAGGGTCTGAATCTAGATAAGTAGTTGTGAGACGGACTAAATAAAAATACATGAGGTTTATATAGACAAAGATCTATTCTAAGTCCTTCTTGGAGTAGAAGTCCTTATTGGAGTAGAAATCCTTCTTGGAGTAGAAATCCTTCTTGGAGTAGAAGTTCTTCTTGGAGTAGAAATCCTTGTTCAGCAAGTAAAGATAAACCATCTTGCTTATCAATCTTCAATCATTTCTATACACCGCTCCAGGCCTCAGAAAATTTCAAGATTGGGCTCAATGGACTCAGAAAAATATCCTCTATCAAACGAGACCCATCTTGACTATGTCGGCGTATTGTCATATGGGCAGCATTCTGCGGTGGTGGCGTCCTTGGCGACGGCGGCGTCTTTGGCAGCAATTGGAACTGCTTTAGTACAGCTCCTTCTACTCCCTGCTTTCATGTCCTCTCTTCCTCTGATCAACAACCAGCACCTGAAATAGAGAGCTAACTAAAACAATATCTTTTCTTAGCCAAATATAAGATATTCAATACAAGCGTGGTAAAAGAAGAAATATTATTATAATGCATGACATGCAACTAAATATGACTAAATGAGATTGAGAACAGTAATAATATGAGCTGGAATGTGCATAAAATACAGGATTTCTGGACACTCTACAAATATGCAGTAACCTTAGAAAATGCATGAAAATGCTCTTTCTAAGATTTTTTTCGTTTTTAATTTTTGGACCTTTATTTTATTTTTGGATTTGTTATATTTTTCTTTATTAATTTTCGGAAATTTTAGGAGATATTTTATCTTATTTGTCTTTAGTATCTTTACTTTTCATGTTTTCTTTTCTTTTCCACATCAAGACTCACAGCCCCCATGCCAAAGAAAGCCCCATCACCGAAAATTACCCGGGCAACCAAAATTGCCTCGGCAAATCCTGATGCCCGGGCAACTGACTCTACTTCGGTGAACATGGATTGATTAAAAGAGATGCTTCGCCCCTTGACACACCGATTGGAGCAAATGGAGGCCCAACAAATGCTATTCATGTGGTACCAACCATAAGCATTCAACCACCGCGGACTGGAAAAATAATCAAGCGAACGACACGAGGAAAACTCATCATTTGAGGTGACGACCTCTCCGACTAACTCATTTTCATTCAATTTAATTTCTTTTACCTTTATTTCATTTTGCATACATTGGGGACAATGCTTCTCTCGAGTTTGAGGGTGTTTGTTTCTAGTTAGTTTCATGTTTAGTTGCATTTATCTTTAGTAATAGCATATATGATGCATATATATTACTTGTCATGCCTTTGATTGGATTTAATTTGCCTAGACTTGACGGATTTCTAATGATGACTTTGCCACTGCACTTAATTGATAGAACTTTCCATTTTAGGATGCGCATGGAAAACATTTAGAATCCTACTATGATGCTGAATATAATTGAACACTGTTGTGACTTGTAGATTACAGGAGACTTAGTGAACTTAGGTTGCTTAAAAATTGGGTAAAATTAAAATTTGTGCTAGAGGTGCCTATCTGGCTCTAGCCTAAACTAAAAATTGGATTAAAAATAATTTCTTGCTAGAGGTGCCTATCTGGCTCTAGCCTAAACTAAAAATTGGATTAAAAATAATTTCTTGCTAGAGGTGCCCGAAACCGGCTCTAGTTGTCACACATTAAAAATCACTAGAGCCGCTTGAAATTGGCTCTAGTTGATTAATTTTAAAATAAGAAATTGCTTGCTTTGCTAGAGGTGCCCGAAATTGGCTCTAGTAAAATTAAATTCCCCGGTAATTAATTTGATAAAACCTATTGTTCACATGGACTCCTGAAAATCAACTTGTACACAACTTCACACACATGGTCACGAGCATTATAGTTCGATTTCAGGTAACTTCTATGACATACGAAGAATTGAAGGACAATCATACTTTATGACATGGGTTTGAGGATTGAAGTCAAGTACGAAGCAGAAATTTTGATGATTAAAGTCTTGGCATGTAATTTTTAGTTTTGCATTGCTTGAGGACAAGCAATAGTTCGAGTTTAGGGTGTGATGAGTGTGCAAAAGTACTATTTTTATTACCCTTTTTACTCATATTATTGTTAGACTTAGGCTCATATTAGTTGCAGAATTAGTCATTCATGCATTAATTCGTGTTTCTTTTCACAGTTAAGCTTGATTACATAGTTTGGTGGATTTTGTGGAAAAAGATACTACTTTGGTGCTTTATTTGCGCAGGTTAGGATTTCCGTGGTAAATTGCAAATTGCCGAGGCAAATCGGGAAGGATCTGCCGAACCAGTTGCTAAAGCAATCGCCGAGAATTTAGGATAAGATGAAGTGGTAGCTGAAATTGATGACTGGATAAACCCAACATGGCGTGAAGTAAAGATAAATCCTAGAAGAGTTGGAGTTCCATCAAAAGATCAAAAGGAGATAAAATTCCATGAAAATAGGAGTTTTTGGAGGGTAAATAAATAAAAGAGATTTATCTCGTTAATGCTATTTAATTAGAACTTAACTTCCTCCTCAAGAAAGACTTTGACCTAGCCATCTCCTATAAATAGAATACCTATCCGCCTACTTCAAAGGAGGTTTGATTGAGAGAAAAACACCAGGAGGCTGTCGAGTTCTTCTTCTTATCCCTCTTGGTTTGATTAGATTCATGCTGGGGAGATTATTCTTTGTATATGTTTTGAACTCAGCCATGAACTAACTAATTTTATTTGGCTTGGGTTATTGCGTTTTGTGGTTTTGAGAACGATTGGGTTTGTTTAGGTATTTGAGTTTGCAATTTTAATTCAAGGTTTGTTCATTCTTGGTTCTTAATTTTATTTGCGAGTGAAATGGGAGAGGATCTCGTGAATTCATCCATTTATCTAATATCATGAGAGTTAGATTCAAAAAATTAATGAGCATGATCTTTATTCAATCAATCGATGGTGAAGACTAATTCGACTTAGGGATAAGTAGTGAATTTCAACAGCTAAAAAGAGCGCAAGATCGGTTGTTGTCCACCCTTGGTTCACGCAGGGATGTATTATCAAAGCATGCATAATTAACCAGTGTTTTGAATTAGGGATAAGGAGAAACCATTGAAGAATGCTTCGCCGAACCATGAAGGTTGTCGCCCGGTTGCCCAAGCAATCGCTCCATCAATTGCACAGGCAATCGCTATACTAGTTGCCCAGACAATCTGATTGTTACCAGTTGTCGAGGTAATTGAGTTGCTCTTGCACTCAATTGCCAAGACGATCCATTCTACTATCACTCCACGACTCATGATTTTTCGGCCTAGTCTCTTAATTCGATCTCTCCTTTCTATTTTCTTTATTTTGTTTAGTTTATTTTACTTTTTATTCATCACCTGCAATTTTATTTCTTTTACAAGGAAGTAATTTAAGCAAAGTGGCCCAAACCAATCCCCGTGGAGACGATTCTCTATACTTATCATTTATTACTTGCGACGTGTATACTTGCACCGTTTGCGTTGCACTCAAAACACGCAACACCTTCCAAAACAATTTCTTTACTATTTAGAAGTTTCCTAATCGTATTATAGGTTCGAACCTATTTAATACTTAACTATAGATATCTTCATCAATTATCCTTGTCTTATTTATTTAGGTGATTATACATTCCAATCTGTGTATTCTAACCTAAAATAATTTAGAAGGTCGCTATCATTTCTGATATGCTAAATTGTTACTATAGGCAGCCTAACAAGACATATCCAAGCACAAATATGTAGGAACCATGAACTCAAACAATAGTCTAGTGCAAATCATGCTACCACAAGCACAATAGTTAATATTTACATACCATAGAAATTATAGGCCTTACAATACCAAACCATCACATCATAATACATACACTAGTGCCACCATTCTAGGAGTTCTTAACAAAAATTTAACTACATACATTTAATTCCAAAAGATGACTTGATTTAGCTTCTTCCAAATCCAGTGTCCAATAAGTTAACCTGAGATGAAGTGAAAGAACTTAATTAAGCAAAAGCTTAGTGAGTGAGTCGAGTACAATAAGGAATAGAACTTATAGCATTCAAGTCTTTCACTACAACTCTATTCTACTAAATTCCATAGGGGAAATCAATGGTTCAAGATATATTCAATTCAATCATTCATGTGGAACCATAAACATTATCATGTTAATTTGATTAGAATAAGACAAATATGCATATCATTCGAGTGGTATAGAAGCCACCAATATAGTTCATGTTATTGTGAAAGTAATCTAACAAGTTAAGTACCAAGACTCCAATTTCATTACCTTACATTAACATTTTTGCTTGATTCTATTATAACCAATTGCAATAATGTAAGTTAACTTTAGCTTATACCTTCAACTCGTTTCAATCTTTATAGTGTTACACTATGTAGCAATTCTTTAAGTTTAACTCTTGTCATAGCCTTGAGACTCAACACTTTAGTTTAGATACTCAAGCCCCCAACCAAATTGTCGCCTGAAAACAATATGGTACTCAAGTACCGGTCAATCCCTCCTACTGTCCCCAAATGACCATACACATACTTCCCTCTTACTGTCGCCAAATAAGGACCACTGTCTGGGACAATAGTCCACCCCGACACTGAGCTCTATGGACTCTATGGCATGCCAACTATATCTAAACTGACTCGAGATCAAGGCTTACAATATTTATCATTCTATCATTCTAAGAGCATCAGTCGAATCGTTATGCACTTCACATGCCAATATCCCCTTTTAATAGGGTTCATTGCCTATTTCAACAATAATAATTCAATAGAAATTTCAATGATCAATACTCAATGTTTTCATATTCAATACTCAGTTTCAATAGTTAATAAGAAATTTCAATGCTTAATGTTTGAATACCTATGGAAGTGTTAATAAATAATGACCCATATCATTTAAACCAATGATCTTGCGTGTTCCAATCCATAACCTACAAAACTTTTCTATCTATAATTGTTCACTTCCAGTGCACATCAAGAAAGTTGTGTAACACTAATGCTTTACCAATCAAAGACATGTATCAAGACAATCAATATTCATTAAGCTAGTATTCAATCAATTCGATCATACCTGGATTTCTCCAAGGAATTATTTACCATGCTATCATGTTTATACATCTGTAATCAAGAGTGTGGATGCACTAATGGTATTCATTATCAAATTAATTAAAAGACAATTCTTGGAAAGGTTGGTTTCCCTTTCCGAGGCTTTAAACTTCACTCACAGGTTATTTCCGAGCTACTGATACTCCCAGATCACGATCCCTTTTATTTATCCTCTTGTTGATCTATGTTAGTCCCCTTTTCCTCAAGATCTTTGTTGCTTGCGTGCGATGTACTATAAATGATACGCAAATATGGTGCAAGTATACACGTCGAACAAGTAATAAAGTGAGTGAGTGAGTGAGTATCGTCTCCAGAGGGATTGGAGGTATTCACTGTTTGCTGTAACAATATTGAATGAACTTTTTACAGATGACAATACTATAGTAAAAGGGATGGTGTAAAATAATGTTGTAGCAAAACGAAGTAAAGAAAGGTGAGATAACAATATGATGAATAGGTCCCCTTTCGTATGCGAAACTCTCTACGGAATGACTGGCTGGGAATGATGGACAACCTAAACTAAGCTTCTTAACGATACTAAGGCTCTTCAGCTATCTTATATGCTAGGCGGGATTTGCTAAAAGCGTTCCTAAACTATCTCTAGCCAGGAAACTGGGAGTTAGAAATGCTACAACCATACCTCTCGGCGTAAACTCTTAACACTCCTCTACCCTTCACGAACTATCCTTTTTAGCCCTTGAAACCTATCACTTATCTCTAAGGTAGGTTAGAGTCTGCCTCTCGACAGCCACTCCATCGCTTATGGGGGTTCTAAGGCTAGCTCTCTCGATTACTAACCTCAAAAAACACTTAAAGAACGGCCAACTCTCGAGGGCTCTTACAACTTTAAGGAAATAAAACGTATAAGCAAAGCATAGAACATGATAAACACTGGAAAAGCTATAGCATGCATTAAAAAGTACTTAAAATTAAATCATCCATCAAACCCAAGCCACCTAAAATAGTTCGTGGCTGGGCAATATCATCCAACGTATCATTGTGATAACATCCCAAAGTTAAAGATATAAAAAGGAAATGCTAAAGCGACAGAAAGAAAGGTGAACTCCCTTTCCGCCATGGACTGCCCGACTGTCTTAGGCCCACCACCTCTCTCGAGGTCGGCGAAGCCACTCCTTGGAGCTTCAACGATGGAGGACACCAAGTTGGAGAGTGTAAAACTAAAATTGATTTTGATATAACATAAAAATTTAAGGACCAAATTGCAAAACAAATAAATTTTTAAGAACTCTTTAAAGGTTCAAATATTAACAAAATGTTTTGCATAAAATATTGTTTGAAGATTGGATCTCAAAACATTAAGTTTCTCAAACTTTTTTCATGTTTTTCAAAACCAAATTATGCAAAAATGGCCTTGCGTATCGATACACTCACCGTATCGATACACTTGAAACTTACTGTAATTCTGAATGAACATAGCGTATCGATACTCGCTTCATACGTATCGATACAGTGTTCATCTGGGCAACCGTACCGATACGCTTAATAACCGTATCGATACGCCAAGCATAATTATTTGAAAATTTGTTTTGACCGTTATGACGTACCGATACTCTTGGTCACAGTATCGATACACATTGATGCAACAAATTAAATGGTTTTACAGAGAGTTTGGACCGTATCGATACGACCCCCGTATCGATACGCTTTGATGCATCAAACTTAACAGAAAGTTTGGACCGTATCGATACGCCTAGTGTATCGATACACTCTGTTTTTACGCACAACGGCTAGTTGGAATTTAAACTAGCGTATCGATACAGCCTTGTCGTGTATCGATACGCGGTGCTGGGGAGCTGCCTTAATAGCTGGAAAAATGTTCCCAACGGCTCCTTCAATAAGTCAAATGATCCAAACGGCTAGAAACTGATTCAAGGGTATAAATACAAGCTTCATTTCACCAGGAAGATTAACAATACACATTCAAGCATCATCAAAGCAAAAATCCAAATCCTAGAGCTATTCAAAGCTATATTCTTGTACCCAACTCTTTGTATTTCATTTTGTCATATTATTGAGAGTTTTGGGTTGCTGTAATTGTAAGTGGGTAGACAATCATCCTTTGAGAGGAAATACTTGAGTTTACCAAAAATATTCTTTGTATTTGAGTGGATTAAGCTTGGGGTTGAAAAGCTTAATCGATATTGTAAGGTTTCCTCCTCATCCAAGAAAAGGGGACGAATTCAAGTAGTGAATTGTTTTGGAAAATCCTTAGTGGGAGCTAAGGTAGTGGATGTAGAGTTCGGTTGTTGAACTTGAACCACTATAACCCCTTGTGTCATTTTATTTTCCAATATTCTCTTCACAAAAATTTTTAATTGCCAATTCACCCCCCTCTTGGCCATTTGCAATTGTTTGATCAACTCAACAATTGGTATCAGAGCTACACTCATTGGAAGGATTACAACCCTCTTGAGTCGATCCTTGGAAAGTTGAAAGTTTGATCAACAACAAGTCAAGCAATGGCATCCACCTCCAACTATGAATCTCAATCCACCACCAAGCCACCATTCTTCAATGGGGATAACTATCTTTATTGGAAGAATAGGATGAGGCTCTTCATTAAGTCTACCGACTTTATGGTGTGGGATGTAGTTGAAGAAGGTCCATACATTCCCATGAGGAGAGATGGAGAAAGGCTTATTCCAAAAATCAAAGCTGAAATGACCGATGATGAAAGAAGAAGGATGCAAGTGAACGACAAAGCTCTTCATGTAATATTTTGTGCACTTGGTCCGGATATCTACTCTAAGGTGTCTTCAATCGAAAATGCCAAGGAGGTTTGGGACACTCTCGAGACAACATATGAAGGGACTAGCGATGTAAAAGAGACAAAGATTGGACTACTCAATCTAAACTATGAGAACTTCAAGATGGATCCCGATGAAAGTGTTTCCCAAATGTTTGATCGATTCTCGGTCATTGTCAACGGTTTAAAGGGTTTCGGAGAAATCATTCCCGAAGACAAGCTAGTGAGAAAGTTGTTATACTCTCTTCCGGAATCATGGGATAGCAAGAGAACGGCCATAATTGAAGCCAAAGATTTGAAGACTCTTAAATTAGATGCTCTTGTTGGATCTCTACTCACACATGAGATTATGAGAAAGGGAAGAGAACAAGAGAAGAAGATAGTAGAAAAGAAGGAAGCTGAGAAAAGGAAAGTTGGAATCGCATTAAAGGCTTCACAATTAGAAAACGATTCTAGTGAGGATGAAGAAGAGGAAATGGCTATGTTGGCCAAACGATTTACTCAGTTTATGAAGTCAAATCGTGGAAGAAAATTCATGAGAAGAAGGGACTTCAAGAGTAAAAACAAGGAAGAGGAGATAGACCAAATTACTTGCTATGAATGCAACAAACCGGGTCACATTCGTTCCGAGTGTCCTCAATTGAAAAAGAAAAGCTTTGGGAGGAAGAACAAGCTCAAAGCACAAATTGCAACTTGGAGTGATGATGAGTCTTCCGAGGAAGAGGAAGAAGTGGCCAACCTATGTCTCATGGCCATCGATGATGAATCAAAGGTAACCTCTAATTCATACAATTTAGATTTTTCTATTGAAGAACTTCAAGATGCTTATGATGAACTTCAAGAAGTGTATGATGAGTTAGTAGAAAAATACAAGGAGTCCATTTTGAAAAACAAGAAAATAATTTCTGATTTAAAAATTCAAAATGAGACATTTTTAAAAAATAACTCCGAATTGGAAAAGAAAGTTTTATCTTTAGTTAATTTTTCAAATGATCTTAAAACTAAAAATCTTGAACTTGAAAAACTTCTTTCCGATTTTCAAGATTATCACACAAAGGAAGTGGATAATCTTAAAACATCTTTTGATATTGGGAAAAAGAATTTTGAGAAAGAAAATCATTTTAAACCCCAATATACAAAAAGAAAATATTTTATACCTAAACAAAGAAATTTTTATAAGCAAACTAAAAGTCATAAAATTAGAAATGTTTGGGTTCCTAAAGAACTTATCACTTCTAATAACTTAAATGCTATTGCTTCTTGGATTCCCAAGGGAACCAAATTGTTAAAGGCTAACACTCATGGACCCAAGATGATTTGGGTACCAAAAACCAAGGCCTAAATTCTTTGTTTGTAGGGGGAGCATTGCTTCAAGGCTAAAGCTTCAAGCAAAAATTCTTGGTACCTTGATAGTGGATGCTCAAGACATATGACCGGTGACAAAAGTAGATTTGTGGAAATAAAGCCTAAGAGTGGTGGAGTAGTAACCTTCGGTGATAACTCAAAAGGACTCATTGAAGGAATAGGCTCTATTGGTAATCACTCTTCTATCTACATTAAAGATGTTTTGTATGTCAACGGTCTTAAACATAATTTGTTGAGCATTAGTCAGTTATGTGATAAAGGTTTTAATGTTTTATTTGATAAAAGTGGTTGTAAAATTGTAAACATTAAAACAAATCAAACAATGCTCATAGGACATAGAATAGGCAATATTTACATGGTGCATTTAGATGACATCCATTCATCCCATGCATGTTTAGTTGCACATGATGAACATGACTCATGGCTATGGCATAGAAAGTTAGGACATGCAAGCATGAGTGTTCTAGAAAAATTAAATTCCCTTAATCTAGTTAGAAGTTTACCCAAACTTAATTTTTCAAATGATAAAATTTGTGATGCATGTTCAAAGGGTAAACAACATAGGAGTTCTTTTAAATCCATAAATGATGTCTCTACTAGTAGATGTTTACAATTGATTCATATGGATCTTTTTGGGCCAATTAGGACAATGAGCTTGGGTGGAAAATCATATGCATTTGTGCTTGTAGATGACTATTCTAGATATACTTGGGTTCTATTCTTAAGTACAAAAGATGAGGCTTTAGAAAAATTCATCACATTTTCTAAAATAACTCAAAATGATCTTGAACTTAAAATTTCTCATATTAGAAGTGATCATGGAACTGAATTTCAAAATTTGGGTTTTGATGAGTTTTTAAATGAAAATGGGATTAGCCATAATTTTTCTGCACCTCGCACTCCTCAACAAAATGGGGTAGTTGAGAGGAAAAATCGAACTTTAGAAGAAATGGCTAGAACCATGCTTTGCGAAAATAATTTACCTAAATATTTTTGGGCAGAAGCTACAAATACCGCTTGCTATATAATAAATCGAGTAATGATTAGGCCAATCTTAAAGAAGACATCTTATGAGATTTTAAAGTCCAAAAAGCCTAACATTAGCTATTTTCATCCTTTTGGATGTAAGTGTTTTGTTTTAAATAATGGTAAAGAAAACTTAGGTAAATTTGATGCTAAAAGTGATGAAGCCATTTTCTTAGGGTATTCTTCAAACTCTAAAGCCTACCGTGTATTTAATAAAAGAACTCTAGTTGTTGAAGAGTCAATACATGTTGTTTTCAATGATAACCTCCTTTCGAGAAAGGAATCTTGTGATGATGATGATGTAGGAATCATTGATACTATTGATGGAGGACAAACATCAAAAGAGGATAAGATTCCAACTAAAGAAGAAGACTCACAAGAACCTCCTCTTGAAGGCTTAAAAGACTTAGCTCATGAAGAAAAAGAGGTATCTTACCCAAGGGAGTTAAACTATGTCAAAGATGGTGAAATCTTGGGTGATCCATCCAAGGGGGTAACCACTAGATCCTCTCTCAAATTAATGAATCATGTTGCGTTTCTTTCATGCATTGAGCCTAAAAACATTAAAGAAGCTTTAAAAGATGATTTTTGGATTTTGGCCATGCAAGAGGAATTAAACCAATTTGAGAGAAGTAAAGTTTGGACATTAGTAGAAAGGCCTAATAATCAATCTACTATAGGTACAAAATGGGTTTTTAGGAATAAATTAGATGAAAACGGTAATATAGTGTGAAACAAGGCTAGGCTTGTTGCTCAAGGCTATACTCAAGAAGAGGGAATTGATTTTGATGAGACTTATGCACCCGTAGCAAGAATGGAAGCTATTAGAATGTTACTTGCATTTGCATGTTATCATGATTTCAAGCTTTTTCAAATGGATGTGAAAAGTGCCTTTTTAAATGGTTTTATAAATGAAGAGGTATATGTTGAACAACCACCAGGTTTTGAGGATTCAAAATTTCCAAACCATGTGTTTAAACTTACAAAAGCTCTCTATGGTTTAAAACAAGCTCCAAGAGCTTGGTATGAGAGACTTTCAACTTTCTTAATTGAAAAGGGTTTTGAAAAAGGAAAGGTGGATACAACACTCTTCATAAAAAGATATAACAATGACATCTTAGTAGTTCAAATTTATGTTGATGATATTATTTTTGGTTCTACTAATGAGTGTTATTGTAAGGATTTTTCTAAGCTAATGCAAGGTGAGTTCGAGATGAGCATGATGGGGGAGCTCTCATTCTTTTTGGGACTCCAAATCAAACAAATGAGTGATGGCACCTTCATAAATCAAGCTAAATACGTAAGTGATATGCTCAAGAAGTTTGGCTTAGAGAATGCAAAACCTCAAGCCACACCTATGAGTTCTTCCATAAAGCTTGACAAAGATGAAGGAGGTAAATGTGTTGATTCTAAGCTTTATAGATCCATGATAGGTTCTTTGCTTTATCTTACCGCAAGTAGACCGGATATTATGTTTAGTGTTTGCTTGTGTGCTAGGTTTCAAGCTAGTCCTAAAGAATCACACCTTGTTGCCATTAAAAGAATTTTTAGATACCTAATAGACACACCGACCTTAGGTCTTTGGTATCCTAAGGATTCAACTTTTAGCCTTCATGCTTTTTCGGATGCGGATTATGGGGGATGTAAGATAGATAGGAAAAGTACTTCTGGTACATGTCAATTCTTAGGTAGTATGCTCGTATCTTGGTTCTCTAAGAAACAAAATAGCGTAGCCTTATCTACCACCGAAGCGGAGTATATATCCTTAGGGAGTTGTTGTGCTCAAGTCCTTTGGATGAAGCAACAACTCTTAGACTATGGTGTTAAAATGGAAACCATACCCCTTAGGTGTGACAACACTAGTGCCATTTGTCTCACTAAGAATCCCATTCAACACTCTCGAACTAAACACATAGAAATTAGACATCATTTTAGAGATCATGTTTCGAAAAATGATGTTGTTATAGAATTTGTTGACACCTTGAACCAATTAGCGGACATATTTACTAAACCTTTAGATAAAGAGCGCTTTTGGACACTTAGAAGAGAGTTAGGTCTAACTTGTCTCTCTTAATTTTTTTGGTCCCAAAATGACAAAAATTTGCTTGAGATTGTTTGTGATTCATGTTTATGTTAATTTTGTTCTTTTTGCTTCTACACATATTGCTAAGGGAAGTATGTATCATGTTAAGTCATTAAAACTTGTTCATATAACACATACATGCATTTAGGGGCGTTTCAAATTGAATTTTGCACATAAAAATACCAAAAATTGCAGAAACAGGCAAGGGTGTATCGATACTGCATATCAGCGTATCGATACGGTATTCAAAATCTGGGATTTTTGCAGATGAATGCGTATCGATACATCATAGTGTATCGATACGGTAAGAGTCAAGGGAAAAAGTCAACACCGGTGCGTATCGATACGGTCTACTGTATCGATACACATAAAACGACAAAGATAAATTAGGTTAAAGCGTATCGATACGCATGGACAGCGTATCGATACTCGACGGACGGAGAGCCTATTTAGGGCTGTTTTAATCAAAATCCCAAAATTTTAAAACTCCTCTTCTCTTCTTCAAAAACCCTAACCGAAAACCCCTATAAAAACCCTCTAAATTCTTCAAAATTTTACACAAATCTTCAAAATTTCTTGAGGGATTTTACTTCATACATCAAGGCTATCCTTGGGCATCAATCTTGTGCACTAACACCCCCTCTTTCATCCAACTCTAAGAAATCAAGGTAAATTTTTCTTTTTTTTATTTTTTGAATTTTCGTCAATTTTCAATTATTATTTTAACTGATTTTTATATACATTATGATTAACTTACTATGGGTTTCATATTGTTCATAAAATTTTTCAAAAATAAATTTTTTTTGGTTCGAATATATTCGATAAAATTTTTTTTATTTTATTTTTTTTCGAAAACTAAGATTTGTTGTAAATATTCTTTAAAACAATTTTTTTTAAACAAATTACCTTGAATTATTAGAATCTATTGGATTAAATTGGATGTTAATTGCATACATATTCGAATCATTTTTGATGTATTTTCAGGATTATAGCTCCTAAAAAGGGGAATAAGAGACATCGCACCGCTTCCGTTTCTAATGAGGATGAGGGTAATCCTACTCCTAACCTTCCTCATATTATCCAAACTAGTTTTTCCACATCCCTAGCTAGAGAAACCTATAAGCTTTGTATGGGAATCAATCTTAGGGAAGAACGAATCGTGTCTATTCCGTTTTTAAACTCTGCTAAATTCAAATTTAAATATCTCCTTTTAATTAGGCAATGGAAACTTTTAACCTTTTTAAACATTCCTCCTATTTTATATAGGAATCTTGTCATTGTCTTCTTTTCAAATGTTTATTGTGTCAATGATGACGCCAATGAGCATGTTATTGCCATTGAATCCTCGGTTATGGGAACTCCTATTCGAATTGATCAAAAAGTCTTATGCACTGTTTTTGGTTTTGAGGATGTCGGGATTGATGATGAACACTCTTTAGGTTCGGGTTACATAGGTCCGGCAAAAGTTTTAGATGCTCATGATCGTATTCTTCATCTTATTATCTCTTGGTTTATTCGTCCCTCGGGTGGTAGATATTCTACCATTCGTCAAATTGATGATTTTTGGCTTACATGCTTTAGGGAGGGTAAACGACCAAATCTTTGTCAAATTATGTTTGCCGATCTTGTGTTTTTGGTTCAAAACCGTTACACCAAACTTGTTCAATCCTTTTACTACACTACGGCCTTGAGTTGTCTATTTCATTCCCTTGGTGTTGACTGCACACATGACCTTCCCGAAAACCTTGGCCAACCCATTGATGAGCATTCCCTTTCTCGCTTTGGTTTCTCTTTTGTCGGTAATGAATGGGTTCGCAACCCTCAAGCTGATCCTCCCGCTGCCCCGGTCAATGCCTCTCGCGCATCCTCTAGCCGTGCTTCTCATGACTCCTCCTCCATGGCAAATCTCATGACTTTCCTCAATGAGAAGTTCAATGATATGGACGGTCGCTTCAATGCTATGGAAACTCAGTTTACAGCGATGGGAGAAAGACTCCAAGGCATGGACAAGAAAATAGATACCTTGAGTGCTCGCCAAGACTCTATGGATCTTTCTCTTACAGCTTTCCATGGTGCTTGGATCAACCAAAACCAAAGGAACCAAACACCTCGAGAAGACGAAGACGAGGAAGAAGATGATGAGGATGACCATGATGATGGTGGAGACGCGTAGATGCATCTCATATTAGGACATTTTAGGATTTCATTGCATTTTTATTAGAACTTGAATTATGCCTATTTTCTATGTTTTAGGATTTTTAAAAGGTTTGGATTATTATGCTTGCTATGCTTGCTTGGTTTATGAATTTGGAGCTTTATGTTTATTATTATTGATATTCCTATGCTTGATTATTCTAATCCTTGTGTTTCTTTTGATCTAACAAAAAGGGGGAGAAGGATTCATTGATTCATTGTAAAGGTCAAATTTTTTTTTCAAAAATTTCTCTATCTTTAAGTGAGGGGGAGAAACAAATTTGTTTTGAAACATTTATCTTAAAGCAAGGGGGAGAAAAGCCTTTTCAAAGTTTTCAAAAACTTAAAAATTTATTATGGTTTTGTTATATCAAAAAGGGGGAGATTGTAAAACTAAAATTGATTTTGATATAACATAAAAATTTAAGGACCAAATTGCAAAACAAATAAATTTTTAAGAACTCTTTAAAGGTTCAAATATTAACAAAATGTTTTGCATAAAATATTGTTTGAAGATTGGATCTCAAAACATTAAGTTTCTCAAACCTTTTTCATGTTTTTCAAAACCAAATTATGCAAAAATGGCCTTGCGTATCGATACACTCACCGTATCGATACACTTGAAACTTACTGTAATTCTGAATGAACATAGCGTATCGATACTCGCTTCATACGTATCGATACAGTGTTCATCTGGGCAACCGTACCGATACGCTTAATAACCGTATCGATACGCCAAGCATAATTATTTGAAAATTTGTTTTGACCGTTATGACGTACCGATACTCTTAGTCACAGTATCGATACACATTGATGCAACAAATTAAATGGTTTTACAGAGAGTTTGGACCGTATCGATACGACCCCCGTATCGATACGCTTTGATGCATCAAACTTAACAGAAAGTTTGGACCGTATCGATACGCCTAGTGTATCGATACACTCTGTTTTTACGCACAACGGCTAGTTGGAATTTAAACTAGCGTATCGATACAGCCTTGTCGTGTATCGATACGCGGTGCTGGGGAGCTGCCTTAATAGCTGGAAAAATGTTCCCAACGGCTCCTTCAATAAGTCAAATGATCCAAACGGCTAGAAACTGATTCAAGGGTATAAATACAAGCTTCATTTCACCAGGAAGATTAACAATACACATTCAAGCATCATCAAAGCAAAAATCCAAATCCTAGAGCTATTCAAAGCTATATTCTTGTACCCAACTCTTTGTATTTCATTTTGTCATATTATTGAGAGTTTTGGGTTGCTGTAATTGTAAGTGGGTAGACAATCATCCTTTGAGAGGAAATACTTGAGTTTACCAAAAATATTCTTTGTATTTGAGTGGATTAAGCTTGGGGTTGAAAAGCTTAATCGATATTGTAAGGTTTCCTCCTCATCCAAGAAAAGGGGACGAATTCAAGTAGTGAATTGTTTTGGAAAATCCTTAGTGGGAGCTAAGGTAGTGGATGTAGAGTTCGGTTGTTGAACTTGAACCACTATAACCCCTTGTGTCATTTTATTTTCCAATATTCTCTTCACAAAAATTTTTAATTGCCAATTCACCCCCCCTCTTGGCCATTTGCAATTGTTTGATCAACTCAACAGAGAGGATGAAGAAGAACGCTTCTCTCTCCTTGTTCAACACACACCTCTCTCTCTCTCTCTTTTCTCTCTTCCGCCTCTCCTTTTCCAAGCTTCTCTCCCTCTTTATATAGTGGATGCTCCTAGGGTTTTGTGCCCTAAAGATTCTTTGATAATCCCAAGGAATATCCACCGACAAGCTCTGCCACGAGGGGACAAGTAGGACAGTCTGCAGGTGGGTACCGGTTGCTGCACATGTCAGGTTGTCCTTTTTTGCATATTCATGTGCTTCTACAGCTCACGTGCCTTCACAGCTCACGTGTTGGCCAATATCCACTTCCACTATGCTATAGCATATCCCGGCGCCAGCTTTCTCTCGCTATACTCCCTTCCTGCGCATCATCAAACCCAAAACCAACCTTCCGAGCAGTACCCCTCAACATGGACTAATAACCAGCAAAAATAAAGATGCACCCAGAAGAAGAAAATGCAACCTAAATGCAGTTTAAATGCTATGATATGGGCTCAAGAACAGGCAAATGTTATAGCAAAAATGTATGAAAACAAGGATATTCATGCAGTTATCAATCTTCCCGGTCTATCATAATTCAATATATATATTTACCATTAGGCACATAACAAAAACATTCAAATTTACCCTACATATTGGATCTTTGTCCATTACGCATTCAATCGAGTAGGCAGTTTATACTCTTTTCTAAACAATCAAATGTGTTCCAACTACATTTAAGCAACCAACATCCTTTGACTCATCAATAACCACATTTCTATATCAATTTTCCACTCTTTAATTCAATATATATTCATAAGACGAAACATGGCAGCTTGGTGTTAATAATACATATTCTCATTATACCCGAAACAGTCCCTATTTTCAGATTGTTGTTCGAACAACACACACATCTTACTGCTTGTGCCCTGTCATACCCCTGTTTCTTTCGAACAAAACTGCCCAACTAGGATGGTAAGCAACCTATGGATTTTCTTATTACAATCAGATCTTCATTCTATCAATTAAGCCATAACAATTGAATTTTAAGACCATTTCCCTTCTTTACACTTACTCCTAATAGTAACAAAACATTACACCATTTCGATTCAAGCAAACAATCCAAGAAAATTTTAAAAAAAAATCATGTATATCCCGAATCCTACTCCAACATTCTTCCTCTATTTCAATTTCACGAGTCAACTATCCAAAATTCAAATCAAATTTCATTCAATTCATTTTATCGAATCAAATATGATTCACCACTAATATCTAGCAACCAATATGTAATTCAAGGTAGAAGAAATTACCTTCCTAAGATATAGGATTAAGCCAACAATTGCCTCCTTCCTCAACCGATGCAATTTCTTAATTCCTTTAAGCCTTCTCACTCCCTCACTTCACCTAATTTTCTTCGATTTCACATTGGAGAAGAAGACTCTCTCCCACTATGGTAAAACCGAGTATAGGGAGAAGGAAGGGCATGTGCTTTGTCCCTAATTAATTATCAAGTTACCATGCAAACATTAGCTTTATCCATTATTAAAGTTTAGTCATTCAATTTCAGCTCCTAATTCCTTAATTGAATCAAAATGATCCTTTCAATGGTTCATAATTTTAAATTGAAATGATTCTAATTTAGCCAATTCACACTAAGATCTCTAATTTGAAATTTGAAGTATTACAATTAAGTTTATAAATCTTTCATTACTTTAACAAATTTCATGCTTGTAGAAGCTAGAGTAACATGGCAAAGATCAATCGAATGATCATACATATTCATCATCAAAGTCAAAACCATCAATATAATTCTCATAACAATCAAACAATGGCATGCAATTGCATACTTAGGCATGAATTTAGGACCAAATAACAACTCATTCCATAGCAACTAGGTTCTCATTTCTTTTTCTTAGTTTCATAAATTTCATTAGTAGGGTCGATAAACATAGCCTTGTAAATCGAAATTCTAGTCTAGATACACGAGTCCCCAACCAACTGTCGCCCATAAAACATATAGTACTCATAGTACCGGTCAATCCCTCCTACTATCACCAACGACCACATACACATCGCTCCTAATGTAACCCATTAGGGACCACTGTCCTAGACCATATTCCACCCCGACACTGAGCTCTATGGACTTTATGGCTTGCCAACTATATCTATGACTGACTCGAGACCAAGTCTTACATTAATCAATAACTCTTTTCATTTTTATGATCTTAGCTCCATTCGAATTCCACATCAAGGTGCCATTACCCTTTTCTCAAATAGGGGTTTAATCATACACATATATAGACAGTTGTCTCATTCTTTTGTATTCGAAAGCCCATAGCAAAATCTATACAACCATCATACATGTTTTCTATCCATTGATTAATTAATCTTTCATAAGATCAAGCATACATATTCATTCTTGTACAATTCAATCACTTTCATTTTCATGACTAACATAAAACATAGCATAAGCATTTCATCATACCAAGTATTCATACCAAGGTAATATATTCAAGTTTAAGCATACAATCAATTAATTTCCATGGATCAAGTATTTCTCAAGGAAATACTTACTTGACTCCAAGCTTGCATTAACAAAACCATGAGCATAGCATACATTTGATACTTTAAAACATATCAATTAGAAACAAAGCTCAGAAAGGTTGAAATCCCCTTTCTGAGGCTTTAAACTTTACTCACAGGTTTCTTTCGAGCTATTGACGACACTTGATCACAATTCCTTTTTGTCTATCAACTTGTTGGTCTACATTAGTCCTTTTTTCTTCAATTTCTTCTTGATCTAACATATTAGATAATTTGTATACTATTAGACACAACAACAATCATTTGAGTTCACATTCCATTCAAAATTCATGTCCATTAACCATTTATCTTAATTTAATAATCATCAAAATGCTCACTTATATATCAACATGCATTCTTAATCATCTAATCGCATTCTGCAACTATCCATATTCATGTGACCACATTTTAACATGCTATCTAACATCATAGCAATTCAATTACTAAATCTCCAAACTAGCTCAAAACATGGCAGCTTCAAAACAACCTAATTTCTTTGGACTTAAACAGTCCTTAATTGGCATACATCTTACTAAAACAGTCTAATTTACTGCAGTATTAACACAAATATTTGGTAATTCATTTCCGTGAACAGAACAGTCCATTTCTCACATATAACACCCCAAATTCGAATGAATTAAGGTAAAATAGATTCCTAACCAATGATTACATTTTATTCCATATATCATAGCCAACAACTCACTAAAGTATACATTTTCTGCCATGTTTTATAAGCCACATTCTAACTCAACAAAGCTGTCCATTCTAACCAAATTCACAGTCGAACCTAATTCTCTAACTGAATGTTCAATCCATTCGATATATCTACAACATAAGCTGGATTACATAACAGCTTCAACATGTATAATATTGTTTCTTGACAAAAGAGGAGTATTCGCTAGTTTCAAATGCCACCATATAATCAAAATACATCATCAAATCCTTGAATCCAATAACCTATGTGTTATCTTCAATTAGCTCAAATCAAATACCTAATTCATGGTTTCAAAACAAAGATTCATGCAAACATTCATCCAAAACAAGAAATTCTTATAAGTTACATCCATTACTTTAGCATGCAAATCACTTTTAGAAACAATTTTTACCTTTCTTATGGTGCCAAAAGGATCTAATGCAACCGATCCTCCCAACCGAAAGCAATTTCCCTAGCTTTACAAGCTTTCTCACTCTTAAATTTACCTATGGTTCGATTCTCACACATGAATGAAGATGATGGCTTCCTTTGTTTTTTCTTAACCGGTGATATCAAGTAGGGACATGTGGCTATGCCCTTTTTCTCTTGATTTCTTTACATGCACTAACCAATTTTTAATTCTATAAAAATTTGGTCCTTTAAAAAGTGGGCACCCATTTTATTTGTTTTATCAATTAATCTCCCTCATTCCCATTGTTTTAATTATAGATCCACACTCATAAAACTAATTCACATTATAATTCCTAAGTTATAAATAGGAGTATTACAGGAGTCCTCCTCTTCCTAAACTCCTTTACATTTTATTGCATTAACATGTTCACGCATTTTATTTTTCTGTTTTTCATTGTATATATGTGTGGTTTTTTCATGCATTGAGGACAATGCACATCTTTGGTTTGGGGGTGTCTGTTGCCTCACATTTATAACATGCCATGCATTCATGTTTACATTTTTGTTGTCATGTCATGTATGTCATATAGATTAGGTTTTAGCCATGCATACTGAACTGCAAAAAAAAATTCCTCGTTCAAAATTTGAAGAATACGAACACTTTGTTAGGCAAGTTTAATTTGTTCTAGAATAGTTTTCCCGATAATGAAATTCGAAATCTTTAGTTGCCTATGCCAGCATAATAGTAATGACAGGTTTTCTTGGCAATTGATCTCTTGTTTAGGAAATTGAACTTTCACTTAACACGTAGTATGCATCTAGTTCCTAAACAAACATAGAATTTTTTGAAACTAAGCTCAGACTGAAAATAAAAAAAAGAGAAAAATTTTGATACCAGGGTAAAAGAGAAAAATAAGGCAACAATGTTTTGCCAAGGCAATAAAAAAATTGAACTCTCCTCTAACTTAGGGATAATAAGTAACTTGGGACTTCGTGGTTTGCTCCCTCTTAGTTCTCAAGTACAAAACTTTAGTGTATGAGTTGAAGAGTAAATGCCTAGCAATGTCAGAATTAACGTGGGGGTTCGTGGTATACTCCCTCTTATTCCTCACGCCAAACAGTATTGCGAAGCAAGATTAAAATATTACCAACAGAAACCTTTTGTAGGAATAAAAGAAAACTAAAAAATTGATTTTAGATAGTAAATTTGACTAAGGGAATAAAAGGATACTTGATGCATATTGCCCACACATCATGCACTCTTCATGCCCTTATACTAGAGTTATATTGACGCACTTGAATTTACTAATTGTTTGACATTACTGCACTGAGATATCTGAGGACAGAACTAGAGCCTAATTGTGCTTGCCAGCACTTGTTGGCATTCCGACCAAAATTTTGCCGAGGTACTATTTTCACAATTTTTTTTAGCTTACTTGCATTAATTCTGGACAAGCAATGAGCTAGGTTTGGGGGAGTGTTAACTCCTCAAAAGTACTAAAATTTATGCTTATTTCACATTGACTTTGCTTGCCTTTAAGTACATTTAGTTACATTTAGCCTTAAAATTCATGCACTTGCATAAGGAGTTAGGAATTGTTTCTATGCCAGTGTGAAGTGTTGCTTTGTTGGCATTACTGAAGGCTTGACAGGGCAGAGAAGCGCAGAAAGGAAGGAATGCCATAGAGAATGCTGAGTTGCTATTGGCAGCGATGAACCACAAATTGCCGATGCACAGGTTGGCAGAGAAGAGGAGTTTGATACCCGACCAAGTAGATGATGGACCTTGTGTCAGCCTTATGATTCAAATATAGGATAAGATGATCACATCCCTTATCCCTTGCGCATTCAAAATTCAAATCCAAGGCTTATTCTAGGTCACTCACGCACGCCTATTTAAAGAACTCGAGCAAGCACTTAAAGAGAGGGAGGATTGATCGACGATTGGATTGGAGAGGTTAAACTGAGAAGACGTGGTTCAACCCTGCTTGACCGAGAGCCTAGACCTTGAAGGGCTGCATCGACAAACCCCTTCTTGCCCATTCTCTTTGTTTAGTTATTTTTATTTTAAAATGGCGATGTTATTGAGAAACGATGAAGGTTTTTGGTTGGATACCCCCACCATGAACTAAATTTATAGTTGGGTGGGGATGTTTGTGTTCGAAAACTATTTTATGCTTAGTTTTTAATAATAAAATATGCATTGACATTATTTCCCCTATCTGGCATGTTTTATAGTTTTCTAAATTCTTTGCCAAGCGAACGCTGGCATTGTTTTCTTATTGTACCTTAATATCTTAACAGACTTAGGGGGCAACGATCTATTGCCAAATGCTAAGGCGAGATGCTTTGACATCTGGTTGGCGTCTAGATGAGCTCTACTTTTCAAGATGTTGGCAGGATATATTGGTGCTTTCAATGGACATGTCTACTCGAGGTTTCACCCTTGATGGCTGATGATTCTTAATTAGTTTCTCCTTGCTCTTCCTTATCTTTCTTTTCTTGACGTCTTACAGCACTTGATTTTCGAGCAATCCAATTTCATTGGTTCCAACCAGGTAATTGCCTCTTGGGTTGCAAATCTTAATAGACTGACATTTAGTGTTGACTTCTAAAATCCCTTGATTTAGAAAGTTTTGAACTTTTTGTTTGAAAGTGTAGTAGTCTTCAATGTCATGATCATAAACTCCATTATGATATTCACAACGATTCCTAACCTTGTAACAACTTTTATGATGGGGCTTTGAGGGTTTCAAATTACGCGGTGAAGCTTCAAGCAATTTGGAATACAACTCACGATAGGAAACATGAATGAGATCTAGTTTAGTCTTTGATTTTCCACTGACAGGAGCATCTGGAACATCTAACCTTGGGGTATTATTCAATAAAGGAAACATTGAAGAGTTAGATATCCAAACATTACTCTGATCCTAGTAGAACCTAAACTGTAGCGAATTACCCACAAAAGCTTGTTGTAGATTCTACCCTTTCTCTTTTATCTCAATTCTTCTAGCAAATGGTCTATTGTAGAATCTGGGGTATCCGTTCTCAAAACATAAAAGTCCATTCCTGATAAGACCACTGACTACGTGTTTCAACAACAAACAATCTTCTACAGAGTGACTGAAATCTCCACAGTAATAACCACAAGCATTTTTATGCCATAGAAATACTTATAAAACTTCGGTGGAACTATCATTAAAAGGTGATTCTGCACAAGGCAGGGCAACAAATCTAATTATGACATTGGAATAGGAATAATAGTCCCCCTTTTCTTACTAAACCATCCGACCTCTTTGTCTCGTGTTCCTACGCTTTCTGCTCCTCTTTTCCTGGATGGAGGAAATTCTAATGTGGGAAAATTTCTAGCCTCGACTGAATTTTTGGCCCTCATAACTTCGGAGAAACATTCTACAAGCACAAGTGGTTCTTTGACTCTGTTGGAATCATCTCGTTCTTTAATAGTCTCATAACCCTTAGACAATGCATATTTGGAACAAACATCAAAATTTTGGCTTTTAATTGTTCCTTTTATATTTGTTTGCTTGATGATATCCATTTTTGCTTTGACAATCCTATCTTTGCACTAAGGTTAGGAACGTCATCTCCAAAGCTTGTTTCCAAATTCTCTGAATCAATGGCCAATACTCTGATTGTACTATTTTGAACCTTTTTCGAAACTGATCCTTCGGTTGAACCCTTATGTGAGATAAGTTTTCATCTTGATCACCAATGTTAGTATTTCCATCTAAAACCCTTTCTTTCTCAACCTCTCTGGTTTCAAGCAATGTAGTAGCTCGAGTTATATTCTCGTTCTGGGACTGATCAATTCTTTTATCCATGCTACCCAAGCAGTCCTCAACAACTTTATGAGATTGCCTCACCCTAAAAAGCCTATTTCCCATGTTTCTCAAAATATTAGTTTTTAACTTTTGCAATGTTATCTGAAAAAATACAATATTAAAAATGCAATGTTATTGGAAAAAAGTGATGTTTAGTTGAAAAAATGCACCGGTAGTTGGCGGGGTGGAACCATCTTGTTGAAGCCATTAAACAGAGATTTGCAACAACTAAAATCAAATCACCCAAGGGGCAGTTAACCAAGTTGGTGCAGATGACCACCGTAGAGGAATATCAAAATCGTTTTGAAGTTATGGCATTGAGGAAGATTAACCTATTGGAAACCTTCCTGATGCAGTGCCTCATTTTTGGGTCGCGGCTTGAAATTAAAAATGAGGTGTTGGGGCATCGAGTTGTATCCAAGCATGATGTAGTCTCACTAGCCCAGTTACAAGAGGCTAAGCTCAATGAATCCAAGAGAATGGTGGGTCGAAATATGGGGTCCAAACTACCTTTTTTACTCCCAACACCGATTGAGTTGGAAAATGGGCGCAAGGTAATGCCGGGTTGACCCCTACTTGTGGATACTATCGAGGTAAAACCTAATTTTCCACAAGCACAAAAGATATTCGCCGCAGAAGCTCAAATCCGTCAAGAAAAGGGACTTTGCTACTATTGTGATGCGAAGTTCGTGTCTGGGCATAAATGTAAAGATCCCAAGTTGTTTATGTTGGATGATGAGGGGGCGATCTGATCCCGACCAATGATGAAAAGGAAGAATCGGAGAAGGAAGCACTAGAGCAATTGGGGCAGGAACAATCATTGGTTTCTTTCAATGCTTTGGTCAGATGTTACACCTCAAACACCCTTCGAGTAAAGGGAATTATCCGAGGAAGGGAAGAGCAGATTCTCATAGATGGGGGAAGCACCCTTAATTTTATGTAGACAAGGGTGGCGAAGCACCTGGGTTTAACCATGGTGGGGAGTCGGGGACACCAAATTTTGGTGTGCTTGTGGGTAATGGGGTCAAATTGTAGAATGAAAGGCGTGTTCATGATTTAAAAGTAAAGGTTAAAGGAACGGAGCTAAAGATGGACTTCTATATACTACCGTTAAAGGGCTCCGAGATGGTGCTTGGAGTGGCCTGGATGGTAACCTTGGGGCCGATCACCAAGGATTTCATGAAATTGACTTGAATTTTAGCAAAACGGGAAGGGGCATTGCTAGCAAGGGGAATCGAGCATAGGGCCTCAACAGGTTCAACTCCAAACCTTTTAGAGAATAACGAGACCAGGGATATTGTAGAATTTTTTCAATTACAAGTATGTGGGTCGGTTGAGTCAACAAAGGAGATTAAAGATGAACGTTTGAAGAAATTGTTGCAACAATATGAGCGAGTGTTTTCCGCACCCAAGGGGCTTCCACCAGCTCGAGATAAAGACCATGTGATACAATTGGAGCCTGGTAAACCACCGGTAAACATTCATCCCTATAGATACCCTCACTTCCAAAAGGGGGAGATCGAGAATCAAGTGCAACAGATGCTTGAAATCAAGTAATTCAAAGGAGCAACAACTCTTTTTCCTCACATGTGATGTTGGTAAAGAAGAAAGACGGTACCTGGAGGTTTTGCATTGACTACCGGGCCTTAAACACCATCAAAGATAGGTTCTCTATCTTGACTGTTGATGAACTTTTTGATGAGTTAGAAGGAGCTCAGTTCTTTTCAAAACTGGATTTATAGGCAGGGTACACCAGATTAGGGTCCGACTAGGGGACATCTCGAAGACAGCTTTTTGAACCCAAGAAGGGCACTATGAGTTCCTGGTCATGCCCTTCGGGCTAAGCAATGCCCCATCTACTTTTATGCCACCATGAACGAATTTTTTAATCCCTTCCTACGCAAGTTTGTATTAATTTTTCTAGATGACATTTCGGTATTCAGTAAGGGATTGCAGGATCATTTGAGGCATTTGGAATTTGTTTTTCAAGTGTTGAAGAAGAAGGGTATGGTTGCAAAAAGGTCTAAGTGGATAGACTTTAGTGGAATATTTGGGGAGCATCGTGTCTCAGGATGGTTCAGCTGTTGACTCGAGCAAGATAGAGGCAATATGAATGTGGCCAGTGCCAAAGAATGTAAAGGAGATAAGAAGCTTCCTGGGGATTGCGACGTATTACCGATGGTTTATAAAGGGATTTTCCACAGAAAACCTTGCTAGAGGATAAAACATGCAAAGTGGTAGTCGATTTGAAGAGTATAAAACGATGTATTTTTCTACATACTTTGTGTGGCAATCGGAGTTCGGGAAGATGAAGAAAGCATGGAAGGAAGTGTTAATATGGAATTCGGCCAAGAGGATAAAATGTAATGAATTAAAGAGAATCACCTCTTTAATGAAGACAAGTCCAATTCCAACTTAACTTCCTATCCAAGAAGGACTTTGCCTTAAGCCTATTCGTATTTGAAGAAGGCCAAGCCACCAATTGAAGGAGTCGAGTATTGAGAGCTTGAGATTAGAATTGGTTGTGTGTTTCCATGTTCATCAAGTTTTAAATTCTCTTAGGGTTGGGATTATTTTGTTTAGTAGTTGTGAGAAAACAATTGTACTTTGTTTAAGTTTTTGTTAATGCAATTTAGTTCAAGGTTTGCTTATTCTTGGCATTGATTCTATTCTTGCAATCTTATCGCGAGAGAGTATTGTGAGGTTATCCATTTGTTTAATATCGAAAGAATTAAACGCAATAAATGAATAAGCGTGGTTTTCATCCCAACGGTGGAAGCTAACTCGGCTTAGGGATAAGTTAGAGATTCAACGGCTAAAAGAAGCGTGAGATTGGTTGATGTTCATCCTTGGTTCACGCTGGGAGGTATTATCAAGGCCCATTCATCAACAGTGCTTTGAATTAGGGATAAGGAAGAGCCATCAAAGTACGCTTTGCCGAACCTTGACATCGTCTGCCGACCAGCAAGGGATTAGTGAGGCAGCACAACTTATTGTCACGACAGGGACTTAGGTCATTGCCGAGGCAGTTTGGTGCTTATTACGTTCAAAGACTGAGACAAGTCAATAAGATTTCCACACTACGATGCAATCTAATCCGACCCATTCTCTCATCTTGATTACTGTACTTTTTAATTACTGGCTTATTTTATTTTTAGTTTATTAGATTATTCTCAAAACCCAAATCAATCGCTTGTGTTTTTACTTTTATTTCCTTTTCAGTGTGAGGCGATAAACATTGAAGGTTTTACCAATCCCTGTGGAGACGATGCTCAATACTTATCACTTTATTACTTGAGACGTGTACACTTGCACAATTGTGGGGCACTTTACATACGCAACAAGTTTTTGGCGCCGCTGCCGGGGATGGGCAATAGCAACTTTCAATTTTATTTTCTTGCACTTTTATTTTTAGTTTTTCAAGCTTTAATCAACTTTGGTTTCGCATTGGTGTATGACTAGCGCGAACCCAAAGTATCCATTCTACGACCTTGGTCTTGAAATCGATCGTAGTTGCCAAAGACTCAAGCAAAGGATAAGAGCAGAGATGGCACATCAAGTTGGCAATAACAATGCTAATAACAATCGCAATGCCGACGGTCAGCAGATTGTTGAAGGTGCTCAAGATGCCCCAGTAGGAGGTGGAGAAAATCTGCAAATACAATTTGCGCCAGTACAAAACCCAACTGTCCGAGACTACCTAGAAGAAGATCTGAACATACTAAATCCGGGAGTTGTCACACCTGAGATAGAAGCTGCCCACAATAAACTGAAGCCCATAATGTTCAACGTGATCAATACTATGTGGCAATTTGTTAGCTCAGCAACTGAAGATGCCAGACAACACCTCAAATCCTTCATGCAGATTTGCAATTCATTCAAAATACAAGGAGTATATGAGGACATTTTGAGACTGAAATTGTTTCCATATTCACTGAGGGATAGGGCAAAAACCTGGCTAAATAGCATTCCAGCAGGATCAATTGGGTCTTGGAGTGACTTGTGTCGTGATTTCCTTGATGGGTTTTAATCCTACGAATTTAACTGATAAATTGCGTAATGAAATCACTTCTTTTCGACAGGCTGATGACGAATCCATGCAAGAGGCTTGGGAACGATATAAAGAACTTTTACATAAATGCCCCTTACATGGATTCCCATTGTGGACACAGGTGACAATGTTCTACAATGCTGTCAACACAAAAACAAGGATAATGATTGATGCCTCGGCAAACGGTATACTCCTAGACAAGGAACCAGAGAAAGCAATAGAGATCCTGAATAGGATGGACAAAAATAACTATCAATTCCCAACGGCCAGAAGAGGAGGAATCAGACCCCAACCCACAGTAAACGAAATAGGGTCCTCGGACTCGATTTCAGCCCAAATCGCCACCTTGACAAAGTTGGTCATGAACATGCAACCACAGAATAATCACCAGGAGTCAAGGTAATGGATTTATTTTGTGAAAACTGTGGGGGTAACCATGTTTCCTCTAAATGTCCATAGAATACAGAGTAGAGCTGTTACGTTGGAAACTACAATCGGAACAATAACATGATGTCTAACAACTACAACTCGGCTTGGAAGAAACACCTGAATTTCTCCCGAAGCAACCCCAACAACGCACTCAATATGAACAATCAGAATGCTCTACTAGCGGGATTTCAACAGAGCATTCCTCGTCATACTATGCCACAACAGCAGTATTTGCCGCCGCAACAGCCTATGCGAACTAGTTCTTTAGAAAACTCTCTTAATACTTTTATGTCTCAAACTAGTGCATATATGGCTAATACTGATAAGTTCATAAAGAAAACTGACGCTTTTATGGACATGACGGAGATGCGGATGAAGAATCACGAGGAGACATTGAAATCCCTGGAAACTCAAGTCGGGCAGGTTGCACAAATCCTAAACACCAGACCGAGGGGAGGATTTCCAAGCGATGCTGAAGTCGCTAAGGGAGCAACTCATGAACAGTGCAAAGCAATCAGCACTAGGAGTAGCAAACAGCTGAAGGAACCCTAGCCAGTGAAAAAGAGGAGACCAAAGAAAAAGAGGCCTCTACCACGGCAGAACCTGCCTTGGCATTACGTGATCCCACTGCTACGACGGAACCTGACCAAGCCGTCGCAGCAAAGCCTGACAATAACACTGAGGAAAATAAGAAGGATGGTCAAAAACCAAATTTGATGCCCTAAATTAAATTTCCATGTAAAGAACGGATCGAGGACATTCGACTCCCACTGTCATTCCCACAAAGGCTCAAACGACAGAAGCAAAAGTACCAGTTCAAGAAGTTCTTAGACATCTTATAGCGGGTCCACATCAACATACCCTTCGTGGAAGCAATAGATCAAATGTCGAATTATGCCAAGTTCCTTAAAGACATGGTGTCAAGGCGAACAAGAATAGGGGAGTTTGAAACAGTTTCCGCAACAGAAGGGTGTATGGCCATGTTACACAACCGAACACCACCTAAACTTAAAGATCCTGGGAGCTTCACAATACAATGTGCAATCGGGAATCATTATGTGGGGAAGGTATTGTGTGACTTAGGGGCAAGCATAAACATGATGCCCAAATCCGTTTTCCAGAAGTTAGGAATAGGAAAGGCTAGACCCACCACAGTCATGCTTCAGCTGGCCGATCGTTCATATGTACAACCAGAAGGAAAAATCGAGGACATACTGGTAAGAGTCGATAAGTTCATCTTTCTTGGTGATTTCCTTGTTATTGATTGTGAGGTAGATGAACATTGCCATTTTTCACCATATGGAGGACATTTTGGAGGAACTAGAACCGCGGCCAAAGTACTTCAATCAGGATTCTTTTGGCGCACTCTTTATAAATATGCCCAAGCATTCTATAAGCAATGTGACCGATGTCAAAAAACCGACAATATCTCCAGACGTAATGAGATGCCAATGCAAACAATACTTGATGTTGAATTTTTCGTTGTGTGGGCATTGATTTCATGTGACCTTTCCTATCATCCTTTGGGAATCTCTACATTTTACTAGCTGCTGACTACGTTTCCAAGTGGGACAAAGCCACTGCCACCCCCAAACAATGATTCCAAGACCGTGCAGAAATTTTTTCAAAAACACATCTTTACGCGGTTTGGGATACCTAGGGCTATCATCAGTGACAAGGGCAAGCACTTCGACAAGAAGCTCATTGCCGCGGCATTAAAGAAATTTGGTGTCACTCATATGATTGCCACGACATATCACCCACAAACCAATGGGAAGGCCGAGATATCAAATAGAGAGTTGAAGACAATTCTTGAAAAGGTGGTTAACCCATCAAGGAAAGATTGGTCCTTCGACTTGATGATGCCATGTGGGCATACCAAACGACATTCAAAACCCCGTTGGGAATGTCCCTATTTTGACTTGTGTGCAAAAAAACATGCCATTTACCAGTAGAGATTGAACACAAGGCATATTGGGCAATTAGAACGGTGAATATGGATTGGGATAGTGCTGGACAGAAAAGACTCTTAGACCTTAATGAAATAGAGGAATTCCAAGCCCTAGCATATAACAATGCAAGAATTTACAAGGAGAAAACTAAACGTCTGCATGAGAGCAAGCTCCTGTCGCGGCAGTTCCTGCCCGGACAGCAATGTTACTCTTCAATTCTCGGTTAAAGTTATTTCCAGGTAAACTCCGATCACGATGGTCTGGGCCGTTCGAAGTCGTCAAAATCTTCCCACACCTCTCCCAACTGTTCATCACTCAACCATTCTCTTCTATTCTTTTGCATCTTCCAAAGCTCTAGTATTTTCATTTTTTCTCTCACAACTCTCTAAATTTTTGCGAGATGGCCCTAAAACTAAACCGAGGAGAAAGCTCCTGAGCGGCAAAAGAACCAGCCTACAAACGATTTGCACCATCGGGAGTTGAAAAACACTTCAGCAAACACTTTATTGCCTGACAAGTATTGGAAGAGCAAGGCTTCTAATGCTCCGATGAACTCGACTTTGGCCTTGATCATTACATCTTCAACAAGGTGGCCCACCAAAAGTGGCAAATTTTCTGTCTACAACCCGAACTGGCGAATATGACGGTGGTATGGGAGTTCTACACCCACAATCCAAGCCCTACCACACTCTTCATCCATGTTCGAGGGAAGGCAATCTAGGTTGATCCCGACGCCATAAACCTCTTTTATGGCATTCATGTAGAAAAAGACGAGTGCAAGGAATTTGTAGAGCAACTCACAGAGGCAAACTATGAAGCAATTAAGGAGGAGCTCTGCTATGCCGACACGACGTGGAATGCCGGTCCACATAAAGGCTCGATAAACTGTCGAAGGCTTCGGCCCGAGGCAAAACTCTGGAACACATTTTTCAAGCGTCATCTCATGCCCACTTCACATAATAGTATTGTAGATATGGCAAGGCTTGCACTCATACATTTCATATTGAATAATCGTATTATTAATGTTGGTAGCATTATATGTCATGAGTTGTATCAGTGCATTCAGAAGGAACGCGGACCCCTCTATTTCCCATCGCTCATCACCGGCCTCTACAATGAAAAGGAAGTCCCTACCGACGAAGCCGATGAGCATACACCTAGAAGGAAAGGGTGGGATAGAGAAGCATACTACAAACTGATGCAGATAACGGAGGTTGATCCTTGGCAATCCACGCCTACGCAGGGCCATGTCGCGACAGTATCCTCGACAGATGTTCCAGAGACTCCTCAATCTACTGCCAAGGCAGCAACCCTCCAACAAATTGCCCAAAAGTTAGAAGATATGAATAGACGGCAAAGCCTCTTTATGGCCTTCACAAGGGACTTCACTTCCTCTATTCTCCAGTTGATTCAGGAGAAGTTCCCCGACCATACAGTGCAATTTCTTGTGTTCCCTGCCGCCGCCTTTGCCGTAGCCGCCCTAGAGCCTGATGCCAAAGCTACACCAGCCGCCATCACTGCCCCAGCCTCCCCAATCCAATCTGCCGCGAAAACACCTACTTTCTCCGCCGCGAAAAGAAAGGCCAAGGCTAAAGCACCTCTGGACATTCCTCTTATGGATTCGTTGATCCATACCGAGAATTTCTCCAACTGGACTGGCACTGCCCAATCCATCCACCGGACATTTGAAGTTGTAAAACGCAAGGCAACCGACATAGAGGCCATGGAAGAGCTCAACCTTGACACGGATGAAGAGGAAGAAGTAACCGCCCTGGCCAAACCAACTCCCCCCACGGGCACCCAACCGCCTAGAGCAACCAATAACGTCAAGCATATGCCCTGCAAAGCGAGAAAACTGATCCTACAAAGCGATGACTCATCCGAGTCACTCTAAATTTTTTCTCCTATGCCTTTATTTTTTATGCCCTTAATTTTTGTGCTTATTTTTTCTTTCATATTTTGTGTCTGCTATTAATGCATTGAGGGCAATGCTTGTCTTGAGTTTGGGGGTCTAGGTTCTGCTGCCGAGGCAGTTCTCTGCCGCAGCATATCAATATTATTGCAATGCAGTTCTGTTTTGTCTAAAACTTGTCAATTTTTTTACTGCACATATTGCCTTAGCCGAATGAAGCTTATGCCTCGGCAATGGTTTTCATCAATTGCCTTAGTCTTAATTAGTTGATTTTTCTACCTTAGCAATAGATATCTCTCTTCTTACCATAGCTTTGAATAGTTTAGAGCCTTTAATTTTAGGGTGTACAAGGAAGATAACTTAGAATCGCACTATAAGATTAGAACTTCAAATACACCTTTGTGACTTGCATGATTGAAGGAGTTCTATGACACTTAGGACATAGACTTTCTTAGAAAGAAAATTTTGGGTAAGAAGTTAGAGGTGCTAACACCGGCTCTAGCTTAAGGAAGCCCTAGAGGTGCCCAAAACTAGCTCTAGGCTAATCACTAGAGGTGCCCAAAATTGGCTCTAGTAGGTTAGATTGCTTATAAAAAAATTACCCAAGTCAAGTAGGTAAATGCTTAAGTTTTTACTTAGTACCCGAGGAAATCATCTTGTTCACAATCATGCACACACTCACAAATCTTATAGTTTGGTTCCAGGGAATTCCTAAAACATCCGAAGAATTAAGGGTTGAGCATATTCATTATCACGGTTTGGAGAGAAGAAGGAAAAGTAAGATCAAGGAGTAATTTCATGAAGATTAATGTTTTGGCAATTGATGGATTGCATTGCTTGAGAACAAGCAATAAATCGAATTTTGGGGTGTGATAAGTGTCCAAAATTACTATGTTTTCACCCTTTTTACGTGGCAATTATTGCTTAACCTACATCAAGTTGAGCTACATTAATTACATTGTTTTTATCTTTGATCATTATATTTGGTTTATCTAATGGAAAAGGTGTTGTTTTAATGCATGTTTGGTGTTGCGCATATTTACTCACTGTCGGGGCAGGTGATGCCGAGCAGGCAATGAAGAAAAGGGAGGATGATGCAGAACGAGCTCTAGATAACCCCAAGTCAAGCCAAGCCAAAGATAACAGTTTCTACTTAAGAAAGCTAAAGCATGAAGATAAAGCCTTATGGAGAAGAATCAGTGATAGACCTCTGCCGAGGTAGCAAATAGCCGCCGCCGAGGCAGTGCACAGACCAACTTACTGGAGGGTAAAACATGCAAAGTGGTAGTCGATTTGAAAAACATAAAATGTTGGATTCTTCTACATACTTTGCGTGGCAATCGGAGTTCGGGAAGATGACGAAAGAATGGAAGGAAGGGTTAAGATGGAATTTGGCCAATAGGATAAAATGTAATAAATTAAGGAGATTCACCTCTTTAATGAAGACAAGTCCAATTCCAACTTAACTTCCTATCCAAGAAGGACTTTGCCCTAAGCCTATTCCTATTTGAAGAAGGCCAAGCCACCAATTGAAGGGGTCGAGTATTGAGAGCTTGAGATTAGGATTGGTTGTGCGTTTTCCATGTTCATCATGTTTTAAATTCTCTTAGGGTTGGGATTATTTTGTTTAGTAGTTGTGAGAAAACAATTCTACTTTGTTTAAGTTTTTGTTAATGTAATTTAGTTCAAGGTTTGTTTATTCTTGGCATTGATTTTATTCTTGCAATCTTATCGGGAGTGAGTATTGTGAGGTTATCCATTTGTTTAATATCGGAAGAATTAAACTCAAGAAACGAATAAGCATGGTTTTCATCCCAACGGTGGAAGCTAACTCAGCTTAGGGATAAGTTAGAGATTCAACGGCTAAAAGAAGCGTGAGATTGGTTGGTGTTCATCCTTGGTTCACGACGGGAGGTATTATCAAGGCCCATGCATCAATAGTGCTTTGACTTAGGGATAAGGAAGAGCCATCAAAAGATGTTTTGCCGAACCTTGACATCATCTACCGACCAGCAAGGGATTGGTGAGGCAGCACAACTTATTGTCGCGGCAGGGACTTAGGTCATTGCTGAGACAGTTTGGTGTTTATTGCATTCAAAGACTGAGACAAGTCAATTTGATTTCCACACTACGACGCAATCTAATCCGGCCCATTCTTTCATCTTGATTACTCTAGTTTTTAATTACTGGCTTATTTTATTTTTAGTTTATTAGATTATTCTCAAAACTCAAATCAATCACTTGTGTTTTTAATTTTATTTCCTTTTTAGTGTGAGGCGATAAACGTTGAAGGTTTCACCAATCCCTGTGGAGACGATTCTCAATACTTATCACTTTATTACTTGAGACGTGTACACTTGCACAATTGCAGGGCACTTTACACACGCAACAGATACCTTGCATGAGAGGAATATTGGTATAACACGGCCTACCAATCCTCGACTAGAATGACACCCTTTAAGGCATTGTACGGGCGAGGTCCACCTACCATAGCAGATTATTTGGAGGGGCTGCCCAACACACTAGTAAGAGAAGCGTTACAGGAGCGAGATGCTTTGATTAAATAGCTGAAATAGAATCTCAATAGTGCTCAATTGAGGATGAAGAATCAGGCTAATAGACATAGAAGGGAGTTAACTTTGAGGAAGGAAGTTGGGTGTTTTTGCGATTTCAACCATATCGACAATTTTCAGTGCGGCTGCGTCGCCAACAAAAATTAAGTCCTCGTTTCTTTGGACCCTATCAGATTTTGAAACGGGTGGGGATGGTAGCCTACAAACTTGAATTGCCTAAAACAACACGTATCCACCTTGTCTTTCATGTATCACAGTTGAAACCATGCAAGGGGCTACCTACACATCAGATCACCCCACTTCCTTTACTGGGTGACTGGGGAAAAGAAGACTCTACATTACCAGAAGAATCTTTGAAGGAGGCAGCCATGGTGAACCTTGAGGACAAGGTTCTCAATTAAGTGGGAATGATGTTAGGAGCATGGCAGCTGATGCACCAGGTAATGTGCCACCCAATGAGCCAAGGAATGAGATGGTTACCGAGGGTACGAATGAAGCAATATCTGAGGAAGGATAACCAAGGCCAGAACCCGTGCAGGCCCAAAAATGACATCGAGGGACACGATAGCGAAGGGCTCCCACAGTTCTAACGGATTTTGTTAGATATTGAGGATTTGTTTTATTTAGCACCATGAGTCTCTGACAATCTTTTTATCAATGAAATTACAAACCGACTATTTCTCTCTCTTATTCTCTCCCCTCTCTACTTCTTCTACATTCTGCTACTATGTGCTTAACATGGGACTTCAAGGGATTTTTAGAAATCAATATTTTGGCGTATCCACCGTCATCAGGGATCAAATAAGCTCCGAGTCCCAGTTGACAGCTTTCTCTTTACATCACAATATTCTTCGAGGGTCTCTCCTTTTCAGTCAAAGAGAAAAGTGGAGTCACGCGCAATGACTTTAACTTTAAAAGAATATTGTTCTTTTAATATTTTATGGGTAATAGGAGATAAATAATCAGTAAAGAGAGGAACAAAGGGGAAAAGAGAAGCCTTACAGCGACTGGTTGATGGGCCACGGCGAGAGAAAGAAAACTAAATTGGGTAATTTACAATTTTAAACCAAAAGTTAAGATGGTGTTAAATTTTCTGGATTTTGGGATAAATTGATAAAATATATAAGCGCTTTGGACTAAAATTATGATTATTCCAAGCCAAGTCATCATCTCCATTAATTTTTAACGATCGTGGTACCAAAACAGAACAAAAACGTAACGTTAGGTACCATTTTACCAAAAAAAAGTTGGGTGCCAAAACAGTACCGTTATAATAGGTTGAGTACTAAATATGTAGTTTATTCTATTTTAAATTATCTACAAGACATGATGGATAAGCAGTGGGGGTTCTGGACAGGCGCGATAGGAGCGACCACACAGGGCCCCCAATAGAGAGGGGCCCCAAAATAGAGAACCTAAATTAAATTAAATTAAATATTTGTAAAAAATTATAGATTTATATATATAATTATGTGTATATATATGTATATAAGTTAATTATTTGTATTAAGGTTTTTTTTTGTTGAAAAAAATAACTTATATCTGTTATTGATTATAAATTAAGGGCCCCATTTTAATGTATTGCACAGTGCCCTCAAAATCTTTGAACCGCCCCTGTGGATAAGTCATGTGTCAAATGGTTCGTGACATGATTGAGCCTACCAAGTTTCTTGTTTTAAGTTGCCAAACTTCCATTGTAAAGCAAATGCAAGAAGATATTGCATACACAATAAACATTTTAGTTTTACACTATTTAGGATAGTTTATCTTGAATTTAATGACTGAGATTTAAAATTTTAAATTAAAGATAATTCGTTTCTTTTTTTCATGTAAAAAGTTCCTTTTTTCTAATGTTAATTTTAGTCATATATTTTCAAACATTTAATGATTCTAAAAAGATGTAAAAATAAATAGTAATGTGAGCGAAGTAAAATACTTTGAGAAAATATTTCATGCATTAGTGGCAGAATTTTTTTGACAAGCGGGTCTTATATAGTGTTTAGATGTTTAATTTAAAGTTTAGAGGTTTAGATTTTGAGTTTAAAATTTAAGGTTTATTGTTAAAATTTAATTTTTAAGGTTAAAGATTTAGATTTTAATTTTTATGGTGAAATTAGAAATACTTGTGGAATATTCTTTCTACTGTCAGTGCATCAAATGATAACCAAATATTTTATGGATAACGATATAAAAGGATAAAGAATTGATATATAATTATCATTGAATATCGATTTAATGTTAATATTATTTATTTTTTAAAAGGTTATTTTTATTTTATTTAAAATATTTTGTGTATAACAATGTAAAGTGATAAATAATATATATATACATATCATTGAATATTGATTTGATCATTAAATTGGTTATTTTTATTTGTTTTATTTAAGATTATATATGAATACGAAAAAACAAGAATACTATTAATGATTTTTTTTGAAATACTAATGAATTAATATTTTAAAATAATCCTTAATAATTTTTTGTAACCCCTCGTCCCGGACGGGCCGGATGGCCGGTCCGAGTGGGCCACACGGAGAAAATCGAAGCAAAACCCGTTAAGGTTTCCCCTCGGTTAGCAACCCTAATTTTTTTCTTTCATTTTAATCCCGACTAAAAGCATATTAATACCTAAGTGATCACGACAGCGGAAAACATCCATAAGGAAACACATTCGAACCACGACCACATATTAACAGTCTATTTTAAGCTTACAGGGCAGGCCGTATCGATACACCAATCAAGGGTATCGATACGTCTTGACCAGGTCAACTCTCTTAGTTAACGTGGTAGGACCGTACCGATACGCTTCAACCCCGTACCGATACGCCCCACACCCACCAACTCCTCAGGATTCTAGTGAGTTAAGAGAGTATCGATACACCCCTGTGTATCGAAACGCCCAGCCCACACTGAATTCCAAAGAGTTGGGACCGTATCGATACACCCCCGTGTATCGATACGCCCAGCCAAATCTGTGTTCCTTAGGCAAGGCCGTATCGATACAGCCCTTAGGCGTATCGATACGCCCTGCACTGCAAGTCCACAATTTTCAGCTAAACAGCCTCAAACACGACTCTAAATGCAATTTTGGACTCCCCTAAGCTCATACAAACATACATACAACCTACTACGACCAAGGAAAGCAATCAAGACAATTAACAAGGCATCCATTCATGACGTTCTCACAAGGGCAATTTCATCACATAAAAGGGCATGCTTAAGGACTCAAAAGCCAAGTGGCACAAGCTAACACATATGAGGTTTACACATACCAGCAAAGCAACCTAAACATCCAAAAAGGCATGCCATCATACACAAGCATTCATCAAGGCATAGCATGGTTTACAAAATCAAGCCAAGCATAAACATCCAAGTCATTTACGAGTCAAACATCGCTCATACAAACCACATAAACGCCTCATTGCTAGACTACCACATTAATTAACTAAGTCATACTTGAGCAACTACACTTGGAAAGCCCCTTCGCCTTGCTCCTTGCTAACACCACGCTAATGATCTGCATTGTTGAAAATGAGAGCGTAAGCTAGAAGCTTAGTGAGGATGCTCAAAAATAAAAAATAACAATAATGCAGTGTCCAAGCATGCAAATCCTTAACCTCACATTCAACATACATAGGAAACAACAAGTCAACCTAGCTAGTCTTTCAAGAGTCATAATATGGCATCTCACATCATACTAAGCTCAACAACAAATATCTCAATTATCATAACGTCATAATCACGAAAGCAATACCATTGGCCACTATTAGTTTACCCGGATGTGCGGATTTACTCTCAACAACAACATTACCTCGGTGGGATTACACTCATCACCGGACCTTGCATGGGCGGGATTCCACTCATCACCACATGCCCTACGGATGGGATTCCACTCATCATCACGTAGAATATATATAAATTTCCGGTGGAATATTACATCACCGTACTCCTCCTTGATGACTCAACGCTATGAAGGCCACGTACGTTTTGACTCAATTGTGTGCACACTAATCCTAATGATCGATCATTTACACCCTGTAAGTTAATTAGTGCCAATTTCATTAACCACATCACGCATCCACCATTTATATCCCATAATCATCGCATACACATAGCATGGTATACACATGCAATCAATCCACATTTCTCAAGATCAAATAGGCAAGGCATAAATGGCATCAATAGAAATCAAAGAGTTAAGTTACCACTTTAACTCCAACTTAGGAATGGCCTACCAAGCACATTCCCACACATACACTACACACACTTGAACCAACTTCAAAACATATTTAAAGTTTTACTCACCACCCTTCCTTAGCAACCCAAGTAAGCAAGCAAGCCTCCTAAATGCCCGGATTCGACCCCGATGCTTCTCCGACGTCTCCTCTTGTTTCTAGCCAATCAAAACACAACCATTACTCACAAATCAATGCTAAATTTCAGTCACCAACTTCAACCCATAAGCACAAGCCATACTTCAACAATTTCAAACCCAACAATCACCCAAAACTTCCGTTTTCGAGCTCCCTTAAAACCCAGCCGAAAACCATGTTTTCCAACACCCAAATGACACCCAAAAGGTCCCAAAACACCTTCCTAACATCCCTAAACCATCAGCCCTTCAACCCAACCCTAAAACTCACCAAAAACCAAGTTTTAGACACTTCAAACATGGCCACCATGACCCATTTCGGGTTTTCACCCAAACTCACTCATTTCAACATATTATGTGTATTTTAAGGTGACTAAACCAAAACCCAACTTAATAATTCGAAACCAATTGAAAAACCCAATAAAAACTCAAACTTTCTTTAAACCCTAAATTTCCAAAAGTTGATAGTTTCAAATTCTACAACCATGTAAAGGTAGAGGATGAAGAAGAGAGTTCAAATATACAATTACCTTCAAAAACGCCCTTGAATAGAGGAAGAAATTTGATGGAATAGTAAATTTTGTGTTTGGGAGGGTTTTGAATGGGTTTGGGGGTTTCCAACGGGTGAGAGGGAAGGGGTGAGGATGATAACTTTTTTTTCTTTTTGGTTTGAAAAAGGTTGTCCACTTTTTCCTTGTTTTGGTTAAATTTATAAAAAGGCCCCTCCTCTTTATTTAAAACTCAATTAGATCCAAACTAGGGTTAATTTGATTAAAATTAATTTTACCGACTCGGACCAACTAACCCGACTAACTCCCAACCCCAAAACACGGGTGTTACATTATTAATTAAGTTGACATTAAATTAATTTGTTCTTTTATCTTGTTCAGGAATTAATATATACCTCTTATCCTTCAATGATTTGTACATAAGTTAGTCGATTTTTATGTTAGGAAGCAACATTTAAAAGGTCAAATAAAAGAAAGTATGTATCTTGTTTGGTGAACATGATTTTGAGAAAATTAGAATATTGAACCATTATTAAACTATTAACCAATCAAATGTACTAATTTAATTGTTTGGTAAACAAATGATTGTGACAACAGATTGAATGAATCCTTTTAAACTAAATAATTTGCCCACAACAACGTTTCCTATTTAGATGGTTGAATATAAGAGTTGTAACGATACTTTCATCATTCATAATTTAATTTTATTTGAATAATTCACATTTGCTTCTGAAATAAAACATATTCTTATATATAATTTAAATATTTATTTTTCCATCAAATATTTGAGATTAATACATGTGCTTTAAATATCATTTAAATTTAATAATTAATCAAATTATATTAAAAAGAAAATCCATAAATAAGAAATTAATTTATACATCCTTCAAATATGTTTGGTATTGTCATATTAAAAACATTAATTTTTTATCTCTATATTTGTAACAAGTAGACGAATGCAAGAAGAAATAAGACGTGCGGTTGAGAGTTTACGACCACTTAGGTTGGCATTACAAAGACAACCATGACAAGATATTAACTGGCAACCCCCTGCTCGTAGATGAATAAAATTGAATGTGGATGGTGAAGGGACGTAGAGTCTAATATGGCGACGCGAAAGGATGATGGTTGGTGGGCTTTTTTAAAGTGATACAAGTGTGTTCAGTTTTAGAGACATAACTTATGGCATGGGACTATAGGGCAAGACATGTAGTCTTGGAGATTGTTGAAAGTAGTTACTTAGTTAACTAATTAGTTAGTTTGTTATTTTCTAGTTAGATGGAGATTAGTTATGTATATAAAGACAGCTTAATTTAATTTTATTCTTAATGAAATACAAATTATGTATTGTTTTATTTTATCTCACATTTAGCTTAACATGGTATCAGAGCTTTTGGGTTCGTTCTTTGGGCCTAAATTTGTTTTCTCAACTGTTTCTTAGGGCTTTCTTGCCGATATTTATTTCCCCCCCCTCATTTTCTTGTTGTTATTCGTCTTCTCCGATTCGTTTATTTTTGTTATTTTGTTTCATGGAATTCAACAATCCTTTGTACCTTCATCCATCTGATACACCAGGCGTTGTTCTTGTCTCCTATTAGCTCACCGGGATTGACAATTATAGTGTTTGGAGTCGCTCCATGCGCATGTCCTTGTTGGCAAAGAACAAACTCGGATTCATTGATGGAGACTGTCGCCGCGAGGATTTTGAGCTTCCGTTGTAATCTCGGTGGGATCATTACAACGCGATCGTGCTTTCCTGGATTCTGAATACTGTGAGCAAGGATCTTTCTGCTGGTATTGTTTTCGCCTCAAGCGCGGCTGCCGTTTGGTCTGATTTGAATGAGAGGTCCGGTAAGGGCAACGGTGCTAGCATTTTTTTCTCCACCGTGAAATCACAACCCTAACTCAAGGTGATTCATTGATTTCATCTTATTTCGCTAAGTTGAAACTCTTGTGGGACAAACATAGTGTTTTGGTGCCCTCGTCATCTTGTGGTTATCTTCAATCTCAAGATAATCTTCACAATCTCCTTCAGCAATGCATGTTTTAGTTCCTCATGGGTCTCAATGACACTTATTCTGTCGTTTGAAGCAAATCCTTCTTATATAACCTTTGTCATCCGTGAATCAAGCATACTCTAAGCTTACTCAAGAAGAATCACAATGGTTGCAATTTACCTCTGGTTCTCCACTCTTGGATTCTATGGTGAATCAGGCTTATGTTGGGAGCTTCGATGGTTCTTATGGTTCTCGTCGCTTCTTCATTGGAATCTGTAATAACTATAAGGTTCGTGGCCACAAGAAGGACCAATGCTACCGGCTCATTAGTTTCCCCTTTCTTTCAAGTTCAACATGTGAAAGGATGCTCAAGTGTCTCTCACTGTCAATCTTGTTCAATCTAAGATGTCTAAGACTTCTCCTGAGCGATTAGAGGCTTCACATGTACCTTCTGCTCTAATTTTTCCCAGGCTCAGTACAATAAGATTCTTGCTCTCTTGAATCAACCTTCTTCTCCTCTTTCTTCTTCAGTGAATCTCACATGTACTATTTCTTGTGCCTCTCTCATTGCTGCTAAAACTAATTGGATCTTGGACACTAGTGCCACGGATCATGTTACATTTGAATTTCATCGATTGATTAATCTTGTTTCTCTTGCTTTAACTTCTAGGTATATTCATCTTCCAAATGGTAAAGAAAACACTTATAACTCATATTGGTTCAGTTCCTTTATCCTCTTCCTACATAATTTATAATGTTCTTTTTGTTCCTAACTTTACACATAATTTGCTTTCTATTTCTGAATTGACCAGTGAGCTTCCTTGTGTTGCTCTCTTTTATCCCTTTTTTCTATTATAGGATCTCCCTAGTGGGCAGATCAAAGGGATTGGTAAAGAGCATGGTAGTCTGTACTTTTTTGAAGTTTCTTCTTCAGTTCAATCACCTACTGTGAGTTTGTCTACCCATGATAATGTGTCATCTTCAGCTTGTTCTACATTTAGTTCTCCTGTTTGTAATTCTTCCTTATGACATGCTCGTTTAGGTCATGCTACTATTACCAAAATGAATAAATTACCCTTTTTGCATGATGTTAAATTTCTTCTTGATTTAATTCATGCTTGCGCTATTTGTCCTCTAGCTAAACATTCTCGAAATCCTTTTCCTTCTAGTACTTCTTGTTCTTCTAAACCTTTTTAGGTAGTTCATAGAGACCTTTGGGGTCCTTATAGAATATCCATACATTCTGGTCATCATTTTTTCTTAACTGTTGTTGATGATTTCTCTTGTATGCCCTGGATGTTTCTGTTAAGTCTTAAATCTGATGCAATATTTCACCTTAAAAACTTCCTTTCTTATGTTCAAACTCAGTTCTTTGTTGTAATTCAAACACTCCGAAGTGATAATGGAACTGAATTTTTCAATTCCACTTGTTCTCCTCTGTTTACTTCTTTTGATATAGTCCACCAAAGTAGTTGTGTGCACACTCCTCAGCAAAATTAAGTGGTTGAGCGTAAGCACAAACATTTGCTTGAAGTAGCTAGAGCTCTCAAATTTCACTCTCCAGTTCCTCTTAAGTTTTGGGGAGAGTGCATTGTCACTACCTGCTATTTGATAAATAGGCTGCCTACTCTTGTTTTAAATTAGCTTTCTCTATTTCAAAAGCTTTATAATAACCTTCTTCTTTATCCCATCTCAAGGTTTTTGGTTGTCTTGCCTATGCAACCACTCCAAATTACCATGATAAATTTTCGCCAAAGGCCATACCTTCAATTTTTGGGGTATTCTCATACTCATAAAGGTTACATTTTGTTTAACCTTAAAACTAAATCCTTTTTGTCAATAGAGATGTTATATTTCATGAATCTATTTTTCCCTTTCATTTTCAAATTCTTCTTCTTATTCATTTTTACCTTTTCAACCTTACATACGAGATTCTGAATTTCTCATTATTCCTCCCACTGCATCAGATTCTCCTAATTCACTTCCTGTTCCTCCTTCCCCACCTCTTATCACTGATACTTTACCACATGTACTACATTTTGTTGACCTCCACCACTCCTAAGACATTCTTCTCATGTTTCTAAACCATCTTTCTGGTTACAAGACTATGATTGCTCTACCAAGTCCTCTTCTTCCACCACTGGTCATATTTCTTTTTCCTCTAATGTGTCTTATTTTCATTTACCTTGTAAAACTCAAGCTTTTCTTTCTTCTATCACTCTTTTTGAGCCTTCTTCTTATTCTGAGGCTATAATCAATCATTTTTGGGTTAAAGCAATGCAAGAGAAAATTCAGGCCTTGGAATCCAATGCTACTTGGTCCATTGTACCTTTGCCTCAAGGAAAGCGTCTCATTGGTTGCAAATGGGTCTACAAAATCAAGTACAACGCTGGTGGTTCTGTTGAATGCTTCAAGGCTCGCTTAGTTGCCAATAGTTATAATCAAATTGAAGAGATTGACTATTTCGATACTTTTTCCCATGTGGCAAAAATGGTCACTGTTCGAGTCATTCTTTCCCTTGCTGCCATGTATAATTGGCTCTTGTTCCAAATGGATGTACACAATACATTTCTTCAAGGGGATCTCTTTGAGGAAGTGTACATGAAGATCCCTGGGGGTATTTGCAGTGAGGGGGAGAACATGGTCTATAGGCTGCAAAAGTCCTTGTATGTTCTGAAGCAAGCTTCAAGCAATGGAATCTAAAACTTATTGAATCACTTCTGGCAGCATAGTACAAGCAGAGTAAATTTGATTACTCTCTTTTCACAAAAAGTCAAGGAAGCAAGTCAGTTGTCATGCTCATTTATGTGGATGATCTGCTATTGACAGGAAATGATTTGGAATTGGTACAAAAGTTGAAAGGAATCCTGAATCATAGTTTCAAGATGAAAAACCTAGGTGAACTTATGTATTTCCTTGGTCTTGAGATCTTGAGATCTAAGGAGGGGATTTTTTTGAACCAAAGAAAATATACTTTGGAGATAATTAAGGATACTGGTTTAACATGTGCAAAAGTTGCATTAAACCCTTTAGATCAGAATTTGAAGCTTGCATCAGTAGAATATGATGCAGATGCAAGTTGTAATCAAGGAGATGATACATTGATTAAGGAGAAAACCTTGTATCAATGGCTGATTGGTCGAATTTTGTACCTAATACGCACGAGACCATATATCACTTATTCTATACAGCATCTCAGTCAATTCATGCAACAACCAAAGAAAACTCATCTTGAGGAAGCAATGAGAGTAATTCGATATTTAAAGTTGAATCCAAGACAGGGAGTTTTGTTGAAAGCTACTAACAGATGTCAAATTGTAGCATATTGTGACTCGGATTGGGCATCATGTCCAATGTCTAGAAAGTCAGTCACTGAATTTTGTGTGAAGATTGGAGATTCAATGGTTTCTTGGAAGTCAAAAAAACAAGCAACAATTGCTAGATCTTTAGCAGAAGCTGAGTATAGGAGCATGGCAAATATAACTACTTAAATTGTTTGGCTGAATGGTTTATTGCAGGAGCTTGGAATGAATTTAACACAACCTGCTTTGTTGTACAGTGACAACAAAGTTGCTTTACAAATAGCAACGAACCCTGTTTTTCATGAAAGAACGAAGCATATAGAAATTAATTTTCATTTCATCGGGGGGAAAATTTAAGAAGGACTGATCCGAACAAAACATGTTAAATCAACTGGTCAACTGGCAGATTTGTTGACTAAATCCCTAGGAATACAACAACATGAGTTCTTAATGTCCAAGTTGGGGATGAAGAACATTTTTCAACCACCAACTTGAGGGGGAGTGCTGAAAATAGTTACTTAGTTAACTAATTAGTTAGTTTGTTATTTTCTAGTTAGTTGGAGATTAATTATGTATATAAAGACAACTTAATGTAATTTTATTCTTAATGAAATATAAATGATGTATTCTTTTATTTTCTCTCACATTTAGCTTAACAGAGATGGATAATCAATAGACGGCAAGCATGGGAGTCTCCATCAACGTTAGTACACTACATCGATGATTTACTTCGACAAAATTAGGATATTAGAGCAACTCATATTCATATTCTACGAGAAGTAGTTGATGGAATGACAAAAATAAACCAAGATAAATGGTTGTTTTACATAGTGATTGTAATAGTTGGAACTCCTCAATAGTTTTCACTTCGTTTATAAATAACATTAATTTTCATAATCTAATACATATTAATAGATAGCCAATATTAATAACCAATAAATCATTTCAACAATTTTAAATATAATTATCTCTTTAAGGGTCATTTTACTTATTAAAATAAGTCAACTATCAATTATCGATTAATTTTACCAAACTTTCCTATACAATCAATTAGTTAAATTGGTAAATGCAATCAATTAGATGATTTAGTTAATGCATTCTGCTATAAATTATTCACTGATTGTCAAAAAAACGTCCTAAACTAAAATATTAGTGACTCGTTTGACTGTAAGTTGTTAAAAATACAAGAAAATATATGGGTTTATTTAAACAAAGTAGTACAGTTCCGGGGGTTCTTTTAATATTCTAGTCATTTCTAAGCAAATTTCAACCGGAGAGCAATATAAATGCCATTCAAGAATTCAAGATACTAAAGGTACATGTGATGATGTTGAATAAATATACTTCGATTTTAATATAACAAAGATTTTTTTGTTTAAAATACATTAAATAAACCGGTCAAAGGACGTGTTTTAACAGTCAAAATTCACCTAAGCTATTTGATATGTTTTCAAAGTATTTTTACATGTTCAAATGTACTCAATATACTTTTTTGGACATTGAGTACTGGTATGGCTTAAATGAGTATCAGTACGACTTTTGAAAATAAAATACAATAAGCTCTTTCAGTACTAGTATTACTCTCAGTGTCGATGTTGAGTCAACTCAGTACTGGTATGCTACCTTCGAGTATCAGTATGCTTCGTTTAAAATTTTTTCAATGACCTATTTCAGTATCGGTACGACCATCAATACTTGTACGATATGTCCTGTACCGATACTCACAGGTCGAGTACCAATACGACTTGTACTAGACAACGGCTACTTTTATTTTGAATAGGTACTAAAATGGCTGATTGAGTACCGATACTGACAATTGTCAAAATGCATTTAATACAAAAAAATTCGTCCTAACGGCTACAATCAAGTCTCCAACAATTCAAATGATTAGAAATTAATGAGATGTATATAAACTAAGCCTCCAAAGCTTCTAAGACAACAATTCTCAGAAAGCATTCAATACAATCCATAAATCTACTTGAACTTTATTGTAAAATTTCTTGTAAACATTTGAGAAAAAAAAAATAATCTTTATTTGTCAAGTGTTTTGGAAAGTTAATGAGCTTAATTTTCTGCAAACATTTTCATTTTGAATGGATTTTAAGTTTTATCTTTTGTATAATTTTTTTTCGGAAATGATTTACAAGATTTAGAGACATAAATCTTGTGAATTGTGTAAAGTTATTTTATTGTCAAAATAATAGTGAATTTATGAAATTTTTAGTGTAGTAACTAAGATAATGAATATAAATTCTATTTAAGGAGTTCAACCACTTTTTTTTTTGAAAGAATGGGAACGCACCTACCACACGCCTCGTTAAAAAACCTCCCTAAACCTATCGGAGGAAAAAGAGTACGTGACGTAGGGCGAGTATAACAAAGATCACAAAAAGACAAACCCAAATGAACCAAAAAAAACCCGAGACCCATAATTTCCCTTCGACAAAGCCACAAAACCATGCACTCACATTCGCGCATCCAACCTTTGGAACAACCCCAACCAGCAGGTTACATAAGAACCAGCACATACCTCTGTAACCACCCACACCAAGAACATGAAGACCGACACATCAAGGCGAAGACTGCCACCCCTTGCCAAAACCAGCCGGCTGCAACATACAATCAGCCCCCAGTTCCCACAATCACGTGAAACCAGGATGCATTATTTGGTCCTCAATCAAACATGCCAATCCGCATTTAGCGCTTCCGATACACACAAAGGGGGATCAAGAAATCTATGATACGATGATGGAAGATCCTTAGCTACTTTCGCTAATTTATCCGCAACCACATTCGCCTCTCGCCGTACCCAAGAAAATCGAACCTCCCAATTTCTAGCCAAAACTGCCGCTAAAGGGCCCCGAAGTGAAGACGAAAGACGTGTGGGATCACCCATTACTAACACATCAAACACCTCTTTGTTATCCGTCTCAAGAATAATTCGAGAATGCCCTAACGCCCAAGCCATCTCTAGCCCCTCATACACCACCCAAACCTCAGCTTCGAAACTAGAGCACACACCAATCCTCTTAGCAAAACCAAACCGCCATCCGCAACTAAAGTCACGACCAACCCCCCCACAAGACGTTAGCCCCGAAGTCGTACAACTAGCTCTATCGACGTTAACTTTAATCCATCTCATGGGAGGTTTAATCCACCGCAAAACCGGCTTCAAACGACTCACATTTCCTTTACAGTGTTGCTCCAACCTCGCTGCATTCACCATCTCTCTACAACACCTAGTCGCCGCTTGTAGCAACCCCTCATTACCTAGCTTCATCGGCTCAAAAATGAACGCATTCCGTCTCTTCCAAGCTAGCCAAACAATGGCACCAAACAACAAATTCCAATTAGCCATAGTTCTAGGAAAGTACGCTTGATCGGATAGATTTACCAAAATCCACTCCTTTATGTTCATCTCGAAGAAATTGCGTATCCTGTCAACGCGGACCACTCTAAGCCACACATTCTTCACCTCAATACACTCCCGGAGCACGTGGGACGCATCCTCAACAGCAGCTCCACATATCGCACATCTTGCATCGTCCGTAATATGGCGACGCACACGTTCCTTGTTCGTTAAAATCCTACCATGACAAACCTGCCACAAAAACCACCTGATACGCGGCAAACCTTGATACTCCATCAACACCGTCCATAACCTCTCCCAGCTAGCAGCAGAATCATTTGATCGCAAACGATATGCTGACTTTACAGTAAATTTTCGTGAACTCTCCAGCGCCCAACCCGGCGGATCCGCAACACCAAAGGCGCCTGGGGGTTTGACTGCAGCAACGCCCCACACGATGTGTTGCGGCAGCAGATGCGCAAAGTTTTCCCAACGCCATAATCCCATGCTGTCCACCATGGTATATATAGGGGTATTGTGTTGCTCCTGCACCAAACCATCCACTCTATATTGACGCAATGGGCCAAAATTTGCCACCCATGCATCGTCCCAGAAATCAACGGCACGACCATCCCCAACATTCCACACTATGTTATTCCGCACATCATCCCATACAAGACACAAGCCTTTCCAAAACCGCGACCCAGCCCCATAAGGCAGCACATTCGGCACCAACTCATGCACATTGTACTTCGATCTCAATGCCCGCACCCACAACCTCCCTGGATTATCAATCATGGTAAAGGCCAACTTTAAGATGAACACATCATTTTGATGTTCGAGCCGCTTTAACCCCAAACCACCAACCTCTCTCGGCAAACACACCGTGGTCCAATTTACGGCGTGCATCCCTCTTGAATCGCAAGAATGTCCCCACACAAAATTCCTTATGATCCTTTCGATAGCCTCACACACATTCTTAGGCAACCGTATCGATTGCATCGCATACATAGGGATAGATGCTAGAACTGATTTTGCAAGAACAATACGCCCAGCGAAGGAGAGACAACGAACCTTCCATCCTGCTAATTTATCTGATACCCTCTGAATTATATAATTGTAAGTCGCCTTGGTGACTCTCCCATGGATAAGAGGCACACCCAAATAACGACCAAGGTTTGACACACATTGGAAACCAAACGCACTGCTGATATCTTCCTTTAGAACCATGTGAACATTATGTGAGAAAAAAATGTTAGTCTTTGCAATGCTTACTTTGTGCCCGGAGCAAATACAAAAATTGCTAAGCACCCGATGTATCACATCAAATTGGCCGAGAGAAGCCTCCGCGAATAAAACCAAATCATCAGCAAAAAACAAGTGCGAAATCATAGGGCCATTGCGTTTAAAGCAAAAGGCTTTCCAATTCCCTTGCTCCACCTTATTCTGAATTGCATGAGCAAGTCTTTCCATACAAAGGACAAAAATGTAAGGCGAAAGCGGATCCCCTTGACGGATACCCCTCGTTGGCTTAAACGCCGTTGATTTACTACCATTCCAGAGGACTTGTGTTGACACAGAGGATATGCAGCTCATAATAAGCGTACGTAGATTCGAAGGTATACCAATCTCACTCAAGGTATCATCGATAAAGGACCATTCTAACCTGTCATAAGCCTTTTCTAAATCCACTTTAATTGCAAACCACCCTTTCTTCCCCTTTTTCTTTCGCATCGAATGAATAATTTCCTGCGCCAAAATGACATTATCCGTAATAGACCTGCCAGGAACAAAACTAGTCTGGTTTTCTGATATCCACCTCGGAAGGTAAGGTTTTAGTCTGTTAACAATTACCTTACTCAAAATTTTATAAACCACAGTGCAGAGGCTAATCGGTCGGAACTGGGCAAACACCTCCGGCGAATCCACCTTGGGAATGAGAACAAGTAACGTTCGGTTTAACTCCGACAACACTTCACCTTTTTCAAAGATATCCTGTAAGACTTTACAAACACTATCACCCACAACTGTCCAGTGTTGCTGAAAAAACACTGCATGACACCCATCCACACCTGGAGCTTTCGAAGGAGCCATTTGAAAAAGGGCTTGCCGAATCTCCTCTTTAGTCACAGATTGCTCCAAACTTTCCTTCTCGCAATGAGATAAATGGACAAACTTATCACGGCAGTTATACATGTACCCCTGATTACCATCTGATGTGAACAATTTCGCAAAGAATTTCGTACTCATACATTTCAGAATCTCAGGATCCGACACCCATTCTCCTGCATCATTCTTAAGGGAAAGAATCAAATTCCGCCGCCGCCTTCCGTTGGAGAACAAAAATGATATACAAATTCTATTAATCAAATTCTATTAATTCACCCCTCTTGTCATCTATATTCTATTAATCCACTCAACAGACGAATATTTGTGGTTGTACAATTACAAAAATGAAAATTCAGGGTAAGTTGGAGAACAAAAATGAAAATTCAAGCATACAAAAAATTGGATTTAAAAAAAAATCATAAAATCATAACAGAAAATTCTATTTTGAGTTTTTTTAAAAATAAATTTTAGGTTTTTCAAAAAAGAAATTGATTTTTTTCTTAAACATGTTAGAAGATGATGATATACAAATAAGAGTAACAGAGAATAAATATTGTACATAAAACAACAATTAGGCTAAATTACAAAGAATAATAAGATATTAAACCTTTACATAAATATGATTTTATATGACGCAAACAACGCATCTAAAATGAAAATTTACAAGAAACAAAGCATCGGGGGAAATGAGGAGATTCTAGGAAAAAGCCTCTTAAAAATATGCTAAAAAACGCGTACACAAATCATTACAAAAAAATTATAAGGATTTGCGCACATTTACCGAAATTTTCACTTTTGTGTACATACATAAATCCTTACAAAAATGGTAAGTATTTGTGTACATATACCGAGTTCACGATTTTTATAAAGATTTGTGTACAATGTACTGAAAATTTTTACAAAAATCGTAAGGATTTGTGTACAACCGTTTTTTAGCCACTTGAGGCGGTCTCTTAGAATTTCCAATGGGAAATGAGCAAACTATAATTGAACTACTTTCCCAGCACAAAATGTTGGCTCTGGCTGTAAATCTCATGCAAAGTACCTAAGCCACCATCAATTATACTAAATTTCTAACATTTCCAGTACTTTGATGACTATTCGGAGAGCCTTAAAAGTTCCAAACTAAAAATGGAAAAGAAAAACCAGCGACAATTGTTTTTTTCTCGTAGAAATTACATTCTTAGTGAACTTTTACTTGAATCCGTTGGTGTGTGTCAGCATAAGCTATCTCAGTTCCATTCTAATACAACAACTGGTCCCTGCAAGTCGCTATTTTCATTCCGAAAACAACTTTCCAATTTTGTTTTAGTAGCTTAGATGAGGAAGAACAACTTTAATTTCAAACAAAAAGATAACTTACAAACTCAACATAGACCACCTTCTCATCGGCGTAAGAAAAAGACAAAAAATTATGTCAATCTTATTCGATGGTTTACAACTCTACACCTGGTCAAGTTGATTTTGCATAATGTCAATTTATACTAGATCAAGTTTTTGAGTTCAAAGTCATGATGAACTCTGTGTGGTTAGTTCTTGACACTTTATATCAATCAAACACAAAGATCATGTTATAAAGTGCAGTAGTAAATGAAACATAAAGATCTTACGGATCGTGGCATAAAATTCGAACCGTGTCTCCTGACTCATAATTTGATTCAAAGTAAAAACAGTGAGCAGGTTCTGAGAAATTGTAATGTTAGTGGCTCATGTGGATGAAGAGTCCAACTCCGGTGCAGATACAATTATGAAAGTTGTTTGATTTCAGTATTGTTTAAAGTGTAAGAATATCACGTGAGTTTATATGTTTTTCGGGTCGAATGTAGAATCTATATTTTCTTTGTTGATTCTGTTATGTAAATGGACAAGTGCTTGCAAAGAATTTTAACAAGTAGATTTGGAGAACTTTTTTTTTTCAAGAAATGGAAGATTCAAATGATTTATGCAAATCCACAGTTGAGAACCAATATGGTCTATGAAGGAAAACACTGATGCTGCTTCATGTACTGAAAATGAAAATAAAACCGAAAAGCGAGCCTAATAAGTTATTATTGCCCTCAAGATCCAATTCAGGATTCCTTAAAATCCCAATAGAAATAAAAAAAAAAAAAAACAAACTAAAACTACTTGTTCATATTTAGTCAACCTCCTCAATCTTTGGACCAGCTCCACTTCCGGCAGCCGGAGGCGCATCGCCGCTCTTTCCACCAACCGGATCACCACCAGAACCTTGGTACATTTTGGCAATGATGGGGTTGCACATGTTTTCAAGCTCCTTCATCTTATCCTCGAACTCGTCAGCTTCGGCCAGCTGGTTACTGTCCAGCCAATTGATGGTCTGCTCAACTGCATCCTCAATGCTTTTCTTGTCAGCCGGATTCAACTTAGCACCGATCTTCTCATCCTTCACAGTATTCCTCATGTTGTACGCATAGTTCTCCAAAGCATTCTTAGCCTCCACTTTTCTCTTATGTTCATCGTCCTCTGATTTGTATTTCTCATCTTCTTGGACCATCTTCTCAATCTCTTCCTTGGAGAGCCTGCCCTCGTCATTAGTGATTGTGATCTTGTTCTTTTGCCCATGTTTTATCCTCTCCCGACACATTCAAGATGCCATTGGCATCGATGTCGAAACAAACCGTGATTTGAGGGACACCCCTCGGAGCTGGTGGGAATGGGATGCCAGAGAGCTCGAATTTACCAAGCAAGTTATTGTCCCTTGTCCGCGTTCTTCTGCCTTCATAAACCTGAATCAAAACACCAGGTTGGTTGTCTGAATAAGTAGAGAAAAATTGTTCCTTTTTGGTCGGAATTGTGGTGTTCCTTGGAATAAGAACGGTCATTACACCACCAGCGGTTTCGAGCCCGAGCAAAAGCGGCGTGACATCCAAAAGGGGCAAATCTTGAACCTTTTCGTTGCCTTCACCGCTCAAAATGGCGGCTTGTACAGCCGCACCGTCGGCAATGGCCTCATCGCGATGAAGCCAATTTATCAATTTATGACGTTGAAAATATTGTCACTAAAATTTATATTTACATCACTATTTATATTTTACGACATAAAATTTGACGTCACGACGATCGTCACGTTAAGTGTATCGCTAAATGTCTAATGTGACGATGTATCTTTTTTCGTCACATATTGTCAAACATCTAGTGACATTTATGTGAAACGTCTATATTCAATGACAATTAAATACGTTACCAAATGATATAAAATTTTGTCACTTATCATTTATATTGTCACCAATAATATAACAAATTCATTGTATAATGACAAGAATATATCGTCGCAATTCTTTATTGAAAATTTTAGAATTTCACAATTAAAATTTATAAAATTAAAATAAAAAATAAATTTTATATAAATAACAATAAAAGTAATTTTTTTATAAATTATATTAAAAATCCAAAACTATTTTTAATTACAATAAAAGCCCAAAATTGTATACAAATCACATTAAAAGCAAAAAAAAATCTAAAATTTACATTGAAGGCCAATATTTTTTACAATTTACACTAAAGGCCCATAATTTTACAATTTACACCGAAGGCCTAAATTTTTATAGAAATTACATTTTGATCCCTTGCCTCTAAAATGAAAATTACAGAAAATTAAAACCTTAGTCGATAGCTAAGGTCTTGATGACGTCAAAACCACTGTCAGCGTCTCCAACATCTCGACACCACACCTACGTTGATCGACCATTGAACCTATTGCACCTAGCCATTACCCACTTGCATTCATCACCGACCACCCTCAAAACAACCACTTACCACCACTATGGCAACTTGCTCTTCACTTTCAGCTTTTAGAAGATGAGTTTTTGGTGTCGCATCTAAGTTCTTGTTGGCTTACTTCGAAGCAAATTCCTCATCTGTTTTAAGTGCTCTCAATTTCAAAGATGGTGCTTTAATCAATTAAAAATTGATGGTACAAATGTAGAAACCACCGAGCTGCATCCAAATCATATATGAATATGATTGATCACAATAATTGAACAACTAGTTCATGTAACCAAATGCTTATCGAAAATTAAAATTGACCTTGAAATAAGAGGTATCTCATTACCACCATGGAGAAAGACACATAAGAAAGTCCAATCGCACCGCAAACATTACTCTCCCCAAATGTGACTCCATCCTCTTTACAAACTGCATGAACAACTATGAGGAGAAAATTTCCCATGTTCCTTAATTCAACAAAAATAAATTATTTTAAACTAAAAAAACTACGGGGTGAATGGCGCCGTCCGACATAACTAAAGACCTCAATAGCGGTGTGAATAAATTCCACCTCAAAATAGCAGAGGATCGAGGCCGCAAATAGCAGTGTAATGGAAGATATCGACGATATCAATTAGTCATTTCTACAAAACAGTGATCAAAGTACATAAAAGAAAAAAGATCTCCACAACAAAGTAAACACACACACACACACACACACACACACACACACACAGAGAGAGAGAGAGAGAGAGAGAGAGAGAGAGAGAGAGAGAGAGAGAGAGAGAGAGAGAGAGAGAGAGAGAGAGAGAGAGAGAGAGAGAGAGAGAGAGAGAGAGAGAGAGAGAGAGAGAGAGAGAGAGAGAGAGAGAGAGAGAGAGAGAGAGAGAGAGAGAGAGAGAGAGAGAGAGAGAGAGAGAGAGAGAGAGAGAGAGAGAGAGAGAGAGAGAGAGAGCAACAAAAAGTATGATCCAAAACAGAAAATTGTGTATTGCATAGTGATCCACAGGCAGAGAGATTACAAATCGAAACATCGTGAGTAGAGTGTAAATCAAACTTCAAGTTAAATTTAGAGTTTTAAAAATTACTTTGATGAGAAACACGGTCTTGTTTGGCGGCGGTGATGTATGAAGAAAGTTCTCTGGGTAGATCAAAAAACTTTAAATGAAATTCCAAAAAATATATTCAATGATTTGCTTTAGTCATTAAAGTTGTAAAAAAATTACACTTTGGTCACTCAACTCAACTGTTACATATCTTTTTAGGAATGGCCTGGCACATTAACTAAATGGATAATACTAAATTTAGTCCCTCAATTGTAAATAAAATTTTATTTTAGTACTTTTTCAATATTTAAAAAAAATTTATAAAAAATAAAAATATTAGAAAAACTTTTATAATATATGAAAATTCATAACTTATTTTAAAAATATTTTTTTTTTGAAAATTATAATTATATGTAAAAATTAAAATCATACAATTTTTAAAAGGATTTTAAATTTTCAAGAAAACCTAAATGACAATAACATCAATCATCATAATTCAATCCAAATCAATAATATCAAACCCAAAACCGCATTATATTAATGAATTAATACTCAATAAATTTCAAAATTTGTAGAAAAATAAATAAATTTAAATTTTTTAATAAATTTAAAAAAAATCTAGAAATGTCATGCAACGTCACTAGAGCATGTCGCATGACACATTATGGTGATATCACATGGTAGACATGGGTGGATCTACATTAGTATTTGAGGGGTCAATTGACCCCACTTAATTTGTTGGGTATGAAGTTTTCAAAGAGTTAGTATAGAATTTTTAAATTTTTTTATAGAAAATATTAGAATTGACCTATTTAATATGTTGAGGTACGAGGTCAACAATAGCTAGTGTAGTTGTATGAGAATTCTCCATTCCTCATGCTTTACACTAACCTCACTATATGAAGTTTTTGGCTCTGCCACTGATGGTAAATAACTTGGAATATTAAGACTTACTGATCGAAATAGTAAAAAGGCTTAATTGATGTAATTTTATAATAAAATGACTTAATAGGTTTAATTTCTCAATAAAATAGCTTAATTATAGGGGGAAAGGTCATATGTTGACTTTTTTTTTTAAGTTTAGTGGGGGTGTTTAACCATTAAACCAAATATGTATTAACAAAAAAAGTCTTAAATATAAATACATATAAAATATTTATAGAACACATTCAACAATGTAAATTAAAATTGTACCACCATTTTTATGTTAATTTTTTTTTTTTTGTAAAACATTAAGTGACATGTTGGTATGATGTATTTTAAAATCATTATATAAAAGACAATAGATATAATAATAAGCGAAAATATCTATTTTTCATCACGTTAACCTTATTTTAGTGGCACGAAAAAAACATCACCTTTTATATGTTATAAATATGACGTCATTGATTCAATAATAATAATAATAATAATAATAATAATAATAATAATAATAATAATTTCGATTTCATTAGAGACGATTTTACAATGTCACTATTTTAACTAAACATCGTTGAAAGGTTTCCCACCAATTTTTTTGGAGGTAAATTTTGGCTCCAAACATATGGTGACGAAAAATAATGACATTTTTTAAAATTGTCATAAAAGATATACTATTAATCACAAAATATGACGAAAACAAAAAATATCATGTTTATAGTACATTTTGTGACGTTATACACAACGTCATATAGAATTTTTGTCATAAATTGATAAATTTGTTGTAGTGTCGGGGTTGATGCTCTTGCAGAGCTCTTTTCCATTAAAGAAGTCTTGCAAGTTGCAACAGCGATTGAACCTTGGGAATCCTGGTAGACCCACCAAAGAGAACAACATCATGCACGGAACTTTTATCCATCTTAGCATCCCTTAAACATTTCTCAACTGGCTCCATGCATTTCCTGAACAGGTCCATATTAAGCTCCACGAATCGAGCTCGAGTGATAGTTGAGTAAAAATCGATTCCTTCGTACAACGAATCGATCTCAATGGTGGTTTGGGCGGTAGAGGAAAGAGTCATCTTTGCTCTTTCACATGAAGTCCTCAATCTCCTCAAAGCCCTTGGGTTCCCACTTATGTCTTTCATGTTTTTCCTCTTGAACTCTTGCACGAAATGGTTCACCATCCTATTATCAAAATCTTCCCCTCCAAGGTGTGTATCACCGGCCGTGGCCTTGACTTCGAAAATACCCTCTTCGATCGTCAGCAGAGAGACATCAAAGGTGCCGAGGTCGAAGATGGGCACATTCTTCTCTCCAGCACTGCCAGCTTTCTTGTCCAGTCCGTAAGCAATGGCGGCAGCGGTCGGTTCATTGATGATTCGCATGACGTTGAGGCCTGCAATGACGCCGGCATCCTTGGTGGCCTGACGCTGGGAGTCATTAAAGTATGCGGGGACGGTAACGACGCCGTTCTTGACAGTGGAACCGAGATAGGCCTCGGCTGTTTCTTTCATCTTCATGAGAACCATAGAAGAGATTTCCTCAGCTGCCAACATCTTGTCTTCGCCTTTGTATGTGACAGTGATCCTAGGCTTCTCAGCCGCACCAGAATGGCCACAACTTCATATCACTTTGGACCGAAGCGTTACTGAACCTCCTCCCAATCAACCGCTTTGCATCTATAGCAACGTGAAATTAGACAAACATATATATTTTTAAAATGATTCAAATACAAAACCATCTAAACTTGAAATGATTCGAATCCACAATGATTTGACTCGAAAATATGAGTCTTGATCATAAAGAATCGAAGAAGCCTTACCAAAGACAGTGTTAGTAGGGTTCATGGCAACCTGGTACGGGGTGTTTTAATTACTACTTAAATTTGGTAAACTTTTTTCTAATATAATTTTTGGATTTTTTCTACATTATTATTTTTTTAATCAAAGTATATGCTTTTATTAATGATAAAAACATACGAGAAATGTTTCCATGTGACTCATTAATCAAATTTGGAAGAATGGATCGACATTATTATTTTAACTTGTGACCTTTGAACTTATACCTTTTATTTTATTTTAGTTTGATGATGTACTCCTTTAACATTATATCATCAAAATGACTAAAAATAAATAAAAAATAGCAAGTTGGCTATTGTAATCAAAATAATTAAGGGACCAATTTTAAAAAAATCAAGAGTTAAAAGTTACTTATGACTTTTTAGAATTATATTCTTGATCATATGATTTTTATTTTAGCTAGCTTAATACCATAGGTTACAAAACCAAGCCTATAGTATACGACTAACGAACATCACTTTACTTTAAAAACTTTTAACTGCATCACTTAACTATTGAATTTTTCTTTTTTTTTTTTGTCACTCGAGTCTCCACTATTAATGTCATTTAATTTTTGGGTAAATTTATTCAAAATCCCTTAAGCTTTCCTTTCGCACCCATATTTTCATATTCCATTTTATTTACTAGTGTCAGTATTTTTCTTCCAAACATGAAAAAGAGGAAAAAAATGCAATATACATCGATTCCACGATAATCAGATGATGAAGATCACAGATAAAACTAAAAAAAGATCGGAGCTTTAATTTAAGTTCTTTCGATTTTAAGGGAATTTCAAGAAAATCAAATTGAAAAAGTGAAAAGGGGAGAAATAGAAACATTTTAGTACCAATTACGTCACAACCGTACGTAAAAAAAGATTTCGGCCGCAAGAAAGAAGTATGTTAAATAATTTCATAAATAAAATCCCAAAAATGCAGCATTCCGGTACTATCGTTACACAACTAATGGTTGAGTGGCCCCAAAAAAGATTGCGAAAGTTTAATGAAAAAATTAAAATTTTTTAAAGTTGGATAATCATAACAAAACATGATCAAAAACTGAATGACTAAATGCATAGTTTACCTTCTTAACTATAGAGTTTTGGATTGGACTCTACTTTTTCTTTTTCTTTTTTTGAAAAATCCTATTCTACTTCTACCTAGAGGGGAGGGGGAAAATTTAGGTGAAGGCAATGCTCCTGGGGGTCATGAACCCGAGACCTAAGGGGAAGGGAGTGGAGCAGGTGAGCGTGCTCTGACCCAGGACTATACTTTTTCTTAAAATTTGATATTTCTTGTGAAAATTATTTTAATTTTATTTTTATTTTTCTTATATGTTGGTTCTAACTTCTAGATTTATTTTAGTTCGACTTTAAATATATTTTAGTTATTTATTTCAAAAATATATTTTAGTTCTTAATATAATTATGTTTTTTTAACCAAATGATTCATTATAGTCTATTATTACTTCTAATTTTAATTGTATTTTTACTGTAACTTCAAACGGAATATGAAATACTCTATATATTTATACAAATGCTGGGCCCATTTTCTTAATATAATTTTAATAATATTAAATAATCATTATATTTGATAATAGAGTGGTGGATTGGAGTGTGTTAGAGTTGCCAACTAATGATACAAATGCAGATGTTTTGACTCGTCAGTTGGAATGTGATGCGCATGAGGATGTTTTTGAGTATTGTTAGCATGGAACAACAGGGTGTTGAGGCTGAGCAGATGCAGTTGGTGACTGTGTAGGCCTGCTGATGCGTTGGTTAGTGTCGTGGATGGGCCACGGGCTGAGATGCCTAGGGCTGGTATAACGACTTTTGTTGAGACAAATGGTGAACAAAGGCGTGTGAGAAATGTTTCAGAGATAGTTTTATGTTTCCTATCCCCGGAGAAACTTAAAGAGGCAGAACATCAATTGAGCAAACGAGGAAGGATGCGTCCTAGGAAACACACAACACATGCAGTAGCGAACGAATCTCTCTCGGATTCACATTTTGAAAATAGGAAGCGGGCCATTATGAAAGAGGCGTCTGAGACGTTGGCATTGGGTAAATACATCTGGATCGGGCGGGGCAGAGACTGTGGTAAACGAAGAGGAAATTGTTAAAGATATCATGCGTTCGATAGAAGCGCGTGAGCGAAAACAATAGCAGCAAGCGATGTGGATGTTGTCGTGGAACCATGGCCATTCCTGAAATTTTGGTGGCCTAAGGGCGAAAAAAAATTATGCCCCTAATAACACGTATTGAAAAAAATAAATTTTAAAAGTAGGCTTATAATAATAAGTATTAGAATAAATGGTGCTTTAAGTATTAAAAATATTAAATTTAATAGTATGTACCTAATAACAAAAATTGGAAAAAAATTGCAGCCTAATAACAAGAATTGGAAAATTTTAGACCTCTAATAACAGAAATTGAAAATTTTACATTTTAAGAGTAGACTTCTAATAACAAGTATTAGAAAAATATTAGGCCCGTAATAACTAGTATTACAAAAAAAGTTGGACTCATAATAAAAAAATATTGAAAAAAAACGATTTTTAAGACTATGCCTAATAAGAAATATTGAAAAAAACATGTATCTAATAATAAGTATTAAAAAATGGACCCATAATAACAACTATTGAAAAATAAATAAGTTTTAACAATAGACCTCTAATAACAAGTATTGTAAAAAATTATACCCTAATAATAAATATTAGAGATATGAGCTGTGAGACCTTGACATGGGTGGGCCCTGGGCCGTCGCCCTTATGGCCCACCTCAGGGACGGGCCTGCGTGGAATGTCCGTGGCTTAGGATCAGCGTCGAAGCATAGGGCGTTGAGAGATATGGTGCGACAACATCATTGCAAGATGGTTATTATAGAGGAAACAAAATTAGAAGAAATTACAGGGGCGTTGGTTGGTCGTATGTGGCATACAGACTCGTTTGAATTTGCGTTTGTTCCATCTAATGGCGGATCGGGTGGTGTGTTAATTGTATGAGAGGTCACGTGCTTTAATCTTACAAGAGAGCAAAATGGCTCACGATTTGTCCTGGTTGAGGGTACTTGGATTTCAAATAATTGGTTTTGTTGTGTACTGGGCGTTTATGCTCCTTGTGAGCAATCGAAACTTTGGCAGGAGTTGACGACTATGATTGTGAATCAGAAAGTTCTCCTTGGTGTGTGTGTGGGGGGGACTTCAATATGATTTTGCATCCAAAGGAACGACAACGTTGTGCTAACTTAACCCAAGGTATGGCTTTGTTTAATGAGTTTGTCGAGATGACAACAATGATTGATATGCCTTTGTAGGGAAAATGATTTACGTGGTTTAGACTGGGATATAGATGTAGTCGTATAGACCGGTTCTTTGTTTCATTTGAATGGCTTGGTGAATTTGCGAATCTAATAGTTCTGGCATTATTAAGGGGATTGTCTGATCATGTCCCACTGCTATTACATAACATGGTTGCGGAGGGAGGGCCACGCCCATTCCAGTTTGTGAATGCTTGGCTAGAACATAAAGGTGCAGTGAATAAAATGGCGAAGGAATGGTTGCGGTTAAATGAGGTTAATGTGGGTGCGGGTTTAGCTGAGAAATTGTGAGGTTTGAAAGGCTTTCTTAAGGGCTGAAATGCGTCGACTTTTGGCAATGTTGATGAGCGAATTACAACTGTTTCAAAGAAAATTGATGATATTGATGATCATGTGGCCGATGGGATTGCATCTTGGGATGATTTGGAAAAAAAATGGAAGATTGTGTTCTGTACTTTGGCAGTTGAATAGGTTTCGGTAGTCATTGTGGCAACAAAAGTCTCGAGTTATTTGGTTGAAAGAGGGTGATCGCAATACTCACTTCTTCCATCAGACAATGAAAGTGAGGGCTTTGCGCAATCAGATTGCTGGTATGCAGATTCACGGTGCTTGGGTAACAGATCATAACCGGTTAAAGGCTCATTTCTTTCGTGAATATCATAAGCATTTTGCAAAAAAGCATGCTGCTGGTTCCTTGGATGAGGCTGTGCAATTTGCATGTCTCTCGGAATGGCAAGTGGTGAGTTTAGAGGTGATGATCACGGAAGATGAAGTGAGGGAAGCAATTTGGGGCTGTGATGGTTCAAAAGCTCCAGGGCTGGATGGCTTCACGTTTGAATTTTATAAGAAAGGTTGAAATTTTCTTAATAAAGCTATAATGAGTTTTATGTGATCCTTTTGCACGATGGGCAAGCTGTCGAAGGGAGTGAATTCCACGTTTGTGGTGTTGGTACCAAAGAAGGAAAATCCATGACATATTGAGGATTTTCGTCCAAGCTGTTTGTTGAATTCACTATACAAAATTTTAGCTAAGTGATTGGTGAAAAGTTTGTGGCATGTGTTACCTTATTTAATTAGTGATGTGCAATTGGTTTTCGTACAGGGACGTCAGATTTTGGATGGATTATGCTGGCAATTGAAACAATTCATTCGCTTCAAAAACGTTGATTCAGTGGTGGTGGAATTTGTTGGAGTATGCCCAAAGACCAATCATGAGATGGTTGTAAAAGACATATTTATTTTTATCTTGTTTATTAATAAAGCCATTATTATTACTTTAGTCTTATTATGTGCATCTATAAATAAATTGAATTATAATAAAGTCCTTAGAATAATATAGTTATTCTTTAATGTCCTTAGTCGAGAATTATTGTGGGCATGGACAACAATGTTACACGCGCGCGAGATCATCTCCCCCAAATCCCTTATTCGGAGATGGATGGTCCGGCGTCCGATGCTGGTTTCGCCGTCCCTAGGCTACGACGGCCGCCATGGTTAGTGTCGGTCAACTCGCCTCGGCCGGCTGAGTCTAATGCCGCCAACCCTGTCCCTTGCCGTCGCTGGTAGCTCTCCGATTGAAGGGGAAAAGGGATCGAACCCTAATTAATTTAGGGGCAAAATTTCCCAAATTGGAGCCGAATTTGATGAAATTCAAGGTAAATATCAGTGGGTCAAAGGATTTCTGATCAGGTTGAATGATTTCATGGAATAAAATAGGGATTTTGTCCCTAATTTCCCTTGATCTCCAATCCCCCAAACCTATAAATAGCCCTCTTTTTGCATTGTTGAGGACACCATGAAAAACACTTGAAAATTGATCCAAAATCATCAAAAAAATCTCTGAAAATTTATTGAAAATTGTGGAATGTAACACCCCAATTTTGAGCTTAGAAGTTTTGGGTTTGAACTGGACCGGTCGGATTTTCGGTTCGAATATAAAAGGTGGTTTTAAGGAAAGCTTAGTTCGGGATGCATTAAAAATATGGAAAAATATCTAAAAATCCTCTTTTATTATATATAAGAGAGTGGTGGAATCAATTTTACAAAATGGGGTTTGGAAATATGACATTTCAAGTTAGTGACTAAAATGTAATTTTTGAAAAGTTGGTGACTGTTTTAAAAGGATTGAAACTTTGAATCTTTAAGGAGCTAATTTACCCAAGGGAGGGTTTCTCCAGATTTTTCTTAGATTTTAAAGACTCATTTAATGTTATTTAATAAAAAGAAAAGAGGGAAAAGAGATATTTTGGTTTCATAACTAACTTTTACCAAAATTTCCCCATTTCATTTTCTCTCAATTTTCCCTCAGCCAAACACATTTCCACAGCCACTTTTCCTTTGATTTTCACACCTAAAGTTGAGATTTCAATCTCTAAATGATTTCTAATCATTTCTACACCAAATCCTCATCATTTGCTTATTGAATTTTCAAGAATTTTGGCTCTAAACAAGGAGAAATCCACATTTAGAGGTATGAACGTCATTCTCCTCTAAATACTCAGTTCTTTACTGAAATTCCCAAGTTCTCAATCCTTAAATTAAGTTTTATTAAAGGTTTTAATGTTGTGATCTTGATTTTGGCTTAAAATGCAAGATTTGGATTTAATTTTGAAGAAATTCGTATTGGATGATTGGGCTCTGTTTTGAGATGTCTTTTTGATGTATTTTGGATGTCTAAATGATGTGTGATTGAGGTTTGATCAATGCAATCCCGAATAGGTTGATTTTCCTAAGTTTTTACTTGTGAAAATGGTGGTTTTTGGGGTGATCTTGGTGTTTTGTTAATGCTGGAGGTATAAGGACGAGTTTGAGTTTATTTTGGATGTTAATTGATGTTTAATAATGGTTAGAAGTGATGGATCTTGGCTGGGTTAAGTTTTGGAAGAGTTTGGAGGTGATTTCGGTTGTGTTTGGTAGCCGAAATGTTGGATTTGTGTAGAGCAGCGAGTTGCGTTGTGTTGCTGGGGTTTTTAAGGCATGATGATGCATTAATCCTCAGTTGTTATGTGCTTGAAACAGGGGAGAATGATCCGTGAGCAATAGAGGTGGCGTTGAAGGTTTCAGATGCTTGGAAGGCTTGTTGGCTAGCCTAGTTTTGTGTATCGGTGAGTGAAGTTGGGTTTTCAGCTTTGGAACCAATGTTTGAAGGTTTTTGGGAGCTTAGTTTAAGTCTAAACAACTTAGCTAAGCTCAAGAGTAAGTAAATGGAATTTCTCTCTTGGTTTGTGTAATGAATTGGTTTTTAAAGCACTTGTGATTGTTGGATGCAATGCATGCGATTTGCATGTTTAAATTCTGTTTTGAAAGCATATTTTAGCATGGTTTAATGCTGGTTTTGAAAGTCATGTGTGAAGGATGCTCAAGGTAAGAGATCCTTGGTTTTGTACATTGGAATTGTGGAATAGATGCATAGTGTTGCATGTTGTTTATTGGCTTTGTTTAATGCTTCAAAACAGTGAAGTGATGATGGTAATTTGTGGTTTTGGCATTTTGGTTATGCTTGTAAAAACAATGGATTAATGTGGTAAAATGGTTATATTGGCAAGTGATGTAAGTGGTTCTTGGTTACTTTAATCGGATATAGTTAGCCGGCTATAGGATTGGGTGCACCGTGAATTGAGTCGCCTTGGATGTCGAGGGGGTTGTAATTGTACCGTAAACTCCATCCAAGAATCCTAGCGATTGAGGAAATTGGTGTCACCACGATGGAGGATGGCTCTCGTGGGTGGGCTTGGTTAAGTGCCACCACGTTGGAGGATGGCTCTCGTGGGTGAACCTTGTTAAAAGTCACCACGATGGAGGGTGGCTCTCGTGGGTGGACTTTGTTAAGCGTCACAACGGTGGAGGGTTGCTCCCGTGTGTGAGCTTGGTTAAGGTGATTACAATGGTTGTGGTAGCTTCCATGTGTAAGCCTTGTGATGTGTCCCGACTCTCGCTAGTGTGTTATACAACTTTCGATGAGTGATGTTGAGGGGTTGTGATTGTACCGTTAAACTCCATCACGGGTGTTGAGGGGGTTGTGTAACGGGTTTTTTTTCGCAAACCAATTTCCCCGCTACTTTAAAAAAATATTCAATTTGATTTAAAAAATGGGGGGAGTTTTAAAAATTAATTCGGGTTTTGAAGAAACCTTTTAAAAAATCTTTTTCTCGATTTGGAGTCGCCACCGGCCACTATGGTAGGCCAGACACCGTAAAAAAAACAAAACGAGAGATTCATTTGAAAGGGTTCGGGAGTTGGTTACGCGTGGGGAAGGGTTAGCACCCCCATCACGCCCGGAAATCGGTACCAAAACAATTGTTGCCTTTAAAGGATGAAAATTATTTGAAATTTAAAAAGACTTTAATTAGGGGTTCTTAATTGAAAACCGGACTTTAATTATATGAGCTTTATCCAAATTGGTGGTTTCGACTTAATTAAACATTTAATTAAAAAGGATGACGGTACACCGGACCAAAGACTAAACCGACATCAAATAAGACTAACTGCCGTGTTAGTTTAGGGTTCGGATCTCGTACGTCACCTTTTATGCATGATGCAAACAGATAAAATATGATGTTATGGTCTTGTTCATTTTAATTACGAATTTACCTTTAGACGATTCGAATTAATCTGAATATTCGCGGGACATCCAATAAGCTAGGCTTGTCGACCCGAATACGCGAATTAATAGGTATCTTCGTTTTATAATAAAAAATGAATTAATTTACAACTTAAAATGCTAAAAGTCACATGAATGACAATAAAAATGCATGTCGCAAATATATTCGAACAACATTAAAAAAACATACAACAAATATATATTCGAATGACATAATAACTAGCTAAAAAACATATATCACACACATACACCACATAACATATATGTACATCACTGCAAAATATGTATATTCGATATGAACATACATTAAAAAAGGTCAATTATATGAATAATAAATAAACATAGTGAAATACTAAATAAATAAAAAGGGAAACAGAAAGGGACTCGGATGCTAAATTTCCCGTTAAAAAAACTGACTAAAACACGAAATAGGGGCTAAATTACGAGACACGGAAAGTTATAGGGACCTAAACGGGCATTTTACCATCCGAGAATTGATTAAAACAGACCCAGGGACGATATTAAAAAGTCTTGAAAACGTTGAGGGACCCGGGATGGGATTTTGAAATGCGGAAGCCCCTCCGTGCGTAATTACGGCGATGCGGAGGGACTTTAATGTAGTTAACCCTTTTTTAAAAAACTAAAAATACTATATAACCCAAAAAATGTTTCAGACCTTTTTCCCTAACCCTAATTTACAGAGAGCTCACCCCCTTTGCTCTGTTTCTCCAGCGCCGCAAGATTCTCCGGCCACCGTTGAACGGCGCCAGAGACTCTAAAAAAAACCTTTTCCGTCCTCTTCGAACCCGAACAAAGACCAAAAATCTTTCTCTTTTCAAAACCAAGATAAAAAAAACCTGTTTCCTCTTTGTTTTCAAACCCAAATCGAAGCCCGAAAATATTTAAAAAAAAACCTTTTTTAGCGTTTGTTCCTCACCGACTCACCGCATGCGGTCTCGGAGGAGATCCAAGGGCTTGTCGCCGGCGAGGGGAGGCAAACGATCGGGGGAAGCAAAACACCGTGAAGGTAAAACTCTACCCGTTTCTGTTTTTTTATGTGATTCGAAGTAAAAAGACAATCGGGATACCTCTGAAAATTTCTCTTTATATTGCTCTCTGGAATCTCTGATTACAACTTTGTTTTCGAATATAAGAAACCCTCTAATGCTCTCTGTAATTTCCGAGTTCTTCCCCCTTTCTCTCATTACATGCTTCGGCTTTTATAGCCGATATTACACTTTTTCCCTTTTTTTTTATAAAATGCTGATATTGCTGTTGATTTGTTTGTATTCATCCGCAAATTGTGGTATTTTGCCTTTGCTTTTGTTTCTTTGTCTGCCACTTTGTTTTTTCATCATTTTTTGTTGTTGTTGCATGTGAGCCGTGGAGAAGAGGAGACCATGGAAAGCTGGCCGGGCGACGTGGACTGATCCGGATGGTTAGCAAAATTCGAAGAGGCTCGAACTCGCGCGCGTGGGAAGTTGAACGATCGCGCGCGTGGGAGCTGGGGAGCCGCGCGTGTGGGCGTGAGGGTTCTGGAATCCTCTTTGGTTCGATCTCAACCACCCGATATGCCCTTGATCCGACGGCTGTAAGCGATGCGGCGCCAGTGATATGAGAGCCATCTAGGGTTTCCTCCATCAGGGACCATCTGGACCGTTCGATCAACAACCCTTGATCCGACGGTCCAGATGGGGCTGTGCACAAAAACAAAAGTGAGGGCCATCAGATTAGGGTTTTAGGTTTAATTAAGTTGGGCCAAAACGGGCTTTGTATATTTATTTATTTTTGGGTTTTTTTATAATGTAAATGGACTTTGAATAAATAAACTTTGGGCTTTATTATTTAATGTTTTTTTTTCTGTTTTTTTCAGATTTAATAATAAATATAATAATAATAATAAATAATACCAATATGGCAATATGATAGATAATATTAATAATAATATTAATAATAATATAAACAATATGTATTAATAATAAATACTAATGATAATAGTATAACACAAATAACATGATAATAACATAGTATATATTATAGTAGTATTGTCAGATAATATAATGGTAATAATAATAGGTAATAACTTCCGGATAGGATAAAGATATTAAATAGTAAAAACATTATAGTAACATAGTAATAATAACAAGAATAATAAATAATTAATAATATAGTAATAATATATATATATATATATATATATATATATATATATGTTTTGTTTTTTATTTCCTTTTTTATTTCTTATTATTAATCACCATATAATTAAAGCCCATTATTTAAAAGAAGAAAAACGGGTTAAACACCCCGGACAAAATAGGTGATTACAGCTGCCCCCCTTTGCTTATACTTGTAGAACAAGGATAAAGCAAAGGCCATAAGCACCAATTTTGTCCAACTTCCCTGTTTGGATTCCGAGTCACCATGCACTTGAACTACTGGCGGTTCGAAAGTCAGTACGGGAAAATGCAACGGTCGCGGAGACTTGAAGCTGTTTTTCTCATTCCAACACTCTTCAACCCTTCGAGGTCCGATTAAACAGATTATTAGCAGAAGCTCCATTCTCCAAATGCCCGAACGGATAGGCGGGTTCTATTCTCCAAGAGCTTGAATGTACATGCGGGTTCCCTTCTCCAAGAGCCTGAACGTGTAGGCGGGTTCCATTCTTTAAGAGCCTGATCGGATAGGCGTGTTCCATTATTTAAGAGCCTGACCAGATAGGCGGGTTCCATTCTCCAAGGGCCTGATCGGGTAGGCGGGTTTCATTCTTCAAGAGCCTGATCGGATAGGCGGGTTCCATTCTCCAAGGGCCTGATCGGATAGGCGGGTTCTATTCTCCAAGAGCCTGAATAGATAGGCCAGTTTCATTCTCTAAGAGCCTGATCAGATAGGCGGGTTCCATTCTTTAAGAGCCTGATCGGATAGGCGTGTTCCATTCTTTAAGAGCCTGACCAGATAGGCGGGTTCCATTCTCCAAGGGCCTGATCGGGTAGGCGGGTTTCATTCTTCAAGAGCCTGATCGGATAGGCGGGTTCCATTCTCCAAGGGCCTGATCGGATAGGCGGGTTCTATTCTCCAAGAGCCTGAATAGATAGGCCGGTTTCATTCTCTAAGAGCCTGATCAGATAGGCGGGTTCCATTCTCCAAGGGCCTGATCGGATAGGCGGGTTCTATTCTCCAAGAGCCTGAATAGATAGGCCGGTTCTATTCTCCAAGAGCCTGAATAGATAGGCCGGTTTCATTCTCCAAGGGCCTGATCGGATAGGCGGGTTCTATTCTCCAAGAGCCTGAATCGATAGGCCGGTTTCCTTTTACGGGGAAAGCTTTAAAATACCTGTCGAAAGTAGGTAAAAAATATATGATGATGTGAGTTAGCATGCCCCTAATCCTAGGGATGCCTAACTACAAGTGATGCATGAATTATGACATCAAAATTCTCGGATGCTTCTTCTCTCTGAGTTGGTCAATCTCGACTTTCTTCTTGTCTCTTCTTCTTCTCAATCTCTTTTGGCTTTCTTATCTTTGCCAAATCTCGATCCCTTGGTCTCTTCTTCTTCTCAATATCTTTTGGCTTTCTTATCTTTGCCAAATCTTGATCTTTTGATCTCTTCTCGAAAGGTGATTGTTGACTTTCGCTGGTCAAACTGGACATAACACTTCTCGTAGTGCACATATTCAAAGCATTGCCCCCTATTTAAAATGGGTGCTCAACCGTTTTCTTCATCTTTACTGAATGTGACGAATTTTCTCTTTTCTTAACATCGGGGGAACACATGCCCCCAAGTCTCTGAACTTTTCTCTTAAGTTCATTAAGGAGTGCTTGGACGCTTCCACTATTCAGATTGGTCAATCTCGACCTTCTTCTTTCTTTTTTTCTCTCAATTTCTTTGGGCTTTCTCATCTTTGCCAGATATCAATCTTTTGGTCTCTTCTCAAAAGACGACTGCTGACTTTCACTGGTCAGACTAAAAATAACACTTCTCGTAGTGCTCGCTCTCAAAACATTGCCCCCTTTTCAAACTGGGTGCTAAATTATTCTCTTCGTCTTAATTCAACATGGCGACTTTATCTCTTCTCAATAAATGGGGAAAAACATGCCCTCAAGTCCCTGAACTTTTCTCTTAAGTTCACCAAGGTCTAATTTCATCTTCCGAAGCAATCGAAACATTTCGACAAAAATTTGCTTCAAGTCCCTGAACTGTAGCATGCAGGAACTTATTACAATCTTTACCATAGCCACTGACAAGTTGTCATTTGTATTCACGACATTGCATTCTAAACTTTATCCCCGAAGCAATGGGAATATTTTTGTGTTCAAACAAGATTTAGGTTGCATCTTTTAAATTTCAAAATGAGATGCGTTTTCAAAAACTATACTTTCTTTTCAAATTAGGGATATATCAAGTCAAATTAAATCCCCCGAATATCAAGTGCACGAACGACACTATTATGGCTCACCACGGATTGCCTCAAGCAACATGTGTCTATGAGACCTCGAAAGCTAAGCTGATGTCTGAAAATGTGACATACTCTCCAAGTTATTTCGGCTTTTAGTCCATTAGATTTATCTTCTGTAGGCTTTGCCTTTATTAATTCTTTATAATTTTGGGGAAGTCATCTCATCACATTCCTTTGGCTCGAGAATAAAGATGGAGCATACAACGATACCCCGAGTTACTCGGCATTGTCATGATTTGAAAATATTACCATCACTCATGTAGCTAAAGTGGATGGTGCATAACAACCTTATTGGTCTTTTGCTACAGCGGAGTGCCTCAAAAATTCCACACTCATATCCGAAAATGCCTATTACCAGGCTTCGAACATTGGAGTGCTTTTGTTACACTTTTATCATTCTCTCTTTTGTCTTCTCTTTTTTTCTTTTCTCTTTTTTTTCTTTTTCTCTCTCTCTCTCTCTTTTCTTTTTTCTCTTTCTCTTATTTTTTCTTTTCTTTTTTTTCTTTTTCTTTCTTTTTCATTTGTTCTTTTTTTTTTCTTTTTTTTCTTTTAGCGTGGAAAATTTCTGGTTATTCTCTCGAAGGCCCTAATTCTTTGTGTATTTAATTAGGTGACCAAATTAACTTGGAGTGTAAGTCACATATTCATCATCTTCAAAGCTTTCGATTTCCACTAGACAAAGGCGGCTCGAAGTCAACCTTTGGGGTCAAAGTCAATGTCCCTTGTGCAATTGATATACGTGGACTCAACAGACAATATATACACACAAAATGAAAAGGCAATTGAAACATAATGCATCCTTTCATTGAAACTAAAAAAAAGCAACCTGGGGCCCTCAAAAAAATCTTTGCTACCTTCGGGCAAAGGGTAGCAAACTGGATTCCACACATCACTTCAAGGAAAAAAAAACTAGAATGCAATGAAATGAAAGCAAACAAACATGGATACATAAACTCTTAACTAAGCTGGCCATCCATTCCACCCCTTTAAGCTTCCTCGAGGAACTCAACCTCCTGATTGTCCATCAATTCCTGGACTAATTGCTTAAATTCTAGGCAACTCTGAATCTTATGCCCCGCAGTCTGATGGAACTCACAGAAGGATTCATGGCCATCATATGCCCCATCCGGACCCTTCTCAATTAAGCCCGCTGGGCACAGTTGTTTGTACACCCAACTCAGAGGGGACTTAATTTCTGACACCTCCATCCTCACCTTCTTCGTATCTACCACTTCGAGGGCATTCACGCTCCGACCCTCATGTTTCGGAAGTGGGTTGGTCGTCACATTGGGCTTCTCTAACTCGAGGACCCCGTTGTTAATCATGTTTTGCACGAGCTTTTTGAATGCTAAGCAATTTTCTATCGTGTGTCTCGGTACTCCGCCGTGGTACTCACAGTGTGCCTTCTCATCGTACCATATAGGGTAAGGCGGTTGGAAGGGAGTAACATGATACGGGCGGACCAGATCAGCCTCGTATAGGTGTTTGTATACCTCCTTGTACGGTATAGGTAGAGGGGTGAAGGTCATTCTCTCTTGTTCCTTCCTGGGAGCTCTATTCTCTCTTCGGTTCTGGCCTTGCGTATTCCCGATGGCGGCTTGAGGCGCTGAAACTGTGAAGTGCTTAGAAGCCTCGTAAGTACCGACGTTGTTCACCTCATGGTCCTTCTTCTTAAACTGCTTTCGGGCATTCTCTCCTCCATCAATCCTACCACTCTTGATGGCAGCTTCAATCCGCTCACCGGTCATAACCATATCTGAGAAGTTGCCGATATGGTTGCTTATCATGCGGTCATAGAGGGTCCCTTTTAAAGTGTCAACAAACATAGGGGAGATCTCATTCTCACGGAGTGGGGGTTGAACCTGTGCCGCCACATCTCGCTAACGCTGGGCGTACTCACGTAGGCTCTCATTGGGCCTTTGCTCCAAACCTTGTAGCATGAGTCGGTTCGGAACCATGTCGGTTATGTGTCTATACTGATCGGTGAAAGCTTTGGCCAAATCCTTCCATGACCTGATCTGAGCACGAGTTAACTGATTATACCACCTCACTGCGGGCCCCGCTAAGCTGTCTTGAAAGCAGTGAACTAGCAACTTCTCATTGTCGATGAAACCCGTCATCTTTCTACAAAACATGGTTATGTGAGCAGTAGGGCAAGTCGTCCCGTCGAACTTCTCAAACTCCGGCGTCTTGAACTTGGGCGGAATAATCAGATCCGGAACCAAGCTGAGGTCTCTAGCATTCATCCCATATGCACCCTCTTCTCCCTCCTTGATACGGAATTTTTCCTCGAGGTCTTTCCGGGTCTCTTCTAGTTGTTTTGAGAACTCGACCTTGACCTTGTTTAAGTTCTCGATCTCATCCAAGTCCGGGACACTATCCCCGACATTTTCTACATTAAAAATCAGACCCGATGGAGCATGGGTAGAGGCGCCCGCCTGATGTGATGTTGCCCCATCTCCTTGAGTGGCCGCTCCTTGCGAGGGCTTAGGGGTATTGGTAACAAAACCCGGGGAATACGAAGGGTCACCCTTATCCTGACTAGGGTTTCCAATAGCACCATTTCCTTTCAGATTTGCTTGCAATAGCTGGGATATCTCGTTCATCATATCTTTTTGGGACTTGATAATGGTGTCCCTCAACTCTTGCTGGGCTCGCTCTAACTGACCCCTTAAATCAGCTTCTAGCTTAGCAAAATTCTCCTCCATTTGCCTTCTTTGGTGGCGAGTAAAGTGTGGGTGCGAAATCTTCGGTAATCACGAATGCTGCCATAACCCCGAACAATTAGATCCCATGAATTAATGATGCAATGCATGAAATGTGTATGCATAACTAAAACAAATGATTGAAGGCAACAAATTAAAAACTCGAAATCAAATGCAAGGAAATGTTGATTCGACGAACATCCTCATTAAACAACTTCTCATAATGGAGATCAAATCTTGTTACAACGAGGCAAGAAAATAAATACACAGTTTACGATTTTTTTCTTTTTTTTCGTCTTTTCCCTTCAAATTAGGGTCCCGAAAACTCCGTTGCTATGGACTCTTTCTCCCATTGTGAAAGTTTTCAAACTTAGACTATTCTCGAATCAACACCTCGTATGAAAATGCGATGAATATGCAAAGATAAGCAAAACAAGGCAAAAAGGCAACTGGGTTAGTAACACCAATAATGAAGACTGAATAAAACAAGTCAACAGAAAACACCAAAGCAGGCTAACGAAGCAAGACCTATTAGCATGAATTCTAATTCTACGGTTATCCGCATGGCTCTAATCGAGGTGGGCTTCTTAAATTCTCACTCATGTGGTTCAGTTCTAACAAGGGTACCCGAACCTATCTCATTACCTACTAAGGTAACAAGAACCCCAATTCTGGCCCATTACAAGCTTGCGAATTGGTTTCGGTTCGAGGGAAAGCACGGCCAAGTGACGTGGAGGGCTGCTCACATGTCAAATGCGTGGATTCCGGAAGTGAATTACCGACCCGTGGAGGGATTCTCACGTGGGTATGGGCGTTTCACTCCCACTTAAGGGACGAAGCTCGGGTGTAGAGCTTAATGCGTGATGCAACACATGTCAGTGATTCCTTTGAAATTAAATGAAGAATTAATTCAAGACCACCAATAATCAAAGCTCGTGTAACTAAAGTTCTATTTTCAAGGAAGAACCATCTTGCTAAAGTCAAATCAAATTCAAAAATTTCCATCATTAAAGGCAACAATTATTTCTTTGGCCTAACTCTCTTTTGTTTTGAAAAACAAAAATGTCCCCAGCGGAGTCGCCAAGCTGTAACGGGTTTTTTTCCGCAAACCAATTTCCCCGCTACTTTAAAAAAATATTCAACTTGATTTAAAAAATGGGGGGAGTTTTAAAAATTAATTCGGGTTTTGAAGAAACCTTTTAAAAAATCTTTTTCTCGATTTGGAGTCGCCACCGGCCACTATGGTAGGCCAGACACCGTAAAAAAAACAAAACCAGAGATTCATTTGAAAGGGTTCGGGAGTTGGTTACGCGTGGGGAAGGGTTAGCACCCCCATCACGCCCGGAAATCGGTACCAAAACAATTGTTGCCTTTAAAGGATGGAAATTATTCGAAATTTAAAAAGACTTTAATTAGGGGTTCTTAATTGAAAACCGGACTTTAATTATACGAGCTTTATCCAAATTGGTGGTTTCGACTTAATTAAACATTTAATTAAAAAGGATGACGGTACACCGGACCAAAGACTAAACCGACATCAAATAAGACTGACTGCCGTGTTAGTTTAGGGTTCGGATCTCGTACGTCACCTTTTATGCATGATGCAAACAGATAAAATATGATGTTATGGTCTTGTTCATTTTAATTACGAATTTACCTTTAGACGATTCGAATTAATCTGAATATTCGCGGGACATCCAATAAGCTAGGCTTGTCGACCCGAATACGCGAATTAATAGGTATCTTCGTTTTATAATAAAAAATGAATTAATTTACAACTTAAAATGCTAAAAGTCACATGAATGACAATAAAAATGCATGTCGCAAATATATTCGAACAACATTAAAAAAACATACAACAAATATATATTCGAATGACATAATAACTAGCTAAAAAACATATATCACACACATACACCACATAACATATATGTACATCACTGCAAAATATGTATATTCGATATGAACATACATTAAAAAAAGGTCAATTACATGAATAATAAATAAACATAGTGAAATACTAAATAAATAAAAAGGGAAACAGAAAGGGACTCGGATGGTAAATTTCCCGTTAAAAAAACTGACTAAAACACGAAATAGGACCTAAACGGGCATTTTACCATCCGAGAATTGATTAAAACAGACCCAGGGACGATATTAAAAAGTCTTGAAAACGTTGAGGGGCCCGGGATGGGATTTTGAAATGCGGAAGCCCCTCCGTGCGTAATTACGGCGATGCGGAGGGACTTTAATGTAGTTAACCCTTTTTTAAAAAACTAAAAATACTATATAACCCAAAAAATGTTTCAGACCTTTTTCCCTAACCCTAATTTACAGAGAGCTCACCCCCTTTGCTCTGTTTCTCCAGCGCCGCAAGGTTCTCCGGCCACCGTTGAACGGCGCCGGAGACTCTAAAAAAACCTTTTCCGTCCTCTTCGAACCCGAACAAAGACCAAAAATCTTTCTCTTTTCAAAACCAAGATAAAAAAAACCTGTTTCCTCTTTGTTTTCAAACCCAAATCGAAGCCCGAAAATATTTAAAAAAAACCTTTTTTAGCGTTTGTTCCTTACCGACTCACCGCATGCGGTCTCAGAGGAGATCCAAGGGCTTGTTTCCGGCGAGGGGAGGCAAACGATCGGGGGAAGCAAAACACCGTGAAGGTAAAACTCTACCCATTTCTGTTTTTTTTATGTGATTCGAAGTAAAAAGACAATCGGGATACCTCTGAAAATTTCTCTTTATATTGCTCTCTGGAATCTCTGATTACAACTTTGTTTTCGAATATAAGAAACCCTCTAATGCTCTCTGTAATTTCCGAGTTCTTCCCCCTTTCTGTCATTACATGCTTCGGCTTTTATAGCCGATATTACACTTTTTCCCCTTTTTTTTTTATAAAATGCTGATATTGCTGTTGATTTGTTTGTATTCATCCGCAAATTGTGGTATTTTGCCTTTGCTTTTGTTTCTTTGTCTGCCACTTTGTTTTTTCATCATTTTTTGTTGTTGTTGCATGTGAGCCGTGGAGAAGAGGAGACCATGGAAAGCTGGCCGGCGACGTGGACTGATCCGGATGGTCAGCAAAATTCGAAGAGGCTCGAACTCGCGCGCGTGGGAAGTTGAACGATCGCGCGCGTGGGAGCTGGGGAGCCGCGCGTGTGGGCGTGAGGGTTCTGGAATCCTCTTTGGTTCGATCTCAACCGCCCGATATGCCCTTGATCCGACGGCTGTAAGCGATGCGGCGCCAGTGATATGAGAGCCATCTAAGGTTTCCTCCATCAGGGACCATCTGGACCGTTCGATCAACAACCCTTGATCCGACGGTCCAGATGGGGCTGTGCACAAAAACAAAAGTGAGGGCCTTCAGATTAGGGTTTTAGGTTTAATTAAGTTGGGCCAAAACGGGCTTTGTATATTTATTTATTTTTGGGTTTTTTTTATAATGTAAATGGACTTTGAATAAATAAACTTTGGGCTTTATTATTTAATGTTTTTTTTTCTATTTTTTTCAGATTTAATAATAAATATAATAATAATAATAAATAATACCAATATGGCAATATGATAGATAATATTAATAATAATATTAATAATAATATAAACAATATGTATTAATAATAAATACTAATGATAATAGTATAACACAAATAACATGATAATAACATAGTATATATTATAGTAGTATTGTCAGATAATATAATGGTAATAATAATAGGTAATAACTTCCGGATAGGATAAAGATATTAAATAGTAAAAACATTATAGTAACATAGTAATAATAACAAGAATAATAAATAATTAATAATATAGTAATAATATATATATATATATATATATATGTTTTGTTTTTTATTTCTTATTATTAATCACCATATAATTAAAGCCCATTATTTAAAAGAAGAAAAACGGGTTAAACACCCCGGACAAAATAGGTGATTACAGGTTGTGATTGTACCGGTAAACTCCACCTTGTGTTGTTCGGAAGTGTGTATGGAGTGTGTGGGACAACGCTTGTAATCCGCGTATCCGATTGTGTCTTGTGTTATGATGGTTTGTGAATTATCACTTGGAAGCCAATATAATGTTCTTGAATGTAATGAAGCATGAGATGCTTGAAATGATGCAAGGTTGCATGGAAAGTGTGTAATGTACCAAGAATGCATGTATTACTTGTTAACTTGTACAAGTGTTTATCTTATATTAAGAATGGTGCATATGTACATGGGAATCTCTTTAGTGCATTGAAGTCTTGTGAAGGCTTGTTTTTAAAGGCATGTAATGCAAATGTTGATTTTGTGGTTCATATGTTGCATTTGTTTAATGCATGAGATAGATTGAAGGAGTAAGTGGTTTTAAAAGGTTTATTGCTTTGAGATGATTTTCATGAATGAGAAAAGTATAATGTGAAGTGGAAGTGTTTTCCAAGGAATTTGTATTTAACTTTGCATATGGTGTTCATGCATGGAAAGGTTAAATTGATAGTTTTGCAAGGGTGTGCTTTGAAGTGAGTTACTTAGCTTTTCTAAGCTAAGGGTTGGTTTTCATGTTTGAGCAATGCATGATTTAAAGCATGTTGTTTAAAAAGGGGTTTTCAAACACTACTTTGGTTTATCGAAATGTGTTTCCTTTTTTAAAGAGGTTTTATGGCTCGCTGCATTGATGGTGTTTTGGTGTTGAGCATTCCTCACTAAGCATTATGTGCTTACGCTCCTTTTTGTCCATCAATGTAGATTTTTGAAGTCGGGACAACAAGAAGCAAGGGATTCAAGGAGAGCTCCACTTGAGATGTATGTCTCGGTTAATAGCTATAGATAATAAAGGCAATGGGGGGAGAGTCTTTTATGTTGATGTTTAATGAGATTGTGTATGTTGGACAAGTTCGGTTTATGTTTTGAACTATGTGGTTTAATGCTTGCAACGTTTGAATCTTCTTATTCATAAGTCGTTATGCTATGCTTCTTGTTTTAAAAGCATGATTAAGTGTTGGATGTGTTGAAAGAGTTGGTGCACCTAGGGGTGGTTTTGTATCTAGATTTTGATGCAATTTGGTAGGTATGATGCTTGGCATGTTGTTGATTTGTTGTGGAATGGTTTGGAGCATGTTCGATGGGGTTTAAATGTGTTAAAACAGGCATATCTGCTGTTTCTGGGCAGAGTGTTTCGAAACACCCTTGCCTGTTTCGAAACAGGTGCTTGATTTGGCCTGGGTGTTTCGAAACGGGTAGAGGTGTTTCGAAACACTTTGGCTACTGCCAAGCCCCGTTCCTGAACGGGCTAACCCCGTTTCGGAACACTTGACCGTTGTGCACTGATTTGAATGGTTTTGAGGTTTGCAAGCTGTACGTTTTAGTCCTGATTTTTGTATGTGCAATTGTTTGAGTTTAAGATGTCCGATTACGATGAAATTTGGCAGAGAAGCATGAAACATGACTAATTTCATAATGGTAACTTAAAAATTGGTAAAGTCCTCTTAATTTCCAGAATTTACAAATTGGTCCCTAAATTCGTATTTTGTGCAATTGGGTCCCTTATTGTTTTCCGATTGCTGTGATTTTTGAGTATGCTTATCTCAAGAGTATGCCTAGGTTTAATGTGCATCTAGACAAGTTTAAAAAGAAAAAAAAGGGTCGTTAATCAAGGTTGACTTTCGGGTTGACTTTGGTTTTCCCCGTGTAATCTTCGTAGTTCGGGTTAACCGTCTAGGCCGGGCTAAGGGGGTTACATGGAAGTTGGTTCGAGTTTGGAGTAGCTTCGGTTCGAATTTTTGGTGTCAATTGGAATCGGATCAAGTGGAGATAGCTGGCGGTTTCTACACCTCCGATAATTTTTCCTTTCTTTTTTTTTTAATTTTATTTTCCTAGTTAAATTTTTGTTTGTTCGTGTATTTTTAGGTTGCAATTTAGAATTAGAGATCAGAATTTGTGTTCAGTAGTTTTTTTGTTTGTGTTTTGATTTTTGATTTTATTTGTTCATGTTCTTCAACATTGTTTAATCTATTTTCATTCTTAAAAAACTAAAAAGATTTTGTTGTTGAAAATAAAAATTTCGATCCGTTTATATCCTTAAAAACTAAAAATTGATTTATTGAAAATAAAGGTTTTTTTAAAAAAATTGATCCACTCTTATTCTAAAAAATTAAAGGATTGTGTTGTTTTAAACGATGGAATAAAAGTAGGTTTTAATCCATTCTTGAAAATGTATAAAGTTGAGACTGAAAATAAAGTTTTTAAGTGTTTGAAAGTTTTTTTAAAAAGAAAATTTTGATTCAATTTCATAAATTAAAAAGAAAAAATAGGCCATAAAAGTTATCTTTAGAAAAAGATCAAAATTAAACGTAAATATAATCTCCAAAAAATAAAAAAGTTTTTTTTTAAATTTAAAAAAATTTCTGAACGAAAAGAGTTTGAAAAGAATTTTAAAAGGGTTTTAAGCTAATTTTTTTTTAAAAAAGCATTCTCAAAAATAAAAGGGGTTTTTAAATCACAATAAAAATTCACTTCTTAAAAAAACATAAAAATTAAAAATTTCTTAAATACAATCTTTTCCCAAAAAATAAGAATAACTTGTAAAACATAAAAACTTCTCAAGTAATATAAGCTTTGAAACTAGAAACGCTCAAAACAAGAAATTCAAAATAAATAAAATGTTTTCTCAAAACAAAAAAAAATGTTTTAAGATTCAAATAAGGAAAAAAATAAAAAAGAAAAATAAAGTTTCCAATGAATAAGAAATCTTCAAAGTATAAAAACAATAAAAGTTAAAAGAAAATATAAAAAAATCTTTCAATAAAAAGGGCTAAAACATAAGAAGGAAAACTTTTTTCTAGAAACAGTTTCGAATAAAAAGAATAAATGAATAAAAACAAATAAAAATCTTTAAAGCATAAAAACAAAAAAGGTTTTAAAATGATAGAAATCTTCTTCAAAATAAAATTATCCAAAACCATTAGGAAATTTTAAGTTGTGAATTTTCTTGTCTTGTTTGCCTTTAATGTTAGGTTGAACCTTTAGGAATAGTCCTTCAAGCTTAGATCAAAGACTTGATTGTTGGAAAACTCTCTTCACAAAAAATAAAAATAAAAATATACTTAATAAAATTCAAATCCATAGATAGGAATAAAAAACTTAGACCTTCTTAGGATTAATAAACTTCAACTTAGAATAAATAAAATCTTCAACAAATAAAATTTTCTGTTTGATTGAAAAGAGGAATTTAATTAATATGACGTCTTATCAAACATGAATGACGGGTTAGCACTAGAAGTGTTGGCGGTGATTAAAGTTCATTTCCCGGACGATAAGGCCGTTAAAATAGATTTATATTAATTAAACAGACAAATGAAATCGAACTTTCATGAATGTAAATCCAAAATTTTGAAATCAATAAGGTACCATTTTTGGGAGTTGTGTGGGTGTTAATCCTTCCCCACGCGTAACCAACCGCCGAACCTGTAATCTGGTTTTCACAGACCAAAACCGCTGTTTTAATAAAATAAAACGTTTTATTAAAATAACTTCGCTTTAAAGTGATCCAATCACATTTTTTTTCAAAAAGATTGGTGGCGACTCCATGTTTTTAAAGTTTCCAAAATGACGAGCTCGAAAGGGTTGTGCACATTTTTCGCGAGGGTCGCTTTGAATTGGCAGCTTCTTCTTTAATATCAAGTCACCTTCCTAGAACTCTCTAGGGCGAACCTTCTTTTCATGAACCCTTATCATTCTTCTTTGGTACACTTGACTATGGCATAAGGCTTTCAACCTCTTTTCTTCGATTAAATTCAGCTGGTCATATCTTGTCTGAACCCATCAGCTTCATCTAACTTAGCCACCATCAGGACACGAAGCAATGGCATCTCAACTTCAATTGGTTGTACAGCCTCTACTCCATATACTAACGAGAACGGAGTTGCCCTAGTAGATGTTCGTATTGCAGTTTGGTAAACATATAAAGCGAACGATAACTTTTCATGCCAATCTTTATAGGTGTCGGTCATTTTCGCAACTATCTTCTTGATATTTTTATTTGCAGCCTCTACTGCTCCATTCATCTTCAGGTGATACACCACCGAATTATGATGTTTAATGTTAAACTATTCACAGACCCCCGATAATCATTTTATTATACATGTTGGAAGCATTATCGGTGATTATACTCTTTGGTAAACCATATCGGCAAATGATCTCATCCTTTAAGAATTTGCAGACTGTAGATCTAGTGACATTTGCGTACGAAGCCGCTTCAACCCACTTTGTGAAGTAATCAATAGCTACCAAAATAAAGCAATGTTCATTTGCCACTTTTGGATGAATCTTCCCCATAACATATATGCCCCACATGGAGAATGGCCAGGGAGACGACATGACATGGAAAGATTGAGGAGGCGTATGGACCTTATCAGCATAAATTTGACACTTCTGGCATTTGCGAGAGTAATTAATGCAATCCTCTTACATGGTTGATCAGTAATACCCGAACTGCATAATTCTTCTAGCCATGGTAAAGCGACTAGGGTGAGTTCCGCAGACTCCCTCATGAACCTCCTCTAAAATCAACTGAGCTCTTTTGCATCCACACATCTTAAAAGTACATGATCTTGACTTCTTTTATAAAGGACTTCTCCATCAAGAATGTACCCTGGTGCCATTTTTATAATCATCTTCTTTTCATTCTATGTAGCCTGAGCTGGGTATTGCTGAAATTTTATATACTGCAAGATGTCATGATACCACCACAAGATGTCTACTTCTTCCTCTATGTTGTAACAATGAGCTGGGGAATCTAACATTTGCATCTTTATGGGCATCATCTCAGAGCCTTCACTTACTTTAAACATGGAAGCTAGAGTAGCTAAAGCTTCGACCATCTGGTTGTCTTCTCTAGGGAGATTTTTAAAAGTGGTCACATCAAATTCTTTGGTTAATTCAAGGACCAAATTGTATAATTCTACCAGCTTTGTATATTTTGTCTCCCATTCACCGCGTATTTGATAGATAACCAGCGTTGAGTCCCCATAAACCTTCAAATTTCGGATTTTTCTTTCAATGGCCTCTCTCAAACCTAATATGCATGCCTCATACTCTGCCATATTATTGGTGCAAAAGAATTTCAAGTGGCAAGTGAAAGGGTAATAATTGCCTTCTAGCGAAACCAAAATTGCCCAATACCTCGCTCTAAAGCATTTGCAGCACCATCAAAGTTCATGACCCAAGATTCTGTTGAGGGGTCATCATTTTCTAAGATGCACATCAGATCCTCATTAAGGAGATTAAAATTTAACGCCTCATAGTCGTTCTGAGCACGACTTTCTAGAAAATCGGCTATGGCACTTCCTTTCACCGGTTTTTGACTTACGTATTGAATGTCGTATTCTGAAAGCAACATCTGCCATCACGCTAATCTTCTTGATAAGGCTGGGGCTTCCATCATGAATTTCAGTAGATCCAGCTTCGAAATCAACCATGTACTATGATACAACATATAATGCCTAAGCCTTTTAGTAGCCCATACCAAAGCGCAACATAGCTTTTCAATCGAGGAATATCTTGTTTCGCAGTCGGTGAACTTCTTACTCAAGTAGCATATTTCCTTTTCTTTTCTTCCAGTTTCGTCATGTTGCCCCAATACACATCCCATAGAATTTTCATACACCGTCAAATAGAGTATTAATGGTTTTCTAGAAACATGTGGTACTAACACCCGGGGGTTGGTTAACTGCTCCTTGATCTTTTCTAAGGCTGCCTGACATTCTTTATTCCATGTCCCCGGGTTATTCTTTCTAAGAAACCTGAATATTGGATCACATTTATCTTTTAATTGGGAGATGAAACGGGCTATGTAATTTAATCTTCCCAAGAAGCCCCAAACTTGTTTCTATGTTTGGGGTGGTGGGAGCTCTTGTAGGGATTTTATTTTATCAGGATCAATCTCAATTGTCCTTCTGCTTACACTGAAGCCCAATAAATTTCCAGACGTAACCCCAAATGTGCAGTTTGCAGGGTTGAGTTTTAACTAAAACTTTCTCAACCTTTGGAAAAGCTTTTTCAAGTTCGTTAGATGCTCCTCCTCAGTTATGGACTTGGCGATCATATCGTCCACATATACTTTTATCTCCCCGTGCATCATGTCATGGAAAAGAGTAACCATGGCTCTTTGATAAGTTGCCCCTGCATTTTTCAAACTGAAGGGCATCGCTTTATAGCAAAAAGTTCCAAAAGCGTCACAAAGGTTGTCTTTTCCATGTCTTCTGGGCACATCTTAATTTTATTATACCTAGAAAATCCATCCATGAAAGAGAAAAAGGGAATGACCGGCTATATTGTCTACCAAGGTATCGATATGTGGGAGTGGGAAATTGTCTTTGGGGCTTGCCCTATTGAGATTCCTGTAGTCAACACACATGCGTGCTTTTCCGTCTTTCTTTGGGAGTGGAACAATGCTAGCTACCCATTATGGATATTTGGCTACCTTGAGGAATCCTACGTCATATTGCTTCTTTACTTCATCTCTGATTTTTAAAAGCGTATCGACCTTCATCCTTCTAAGCTTTTGCTTCATAGGCTCACACCCTACCTTTATAGGAAGCCGATGCATGACAATGTATGTGTCAAGGCCAGGCATATCCTGATACAACCAGGCAAAGACATCTTTATACTCTTTCAGAAGCTCAATCAAGCAGTGTCGTGTCCTGACTGTAAGAGTGGTACCAATCTTTACTTCACGCTTCTCTTCTTCAGTGTCGAGATTCAAAATTTCCAATTCTTCTTTGTGGGGAAGAATCTGCTTTTCTTCTCACTCTACCATTATGAGCAAGTCATTGGGAAAATTATATTCTTCCTCATCGTCAATATTTCCAACTTCTTCCAAGCATAGAGGTAGCTCAAAATTAACTTCCGAGTCTGACTCATAGTCATTTGTACTGTTGATATCTAAAGACATGCAATGAAAAGGGTGAAGAATATATACCAAGAGCAAAAAATAAACAAATGGATGAAATGATTTCTTTTAGGGTTTGTTTACATTTTTTAGGTTTTCATTTTTATGGTCTTTTTTGTTTTGGTTTGCGAAAGAAAGTTTGTCACACAAAATTATTGGTAAATATGCATCTTTTATTGAAATTGAAATCAGAGTTTTGACACAAACCCTTTTACATAAGATCTCTAATTACCCCCGAGCCTAGAGGCAAAAGAGTTGGTTTTGTTAATTACTCTGAGAATGTTTTAAAAAATTCAAGGACTACTTCAGAGATCCAATTGCTCAGCTCAGCACTGGGGCGAATTTTGGACAAGTACTCGTTATCTACTTTTTCCTCGCCCATGACGATGTTGATGCTTATATTCTCAAAAGCCTCACATAGTTCATTCTTTCCTTTCTTCTCCTCATCAAATTTGGCATTAGGATCCAGAAAACCTCCAGATCTGAAATTGTGGCTCAAAGGTTTGCCTTTCTTATTTCCTGCTGCTTCCTAATCTCTTCTTTCCTCTGCCATTTATTGGGCTTGAAGCCCAAACCAAATCGGTTCTTCTTTGCTGAGATAACCACGTGATACATCCTTCCTTGGCGACTCTTCCCAAATCCTTTTCCTACTTCAGCACCTTTTCCTAACGTTTGCTTTACTTGCATCTTCACGCAGCATGACAACTCCGGCTCAGGCACCTTGCTCCCTTCGGTGACAAAGGTCGCATTGACTAGATCTAGAGTCCTGAAGTGACACTCGAGCGCACCCTCATCGATCCTGATATAGGGCGCATCAGTAGCTACTGATGCAATGATCTCCTTCTCTGCACCGACAATCACCAACTGTTCATCGATCAAAACTTTTAGCTTCTGGTGAAGATTTGATGGCACTACGCCTGTGGTGTGGATCCATGGACGCCCAAGCAAGCAACTATAACTGTTCTTTAAATCCTTGACCACAAAATCTACTTCAAAGGTAGATGGCCCAATCTGTAGGGGAACTTTAATATTCCCTAGCACATGTCTCTATGTCCCGTCGAAAGCTCGCACTGTATTTTGATAAGCTCTCATGTGAGAGCTGTCTATGGGTAGCTTCTTTAGTGTAGCCAATGGGAGTACATTAATGGTTGACCCATTATCAATAAGCACACCTGGCAGCATATATCCTTTGCACCTTGTAGAGTTATGCAGGGGTTTATATGATCCCCTTCCTTTTGCTAGTATTTCCTCGTCATTGAAAGATATGAAATTGTTAACAACAATATTATTAACCAACATATCCATCTTGTCGATCGTGATCTCCTTTGACACTAATGTCCTATTCAAAATTTTCAATAAGGCATCCCGGCGACCCTCAGAACTTAGTAACAATGACAACATAGAAATTCGGGCCGAAAGTTTGTGTAGCTGCTTCACCACACTGTAATCACTATGTTTGAGTATTTTCAGAAACTCTTGGCCTCCGATTCCTTTACGGGCTCATGAATTACCAGTGGCTTTTCTTGGAAGAAATCCTTTTCACCTCTATGTCTAGTTTGCTAGCAACCTTCCTCTGTGCAGCATCTCTGTCCTCAGCTGACGGTGGAGAATAGAGTCTCCCACTTCTCGTGAAATGGCTTACTTCATTAACAGGTTCTTCTTTTCCTTTATCTTCAACCGAAAAGTTCCCTGGGTCCATTATTGTGCAGACATAGTTCCAAGGAACTTGTCTGCTATTCTTATAAGGGAAAGGGACCGGTGCCTTTAATACCAAGCGTGGGGTCACACCCCTAGCTGGTTCACTAACTTTTTCCTTGGTCTTAATCACCAAAGGCTTTATTCTAGATGAACTCTTTTTATTACCACGCGTGGGGTCACACTCCTCTGATGCACATACATCCATTGTTTGCCCTTCATTACCTTTCTCAAAAACTCTAACTCATTGTTGTTGATTTTCCTTTCGACCAGTTGTTTGAACTCCAAGCAACATTCAATCTCGTGTCCTTTTTCCTGATGGTATTCACAATACAACCCTTCAACCCTCAACTTCTCCACTCTTCCTTCCAGGATCCCAGCTTCCACCATTTGGATTCATACCCATTTCATGGGTTCTTTGACTTCAGCAGCATGTTCTTTAACCATTTGACTTCCTCCTTAATGACTGCATTTATTCCAGCCTTCTGGTGGTTTGGCAGAGGATTTCCTTTTTCTTTAGACGTTTCGAACGACAACATGCCTGATTTTCTTATATCATCTACCACCCTCTTGAATGCAGTGCAGTTCTCAATGGTATGCCCCTAAACTCCTGCATGATATTCGCATTGGGCCTTCTCATCGTACCACGGTGGGTACGGTGGTGAGAATGGAGGAACATGTCTTGGCAACACCATCTGAGATTGGACCAATTCAACAAATAACTCCGCATACGTTATTTGGATAGGAGGAAAATAGGGTCTTGAGTTCCCTTGATATCTTCTATCTCCTTTCAAAGAATTCGTAACTGCCGGAGCCGCAGCCGAGGTATTGGATTTGTTAAAAACCACGATTGTTGAATATTTGGGACTATAGACATTAGTGGTATTGGCTTCATTATCTCTTTTTTATAAGTCTTCTTTGTTTCCCCGCTATCCAGCTTTCCGATTTTTATGGATGCTAGGATTAGTTCTCCGTTCATTAGCATAACCGCAAAACTCTTAGTAGCATGATTGAGCATACGATCATAGAAAAGACCTCTCAGAGTTTCTACGAACATCGGAGTAATTTCATTTTCTAGCAACGACGGTTGAACTTGTGCAGCTACATCCTTCTATCTTTGTGCATATTGTCAGAAACTCTCATGATGTTTTTGCTCCATCCCTTGCAAGACCAAACGGGTTGGAACCATGTCTGAGACATGTTTGTATTACTCACTGAAGGCTCTGGGCAGATCTTTCTATGATTTGATATTTACTCGACTCAGTTGCGTGTACCATCATGCAGCTGATCCCACTAGACTGTCTTGGAAGCAATGAATGAGCAGCTTCACATTGTCAAGGTACATTGACATCTTTCTGCGGTACATGGTTAAATGTGCTGACAGACATGTAGTTCCATTGTATTTCTCAAAATCTGGGATCTTGAATTTTGGCGGCACTACCATGTTTGTTACTAAGCTCAAGTCCTTGCCATCCATTCCGCCATGGATACTTCCCTCTTGGAAGGATTTAATCATGTCTTCAAGCTTCTCATACCTATCTTCCCACTTCATCTCGGATTTAGCTTTATCAACAATTTCATCGAGGTTAGATACCTCGTAGTTATTAGCTTCTCCATTTGGGATACGAGTAGAGGATTCAGCAAAGTGGACAGAGGTTTTAGCCTTGGAAATAACCTCCTTCCCAAAGGTTATTTCATGAAACCGTGATAGTGTGCCGATATCTTCTCCTATCTTAGCTGCATCTGGATCCTTGAACCCCAACATGGTCGCGATCGAGCAAATCGTCCTCTAATGAACTGACTCGATTTGTTGTTTCAAGTCAATCTCCATCTTTTCCAGCTTGTCTTGAGTGCTCTTCTAATTTGCTTCTAGAGTTGTCAGTATTTCCTCAGTGTTCATGGCTCGAGTTTGGGCACGTGTACCATACTTATGAGTTGTTTTAGCTATTTTGAATGTTCTTTCATTTTTTATATTAAGTTAGTTTTATCATGTGTGAATGTATGCACAAACTTTATGCAAAAATAAAGCTAACAAAACAAACAACAAAGCAATGCAAATGCATGAATGCAGTCGAAGGGCCATTAATTCCATAAAACATTTGCTCATAGAAACAAGTCTCTTTATTGAATATCAAAAGGTCCTTTATTACAAGATTTTTTAAAAAGAAATCACAAATACTTCTAGGCCCGAGCACCCAACTCCTTGCTTTTCTCGATCAGCCACATAAGCCTTGGTTCTACTTCTCTTACGGGCCTAATGTAATGGCGGAGAGTTGTGGCTTCAGTTTCCAACATCACTACATGTCTGGCCACATCTTGGATCTGTGTCATCAAGGACCTATCGAACTCATCTCGCTCCTAGAATCTTCGGGCGTTATCTCTGAGACGAGTGAACCAATAATATTTTCCTCCTTCAGCAACATCTTCAAGGACTAAGATCTTCGTTTTGTATTCTTGGATGATGTTGTCCATTTCCTCCACTCATTCCTTTAAGAAATCATTCTCATTCAAACTAGCATGAAGCTCCTCATAAGTCTGGTCACTTTGCATCTTGTGAAGCGTCTGGTTCAAATCCTCTACCTTGGCCTCTAACTCAGCAACAAAAGCCTGAGTTTGCTTCAATTTCTTGCAAGTTTCATTATAGGCTGACTGCAACTCCAGAAAGCGTATCTTGTTGTCGTGGGCCTTCCTTTTCCATGCATCCGCATTTTTCTTCTCTTTCTCACGGAGTCGTTTGTCCTTCTCATTTTCTACTGCTTGTTTCCCTTTCTTTCTCTCTTCAACCAAGGCTTGCTGGAGTTTTTCAATCTCCCTTTTGCTGCCTTCTTTCTCTTTTCCTACGGCTTGTTCCATCTTTTGTTTCCGCTATTCTAGGCTCCTTCTTAAATCATCATTCCGTACGGTGGCTTGAAATTTGAGGGAGTCAACCCTTTGAATTTCATATTTTCTTCAAAGTTCATATACATCTTTGTTACTCAGTTGGTTTCCCCTTGTATTTCTCCACGTTAAGGCTGGCTTCAAACTTGTCTTACTGATTCTATTCCTGTAGAGCTTCAATTTCCAACTTGGCCCATCTCAATTCTTCCCTCAAAATGTCAACCTCAGAAGGGGTCGCCTTCAAATGTTCCTCTAAAGATTTGGCGGGCCGAGGAGTAGATAGCATGATCTTGTCATTCATTCTTGTATGCCTTCAAATGTCATAATCAGGGGTGTACATGAAATGTTTGTCAGATTCCAGCTTCATATAATAACAATCATTCCATGAATCGCTAATAGTCTATATCTTCCCTCTGAACTCTCCTTGAAACTCGAACTCTGATGTGCCAAGATCAATAGTGAAAGGAACAAACTGTCGTGATCCATACTAATGCGACACTAACAAAGGAGCACATCCAATTCTTCCCCATAACCCCAACAACATTAAGAATTTATAATCTCCGCACCTATACATTACTTTGGCATGACCCATCCACGAAACCCTCCATTTGATATCCTCATCACGACGGTCTCTGAAGAAGTCTATCCACTTGCTTCTCTTGACATTCGGCCAATCCTTTGCCAAAAATTCCCGAAGAGGAGAAAAGTTCAGAGATAACACATAGGCCAAAGTTGGACATTTCCAGAAATGGCTAAGGGCCCAAACCTAGAGCAAAGGAGCACATCCTCCGAAGCGCAAACCTTCTACATTTTGACAAGCATTCAAAGAGATGAAAGTTTTAGCTAATACTGCAGGTATTGGATTGAGTTTTTCTTCAACTGTTCAAAGAAATCTAGCAAGGCCACATCAATGTTTCCCAATACTTTCGGGAAGATTACCAAGACATAGATTGCAATAGCTAGAAGATCTACTTTTTTCACTATGTCTGGATGAACAAGAATGATGTTTCGAATGCTTGACCAGAGAAAATTAAAACTTCCCCCTCTCTTCCTTATCAACCCCTTGACCCATTCATCACTCATTCCAGCAAATGTAGTAAGTCTCAAGTGTGGGTTCTTGTTTTTAGGAGGCTAAGCATACACCAGTTCTTCTTTACTTTGGGCATATTGAACAGGGCCAAGTACTCCTTGAAAGTAGGCATCATATCTTCTCTATTGAAGGTAAATCAACAATACCCTAGATTCCTGAACTGGATCAAAGCCTTCAGAAACGGCTCATTCACCTTTACATACAGTAGATATGCTATATCACCATAGGTTTCATGGAACAATTGCTTGGTCTTATAATCGAAACGATCCCAAATCTCTCGCAACTTCTATATATTGTTCTGCTTGACACTGATGTGGGTGTATTCTAAAGTTTCTATCTCATGATCGGTAGTTAAACTATCTTTGAATTCTCTTTGGTTGACATCGGACCAGTGATGCACCCTTGTATGCTTATCTTCATTCTTTAGGAGCCTCCCGTCCATGATGATAGTTTTTCAATTTTGAGCAAGTTTTGAGAATCAACCCCTTCTAGATATGGAATGATGAATATGCAAAATAAGAAAGATAGAGGGACACAGATTAGAAACAATAAAACAAAAGTGTATTAAAATAAATAAAGAGTCCATTATAATTAGTAAATAGCCCATTAAATAAACACATACAATTAGAGCTTGTTTGGCCCATTTCCTTATCTAAGATGGAACCCTAATTATCTTTATGCTTATGCGCAGCCAAAGGATGATTGTAGGATCAGGGGACTAATCCTACAGCACAAAGCACGCCCAAGTTGGAAGGGTAAACGCCACATCTTCCTTGTCGTTCAATCGGGGGCAATCTAACGGTCTAGATTGATCACCAGTGAGACACGCGGATCGCCACTCGCGCGTGGGAGCCACACACTTGTCACTTTAGCTTTCCGTGGTTGTTTCATCTTCTCTGATGAACGTCTGATCTGTTTTTGCCCTGGACCGCTCCTCGCTGGTGTTTCCCTCGTCATTTGCGGACACAAGAAACAAGACAAGAAGAGGGTTAAATCCCAAAACTGAAGCTCGACAACTTAGTCAAAAATCAAGCAAAAATTAAGAGAAAGTCCAATCCCAAAATTGAAGCTAGGGCAAGGATCAAGCAAAATCTAAATCAAATTCAGGGAAGAAATCAGGGATTCAAATTTGGAATTCAAGCAAATTCACACCTATAAAAACCCTAGTAATTTTCATGTAAAGGACACGATATATACGAAAATACACAAAAATTATACTCAAAAAGCATTTGTTATAGCAAGAAACAATTGTATTTGGGCGCTTCAGAGGAATAAAACAAGCCTTTTTTCTAGTAATTGCTTCTGCTTTACATTCGTATGTTTGCATGTTAAAATGGAAATAGAAAGGTTTATTTTTTTACCTGACCGTTGAATAAGAGCCGTCGTGCGTGACGACCGAGGTCGTATCTCCGATGATAGTTGCATGTTTTACTCATCGGATTCCGAACTATATTTCTAAAAAGGGTTTCGATTTTTTTTCTCTTGCGGATTCGAGGTTTCCAACCAATTTTGGGGGTAAAAATCTCAGAAAGGAATTGGAAAAGCGTTTTTACCATTAAAAACATTGGCCAACGTCGATAAACGGTGACCGACACAGAGGATTTCGAAGGAGAAAGGGGGAGTGCTCTGGTTTTTTGGGGAAAATGAGAAGAAAATGATTTTTTTATTTTTGTTATGTCTTATACTAAACCCGACAACCCGATATAGATCCGATTAAAGATCCGCGCGTATCCGTTTTCATCCATGTATCTTGCGCCGCGAGCCTTCGTATTTTTAAATCATTCCATTTCGTCCTTTTTCTTTTGAATTTTGTCTCAACATTCTGTTTTTTCTCAATTTGGTCACTTTTATTAATTATATTTATTATACCTTGTATACTAAAAATAAAATGATAGAAATGTTTTATTATAAAAAAATTCATGTCATTTATTCGTTTAATTCAGCTTTTATTATTTGTATATCTTTTTATGTATTCTTGTTCTATTTATTAGTTCGTTTAGTTTTGTGTTGAACCTTTAGGAATAAGTCACAAAAAACCTTAGATTAGAACCTTTGTTTGTTGAAAAGTATTCCTCTCATAAAAATAATGCACACTTAAATTAAACTTTAATCTAAATGAAGACTTTTAAAATATGTAGACATTTTCTTTAGGGTGTAATCACTAATTTGGTTTTAATAAAAAACTTTAATACATTTAATTCTCTTGTTTTTATGTGTACATATGTTTGATGCCTTAGGATTCGGGTCTTTCAATTTAGGTTAGAAACTTGGTTGGCAAAATGTTCTTCACCTTTTGAAATAAAATACACTTTAAATATCATAACTTTAACAAATAAAATGAATTTAGATATTCCTTAGGATTTAAATACTAAATTCTAAAAAACGACAATCCACCTAATATTTTCTTTGGTTTGTTTAGAAAAGTGAAAACTTAATCAATGCGGTGTCTTATCAAAAGGGAATGACGGGGTTAGCGCCAGAAGTATTGGCGGTGATTGGAGTTCATTTCTCGGGCGATAAGACCATTAAAATAGATTTATATTTATTAAACGGACAAATAAAATCGAAAGTTTTGTGAAGTTGAAAATTCCAATTTTGAAAATTCTTTTGTAATCAATAAGGTACCAATTTTTGGGCGTCGTGGGGGTGCTAACCCTTCTCCACGTGTAACCGATCCCCGAACCTGTTTTCTGATTTTTGTAGACCAAAATGTTGTTTTAATAAATAAAATGTTTTATTAAAATAACCTCGTTTTAAAGTGATCCAATCACACTTTTTCAAAATAATTGGTGGTGACTCTGTGTTTTAAAGTTTTCAAAAAGTCGAGCTCGAAAGGGTTGCGACAGCTTCGCGACTCCACTGGGGATATTTTGTTTTTTTAAAACAATAGAGGGCCAGACCACAAATTGTTTTCAAAAAAAAGTTTTATTAGAAACTAATGGAATTTGCAAGTTCACAATAGGTTCAATTTATTTGTCCGTTTAATGAATATAATTCTATTTTACGCATTCTAAAATTCTTCTAAGAAACCTCTTTACCCGAGCTTGTCCCGTTCGTTTAAGTGAGGGGAAAATGCTTTGTTCATATTAGAATACTGATTCTCTATATGAGCCTAGCAAGTAACTTTGAGACTCATGCCCTTTGTCTTCGTAAGGATATTGATCCTTCGAGAAGGCATAGGTGGTGAGTCCTCCTGAGTTGAACTCGATTCGTTTGAAACCTATAATGGGTGAGAATCGAGAGCCTTGCTACCCTTAGTAGGGGACATCAAGGACAGCTCGGGTACCCTTTTAGAACTAAACCAAGTTTGAGAATCTAGAGCCTACTCCAGTAGATCCATGCGGAAAGTCTAGAGTGTTGCAAATATCTTTCAAAACATAACAAACCATATGTTTTTCAATGTATCATGGATTTCATGCATAATCTCATATGCAAAACCTCAACTTAAGCTTTCGTATGCATCAACATTTCATATAGCATAGCTTAAGGAGAATCATCATCATATATCATATCATATCATATCCCTTTTCCAAATTCATCATGATACGTTATTCTATATATTGGCATTATAGTGACCAAAATTGTTACATCAAGTTTTTATGAAAACACATCGGATAATCGAATTTCTGTGGTGGTACCTTTAAACACACCTTTTCCTTGGTGGTACCTTTAATCACACCTTTAATATCCACCTACCGGAGTAACCCCTCAACAGTTGCAGTTCTTAATGGTTGGAGCAACCCCTCAATAAACCATGAGGCGAATTATTATAGTGCAATTTAAACCCTATAGCTAGCCAACTATATCCGATAACTTTGAACCATTGCCACTTGCCAATATACTCAATTAAAATATGTTACCACACAATTTTACAAATTCATTAATCAAAACAATTTGCAATACATTAAACCATGTATTTAGGCATTCCTTAAATCCTTTCGCAAACCATTTTTTTCATATTCATAAATCATCAATATATGATCATTTGCAACATCTTTCATTACTAAAACAAACAAATAACAGTAGGTAATCAAAACCAATAACATGGGCATGAAAAGTACTTTACAAAACCGAAAACAAGAGGAAGAACTTCCCATACTTACTTTCGAGCTTAGACAAGCTTTTCAAGCTTAATCTAAACTCCCAAAATCACTTTCAAACCTTTATAAAGATTTTTAAATCTCGTTTCCACTCACCGACAACGCAAAGCTTTCCTTGCCAATACGAGTTCAAGCTTCCGACACCTCCGATTCTTCGCCAATCGTTGTAGGATTAATCTCCCCTGTTTTATTCACATAATAACAGAGGATTAATGCATCATTGTGCATCCATAATCCTAGAAACATCAATCCCCAACAACATTTTGCTATATACCATCAATCACCTTCCAAAAACAACCGAAAACACCTCTAATTTATCCTAAACAAAGCCTAGCTATATACTAACGATTTTGCAGAAATATATGTTTTGATATAATAATCGAAAAATGTTTTTGACTTAATTGAAAAGAATTTAAAATATTCTCTAAGTCAAAAACAACTTGAAAATAAGTTTGAGGATGTTTCAAAAGGTTTTGGCAATGTTTGAAACGTTTTTAGGTAGCCAAACCAGTGTTTTTAATGTACCCGTTTCGATACAGGCATAATCTGTAACGATACATATTGAAACTGCTAGAATCTATTTCGATACAGGGTTTATCTGTTTCGATACAGATAGGTGTGGTTTGGAAACACCCTTTGGTGTTTCGATACGCCCACGTGGCTTACACCCCAACGGCTATTTCCCAACGACTATTTGAATTGCAGGTTGTTTCGATACGACATTAGGCGTTTCGATACGAGCGTTCCGATACGACCCAAGATGTTTCTATACAGCCTCTTCAATGCGCATAACGGCTCTTTCTGTTTTAGTCGTGTTTTGAAACATGTAGGTACCATTTCGATACGGGTAGTTGTAGAATTGTATTTATGATGGGAAATAAAGTCTCCAGCGGCTCCAATTCAACCCCAACGGTCCTCAACGACTATAAACTTAATTGAGATTATAAAAAGGACCTCCAAGCATCAAGAGAAGACTAATGCTTCAATTGTCAACAACAAAAAATTATCGTGTCTTTTATCTTTTAGCTTCCACATCTCAATCACCAAAAAATTCAACTTCTTCACCACTTGGCAATCCATAACAGTTGAAGAAAATCGAGCCTATCAAGTCTAACAATTGGTATCAGAGCGAGGCTCAATCGAAGGGGAGTAACATCCTATTGAGGCGATCCGGGAAGCTCGATAAAATATTCAATCAATCGGTCAAATTGCACAATTTATCGACAAGCCACCATTCTTCGACGGAACCAACTATGCCTATTTGAAGACAAGAATGTTGTTCTTCATCAAATCCAAGGATTAGAAGCTTTGGGATATAGTTGAAGATGGTCGTTCGTGCCACAACGAAGTAAGGTGGAATGGAGTGCGGATGATCGCAAGAAGATGGAGCTAAATTGCAAGGCTTTGCACATCCTCTTTTGTGTATTTAGCCCCAACATCTATGAGAAGATGTCCTCTTATGATGATGCCAAGGAAGCATGGGACAAGCTTGAAGTTGCATACGATGGAGCGAACGAAGTAAAGGAGACAAAGATCGGCCTCCTCAACCACGAGTATGAGAACTTCAAGATGGAACCGGATGAAGACATAACAAAGATGTTCGATAGATTCTCCACCATCACCAATGGACTCAAAGGATATGGAGAAATCATTCTGGAAGACAAGCTTGTCTGAAAGCTTCTCTATTCTCTTCCCGAGTCATGAGACTCAAAGAAGACCGCCATCATCGAAGCCAAGAATCTCAAAACTTTAAAGCTTGATGAACTCATGGGGTGTCTTCTCAATCATGAAATTATGAAGAAAGTAAAATAAGTGGAGAAGAAGAAGGAAGAGATAAAGAAGATGGGGAAGAAGAAAATCATTGAGCTTGGCATCAATGCCAATGCCATTGCTCTCAAATCCTCTAAGTGCAACCATGTTGATACAAGCAAAGAGGAGGATGAAGAAGAAGAGATAGTTCATCTCTTCAAGAAGTGTGCCCCATTCATGAAGAAAGCAATGAAAGAATTCGAACGTGAATCAATGAAGAAGAAGAGGGCAAACACTTCAAGCCATAAGAAGAAGGCATATGTGGCTACATGTAGTGATGAAGACTCCACCGAAGATGAACAAGACAACCTTTGTCTTATGGCCATCGAAGAAGATTCAATGGTAACTTTTAATTCATCTACCTCATGTTCATATTCCTTTGATGAATTACAAGATGCCTATGATGATTTGATTTTAGAGTTTAAAAGTCACATTTTGAAAAATAAGAAAGTTGTTTCGAATTTGAAAATTCAAAATGAATTGATTTCTAAAACCAAAATTTAACTTGAAGAAAAACTCAATGAGTTAGAGCAAAATGTGTTGATTTACAAAAATTGCTTCATAAGGTTCAAGAGGAAAAAGATTTTATTTCCAAAGAGCTTGAAAATGATAATAGTTTTGGAAAATCAAACTTTTATATTAGACAATCTAGTGCCCCTAGATTTGTAAATGGAAAATGTTTTAGAAGTATTTGGGTCCCAAAAGGACTAACCACTTCAACTAAAAAAGGATGAAATTGAAAAATGGTTTTCTAAGGGGACTAAATTTTGTGCCACTAACGTCTATGAATCCAGAGCAATTTGGATACCAAAAATTACTTGATTGTCTTATGTTTAGTTGTGATGGAGAGTGATCAACAAATCCAAATTTAAGGGGGAGCTCCATACACACAAGGAAGAACACTTGAAGAAGGAAGGCTTCACATCCTCCCTTGAAGTTTAAGTGTTGGTAAAATTTCTAGTTGTTTTTGTTTTTTAATTATATTATTTTTTTATTACAACTAGATTATCATATTGTTGAACTAACAATATTTGATGCTTTGAGAAAGGGGATCCAATTTTTAAAATCAAAATTTTTAATTGTGTCAATTTTCTTTTAACCTCCTAAGCTATTTTGAGTCTAATGTCTTTTAAATTCTTTTTAATATAACACAAGGGGGAGAAATGGTTTGAAAAATTTATTTTTTAAGAGAATAAGGGGGAGCTTTAACTTCATTCAAATATTAGAAATCTCTTATTCAAAATTTTAAAATACTAAGGGGGAGAATCTCAAACAATTTTTCAAGTTGGTTTTATTATATCAAAAAGGGGGAGATTGTAGAAATATAAGTTTTGATATAATAATTTGAAAAATGTTTTGGACTTAATTGAAAAGAATTTAAAATGTTCTCTAAGTCAAAAACAACTTGAAAATAAGTTTGAGGATGTTTCAAAAGGTTTTGGAAATGTTTGAAACGTTTTTAAGTAGCCAAACCAGTGTTTTTAATGTACCCGTTTCGATACATGCATAATCTGTATCGATACGTTTTGAAACTGCCAGAATTTGTTTCGATACATGGTTTATCTGTTTCGATACGAATAGGTGTTGTTTAGAAACACCCTTTGGTGTTTCGATACGCCCACGTGGCTTACACCCCAACGGCTATTTCCCAACGACTATTTGAATTACAGGCTGTTCTGATACGACACTAGGCGTTTCGATACGGGCATTCCGATAGGACCCAAGATGATTCAATATAGCCTCTTCAATGCGCATAACGACTTTTTCTGTTTTAGTCGTGTTTCAAAATAGACAGGTACCGTTTCGATACAGGTAGTTGCAGAACTGCATTTATGGTGGGAAATAAAGTCTCCAACGGCTCCAATTCAACCCCAACGGTCCTCAACGGCTCTAAACTTAATCGGGGGTACAAAAGGGACCTCCAAGCATCAAGGGAAGACTAATGCTTCAATTATGAACAACCATATGATGTCAAATTGTCTTTAGAGCTAAATTGTACATCTATTGTATAGACAACACTTGTGAGCCAAAATTGTCAAATTTGCTCAAGTATTTTAGGATTGGGTGAGTGCTTAAGAGTGCAAATATCAACCTTGTAAGACGGATTTTAGTTTGCCTATATTTATCTCTTGTAGAGAGGGTTTGATCAAGCTTTGAGTTAGAAAGCTTTGATCGTTGTAAGGGTTTCCTCCTAAGCCTAGAAAAGGGGATGAATCAATTAGTGAATTGGTTGTGAAATCCTTAGTGGGAAGCTAAGGTAGTGGATGTAGGTGCTTGTTAGAAGGCCGAACCACTCTAAATTATCGTGTCTTTTATCTTTTAGCTTCCACACCTCAATCACCCAAAAAGTCAACTTCTCCACCACTTGGCAATCCATAACAGTTGAAGGAAATCGAGCCTATCAAGTCTAACAGATTTGAATTACTTAACATCATCAATTAATATATAAAAACACATACATCATCACTTTATACCTCCAGCAACCTATAACACCATAAACACCTCAAAATCTAACCATTCATAACCTAGAAAATTAGTAATTCAATTAGTTTCGAGATTTCTTTTGTAAATCTTATCTTTCAACATTAAAATACTCTTTAGAAGTAACCTAAATCAATAAATACCACAACTATTCAGATTCATAACAAAGATCCATCAATTTCTTAATTAAACTAACATTAAACCTTTAAATCTTGATTTAATTACCAACACATGTTAAAATTGTTTGTAAATGATCAAGAACTTGGGCATTTCAGTAAAGAACCTTTCATTAGAGGAGAAATGAAAAGTCACGTCTAATTATAGACTTCCGCTTAATTGGCTTGATTTTGAAGAAACATCCAAGGTAATGTGGTGTAGAATCAAGAAAATCAATTGTTGAAATCAAAAACAAGATTAGAATATGAATCCATGAGATTCTTAGTGAGAAAATAGTAGTTTGGCTGCTGAGTATTTGAGAGAAAAAAATTGGAGAAAAGAAGTTATGTAAGAAAATATTTTGGCTAATTAAAACAAAACAAATTAAAACCCTTTTATTGTATTATATTAAACCTTTTTTAAAACTATTTTAAAATATCAAAAATTAAGGAAAATTTTGATAAAACCAAGGGGTTTAATAGCTCCTTAAAGATCTAAGTTTTGATATTTTCATGATTTAGTCATCAAAATAGTTTTGAAATCTGTACATTTTAGTCACCAGCTCAAAATGTCATTTAATCCGAATTTATTTTACCAAATTGACACCTCAAATATGTTTAATACAATAATCAAACATTTTAAAATATCTTTCCATATTTTAATTTAGCCAAAATAAATTTATTTGAATTTATTTCCCCAAACCAATTCGAACCAACTAATCTGGTTCACTCGAACTGTTTAATCTATTTAGCGAACTCTTTGGCCCAAATTCGCGGTGTTACAATTAAGAGAGACGATGGTGCTTTCATGGAACATATACATCTTGTGGGGTGCAAAAAAGAAGCAACCAGTTTGAGATGTTTTTTGGAGACCTAAATGTGATATGGTATTTTTATTGGAATCAAAACTAAATGATGCGGTGTCTAGTTTTGTTATGAAGATTTGGCTTCCAAATAAATTTTTGACCTATTAGTGTTTTAGGTCTCTATTAGTTTGAACTTAAGTCAAATTAAACTTTTGCGGACTATATAGGGCTGCAAAGGATGAAGTGACGAGTTGTGGTGGAGTGTTGCGGACTGATACTAGGATCATAAGAGCTTTGTTCTCAGGCCTTATTTTAAGTTTTGGACCAGATTTTTCTTAATAACTGCTATCAAAACATCATTAGAAGTATTTTTTAGGTAGGATGGTTAGGCAAAATTAATATTATTTTGGAATCCGACTCTCAAGTTTCTATTAACTGGATTAGTAATCATATTGTTCGACCGTGGCGTTGGTGGTCCATTTTCGACAACGTTGATCGATTGACTCACACGATTGTTTCAGTCCAGTTCTGTTATGTTTTGCATGATCGCAACGCCATAGCTGGCCGAAATAAAAAGGCCTGAATTGTTCAAAGGTTGGTGGTAATATGTTTGGGTGTTCTGTTCTAATTTGGACACTTATTTACTGCAATGCTTTCAACTTGATAAATATTTTAAATTTAGACTAGATTTTCCAAAAATTTTAATAATAATTATATCATTTGCTGAGAAAGAAAAACATGTTTTGCTCACTTCATTTTTTTAGATTAAATATTAACGAGTCTCTATTATTTTTTAACTTATATAATTTGTTTTTGTTTTGCTCAACAAAGGCGATTTTATTAAAGCTATTGAAAAACATTACACGCCTTACCCTGAATGCGCACCTCATTAAAAATCTCTCTAAACCTATATGGAGGAAAAGAGTATGACACAATTCAGGGGATACACAGTTAACTCCCAATTAAAAGCATTTACAACTGCAATCCCAGTTCAAAAATAAAACATCATATAATAGCAAAGACCGCACAATTGGTTTTAACCAAAATCAGCTCAAAAAAGCTTAAGCGCAACACCTCCTGCTTACCACCATGCTTTAAATAGCTGAAGTCGCCTCATGTCGTCCTTCGCCAACGCGTCCGCCATCGTATTGCTTTGTCTTCCAACATGAGTAAAAATTACCACACCAATTTCACGTACTAAAGAATCAATTTCTAATAGAAATGACCACCAACGCCACGACCTTTGAGATGCATCATTGATCCAATTCAACACAATCTTGGAGTCTGACTCTACTATCAATCTTTCGCTCCCTGACCATTCCATCTCTGTGAATACTTGAAGAGCTATTTTAATTGCTGATAATTATGCAAAATCAACCCCACGAAAATCCACGAGACCTACAAAAATATCTCGCAAAACACCTTCATGCGTTCTCAACACACCCCCGCATCCAGCTGCTTCATTCTTCACCGCTCCATCGACGTTAAATTTTATGAAACCAGTCCTTGGAGGTGACCAGCAAAAGTTGGCAACCTTGTTACTAGCATGACTGTCCAGAATACAACCTGGATTCTCCCACCATTCATCTATATTTGGTAGGAAATCCTCCTTAGTCGCCTTAAACCAAAATAAAGTTCTCATTTTGGTGTAGATGAGAAGATCTAATTGGTGTCTTTTTCTTTAAACACCTTCTCGTTCCTTGCGAGCCATAGACTCCAAATAGCCGCTCCAACTAACACCAACCATATGGTTCTTACAGTACCTGAAAACTACATCTCAAAACAGAAATTAAATAACGTATTCAAGCAAGAAAGGTTAGTCCAACAACATTTCCACCAATCACAGAACTGTCTCCAAAAGTTATTTGCAAAAACGCATCCTACTAGATGATGGTTCGAGTCTTCAAGATGCTCAGAACACCAACAACATTTGCATTGTTCTACATTTAGATTCACTCCTCTCCTACTCAATAACACTTTTGTAGGGATTCTGTCCAGTTTAAGAAGCCACAAGAATGATTTAACTTTTAGAGGAACCTTTAGTCTCTAGATCTTCCCAAAATCAAATTCTTGTTCTTCTAAATTTGCATTTACCAGCATGTGAGTCAATTTCTTCACCGAGAACACCCCAGGTTTATCATGAATCCAAATAATACGATCATGAATTTCATTATTTAATTTTACATCCTTGATCACCTCCTTCAATGCCGAAACCATCGAAAGTTCTCTATCAAACAATCTCCTAGAGAACATGTCTTCCCAATCTACATCCCCTTGGTCTGCATCTCCCAACACCTCTATAACTATTGCACCTTTATTTTTTGCTAACCTAAATAGTCGCGGGAATAAATTACTAAGAGTCTTCTCCTCACACCATAGATCTTCCCAAAATAGAGCTGACTTTCCATCACCCACCAACCAACGAAATGCTTCACTTTTGGTCCATCTACTCACATTTTCTTGCACCCAATTTTTCACAATACCTCGCCAAAGCAGAGACATCTTCTTAATTTTCGAAACTTTTAGCTTACCATTCTGTGGTAAACCTTCGTACTTGTTGCAAATTACTTTCCTCCAAAGCGCATTATTCTCTGTAGCGTATCTCCAACCCCACTTTGCTAGAAGGGCCTTATTTTTACCCGTAAGTTTTTCACACCAGCCCCACCTTTACACTTTGGAAAACAAATTGTACTCCAGCACACCTTAGCTATTTTAAAGGCTCAAATCGAGCTGCCCCATAGAAAGTTTCTCCTATTTTTTTTCTAATTTCTTAATAACAGTTCTAGGAATTTCAAATAGGGCCATATAATACAAGGGCAGCGAAGAAAGGACAGAATTAATAGATACCACTCTGCCTGCAAAGGATAAGTGTTTACTCTTCCATCCTGCAAGCTTTGACTGGAATTTTTAAACTATCAGATCCCACGTCTTCACCTTCCTCGGATCTGCTCCCAATGGAATTCCTAAGTACTGAAAAGGCAGCTTTGCCACTTGACATCCACACAACCGAGCTAAGGTTTCAATCTTCTGTGACTCCACTTTTATGCCGACAATACAATATTTTTGGTAGTTTATACTCAGACTTGAACATCCTTCAAAACACCTCAGAATATATTTTAAGTTTGAAAAAAAATTCCTCTTATGGCCTTAGGAACATGATTATGTCGTCCATAAATTGCATATGCGATATCACCTGACCTGGTGACCAGAATAAACAAGAATGGTGATATAGGATCGCCTTGTCTCAGCCCCTTCTTCATGTTGAATTCCTTTGTTGGTGCGCCATTAACCAAGATCGACACTCTTGTCGACGAAATACAACCCTATATCCACTTCCTCCACCTCAACCTGAATCCCATTTTAATTAGGACCATCTCCAAAAATTCCCATCGTATGCTGTCGTAAGCTTTTGAATAATCTAGCTTCACTATTACCCCTCCATCCTCTTTACGCTTCTCCATCATTGAGTGTATAACTTCATTTGCAACCAAGACCCCATCGAAGATCTGCCTACCTTTTACAAAGGCACACTGTGTTTCGTTAATCACCATATCAATTACTCTTTTGAGTCTAAGAGAGAGTACCTTTGCGATAATCTTATACACCGACCCTACAAGACTTAAAGGGCGAAACTCGGAGATGTCCAATGGATTTTGAGTCTTTGAAATGAGAGCGGTGAAGGAGGCGTTAATACTGGCATCAAACTTCCTCGAATTGTGGAACTTATCCATCAATCTACATAAGTCATCTTTAACAACTGACCAACTATTCTTGAAAAAACACACATTGAAGTCATCGGGTCCGGGGGCTTTGTTTTCATCACAACTCCACACCGCTTTCTGAATTTCCTCTTTCGTAAAAGAAGCCTCTAACTTCATTGCATCTTCACTTGAGATCTTCTTGAACTTGAGGTTAAAAATGGCCCTCCAAAGCATGTTCTTGCAATCAAAATGTCTGCTAAAATGGTCAAAAATCCTATGTTTTAGCTTATTCGGATCTCCACACCATTTGTCACCGAACCTAAGGCCATTGATTGTTGCTTTTTTGGCTCTAATCTTCATAGCCCTGTGAAAAAATGAAGTATTTAAATCCTCTTTTAAGACCAATTTAATCTAGCTTTCGGTTTCCATAACTCTTTCTGCAATCTCAAAGTTTCCCAAAATTCTAGTCTGGTCTCCTTCAATTCTTTCTCAATGGTACTGTTTGAAGAATCACCACTACCACGAATCACTAAATCACTAATCTTTGCCTCGATCTCCTGTTTTTTTTGTGTTAAAGTTTTCACAAGATTCTCTATTCCATTTATTTAGTGCTTCTTTGAGTCTCCTAAGTTTAACCGAGACATCGAATTTATTTGAATAACCCCTTTCAAACACTTCTTTTATCACTTTAATACACCCATCTTTCTGCAAACAAGCGTTGATGAACTAAAAGGGTCTCGGACCCTAGTCCAATACTTCATTGGATAGAAATATTGGTACATGATCCGAGATTGAGCAAGATATTCTTGTTTGCAAAACATCTTTAATTATCGAAATTCCAGTATCATCTATTAAGAACCTGTCGAGCCTAATTCTTTTCCCTTTCCACCCACACCACGTCAATCAAGCCACACTTGTCGATGGATTGATTAAATTGTCATGCCCCTCTTAACATGCTTACACAACCACAACGTTCACTTCTTTTTCTAACAGAGTTAAAATCTCCCCCTAGCACCCAATTCGATTGTCCCAAGTCTTTTAACGCAGCCAACTCATTCCAAAGCGCTACTTGTTCAGTACCAACACACGATGCATCGACGTTTACAAAAGTAATCTCTGCTTTAAGTTCCACCCAAGTTCCCTATAGTAGAATATAGTTTGACTTCACCACATCGCTTATCAGTTTAAAATTGGATTTGTCCCACACTTTCAACAAGCCGCCTGACTTTCCTGATGCCTCTGAAACCCTAAACCCACAACTTATTGATTTCCTTTTCCTGCAACCCAGACTTATTGGTCTCTTGTATGAACACCATTTCCACCCTCTATAAGCTTAGACATCTCCTAATAGTTGATATTTTCACCTCCGAGCCTAATCCCCTCACGTTCCAGGTTAGTACTCTCATTCTGCCCCCAAGATTTTATATTAGATAGCTTTATTGATTTTCTCCAGTAGCGCTATATCTTTAACGACTTCACTTTCATCTCTTTCAATTTCAACTCCAAGCTCCTCGCCTAGTTTCAATGCCCTTCTTGCTTCCCTTGTTTGCATTTCCCATCTAGAAACCATATCTGAGTTTGATAGAGATGTACCTGATAGTTCTGAAGTTTCATTTCCTTTTACTTTCTTCTTATCCCTCCTTATTGCTCGATCCCTCTTTTTTCATTCAAGATCCGATATAGCTTTTTCTTGATACTTGCTAAAAGATCCATATCTCTTTCCTCGTTTTTTTGACGCGATCAGCTCTGGAAAGGAAGCCTCAAATTCCCCCTCCTCTTCATATAATTCCTTGTTCGCAATCCCCAAATTTTTTCCAGCTTTACTTTGTTTGTTTTTCAAACCATTCTGGGCATCCATGATAACCTCCCAAGATGACTTATTTGAATTAGGCAGCTCAATATTTTTTGGGCTCACAAAAGAATTATCCTCTTTATTAAATCCCATCCCTTTAATATCCTTTATTGCCCTGTTGGTCATCACCTTTCTCTCCTCTATTTTATCCATCACCGCATCTTATAATAAGTCTTCCTCCTCTAATTGGGTCCCTAAGCCAGGCTCTTTATTTTCCAAAGCTATTTTTTCAGCCCTAAGTTCCCTTTCTTTCCAGCCCTTCTCGATTGGCCCATTTGACACCACATTAACCCACATACTCTTCACACATGTCACATTGTCAACTTGCTTTTATTGGAAAGAATTAAGAATAGCATACCCAATCTACTCTTCCTAAGTAACATGAATATTTTCTTCCCTGCTATAGTCATGCATAGCACACTCCCCTAAGTGTCTCTTAGAATTTAACTCCATCGAGCAGCCATCATCAACAGGGATGTAAAAAGCTGACCCGACTGAAACCTGCTCGAGTCAGAACCTAATTTGACCTAAAAATTTAATGACTCGAACCCGGTCTGTAACCGACTACTGTTGACCCGAACCTGAATTCGACTTGTTACTGTAGTTACCGAACCCGACCTGCGTCCGACTGAAAATGACCCGAACCCGAATTGGACCTGTTACTGTGGACCTGAAACCCGACCTGCGCCGACTGAAACTGTGAAACCGATAAATTGATTTTGATATAACTAAAGAATTTAAGGACTAAATTGAAAAAGAGAAAACAAATTTTTAAGTCCTCAAACCTCTCTATATATTTAAAGAGAAAACTCAACTTGTCAAAAGTTTTCTAAGTGTTTTTCAAGCCAAAGCAGTGATTTTCGAGTCACCATTTCGGAACGGCCATTGAGCGTTCCGAAACACTTTTGAAACTGTTAACCTCTGTTTCGAAATGGGTTTCGAAACGGATGAAGAACATCAGAACGGTTTGACCCGTTTCGATACGGTAGTATCGAAACGACCTCAAACGTTTCGAAACGACATTCAAACCTGGTTTTAAAAATATGACCGTTGAAGTTTTTAACTGATTTTAAACTTGTCGTTAAGGCGTATCAAAACGCTTCCAAGTCGTTTCAATACAGGCTTTGACAGTGGCAAAGTGTTTCGAAACGGGCTCTTAGCGTATCGAAACGATCGTGCCCGTTTCGGTACGGTCTATTTATTATACCCCAACAGCTCTTTCTTTTTTGGTCTGTTTCGAAACATGACCAGGCGTTTCGAAACGGGTGGATGCATACTGCATTTATTGAGGGAAGATACCATCCCAACGGCTCTATTGATGAATGCAACAACCCCAACGGCTAGAATTCAATGAGAATGTATAAAAGGGACCTCTAAAAGCTTCAGCAACAACTATTGATCTCAAAAGAAACATCCAAACATCAAAGCCAAGCATTTGTGCAAAAATCCCAATATTTCTTGTAAACCCCAATTGTGAAATTTGTAATTCCCATTCTTATCCTTTCAATTGGGTTGAGTGCTTGTAATAGGGCTATATGTTGTATTGAGAGATACTTGTTTTATCCTTCATCTTCTTTGTATTCTTGTGTGAGAACTGGGTCAAATTTTGGGTAGAAAATTTGACCGGTATTGTAACGGTTACATCCTTAGCCTAGAAAAGGGGAAGAACAATTAGTGGATTGTTGGAAAATCCTTAGTGAAGCTAAGGTAGTGGATGTAGAGTTCGATTGGAACTTGAACCACTCTAAATCCTCTTGTCTATCATTTTTATTTTTCCATTCCACCACCAAAGTTCTAAAAATCCAATTCACCCCCCTCTTGGCTTACATTGTTACATTGATCCAATCAACAGTTGGTATCAGAGCCTACCTCTTTGAAGGATTAACAACCACAAGAGGAGTTCCTTGGAAGATTGTGATCATCCAAAAATCAAGCCATGGCATCTACCTCCGGGTCAAGCATGTACGAGTCTCAATCAACCACCAAACCGTCTTTCTTTAACGGTGATAACTATCCATTTTGGAAGAACCGGATGCACCTCTTCATCAAATCCAACGATTATCTAGTTTGGGATGCCATTGAAGATGGTCCCTATATTCCAATGAAGAGAGACGACGAAGGGAGATTGGTGCTAAAGAAGAAAAATGAGATGAGTGAGGAAGAGAGAAAGAAGATCCAAATCAATGATAAAGCTCTTCACATGTTGTTTTGCTCTTTTGGTCCCGACATCTACTCCAAAGTTTCGTCCATTGAAAGTGCCAAGGAAGTGTGGGATACACTAGAGACCACTTTTGAAGGAACAAGTGATGTGAAGGAGACAAAGATTGGAATTCTCAATCTTAGCTATGAGAATTTCAAAATAGAGCCCGACGAAACCGTGTCCAAGATGTTTGATCGTTTCTCAACAATCGTCAGTGGGCTTAAAGGTTTTGGAGAGATAATCTCGGAAGACAAACTAGTCTGGAAGCTACTCTACTCACTTCCCGAGTCTTGGGATGGGAAGATAACCGCCATCATTGAGGCCAAAAACATGAAGACACTCAAGCTTGATGAGCTAGTGGGTTCTCTCCTAACTCATGAGATAATGAAGCAAGGAAGGGAAGATGAAAAGAAAAAGGAAGGGAGAAGAGTGGAGAAGCTAGAGGTAGAAAAGAAGAAGAAGATAAGAGTGGCTCTCAAAGCTTCACTATATGAGGAGAGCACTTCTAGTGAGAAGGATTGTTGAGTGCATAAAAGTTCTATATTTTACCCCTCATTTACCCATATTTTTGATGTACTCAAGCATGATTTATTGCATTTAGGATAGATTCTTACATACACATCACAATTAGATAAAATTGCACAGATGCTGCTGAAATTGGTTACTTTTGCAGGCATCTGCTGCGACAGAAATCCAGGGCAGCAAAGCAGCAGAGGCGAGTTGAGAAGCTGGAGTTAAAGGAAAATGAGCAATGTCTATCGTGACACCTGTCGTGGCAGCTATGACGACATAGAGATACTAAGGTGGAAAAGTGAAGTGGAGCTCGACAGATAGAGGATTTCAAGCCGGTCTGTCGTGGAGCACTCACATATTTTTCTAAGCCCTGAAGCAGAAGGAAGGCCAGGCCCAAAGTTCAAGGAAGAAAGTCAAAGCAAGAAAAGAGGACGAATTAACGACATCTACTTAGAATATTTAGTCTTTAATAGAGTTGTAATTTAATTTAAACTTGTATTCTTGCCATATTAGAAAACTTGGACCCAAGGCCTATATAAAGGCATGTAATTCAACCTAGGGAAGGATATCTCACTCCTAGCCGTCTTCCCACAAAACCCTAGTCGTTTCTCTCTCTCCATCATGTTCTAAACTCCCCCAAGGGCTAAGGGTTGATCTCGTAAAGTAGTTGTGAGGATTGTATTGTTCTTAGGATTTTTATGTTCAAGTAATAAAACTTCAAGTTTATTTACTCTGGTTTTCAATATCTCATAAGAGCATCAGGAGAGCATTGTGAGGTTATCCATTTGCTTGATATCGGGAGAGTTAAGCATATGAAAGGAGTAAATATGTGTTTTCCAGTTTATGGTTAAACCATCTTGGCTTAGGGATAAGTACAAGGTTAATTGGCTAAAGAAGAATTCACAAATATTGGTGTTCACCCTTTGATTCACGCCGGGAGGTATCATCCAAGACGTGTTCATCAACAGAACTTGGACCTAGGGTTAGGACGAGTCATAACAGGGATTCTTGCCAAGCTTGAAGTACGAAGTTGTTGATTGTTGCCGCGACATCAACGGACCTCTACCGCAACAGGAACAACGACATAACAACAGAAGTTCCTCTGAACAGTGCAACACCTGCACTACTGAGCAATTCAATACCGACCTATTCTCTTAATCTGATTTCCTTATCTTTTATTTCAATTATTACTCAAGATTACTTCAAACAGTCATTTAAACTATTTCTTTTTATTGTGCAACAATTCAATGATAGAGTTATTTCCAGTCCTTGTGGAGACGATATCTGATACTCTAGTATCACTTTACTACTTGCGTCGTGTACACTTGCACTATTTGCGATAGTCTTATTTACACGCAACAAGTTTTTGGCATCGTTGCCGGGGACTGACAACATACCTTTACATTTTAATTACTGCACTTTGTTTTTATTTTTATTTTTTGTTTTTAGTTGTTTTATTTTCCCTGTGCTTTTCACAAGGTTCTCTTATTGCTTATGCGCAGATCGAGACGTGGTAAGGAACCTGAGTACGAATTAGACCCAAAAATCGAACGTACATATCAACTCAGGAACCAAGCCCGACTCTTGATAGAAAGAAACAACTATCTTGAGGAGATACTGGGAGCAATGGTGAACGAAAGGCAAGGCAATAGGGAAGATGACAACAACAATAACCCCAGGGGTAATGTGGATCCTCCTAATGACCCCCGAAACGATCTGCCTCCGCCCGCTGCCCTAGCAGCACGACAGACATGCCGGCAGTATTTGGACAATGATCACGTTGAACTACAAACCACGCTGCTAGACGTTGAAGCTGAACCCTTCGAACTGAAACATGTAATGTTTAGAATGATAAATTCCGCTGGCCAATTTGGTGGTTCTGCTACTGAGGACGCATGAGAACATCTTAAAACATTCCAAGAGATATGTGGATCGTTCAGACAACTAGGAATAAGCCTGGAAGTACTGAGACTTCGGCTATTTCCTCATTCATTGAGGGATAGGGAAAAAACCTGGTGGAATAAGTTAACACCGGGTTCAATACGAACTTGGGCGGATCTATGTCGTGAACTCCTGTCTCGTTTTAATCCTTCTCTTTTATCTGAAAGACTGCGTAACGAGATTGCTACTTTTCAACAGGAAGATGAAGAGCCTATACACGAGGCATGAGACCGATTTACAACCCTTCTACGCAACTGCCCGATGCATGGATTACCTGTATGGAATCAAGTCGTCAAATTCTACAATGCTGCCAACCCACAGACTCGAATGAGAACAGACTCAGCAGCTAATGAGTTGTTATTGGACAAAAAACCAGAAGATGCCATTCTGGTGTTGAAAAAGTTAGCTAAAATCGACGAGCAGTTCCCTACAGCTCAAAGAGGAGGTAGACGAGTAGTCTCTGTGAAGGAATACAAATCAGATAACTCGGTCAAAACTTAGATTGCATACCTCACTAAGATAGTTTAAAACCTGCAGTGTAAGGATTCAAAAGCTGTATTTTCTACTGAAGAGGTATGCGAAACTTGTAGTGGAAACCATAGTACAGAAGAGTGTCCCTTAAAGCTGGAAGAAGGGATGTATGTTGGAAACTATAACAGAATTAAAAATTATGATTCCAACAACTACAAACCAAACTGGAGAAAGGACCCTAAATTTTCCTGGAGTAACCCCAACAATGCACTGAACCCTCCAGTCTAGAACAACCAGAATCAATGAGGTCCTAGGATTCTGTCACGGCAGCAACCACAGCAGCAGCCATAACAACAACCGGCAGCCACAACGAGTATACTGGAACAGACCCTGGCCACATTCATGTCTCAAACAGGAGCATATATGGCAAACATGGATCACTTTGTCAAGAAAACTGAATCCTTCATGGACAAGACAGAGATGAGAATGACAAACCATGAGGCAACCTTAAAATCCTTAGAGACACAGATGGGCCAGGTTTCACAGTTCATAAATCCAAGGCAGAATGGAGGATTCCCTAGTGATACTGAAGTCACTAGAAAACCCACATATGAGTAGTGCAAAGCGATTACAACGAGGAGTGGGAAACAACTACAGGGGTCGATAATAAAAGAATCACCAAGTAAAGAACCGACCCTACAGACACCTGCCGTGAAAACTGCCCCGGCAGAAGAAAAACAGCCTGTTGTCATCACACCTGCCACGACACCAGAAGGAACATAGGAGCAGACAGAAGAAGCTGAAGATCTTGAGCCTCCTCAGATCCGACTTCCATGTGAAATACGCCTTGAAGATTACTGTCCTCCACCCCCTTTTCCGCATCGGTTAAAAAACAGAAACAGGAGTACAAGCTTAAGAAAATCTATGATGTTTTTAAGCAAGTACACATCAACATTCCGCTGTTAGAAGCCATTAAGCAGATGCCTGGGTATGCAAAGTTTCTAAAGGATGCAATGTCCAGGAGGTCCAGACTTGGGGAATTCGAAACAGTGATGATGACAGAAGGATGCATGGCAATCCTACATAAGCGACCACCCCCAAAGAAGAAGGATCATGGTAGCTTCATCATACCGTGCATAATTGGCGATAAGTTCGTGGGTAATGCACTTTGTGATCTTGGTGCTAGTATTAACCTAATGCCTAAATCTGTATTTCAAAAACTAGGTATTGGACAAGCAAGGCCCACGACAGTCATGCTGCAACTGGCAGACCGCTCTTACGTAGAACCAGAAGGAAAGATTGAAGACATCTTGGTAAGAGTGGATAAATTTATTTTTCCTGCTGACTTTCTTGTTTTAGACTGTGAAGCAGATGAAAATGCACCGATCATCCTGGGGCGACCCTTCCTAGCCACAGGCAGAACAGTGATCAACGTAGAAAAAGGAGAACTGACTATGCATCTGATACTGAAGGTCCTGAGGAGGTAAATTGGATTGGCACACGTCCAGGTAAGTTCTTCGAGCGTTTGAATTATACCTCGAATGAACATGAAATCCAAAGGCCTTCCATTGAACAACCACCTGTTTTAGACCTTAAACCACTGCCATGGCAACTCAAACATGTCTTTCTTGGTTTAAACGATACGTTGCCCGTAATCATCTCTTCTAAGTTGATGCAGGAACAAGAACATCAGCTGATCAAAATGCTATAGCAGCATAAGAAGGCAATTGGATGGACCATTGCTGATATCCAAGGCATCAGTCTGGCATTGTGCATGCATAAGATCCTCTTGGAGGATTATCATAAGCCGACAATTGATGCTCAAAGGCGATTGAATGAAGCTATGCGAGAGGTGGTACGAAAAGAAATCTTCAAGTGGCTTGATGCTGGAATAATATACGCCATCTCGGATAGCAAGTGGGTGAGCCCGGTACAATGTGTACCCAAAAAGGGAGGTATAACCGTGGTAACAAATAACGACAACGAACTAATCCCAACCAGGACTGTGACCGGTTGGAGGGTTTGTATGGACTACCAGAAGCTTAATAAAGCTACCCGGAAGGACCACTTCCCCTTACCTTTTATCGATCAAATGTTAGATAGATTAGCGGGGACCAAGAGAAAACAACCTTCACATGCCCGTACGACACATACGCCTTTCGAAGAATGCCATTTGGACTTTTTAATGCACCATCAACCTTTCAACGGTGCATGATGGCAATATTCTCCGACATGGTGGAGGATTTCCTAGAAATTTTCATGGACGACTTTTCCATCTTTGGAGACAGTTTCGACGGTTGCTTAGGCAATTTACAGAAGGTGCTTGAAAGATGTGAAGAGGAAAACCTTGTTTTAAACTGGGAAAAATGTACTTTATGGTATACAAGGGCATAGTGTTGGGACACAAGGTTAACTGCCGCGACATAGAGGTAGACATAGCAAAAATCGAGGTTATCGAAAAACTGCCGCCACCCACCACACTCAAGGGAATAAGAAGTTTCTTAGGGCATACAGGGTTTTATCGAAGATTCATTGCCAATTTCTTAAAAATTACTAAACCCCTGTGTCTCTTGTTTGAACAAAATCGTGCCTTTGACTTTAACACTGAATGCACTGAAGCATTCAGGATACTGAAGGAAAAGCTGGTTACGACCCCAATAGTGCAGCCACCAGAATGGAGCTTACCATTCGAGATAATGTGTGATGCCAGTGATTATGCTGTCGGGGCAGCACTAGGCAGAGAAAGGAGAAACTCTTCCATGTGATCTACTATGCCAACAAAACTCTAAATGATGCCCAAATAAATTACACCACAACAGAGAAGGAGTTACTCGCAGTGGTGTTTGCAATTGACAAGTTCCGACCATATATACTTGGAACAAAAGTGGTGGTCCATACAGATCACTCAGCACTTAAATATTTGTTCACCAAGAAGGATGCCAAACCAAGATTGATACGTTAGATTCTGCTGCTGCAAGAATTTGACATTGACATTAAGGACAAAAAGGGAACAGAAAACCAAGTAGCATATCACTTGTCAAGACTGGAGATGGGAAGGAATCAAGAGAAAGACAAGACCAACATACTAGAAACCTTCCCAGATGAGCAGTTGTTCGCTGCCACCAGCACTACCGCGACAGCCATGGCGGCAGGTAAGTTTCCTGAAACCCCTTGGTATGCTGACATTGTCAACTACATTGTAAGTGGTTTATTACCTCCTGAACTTAATTATCAAGCTAGAAAGAGGTTCCAAAATGATGCAAAACATTATTATTGGGATGAACCTCTTCTCTTTAAGCATTATGCAGATCAGATCATCAGGAGATGCATACCACAAGAGAAACAAAGAGAAGTGCTTCACCACTTTCATGCTGCTTCTTATGGAGGACACTTGGAAGGAAATAAAACTGCTACCAAGGTTCTGCAATCTGGTTTCTATTGGCCTACACTGTTCAAGGATGCACAAGCTTTTTACAAAAGCTGTGATAAATGCCAAAGGACTGGAAACATATCTAGAAGGCATGAGATGCCACTGTAGAACATACTTGAGGTCGAAATCTTTGATGTTTGGGGAATCGACTTCATGGGACCATTCCCAGCCTCTTGTGGGAATCTATATATCATGCTGGCAGTAGACTATGTGTCTAAGTGGGTAGAAGCTATCGCCACTCAAAAGAATGATGCCAAGACTGTGCAAATATTTCTTCACAAGCACATCTTCTCAAGGTTTGGCATCCCAAGGGCGATCATTAGCGATGAGGGGAGGCATTTTGACAATAGGGTAATTGCTAGTGCACTAAAGAAATACGGGGTAAAGCACCGAATGACAACAACATATCACCCTCAAATCAATAGGCAGGCCGGAATCTCAAATCGAGAAGTGAAGAACATCCTAGAGAAGATGGTAAAACCAACTCGAAAGGACTGGTCTCTTCACCTAAATGATGCACTCTGGGCCTACATGACTGCATTTAAAACGCCATTGGGAATGTCACCCTACTGCCTCATTTACGGAAAAACTTTCCATTTACCTGTCGAGATAGAACACAAAGCATATTGGGCCATAAAGACAGTTAATATGGACTGGGACAAGGCACGATAGAAAAGGCTACTAGACTTGAATGAAATGGAAGAAATTTGAGCAATGGCCTACGACAACGCCAAGATCTACAAGGACAATTCAAAGAAGTGGAACGATAGAAAAATGTTGCCACGACAGTTCTGCCCTGGGCAGCAGGTGTTGTTGTTTAACTCTAGGTTAAAGCTTTTCCCAGGAAAGCTTAAATCTAGGTGGTCTGGCCCTTTCCAAGTAGTCCAAGTTTTTCCCCATAGTGCCATTACAATCAGATCAATCAAGGATGGGCACCAATTCAAAGTCAATGGACAAAGACTAAAGCATTATCAAGGGACTGAAGCCTCAAGGATGCAGGAAGTAGTTAATTTAGGAGATGCCCCTCAAGGCATCCCTAATTTAACTTAGTTTTATTTTATTTTATTTTATTTAGTATTTATTTATTTATTTATTTTTAGGAAATAAGATTTTAATTTATTGTTTATTTTACTTTTTAGGAAATAAAGGAAGCAAAGCAAAGAGGAAGAATGAACCAGTCCACCGCATTCACAACAGCCCATAAAGCCCAATGGAACTTACCTGTCGTGACAGCCTGTCACCAGCTATCGCGGCAGACACGGAAAATACAGCCTGTCACGGAGCTGTCGCGATAGACACGGAAACGCGAAACAGACGCGCAGTAGACACGGAAATGCATGACAGGCGAGTCAGGAAACCGCGTGACAATCGGCCCCGTTATTCGCGCCGGCCGTTACAGTTCCAACGGGCAGAAAATCCCGTTCTATATAAACCTCTACTCCCATTTCATTTTTCACCTCATTCTCATTCTCTCTACTTTGCTTTCCAGAATTTAGCTCTCATAAATTTTCTTTTACCTTTCTACAGTTTTCCTCGCAATGACTACTAGATCAACCCGAAGGAGTGCTGCCTCCACCTCTGCCGCGGCAGTGTCCACACCCAGCCACAGCAAAATCCCCAAACGATTCGCATCGACAGACTCGGAGAGGAGATACTATGGCTCGTTTCAGAAACGAGAGATGTGGGAAGAGAGAGGTTTCACATACACCACAAAGACGGGAGACCTAGGACTCGAAGGTTTCATCTCCAAGAAAATTATTGCCCTTAAATGGCAGATGTTCACCGTTCAGCCAGAGGAGATGAACGTAACTTTGGTCCGAGAGTTCTATGCTGCCATCCCCTCCAAAGGTACCACGACAGTGATTGTCAAGGGTAAGGATATCTCCCTAGAACCGGCCTACGTCAACACATTGTACGAAATTTATGTGGGCAGGAAGGAGGATGCACATAGGAGGTTCGTCAATAGTCTGTCGCCGGAAGACTACGATGTTGTCATGACAGAACTGACGGAAGAAAGCACCCAATGGAATGAGGATCCCAACACAGATGGACAGTGCGAAGGACCCAGCTCACACCGACAACAAAACTCTAGAACCATTTCGTGAAGAAACGACTCATGCCTACATCACACAACACCACGGTGGACCGACAGAGACTCACCCTCGTGCACTCAATCCTCAACGAGCGGCAGATCAACGTTGGCAAATACATCATTGACGGTATTTTCGAGTGTGCACTCAGACCAATGGCCCCCTTTTCTTCCCCTACCTCATCACCTCTCTCTGTCGGGCAAATAACATTCCAGAAATTGATGAAGATGTCAAAGTCCAAGGTAAGGTTTGGATGAAACAGAATATATACAGCCTCATGGAGATGAAGCCAGTAACCCCCTTGGCCTATGTGAACCCGTCTGCCGCAATAGAACTAACAGTAGAACCTGAATCCACTAAACCTGTCGTGGCAGAGCCGGAGCAGACCGAGGCCGCCCATCCGATAGACACCTCCAACCAAATTCTGCAGATGCTGAAGAAGATGGAGGAATGACAGCTAGGCTTCATGGAATTTATGAGGGATTTCACTACTGCCACGGTAAATTTTATTAAGGTTATTTTAAATTTTCTCAACGTGCAGTTTCCCTCTTTCCCAGAATCTCTTTTTGCCACCCCCCACACCTGCTGCTAGCCCCAGAACACCCACTGCTGCCTCAACCACACCACCTGCCACGACCGGAGATGGCAACAGACGATCTGCCACTCCACGATGAGAGAAATAGAAGGAACCACTATCGGAGATCGATCCGAAGTACTTCGAAGGGTTCTCCTCTTCCTCCGTCTGGCAGAAAGATTCTGACTCGGAGCCATCTGTCGTCCGGGACATATCCAAAGACTTCCCTCCGATGAAGAAGAAGAAGATGAATGAAACTGTTGAGGGACCATGCCACGACAGATTGGACAGCGGCAACAGCAGCAGTGATGATGACCTTGAGGTCCTGGACAAGGCCCCAAAGATTTCACCTACCCGAGTCCAGCCACCTCGAGAGGCCAAGAAAAAGATAGCCTCACCATCTCCCAACTCCAAGCCAGCCTCTGCCACCAAGGTAACAGCCCGCCGGTAGCTCCGCATCAGCAGCAGCAGCGACGACAGCTCATCAACTTAAGTGCTTTTCTATTATGCTACTGTTTCTGCTCTTTATTTTCTCTATTTGTGATGTTTTCTTTTTCTTGTTTTTCATTTTGTTGTCATGCATTGAGGACAATGCAACCCTTGAGTTTGGGGGTAGGCAGTTCTCTGTTATTTAATGAACTTTTTAATTGGTGTCTTTAAATTGTGTCTCATTTTAGTTAATTTTTGTGTCAAAAATGGCTTAAGTCTTTGAACTGCACTTACCTGCCGCGACAATCTCTGTCGTGGTAGTGTCTTTAGAATGTTTTAGGAATTATTTAGAGCCTTGCTATAGTTCTGAACTTCAATAACACTTTTGTGACTTATATATTGTTTAGACTTCTGTTAGTAAACTAGAGTAGAAAAGCTTAACCACTTGAATTGCCCCTAGAGGTGCCTAACACTGGCTCTAGGAAAAGAAAAGAATAAAGAAAAACTTAGACTCAAAACCCCTAGAGGTGCCTAACACCGGCTCTAGGAAGATAGCTAGAGGTGCCCAAAAACAAACTCTAGTAAAAAAATAAGAAGAACTCGAGTCTAAATTTTGAAAAAAACTAAAGGAGCCAAAAAATTGCCTCCAAGAAAAAATTAGTTTGGCATAAAAATCAAGTGAGTAGCATAGCTATTCTAGTTGCTAAAAGAGTCTAAGCACATATTTGTTCACAAAACATGCACACACTTGCACAAGAATTATAGCATTGTTCCGGATGAATCCATAAACAATTAAAAAAGTACTGTTATTGATAGAGGAAAGGGTTGTAGGTAATGGTAGTTCACTGAATTAAGCCAAGCCAAAAAGTTTCATTCTTAGTTAGGTTGCATCTGCTTGAGGACAAGCATCAACTTGAGTTTGGGGTGTGTTGAGTGCATAAAAGTTCTATATTTTACCCCTCATTTACCCATATGTTTGCTGCACTCAAGCATGATTTATTGCATTTAGGATAGATTCTTACATACACATCACAATTAGATAAAACTGCACATATGCTGCTGAAATTGGTTACTTTTGCAAGCATCTGCTATGACAGAATCCAGGGCAGCAAAGGAGCAGAGGCGAGTTGAGAAGCTGGAGTTAAAGGACAAAGAGCACTGTCTGTCGTGACACCTGCCGTGGCAGCTATGACGACAAAGAGATACTAAGGTGGAAAAGTGAAGTGGAGCTCGACAGATAGAGGATTTCAAGCCGGTCTGTCGTGGAGCACTCACATATTTTTCTAAGCCCTGAAGCAGAAGGAAGGCCATGCCCAAAGTTCAAGGAAGAAAGTCAAAGCAAGAAAAGAGGACGAATTAAAGGCATCTACTTAGAATATTTAGTCTTTAATAGAGTTGTAATTTAATTTAAACTTGTATTCTTGCCATATTAGAAAACTTGGACCCAAGGACTATATAAAGGCATGTAATTCGACCTAGGGAAGGATATCTCACTCCTAGCCGTCTTCCCCCAAAAACCCTAGTCATTTCTCTCTCTCCATCATGTTCTAAACTCCCCCAAGTGCTAAGCGTTGATCTTGTAAAGTAGTTGTGAGGATTGTATTGTTCTTAGGATTTTTCTGTTCAAGTATTAAAACTTCAATTTTATTTACTCTGGTTTTCAATATTTCATAATAGCATCGAAAGAGCATTGTGAGGTTATCCATTTGCTTGATATCGGGAGAGTTAAGCATACGAAATGAGTAAATACGTGTTTTCCAATTTATGGTTAAACCATCTTGGCTTAGGGATAAGTACAAGGTTAAGTGGCTAAAAAAATATTCACAAACATTGGTGTTCACCCTTTGATTCACGTTGGGAGGTATCATCCAAGACGTGTTCATCAACAGAACTTGGACCTAGGGATAGGACGAGTCATAACAAGGATTGTAACACCCGGGTTTGGGGGTCGGGTGAAAATAGTATTAAAATAATAAAATAATATTTTGGGCCTCGGGTTTTCAAAACAAATATTTTATGTTGGACTTGTTTTAGTTTAAAGCCCAATTCCAATGGATTTTAAGATTTTAGAGATAGCCATCTCATTAATGGCAAAGTGGTAAATATTTTGAATTTTAAAATAAACACACCCTTATTTCAAACCACCCAAACTATTCACCATCTTCTTCTCTCCTCTTCCATTTCATTTCAACGACAAACACTCCCCTTTCCCCAAGTCTACTATTCCATCTTCTATCTTGCTTGTTGTTGGAGATTTCTCAAAGGTAAAATCATTTTTGACCTGTCCTTATCGTTCTCTCCAAGCTCATACCTTTATTTTTCATAAAGCTCATGGTTTTTGTACTTTGGAGTTTTGAGATTTTTATTAAAAATGTCATCTTTATTATCTTTAACTTAAGATTTTGATTTATTATTGTTATATAAGTTGTTTACATTCTAAAAGGTCCAACATACTTGATTTTTACATGGTTTTGTGATGTTTCCCGAAATTGGGTTTTAGGGAGGTTTTAGAGGGTTCGAATGTTGAATTTTGGGGGTGTTTAATGTGGAAAATTGTTGGCTGATGGTTAGACTATATATAAGGGATGTTTTGGAAGCTTTTAGGAGTAATATAAGTGTTGGAATCAATGGTTTTGGACTGAGCTTTAGGGCTACTCGGGAATAAGGATTTTGGGGCTGTCTTTAGTTTGAAATCATGTGTTTTGTGCTTGGTTTGAGTTTCGGGTTGGCTACATTGAATTGTGGACTGATTTGTGGTTATTTTAATTGTGTTGGGATGATTAGAAGCAAGGAATTGTTTTGGTGAAACCTCATGGACGAATCCGGAGAATTTGGAGACTTGAGCTTGGTTTTCGGCTTTCTTTTGAGTAGCAACGGTGAGTAGAAATGTCAAACTTTGATTTATTTCCGAAATGGAACTCTTGGGGGTTTGGGTGGGACCTATAGGGTTCACCTAAACCCGAGTGTAAGTTACTACTCCTACCCTTTTCGTTATGTGTTGATGAAGGGCTATATGTTGTGGTACCATGTGCATTTTGAGTTGTTTTACACCCGTTGATGTTGTGTAGTCGTGTCGAAGTCGAGCCTCACGTGATGGTTGTCATAACTACGGTTATGAGTGGTTCCACCGGCAGTGACTAGTAGTAGAGTAAGGTGATGAGTGGTCCCATCAAAAAACTACTAGTCGAACGATGATGTGTGGTCCCACCGTGTGTGTTGGTTGTGCATGTGCAAACCATGTGTAGTCTTGTTGTGAAATCATTCGTGCATCCATTGATTTAATTGTCAATTATGAAAAGTGTTTTGAAAACTGCATGCTTGTTGAGTTTTTAGAGCTTCACTCACTAAGCTAGTTAGCTTACGCTCTCTTTTATTTCCAACATGCAGATCGTTAGAGTTCGGGAGGCAAGTGGGCAAGGGAGGAGCTTTTGGAGTTCTCAAGTAACTCAAGTATGATTTACGTATTTGTAATAATGCCTAGACGATGGGGGTGTAGACTTGTTTGGAGTTGGTGTCAAACTCCTTAGTTTGGTTTTGTGTTTGGATGAGCATATTAAATTGTTGATTTTATGTTGGCCATGTGTATGCGTTTATGTCGTGGATTGTAGATCATGTTTACTTGATGCATATTTGCCTTGTGTTTGAGGACTTTTACCCTTTCCATGAGTGCTATGTGTGATTGTCTAAGGCATGTTATCTTAAATGCTATGAATGATTCTCATGTTGAATGTTGATCCTTGAATGTATGGCTTTTACATGTTTGTTGAGTGTTAAGCATGTTTGTATAGGGTGCCTTGCATCTAGAGTTGATGTATGTTGGTTGTGGAAGGTTTTAGGTTGTGTTTGAGGCAGTCTTGTGCCATAAACCAGCTGAAACCTGCCTGTTCGTAGCAGGTGTATCGAAACGGTTGGTCCCGTTTCGATACGACCTCTTGTTTCAGGCCAGGAGTTTCGGTATGCAAGGGGGTCGTTTCGATACGTTTTTGCTACTGGAAATCTGAGATTTTGACGATAAATTGAGGTATCGAAATGGGCCTTGGCGTTTCGAAACGGTCTTCGTATCGTTGACCACGAGAAGTTGACCGCTAAGGGCGTTTCGGAACAGTTGACCAACATTTCGATACGGTCTCCTCGTGTTGACCTTGGCCAGTTGACCTAGTCAAGGCGTATCGATACACCCTCTGGGCGTTTTGATACGGCCTGCCTTTTAAGCTAAAATGGACCGTTTTTGGTATGCTGTTTGGGTTGATCGCCTCGTTTATTGCTTTCGTTGTTGTCTTTCAACATAGGATTAATTTAATCCACTTAGACAAGATAATAATTAAAAAAATTTCTAAGGTTGCTAACCGAAGGGGAGCCTTAGCGGGTTTCACTTCGGTTTTCCCCGTGTAGCCTACTCGGACCGGTCAGTCGTCCAGACCGGGACGAGGGGGTTACAGAGATTCTTGCCAAGCTTGAAGTACTGAGTTGTTGATCGCTGTCGCGACATCAACGGACCTCTGCCATGACAGGTGCTGCCGCGACAAGAACAACGACATAACAACAGAAGTTCCTCTGAACAGTGCAACATCTGCACTACTGAGCAATTCAATACTGGCCTATTCTCTCAATCTGATTTCCTTATCTTTTATTTCAGTTATTATTCATGATTACTTCAAACAATCATTTAAACTATTTCTTTTTCTTGTGCAATAATTCAAGGATAGAGTTATTTCCAGTCCCTGTGGAGACGATATTCGATACTCTAGTATCACTTTACTACTTGCGTCGTGTACACTTGCACTATTTGTGATAGTCTTATTTACACGCAACAAGGATGACCTAGAAGAATTGGATATGATAGCCAAAGGGTTCTCACGGTTTATGAGGTCCAACCAAGGAATGAAGATTCAACGAAAAATGAACTTCAAAACCAAAAACAAAGAAGAAGAGAGGGATCAAATCATTTGCTTTGAGTGCAAAAAAACGGGTCACATTCGTTCGGAGTGCCCTCAACTCAAGAAGAAGGGCTTTGATAAGAAGAAAAAGCTCAAAGCAAAGCTTGCTACTTGGAGTGACGAGGAGTCATCCGAGGATGACGAACACGAAGTGGCCAACCTTTGCCTCAGGGCACTTGAGGAGGATTCTTCCATGGTAACCTCTAACTCATCATCTTTTGATTTTACATTTGATGAATTGCATGATGCTTATGATGAGTTACAAGAGGTATATGATGAGTTAGTTGAGAAGTACAAAGAGTCGGTCATTAGAAATAAAAAGATTATTTCTGAATTAAATGCTAAAAATGACTCACTTTCTCAAGCTAACTTAAAATTTGAGAAAAAGATCTTAGATTTACAAGATGAGCTTAAATTCTTTCAAGATGAAAACATAGACCTAAATAATCTTATTTCTCAATGCAATAGTGAACACCAAAAGGTGTTAGATGAGCTTAACAAGCTCAAGGAGTCTTTCAAAAATGTTGGTAATGTGAAACATGAAAAATGTGAATCATCTAAAACAAACCAACCTAGGATAAAGACATATAACTACAAACAAAGTGGTTTCCATAGACATAATAGAACTAAGGAGATTAGGAGTGTATGGGTTCCTAAGGAACTCGTCAAGTCTAATAATGTTATTGCTATGTCACATTGGATTCCTAAGGGAACCAAGCTTTTGGGAGCTAACACTCGTGGACCCAAAATGATTTGGGTACCAAAAACCAAAGCTTAATATCTTTGTTTGTAAGGGGCATTGCTACAAGGCCAAAGCACAAAGTCAAAATTCATGGTACCTTGATAGTGGGTGCTCGAGGCACATGACCGGAGACAAGAGTCGATTCATGGACTTAAAGCCAAAAAGTGGAGGAGTAGTGACATTTGGTGAAAACTCCAAAGGCCACATTAAAGGTATTGGATCCATAGGTAATCACTCTACTATTCTCATTGAAAGTGTTGTATATGTTGATGGTCTAAAACATAACTTATTGAGCATTAGTCAATTATGTGACAAAGGGTTTAATGTCTTATTTGATAAAAATGGGTGCAAAGTTGTTGACATTAAATCAAATAATATAATGCTCATTGGTCATCGCATAGGTAATATATACATGGTGCATTTAGATGACATTCATACATCCCATGCATGCTTTGTTGCTCAAAATGAAAATGATGCATGGCTATGGCATATGAAACTTGGACATGCTAGCATTAGTGTTTTAGAAAAATTAGTTTCCCTAGATCTAGTTAGAGGTTTACCCAAAATTAAGTTCTCAAATGACAAAATTTGTGATGCATGCTCTAAGGGTAAACAACATAAATCATCCTTTAAATCCATTAATGATGTTTCTACAAGTAGATATTTACAACTTATTCACATGGATTTATTTGGGCCTATTAGAACTATGAGCTTGGGTGGTAAATCTTATGCATTTGTACTTGTTGATGACTATTCTAGATTTAATTGGGTTCTATTTTTAAGTATTAAAGATGAGGCTTTAGAAAAATTCATCACATTTTCAAAATTAACTCAAAATGATCTTGAACTTAGAATTTCTCATATTAGAAGTGATCATGGAACCGAATTTCAAAATCTAGGTTTTGAAGAGTTTTTAAATGAAAATGATATTAGTCACAATTTTCGGCTCCTCGAACTCCTCAACAAAATGGGGTAGTTGAGAGGAAAAATAGAACTTTACAAGAAATGGCTAGAATCATGCTTTGTGAAAACAATTTACCTAAATAATTTTGGGCGGAAGCCACGAAACACCGCTTGCTACATTGTAAACCGAGTAATGATTAGACCACTTTTAAAGAAAACACCATATGAGATTTTAAAATCTAAAAATCCTAACATTAGCTATTTTCATCCATTTGGTTGCAAGTGTTTTGTTTTAAACAATAGAAAAGATAACTAAGGTAAATTTGATGCTAAAAGTGATGAAGCTATTTTCTTAGGTTATTCCTTAAACTCTAAAGTTTATCGTGTATTTAATAAGAGAACTTTAGTAGTAGAAGAGTCTATTCATGTTGTATTTGATGAAAACCTCCTTCCGATGAATGATTCTTGTGATGATGATGATGTAGAAATCCTTAATGTCTTTGATGGAGGACAAACTTCAAAGGAGGATGAGATTCCAACAAAAGAAGAGGATACACAAGATCCACCTCTTGAAGCCTTGAAGGACTTGGCTCTTGAGGAAAAGAAAGTGAGCTACCCAAGGGAGTACAACTATGTCAAAGGTGGTGAAATCTTGGGTGATCCATCCAAGGGGGTAACTACTAGATCTTCTTTTAAACTCATGAATCATGTTGCATTTATCTCATGCATAGAGCCTAAGAACATTAAAAAAGCATTAAAAGATGACTTTTGGATTATGGCTATGCAAGAAAAGTTAAATCAATTTGAGAGAAGTAATGTATGGACATTAGTTGAAAGGCCTAGTAATCAATCTACTATAGGAACTAAATGGGTATTTAGGAACAAACTAGATGAGAGTGGTAACATTGTGAGAAATAAAGCTAGATTAGTTGCTCAAGGTTACACTCAAGAAGAGGGAATAGATTTTGATGAAACTTATGCACCCGTAGCTAGAATGGAGGCTATTAGGATGTTGCTTGCATATGCATGTTATCATGATTTCAAGCTTTTTCACATGGATGTTAAAAGCGCATTTTTAAATGGTTTTATAAATGATGAAGTGTATGTGGAACAACCACCGAGTTTTGAAGACTCAAAATTTCTAAATCATGTTTTCAAACTAACTAAAGCACTTTATGGTTTAAAACAAGCTCCTAGAGCTTGGTATGAAAGACTTTCAAACTTTTCGATTGAAAAAGGTTTTGAAAAAGATAAGGTGGACAGTACACTTTTCATAAAAAGGTATAAAAATGACATATTAGTAGTACAAATATATGTTGATGCTATTATTTTTGGATCTACTAATGAATGTCATTGCAAAGAGTTTGCTAAGTTAATGCAAGGTGAATTCGAGATGAGCATGATGGGGGAGCTCTCATTCTTTTTGGGACTCCAAATCAAGCAAAGGAAGGATGGCACCTTCATCAATCAAGCAAAGTACATCAAGGATATGCTCAAGAAGTTTGGCTTGGAAAATGCAAAGCCTCAAGCCACACCAATGAGCTCATCTACAAAGCTTGACAAAGATGAAGGGGGTAAGTGTGTTGACTCTAAGTTTTATCGCTCTATGATTGGGTCTTTGCTTTACCTTACCGCAAGTAGACCAGATATTTTATTTTGTGTTTGCTTGTGTGCTAGGTTTCAAGCTAGTCGTAGAGAGTCTCACCTTATAGCCGTTAAGAGGATCTTTAGGTACCTTAGAGATACTCCTTGTCTAGGTCTTTGGTACCCTAGAGACTCAACCTTCAACCTTCATGCTTATTCGGATGCAGATTATGGGGGTGCAAAGTTGATAGGAAGAGTACTTCGGGAACATGTCAATTTTTAGGTAGTATGCTCATATCTTGGTTCTCTAAGAAACAAAATAGTGTAGCTCTATCTACCACCGAAGCCGAGTACATACCCTTAGGAAGTTGTTGTGCTCAAGTCCTTTGGATGAAGCAACAACTCTTAGATTATGGTATTAAAGTTGAAACCATACCCCTTTAGTGTGACAACACTAGTGCCATATGCTTAACTAAAAATCCCATCCAACACTCTAGAACCAAACATATAGTGATAAGGCATCATTTCATTAGAGATCATGTCCTTAAGGAAGATGTTGTTATAGAGTATGTTGACACCTTAAACCAACTAGCGGACATTTTTACAAAGCCTTTGGATAAGGAGCGTTTTGGTCCCTTAGGAGAGAGTTAGGTCTAACTAGCCTTTCTTGACATTTTAGGACCCATTTTGTGCTTAAATTGCTTGATTTCTTGAAAATGCCATGTTTATGTGTTTTTACTCCTAATTTCATCCATGCTAATAGTTAGGGGGTATGTTTTTGTTTATACATGTCTTTCCTGCTCATTCATGTCATTTATGCATATAGGACTTCATGAAATCCATTTTTCTGCAGTATTATAGCCTCATCTGCACTTCCAAGCCTAGGTGTATCGAAACGGGTCCAACTGTTTCGATACGGGTGCTTAAAAGAGTGATCTATGGGTAGGGTGTTTCGAAACGCCTTAAAAGGGTTTCGAAACGATTTTTCCACTGCCAAGGAGTGTATCGAAACGATTTTGCCGCGGGTCAACACGTGGGATTCGATACGGTCAATGTCGTATTGGAACGATCAACTAGACTCGAAACGTCAGTCAACGTTTCGGTACCCACGTTTCAGAACGATCGAGCCTATTCCGAAACGGATATGCAGACAGCTTTAAATGGGTTCTTTAATGACAAAACCTCTTTTAATTAAAACTCTACAAAAACCCTAAAAACCCTAAACCGATTTTCTCTATAAAAACCCTCTAAACCTCATTGTTTTTCATCAAATCTTGAGGGCTTTTACACACAAACTCAAGTCTAAGCAAGCCTTATCAATCTTGTGCAAGATTTTCCATTCATTCATCCAAAATCTCCATCTAAGGTATATTTTCTACTTTTTTTCTTTTCCCCTTGATTTTATTCGATTTTTAGGTTAGAAAATCTCAATTTTGTATAGTTTATATGTTTTGCCTCTTGGGTTTTTCAAAACTTGTAAAAAAAATTCAAAATCATAAATTTTTTGTTCGAATATATTATTTTTTAATCGTATATTTTTTTCAGTTTTTCAAAAGTTGTTTTTCTCTTTAATTTTTTAAATCTTTTTAAACCTAAATGGGATTTATCATTGGATTGAATTGAGGATATTCATGCATACACTTAATTTTTAAAATTGCTTGCTTTATTTTTTTAGGATATTTTTTCAATGGAAAACGCTAACAAGAAACGTAAGACGGGTCAAGCGAGTGAAGCTTCTAGTCAATCCAATATCCGTCCTAATCTCATCCAGCTTTTTCTCAAAAGTCTTCGGACTCCAGAGATGAGGGATCATTTCACTTATGTCAAGAATATTGTCGTTCGTCGTGAGCATGTTGTTGATGTCCCATTCCTCGATTCCGAGCGTTTCGCCTTCCGTTATCTAGAGCGTCTACAAGAATGGAACTTCATGGCTTTCTTGAACATACCGGATATTGTCTACAAGCACATGGTTCTCATCTTCTACTCAAATGCCCAGCTCCTTGATAATGAAGATCACTCTTAAGTCATTGTCATTGAGTCATATCTCTTGGGGAAGAGGTTCGTTATCGACATACCGTTTTTAGAGACTACTCTTGGACCTAAGAACGAAGGCATTGAGAATGAGACTCAGTTTGGTGCTCACATTGGTTTCGTGCTTTCCTTGGATGCTCATGATAGGTTTCTACACTTGATGATGTCATGGTTTATTCCCCCTCTGGAGGTAAATTCTCTCACATTCGTCAAGTTGATTATTTCTGGCTTGAGTGCTTTCGCCGTGGAGAACGCCCAAATCTTGTCAAGATTATGTTTGCCGAAATGGTCAATAATGTGAAGCTTCGTGAAACCGATGCTCTCAAATCCTTCACTTATGGGACTGTTTTGAGCTATATCTTTGGCATGCTCAACTTTGATTGCTCATATAACTCTCCGGAACCCCGTAAGCAAAAGATTGGTGAATCTTCTCTCCACAAGTCCGGGTTCCATTACAATCTTGGCCAATGGGAACGAGTTGATAGGCATGCTCCTCCACCTCAAGTTGAACCTCAACCTCAAGCTCCAGGTCCTAACAATGAAGCTCTTATGGCTTTTCTCACCGAGCGGTTCAACTCAATGGAGTCGGGTCTTGGTGCTATTAATAATCATTTGCAATCCGTGGAGAATCGTCTTACCTCCCTTGAGAATCAACATCAATCAATGGACTTGTCATTCTCTACCTTCTATGGTCAATGGATGGCTTTTCGTCGCTCTCAAGCTAAGAACGATGATGATTCCTCGGATGTTGATGGTGACGATGACGAGGCTTAGGGTCTTTATTGCATCGCATATTACCTTATAATATTAGGATAATGTTTGCACCTCTATTTTATTTATGTTTTATGAACCTATGCTTTGATTACTTTGTTTGGGATTGAGCTTTGAACTTTATTGCTCTAAATTTTATGTTTGGATATTTGAATTATATGAATCTATATTATGTTGCTTGTTTCTTTTAACCTTGTTTCTTCTCTTGTTGAGCCTTGTTTCTTATTCTTTTTGATCTAACAAAAAGGGGGAGAAGTAATATAAGAGCCAAAACTTGTTTTAAGTCGGTTTTGAGTTTTAAAACTTGAATTTTTAAATCTTTACAAAAACTTAAAAACCCATCTTAAATTGATGGGGAGTTAGAATGTCTTCAAAAATTCAAAAGTCTTAAAAATTCTAACTTGGTTTTGTTATATCAAAAAGGGGGAGATTGTGAAACCGATAAATTGTTTTTGATATAACTAAAGAATTTAAGGACTAAATTGAAAAAGAGAAAATGAATTTTTAAGTCCTCAAACCTCTCTATATATTTAAAGAAAAATGGTTAAGTCAAAAACTCAACTTGTCAAAAGTTTTCTAAGTGTTTTCCAAGCCAAAACAGTGATTTTCGAGTCACTGTTTCGGAACGGCCATTGGGCGTTCCGGAACACTTTTGAAACTATTAACCTATGTTTCGAAACAGGTTTCGAAACGGATGAAGAACATCGAAACGGTTTGACCCGTTTCGATACGGTAGTATCGAAACGACCTCAAACGTTTCGAAATGGCATTCAAACTTGGTTTTAAAATATGAACGTTGAAGTTTTTAACTGATTTTAAAATTGTCGTTAAGGCGTATCGAAACACTTCCAAGCCGTTTCGATATAGGCTTTGACAGTGGCAAAGTGTTTCGAAATGAGTTTCGAAACGGTCTCTTAGCGTATCAAAACGATCGTGCCCGTTTCGGTACGGTCTATTTATTATACCCCAACGGCTCTTTCTTTTTTGGTCTGTTTTGAAACAAGATTGGGCGTTTCAAAATGGGCGGTTGCAGACTGCATTTATGGAGGGAAGATAACATCTCAACGACTCTATTGTTGAATGCAACAACCTCAACGGCTAGAATTCAATGAGAAGGTATAAAAGGGACCTCTAAAAGCTTCAACAACAACTATTGATCTCAAAAGAAACATCCAAACATCAAAGCCAAGCATTTGTGTAAAAATCTCAATATTTCTTGTAAACCCCAATTGTGAAATTTGTAATTCCCATTCTTATCCTTTCAATTGGGTTGAGTGCTTGTAATAGGGCTATATTTTGTATTGAGAGATACTTGTTTTAGCCTTCATCTTCTTTGTATTCTTGTGTGATAATTGGGTCAAATTTTGGGTAGAAAATTTGACCGGTATTGTAACGGTTACCTCCTTAGCCTAGAAAAGGGGAAGAACAATTAATGGATTGTTGGAAAATCCTTAGTGAAGCTAAGGTAGTGGATGTAGAGTTCGATTAGAACTTGAACCACTCTAAATCCTCTTGTCTATCATTTTTATTTTTCCATTCCACCACCAAAGTTCTAAAAATCCAATTCACCCCCCCCCCACTTGGCTTACATTGTTACATTGATCCACTCAATAGAAAGGAACCCAAAAGCGAAACCGACCTGGCAGATAACCGATTTTACACGACTGAATTGACCCGAGATCCGATTTTGCCCGACTTGTTTTGAACTCGAATTGTTTTGAACCCGACCTGTTTTAAACCCGACCTGTTAAGTGACCCGACCTGTTGTTGACCTGAACTGATATTGACCCAAAATATATAACTTGATGAATTAAAGAAATTTTCTGGGAATGTTGGATCATGTTTGTTAAAAGAACTTTTTCTATGCAAACATTTTGTTAAAAGAAATTGTAGTTTTAATAAAAAGGTAAAAAAATAATTTATATTAACAAATATTACATTAATTTAATTACATATTTTTATTTAATTACATACTTCTTTTAAACAACATATTAATATAATAAATACATAATAAATATTTATTTTAGTTATAATTATATAATATCTATACTTAATGTAAAACAAAGACTCCTAAAGTTAACCAGAAACAAATAATTATAAATTTAACAGAGTAAAGTAATTTATTAATAATTAAATAATTTTTTAAAATAATAAAATAAAAAACTACTCTCCTATTTTTACTCATTCAATTTTTATTTCATAAAAATATATTGATGTTTAAATAACTTTCTTTGTCAACCTGCCAATATTTTAATTTAGTTTAAAAATAAATAAATCTTATAGTAGTCAATTATAATTTAATTATTAGATTTTTTTCTAGTGGCTTAGATATTTTTACACTTGGAATACTTCTAAGTGTGTCATGTTTAAATCCTCTTAATCCATTTTTTCTGCTATTAACAAGTGTAAAACTCGTATTTTGTCCGGGTTAGTCTAATATTAATAATTTGATATACGTAAGACCAAAATATACAAATAAATAAACCCAATAAATAGTCCAAATATCCATAATAAAGTCCATTTTACATCGAAAGTCCCTTTACATATCCAAAGCTCATTTCAAAGCTCAAATTCTTAATCCAATACAGCTCATTCCCGCCCAAAATTGGTAAAAAAAATAGCCAAACAAACACAAATTAGATTTGTGTTTTTTTTTCCGCCTAAACTCCACGTGGCAGCCGGCCATAGGCTCATTCACTCTTCACATGGATTAAGCTCATCGCTGACGTCAACGCCTGCATCAACATATATAAAGAGGAGAGAGAGTTAGTGGGGGACAATAATAAGGGTGCAATTATTACCTAAAATAATTAAAAAATGAGATAAGAGAGAAAAGGCTACCTTAGAAGCCTAAACCCTTAAATCCTAAACACAAACCCTACACCATAAACCCTAAACCCTAATGTATGTAAGTAAGTAGGTATGTACATATCAATGTATGAACCCTAAATCCTTGATGAATTTTCCTTAAACCCTAAGCCCTAACCCCTAAACACTAAACCCTAATATATGTAAATATGTATGTATGTACCTATCAATGTCTGAACCCTAAACCTTAAACTCTAAACTCTAAGCCCTAACCATTAGATCCTCATCATGAACCCATAATTCATAAACTCTAAACCCTAAACCCTAATGTATGTATGTGTGTATGTGTGTGTCTCTGTCTGTGTGTGTATTCTTTTGTATCAACTAATGGCACTTTTTGTATCAACTAATGGCACTGGCTCTACAAGAACATAGAGGATCCTTCCACTTACACTAGTTTCCTCGACATTGTTTTTTATAAGAGTGAGAGAAGCTTGCACTCTTGTTTTTTGGATGACACCTAATCTACAAGAGTGCAGATGCCTGCCCAAATAGAGGATTGCTATTTCGCCAAAGCGAAGATGCTTACACCCATTTGTGCTCTAACAACACCAGCTCTACAAGGGTACATATGCTTGTGTCCACTTTAGCCTCCCACGGCTCTCGCATCACAACCATCACAAAATAAATCATCACTCGATGCATGTCTCTGGCATTACTTTTTGCAGAGCACCAATTCGTTTAAGTACTTTTTGATGGTATTAGATACCTTCACTCATCCAACGCTAGTACATTGTTGATTCAAACAAAGCGGGGATGTTTTTATCCATTTGTGCTTTAGATAGCATCGGTTCTACAAGAGTAAAGACGTTTGTTTTCATATTTTTTCCCTTGACATCACCACATTACCAAACAACATTGATTGTGCTCTCTCTCATTCAAATATCTCCCCCTGTTACGCTAGTGCCTTTGGCATTACTATCCATAAAACGAAGAAACTTGCACTCATGTGTCTAGGATGACACCTAATCTGAAAGAGTATGAATGCTTGCCTCGGTAGAAGATGCTTCCACTCATCCAATACCTCTACATTTTCGTTCCCAAGAGCATTCAAAGATTTAGTGCCTCTGATGGCACTAATATATAACATTGAATCGACTCATTCATCGACGTCATCAGTTCGATTTGAGGACATCAATTTTTCAAATGTGTTCCCACAATAAAGTTGCCTATCCAAGCATAAGTCTATATCCATCTCAGCAATAAACTAAAAGGGGGGCAAATATTATATCTCCAATAAACGTCTCTGGAGACATTTCCTCACCTTTCACTCATTCGTACATCTAATGGAACATCTCTAAGTGAAAGGGAGTAATATTTCATCAAAGGTGAAGAAGGTACTTCCGCCACACAAAGTATCATTACAAACGCTTCTAAAGCCTAAAGACCCAAAAAAAAAATGGTTTGGGCAAAAAGGGGAGAAGTCCTAGTACACAAATTAACAAAATAAATCAAGGCAAAATAAGTAATCTTGATTACTGAAAAACAGCAAGTACACGTTGGTTATTACAAAATTTCCCATTACTACATAAAAATGTTTCGGCCTTGCTGAGTTGAGGATCATCACGGGGCTCAACAACAGTGGTTGTTGAATCAACAGTCTGTTCCTCAATCAAGCCGCTAATGGAGTCTCTAGCTGTCTAGCACAACCTCCAAGGTATTTAAGCCTCTAAGATTAAGGCATGATTGTTGTGCGTTAGATCCGCAACCTACAGCCTAATAGCCTCTCGGCAATCCAATTATCTCTCTCTAAAAGGATTAAAGGAGTTAAAGCCCAATTCATCCTCTTTCTCACAGATATGCCAACAACAGCGTAGATTCTAGTTTCGCTTGTCAACTGGAAAAAACATTCCTTGGACGACGTATAATATGTTGCCTTCGTAGCAATCTACGAAGCCCTCGAATTGGGCTAAATGTTTGTCAGCTTGGAGAGCTACTTCCTCTGCTTTCTTGTTCGCACATCGTAACTGTTGAACTCCGCTTCAATAACAGCAAAGGCAGTAGCAAATCCATAAAAAATTTGAGGGTGGGCACATATATACTAATAACACAAAATGTTTTGAAGATGGAAATATTAATAATACTTAAATTATAATAATAAGTCTTACAAAAAATATAATTAAAATAAATTTTACAATTGTTCCCTTCTAGACTTTATTTTTGATATCGTTGTATGATCTTTTCATTGTCTATATTATCGAACATATCATTCTCAATAAAAGTAACCAAGGAATCATTCTCAAAAAGTTGTGTGATTGGACTAGAAAAGTTGAGCTAGTAATTTTCCCCTTTTCGTGAGAGTAACCCTAAATATTGATTCTTTCCCAAATCAATGGTTGTTGCTTCGATTCTGGCCTGACAGTCTTGCCAACTCGCTCGCTCCACTGGTTTTCGAGGTTTGATCTTGGTCTCGGCTTCTCTCCATCGAAGTGGTTTGTCGCTCTCTCTCCTTCGGCTACTTCGTTTCTATTTCTCTAGTTTTGGGCTCGTTTCCTGGGTTTTAGGCTCTGTTTTAGGCCTGACTCTTTGCTCGTGTGGGGAGTTGGATCCATTTTCCTTAAGTTGCAGTAGCTTTGTGTTGTCTGCGTGTTTCTTTTATGTCTGCTATGGACTCTATGTCATGGAAATTTAGAGGGATTGTTATAAGTGAAACATTGAGAAAGAAGGGTTCTGACTTGAATCTAAAATGGTTTATGAAGAAAACGGGCAAGGTCCTTGGAGACGAAGAAGAGTGCAGCACCGTTCTTTGTGAGTTTTTCTGGCTATTTCACAGTGGGGACTTTGGCAAGCTCATTGTCACGCCTCACCAAGGTGCACCAGGGCCGACCGAGGGGCGCCACCTAGGTGAGATGTGGTCGACCAAGGAGCCCCACCCAGGTGCACTCGGTACAACCAAGGCCATGTGAAGGTCCTTGGACGTTTTAAGGCCAAGTATGAAAAAAATAAGGTTCTAGATCGGCCTAGAGAGGCCTACAACCATCTCAAAACGTTTCCAAAAGTTTTTTAGGAGGTTCCAGGACGTTCCACACTCATCTAGGCTCAATCGAGAGGATCTAGAAGACTCTAGAAGGCTCGAGACAGCTCGAGACTAGTCTGTACATCTCCGGAACATTCTAGAAGACTTTAGAATATTAGGGACATATGTAGATAAGTATGGAATTATCTAGATATCCCTGGGTCTTGTAGATATTTTAAGAGGCAAAATAATAGCCGTTGGATCGAAACGATCTCAACCGTCAATTGAGGAGGTGAGAGCCTATAAATAGGGGCACCCCTCTCATTTGTAAACCATCCCATAAAAAGCTACAAGTTTAGTGTTCTTGTAAGCTCTCTAAAGATTTAATACAAGCTTTCATTTCTAAGTTCTTTGCCTTCTCTACTTGTGTTGCTTGTTCGCCATAGTGTTTGCGTGGGAAAGGCTTGTTAACATTGTGTCGGGAGTGCTAACGCTGCACGGATTAGCTCGGGAGCAATCTAAGTCTGTGACAGTAGGTATCAGAGCGTGTTCGATTTGTCGGGACATGGCGAAAACTGGAAAGAACCAAGTGGTAAGCTCATCTGACACTGTAACACCCCAAAAATTATGCCCAAATTGTAAACCCTAGATTCGAAATGTCCCTAATTTAAAAACCTGATTTTGAAATCCCTATTTGAAAACCCTAGTGTTTGGGAATTATGAATCGTGACCCTTATTGAAATTTGAGGATCTAATCGAGCATATGTAGGAATTCAATGGTTTCTTTGTGTTGAGTCTAGAACTTTGGGGGTCTATTGTGTGATTAACCCTTCAATTCCTAATAAAATTTTAATTTCTTAAATCAACGCTGAAAATGGTGATTTTCTATCCAATTTAATATTTTTTTATTATTGTATTATGTTTTATTAAAACTTATATTATTATTATATTTTTCTTAACCTATATATAGACTCATATTGTGGTATAAAACAAAATATATGTATTGTCGCCTCCATTGAAAACCACCAAACCCTTTTTCCCCATCTGTCATCCCTTAGAACCGGTGTCGTGTGTCTATATCCCCACCGAACCAGAGCTGCATTGTGAGCCCTCAACGTAGTCATTCAAGTTGTGCACATCATACTTAAACCTTGTTTGAATTTCCAAGTGAGTAAATCTTTTAATTTTAGTGTAACAGTAATATATATATGCTATAGAAATCTACTGCTTTTGCTAAACAAGTCAAACAATTCACGCCATATATATTCTACAAGTCTAATTTCAAGAATAATTTCCCGGTTATATCTAGGATAGTATTATTGTTAATATAGGATTATTCTCATAGGTACAAATATAACTGGACCACGTAGTTTTGATCGTGAGAAACGCGTCATTCAATATGTTGAGTTTACTTCGACTAAGGTATTTTTCTGCTTGTGCTATACTGAATATGTTGTTGCCATGTGATGTTTGACTGTAAAATATGTTGTGATCTGAGCTATGTGATATGTTGTATGTCATTCTGTTAAGCATCATACATTGGAATCTGAATAATAATTATCAGACTAAATGCTCATCAATTTTCAGACTAATGATGTTGCATTCGGATTGGAATCGGAGCATTCATGTCATATCATTCGGCTGGGAAAATGTACAGCGGAAGTTCAATGGTGTCATCCTTCGAGCTGAATTCCACTTCGGATCAGTGGTTCCACCCTTCGGGCTGAGTTTCACTTCGGATGGTGACGATGTAGAGAGTGGTTCAGGGGAACCTTACTCTTCGAACGGTGATGTAGATGGGTTCATGACATAGACTTAGGTGCATCGTGCTTTGCATATATGTATATTCGATTGACTGTTGAAATGACTATGTTGACTGTATGATTCTTGTGATTTTTTGTCTGATGCACCTTAGAGACACACTGAGCTTAATAGATGACTCCCCCTTAGCTTCTATTTCAGATTCTCAGACATAGGAGTTCAGTACTTGGAGGACCACAGTTATCAAATTTATTACTGTTTTAATATGAATATTTTTAGTTTTCAGATTTATTTCGATTTTATTCCAGTTATTTCATTATTTGGGATTTTATGTAAATTTGATTACTTTTATATTTATTTGGGGATTTTTAAACTGTTTAGCGTGCATGAGAACTTTAACTGGATATTTTTCTACTTTATTTTAGATTGCTTTATCTATTCGACTGCGTTTTCGAAATATGGACTTTAATGTTAAACGACACCGTTTTTAAATTACTTGAGGGACACGTTTTCAATCTGACTTCCTAGATTCGGCCCATAACCTTTGGATCGGGTTGAGGGGGTTACATTTAGTGGTATCAAAGCTATGTTCAACCCTCGGACTGTGTGGCTCACATAAAATTTTAAGCCGAAAATGTTTTTGCATGCATATTAAATGTTTTGGGGCAAAATGGAAATTTTTGATAAATTTATTATTTTAAAGAATTAAAGATATGTTTTGAATAGAAACTTCAAGTACCAAGTCTAATTCAAAGATTGTCCTTTTTGTAGATAGATTACTATGTCACCTTGTAGGATCTCTAGATTAACGATTGGTCGTGATCATACTCGTTCTTATGAAATTGAGATCAAAGTCTATCCGAAAGCCATGTGTTGTCATTTGTGACCTGATCTAAAATGTCTTTTTAAAATTGTTATCAAAACCTTTTTTTTATAGTATGTCGTTAGTCTGAAAATTTTGAGGACAAAATTTCTTTTAAGGGTGGGAGAGTTGTAACACCCAAAAATTATGCCCAAATTGTAAACCCTAGATTCAAAATGTCCCTAAATTAAAAACCTGATTTTGAAATCCCTATTTGAAAACCCTAGTGTTTGGGAATTATGAATCGTGACCCTTATTGAAATTTGAGGATCTAATCGAGCATATGTAGGAATTCAATAATTTCTTTGTGTTGAGTCTAGAACTTTGGGGGTCTATTGTGTGATTAACCCTTCAATTCCTAATTAAATTTCAATTTCTTAAATCAACGCTGAAAACGGTGATTTTCTATCCAATTTAATATTTTTTTATTATTGTATTATGTATTATTAAAACTTATATTATTATTATATTTTTCTTAACCTATATATAGTGTCACGGACCGCACCCTAGGGTCCGTTCCAGCCGCCCAGCAAGGGGCCAGCAGCAGCACCCACCCAAGGACCGAGCAGGCCACGCCCATCGCAACCGAGCAGACCGAGCCGTTAGCACCCCAGGGGCCCGATCACGCAACCGAGCAGACCGAGCCGTTAGCACCACAGGGGCCCGATCTCGCCGCACACCACAGGCCCAAGCCAGCCGATCACGCCCAGCACTACGGGCTCGAAAGCAACGGGCGCGGAGAGGCCGGACAGGGCCGTCAGGACGCACCCACGGGTCCGCACCAGGCCTTGGGCCTGGCCTCCGCGCACACCGCACCCTCTTAGGGGTTTAGGGAGAACAAATCCCTTTAGGACAAGGATTCCCTCTCCTTGAATGAGTAGGATATTAGTAATCCTAGTTAGAATAGGATTAGGGCTTAGAGGGGCTTATTTAAGGAGGCTTAACCCCACCTCATAATTTACTTTTTCTCTTAGGATTTCGAATTGCTTGGCTTGTTAGGCAACTTTATTTCTTTCCCTTCAAATTAATAAAATTCTCGGGCGTTCTGCTCAACCCATTGTCTCGCGCATTCTTCCCATCTCACCGTCATCTCGTTTCCGCATCGATCTAAGCCATCCGGCTTAGATCAAGTAGGCTTACTTAGGCGCCACAAGCTTCCCGAAGGGCCCTAAGGTCGCACGTCCTGATCCAGGTTTTCTAAGGACGTGACAAGTGGTATCAGAGCAAGGAATTTGCTCGAGATGGCCAAGAAAGACGAGACCAGCGCACCAACAAAACCCGCGGAGATCCAAGCCCCTGAAAAACCCACCGACAAAGTTCCCGATAAAGTTCCCGACAAAACTACCGATGAGAAGAGGGCCGCTTCAAAGGATCGATTATCATCGCTCGAGGACAAGATAGATCGGCTCGAGACTGAAGCAAAGGAGACGATAGAGTCCCTCGATGTTGTTAACGATCGACTCGGAGTATTAGAAGCCAACATCGTTTCCAAAGAGAAAGTCAATGAAGAGGTTCAAAATCTTCTCGACTCAGCATACGAGAAACTGAACCTACATGATGTTTCCCTTCAAACTGCGATGGAAGCGATGAGGGGGGAATTGTTGGGGGAAATCGGAAAGCTCAATGCCGAGATGTCCCTCTACAAGAATGCCATATTAACCGGCATGATGGGCAGGACAATTGAAGCCAAGCCCAAGATCGATATGCCGAAACCGAAGGAGTTCAAAGGGGCAAGGGACGCCCAAGAAGTGGACAACTTCGTTTGGGGGTTAGATCAGTACTTCCGACTCTCGGGCATCGAAGATGAGAGCACAAAGGTAAACACTGCTTCTGTTTACTTAGTTGATGCCGCACTTCTATGGTGGCGACATAGGTGTTCTCAGTCAAGAGATGGGTCATTTCCCATCAAAACATGGAAGGAATTCCAGTTTGAGTTCAAAGAGCATTTTTATCCAAAGAATGCCCAAGAAGAAGCCCGGGAAAAGCTTCACCAATTAAAGCACGACGGCTCCATCCGAGAGTATGTCAACAAGTTCACACAGCTTAGGCTTCAAATCCAAGGGATGAGCGAAGCCGATGCCCTCTTTACCTTCAAAAATGGATTACAGCTTGGGCCAAGATGGAACTACATCGAGCTGGAGTTCAAGATCTTTCCAAAGCCTTGGACTTGGCCGACTCCCTTGCAGACTTTGAATATAGAAAGTCGGATACCCCAAAACAAAAGCCGAAGCACAAAGGCAACGACTGGAAAGGCAAAGAGGTGCATAACAAGGATGGAACAAAAAAAAGCACCTAGCGGAGACTTCAAACTTCGTAAGCCGTGGGAGAAAAACAACAATTTCAGTTGCTACAATTGTGGGGGCAATCACATGAAAAGGGACTGCCCACAACTCGAGAATGCGGCTGCCATCCAAGAAGAGGATGATGAAGAAGTTGGAGAAGAAGTCCCCAAACTTGGTTCCATTATTAGCTCCATGGAAGTTAAGAAAGGTTCGAAGAAAAAGGGTTTGATGTTCGTAGACATCAACATGGCAGGCCAAAAGATGAGCGCATTGGTGAACACCGGGGCCTCAGACTTGTTTCTATCAGAACAAGCTGCCAAGAAGCTTGGCCTTCGCATTGAGAAGGCAGACGGATTCATCAAAACCGTAAATTCAAAAGAGACTCCAATTGCCGGGTTAGCAAGAGGGGTGAAACTTAGCATCGGTGACTGGTCCGGCAAAGAAACAATCAAGGTAATTCCCCTTGACGATTTTGATGTAGTAATGGGCCTTAGCTTCCTTGATCGGATCAATGCATTCCCCGTACCATTCGCAAACTGTTTGTGCATACTCGACCCAACACGTCGATGTATGGTCCCCTTGAGCCGACAGTCGGGAGTAAAAGCCAACATAGTGTCGGCCATTTAGTTCAACAAAGGGTTGCATAAAGAGGAACCAGCATTCTTAGTGGCACTAAAAACGACGAGCCACCCACAACCAAAAGGGTTCCGACCGAGGTAGGACAAGTCCTAGCCGAATTCCAAGATGTAATGCCGCCGGAATTGCCCAAAACCCTCCCTCCAAAGCATGAAGTCGACCATATGATCGAACTCGTTCCAAACGCGGTGCCACCAGCCCGAGCCCCTTACCAGATGGCCCCGCCCGAGCTCGAAGAGCTACGCAGACAATTGAAGGAACTCCTCGATGCCGGATACATCCGACCATCTAAGGCGCCCTACGGAGCACCAGTACTTTTTCAGAAAAAGCATGACGGAACACTTCGAATGTGCATCGACTATCGGGCTTTGAATAAGCTCACCATCAAGAACAAGTACCCGATTCCTTTGATAGCCGACTTGTTCGATCAACTTGGAGACGCAAGGTGGTTCACCAAGTTAGATTTGCGGTCTGGATACTACCAAGTAAGAATTGCCGAAGGAGACAAACCAAAGACAGCTTGCGTAACCCGCTACGGTTCGTATGAATACCTTGTGATGCAGTTCAGCCTCACGAATGCTCCTGCCACATTCTGCACCCTCATGAACAAGGTACTACAACCCTTCCTTGATCAGTTCGTTGTAGTTTACCTCGATGACATCGTAATCTATAGTAAAACCATCGGGGAGCATGTGGAACACCTACAAAAAGTGTTCAAAGCCTTGCGGCAAAACCAGCTATACGTCAAAGAGGAAAAGTGCTCCTTCGCACAAGAAGAAGTCCCGTTCCTCGGCCACATCATAGGAGGTGGAAAAATTCGAATGGATAAGGCAAAGATCCAAGCAATAATTGAATGGGAGCCACCAACCAAAGTAACGGAATTGAGATCCTTCTTAGGGTTAGCCAACTACTATCGAAGGTTCGTCAAGAACTACTCAAGAATCGCCACACCTTTGACTGAGTTACTAAAGAAGGACAAGGTGTGGGATTGGGACCGATGCTGCCAACAAGCATTCGAAGAACTGAAACATGCCATGGCGAGTGAACCAGTGCTGGCATTACCGAATCATGCCAAACCCTTTGAAGTCTATACAGATGCATCAAACACAGCCATCGGAGGAGTCCTAATGCAGGAGGGACATCCTGTTGCATACGAAAGCCGAAAACTGAATGATACCGAGAGGAGATACCCGGTTCATGAGAAAGAGATGACCGCGGTGGTACATTGTTTGCTGACTTGGCGACACCACATACTAGGGTCCAAATTCGTGGTCTACACGGATAACGTTGCCAACAGCTATTTCCTTACCCAAAAGAAACTATCTCCCAAGCAAGCCCGTTGGCAAGAGTTTCTGGCAGAATTCGATTTCGACATGGAGTATAAGCCAGGAAAAGTCAACTTAGTCGCTGACGCCTTAAGCCGAAGGTACAACATAGAATTTGTTAGCTTGCCCAAGGGACAGTTGCTAGAACGCATCAAGGAAGGTCTAGCACACGACCCGACAGCCAAAATGCTCATCGATTCCGCCAATGAAGGAAAAACCCGAAGGTTTTGGCTCGAAGAAGACATACTCTATACTCGGGGCCATCGTCTCTACGTACCTCAGTTCGAGGAACTACGCAAGGAAATCATGAATGAATGCCATGATTCTAAGTGGGCCAGGCACCCAGGTATGAACCGAACTCTAGCTTTGATTACTGAAATCTACTATTGGCCCCGCATGCGCGAAGATATAGAAGCATATGTAAGGACTTGCCTTGTATGCCAACAAGACAAGATCGAGACGAAGAAACCCGCTGGGCTGTTACAACCATTGCCCATTCCCGAACGTCCATGGGAGAGTCTATCCATGGACTTCATTGTCGGCTTACCCAACACCGACGGTCTGTCCAACATTATGGTGGTAGTCGACAGATTCTCTAAATACAGGACGTTCATTCCAGCATCAAAAGTGTGCCCAGCCGAGGAGGCAGCCCGCCTCTTCCTCAAACACGTCGTGAAGTATTGGGGATTGCCAAAGACAATCATCAGCGACCGGGACACACGATTCACGGGCAGATTCTGGACCGAGTTATTCAAACTCATGGGATCAAGTTTGAACTTTTCGACGAGCGTCCACCCCCAAACCGATGGACAAACTGAACATGTGAATGGCCTATTGGAGATATATTTGAGGCATTACGTAAGTATCACACAATGTAACTGGCCAAAACTTCTAGACGTGTCCTAATTCTCCTACAACTTACAATGAAGTGAGGCAACCAACCAAAGCCCTTTCAAAATCGCAACGGGACAGCAGCCACTAACACCCAACACGGTGGCAACCAAGTACGAGGGGCCCAATCCAGCAGCACATAGGTTCGCAACGGAATGTCAAGAGCACCATGACCTAGCCCGAGCTTGTCTACACAAGGCGGGAAAACGAACCAAGAAGTGGGACGATACAAAACGCAGGGACGTAAGCTTTCAAGTTGGAGACTTAGTACTTGCAAAGCTAACCGGGATATTACGCAACCCAACAGTGCACAAGGGACTTGTGCGGAGATACGAGGGACCATTCAAAGTCGTGAAACGGGTAGGAACTATGGCCTACCGATTAGAACTTCCCACAACCATCCGAGCTCATCCGGTATTCCACGTAAGTTTACTCAAACCTTTCCATCAAGACAAGTCAGACCCGGAACGAGCCGTGTCACACCGAGCACCCGTCAGAGTAAAAGTCTCTTATGAGAATGAAATTCTGGACATCCAAGCGGAAAGATCCGTTCGACGAGTGGGGCATCCACCAAGGCACGAGTATTTCGTCCTTTGGAAAGGACTTCCCGACAGCGAAGGAAGTTGGGAACCAGCCTTGGATCTACGGCAATTCAAGGACCAAATCAGTCGCTATCACCTTAGCCGAGCGACGAGGGCGTCGCCAGAACCAGTGGGGGAGAATGTCACGGACCGCACCCTAGGGTCCGTTCCAGCCGCCCAGCAAGGGCCAGCAGCAGCACCCACCCAAGGACCGAGCAGGCCACGCCCATCGCAACCGAGCAGACCGAGCCGTTAGCACCCTAGGGGCTCGATCTCGCCGCACACCACAGGCCCAAGCCAGCCGATCACGCCCAGCACCACGGGCTCGAAAGCAACACACGCGGAGAGGCCGGACAGGGCCGTCAGGACGCACCCACGGGTCCGCACCAGGCCTTGGGCTTGGCCTCCGCGCACACCCCACCCTCTTAGGGGTTTAGGGAGAACAAATCCCTTTAGGACAAGGATTCCCTCTCCTTGAAGGAGTAGGATATTAGTAATCCTAGTTAGGATAGGATTAGGGCTTAGAGGGGCTTATTTAAGGAGGCTTAGCCCCACCTCATTATTTACTTTTTCTCTTAGGATTTCGAATTGCTTGGCTTGTTAGGCAACTTTATTTCTTTCCCTTCAAATTAATAAAATTCTCGGGCGTTCTGCTCAACCCATTGTCTCGCGCATTCTTCCCATCTCACCGTCATCTCGTTTCCGCATCGATCTAAGCCATCCGGCTTAGATCAAGTAGGCTTACTTAGGCGCCACAAGCTTTCCGAAGGGCCCTAAGGCCGCACGTCCCGATCCAGGTTTTCTAAGGCCGTGACAATAGACTCATATTGTGGTATAAAACAAAATATATGTATTGTCGCCTCCATTGAAAACCACCAAACCCTTTTTCCCCATCTGTCATCCCTTAGAACCGGTGTCGTATACCTATTTCCCTACCGAACCAGAGCTGCATTGTGAGCCCTCAACGTAGTCATTCAAGTTGTGCACATCATACTTAAACCTTGTTTGAATTTCCAAGTGAGTAAATATTTTAATTTTAGTGTAACAGTAATATATATATATGCTATAGAAATCTACTGCTTTTGCTAAACATGTCAAACAATTCACGCCATATATATTCTACAAGTCTAATTTCAAGAATAATTTCCCAGTTATATCTAGCATAGTATTATTGTTAATATAGGATTATTCTCATAGGTACAAATATAACTGGACCCCGTAGTTTTGATCGTGAGAAACGCGTCATTCAATATGTTGAGTTTACTTCGACTAAGGTGTGTTTTCTGCTTGTGCTATACTAAATATGTTGTTGCCATGTGATGTTTGACTGTAAAATATGTTGTGATCTGAGCTATGTGATATGTTGTATGTCATTCTGTTAAGCATCATACATCGGAATCTGAATAATAATTATCGGACTAAATGCTCATGCATTTTCGGACTAATGATGTTGCATTCAGATTGGAATCGGAGCATTCATGTCATATCATTCGGTTGGGAAAATGTACGGCGGAAGTTCAGTGGTTTCATCCTTCGAGCTGAATTCCACTTCGGATCAGTGGTTCCACCCTTCGGGCTGAGTTCCACTTCGGATGGTGATGATGTAGAGAGTGGTTCAGGGGAACCTTACTCTTCAGACGGTGATGTAGATGGGTTCATGACATAGACTTAGGTGCATCGTACTTTTCATATATGTATATTCGATTGACTGTTGAAATGACTATGTTGACTGTATGATTCTTGTGATTTTCTGTTTGATGCACCTTAGAGACACACTGAGCTTAATAGCTGACTCCCCCTTAGCTTCTATTTCAGATTCTCAGACATAGGAGTTCGGTACTTGGAGGACCACATTTATCAAATTTATTACTGTTTTAGTATGAATATTTTTAGTTTTCAGATTTATTTCGGTTTTATTCCAGTTATTTCATTATTTGGGATTTTATGTAAATTTGATTACTTTTATATTTATTTGGGTATTTTTAAACTATTTAGCGTGCAAGAGAACTTTAACTGAATATTTTACTACTTTATTTAGGTTGCTTTATCTATTCGAATGCGTTTTCGAAATATGGATTTTAATGTTAAACGACATCGTTTTTAAATTAGTGAAGGGACACGTTTTCAATCCGACTTCCTAGATTCAGCCCATAACCTTTGGGGCGGGTTGAGGGGGTTACAGTCACAGAGGTCATGCATGAGCAATGAGAGCGGGAGGTGATGGTCGATCCTAAAGTGACAAGGCAAAGGGCCAAGTCCAAGGATGCGATCTCTAGCTTGGAGTGACGCTTGACTCACATCGAGAAAAGCGTTAGGGGTATGGGTGCCAAAGTGGACGACCTTCAAGATCGAGTAGAAGGCCTTGAGGCGGAGGATGTCGAGATCCACACGGCCATGAAGGCCATGATGGTAAAGCTAGAGGAGACCCTGCGCGCGGAGATGGGGCAAATCCGCAATCTTCTCATGGGAGAGCTCTCGAAGGTTCGTGATTCTCTTCAACAAGACCTAGACAATGCTCGTGCCCAAGTGGAGACACTACAAGGCGACGTAGCCTTGTGCAAAAGTGCTTTGGCAGTGGGACCAAGGACCACCATTGAGGCTAGAAGGGTTGAGGTCCCCAAGCCTCGAACCTTTACGGGAGCACGCAACGCTAAGGAAGTGGATAACTTCCTATATGGCTTAGAGCAATACCTCGGAGCTGTTGGCATTGTGGAGGATGCAACCAAGATCCAAACCGCGACTTTGTATCTCACCGATACCGTCATGCTTTGGTGGAGGAGAAAGCGCGTCGATGTTGAGAAAGGTACGTGTACCATCTCTACCTTCAACGATTTTAAAAGTGAGCTCAAACGACAATTCTATTCGGAGAATGCCGAGGATGAGGTAAGAGCTCGCCTACGAAGGTTGAAGCAATCGGGGAGCATCCACGACTACGTGATGGAGTTCACTAGTTTGGTGCTCGAGATCCCCGATCTATCCGAGAAAGACCCGCTCTTCAATTTCATAGATGGTCTCCAAAATTGGGCCAAAGCCGAGCTAAGGCGAAGGGGAGTACAAACCCTTATCGATGCCATTGTCGTGGCCGAGAGTCTCATCGACTACTCTAGCCATAAGGAGACCACCACTAAGCCGAATGATGAGAAGGGCGGTCAAGCCAAAGGTGGGGGAGACAAGGGCCATCAAGAAGGCAATTCGCCTAGTCACCGAGACTCGTTCCCTTGGAAGGGCAAGGACAAAGGCAAGTCCAAGGAGTTCCAAGGCACGACGAAGTCACCGCCCAACAGTTGCTTCATTTGCAACAGTGACCATAGGCTTCGTGAGTGCCCACAGTGACAAGCCCTTAGTTGACTCCTAGTCAAGCATCAAGAAGGTAGTGACACCGACAGTGGCGATGAAGGTGCACAAATGGGAACAATGCAATTGCTTTCAGCACTTCAATCGGTAGAGGACACCAATAGGAATGAGGGAAGTTCCATCCTTAAGGGACATGATGCCGAGGGACTTAAGCCAGGGTCGATGCTCAACGTAGAACAAGAAGGTGACCCATCGTCTCCAAAGGCAGAAGGCAAGGCCGAGTCACTAACCAAGCTTGCAAGGGGAAAGCAAGGTTGTGTCAACAAGGGCAAGCCCACGAAAGGGAATCATGGCAACAAGAAGGCTAAGTCTGCGCCACAAGGGAAGGTAAGCATAAGGGTGAAGTGCTATCTATGTGATGGACCTCATGTGATGAGGTCATGTCCCAAGAGAAGACTACTTGTTTCCATCATCAAGGGAGTTGATGGGATAAGAAGGCTTGACAAAGGTGTTGATCAAGCCAAGCCATCCAAGGGGTTGGATGAGCACGAGGGGAGCAAGGCTTCCCAGTCCAAGATGACGAGGGCCAAAGTGGTCCAACCAAGTGCGCGATTCGGTGCGATAGCCAAGGATCGAACTATTAAGCCGGGGGTGAAGGAGAGGCAAGCTGAGAGACAACAGAAGCGTGGTGACAACGTCCCAACAGCCCAATCGAGACGCGATGAGGGTGTCGCGAGATCAGGTGGGAGAGAATGTCACGACCCACCAAGGTGCACCAGGGCCGACCGAGGAGCTCCACCTAGGTACGCTGCGGCCGACCAAGGAGCCCCACCTAGGTGCACTCGAGACAACCAAGGCCAAGTGAAGGTCCTTGGACGTTTTAAGGCCAAGTATGAACCAAGGAAGGTTCTAGATCGGCCTAGAGAAGCCTACAACCCTCTCAAAATGTTGCGACAAGGTTCTAGGACGTTCCACACTCATCTAGGCTCAACCAGGAGGACCTAGAAGACTCTGGAAGGCTCGGGACATGTCGAGACTAGTCTGGACATCTCTGGAACAATCTAGAAGACTTTAGAATATTAGGGACTTATGTAGATAAGTATGGAATTATCTAGATATCCCTAGGTCTTGTAGATATTTTAGGAGGCAAAATAATAGTCGTTGGATCGAAACGATATCAACCGTCCATTGAGGAGGTGGGAGCCTATAAATAGGGTCACTCCTCTAATTTGTAAGCCATCCCATAAAAAGATACAAGTTTAGTGTTCTTGTAAGCTCTCTAAAGCTTTAATACAAGCTTTCCTTTCTAAGTTATTTGCCTTCTCTACTTGTGTTGCTTGTTCGCCACATCGTTTGCGTAGGAAAGGCTTGCTAACATTGTGTCAGGAGTGTTAGCGCCGCATGGATTAGCTCGGGAGCAATCTAAGTCCGTGACATCATGCTTCCCTGTGAGGCTCCTTTCGGCTGTTCGTTAGAAATCATTTCTTTCGATGCCTCTTGGCCTTACCTCCGAGGTCATAGTGGTGTGGGGGATGAGATTTTCTCATCGACGACAGTTCCTTTTTAGGGTCCGACGGTAGTTTTGTTGGAAATAGGTGGTTGTGACTCTCACCCGACTCCTTCTATGCAGCTGCACCCGAGACGCCCACCTCCAAAGCCCTTGTTCTCCATGACTTGGTCTCACCCTCTTTTGTATTCATCGTGTTTTCCACTTTTAGTTTTTAGGGAATCTAATTTGTGGTTTTGGGAATTGATTTTCAGTTTTATTCCCTTGCTTTGCACCATGTCTCTCAATGGGCTTGGTGCTTGTCTGTTTAACGGAGTTATTGGAGGTTCCCTCCTCCTTAATGTGTCTCTCCTTGTTCGAGAGCAATCTTTTTCTTTCTCTATCGAGTTTGAGCTTATTTTGGATGGCGAACTAATGACCAGGTCCTTGTTTTTTTAACGGGGAAGCCTTCTTCCGACCTTAGAACTCTCGTAGTTGCAGCTGCCCAACACAAGATTGGTTCCTTTTCGTCAATAAGACTATGCTCTGTGTTTACGCTGGTTTGGTTTATGCTTCTGTTAGGCGGGTTGATCTTCGTTTTCTTATTGTTTCCTCTCCTTTTTGTGGGATTGTGACTTTCATGTTGACTGCCCTAGGATCTGCTTTTGGCATGTTCCTTTATGTTTGTAGTGAAGATTGAGTTCGGTCTTTTGATCTTGTCCAGACTTCCTCTTTTGCACATATGATGGTGTTTGGTGTACGTTTAAAGAATTAACAGTAATTTAATGATGATCTCTATGTCAAAAATAACTAAGGAATCATTCAACCATGCATGTGCCATACAGTTGCGATAATTCTTTATAAAGTGCATCGCAAATAATGTTCTTTCTACTGTTGGGTTGTGATTGCAATTGGTAGAATCGAAGCCAACTTCAAATGTAAATATATAAGTGGGTACACAACATGCTTCACCGTCTCAACCATTTTTTCAGATGAATCAAAAAATTATTTTATATCACAAAATCTTTTTATCTAAGCAAATATTAATAATATAATTCTCAAGTTGGCAATCAAGCAACATAAGATCTTATGTAGAAGATTCATAGGGATAAAATTGGGCAAGATGAATAAATTTTTTCTTATCAAAAGAAAAAATACAAGTCTCTTGGACTCAAGCAAGCCACACAAAGAAACAACTTTATACTTGTCTCAAAGAAACGATTACTATACTCATGAAGGTGTTTATCAATCACCTGATAAAATAATTCAACTTAAAAATGATGTAATTATGAAACATTGTGAACTTTTCTCCTAGACCTCCCTAAAACAAGTATTTCTTCTCTTTAGAACTTCAATGTTATTTATTTTACAAAACAAATAAACTTCTTGAAGTTGTACTTTTGTTTTACAGTGCCACAGATTGGGTGGCAAAGAACACTCGTAATCTTACGTGTCCAGGGAGTTGGATCGAACCGATCCCGGCAGGATTACGGTCTATCTTGTACTTCTCTGTGTTTAATGGATTACGTATGTTGGTTAGGAAAAACATTGTGGCAAACATAGACAAGACAACGGATTGAATGGAAGCTGTACTCGAGCAAACCGTACATCTACTTTTCAGCTTTTAATATCACTAGTGACTTTTGAAACAAAGTTTGATTTCAATACAAGAAACATCTCTCCAGTTAAAAAAAACTGAGGATGATTAAGCTCGTACAACATTACAATGGTACAAATTTACATAGATGTTTTTTGAGGGTACATAGAAATTCACATAGATGTTTTTTGAGGGTACAAAGAAATTCACATAGATGTTAAATGCAAACTTAGCTTTTCTCTTTCCCTTTGCTTTCTTCTTTCGAAACTTTGATGATTCTATGAGTACAATATTCTTCCACACAAACAAATAAATAACTTATGGGTCGGTCGGGTGATCTTCCACCTCCTCGTCTGAAGCAATGCTGACTCCCTTAATACATAAAACGAAACAAGGTGACAAAATGAATATAATTTAGGGCAAAATGATACTCAGCTATCAACAACAGCATCTGCCACAGAGGGTGGTCGCATCTGCTGAGCCTGAGACAGGAGCTGCTGAGATTGGTCCTGTGCCTGCTTTTGCTGCTCAACAAACCTGCTCAACCGCTGGAGCAGTTGAGCAGCCTTCCTCTTCCCCCTATCTGTACCATTTTGTGTCAAGTCCACCAAATGATCCATCACTCCTAGTGCCTCTGCCTCTGCTAGATGTTGGTCTCCGGCACAAAGGTGCACCAAAACCGCAGCTGCATTCCCTCTGTTCCTCGGGGATCCATTTCCAATAAAATCTACCAAAAGTGGCATAGCCTTGGCCGCTCCAATGGCAAACTTCCCTTCAGGATGGCTAGCAAGTATTGCAAGTATGGCCAAAGCCTCATCCACCATTCCACCTCCAGGTTCTGTAAGTAAACGCATTAATGTAGGTATAACTCCAGCTCTAACTGTTTTACCCTTGTTCCCTTGGTAAATGCACAAGTTGAAGAGAGCCGTAGCTGCATCCTTTTTGCCCCTTCGTGTGCCTTCACTTAGCAGTGTCACTAGTGGAGGGATTGCTCCTGAGGCACCAATTGCCACCTTATTTTCATCCACTACTGAAAGGCTGAACAGGGTGGCTGCAGCATTCTCTCTAGCTTCCATGCTCCCCATCTTAAGCACCTGGACAATACCAGGAACCGCTCCAGAAGATATGATACTTCCTTTGTTAACTTCACAAATGGAAAGGTTAAGAAGTGCTGTTACAGCATGTTCTTGGGTGCGTGAGTCAGGTGTTAAAAGGAGGGTCACAAGCATAGGTATAGCCCCAGCTTCAGCAATGGCTGCACGGTTATCTGCATTGCGTTTAGCAAGAAGACGGATTTCACCTGCATCCATTCTTTGGTCTTCAGGATTGCTGGATGTGAGCTTACGGAGGAGAATTTCAATCATAGCACGTTCAACGGGTGAGAAGGCAGATGTGGTTTTACAGGGTCGGGAACTACTGGGTCTTTTGGGTGGTTCGATGCCATTTGCATCACACCAATGATCTATTAGACTACGCAATGCATGATTAGTAGTAAGGGTAGCATTACTAAGAGTCTGTTGCGTCTTCGGACATGTTCCATGCCCTTGCTCCAGCCATTTCTCAATGCAAAATCGTTCATAAGTCTACAGAAGAGAGTAATGAAACCTGTTAAAAATATAGCATGAAGCTAACGGTAAACAAAACTTCAGCCTTTGCATACATGAGCAGTTCTCCGTAAAATGTATAATAAAATGCAAGGTTGTTATGAACATCTTTCATTCAGCACCCAATTTGTGTGCCAACCTCAAGTGTAGCTACTCCAAGAAATTTTAAATAGAGAATCACTTTATGACTAGGACCATTTTAGAATGAACTTTTGGACAAATAGAATAATGACATAACAATGGGATACGATGAAACAAGCTAGGTCAATAACCAAACAAATATATCAAGCAAAATTGAACATTCAAAGCAATTTAACTATAGGACGGGCAGGTGGTTTTCAAGACTGAAATGATAACTAAAAACAGAAGAAATCTAAAATAAATATACCTGCCCAGTTGAAACAATGACAGGATCCTTCATCAACTCAAGGGATATTGGACAACGGAAAACATCTGGTATAACTGGGGTCTTGTGATTTCGGTCGGTGTTTGTTTGCCCACTGCTGCTACAAGGAGGAAGATTCTTTTCTCTTGCAGGAGCATCCAAGTTGGGATTTTCTGTCTGAACAAAATCCTTGATTTTCTTTAGTAAATTTGACATCTTCTCAAATATTGCTCCGGGATCTCCACCACTTGTAGAAACCATCTCATGTAGTGCGAGTGATTCTTGCGTGAGTTCAGCTATTCCCGCTAATTGTAACTTCTCAGCCAATCTCCTTAGCACATCTTGATCAGCTGCTGCATCATTGCTCTTGTTGTAGAGTGACAACAGATCATCATAGAGCTCAACATCAGGCGCGTCAACCCTTCCTTTAGCTCTTCTGAACTGAACTAGAACAAGCTGAACCTGAACATAAAAATATTATACATGTAAACTCACACTAGAATGTGTTGAGACTTGAGAAAAGAATCAATGTAGATTTTGGTTGCTTTCTTCAGTCTCTCTGTGCTTATTTATATCAGTACCAGCATTGTATCTAAAATCATATGAAACTCAAGAAAAAAATAATTAAACATGATACTGTGATTGCTCGACGGCACTATATTCCATGTTGAAGATGACTGTGACTCAAATAATCAATCATCTTCGGGCAACACATAAAGGGCCTAATACAACATAGCAAGAGAAGAAAGGTAACATGTAATTCTTCCAAACATATGTCTGGTGATAGATCTGTACCTGTTCCTTAACTTCATCTAATACGTCAAGATTCTCATATGAAATTCTACTCAAAGCCTGCTCCAACCGAGCTGTCACATCATGAAATTTGTGCATAATCTGCTCCCTTTCTAGAACCTGCAAGTAGAAAAAAATAGTTTATCAATCAGCAACAAAGAATCCATACCATAAATCGTGCACATCCATGGCTTAGAACCCTTGGAGCCCTTCTTTACTGCCAAGTTCAAAGTAAGTGGCATAAGGTGAACTTTGTTTGTTAACCTTGACATTAGAACACCAAAGTCGATGTCTGTGACAAACCAACACAATTGTTGACACAGAAATGCACGGGAAGGATTACAAAGAAAAAAAAAATGTCATATATAGGGGATTCCAAGCGGAACTGATCGCCCCTCACCGCAAGTTGTAAGAAAGGAAACATAATGAAGAAAACTCACAACAAAACCAATGAATATGGCAACCGAGTAAAGTATGATCCTTTAGAAAGTGCTCGGAAAAATATCATCAAGCCTAGGAACTTGGGAACCATTCATAGAGGATAGTACTAACCACCTCATCCCCTTCCCTTCATCTCTATCCACACCTCCTCCTCTAATATTTACAACCAAAAAGAACCTTGCAATCAAAGACCAGAAACAGAACAACCAGAACTCTACGTGCCATTGACGACGAAAAAAACTCCATAATTAGAATGAAAGAATCAATACCATCCAGTTAAAAAGCGCTCACCTTAAATTTCAAAGGCTTCCAGTTACAATTAGGATGATGACAATAGTTATTTTCAAAACCTTAAGTAAAAGAAAATTAATGAATGCAGAATTGAGCTTGTAGAACATAACAGACAATGAACGAAAATTACAAAAGAAATTCTCATGATGGTTACTTCGTGGGGCAAAAGAATATGCCGGCATGCTTTTTCTAGTATTAAATATTAATTAATCAATGAAATAAAGGGATCGAATCTATTTCCTTTTTGAATTAAAAGAAAATGCAGCACTAAATATCATAAGAAATTTTTATATTCTATTCATCTTCCGCTAGATTAAACTAAAATCTAGAATGATGTTTATCAGCTAATTTCAGGTAATATTATTGCAAAAAAAAAATATATTCTGATGTCTCCACGCACTTAACAAGCTAAGTTTCCTCCACTTTCTCAGCAGCCAAACAGATCCAAAAGGGAAAGAAAAAATACCGGGAAAAAAACTCGCATACCAGGTAAATCTTGCTGCCTTCACTGCCGAATATGAGCAACTCCTTAGCCAAAACCAGAGCTTCTTTCAACGATACCAGAGCCTTAACCGTTTCTTCGGGGATTTGCTCTTTGCTTTCTCTAATCTCCTCGAACATTGAAATCAACATCTTTAGTCTCCTAGAAAGATTACAATACTCCTTCTTCACGGCGCAACTATAGTCGCCGATTGAAGCTATTTGGTTCACAACATCGATCAAGCTCTGCACAAGCGCTCCTTTCTCTTCTTCCATTCCGAAACCAGATCTCATTAAACGCTGCCGTTTTCAAACGCGAAAAAGGCTTTGATTTCAATGGAGGTTGAGCATGAGTTTCCGAATGCTAAAATGATGGAAAAAAACGTCTCCATTAAAGAGTGTATTTGCAGAAAGGCTGCTTGGACTTTTTCTTACGGGTCGGCTTAGTGTGCTGAACCGGACGGATATCATAAAAAGAGAATACTGACTGTTTGGTCTACTGTGTACGACTGTACGTGACCGGTTCAGCTCAGATCGGCTCGGCTAAGGGTGGAATTAGGACTGTTGATTTTCTGTTAAACTAACGCCGTTTGTGAGTCTGTGTAGCAGTCTTTGAACCGTAGTTTAAGCAGTTGTACTTTACTTGCACTAACATTTAGGGCCTGACCCATTTCGTGTATTGTTTACTGTTATGTAATTTTCAATGTGCTCCGGGATTTTGGACATTTAGCGAGGTTTTTTTAAAACCAAAGGAATCACTCTCATCCAAATGAATATAACAATTGGGTTTACAAATCATCCTTATAATAAATCTCTATAATATTTAATTCGAATTAGTTAATTAATGAGTTAAATATAAATAATTTTAAAAAATATCTTCACACTAAACACATGCAGAATTCAAAGTCATGTGGCGTTGAACTATATATTTCTTATTTTAGCATACACTATTTGTTTTTTATTCTTAAATAACGAAATATCAATACCACTTGATCATTAGTGTAATACCTATTTTATGTTCGGGCTATAACCGTTCGAATAGTATTATTATTATTGTATTTTATTAAAAAAAGGATAAGATTGTAAAAAAAAGGAAGAAAAAAATATATCGTGGATGCCTTTTGACTCATCCCTCCCCCAAATTAACTATAAAAGGGGAGGCTTTGCTTATGGATACACACAAAAGGAATCAACGGCAAAGCCAAAAATGGCTTAAGGCCATGGAGTAAATGGCGCAAAGCCATTGAAAATGGCCGAGTTTTTCAGTTCGAGAGTAGTGCTCTCTTCGGGAAAAAAAATTTCCCAGACAGTTGGTTCGATCGGAGGCCCTGTACGTTCGAATTAATTTTTGAGTTATTGAGATGATGCGAGGATCCTGCTAGGGATCGGTCGAAGTTTTTCATTTGAGCTTTTAGTAGGGTAAATTTTGATCTTTATCTTTGTATTTATTTTAATGTCAGCTTTATGTAATAAATATTTTTGTATGAAATATAAGATGTACATTTATTGGTATGTTTTTTTATTTTATATGTCATGTTTGTATATTTTATTTTGTATGTCAATAAGATATATTTATTTATGCTTTGAATATTAAATTTAAACCTTTTAATAGGGATTATTGTGAAAAACATACCCTTAGCGTAATGGTGCCACTTTCCGATAGTCTCTATTAAAAATATTTTTTATTCTAAACCTTAATTTTTAAAATAGACTCCCTTCACTCGGGAGTCTAACAGAAATTATGCCCCGAGCGTAGGGGTATAAATTTCTTCCCTTCAAGTATAAAATATCATTTTTTCTAAATTATAATTTTCAAAATAGATTTTCCCTATTCGAGAATCTAACGGAAATTATGCTCCGGGCGTTGGAGTGTACCTTTCCTTTCATAAACATACATATTCAAATATTATTTTAAATTAAGGGATCATAATTTCTAAATTAAATTCGAATTCATAATTTCCATCGTTAAAACAATATGTGATCGACTAGGTACCAATTTTGGGCGTTGTGGGGTGCTCACCCTTCCCCACATGTAACTTACTCCCGAACCTATTTTCTGGTTTTGCAGACCAAAACTCGTTGTTTTAATAAAAACGACAAAAATAAGTTTTATTAAAATAACCGGGTTTTCAGGTGATCCAATCTCACCTAAAGTAAAAAAAGGATTGGTTGCGACTCCCTCGTTGTTACAGCTTGGCGACTTCGCTGGGGATCTTTTTTTTAGAGTCAAGCCGCAAGTCAATTATTTTTTAATGAAAATTTTGACTTCAGTTTAATTTAAATTTTGTGATCCCTTTTCTTTTTTAAAATACATATATATATATATATAATAAAAATTCCTAATTACTATTTGCTAGGTTATCATACGATGAGCTTTCGACCCGAGCTCCGTCCTTTTTAAGTGGGAGCGAGAAGCTACTCCTTCGTGAGGTATCCCTCCGTGTAGGATGGTGAATCGCTTACGGGATATTGGTCCCTTTGTCTTCGTAAGACTTTCGTCTCCGTGCAGACCTAGAGACTCGTATCCCCCTAAATTGAACTTTGCTAGCCTTAGTAGGCGACAATACTGGCAATTCGGGTACCCTTGCTAGAACCCAACCTCATATAGTGAACCCTAAAAAGCCTACCTTTTTAGAGCCATACCGAAACTCTGCCCGTTTAGAGTGTCACCCGATAGGTGCATCAGAATGAGAGTGGGGGGGTTTAATTTCCTTTTATGCTCTTTAATTTCAGTTCTGTTTATTTATTTATTCATTTTTTAATATAGCATGTTAGATACTATGTCTAAATTTACACAAAACAAGCATGCGGGTAGATATCATGATCGGGTACGATTTCATTTTTCTAAAAGTATGTGGGGTAGAAAAGCATGTTTTAGGCTTATTTTAATTCAACTTTATATCAGGATTAACATGTTTGCTTTGTTTTGTTTTCTTTTGTTGTTCTTGCATTGCACTTTATTTTCGTTTTTTTAAAAAAGGTGTTGAGGCAAGTTCAACCGTTATAAATAATCAATTATAGAGAATCGATTTCTTGATAAGGTGGAAGGCAATTTGGGCGTACGAAGATGGTCAAAAGAGACTCAGCGCCATAAAGGGGATAGCCTTTTAGAAGGTGAAAAGCTAGAGTTTGGGGATTCTACCGATATCAGGTCGACTTAGAACAAGTTGCAAGAATTAAAGGAAATCTGGAACCAGTGGGACGAAAGAAATAAACAGTTGTTCTACAACAATTATGGTGATTTGCCTTACCTACTAGATGTCAGCATTGACAAAGCTTTGTTCTGAGCCCTCGCCCAGTTCTGGAATCCCGCCTACAGTTGCTAGGTGATGTTGATTTGGTACCAACTATTGAAGAATATACTGCCTTGATCCGCTGTCCAAAAATCCAAGTTAATAAAGCCTATTTCAAGTCTCCTGAATCTCCAGCATTCCAGAAGAATTTGCCAAAGATGACTGGTATGGACGAACTGTGGGCTAAAGCCAGAATTAAGATAAAAGGGGAAACCAGATATATCGCATGGAGATTCATATGAGACCTAATCTAAGCCGAGTCCAAGCGCGAAAAACAAGTCAAAATGTTTGCCTTGGCCATTTACGGTTTGATTATCTTTCCCAAATCATTAGGATACATCGATGATGCTGTTATGGAGTTGTTCGATCACTTTGATAAAGGAATTACTCCTGCTCCAGCCATTCTAGCCAAAATCTTCAGGTCTCTCAGTGCTTGTAAAAGAAGCGGTGAAGGGAGGTTTATTTGTTGCGCTCAGCTTTTATTGATCTAGTTTTATTGTCACTTTTAGAAACCAGAGAAAGTCTCTTATCGAGAATGTTTCGAGAGCTACTCACCACTCCAGGATCTCGCGTCTACACCGAGGCCGAAGAATATCTCTTGCGATAAGTGGAAGGCCATTTTCTGAAACCTTCAAGAAAAAGAAGTCATCTGGAAAGCATGTTGGTTCTTCCCTAATAGTATTATCTACAAATGTGGAGTCTATGACTGGCCCCTCTTCTTGGAATATGGGGTGCGACTGGATACGCACCGTTACTAGTATCCAGGCAATACAGGTTGAGACAGTTCATCCCAGCGACAAGAGGGCATGCTACCTGTAAATTTCCATACAAGGGCAAAGAATACAAGAAAAATGTTTCTAGGATTACTAAGGTGTGGAAGCATATTTGCAAGATGGATCCGTTCGACAAAAAACCTAGAGTCACGCTGGAGTATCGACGGTGGAGAAGCATGAGAATCAATGATGATATCCTTTGACCAGATCCAGAAAATAATGTACCGGTAGAGGAACATTTACGAGTGGATCCCTCAGAGATGGAGATCGCGAAGCATGATTTTAAGAAGAAGTACTTCATGATGGAAAGCCGCCTGTCATGATTAGAAAATGAAAAGAACAAGCTAAAATTCGGTATGCAGTCCCAGGAATAAGAAATTGAAAGGTTGAGGAAAGGAAAAAGCAAAGCAGAAGAAGATTTGAGCAGTCTACAAAGTGATTATAAGAAACTTCGTGCATCAGCGAAATATGTCGGTCTCAGAAAAAACATCTGCCAAATGGAAACTTGAAATCTGAGAAGAAAATGATAGATCAGATCTATGGGAAGGAAGATTTAAAGATGTTTAGAGACAACAAACAACCATGGAAGAAGAATTGTCTAGAAACAGAGCTACGAATCTAAATATAAGGAGCCAAATTGTTGAATTAGAATACTCTCTACAGAGGCACCGAAGCCGAAACTCTGTAGCTGAATTAAGAGCAAGTAAGGAGAAGAACGAGACTATGAAGAAACAAGTTGAGGATTTAGAAATAGCTCTGCAGACTTGTCAGGGCAGATTAAGAATTTTGAAGAAGTTCAAACATGGAATAATCAGCAATGGCAAGCACGATTGAACCAATCTCAAGATCAAGTCCAGGATAGAGACTACATCATGACTGAAGCCGTCGTCCAAGTACGGGAGGTAGCGGAGCACCTGCAGACTCTAGCCATTTAGGCCGATGTCTTAAGCCTGCAAACTGAGTCAGAATCTCATAGGGGCAAGAAATTGGTCTGGCTTTTTAAGAAGATCAAGATCCTTGGCGTTAAAGCCAAGCAATATATGTGAAGTAGACTTGCCTTATGTAAAGAAACTTGTTCTGATGCGAGTTTCCTTTTGAAAGTTGTACCGAAATCAACACCTTTGTGTAAAATATGTTATGGTACTTATATAATATGTGTTTTGCATGTACATCTTGTTTTCTTATTTGCACACGCATCATATCGCATCCTTTTGAAAGTTGTAAATGAATTATTATCATTGACTAGTTTTTGTTTTGGAAATATCGCAGTAAATTTTAGGGCATACAAAACTACAAACTCAACACCCGTATTTCACCAGTAGCACGGCTAAAGACATGGAAGAAAGCTTGGAAAAAGTCGAGCAAGCATGCGAAGACATCAAGAAAGATATTGAAAACAAGTTAGAGAAAACACAGCAAGAAACTCATGACCACATCTCGCAATCCTAAGAAGACCTATTCGTTACAATAGCCGCAATGTTGGCCGGAAAAGGCTCTGAAAAGAAGAAAGGAGTTTTTATAAATCCCGGTGCACTGAGTGAAGACCCGAACCATCCTCTCAAGACCCATCTGTCAGTAGAGGCTCCCACAGCAAAGAAGCCAGTCATTCAGGCCAAATCTTCTTTGCAGGGAGGAATGGAGCTTCATTATGACCCTAGCGACTATGTTGTCCCTGACTTTAATGAAATGGACAAACTTAAAGTTGAGCTACCCAAACAAATTGATCGATGCAAGCGGTTAGAAGAAAAATTCAAAGCCATGGAAGGCATAGATCAATTCCCGAGGATGGATGCAAGGGAATTAAGCCTAGTTCCTAATCTAGTGCTTCCGCCAAAATTCAAGATGCTTGATTTCAAAAAATATAATGGGACTACTTGTCCTGAAGCTCACCTTACGATGTTTATCAGAAGAATGACGGGATACATTAACAATGATCCCCTCTTAGTTCACTGCTTTCAGGATAGCCTGACCGGGTCTGTCGTAAAATTGTACAACCAGTTAAGTCGTGATGGAATTAATTCTTGGAAGGACTTAGCTTAGGCATTTGTAAAACAATACAACCATGTTATTGATATAACCCCTAACCGTGTTACGCTACAAAACATGGAGAAGCGACCTGACGAAAGTTTCAGGCAATATGCGCAACGATGGAGAGATGTTTCAGCCCAAGTACAACCACCACTATTAGAGAAAGAAACGATGATGCTCTTCGTAGGAACGTTGAAAAAACCTTTCCTTGGTCGCATAATAGGGGGTACCACAAAGGACTTCTCTGATATAATAATGAATAGAGAAATGATTGAAAATGCAATTCGAACTGGAAAAATTGAAGATGAAGAAAATACAAAGAAGTCAAGCTATAGAAGTAAAGATAATGAGGCCAACAATACACGTGTCTATAATGTCGGATATACCAAGCAGCTGACAGTCGGACAACCCAAAGTTGCAACCTCGATCATCCAGAGCAAGGATCGAATCAAAGGACAAAAGTAGAAGATATGGAATTTACCCCCATCCCGATATCTTATGAGGAGTTATACAAAAACATGCACAATGCATATGCGGTATCTCCATACTACACGAAGCCAATACAACCTCTTACCCGAAATGGTATGATGCCAATTCTCAGTGTGACTATCATGTCGGAGTCGTAGGCTCTCCATTTAAAATTGCATCGCCCTAAAAAACTTGTTGAAAATTTTATAAAGATGGGGGTCGTAAGATTCGATGACTCCTCTAGATCAAGTACAGCTGGAAATTCGTTACTCGACCATACTGAGTCGGGGGTAAACGCAGTTGTTGATGATGGAAACAGAAGAATCAAAACCACTATCGAAGAGGTAAAGTCACAATTTAGGTGGGGTTGGGAAAAGATGGTTGAGATAGGCATGCTGTAGAAAATCTTGGGAGACATCGAAGAAGCCTCTAATAATCGTTGTCCATACCATGGAAAAAGAAATCATGACATCCAAAACTGTGCAACATTTAAGACTCTCATTTAGAAATTGATTGATAATAAAGAGTTAGAGTTTTTCGAAGAAATGGAGATGGAGGAGGCACACATTTGTACTTCAGAAAAAAAACCCCAAACGGTGAGGGCAATCTCCCAGTTATTGTTATCTCAGGACTAAGGAAATGCGAGAGAGGCGAGAATTTAGAAGCAAAAGTTAGGATCCAAAGGCCAGGACCCTTCCTTTACCAGGATAGCAGGAAGGTTCCTTGGAAATATGAGTGTGAAGTAACAATTCAGGGAGACAACACTCAAAAGACTGCTTCAAAAGAGGTAAATGACGTCGGGTTCTTCACTAGGAGTGGGAGATGATATGTTCCCAAGGAAATAGAAGATCCAAAAGGGAAAGCTCTCATAAACGAACCCGAAAAAGCAAAAAACGCCGAACCCGAATCACCAATCAATGAGCCAGTTAAAAAGGAAGAGATGAAGGAATTTTTGAAATTCCTGAAACATAGCGAGTATAGTGTCGTAGAACATCTGCATAAATTGCCTGCTCGTATATCAATATCATCCCTATTGTTGAGTTCGAAAGCACACGAAAATGCACTGCTGAAGGTGTTGAATGAGACTTTCGTTCCCCACGATATTTCGGTGAACAAATTGGACAAGTTGGCAAATAATCTGAATGTTGATAACTTCATCTATTTTCATGATGATGAGATACCTTTGGGTGGTGTGGGATCCACCAAAACATTGCACATTACTACTCGATGCAAAGCTACACATTGCCAAGAGTCTTGATTGACAATGGATCCTCCTTGAATGTCCTACCATTGGCAACTTTGAACAGGCTTCCGATAGACAGTTCACACATGAAGGCTTGTATTACCCTAGTTCGAGCTTTCGACGGTACTGAGAGAAATGTAATGGGAAGAATCGAAGTACCGTTTCTTGTGGGTCCAAATACATACGATGTAGATTTCCTGGTAATGGATATCAAACCCACGTATAATTGCCTATTGGGAAGACCCTGGATTCATTCAGCTGGGGCGGTTCCATCATCACTTCATTTGAAATTAAAATTCATATTCAATGGACGGCTGGTCACCTTGAATGCTGAAGAAGATATCATAGCTTCTATCACTAGTGAAGCCCCTTATATCGAAACTGATGAGAAGGTCGTAGAATGCTCATTCAGATCCTTTGAGTTTGTTAACGCGACCTTCATAGCTGAGGGGTGTCGGATTCCCACTCCTAGGTTGTCTAAAGCCACGAGGGTGGGAATCAAGCTGACAGTGGGAAGAGGAGCTCGGGTCGGTCGTGAACTCAAGAGATATCTACAAGGTCGGGTCAGTGCGCCATTTGTAGTCAATAAACAAGATCGCTTTGGCCTTGGATACAAGACATATGCAAAGAAAGGAAGAAGTGAGATTCTAAAGAAGCAAGAAAGAAGAAAGGCTCGCTTAGAAGGGACATAGGTCAACTGAGAGCCTATGGTTTTTCCTCCCCTGTCTAAAACTTTTGTGTCAGGAAGATTTATCCACCCTAAGAAAGCCAAGAAGGATGAGGAAACATAGTTCAGAAAAATGCTGGAAGCTTTGGACATTAATGTCTTAACTGAGGAAAGGAGTGAAGGAATGTATTTAAGAGGAATCCATCCTTATACCCTTGGAAGTGTTCTGAATAATTGGACTGCTGAAGAACTCTCCGCAAAGTTTAGGAAAGTTTCAGAGAAATATTTAGAACACACTTGTTACTTTAGCCCAAGAGCAACAAAGGTCTTTTTGTAAAGGGCATATGCTTATGATCCTTATGTCAATGAAATGAAACCTTTTTGTGTATAGTCTTAAGCAAGCATTTCTTTTTCTTTTACTTTTACTCTCATCTATATATTTATACTATTAACCATTTTCGGTTTTTTTCAATAGTCATCATTATTTCATGTCAGGTCCCTGCATATCAACATATCGGGTTACGCCGAAAGTAATCCTAAACTCATCTTTGAATGAGACGTGTGTCTAGATGGACCTCAGGACTTTGAAGAAGATCAAGATTATGATCTATCCCCTGATCTATTGAGAATGGTTGAACAAGAAGAAAAAGAAATCTTGTCTTACAAAGAGTCAGTGGAGACGGTAAACCTGGGGGATGAAAATGAGAACAAAAAAGTGAAGATTGGGGTACGCGTTGCTGCGAAAACACGTAACGATCTTATCAAGCTGCTTCTAGAATTTAGAGATATCTTTGCATGGTCCTAACAAGATATGCCCGGGTTGAACATGGATGTGGTCGTACACAAACTCCATATAAAAGAGGGTTACAAGCCGGTCCAGTAGAAACTTCGAAGGATGAGGACTGATACACTCTTGAAAATAAAAGAGGAAGTAAAGAAACATTATGACGTTGGGTTTCTTCAGGAAGTCAAATATTCGGAATGGGTGGCTAACATAGTTCTTGTTCCAAAGAAAGACGACAAGGTCCGCATGTGTGTTGATTATCGGGATCTAAACAAGGACAGCCCGAAAGACAACTTCCCACTTCCTCACATCGACACCCTGGTCAACAATACGACAAAACACTCGTTGTTCTCCTTTATGGACGACTTTTCAGGCTATAATCAGATAAAGATGTATCCTAATGATATGCACAAGACTACGTTCATGACACAGTAGGGAACTTCTATTACAAGGTAATGCCTTTCGGACTTAAAACTGCAGGGGCAATGTACCAACGAGCTATGGTCACTTTGTTCCATGATATGATGCACATGGAGATTGAAGTATATGTCGACGATATGATTGCCAAATCTCAAATAGAAGAGGAACATGTAGCAGTCTTGAGAAAACTATTCTTGAGATTGAGAAAATACCAAATAAAGCTAAATCTAGCCAAATGTACCTTCGGGGTTATGTCAGGAAAATTGATGGGTTTCATAGTCAGTGAAAGGGGCATTGAAGTTGACCTAGACAAGGTTAAAGCCATTCAAGACCTTCCACCTCCACGCACTCAGAAAGAAGTAAGAGGTTTCTTGGGTAGGTTGAATTACATTGCGCGGTTCATTTCACAGCTAACCGAAAAATGTGATCCCATATTTCGTCTCCTCAAAAAGTATAACCCGAGAGAATGGGATAGTGAATGTCAAGAAGCTTTTGAAAAGATCAAGCACTACTTATCGAACCCTCCCGTTTTAATGCCGCTTGTCTGAGACAAACTGTTGATTCTGTATTTAACCGTCTCTGAAAATTCTATCGGATGTGTACTCGGGCAACATGACGATTTATGAAAGAAAGAAAGGGTAATCTATTATCTCAACAAGAAGTTTACAGAATGTGAAGCGAGATATTCACCAGTCGAGAAATTGTGTTGTGCTCTAGTTTTGACTACCAAGAGACTAAGACAATACTTGTTGTATCATACAACCTGGTTGATCTCAAGGCTCGACCCTTTCAAACATTTGATGGAGTCGACTGCACTAACAGGAAGAATGGCCAGAAGGCAAATTTTGCTATCTGAATTCGATTTGGTTTATGTAAACCAAAAAACAATAAAAGAAAGTGCAATAGCCGACTTCTTAGCTAGCCAAGCTCTAGAGGATTACGAACCTCTAAACTTTGACTTCCCAAATGAAGATATGATGTGTATTACGTCTGTAGAGGAAAGTACCCAGAAGTCAAATGTTGGAGACTAAACTTTGATGGCGCCTCAAATGCCATAGGTAAAGGAATCCGGGCTGTGTTAGTCTCGTCGGAAGGTGATCATTACCCTTTTTCCCACAAGCTTAATTTTGATTGCACAAACAACATAGTAGAATATGAGGCGTGTGTCACGGGAATTCGAGCCACTGTTGAGTGAAAAGTTAAGTCATTAAAGGTATACGGGGACTCCAAGCTCATAATCTATCAGCTCCGGGGAGAATGGGGCACCAGAGATCCCAAACTAATAGAATATCGAAATCTCGTCTTAGACCTAATCAAGGAGTTTTACGAGATTACTTTTCATTATCTTCCACGAGAGGAAAACCAAATGGCAGACGCCTTGGCTACTTTGTCTTCATTAATTAAAGTCAACAAGCAGTCTAATTTGAGGCCTATAAAAATGAGTATATATCAAACACCGGCCTACTGCTATAATATCGAGGAAGGTGAAAAAGATGAACATCCTTGGTATCATGACCTTTTGCAGTACCTAAAAATCTGTGAATATCCAGAACAAGCTACTGAGAATGAAAAGAGAACACTACAAAGACTAGCAAACGAGTATGTCTTGGATGTGGAAACCTTGTACAAAAGAAGGAAAGATCAAATGCTACTGCGATGTGTATACGCTGTCGAAGCCAAGACAATCCTTGAAGAAATCCATGAGGGTGTATGCGGAACGCATGCCAACAGATTCACAATGGCGAGGAAAATTATGAGGTTTGGCTATTATTGGCTAACTATGGAAGAAGGATGCATCAATTACACCAATAAATACCACAAGTGTCAATTTATGCCGATAAAATTCATATTCCTCCATCACCACTACATGTTATGAACTCTCCATGGCCTTTCTCCATGTGGGCCATGGATGTCATCAGTCCTATATCACTGAAGGCTTCGAATGGACATCTATTCATCTTTTTGGTCATCGATTACTTCACCAAGTGGGTAGAAGCAACCATTTATGCCAATGTCACCAAATCGAAATTATGTAGATTCTTGAAGAAAGAAATCATATGTCGATACGGGATGCTAAAAAGTATCATATCCGACAATGAATTGAATTTGAATAATAAGGCCATTGAGGAAGTATGCAAATAGTTTAAAATACGACACCACAATTCCTCGCCATACTATCCTCAAATGAACAGAGTAGTGGAAGCAGCCAACAAGAATATCAAGAAGATTGTTGGAAAGATGGTGGAAACTTATAAAGATTGGCATGAGAAGTTACCATTTTCCCTGTATGCTTATCGCACATCGGTCAGAACCTTCACCGGGGCAACACCCTTTTCCCTAGTTTATGGGATGGAAGTGGTATTGCCCATTAAGGTTGAAATTCCTTCCCTTTGAATTTTGACAGAATTGAAATTAGATGAAGCAAAATGGATTCGAGCCAAATATGATCATCTGGCTTTGATTGAAGAAAAAAAACTGAAGGTCATTCGACATGGTCAAATGTACCAAAAAAGAATGATACGAGCTTATAATAAGAAGGTTCACCCAAGAGAATTCCAGGAGGGGGACCTAGTATTGAAAAAGATCTTGCCGATCCAAAGAGATTCCTTAGGGAAATGGATGCTAAACTGAGAAGGCCCGCATGTCGTGAAAAAAGCCTTTTCTGGAGGAGCTTTGATTTTGTCTAAAATGGATGGTAAAGATCTACCTAACCATATGAATTCAAATTCCATCAAGAAATATTTCACTTGAGAAAAACAATCAAAGTAGGGTTTTGAGAATCCGAGAAGCGCAAAGGAATTTCTAATGGTAGAAAACGAACTTTGCAAGATGAGATGACGAGAAAGAACTCGAGGTCTCCTAGACACATGAAGGCTCCCGATGAGAAAATTTGGCAAAGCTCGTTCGTTTAACATTTGGGGGGGGACCTAATTTTGTCTTTTCTTTTTGTTCCTTTTCAATGTTTCCCACTTAAATGTCATAAACTTTAATTTCAATAAATTCTTCCTTTCATTTTATATCCTTGTTAGCACAAGTATTATACATTGACATAATGATTAAGAAGCAAATAAATACAAGAAGATCTCTCTACAGTGCTTTTTAAAGACTCCTAAAAAGTGCAGAAACCAAAATCAACCCTGGCTGAGAAAGTGGCATCCCTATGAATAAACAACTTAAGGGGAAAGGAGACACTACCCAAACATAATGTGGGGCAAATAGTTTTCTTACGGTGCGATTACATTTGAAGAAAGGGAAGTCTAGGGATTGAGACTAACTAGAGTCCAAATAGCCAGTGATGTCAACTTTAGAGCAGATACAAGTGCTTAGACCGATTCCAAAATCCAGGGCATTCTCGAATGGCATTTTGCATTCATCCTAGAATCATTCATGCATTCATTAGACATACTTAAGCTAGCATCACTTGACTCATACTAACCATGGCATCATATGTTTATGAAGCAAATTTGACAGATTCTGTCTCTCCAACAAGTGATGGAACAAGTCAACTCAAGGAACACGACAACAACACCGTTTTCCTGAATTTGCAACAGAAGATACAATGAAACAAGTCACCCTTATTACTTTTCCAAGGAAAGATAAAGATGACCAATGCCCAGGAGGGTCGTGACACCCCACCATGATGCAACGAAATGGAATCACTTCATCATCGTTCGGGCGGCATGCTAATTGTTTTCCCAGATCTAGTTTTGCCGCAATAGGTGAGACTAGATCAAAGCCCAGATCATGCTACGACGATAGAGCCATAGCAGATCAAACCTCATATCATGCCGCTTCGTCAGAGTTGCAGCAGATCATATTTCCCAGGTCTAGTTTCGCCACAATAGGTGCGACTAGATCAATGCCCATATCATGCTACGACGACAGAGCCATAGCATATCAAACCTCATATCATGCCGCTTCGTCAGAGTTGCAGCAGATCATATTTCCCAAGTCTAGTTTCGCCACAACAGGTGCGACTAGATCAAAGCCCAGATCATGCTACGATGACAGAGCCATAGCAGATCAAACCTCATATCATGCCGCTTTGTCAGAGTTGCAGCAGATCATATTTCTCGGGTCTAGTTTCGCCGCAATAGGTACGACTAGATCATGCTACAATGACAAAGTCGTATCATATCAATCCTCATATCATACCGCTTCGTCAGAGTTGCAGCAGGTCAATTATTTTCCAAGTCTAGTTTTGCCGTAGTAGGTACGAATAGATCAAGGTCTCGATCTCACAAAGACGGCATAGCCGTAGCAGATCGAACCTCAGATCATGCCTCTTCGTCAGGGTTGTAGCTTGGTCAAAATTGAACTCTTGATCCTGCCTCATCGTTAGTGTCGTAGCTGGATCAAAACCACTTTAAATCGTGCCTTTTCGTTGGTGTCGTTGCTCAGTTAAATCTTGGTCATGCCTCTTCGTCAGGGTTGTAGCTTAATCAAAATTGAACTTTCGATCCTCCCTCCTCGTCGGTGTTATAGCTGGTTCAAAATGACTTCAGACCATGCCTCTTCTTCGGTGTCGTAGCTTGGTCAATTTCTGGTCTTGCCTCTTCGTTGGTGTTGTACCTAGACCAAACTTGAACTCTCGATCTTGCCTCTTCGTCGGTGCTGTAGCTAGACCAAACTTGAACTCTCAATCCTGCCTCCTCGTTGGTGTTGTAGCTGGATCAAAATGACTTCAGACCATGCCTCTTTGTTGGCGTCGTAGCTTGGTCAACTCCTGGTCTTGCCTCTTCATTGATGTTGTAGCTGGACCAAACTTAAACTCTCGATCCTTCCTCATCGTCGGTGTTGTAGCTAGATCAAAACGACTTCAGACCACGCCTTTTCGTCGGTGTCGTAGCTTGGTCAACTCTTGGTCTTGCCTCTTCGAAGATGTTGTAACTGGACCAAACTTAAACTCTCGATCATGCCTCCTCGTAGGTGTTGTAGCTGGATCAAAATGACTTTAGACCATGCCTCTTCGTCGGTGTCGTAGCTTGGCTAGTTCATGGTCTTGCCTCTTCGTCGGTGTTGTAGCTGGACCAATCTTGAACTCTCGATCCTGCCTCCTCGTCGGTGCTGTAGCTGGATCAAAATGACTTCAGACCATGCCTCTTCTTCGGTGTCGTAACTTGGTTAACTCCTTGTCTTGCCTCTTTGTCGGTGCTGTAGCTGGACCAGACTTGAACTCTCGATCCTGCCTCCTCGTCGGTGTTGTAGCTGCATCAAAATGACTGTAGACCATGCCTCTTTGTCGATGTCGTAGCTTGGTCAACTCTTGGTCTTGCCTTTTCGTTGGTGTTGTAGCTAGACCAAACTCACTAACTTTTTATCCTGCCTCCTCGTCAGTGTTGTAGCTGGATCAAAATGACTTCAGACCACGCCTCTTCGTCGGTGCTGTAGCTTGGTTAACAAAAAATTTGCTGATTTCCAAATTTATTCCTCATCCATGTTGTAAAAAAATCATCAGATCTTGTTCCTTTGTCAAAATTGTGGCTGAATCGAAGCAATTTTTGGTAAGTCTGGCCGAAATGTTAGCACAACGTGCTTAAACACGGTGAAGTTTAAGACAATGGATAATTCAAATGTCCATTGAAAATCCATTGTTACAAATGGTCAAAGGAAAATACATCCTTTGGAAAAACTTAATCTCATTATCGGTATAAACTGATTGTACCCAAGGAAATGGTACAACTAGACCGGAGCAAACGGTTACCGATAAAGGCAAGTCAAAACCGTTGATCCCTGTGCATTTAGGAAAAATGCAAAAGGAATTGCTTAATTACATCCTTTTTTAAGGATAGTTTTTCTTAAAACAAGAATTGCTTAATTTCATCCTTCCATAAGGATCGTTTTTCAAAAAACAGGAATTGCTTAATTTCATCCTTTCTTAAAGATTGTTATTCTTTTAAAAAAGGAATTGCTTAATTCCATCCTTTCTTAAGGATAGTTTTTCTCGAAACAGGAATCCCTTAATTTCATCCTTTCATAAGGATCATTTTTCTTAAAACATAAATTTCTTAATTTCATCCTTCCATAAGGATCAAAGCTATTTTGACAAGTCCGTCAGAAATGTAGGCACAACGTGCTTAAACATGGTAAAGTTTAAGACAATGGACAATTCAAATGTCCATCAAAAGTCCATTTTTACAAATGGTCAAAGAAAAATAAATCCTTTGGAAAAATCCAATGTCATGATTGGTATAAACTGATTGTACCCAAGGGAATGATAGAACTAGCCCGGAGCAAACGGCTGCCGGTAAAGGCAAGTAAAAAACGTTGATCCCTGTGCATTTGGGAAAAATGCAAATCTGGAAGCCGAGCTAGGGATATTTTCAAATCAACGGTTAGAACTTTCATCCTCCGATCCTGTTTCTTCGTTAGTGTTGCAACCGGATCAAATTTTGCAGACCTTGCTTCTTCATCAGTGTTGCAGCTAGGTCAACTTTTCTCCAAGTATTGCGCCGTCGGCAGAGCCGTAGCAAGCCGAACTCATTTTGTTTCTCCCATGGGTCTCCATAATCTAAAGATTCTCCCTCCAACAGATCATTCTATTTTGAAAATTTCGCCAATAAAAGTGGTCGAGCAGATCAAGTGAAGCCTAAGAAGAAGTAGTGGCCAAAGGAAGGAACCCAAACTCGACCGAACATAAAATGGTTATCTTTTTATCTTTTCTATATTCCTGTTACACAACAATAAGCAAAGAGGGGCAGCTGTAAAAACTATTTTATGTCCGGTCTATAACCGTTCGAATATTATTATTATTGTATTTTATTAAAAAGGGGATAAGTTTGTAAATAAAAGAAAAAACAAGAAATATCGTGGATGCCATGCAAGGCATCCACTTTCATTCTCTTTTGACTCATACCTCCCCCAAATTAACTATAAAAGGGGGAGGCTTTGCTTATGGATACACACAAAAGGAATCAACAGCAAATCCAAAAATGGCTTAAGGCCATGGAGTAAATGGCGCAAAGCCATTGAAAATGGCCGAGTTTTTCAGTTCGAGAGCAATGCTCTCTCTGGGAAAAAAATTTCCCAGAAAGTTGGTTCGATCGGAGGCCCTGCCGAGGTACGTTCGAATAAATTTTTGAGTCATGGTGAGATGATGCGAGGATTCTACTAGGGGTCGGTCGAAGTGTTTCATTTGAGCTTCTAGTAGGGTAAATTTTTATCTTTATCTTTGTATTTATTTTAATGTCGGCTTTTTGTAATAAATATTTTTGTATGAAATATAAGATATTCTTATATTTGTTGGTATGCTTTTTATAATATATGCCATGTTTGTATATTTTATTTTGTATGCCAATAAGATATATTTATTTATGCTTTGAATTTTAAATTAAAACCTTTTAGTAGGGATTATTGTGAAAAATGTTCCCTGAGCGTAAGGGTGCCATTTTCCGATAGTCTATATTAAAAATATTTTTTATTCTAAACTTTAATTTTCAAAATAGACTCCCTTCACTCGGGAGTCTAACAGAAATTATGCCCCGAGCGTAGGGGTGTAAATTTCTTCCCTTCAAATATAAAATATCATTGTTTCTAAATTATAATTTTCAAAATAGATTTTCCCTATTCGAGAATGTAACAGAAATTATGCTCCGGGAGTTGGAGTGTACCTTTCCTTTCATAAGCATACATTTTCAAATATTATTTTAAATTAAGGGATCATAATTTCTAAATTAAATTCGAATTCATAATTTCCATCGTTAAAACAATATGTAATCGACTAGGTACCAATTTTGGGCGTTGTGGGGGTGCTCACCCTTCCCCACACGTAACCGACTCCCGAACCTATTTTCAGGTTTCGTAGACCAAAACTCGTTGTTTTAATAAAAATGACAGAAACAAGTTTTATTAAAATAACTGGGTTTTCAGGTGATCCAATCTCACCTAAAGTAAAAAAAGGATTGGTGGCGACTCCCCCATTGTTACAGCTTGACGACACCGCTGGGGACCTGTTTTGAGAGTCAAGTCGCAAGTCGATTATTTTTTTAATAGAAAATTTGACTTCAATTTTGTGATCCATTTTATTTTTTAATATATATATATAATAAGAAAATTTCCTATTTATTGTTGCCTAGGTTATCATACCATGAGCTTTCGACCTGGGCTCCGTCCTTTTTAAGTAGGAGCGAGAAGCTACTCCTTCGTGAGGTACCCCCTCCGTGTAGGATGGTGAATCGCTTCCGGGATATTGGTCCCTTTGTCTTCGTGAGACTTTTGTTTCCGTGCAGACCTAGAGACACGTATCCCCCTGAATTAAACTTTGCTGGGCTTAGTAGGCGACAACACTGGCAATTGGGGTACCCTTTCTAGAACCCAACCTCATATAGTGAACCCTAAAAGCCTACCTTTTTAGAGCCATACCTAAACTCTGCCCATTTAGAGTGTCTCCCGATAGGTGCATCAGAAGGAGAGTGGGGGGGGGGGTTAATTTCCTTAAATTATTCTCTTTAATTTCAGTTCTATTTATTTTTTATTCATTTTTGTAATATAACATGTTAGATACCATGTCCAAATTTACGCAAAACAAGCATACGAGTAGATATCATGATCGGGTAGGATTTCATTTTTCTGAAAGCATGTGGGGTAGAAAAGAATGTTTTAGGCTTATTTTAATTCAGCTTTTATTTATTCTTTCTATATTATTCTTTTGTATCGGGACTAACACGTTTGCTTTGATTTGTTTTCTTTTGTTGTTCTTGTATTGCACTTTATTTTCGTTTTTTTAAAAGGTGTTGAGGCAAGTTCAACCGTTTTAAAGGATTAGCTATGGAGAACTGATTTCTTGATAATGTGGAAGGCAATCTGGGCGTACGAAGATGATCAGAAGAGACTTAGCGCCAGAAAGGGGATAGCCTGTTAGAAGGTGAAAAGCCAGAGTATGGGGATTCTGCTGATATCAGGTCGACTCAACACCAGTTGCAAGAATTAAAGGAAATTTGGAATTAGTGGGATGAAAGAAATAAACAGTTGTATTAAAACAGTTATGGTGATTTTCCTTACCTACTAGATGTCAGCATTGAGTAAGCTTTGTTCCGTGCCCTCGCCCAGTTCTGGAATCCCGCCTACAGTTGCTTTACTCTAGGTGGTGTTGATTTGGTACCAACTATTGAAGAATATATTGCCTTGATCCGTTGTCCAAAAATCCAAGTTAGTAAAGCATATTTCAAGTCTCCTGATTCTCCAGCATTCTAGAAAAAGCTGCTAAAGATGACTGGTATGGACAAACAGTGGGCTAAAGCCAAAATTAAGATAAAAAGGGAAACCAGATGTATAGCCTAGGGATTCATACGGGACCTGATCCAAGCCGAGTCCAAGCGCGAAAAACAAGTCAAAATGTTTGCCTTGGCCATTTACAGTTTGGTTATCTTTCCCAAATCATTAAGATACATCGATGATGCTGTTATGGAGTTGTTCGATCACCTTGATAAAGGTATTACTCATGTTCCAGCCATTCTAGTAGAAACCTTCAGGTCTCTCAGTGCTTGTAAAAGAAGCGGTGAAGGGAGGTTTATTTGTTGCGCTCAACTTTTATTGATCTGGTTTCATAGTCACTTTTGGAAACCGGAGAAAGTCTCTTATCGAGCATATTTCGAGAGCTACTCACCACTCCAGGATCTCGCGTCTACACCGAGGTTGGAGAACATCTCTTGCGATAAGTGGAAGGCCATTTTCTGAAACCTTCAAGAAAAAGATGACATTTAGAAAGCACGATGGCTCTTCCCTTATAGTATTATCTACAAATGTGGAGACTCTAACTGGGTCCCTCTTCTTGGAATATGGGGTGCGATTGGATACACGCTGTTACTAGTATCCAAGCAATACAGATCGAGACAGTTCATCTCAACGACAAGAGGGCTTTCTACCTGTGAATTTCCATACAAGGCAAAGAATACAAGAAAAATGTTTCCAAGATTGCTAAGGTTTGGAAGCATATTTGCAAGACGGAGCCGTTCGACGAAAAACCTAGAGTCACGCTGGAGTATCGACGATGGAGGAGCATGAGAATCAATGATGATATCCTTTTACAAGATTCAGAAAATAATGTACCGGTAGAGGAACAGTTACGAGTGGATCCCTCGGATATGTAGATTGCGAAGCATGATTTTCAGAAGAAGTACTTCATGATGGATAGCCGCCTATCAGGATTAGAAAATGAAAAGAACCAATTAAAATTCGGTATGCAGTCCCAGGAACAAGAAATCGAAAGGTTGAGGAAAGGAAACAGCAAAGCAGAAGAAGATTTGAGCACTCTACAGAGTGATTATAAGAAACTTCGTGCATCATCGAAATATGCTGGTCTAGGAAAAACATCCACCAAATGGAAACTTTAAATCCGAGAAGAAAAGGAAAGAGTTGATCTATGGGAAAGAAGATTTAAAGATGTTTAGAGACAACAAACAACCATGGAAGAAGAATTGTCCAGAAACAGAGTTGAGAATCTAAATCATAGGAGCCAGATTGGTTAATTAGAAGACTCTCTACAGATGCACCGTAGCCGAAACTCTGTAACTGAATTAAGAGCAAGTAAGGAGGAGAACGAGATTCTGAAGAAACAAGTTGAGCATTTAAAAACAGCTATGTAGACTTGTCAGGGGCAGATTAAGAATTTTGAAGAAGTTCAAACATGGAATAATCAGTAATGGCAAGCACGGTTGAACCAATCTCAAGGTCAAGTCTGGGATAGAGACTGCGTCGTGACTGAAGCCCTCGTCCAAGAATGGGAGGTAGCGGAGCACCTGCAGACTCTAGCCATTCAGGCTGATGTCTTAAGTCTGCAAACTGAGTCAAAATCTAATAGGGGCATGAAATTGGCATGGCTTTTTAAGAAGATCAAGATTATTGGCGTTAAAGCCAAGCAATATATGTGAAGTAGACTTGCCTTATGTAAAGAAACTTGTTCTGATGCGAGTTTCCTTTTGAAAGTTGTACCGAAATCAACACCTTTTGTGTAAAATATCTTATGGTACTAATATAATATGTGTTTTGCATGTACATCTTGTTTTCTTATTTGCACACGCATCATATCGCATCCTATTGCATCATATGGCATCATTTACAAAGATTTTAATTCTTAAGGAATTATTATCGCAGTAAATTCTGGGGCATACAAAACTACAGACTCAACATTCGTATTTCACCAGAAGAAAGGCTAAAGACATGGAAGAAAGGTTGGCAAAACTCGAGCAAGCATGCGAAGACATCAAGAAAGATATTGAAATCATGTTAGAGAAAACACAACAGGAAACTCGTGACTACATCTCGCAATCATAGAAAGACCTGTTCGTTAGGATAGCCACAATGTTGGCCGGAAAAGGCTCTGAAAAGAAGAAAGGAGTTTTTATAAATCCCGATGCACTAAGTGAAGACCCAAACCTTACTCTCAAGACCCATCTGTCAGTAGAGGCTCCCACAGCAAAGCAGCCAGTCATTCAGGCCGAATCTTCTTTGCAGGGAGGAATGGCGGTTCATCATGATCCTAGCAAGTATATTGTCCTTGACTTTAATGAAATGGGCAAACTTAAAGTCGAGATACCCAAGCAACTTGAAGATCGATGCAAGCAGTTAGAAGAAAAAATCAAAGCCATGGAAGGCATAGATCAATTCCCAAGGATGGATGCAAGGGAATTAAGCCTAGTTCCTGATCTGGTGCTTCCGCCAAAATTCAAGATGCCTGATTTCGAAAAATATAATGGGACCACATGTCCTAAAGCTCACCTTACGATGTTTATCAGAAGAATGACGGGATACATTAACAATGATCCCCTCTTAGTTCACAACTTTTAGGATAGTCTGACCGGGTCTGTCGTAAAATTGTACAACCAGTTAAGTCGTGACAGAATTAATTCTTGGAAGGACTTAGCTTAGGCATTTGTAAAACAATACAACCATGTTATTGATATAACCCCTAACCGTGTTACGCTACAAAACATGGAGAAGCGGCCCGACGAAAATTTAAGGCAATATGCGCAATGATGGTGAGATGTTGCAGCCCAAGTACAGCAACCACGAAAATTTAAGGCAATATGCGCAATGATGGGAAGAATCGAAATACCATTACTTGTGGGCCCAAATACATACGATGTAGATTTCCTGGTAATGGATATCAAACCCACATATAATTGCTTATTGGGAAGACCATGGATTCATTCAGCTGGAGCGGTTCCACCATCACTTCATCAAAAATTAAAATTCATCTTTGATGGACGGCTGGTGTAATGCCCTGGTTTTGGGCCTAGATGTTTTAGACGTTGAATCGGGCCGGTCGGGAGTAGTTCGAACCCTTGAGGTTGATTTAGGGAAAACCTAGTTCAAGATGTTTTAAAAATATGGAAAAATATCTAAAAATACTCATTTATTATATAAATGATTTTGGTAAAAACAATTTTACAAAATGAGCTTTGTAAATATTACATTTTGGTATAGTGACCAAAATGCAGTTTTTGCAAAAGTTGACTAGTGACTGTTTTGTGAAGGATTGAAACTTTGAATATTTAAGGAGCTAATTTTAGCATTTGTTTCATCAGATTTCTTTTTAATTTGGGATCTTTTAATAATGATTTTATTAAAGAAATAAAAGAGAAATAAAAAGGAAATCAAAGGTTGACTTTTCATAACCAACTTTACGATAGTTTTCTCTCTTTTCATTTTCTCTCAACTTCCAATCAGCAAAACACTTTTCTGTCATCAAAGAACCTCTGATTTTCATCTTGTTTACCGAGATTTCATGTTCCAAAAGATTTCCTATCTTTGTTTCATCAAATTCTTTTTGTTTTTGCTTTGGATTTTCAAGGAAACTTGCGAAAATTAAGGAGAGATCAACCATTAGAGGTAAGCTTCGTTCTTCTCCTCTAATGATCAGTTCTTTACTGAAATTCCCAAGTTATCAATCCTTTGTTAATGGTTTTTGAGTTGTTTTAATGTTATAAACATGAAATAGTTGTTAAATTCAAGATTCTTGATGAGATCTTGGTGATTTTCGTATTTCTATGTTAAGCTCTGATTTGAGGTTGATTTCTAACATATTTTGGATGTTATTTGATGTTGAGAATGAGGTTTTAAATAATTAATCCCGAATAGGTTTGGGTTCCTAAGTTTGAGATGCTAGATTTGTGGTTTTTGAGGTGTTCTTGATGATCTGCTATTGCCGGAGGTATAAGGTCGTGTTTATGTTGATTGGGGTTTAGAAAATGTTAGAATTGATAGATCTTGGCTGGGCATTTATTTGAGAAAGTTTGGAAGTGATTTCGGTTATTTCAGATAGCCGAAATGCTAGTTTTGGGTAAAGCAGCTAGTTAGAATGAATGGCTGGTGATTTTAATGCATGATGATGCATTAATCCTCTGCTCTTATGTGTAATGAACATGGGAGACTTCATCGGACGCGTTTGGTGTTGGTCCGGAAGTGCCGGAAGCCTAGAAATCGTTTCGGCAAGCAAGGGAAACGTTATCGGTGAGTGGAAATGGTTTTTGAAGTCCTTGAGGGACAAAGAAACAAGTTTTGAGGATTTAGGATTGGTTTAAAACACCACCCTACGTTCAGAAGTAAGTATATTTAGATTTTCTCTCGAAATGTGGATGATGCCCCTAAATGCTTTTGACATGCTCTTGATTTGAGATAGACAAATTCCTAATGTTTTATGCATGATTCATGACAAGAAATGATGTTTCATATTGATCCCATGTGATAGAATAACATTGCAAAGAGTTTTGATATTTTGATTCAATGCTATGCATGAATTGTGGTTTTGAAATGGGATGAGATTGATTTAGAAATGTTGCATCAAAACAGTAGGTGAGTCTAACCCCCTTAGCACGACCTAGACGCCCGACCCGAACTAAGAAGATTTCACGGGGAAAACCGAAGTCAACTCGTTATAGTCAACCTCGATTAGCGACCCTTTTTTATCTTCTCTAGATGCACATTATTACCCTATATGCTTAGCAAAGCGATTAGGCGAAAATAGCACAGCGATTGGAGTTCAATTAGGGGTTCAATTGCATACATTTAACTTTTAGGGACTAAACTGTAATTTCCTTAAAATACAAGGACTTTCAAGATTTTAAAGTTACCAAACTTCAATTAGTCATGTAACATGCCAACATGCCAAATTTCAGCTCAAACTGATCATCCAAACTCATCCAATTGATCAATTAACATTCAAGGACCAAAACGTAACATTTCAAGACTTAAGAAGATACTTTTAACTGAGTTTTAACTACCCGTATCGTTACACCTAAGCCTGTATCGATACGCGGGAAGACAATAGCCAAAGAAAGGAAGAGCATATTGATACGCTTCCCCGCGTATCGGTACGACCTTCAAACTTGGCTTGGGCGTATCAATACGCGGGCAATCCGTACCGATACCCCTGTACCGAAAAGGCCTGAAATTGGACTTAGTGTATCGATACACTTCCCCATGTATCGATACGCATACCAGAAAAGCTCATTCCAAAAGCATTTAAACTTACTTAACCATATGCAAACAAGTTAAAAACATGCATACAAGTTATAAAGAACCTACAAGACTTGCAGACATCATCAAACAATAAATCATACTCACTGAACACATCAATCCATGATGATACGTTAGCTATTCAAGAATGTTTAAGAAAACAAGCTAAAGCATATGCAAAACACCATAAGCAAACCATGAAACCAATTAGAGGCCGATTACAAGTCCAAAATCAGAAACCAAACACGCATAAGGTGTCAAACATCACCAACAAGACCAAGAGTAGAAATCCCACCCATTGCCTCTTATTACACTAAGGGTAAACCACATACATTGTTTAGCCAAAAACTTTTGGAATCCCCTTGCTCCCAGGCTGCCTTGATTGCTCAATTCTCTGCATTGATGAAACAAATGAGTGTAAGCATAAAGCTTAGTGAGGACCACTAAAATCAAACATTCATCAATGCATTTTATAAAACCAAAACATCAACATGTGTTAACATATGCCTTCCTTTTAAACATGCACTTTAAAGCACCAATGCACTTTCAAATCCACATGCTCAAAGCATCATTAAATCAACAGCAAAAACCTTGGCTCGTGCTTAAACCAAGCATCACATGTATTCTAGCATAAGTCTCAAGCATCACATGCTTCCTCAAAACCAAAGCAAACCATTCTTTAACCATGTTCCACATGTACCATTAGCCACATGCATTGCTCACAATGCAAAACCACATTAAGCCTCACTTTCTTAATTCACATGCATAGATTTGTCCTATGCAACATCTCATCATCGATCATCTAATGCACAATAATCCATTATGCATTCATTATAATCATGATACATGGGCAACAATAAACACATATATTGGCTTACAACATTCCGGCATAGGCTCACCCCTATCTGTTGTGATAGACTCACCTCTATCACCTTTACAACAATACCGGATACACGGACTAGTATAGGCTCACCCCTATACTCAATGATGGACTCACCTCCATCTCAAAGGATACGAACAGAATTAGGCTCACCCCTAACACATAGTGATAGGCTCACCCCTATTACGTCATGTAGCTAGACACACATACGATTTATAGATTATAGTGCACTCAAATCCTATTGGTCGACCAACGTATCCGTATGTTAATAATAGATCACACACTTGCCAATATAATCAACTTTTAACAACATTTCACTGTTCTATAAAGCATAATCAACAATACCATTTTCACAAGAATAAACCATGCTTAAAACCAAGTATTAAACCACATAAACTCAAGGATCACTCACCATGTGCATCCTTAACAAAAATGGCATTTAAAACCAGCAATATCATTGCTCAAAACATGCTTTATAACAGTAACCAAACCACATTTAAATCAAGTGCATTTATAACCAAAACATAGCACAAGCCGAGGGAGATTTTCGCTTACTTACTCTTGAGCTTAGATAAGTGTTTCAAACTTACGCTATGCTCCCAAAACCACGTTCAAAACGTTTCAAAGCTGGAAAATCCTTTTCCACTCACCGATACGTGAAGCCTTGCTTGCTTACACGAAAATCACTCCTCCGGACCCTTCAAAAACGTCTCGTTTGCTCCCAGATAAAGATCTCCTGTTTTCACATCCTCAAAACAGAAATCCAAATGCATTAAAATGCATTTCAACGCCTTTAAACCCCTATTTTGACCTAAGAGGTTTGTTCAAATTGAATTTGTCGTTTTAGGAAACTTGCCCCTCAAGAAAGATCACTTATAAAAAAATGTGTTGAAATTTATTATTCAAATTGTAAAATGTCCTTTAAAGTTTCTTCATAAAACAATGCATGCAGAAAGTAATTCATCAATCCCAAAATAAAAGTCCAAACTCCAAATTACAACCAAGTATGAAATACATAAATAACAAAAAGAATCTTGAAATAATCCATACTGATTAATAATATCAAATCCGTTCGAATGAGGTCCTCCAAGTACCGAATCCTAAGTCTGAAAATCTGAAACAAATACTAAGGGGGAGTCATCTATAAAGCTCAGTGTGTCTCTAAAGTGCATAACAGAAGTGTAACCAACAGTCCATCAACAAAACAAGATTAAACAGTTATTCCGAAGTATTACAAGCAAGGCATATTGATAGCATAACATGACATGCACCCATCTACATCACCGTCCGAAGAGTGAGGTTCCCCTGAACCACTCTACACCACAACACCATGTCCGAAGCAGAACTCATCCCAAAAGATGGAACTACTAATTCGAAGCGAAGTTCAACCTGAAGAATGAAGTCACTGAGCTTTCCCCATACAGTATCCCAACCCAATGAAATGAAATGTTATCCAATTTCAGAGTCCGAATGCAATCATTTTAAACAACTAAGATGCATGTACAAAATAGTCCGATTCCAATATGTGTTACATGACATGATCACAAAAATCGAATCATAAATATTTATCAAACAGTAGAGCAGGATAGCACATAAACATGTCTCATACAAATCAGGAAATCACACAAACACATACATGTAGCACAGACAGAGAACACACCTTAGGCAGCTAAACTGTCAACGTCGGTAGTGACGTCTCCCACGCTCAGTTCTAGCAGAAGGTCGAACAGAATCAGCTCCTAAAACAAAGAACACTATGTAAGATTCCTACTATGCCACATTCGAATGAGCTATGCTAACAGAAATCTTACTAGCAGATCTCGAAGACTGTGCCACCGGAGGTCTGCCTGGCGGAGGAGAAGGTAAAGTCTCGGGGTTAGAGTCCACGTCACCTGAACACATAAATAACTGAGTCAAACTCTGATGCACCACTTAACAAAATTCTGAGTTCAACATATAAACTTGATCCAAAAAGGTATTTCGGGTTCGAATTTGAAGAAACAGACAATAGAAACGGAACCAGAACGTCGAAAGACATAGAAGTGAACCCCGACCGAAAAAGTCAACCCAAAAGTCAATGCTGACGTCATCATTGGCCATGATGACGTCATCACTGACGCCAGCCTGCATCACCAATACAACAGCAGATGACGTCACTGCTGACGCCATCCGACTTGGTCAACCCGGCCGGTTCGGTTCAGAGAGCTGGTCTAGTTCGGTTCCATCAACCCGATTCAGTTCAGCCATTTAAACCCAAAACAGATCAAATCCCTAATCCCCAATTTTACCAGCCCCATGCTTAACCTAACCCTAGATCTAGATCTCGGCGGCGCCCAACCACCACGGCGCGACCAATGAGCCTAACGGCGGCCACGGCTTATACCGGCCACGACCAACACGCCCCAACCACCACGATGCTTACCCAGCAGTTCTAGAAGCGGCTAGACAGAGAAGACGATGACGGTGAGAGTTCCCGAAGGAAACTCGGAAATTTTTGGTGGCAACGGCGGTAGAAGACGAAAAGTCGAGGCTTTCGACCTATCTTTTTCGACTGAAAGAGGCGGCGAACGAGCAACCCTAACTCGAGTTTTGGTCGAACGGCCACAGGGAAGCCACTGATGGCTGCGGATCGACGACCGACCGACAAAAGCTCCTTGGCCAGAGCTTCAATGAACAACGAGAAAAAGGGTGTTCAGTTTTATTTTGGAGAGAAAAGGGAGAAGAGATATACGGCGCACAAAAAGAAAATTAGAACAAAAGGGTGTTTACCCTACTCAAATGGGTAAATTACAGAGGAAGGGTCCCATTTTAGCCCGCCTAACAGTTTGTCCATCATATTTTAATTTTATTCAATTACGTCCCAAATTCAAATTAGGTTAAAATATGAGATTTCCCCCAAATTCTAGGGTTTTCAAATGGGAATTTTTACGATTAGGGTTTACAATTTGGGGCTAAATTGGGGTGTTACAACTCTCCCCCCGTAAAAAGAATCTTCGGCCTCGAAATTTACCTGGAGCAAACAAATGCGAATACTGAGCTTTGATGACAGCTTTGGGCTCCCAGGTAGCCTCATCATGACTGCGACCATGCCACAAGACTTTGACCATCTTAATGGTCTTCCTTCCTAGAACTTTCTTATCCCGAGCAAGAATCTCGATAGGCTCCTCCTCAAAGCGCAAATCAGGATGAATCTCAATCTCCTCCACAGGCAAAACATGAGACAGGTCAGCATGGTAGCGTCTTAACACGGAAACATGGAAAACATCATGAATACGCTGAAGCTCTGGTGGTAACTCAAGCTGATAGGCAACAGGTCCAACCCGATGAAGAATCCGATAAGGGCCAATATAATGAGGACTCAGCTTGCCCTTCCGACAAAACCGAAGTACCTTCCTCCAAGGAGATACTTTCAGAAAAACCTCATCACCAACCTCAAACTCAAGATCTCGACGTCTCAAGTCGGCATAAGACTTCTGTCTATCAAAAGCAAGTTTAAGATGATCTCGAATCAATCTGACCCTCTGCTCGGCCTCACGGACTATGTTTGGCCCTAACAGTTTATGCTCATTAAGTTCAGTCTATCCAATCGGTGACCTACACTTACGTCCTTACAGAGCCTCATACGGTGCCATCTTGATACTGACCTGGTAACTGTTATTATATGGAAACTCTATGAGCGGCAAGAAATCCTCCCAACTACCACTATAATCGAGAACACAAACTCTCAACATGTCCTCAAGAATCTGAATCACACTCTTGGACTGTCCGTTAGTCTGCGGATGATATGATGTACTGAAGTTCAACCGGGTACCCAAAGTAGAGTAAAGTGCCTTCCAGAACTTCGCTGTAAATCTCGGATCACGATCAGAAATAATCGATATCGGTACCCCATGAAGTCGAACAATCTCAAAATATAAAGCCGAGCCAACTTACTCAAAGGGTAGTTGACTCGAACCGGAATGAAATGCGCAGACTTAGTCAAACGGTCCACTATAACCCAGATGGAGTCCTTCTTAGACGGAGTCATCGGGAGACCATTAAAAAAATCCATAGTCACACGCTCCCACTTCCATTGAGGAATCACGATGTGCTGAAGCAACCTAGATGGACGCTGATGCTCTGCCTTGACTCTCTGACAAGTCATACACTTAGACACAAATCCGAAAACATCTCATTTAAGACCTTTCCATCAGTACCTCTGACGAAGGTTCTTATACATCTTATCACCACCAAGTTGCATAGAATAGGGGATGTCATGTGCCTCGCAACGAATAACCAGTTTCAACCCAGAATTCCTCGTAATGCAATATCGGCCTTGGAAACACAAAACACCATCCTGATCAATAGTAAAATCCTCAGATGTACCCTCAGAAACCTCTCTGATAAGGTGCATAAGGAAAGGATCAGTAGACTGCTCAACTCGAATATCAGATATCAACGTAGGAATAACCCGAAGTTCTGTCATCAAACTACCATCCTCAAACAAACTCATCGGAGCAAACAATGTCCTCAAATCCGAAATGGCATTACGACTCAAGGCGTCAGCAACCACGTTCACCTTCCCCGGGTGATACTCTATCTCACAGTCATAATCCTTGAGAAGTTCCAACCAGCGACGCTGTCTCATATTCAACTCTTTCTGCGTAAAGAGGTACTTTAGACTTTTGTGATCGGTGATGATATAGCGCTTCTCTCCATAGAGATAGTGTCTCTATATTTTTAGAGCAAAGATCACAGCAGCAAGCTGCAAATCATGGGTAGGGTAGTTGCACTCATGCGCTTTCAACTGACGAGACACATAGGCCACTACCTTCCCCTCCCGCATCAGAACACATCGCAATCCCGTGTGGGAGGCATCACTGTATACCGTATAAGCCTTCCCAGGCTCAGGCTGAATCAGAACCGGTGCTTCAGTCAACACGATCTTAAGTTTCTCAAAACTGGTCTGCTGAGCCTCAGTCCAGACAAAAGGAATATCCTTTCTCAAAAGTTTAGTCAAAGGAGCTGCAATAATCGAGAAACCCTCCACAAACCTCCGATAATAGCCGGCTAAACCCAAGAAGCTTCGAATCTCAGGAACATTCTTAGGCTGTTTCCAGCTCAAAATAGCCTCAATCTTCTTTGGATCAACCTAAATACCATTAGCAGAAACCACGTGTCCCAAGAAGGTAACCTCAGTCAACCAAAATTCACATTTACTGAACTTTGCATACAACTGCTTCTCTTGCAAAGTCTGTAGGACAATTTGGAGATGTTCCTCATGTTCTGCCTCTGATTTTGAATAAACTAGTATGTCGTCAATGAAAACCACCACAAACTTATCCATGTAGGGTTGAAACACCCTATTCATCATATCCATAAATACTGTAGGGGCATTAGTCAATCCAAACGGCATCACCAGAAACTTGTAATGACCATAACGAGTCCGAAAAGTGGTCTTGAACACATCAGAATCCTTAACCTTGAGTTGGTAATAACTTGATCTCAGGTCTATCTTAGAAAATACCGAAGCTCCCTGGAATTGGTCGAACAAGTCGTCAATACGAGGAAGGGGATACTTGTTCTTGATCATTAGCTTGTTCAGCTTCCGATAGTCAATACAAAGCCGAAGTGATCCATCCTTCTTCTTCACAAATAAAACAGGGGCTCCCCAAGAAGAAACACTAGGTCGGATGAAACCCCTATTTAGTAGTTCCTGCAACTAAATCTTCAATTCCTTAAGCTCTTTTGGAGCCATCCTGTAAGGAGCCATAGAGACGGGGGTTGTACCTGGATAAACATCTATGCCAAACTCAATCTCATCATGTTTTGGCTGTACCCCCGGCAATTCCTCCGGAAAAACATCTGGAAAATCCCTAGCCACTCGGATCTTACCCAAACCAGAATCTAATTGCCTCGAGTCAAGAATTGCAAGGTAGGCAACGACCCCATGTCGGATCATCTTTTCCGCTTTGAGAGTTGAAACAACATTGGACATGAAACCTCTACGCTCTCCCACAAGGATCACCTCGCGACCATCTGAGGTTTTCAGAGTCGCCCTTTTCTTTTCACAATCCAAACTGACTCGATGAGCGGATAACCAATCAATTTCGAGAATAAGGTCAAACTCTCTGAAAGGTAACTCCATCAAATCAACAGAAAATATTTTCCTTTGAATCTCCAAAGCGCAATTCTTGTACACCTTAGTAACCTTGACATGGTCACCCACTGGACTATAAACTGAAACCGCATTCAAAGTATTCTAAACCGGAATTTCAAGTCCCCTAGATACCGAACTCGCAACATACGAATGAGTAGAACCAATATCCAATAATGCAAAATACGAGATAGAGTGGATAGAAAAGGTACCAACAATAACATATGGCTCATCACGATCCTCATGTCTCCTGGTAGCATAAACTAACCCTGGCTGTCTCACCCCGAATCCAACTGATCCTCCACTCTAAGCTGGCCTACCTCTACCAGCAAAAACTGTAGTATCAAGTCTACCTCGATCTCTACCTCTAGCAGAAGTCTGTACCGATGCCTGTAACTGACTCGCCATATGAGTTGACGGAGGTGTAAGCGGACAATCTCTAAAAAGATGGTCGAACGACCAACAATGAAAACAAGCCCCAGACTGTCTCCTGCACTCTCCCGAATGCCATTTCTTGCAGAAAGAACATTGCGGTACCCCTCGTGTGCTAGTCGATCCTCCAACACTAGAAGTCAGAACAGCAGTGGTCACTGGTCTGGCTCTGGAATAACTCTGATGATCAATCTCATCTCTCGCCCTCTTCCTGGTCTGATTACCCTGACTATACTGAATTGACACGGTCGACTGCCTCTTACCTTGATCCATACCCTGCGACTCAACTTGCCTCAACTCTGCCTCATTGCGTTCATCAGTCCTAGCTCGCAAGGTATTATCCTTGTACTCTTTGTCCAAATGCAAAGTAACACCAGCCTTGATCGAAGGTCGCAGACCCTTCAAAAACCAGTCGCACTTCTTTTTCTCTGTAGTAACTAACCCAAGGACGTATTGTATCAGCCTCTAAAACTCGATCTCATACTCATTCATGGTCATGCCATTTTGCTTCAGATTCATAAAGTCCTCTCGACACTTGGCTAGATACTCTACCCCAACATATCTGTCTCGGAAAGCCTGACGAAAATGATCCCATGTGACCCGACTAGCAGAAAAAACAATCTCCTCAGCCTCCCACCAGTTCTGGGCTTCACCCTTCAATAATGATACAACCGCTCTTAATTTTCTGTCAGTAGGATTGTCCATCTAATCAAATAACTGCTGTAATTTCTTCTGCCAATACTCTGCGTCAGCCGAATCTGCAGCAGTCTTACCATCAAACATCGACATCCCAGCAGACAGAAACTCAGCAGATATAGGTCTCCTAGAACCCTGCCGAAGATACTCGAGTAACTCCAAATGCACTGCAGCAACATCAACTCCAGCAGTCTCATTGTTACCGACTGCACTGGGACCTCCGCTCTGAGTCTGCTGACTAGGGTGATCGGTCTGTTGATCACTCGTATGAACTTCAGGTTGCTCCTCAGCCTGCTCATGCTGTGGGTCCTCTTGATGTTGTGGCGAATTCTCAGGAGGAGTAACGCCACTCGTATCCACAACGGTACGACCTCGTCCACGACCTCGACCTCAGCCAGCCGTAACTCTAGTACTCCTACGAGGTGGCATAGTAGTCTATCTACAAAAAGAAGAATCCTAAAGTCTTAATTGGTACTTGGAGTCTCTAATTAAAACATATATTACTTCTTTAAAATTAGGAAATTTATTTGAAAATATCGTTGTTCCCGAAAACATTTATTATGCATGCAAAATTTTGAAAACATTAAAATTTAATTTTGTCGAGCCTTACAGGCCGAGTGGTGTAACCTAGCTTTGATACCACTAAATGTAACCCCCTTATTTTGACCTAAGAGGTTTGTTCAAATTGAATTTGTCGTTTTAGGAAACTTGCCCCTCAAGAAAGATCACTTATAAAAAACGTGTTGAAATTTATTATTCAAATTGTAAAATGTCCTTTAAAGTTTTGTCATAAAACAATGCATGCGGAAAGTAATTCATCAATCCCAAAATAAAAGTCCAAAGTCCAAATTACAACCAAGTCTGAAATACATAAATAATAAAAAGAATCTTGAAATAATCCATACTGATTAATAATATCAAATCCGTTCGAATGAGGTCCTCCAAGTACCGAATCCTAAGTCTAAAAATCTGAAACAGATACTAAGGGGGAGTCAGCTATAAAGCTCAGTGTGTCTCTAAAGTGCATAATAGAAGTATAACCAACAGTCCATCAACAAATCAAGATTAAACAGTTATTCCGAAGTATTACAAGCAAGGCGTATTGATAGCATAACATGACATGTAGCCATCTACATCACCGTCCGAAGAGTGAGGTTCCCCTGAACCACTCTACACCACAACACCATGTCTGAAGCAGAACTCATCCCGAAAGATGGAACTACTAATCCGAAGCGAAGTTCAACCCGAAGGATGAAGTCGCTGAGCTTCCCCCATACATTATCCCAACCCAATGATATGACATGTTATCCGATTTCAGAGTCCGAATGCAATCTTGTTAAACAACTAAGATGCATGTACAAAATAGCCCGATTCCGATATGTGTTACATGACATGATCACAATAATCGAATCATAAATATTTATCAAATAGTAGAGCAGGATATCACATAAACATATATCATACAGATCAGGAAATCACACAAACACATACATGTAGCACAAATAGAGAACACACCTTAGGCAGCTAAACTGTCAATGTCAGTAGTGACATCTCCCATGCTCAGTTCTAGCGGAAGGTCGAACAGAATCAGCTCCTAAAACAAAGAACACTATATAAGATTCCTACTATGCCACATTTGAATAAGCTATGCTAACAGAAATCTTACTAGCAGATCTCCAAGACTGTGCCAACGGAGGTGTGCCTGGCGGAGGAGGAGGTAAAGTCTCGGGGTTAGAGTCCACGTCACTTGAACACATAAAAAACTGAGTCAAACTCTGATGCATCACGTAACAAAATTCCGAGTTTACCATATAAACTTGTTCCAAAAAGGTATTTTAGGTTCGAATTTGAAGAAACGGACATCGGAAACGGAACCAGAACGTCGAAAAACATGGAGGTGAACTTGGGCGAAAAAGTCAACCCAAAAGTTAACGCTGACGTCATCATTGACCATGATGACGTCATCATTGACGCCAGCCTGCATCACCAATACAACTGCAGATGACGTCACTGCTGACGCCATCCGACTAGGTCAACCCGATCGGTTCGGTTCAGAGAGCTGGTCCAGTTCGGTTCCCTCAACCCGATTCGATTTAGCCATTCAAACCTAAAATAGTTTAAATCCCTAATCCCCAATTTAACCAGCGCCACCCTTAACCAAACCCTAGATCTAGATCCCGGCGGTGCCAAACCACCACGGCGCGACCAATGAGCCCAAACGGTGGCCACGGTTTATACCGGCCACGACCAACACGCCCCAACCACCATAACGCTTACCCAGTAGTTCTAGACGCGGCTAGACGGAGAAGACAATGACGGTGAGAGTTCCCGAAGGAAATTCGGCTGTTTCCAATGGCAACGGCGGTGAAAGACGAAAAGTCGAGGCTTTCGACCTCTCCTTTTTGACTAAAAGAGGCAGCGAACGAGCAACCCTAACTCGGGTTTTGGTCGGACGGCCACGGGGAAGCCACTAATGGCTGCAGTTCAACGAACGGCCGGCAAAAGCTCCTTGGCCGGAGCTTCAACGGACAACGGGAAAAAGGTGTTCGATTTGCTTTTGGAGAGAAAAGGGAGAAGAGATATGCGGCGCACAAAAAGAAAATTAGAACAAAAGGGTGTTTACCCTACTCAAATGGGTAAATTACAGAAGAAGGGTCCTATTTTAGCATGCCTAACACTTTGTCCATCATATTTTAATTTTATTCAATTAGGTCCCAAATTCAAATTAGGTTAAAATCTGAGATTTCCCCTAAATTCTAGGGTTTTCAAATGAGAATTTTCACGATTAGGGTTTACAATTTGGGGCTAAATTGGGGTGTTACAACACCATCAACCAATCACAAACTAATTGCTCACCCAAACTACACCAATTTACCCATCCGAAACAACCGAAAACTCAATCGATTGCTTCCTAAACCAAGCCCAGCCAACATACATCACTTCCAATCAATTATAAACATCAAAACACATCTAAATTCAACCTAAACCCATCCTAATACTTCCAACAAGCATTACTTCATCATTTCACCTCAAAAACTCAACCAGAACTATCAAGAAACTCAAAGATCTCAAGGATTTTGGGATCTATATCAACAAAACCTCTTTTCAACATATTAATCACCTTAAAACTTAATTAAAAACAATCCAAAATAGAGCTTAACAAATCAAGTCCGAAAATCAAGAGTTTCATCACATTTTTGCAAGATTTCAATCTGAAATCAATACTATAATGAAAACTCAACCAAAAACATTGATTAGAAGCCAAAGATCTTGGGAATTTCAATAAAGAACCTAGATTGAAGGTTGAGAACAGAATTTACCTTCAATCCTTGCTTTGCTCAATGAATGTCAAGTTTTCCTTAGCAAAAATCTTGAAGAACTCTTGTAATTTGTTTAGAAAATGATGAGAGAGTGTTTGGAAGAAAAGAATTCTAGAGAAAGTGAATTAAAATGGTGTTTGGCTGAAAATGTGAAGAGAAAAGTAGTTACGTAAAATGAAATCTCATTTTTCTAATCTATTAATTTTAATTTAATAAAAATCCTTTTATTAAATCACTTTAAAATCCCTTTTAAAACACATGTCATATTAAGGAAATGTTAAATTGCCATAAAGCTCCCTAAAGATTCTATGATTTTGGCTCCTCTTTTAAAAATTGATTTTTCACAGTTTTGAAACTTTACATTTTGGTCAGTACCCAAAATGTATTACTTCCGAAACTCTTTTTGTAAAATTGATTTAACCAACCTCTTAAACATGATTTTAGAGGATTTTATCAATTTTTAGCATATTTTTATCCTATCATGATCCTTGATTTCCTTAAATTACCAAACTCGATTCGAACCGTTCCAGACCGGTTCGACCCGATGTCCAAAACTTCTAGGCCCAAAACCAGGGCGTTACAGTGAGATGATGGTTTTAATGTAATATATTGGCATAAATGATGATATGATTACCGGATGTAATTGGTCGACCAATAGGATGTAAAGTGCACTATAAACTAAAAATTCGTACGTGCTCTTTGAAGTCGGGCAATGGAGGTAGTGCCATCCCGATCCAAAGTGAGAGTCATATGACATGAGATGTCATCGGGGTAGGTCTTGGTGAAACACCCAAGCTTTGTGGAGAAGATAGACACCGTTATGAGAGTCCGATGGCGAGATCCCACCGGGGTAGGACTTGGCCTCGAGTCAAGCTATCCGCATATCCAAGTAAAGATAGAATATGAAATGTCAATATATGAGAATGAACTTTGATTCACATGTACCAATGTTGAAATGATTTTATGCTATGAGAAATGCATATTTGATTTTGAGATTATGAAATGCTTTTGAATATCAAGCATGTGTGGCTTTGTCATGAGATTTGCATTGGTTGAATGCATGAGATAGATAGATAGATGGTACATGTGATTTTCAAATGGTGATTTGCTTTGAAATGGTTTTCAAGCATGAGATAGAAAGAGCATGGTTTTAGAAATGGTTTTCAATATAGTTTTAATGCTTGCATTGTTGTGTTGGTGTTTCTAGAGCATGCCTCACTAAGCTATTGTGCTTACGCTCTCTTTTACCAACAATGCAGATAATTGACACGTTTTGGGCTGCAAGGAGGCTTAAGATGTTCAAGGATTGTTAAGCTCAAGTATGGTGTTATACTTTTACTTTAGTAATGATATATGGCAATGTGATTTTATTGGTTTGTTCTGGGAGATGTGTTTTGGACTCCCTAATGTTGATGCAAGTCATATGTGGCTTATTTGGTTTGTAGAAAGCCTATATATTGGTTTTGATGCTTTATCTTGCTTTTTGGTATGCTTATGGATTGTGGTTTAAGCTTGCTCCTTTGTATGCCTTGCGATGCGTGTGTTGATCCATCAAATGTTTTCCACGTACTTTGAATTGCATGCTTGTATGATAGAGTGGTTGCCATAAATATAACCATATGTGTTGGTGATGATTTGTTGAAGTTTGATATGTATTTGGGGCTATTTTTGGGACACTTCTGGTATGCATATCGATACTCGGGCTTGCATATCGATATGCATAAGCCAAATCTGTGCCATTTTGTACAGGGGTATCGGTACGGATGGGAAGTGTATCGATACGGGTAGGCTAAGTATGAAGGGCATATCGATACCTTTTCTGTGTGTTTGGTCATTGCCTCCCCGTGTATCGATAAGGTCCCTAGGCGTACCGATACGTGACCGTTAATTTTAGTTAATGGCATCTTTTGAAGTTTCAAAATGTTATATTTTTGTCCCTGAACTTCATGTATGCAATTGGATGAGTTTCGTTGGTCTGATTGTGATGAAATTTTGCAAAGAAGCATGAAACATGACTAATTCAATAATGGTAACCTTAAAATCAGAAAAGTCCTTGTAATTATTAGAAATTACATTTTTGTCCCTAAATGTCTAGTTTGTGCAATTAAACCCCTAAATGAATTCTAATTGATGTGTCGTTTCTTCCTAGGCTTTCTAATAATCACCTAGGATCTATGTTGCATCTAGAAAAGATAAAAAGAAAAAAGGTTCTTCAATCAAGGTCGACTTTAACGAGTTGGCTTCGGTTTTCCCCGTGTAATCAACTCGGTTCGGGACAAACGTCTAGAACGGGCCAGGTTTGCGAGTAATTGGGGCGTTGGTAAGTGGTTGGTGAGCGTAAATGCGAGTAGTTATGAATTTTGTGAAAGCATGTTGTGTAATTGTGCAATGTTTGAACTTTATTGAGATGAAGTGCATGCAAGTTGTTGATTGAGATTAAATTATGTTGTTATGCCATGTTTGGGATATAGACGGGGAACTCATTGTCATATCATTACTATTGGAAAGAATTGTTTTTAAAATGAGCTCTAGCACCTTGGATTTTCTTGCCTTATATTGCCTAACTGAGTTTTATTGCATTTTGCTAGTTTCATTGTTTTGAATGGGGCCAAGTAGAGAGCTTAGAATTAATTCACGTAATGTGGCTGAGAACGAGATGGAAGAGCATGTTGAGAATCTACCACCTCTTCCTCCTGGTGGACCACCCAGTTGTGGTGGAGTCGGGGATAGTGCTGCTGGAGCCGGAGTAGGGGTTGCTGAAATTGAGGGAGCACGTGGGCAAGTTGCTCCTGATATGACAATGCTGATTTAGGCCATTGCTGGAGCCTTTCAGGCGGCAGTAGCTGGTGCTCATGTGGCTGCACCTCAGGCTAGTGCTGGTGCGAGTTTGTCGTTGGAGCGACTCCGTAGTCTTGGTGGGACTGAGTTTAGAGGGCTGACCCCTGAAAGTTCCGAGTCTTGGTTGGAGAGCACCAGGAGGATCCTTGGACAAATGAATTGCAATAATGTCAAGAAGTTAGGGTGAATTATATCCATGTTGCATGATGATGCCTATACGTGGTGGACGGCCACTATAGCTGGATTAGAAGATGATGAGGTGACTTGGACGTTCTTCCTGAATGCGTTCAAGAGGAAGTATCTGGGAGTTCGATATCTGGATGAGAAAAAGAGGAAATTTATGTCCCTGGTGCAAGGAGGCATGTCAGTGGCTGAATATGAAGTACAGTTTGTACGCCTCAGTCAGTATGCACCTGAGTTGATCCCTAATGAATGGGAGAGATGCGGACGTTTCTAATATGGGCTGGTAGTAGATGTGAAGATGTACATGCTCGCGTCAGGTTACACTGATTTTGATGTTCTGGTCACTCGAGCCAAGGATATTGAGCTGAACCTTGGTCTAGCGAGTCGAGCAGGAGGATCTAGCTCAAGGAAGCGAGCTGCGGATCATGATGTTGGAAGGGATCGATTTAAGAGGCCTAAGGATCGAAGGTCTCATGGGGATGCTAGACGTGGGGGAGGTAACCCAGGGAGAGGTCCGCAAGGGCCGAATGCTTTCATTAGTACACTTGAATGAAACCGATGCGGTAGGAGGCACACGGGAGAGTGCTAGGGCAACATTGGTACATGCTGGAATTGTGGTTCACGTGGGCACGTGAAACGAGATTATCCTCAGTCGGCGAGAGAGGGACATGCTCCAGTGAGAGCAGCTGAGCCACAGAGGGGCCGTGGGCGCGGCCGTTGCTACTTCTAGCGTAGAGACGAGGGTGCGAGGAATGTAGCACATGTGGTAGTTGTTCAGCCCGAAGGAGGTGGTCAGGCCAGAGTGTATGCCCATCGTGAAGGGAGGAATGAAACTGACGTGATCGTAGGTACCTTTACTTTGCAATCTTTTTCATTACTTTCTCTGATTGATTCTGGGTCTACACAGTCATACATATTGCGTGAACATGCTCAAATGCTTGGTTTGCCTGTTGAGTCTTTGGATGTTAGTGTGCGTGTGACTAGTTCCTTTGGTGAAACGGTTGTTGAGTCTTTGGATGTTGGTGTGCGTGTGACTAGTTCCTGTTGAGTCTTGGGAATTTCAATAAAGAACCTAGATTGAAGGTTGAGAACGAGATTTACCTTCAATCCTTGCTTTCCTCAATGAATGACAAGTTTTCCTTAGCAAAAATCTTGAAGAACTTGAAAGAACTCTAGTAATTTGTTTAGAAAATGATGAGAGAGTGTTTAGAAGAAAAGAATTCTGGAGAAAGTGAATTAAAATGGTGTTTGGCTGAAAATGTGAAGAGAAAAGTAATTACGTAAAATGAAATCTCATTTTTTTTCTAATTTATTAATTTTAATTTAATAAAAATCCTTTTATTAAATCACTTTTAAATACCTTTTAAAACACATGTCATATTATGCAAAGGCTAAATTGGCATAAAGCTCCTTAAAGATTCTAAGATTTTGGCTCCTCTTTTAAAAATTGCATTTTTCACAATTTTGAAACTTTACAATTTGGTCACTACCCAAAATGTATTACTTCCGAAACTCTTTTTGTAAAATTGATTTAATCAACCTCTTAAACATGATTTTAGAGGATTTAGCAATTTTTACCATATTTTTGTACTATCTTGATCCTTGATTTCCTTAAATCACCAAACTCGATTCGAACCGTTCCCGACCGGTCCGATCCGATGTCCAAAACATCTAGGCCCAAAACCAGGGCGTTACAACTCTCCACCTCTTAGGAAATTCCGTCCTCGAAATTTTATACGAAAGGAAAAAGGTGCGGAAGCTGCTTCAGCATGCCCGCCTTTGTTTCCCAAGTGGCCTCCTCAACTCCTCGGTGTCGCCACAACACCTTCACAAGCTCCATCGTCATGCCACGAACAACTTTATTATTCACATCCAGAATCCTCACTGATTCCTCACCATAAGACAGATCCAGATTCAACTCTACTTCCTCAACAGGCATCACATACGAAGGATCCGATCTATACGTCTACAACATCGAAACATGAAACACATCATGAATCTTTTCCAACTCAGGAGCCAACCTCAACCGATAAGCCACAGAACCAATACGCTCCTAAACCACATATGGTCCAATAAACCTCGGTCTAAGCTTACCCTACGCCCAAATCTCATCACCTTCTTCCAAGGGGATACCTTCAAGAACACACGTTCGCCAACCACGAACTCAAACTCCTTACGCTTCAGATCCGCGTAAGACTTTTACCAATCCGATGCTACCTTCAAAAGCTCACAAATGAGCTTCACCTTCTCGGTGGTTCCTTTCAACATGGCCGACATCGATATCAACTTCTGTTCTGTTTCCGTCCAACAAAGAGGGGTTCTACACCTTCTCCCATACAAAGCCTCATATGGAGCCATTTGAATACTTGCCTGGTAACTATTGTTGTAAGCGAACTCAACCAAAGGCAAATCCTTTCCGATGAATCTTGGAAATTTATACACAACACCTCCACATATCCTCAAGCACCTAGATAACACGCTCCGACTGCCCATCCGTCAAAGGATGACAAGAAGTACCGAAACCCAACCCGTACCCCAAGCTTGACTCAACCATTCCTAAAACCTCGATGTGAACCTCAGATCTCTATCCGATACAACAGACTTTGGCACTCCGTACAAACACACAATCTCAACAACATACAACTTGGCCAACTTATCCAACATATACATAGTATGCACTGCCAAGAAGTGTGCATACTTCACAAGACGGTCAACAACCACCCAAACAAAAATTCCTCTTTGACAGTGTCAAAGGTAATCCAAACACGAATCCATGGTAATCTTCCCCCATTTCCCACTCTTGGATCCCCAACGATTGCTGCACCTAAAAAGAAACCAAAGCTCAGCTTCCACCCGCTAGTAACCCAAGTATTTTCTTACAAACTTGTCAACACACTTTTTCACTTTATCCGGTATCACCCAATCCCAAACCACGTTACACCTTCGTACTACCAGGGTACACTACGATAGAACCACTAAGGGCTTCATCTAGAATAGAGCACCTTAACTCATCATCATTTGGCACCACTGTTCAATTCCCAAAGCTCAAAACACCAACATCATTGAATCCAAAATCTTAAGGTTTTCCATCTACAACATCTTAAACACACGGTACAATAGAATTGTCAAGCAACTGCCTATCCCTGATCAACTGGTTCAGGGATGGTTTCATCCACAATTTGGAAACAAGACCACCATCTCGTGATACGCTCAAGCGAGCAAACATCACCCTCAACTCCACAGCCACTTTCCTGCTCAAAGCATTGGCTACAACGTTGGACTTCCCAACATGATACCTCATCATCAGGCCATACTCCTTAATCAACTCCAACCACCTTCATTTCCTAAGATTCAACTCTTTTTGAAACACTAAATACATTAAACCCTTGTGATCCGTGAACCCCACACTCCTTAACACGAAGACCCAAAATCCGTCAACTCACCAACCAAAAATCCTCATTACAAGACTCTAACACCGTCTCCAATTGTTACTTCACTTACATCAACAATCTCAAGAAGGTTTACTTACACTCAGCCAACAGACCACCCTCTCCCGAGGACCCAGCCAAAACAACATGGCTTTTGAGCTTACATAACCACGCATAAAGCTCATTCTCCAAGAACTTGCATCTAACTGAAAGCATACGCTACAACCTTCCCAACCTGCTTAACCACTCATCCTACAACTCATGCAAGAGCCATGAACTCTCAACTCAACTCAAGCTAAACCTCGATTAGAACTATCGTCAGAACTTCCTTCCAACTCCTCAAAGGTCACCGTCAAAACCTCATCCACCTAAAACAACCATCCTGCTATGACTATTCAAGAAAGAATACAACAACACTTTAAAACCACATCCGCAAACCTACGACAACCGTCCATCTCAGAGAAACTACAATACCCAACTGCTACTTCAAAAAACTTTTAACTACACACCAAACGACCTCAGCCGATTCCAACCAAAACGGTCTCCTCTTCGCCACCAAGCCGCCAAAGGCCCTTAAAACACCTAGAACTTTGCCTCTGGCCAACCAAGCTAGACCACACTCATTCCTAACGGTGAACTTATCCACTTCCTAAACTCACACCTACTCTTCAACTAGTACCAAAACAAAACTTTAAACCCACAAACTACCCCAATCATAATTCATCACTATCAAGTCCAATTAGATATTAGTAAGTGTGAACATTCGTATGCATGATTGCTTACATGCCCTTACGAATGCCTATGCACATGTATGCATACTTCTAATGTCATGACAAATGTATGCATGTACCAATATATGTATACAAATGATTTTAATTGTGCATGTATGTCTGTTCACACGTACTAATAACATCCTCGAACCAAACCAGAAACAACCTCTTATCCTAATCTCAACTTTCCCTGCTTCACCATTCTTACAACTCATTACAACAAACTACTCTAACTATTATAGTTTCTTCACCAATATTATTCTCAAAACAACACCGATTACTAACCAAAACTTCACTAACAATAGAGCCTTAACCACCACACGAAAAGATGCAAAACCAAAACTAAGCAAAGAACCATGACCACACTCGCGACCACAAGAAGCTTTAACAAACAGCCCACCTTGACCACCCCGAGCTAACACTAGACAATCTTGCCTCAAATGTCCAACAGACCCACAATTCCAACAAAACTCAACCATTGAACACCTTGCGCCTCTCTGTCCTTCTTGCCACCTCCAAACCTGTCTCGGACGCGCTCACGGCCCCTCTGAGACTCAACTACACGCGCCAGATCTGGTCTCGCTATCTGAGGACAATTATGCTTCACATGTCCTGCCGCACCACATCTCCAACAAGCTCCATTACCCCCACCGAACCCCAGTGTGTCGCCTTCCACAACGACCTCACTCCGGTAGACGAACCACCACTTCTGACCTAAATACACTTGATCCACACCACCACTATTTGCAAACCTCGAACCCGGATGAAACCTTCTATCATGAAGTCTCTTACGGCGCCCACTCTCGAGGCCAGAACTCGCAACTCTGTTGCCCCTACCCAGGTCACCATCGCCATCTATAACCACGCTCTCACATTGCTTATCCCCCGAAAACTTATCTCCCAGGTATCTCCTCTTAAAGGCAGATAAAAAGAACTCCCAATCCACATCATGGATATTCAATGCAACCGACACAGATGTCCACCAAAAACAAGCATCATCCAGCATTAATGAGACAACGCTTTCCAGCTTACAGGCGCTGTCGCACCCTTCTTGATCCAGGATTGGAATCGTACTGGCTAACCAAGCCTCGAACGCCTCCAGCGTCGACCCATGATACTCAACAGCTCCCAAGACATGCAGACGCTGTTTTGACAACCTAGTCTGTCCGACAGACGGTACATGCGCAAGCTTTTCATTCACTGCGACTCGAGATGCTCCAGACATCTCCTGAACCACTAATGATAAAACTTTCACCACAGGTCCAGCCCCTTCACGCTGCCCTATCGCCTCAACTCCAGATAAGAACAGCCAAATATGCACATTCTCAATAGATGAAACATCGTTTCCCCTGATTATCCTGCTCACCCACAAGTACGATTGTATCCGATCCCAACTCTCTCCTCAGACTAATTGTGCTATTTTTAACAAGGCATAATAACAAAAACAAATCAAACCATGATTTAGGCCAGCCTCAAGCAAGGATCCAAGTTTACAAAATCCAGTTTAAAACATTTATCTAGTGTAATAAGGCAATGGGTACCCCAATTTACCTCAAGCATAACATAGCATAGAAGAGCATATCAAACTCATCATGCTTCCCATCATCCACAACCAACACATATCAATATCACATCATCATCATACAATCATATTCATTTCACATGTGATTCACATCAATCAAGCATATCATACGTTCCAATATTCAACCAAAATCATGCTTTTCAATCAACATACATCAATACATACCAATTCATATACCAACATCCCCAATTCTTTCGAAACCTGTCTCTGATACCAACAAATGTAACCCCTTTAGCCCGACCTAGACGCCCGAACCCGAACTAAGAAGATTACACGGGGAAATCTAAAGTCAACTCGTTAAAGTCAACCTCGATTAACGACCCCTTTTCTCTTTTATCTTCTCTAGATGCATATTATTACCCTATATGTTCAGCAAAGTGATTAGGCAAAAACGGCACAACGATCGGAGTTCAATTAGGTGTTCAGTTGCATACATTTGACTTTTAGGGACTAAACTGTAATTTCCATAAAATACAAGGACTTTCAAGATTTTAAAGTTACCAAACTTCAATTAGTCATGTAACATGCCAACATGCCAAATTTCAGCTCAAACCAATCATCCAAACTCATCCAATTGATCAATTAACATTCAAGGACCAAAACGTAACATTTCAAGACTCAAGAAGATATTTTTAACAAAGTTTTAACTACCCATATCGATACACATGAGCATGTATCGATACACGGGAAGACAATAGCCAAAGAAAAGAAGAGCGTATCGATACGCTTCCCCGCGTATCGGTACGACCTTCAAACTTGGCTTGGGCGTATCGATACGCGGGCAATCCGTACCGATACCCCTGTACCGAAAAAGCCTAAAATTGGCCTTAGTGTATCGATACACTTCCCCGTGTATTGATACGCATACCAAAAAAGCTCATTCCAAAAGCATTTAAACATACTTAACCATATCCAAACAAGTTAAAAACATGCATACAAGTTATAAACAACCTACAAGACTTTCAGACATCATCAAACATTAAATCTTACTCACCGAACACATCAATCCATGATGATACGTTAGCTATTCAAGCATGTTTAAGAAAACAAGCTAAAGCATAGGAAAAACACCATAAGCAAACCATGAAACCAATTAGAGGTCGATTACAAGTCCAAAATCAGAAACTAAACATGCTTAAGGTGTCAAACATCACCAACAAGACCAAGAGTAGAAATCCCACCAATTGCATCTTATTACACTAAGGGGACGTTTGGTTCGCGGAAAAGATCATTACCAAGGGAATAATCTTTTCTGAATTCACATACCCACGTTTGGTTTTGAAGAATTCTCTAAAGAGGGTAATACTATATTCCTAATAGTAGCTTCTTTTCCCCAAAATGGTGAGAATGTCATTCCCACCCTGTTCTTAGGTATTAGACAATTCCCACCGCTTTGGCCTAAAATACCCTTAAAATAATATTTTTTATTCAAACAAATCATTATTTTCTATTTCTCCAACAATATTTATTTGGAATTTTGGGTTTTAAAAAATGACTTTTGATTTTAAAAATAATGTAAATTGAAAAATGAAATATATATACATATAATATTTATAGTTAGTTATTAGTATATTTGACTTAGTAACGAATGTGATGATTATTATAGAAGTTTATGATTTTTTTCCTGTATTTTTCAAATATATAATTATAATAAACAAAAAAATATTTAATGTAGTATAACATTAAAACTATATTCAATTATTTGTGTAAAAACTTTATTAAAAATATATAAATTAAAATAATAATAAAATATATTTCCTATGAATTGTCATGCAAATATTTTCACTTTAATATTGAAAGTTTTATTAGTTAAAAAGAAAATAAATCACAAGGATAATTTTGTAAAATATGTATTATGGTAACCTTATAATCCATCAACCAAACACTGTAATTTTACATTTCTGTCAAACAAACCAAACAAAGTAATGTAACATTCCCAGTAATATGCCAAGGAATGAATCATTCCGCGAATCTTATTCCTGATGGTAATGTTACATTCCGTGAACCAAACGCCCCCTAAGGGTAAACCACATACATTGTTTAGCCAAAACTCTTGGAATCCCCTTGCTCATGGGCTGCCTCGTTTGCTCAATTCTCTGCATTGATGAAACAAATGAGCGTAATCATAAAGCTTAGTGAGGACAGCTAAAATCAAACATTCATCAATGTATTTTATAAAACCAAAACATCAACATGTGTTAACATATGCCTTCCTTTTAAACATGCACTTTAAAGCATCAATGCACTTTTAAATCCACATGCTCAAAGCATCATTAAATCAACAGCAAAAAACCTTTGCTCGTGCTTAAACCAAGCATCACATGCATTCTAGCATAAGTCTCAAGCATCACATGCTTCCTCAAAACCAAAGCAAACCATTCTTTAACCATGTTTCACATGTATCATTAGCCACATGCATTGCTCACAATGAAAAACCACATTAAGCCTCACTTGCTTAATTCACATGCATAGATTTTTCCTATGCAACATCTTAACATCGATCATCTCATGCACTATAATCCATTATGCATTCGTTATAATCATTATACATGGGCAACAATAAACACATATATTGGCTTACAACATTCCGGCATAGGCTCACGTCTATCCGTTGTGATAGACTCACCTCTATCACCTTTACAACAATACCAGATACACGGACTAGTATAGGCTCACCCCTATACTCAATGATGGACTCACCTCCATCTTAAAGGCTACGAACGGAATTAAGCTCACCCCTAACCCATAATGATAGGCTAACCCCTACCACACGCAATAGGCTCACCCCTATTACGTCACGTAGCTAGAAACACGTACGATTTATAGATTATAGTGCACTCACGTCCTATTGGTCGACCAACGTATCCGTATGTTAATAATAGATCACACACTTGCTAATATAATCAACTTTCAACAACATTTCACTGTTCTATAAAGCATAATCCACAATACCATTTTCACAAGCATAAACCATGCTTAAAACCAAGTATTAAACCATATAAACTCAAGGATCACTCACCATGTGCATCCTTAACAAAAATGGCATTTAAAACCAGCAATATCATTGCTCAAAACATGCTTTATAACAGTAACCAAACCATATTTAAATAAAGTGCATTTTTAACCAAAACATAGCACAAGCCGAGTGAGATTTTTGCTTACTTACTCTTGAGCTTAGCTAAGTGTTTCAAACTTATGCTAAACTCCTAAAACCGCGTTCAAAACGTTTCAAAGTTGGAAAATCCTTTTCCACTCACCAATACGCGAAGCCTTGCTCGCCGACACGGAAATCACTCCTCCAGAGCCTCCAAAAATGTCTCGTTTGCTCCCGGATCAAGATCCCATGTTTTCACATCATCAAAACAGAGATCCAAATGCATTAAAATGCATTTCAACACCAAAAACCAATCACAAACTCGTTGCTCACCCAAACTACACCAATTTACCCATATGAAGCAACCGAAAACTCAATCGATTGCTTCCTAAACCAAGCCTAGCCAACATACATCACTTCCAATCAATTATAAACATCAAAACACATCTAAAATCAACCTAAACCCATCCTAATACCGCCAGCAAGCATTACCTCATCATTTCACCTCAAAAACTCAACAAAAACTATCAAGTAACTCAAGGGTCTCAAGGATTTCGGGATCTATATCAACAAAACCTCTTTTCAACATATTAATCACCACAAAACTTAATTAAAAACAATCCAAAACAAAGCTTAACAAATCAAGTCCAAAATTCAAGAGTTTCATCACATTTTTGCAAGATTTCAATCTCAAATCAATACTATAATGAAAACTCAACTAAAAACATTGATTAGAAGCCAAAGATCTTGGGAATTTCAATAAAGAACCTAGATTGAAGGTTGAGAACAGGATTTACCTTTAATCTTTGATTTCCTCAATGAATGACAAGTTTTCCTTAGCAAAAATCTTGAAGAACTCTTGTAATTTGTATAGAAAATGATGAGAGAGTGTTTGGAAGAAAAGAATTCTAGAGAAAGTGAATTAAAATGGTGTTTGGCTGAAAATGTGAAGAGAAAAGTAGTTACGTAAAATGAAATCTCATTTTTCTAATTTATTAATTTTAATTTAATAAAAACCCTTTTATTAAATCACTTTAAAATCCCTTTTAAAACACATGTCATATAAAGGAAAGGCTAAATTTCCATAAAGCTCCCTAAAGATTCTACGATTTTGGCTCCTCTTTTAAAAACTGCATTTTTCACAGTTTTGAAACTCTGCATTTTGGTCACTACCCAAAATGTATTACTTCTGAAACTCTTTTTATAAAATTGATTTAACCAACCTCTTAAACATGATTTTAGAGAATTTTAGCAATTTTTACCATATTTTTATCCTATCCCGATCCTTGATTTCCTTAAATCACCAAACTCGAATCGAACCGTTCCCGACCGGTCCAATCCGATGTCCAAAACATCTAGGCCCAAAACCAGGGCGTTACAGTGAGATGATAATTTTAATGTAATATATTAGCATAAATGATGAGATGATTACCAGATATAATTGGTGGACCAATAGGATGTAAAGTGCACTATAAACTAAAAATTCGTACGTGCTCTTTGGGGGTCAGGCAATGGGGGTAGTGCCATCCCGATCCAAACTGAGAGTCTAATGATATGAGATGTCATTGGGGTAGGTCTTGGTGAAACACCCAAGCTTTGTGGAGAAGATAGACACCGCCATGAGAGACCGGTGGCGAGATCCTACCGGGGTAGGACTTGGCCTCAAGTCAAGCTATACACATATCCAAGTAAAGATAGAATATGAAATGCCAATATATGAGAATGAACTTTGATTCACATGTACCAATGTTGAAATGATTTTATGCTATGAGAAATGCATATTTGATTTTGAGATTATGAAATGCTTTGAATATCAAGCATGTGTGGCTTTGCCATGAGATTTGCATTGGTTGAATGCATGAGATAGATAGATAGATGGTACATGTGATTTTCAAATGGTGATTTGCTTTGAAATGGTTTTCAAGCATGAGATAGAAAGAGCATGGTTTTAGAAATGGTTTTCAATATAGAGTTTTAATGCTTGCATTGTTGTGTTGGTGTTTCTAGAGCATGCCTCACTAAGCTATTGTTCTTACGCTCTCTTCTACCAACAATGCAGATAATTGACACGTTTTGGGCAGCAAGGAGGCTGAAGAAGTTCAAGGATTGTTAAGCTCAAGTATGGTGTTATACTTTTACTTTAGTAATGATATATGTCAATGGGATTTTATTGGTTTGTTTTGGGAGATGTTTTTTGGACTCCTTGATGTTGATGCAAGTCATATGTGGCTTATTTTGTTTGTAGAAGGCCTATATATTGGTTTTGATGCTTTATCTTGCTTTTTGGTATGCTTATGGATTGTGGTTTAAGCTTGCTCCTTTGTATGCCTTTCGATGCGTGTGTTGATCCATCAAATGTTTACCATGTGCTTAGAATTGCATGCTTGTATGATAGAGTGGTTGCCATAAACATAACCATGTGTGGTGGTGACAATTTGTTGAAGTTTGATATGTATTTGGGGCTATTTTTGGGACACTTCTGGTATGTGTATCAATACTCGAGCTTGCATATCGATACACATAAGCCAAATCTGTGCCATTTTGTATAGAGGTATCAGTACGGATAGGAAGTGTATCGATACTGGTAGGCCAAGTATGAAGGGCGTATCGATACGCGGGAGAGCGTATCGATACCTTTTCTGCGAGTTTGGTCACTGCCTCCCCGCGTATCGATACGGTCCCTAGGCGTACCGATACGCGACCGTTAATTTCAGTTAATGGCATCTTTTGAAGTTTCGAAATGTTATATTTTAGTCCCTGAACTTCATGTATGCAATTGGATGAGTTTTGTTGGTCTGATTGTGATGAAATTTTGTAGAGAAGCATGAAACATGACTAATCGAATAATGGTAACCTTAAAATCAGAAAAGTCCTTGTAATTTGAAGAAATTACATTTTGGTCCCTAAATGTCTAGTTTGTGCAACTAAACCCCTAAACAAATTCCGATCACTGTGCCGTTTCTTCCTAGGCTTTCTAATAATCACCTAGGATCAATGTTGCATCTAGAAAAGAAAAAAAGAAAAAAAGGGTCGTCAATCGAGGTCGGCTTTAACGAGTTGGCTTCGGTTTTCCCTGTGTAATCACCTCGGTTCGGAAAAAAACATCTAGACCGGGCTAAGGGGGTTACAGTTGTTGGTATTAGAGTCAGGTTTGCGAGTAATTAGGGCGTTGGTAATTGGTTGGTGAGTGTAAATGCAAGAAGTTATGAATTCTGTGAAAGAATGTTTTGTAATTGTGCAATGTTTGAATTTTATTGAGATGAAGTGCATGCAAGTTGTTGATTGAGATGAAATTGTGTTGTTATGCCATGTTTAGGGTATAGTCGGGGAACTCGTTGCCATATCATTACTATTCGAAAGAATTGTTTTGAAAATGAACTTGAGCACCTTGGATTTTCTTGCCTTATATTGCCTAATTGAGTTTTATTGCATTTTGCTAGTTACATTGTTTTGAATGGGGCCACGTAGAGAGCTTAGAATTATTTGCGTAATGTGGCTGAGAACGAGATGGAAGAGTGTGTTGAGAATCTACCACCTCTTCCTCCTGGTGGACCACCCAGTGGTGGTGGAGCGGGGGCTGGTGCTGCTGGAGCCGGAGTAGGGGTTGCTGAAACTGAAGGAGCACGTGGACAAGTTGCTTATGATATGACAGTGCTGATTTAGGCCATTGCTAGAGCCTTTCAGGCGACAATAGCTGGTGCTCACGTGGCTACACCTCAGGCTAATGCAGGTGCAAGTTTGTCGTTGGAGCGACTCCGCAGTCTTGGTGGGACTGAGTTTAGAGGGCTGACCCCTAAGAGTTCCGAGTCTTGGTTAGAGAGAACCAAGAGGATTCTTGGACAAATGAATTGCAATGATGTCGAGAAGTTAGGGTGCATTGTACCCCTGTTGCATGGTGATGCCTATACGTGGTGGATGACCACTATAGCTAGATTAGAAGATGATGAGGTGACTTGGACGTTCTTCTTGAATGCGTTCAAGAGGAAGTATCTGGGAGTTCGATATCTGGATGAGAAAAAGAGGGAATTTATATCCCTGGTGCAAGGAGGCATGTCAGTGGCTGAATATGAAGTACAGTTTGTACGCCTCAGTCAGTATGCACCCGAGTTGATCCCTAATGAACGGGAGAGATGCGATCTTTTCTGATATGGGCTGGTAGAAGATGTGAAGATGTACATGCTCGCGTCAGATTACACTGATTTTGATGTTCTGGTCACTCGAGCCAAGGACATTGAGCTGAATCTTGGTCTAGCGAGTCGAGCAGGAGGATCTAGCTCAGTGAAGTAAGTTGCGGATCATGATGCTAGAAAGGATCAATTTAAGAGGCCTAAGGATCAAAGGTCTCATATGGATGCTAGACGTGGGGGAGGTAACCCAAGGAGAGGTCCGCAAGGGCCGAATGCTTTCATTAGTACATTTGAATGTAACCAATGCGGTAGGAGGTACACGGGATAGTGTTGGGGCAACATTGGTACATGCTGGAATTATGGTTCACGTGGGCACATGAAATGAGATTTTCCTCAGTCGGCGAGAGAGGGACAGGCTCCGGTGAGAGCAGCTGAGCCACAGAGGGGCCGTGGGCGCGGCCGTGGCAACTTCCAGCGTAGAGATGATCGGCCCGAAGGAGGTGGTCAGGCCAGAGTGTATGCCTATTGTGAAGGGAGGAATGACACAGACGTGATCGTAGGTACCTTTACTCTGCAATCTTTGTCATTACTTTCTCTGATTGATTCTGGGTTTACACATTCATACATATTGCGTGAACATGCTCAAATGCTTGGTTTGCCTGTTGAGTCTTTGGATGTTGGTGTGCATGTGACTAGTTCCTTTGGTGAAACAGTTGTAACGAGGAAATTATATAAGAGATGTCCCTTAATGGTGTAAGATCATGTGTTTTTGGTTGATCTCATAGAATTGCCCTTCTATGGATTTGATGTAATCCTTGGTATGGATTGGCTAGTTGAGCATAGGGCTGTTGTGGATTTTGAGAATAAGCAAGTTTTGCTGAAACTTGCTGATGACTATGAAGTTGTGGTGGTGGGAGAGAATGTAAAGTTCCTATCTAATGTGGTTTTGACGCTTGAAGCAAGCCGGTTGTTGCGTCAAGGATACGAAGCTTATTTAGCTTTTGTAATGAATCCTAGTACAAAGGATGTCTGGGTTCAAGATATAATGACTGTATGTGAATTCCCTAGGGTGTTTCCGGAGGAGTTACTTGGTTTGCCGCCCAGTAGGGAGGTTAAGTTTGGAATTGAGTTGTGTGAGAACACAACTCCAGTGTCTATCGCTCCCTATCGAATGGCACCTAAGGAGTTAAAGGAGCTGAAGACGCAACTTTAGGAGTTGCTTGACCGAGGCTTTATTCGGCCTAGTGTGTCACCTTGGGGGTGCACCAGTCTTGTTTGTAAAGAAGAAGGATGGCACGATGAGAATGTGCATTGATTATCGTCAGCTGAATAAGTTGACTGTTAAGAATAAGTACCCTCTGCCAAGGATTGATGATCTTTTCGATCAGTTTCGTTGAACGACTGTGTTTTCAAAGATTGATTTAAGGTCTGGGTACTATCAATTGAAGTTTAAGGGTGTGGACATGCCGAAAATTGCTTTTTGGACTAGGTATGGGCATTATGAATTCCTGGTGATGCCTTTTGGTTTGACGAATGCTCCTGCTGCATTCATGGATATGATGAACAAGGTGTTTCATGAGTTCTTGTATAAGTTTGTTGTGGTGTTCATCGATGACATCCTTGTGTACTCTCGTACAGAGGAGGAGCACGAGGAACATTTGAGGATTATTTTGCAAGTGTTGCTAGAGAATCAGCTTTATGCTAAGCTGAGTAAATGTGAGTTTTGGTTGAAGGAAGTTGTTTTCCTTGGTCATGTGGTTTCGGCTGAGGGAATTCGTGTTGATCCTCAGAAGATTGAGGCGGTGGTGAATTGGAAGCCTCTTAGGCCTGTGCATGAAGTTCGTAGTTTCCTTGGTTTGGCGGGTTACTACAAAGGTTTGTGGATGGATTTTCCAAGATTGCTACTCCTTTGACGAAGTTATTGCAGAAGGATGTTAAGTTTGAGTGGACGGAAGCGAGGCAACAAGCTTTTGAGAAGCTAAAGGAAACATTGACGCAAGCTCCTATCTTGATTCAACCTGAATATGGAAAAGAGTTTGTGGTGTATAGTGACGCATCCTATGTTGGTTTAGGGTGTCTGCTAATGCAAGAGGGTAGGGTAGTAGCTTATGCATCGCGGCAGTTGAAGGTGCATGGGCATAACTATCCCACGCATGATATTGAGTTAGCGGCGGTGGTTTTCGCTTTAAAGATCTGGAGACATTATCTATATGGTGAGAAGTGTACTGTGTATACAGATCACAAGAGTTTGAAGTATCTGATGTCTCAGAAGGAGTTGAATCTTAGGCAATGATGTTGGGTGGAGTTGCTTAAGGATTATGACCTAACGATCGAGTATCATCCTGGGAAGGCCAATATTGTGGCCGATGCCTTGAGCAGGAAAGTGGTTGTGGAGTTGAGGGTGATGTTTGCTTGCTTGAGTATGTCGCGAGATGGTGGCCTTGTTGCTGAGTTGCAAGTGAAACCATCTTTGGTTCAGTTAATAAAGGATAAGCAGTTGCTTGATGATTCTCTTGTACCTCATGTTCAGGATATTGCGGAAGGTATGCCTTTGGATTTCAGTTTCAATGATGATGGTGTTTTATGTTTTGGGAATCGGATAGTGGTGTCGAATGATGTTGAGTTGAGGCGTACTATTCTGACTGAAGCTCATAGTAGTCCTTTCGCTATGCACCCTGGTAGTACGAAAATGTATTGTGATTTGAAGGATGAGTACTATTGGGTGGGGTTGAAGAAAGATATTGCCGAGTTCATTAGCAAAGGTATGGTTTGTCAGCGGGTTAAGGCTGAACATCAGGTTCCTTCTAGGTTGTTGCAGCCTTTGAGAATCCCAGAATTGAAGTGGGAGAGGATTACCATGGACTTTGTGTCTGGTTTGCCTTTGTTGCCATCGAAAAAGAATTCTGTTTGGGTGATTGTGGATCGCCTTACGAAGTGTGCACATTTCTTGTCGGTGCATACTACGTATACCTTGGAAAAGCTACCTGAGCTGTACATTGTTGAGATTGTGCGTTTGCACGGGGTGCCAAAATCTATAGTATAGGATAGAGATCCGAGGTTCACGTTGAGGTTTTGGATATGTTTGTATCAAGACTTGGGGACACGGTTGAATTTTAGTACTTCTTATCATCCGCAGATGGATGGACAGTCGGAGTATGTTATCCAAGTGCTTGAGGATATGTTGAGGTGCTGCGTTATTGAATTTCAAAGTTCTTGGGAGAAGCACTTGCCTTTGGTTGAGTTTTCTTATAATAATAGTTATCAGGCAAGCATTCAAATGACACCGTATGAGGCTTTATACGAGAGAAAGTTTAGAACTCCTCTTTATTGGGCTGAAACGGGGAAAAAGTTTATTTCAATGCCAGATTTGTTGAAAGGAACCACCGAGAAAGTGAAGCTCATTTGTGAGCGTTTGAAGGCAGCATCGGACCGGATAAAGTCTTACGCGGATTTGAAGCGTAAGGAGATAGAGTTCGCAGTTGGCGAACGTGTGTTTCTGAAAGTTTCACTTTGGAAGAAGGTGATGAGATTTGGCCGGAATGGAAAATTGAGTCCGAGGTTCATTGGGCCATATGAGGTGATAGAATGTGTGGGTCATGTTGTTTAGAAGTTGAGACTGCCTTCAGAGTTAGAAAAGATACATAATGTGTTCCATGTATCCATGCTTCGGAGGTATAGATCGGATCTGTCGCATGTTATGCCTGTAGAAGAGGTTGAGTTGAATCCAGACTTAACATATGATGAGGAGCCTGTTGAGATCCTGGATTTGGAGAGCAAGGTTCTCCGGGGTAAGATCATCGAGCTGGTCAAGGTTTTATGGAGACATCGTGGCGTTGAAGAAGCTACGTGGGAAATGAAGGATGACATGAAGAAGCAGTTTCCTTACCTTTTTCCAGCAGGTAAATTTCAAGGACGAAATTTATTAAGTGGGGGAGAGTTGTAACGCCCTGGTTTTGGGCCTAGATGTTTTAGACGTTGAATCGGGCCGGTCGGGAGCGGGTCGAACCATTGAGGTTGGTTTAGGGAAAACCTAGTTCGGAATGTTTTAAAAATATGGAAAAATATCTAAAAGTCCTCATTTATTATATAAATGATTTTAGTAAAAACAATTTTACAAAATGAGCTTTGGAAATATTACATTTTGGTATAGTGACCAAAATGCAGTTTTTGCAATAGTTGACTAGTGACTGTTTTGTAAATGATTGAAACTTTGAATCTTTAAGGAGCTAATTTTACCATTTGTTTCATCAGATTTCTCTTTAATTTGGGAGCTTTTAATAATGATTTTATTAAAGAAATAAAAGGGAATTAAAAAGGAAATCAAAGGTTGACTTTTGATAACCAACTTTACGATAGTTTTCTCTCTTTTTATTTTCTCTCAAATTCCAATCAGCCAAACACTTTTCTCTTATCAAAGAACCTCTGATTTTCATCTTGTTTGCTGAGATTTCATCTTCCAAAAGATTTCCTATCTTTGTTTCATCAAATCCTATTTGTTTTTGCTTTGGATTTTCAAGGAAACTTGCCCAAATTAAGGAGTGATCAACCATTAGAGGTAAGCTTCATCCTTCTCCTCTAATGATCAGTTCTTTACTGAAATTCCCAAGTTATCAATCCTTTGTTAATGGTTTTTAAGTTGTTTTAATGTTATAAACATGAAATAGTTGTTAAATTCAAGATTCTTGATGAGATCTTGGTGATTTTCGTATTTCTATGTTAAGCTCTGATTTGAGGTTGATTTCTAACATATTTTGGATGTTATTTGATGTTGAGAATGAGGTTTTAACAAATTAATCCCGGATAGATTTGAGTTCCTAAGTTTGAGATGCTAGATTTGTGGTTTTTGAGTTGTTCTTGATGATCTGCTATTGCTGGAGGTATAAGGTCGTGTTTATGTTGATTTTTGATGTTGATTGGGGTTTAGAAAAGGTTAGAATTGATAGATCTTGGCTGGGCTTTGATTTGAGAAAGTTTGGAAGTGATTTCGGTTATTTTGGATTGCCGAAATGCTAGTTTTGGGTAGATCAGCTAGTTAGAATGAGTGTCTGGTGATTTTAAGGCATGATGATGCATTAATCCTCTGCTCTTATGTGTAATGAACATGGGAGACTTCATCAGACGCGTTTGGTGTTGGTCCGGAAGTGCTGGAAGCCTAGAAATTGTTTCGGCAAGCAAGCGGAACGTTATCGGTGAGTGGAAATGGATTTTGAAGTCCTTGAGGGACAAGGAAACAAGTTTTGGGGATTTAGGATTGGTTTGAAACACCATCCTAAGTCCGGAAATAATTATGTTTAGATTTGCTCTCGAAATGTGGATGATGCCCCTAAATGCTTTTGACATGCTCTTGATTTGAGATAGACAAATTCCTACTGCTTTATGCATGATTCATGACAAGAAATGATGTTTCATATTGATCCCATGTGATAGAATAACATTTCAAAGAGTTTTGAGATTTTGTTTAAATTCTATGCATGAATTGTGGTTTTGAAATAGGACGAGATTGATTTAGAAATGTCGCATCAAAACAGTAGGTGAGATGATTATTGAATATAATTGGTCTACTAATAGGATGTAAAATGCACTATAAACTAAAGATTTGTACGTGCTCTATGGAGTCGGGCAATGGGGGTAGTGCCATCCCGATCCAAAGTGAGAGTCCGATGATATGAGATGTCATCGGGGTAGGTCTTGGTGAAATGCCAATATATGAGAATGAAATTTGATTCACATGTACCAATGTTGAAATGATTTTTTGCTATAAGAAATGCATATGAGATTCTGAGATTATGAAATGCTTTGAATATCAAGCATGTGTGGCTTTGCCATGAGATTTGCATTCGTTGAATGCATGAGATAGATAGATAGATAGATGGTACATGTGATTTTCAAATGGTGATTTGTTTTGAAATGGTTTTCAAGCATGAGATAGAAAGAGTATGGTTTTAGAAATGGTTTTCAAGATACTGTTTTAATGCTTGCATTGTTGTGTTGGTGTTTCTAGAGCATGTCTCACTAAGCTATTGTGCTTACGCTCTCTTTTACCAACAACGCAAATAACTGACACGTTTTGGGCAGCAAGGAGGCTTAAGAAGTTTAAGGATTGTTTAGCTCAAGTATGGTGTTATACTTTTAGTTTAGTAATGATATATGACAATGGGATTTTATTGGTTTGTTTTGGGAGATGTGTTTTGGACTCCCTGATGTTGATGCAAGTCATATGTGGCTTATTTGGTTTGTAGAAGGCCTATATATTGGTTTTGATGCTTTATCTTGCTTTTGGTATGCTTATGAATTGTGGTTTAAGCTTGCTCCTTTGTATGCCTTGCGATGCGTGTGTTGATACATCAAATGTTTATCATGTGCTTAGAATTGCATGCTTGTATGATAGAGTAGTTGCCATAAACATAACCATGTGTGTTGGTGATGATTTGTTGAAGTTTGATATGTATTTGGTGCTGTTTTTAGGACACTTCTTGTATGCATATCGATACTTGGGCTTGCGTATCGATACGCATAAGCCAAATCTGTGCCATTTATTTACAGGTGTATCGGTACGGATGGGAAGTGTATCGATACGGGTAGGCCAAGTATGAAGGGCGTATCGATACGCGGGAGAGTGTATCGATACCTTTTCTACGAGTTTGGTCACTGCCTCCCCACGTATCGATGCGGTCCCTAGGTGTACCGATACGCGACCGTTAATTTCAGTTAATTGCATCTTTTGAAGTTTAGAATTGTTATATTTTAGTCCCTGAACTTCATGTATGCAATTGGATGAGTTTGGTTGGTCTGATTGTGATGAAATTTTGTAGAGAAGCATGAAACATGACTAATTGAATAATGGTAACCTTAAAATCAGAAAAGTCCTTGTAATTTGCAGAAATTACATTTTGGTCTCTAAATGTCTAGTTTGTGCAATTAAACCCCTAAAGGAATTCCGATCAATGTGACGTTTCTTCCCAGGCCATCTAATAATCACATAGGATCTATGTTGCATCTAAAAAAGATAAAAAAGAGTCGTCAATCGAGGTCGGCTTTAACGAGTTCGCTTCGGATACAAGCCAAATGCAAAGCAAAGAAGAAGTGAGATTTTAAAGAAGCAAGAACAAAGAAAGGCTCGCTTGGAAGGGACAGAGGTCAATTGGGCGCCCATGGTTTTTCCTCCTCTGTCTAAAACTTTTGTGTAATGAGGATTTATCCACCCTAAGCAAGCGAAGAAGGATGAGGAAACAAAGTTCAGAAAAATGCTGGAAGCTTTGCACATCAATGTCGTAACTGAGGAAAGGAGTGAAGGAATGTATTTAAGAGGAATCCATCCTTATACCCCCGGAAGTGTTCAGAATAATTGGACTACTGAAGAACTCTCCACATTGTTTAGGAATGTTTCAGAGTAATATTCAGAACACACTTGTTACTATAGCCCAAGAGCAACAAGGGTCTTTTTGTAAAGGGCATATGCTTATGATCCTTATGTCAATGAAATGAAATCTTTTTGTGTATAGTCTTAAGCAAGCATTTCTTTTTCTTTTACTCTCATCTACATATTTATACTATTAACCATTTTCGATTTTTTTCAATAGTCACCATTATTTCTTTGCCGGGTTTTCAAGTGATCCAATCTCACCTAAAGTAAAAAAAAAAGGATTGGTGGTGACTTCCCCGTTGTTACAATTAGAACAATAAGAATACCGATTTACATTTTGTTTTTTTATAAAACAATTTGCTAATGTTTTTCTTCTTCTTTCATTTTCTTTGACAAATTTGATTTCTTTGGGTAATATTGGATTTATAATTAAGCTTATTTACAAAGGTTCAAGCAAAAATTTTGAATATAAAAAATTATTAATTGAGTTCTAATTTGATTAATATTATTGTTAATGTAACATTTAAAAGACTAAGGGCGGTATTAAAATCAAACACCATAAATGATTAAATTACTTAATTTTAAATTAAAAAGAACTTAATTAAGTATTTATATACAAAAGGCATAAAGTCAAAAGTAGCCCCCAACGTTTGACCTTTTGGTCATTTTAGGCCCTATTCTTTTTTTGTCCAGACAACCTCCCAACCTTTCGGTTTTGTGCAATTTCCACCTTGGTTGGATGGAAATGGCCAATCAACAGTCGTTGACCGTCTGTGGATGATGTGGACTCCAGACATGGCCTACGGAGATGATGTGGCAATTCCATGTGTCGTGTGATGTGGCATCGATGACACATAAGAAAAAATAATATCTTTTTTTAATTATTTTTTTTCAGAAATTACAGTCACTAAGAAGATGACATGTGGCATCTTCCCAATGGCTTGATTTTGGGCAAATGAAAATAATGTTACTGAGGGGACTCAAACACGGGGTGTAAGGAATGCAGGGCGCTCTCCAAACCATTAGGCCAAATCCTTCATTTGGTATATGTCTTTGCAGATAATTTACTTAGTTTATTTTGAGAATTATTAATTATTAATTATTAATTAATTAAAAGAACACAGTACATGAGCTACAAAAGAACGACATCCCCATTTCCCCTAAATTTCACTTACCCTAAAAATTTCTTTCCCTTTGTAAGCGAATATATTCTCTCTAAAAGCCAAAATTTTCTTTCCTCAAATACTCTAGGTCGATCGAAGGTGAGGAAACACTTTAGGTCCTATATATATCAATGGAAAAGTGGGGTTCTCAAAATATTTTTAGCAAATCTTAATGACATTTCGTGTATGATGGAGAAAAAATTAGGTATTATTGAAAAAAATGGCTCCTAGAGAAACTGCATGGAGCGACTTAAATTCGAAAAGAAGGTATTATGTTTGTCCAGATTTTTCAGTACGGATTCTAAATTTTTTTGTTAGTTAGAGTTCTAATTAGGTTTTTAGTAATTATGGTAGTATTAGTTATTTAATGATTATAAAGATAATGCACAATTAAAAATTTGGGTTATTTTGAATTTTTTTGTTATTTAGAATTCTAAAATTATTTGTTATCTAGAGTTCAAATTAGGATTCTAATCATTAAGGTTCTAGTAGTTATTTTATGGTTCTATAGATAATGGCCATTTAAAATTTTTGGTTATTGTTGCGTGTAAAAGAGTCCTATCACAAATAGTGCAAGTGTACACGACGCAAGTAGTAAAGTGATACTTGGAGTATCGGATATCGTCTCCACAGGGACTGGAAATAACTCTATCCTTGAATTGCTGCACGAGAGAGAGAAATAATTTAATTGGCGTGGTGAAGTAATCTTGATAAACAACTAAAGTAAAAGAATAAGGAATCAGGTTTAAGAAATAGCTGGTATTGATTTGCTCAGTAGTGCAGGTGTTGCACTGTAAGAGGAACTTCTGTTCTCTGTCGTTGTTCCTGTCGCGGCAGTGATCACACAACTCTGCACTTCAAGCTTGGCAAGAATCCTTGTTATGACTTGTCCTATCCCTAGGCCCAAGTTTTGTTGATGGACACTTCTTGGATGATACCTCCCGGCATGAATCAAAGGGTGAACACCAATGTTGTTGAATTATTCTTTAACCACTTAACCTCGTACTTATCCTTAAGTCGAGATGGTTTAACCATAAACTGGAAAACGCGTATTTATTCCGTTCATATGCTTGACTCTCCCGATATCAAACAAATAGATAACCTCACAATGCTCTCCCGATACTCTTGTAAGATATGAAAAACCAGAATAAATAAACTTGAAGTTTTTATTACTTGACAGAAAATTCCTAACAATACAATCCTTGCAACAACTTTACAGAATCAACCCTTAGCCCTAGGGTGAGTTTAAAACATGATGAAGAGGGGAAAACGACAAGGGTTTTGGGGAAGACGGCTAGGAATGGGATATCCTTCTCTAGGTCGAATCACATGCCTTTATATAGGCCTTGGGTCCAAGTTTTCTAATTTGGCAAAAATACAAGTTTAAACTAAAGTACAACTCTATTAAAGATTAAATCTTCTGAGTAGATGCCTTTAATTCGTCCTCTTTTCTTGCCTTGAGTTTCTTCCTTGGACTATGGGCTTGGCCTTCATTCTGCCTCAGGGCTTAGAAAAATATGGGAGTGGTCCACGACAGACCGGTTTGAAATCCTCTATCTATCGAGCTCCACTTCATTTTTCCACTTCACCCTTCTGTCGTCTTGGCTGCCTTGGCAGTGGCCATGGCAGCGTTTGATCTTCGACTCCTAGTTCTGCGATCTACCTCTGCTCCTTTGCTGCCCTGAGTCTGCCGCAGCAGATACCTGCAAAAGTAACCAAATTCAGTAGCAACTATGTCGTTTTATCTAATTGTGATATATATGCAGAAATTTATCCTAAATGCAATGAATCATGCTTGAATGTAGCAAAAATATGGGTAAATGAGGGGTAAGATATAGAACTTTTATACACTCAACACACCCCCAAACTCAAGTTCTTGCTTGTCCTCAAGAAAATGCGACCTAACTAAAAATAAAAACTTTTTGGTTTGGCTTAATTCAGTGAACTTTTCCTTACCTACCACACATTCCCTATCAAGAGTAATACCTTGTCGGGCGTTTCTGGATTTATCCGGAACAATGCTATAGTTCTTGTGCAGTGTGTGCAGGTTTTGTGAACAAATATGTGCCTAGACTCCTTTAGCTTACCAGAATAGTCATGCTTACAAACTTGAGTTTTATGCCAATTCATTTTTTCTGGAGGCAATTCTTAGGCTCCTTTAGTTTTTTCTGAATTTGACTCAGTGTTTTTCTTATTTTGATTTGACTAGAGCCTGTTTTTGGGCACCTCTAGTTATCTTCCTAGAGTCGGTATTAGGCACCTCTAGGGGTATTGAGTCTAAGCTTTTCTTATATTCTTTTCCTAGAGCCAGTCTTAGGCACCTCTAGGGGAAACTCAAGTGGTTAAGCCTTCCTACTCTAGTTTACTAACAGATGTCTAGACAACTTATAAGTCACAAGGGTGTTTTTGTAGTTTAGAACTATAGCAAGGCTCTAAATAGTTCCTAAACATCCTAAAGGCACTGTCACGACATAGTATGTCGCGGCAGGTAAGTTCAGTTCAAAGACTTAAGCCATTTTTTTGTTTTCTTGACCCAAAAATAAACTTAAAATGAAACATAAATCAAAGACACAACTAAATGGTTCATTAATGGAGGGATGCCCACCCCCAAACTCGAGGGTTGCATTGCCCTCAATGCATGACAGAATAAAATGAAAAACAGAAAAGAAAATACATCATAATATAGATAAAACAACAAAGACAGCAAAATATAAGAAAAGAAACTTAAGTTGAGGAGCTGTCGTCGTTGCTGCTGCTGACTTGGAGCTGCCGGCGGGCAGTGACCTTAACGGCAGGGGCTGGCAGGTTGCTGGGGCACACAGAGGCCATTTTCTTCTTTGCCTCTCAAGGTGGCTGGACTCTAGTCGGTGAGATGTGTGGGGCCTGGTCCAGTACCTCGAGATCATCATCGTCGCTGCTGCTGCTGGCAGTTCTGCTGTGGCAGGGTCCTTCGACAGTCTCCTTCAGCTTCTTCCTTTTCATTAGAGGGAAGTCCTTGGAGATGTCTCGGGCTATGGATGGCTCAGAGTCAGAGTCTTGCCAGATGGTGGAGGAGGAGAACCCTTCAAAATATTTTGGGTCGATCTCCGGTGGGGGGTCCTTCCTCTTCTCTCTTCTAGGAGTGGAAGATTTTCTGCCGCCTTCACCAGTCGTGCCAGGTGTGGGTGTGGAGGTAGCAGAGGGAGTTCTGGGGCTCGCAGCAGGTGTTGGTGCAACAAAGAAATTTTCTGGGAAGGAGGGGATTTGCACATAGGTAAAATTTAAATCATTCTTAATAAAATTTACCGTTGCGGCAGTGAAGTCCTTCATAAAGCCCATCAGGTCGAGTTGTCGATCCTCCATCCTTTGCAGCATCGTCAGAATCTGGCTGGAGGTGTCTGCCGGTGGTGCTGCTACTGTCTGCTACGACAGGTTCGGAGGAGTCAGGGTCTACCGTTGGTTCTGTTGCGGCAGAGGGGTTTATGTATGACAGAGGAGTGGCAGCTTTCAATTCAATCAGACTGTAAATATTCTGCTGTGTCCACCCCTTCCCTTGGACCTTGACATCCTCTTTGATTTCTGGCACGTTGTTACCCCGAAAGATTGTGGTGATGAGATAGGGGAAGGCTAAGAGGCCAGACGATCGTAGAGCACACTCGAGAATACCGTCTTGGATGTAGCGGTCGACGTTGATTTGTCGTTCGTTTAGAATGGAGTCGACAAGTGCTAACCTCTGTCGGTCGACAGTGGTGTTGTGGGAGTTAGGCATGAGGCGTTTCTTGACAAAGTTGTTCCGCGGCTTGGCTTGCGGGGTAAGCTGGGTCCTCCTCACGGTCCATCGATGCTTTGGGTCTTCGTTCCACTCCATGCCTTCCTCGGTTACTTTTGCCATGACAACGTCATAGTCTGTCGGCGACAGATGCTTCACAAACCTCCGGTGGGCGTCCTCCTTCTTGCTCACGTACAACCCATATAGTGTGTTGATGTACACCGACTCGAGAGAGATTTCTTTGCCTCGAACAGTTACTGTCGTGGCATCCTTACTGTTGACAGTAGCATAGAATTCTCGAACGAGGGTTACGTTCATTTCCTCGGGCTGGGTAGCAAATTTCTGCCACTTGAGGGCTTGTATCTTCTTAGCAATGAAACCTTCTAGCCCTAGCTCTCCCGCTTGTTGGGTATAGATGAACCCTCGTTCCTCCCACATTTCCCTCTTCTGGAAAGAACGGTAGTACCTCGATGCTGAGTCTATGGATACGAACCGGTTGGGTATGCCGCTGTGGCTTGGGGTTGACACTACCGCGGCAGAGGTGGAGGCAGCGCTGCGGCGAGTGTTTCTGCTGGCCATTGCAAGGAACTGTAGCAAAAATGAACAGAAATTTCTGAGATCTAAAATAGAGGAAGGTAGTTGAGAGAATGAGAATGAGATGAAAAATGAATAGGGAGTGGGGGTTTATATAGAATGGGGATATTCTGCCCGTTGGGTCTGTAATGGCAGGCGCGAATAACGGGACCAGCTGTTACGCGGTTTCTAACGCGTCTGTCATGCGTTTCTGTGTCTGCTGCGCGTCTGTTACGCGTTTGCGTGTCTATCGCGACAGCTCCGTGACATGCTGTGTTTTCCGCATTTGTCGCGACAGCTGGTGACAGGCTGTGACGAAAAGCGTGTCCGTTGGGCTTTTTGGGCTGTTATGAATGCATTGGGCTAGTTCATTCTTCCTCTTTGCTTTGCTTCCTTTATTTGCTAAAAATAATTAAATAAATAAACTAAATTAAAATCTTAGTTCCTAAAATAAATAATAAATGAAAATTCTTAATTCCTAATAAATAAAATAAAATAAAATAAAATAACTAAGTTAAATTAGGGATGCCTTGAGGGGCATCTCCTAAAGTAACTACTCCCTTCATCCTTGGGGCTTGAGTCCCCTGATAATGCTTGAGCCTCTGTCCATTGACCTTGAACTGGTGCCCATCCTTCAGTGATTTGATATTAATGGCACCATTAGGGAAAACTTGGACAACCTGGAAAGGACCAGCCCACCTAGATTTAAGCTTTCTTGTGAAAAGCTTCAACCTAGAGTTGAACAACAACACCTGCTGCCCAGGGCAGAACTGTCGTGGCAGCAGCTTCCTGTCGTGCCACTTCTTGGTTTTGTCCTTATATATCTTGGCATTGTCGTAGGCCATTGCTCGAATTTCCTCAATCTCATTCAAGTCTAGTAGCTTTTTCTGTCCTGCCTTATCCAGTCCATATTTACTGCCTTGATAGCCCAGTAAGCTCGGTGTTCTATCTCAACAGGTAAATGACAGGTTTTCCCATATATGAGTTGATAGGGTGACATCCCCAATGGTGTTTTGAACGTTGTTCTGTAGGCCCAGAGTGCATCGTTGAGATGTAGAGACCAATCCTTTCGAGTGGGTTTAACCATTTTCTCTAGTATGTTCTTTACTTCTCTGTTGGATATCTCGGCCTGCCCATTGGTTTGAGGGTGGTACGCTGTTGCAATGCGGTTTTTTACTTCGTATTTCCTTAATACAACATCCATCACCCTGTTATCGAAGTGTCTCCCCTCATCACTAATTATCGCCCTTGGGATGCCAAATCTGGAGAAGATGTTCTTGTGAAGAAATCTTTGTACAGTTTTAGCATCATTCTTTTGAGTGGCGATCGCTTCTACCCACTTTGACACATAGTCAACTGCTAGTAGGATGTACAAATTCCCACAAGATGCTGGGAATAGTCCCATGAAGTCGATTCCCCATACATCGAAGATTTCGACTTCCAATATGTTCTGCAGTGGCATCTCATGCCTTCTCGATATATTCTCAGTCCTTTGGCACTTGTCACAGTTTTTGTAAAAGGCTTGTGCATCTTTGAACAATGTGGGCCAATAGAGACCGGATTGCAGAACCTTGGCAGCGGTTTTGTTTCCACCTTGGTGTCCTCCATAAGGGGAAGCATGGTAGTGGTGAAGCACAACTTCCTGTTCGTCCTGTGGTATGTATCTCCTGATAATTTGGTCTGCACAGTGTTTGAAAAGAAGAGGTTCGTCCCAATAATAATGTTTTGCATCATTTTGGAACCTCTTCCTTGCTTGGTAGTTAAGCTCATGAGGTAATAACCAACTTACAATGTAATTAACAATGTCAGCATACCAAGGGGTTTCAGAAAGCTTACCTGCCGCCATGGCTGTCGCGGCAGTGCTGGTGGCAGCAAACAACTGCTCATCTAGGAAGGTCTCTAGTATGTTGGTCTTGTCTGTGGATTGACTCTTTCCCGTCTCCAGCCTTGACAAGTGGTTTGCCACTTGGTTCTCTGTTCCTTTTTTATCCTTGATGTCAAGGTTAAATTCTTGCAGCAGCAGAATCCAACGAAATAATCTAGGTTTTGCATCTTTTTTGGTGAACAGATATTTCAGTGCTGAATGGTCTGTATGGACCACCACCTTTGTTCCAAGTATATACGGACGTAACTTGTCGATTGAGAACACCACTGCTAACAGTTCCTTCTCTATCGTGGTGTAGTTGACTTGGGCATCATTCAGTGTTTTGCTGGCATAGTAAATCACATGGAAGAGTTTATCCTTCCTCTGCCCTAATGCTGCCCCGACAGCGTAGTCACTAGCATCACACATTATTTCGAATGGCAAACTCCAGTCTGGTGGCTGTACGATCGGGGCTGTTACCAGCTTCTCCTTCAATATTCTGAATTCCTCAGTACATTCAGCATTAAAATCAAAGGGACGATTCTACTCCAATAAGTGGCATAAGGGCTTTGTAATCTTTGAAAAATTGGCTATAAATCATCGATAAAACCTTGCATGCCCTAAGAAACATCGAATCCCTTTGACTGTGGTGGGTGGCGGCAACTTTTCGATGACCTCTATTTTGGCTCTGTCCACCTCTATGCCGCGGCAGCTTACCTTGTGGCCCAGTACTATTCCTTCATCCACCATGAAGTGGCATTTTTCCCAGTTTAAAACCAAGTTCGCCTCTTCGCATCTCTCAAGAACCTTCTGTAAGTTGCCTAAACAACCTTCAAAGCTGTCTCCAAAGACGGAAAAGTCGTCCATGAAAATTTCTAGGAAATCCTCCACCATGTCGGAGAATATTGCTATCATGCACCGTTGGAAAGTTGATGGTGCATTGCAGAGCCCAAATGGCATTCTCCGAAAGGCATAGGTGTCGTACGGGCATGTGAAGGTGGTTTTCTCTTGGTCCTCCGGTGCGATTGCTATTTGGTTATAACCTGAGTAACCATAAAGAAAACAGTAGTAAGGTTTCCCCGCTAATCTATCAAGCATTTGGTTAATAAAAGGTAAGGGGAAATGGTCCTTCCGGGTAGCTTTATTAAGCTTCTGGTAATCCATACAAACCCTCCAACTGGTCACAGTCCTGGTTGGGATTAGTTCGTTTTCTTCGTTGGTTACCACGGTTATGCCTCCCTTTTTGGGCACACACTGCACCAGGCTCACCCACTTGCTATCCGAGATGGCGTATATGATTCCGGCGTTCAGCCATTTGATAATCTCTTTCCTCACCACCTCTCTCATAGCCTCGTTCAATCGTCTTTGGGCATCAATGGTCGGTATATGATCATCCTCCAAGAGGATTTTGTGCATACATAACGCCGGACTGATGCCTTGGATATCGGCTATAGTCCATCCAATGGCCTTCTTATGCTGTTGTAGCATTTTGATTAGCTGCTGCTCATGTTCCTACATTAACTTGGAAGAGATGATTACGGGCAACATGTCATTTAAACCAAGAAAGACATATTTAAGCTGCCCTGGCAGAGGTTTAAGGTCTAGAACATGCGGCTTTTCAATTGAAGACTTCTGGATTACATGTTCATTCGAGGTATAATTTAAAGGCTCGAAGAACTTACCTGGACGTGTGCCTATCCAATTTACCTCCTCATGACCTTCAGTGTCAGATGTTTCTGTGTCTGAGGGGTGACTATCGTTGCTGCTGCCGTGACAGTCTTCCGGGTGACTGCGGTGGCAGTGACCAAACTGTCTGTCGTGGCAGCTTGACCTGTTGCAGGGTTGGTCAAGGACTACTTTAGAGATTGCCTTGCACTCTTCTTCTGCATCAACTTGTTTTATTGCTTGGAGAACATTGTGTTTGATGTGCTGATCATTCACTCTCATGGTCAGTTCTCCTTTCTCGACATCGATCACAGTTCTGCATGTGGCTAGGAAGGGTCACCCCAGGATGATCGGTGCATTTTCATCTACTTCACAATCTAAAACAAGAAAGTCAGCAGGAAAAATAAATTTATCCACTCTTACCAGAATATCTTCGATCTTCCCTTCTAGTTGTACGTAAGAGCGGTCTGCCAGCTGCATCATGACTGTCGTGGGCCTTGCTTGTCCAATACCTAATTTCTGAAACACATATTTGGGAATTAGATTTATGCTAGCACCAAGATCACAAAGTGCCTTACCCACGAATTTATCGCCAATTATGCACGGTATGATGAAGCTCTCGGGATCCTTCTTCTTTTGGGGTGGATGCTTATGCAAGATTGTCATGCATCCTTCTGTCATCTTCACCATTTCAAATTCCCCAAGTCTGGACCTTTTTGACATTGCGTCTTTGAGAAACTTGACATAACCGGGCATCTGCTTGATAACCTCTAACAGCGGTATGTTAATGTGTACCTCTTTAAAAATATCATAAATCTTTTTAAGTTGGTACTCATGTTTCTGTAACCACTGTGGAAAAGGAGGTGGAGGACGCTAATCTTCAAGGCATCCTTCACATGGAATTCGGATCTGAGGAGGCTTGGGTTCATCAGCATCTTCTGTCTGCTCCTCTGTCCCTTCTGTTGTCGCGGCAGGTGTGTCGACAGCAGGTTGTTCTTCCTCTGCCGGGGCAGTGTTCACAGTAGGTGTTTCTGGAGTCGGATCCTTACTGGTATATCTTTCATCTCCGGCCCTTGTAACTGTTTCCCACTCCTAGTTGTGATTGCTTTACACTGCTCATGTGTGGGTTTTATAGTGACCTCAGTATCACTAGGGAATCCTCCGTTCTGCCTCGGCTTGATATACTGGGAAACTTGGCCCATTTGTGTCTCCAGAGATTTTAGGGTAGCCTCATGGTTTGTCATCCTCATCTCTGTCTTGTCCATGAATGACTCAGTTTTCTTGACAAAGTGATCCATGTTCACCATGTATGCTCCCGTCTGTGACATAAAAGTTGCCAAGGTCTGTTCCAGTATACTAGGTGCTGCTACCGGCTAGTGTTGTGGCTGCTGCTGTGGCTACTATCGTGACAGCATTCTGGGTACCCCTTGGTTTTGGTTGTTCTACACTGGAGGATTCAATGCGTTGTTCAGATTGCTCCAGGAAAATTTTGGATCCTTCCTCCAGTTAGGATTGCAATTGTTGGAATCATAATTTCTTGGCTTGTTGTAGTTCCAAACATACATCCCTCCTTCCAACTGTAAAGGACAGTCTTCTGAACTGTGATTCCCACTACAGGTCTCACATACCTCTTCTGCAGAATATACGGCTTTGGAATCTCTCTGCTGCAGATTTTCCACTATCTTTGTGAGGTATGCAACCTATGATTTCATTGAATTATCTACTTCGTAATCCTTTACAGATATTCCTCGTTTTCCCCCTCTCCTAGCTGTAGGAAATTGCTCATCGTTCTTTGCTAATTTCTTTAACACTAACATTGCCTCGTCTGGTTCTTTATCCAGTAATAGCCCATTTGCTGCTGAATCTATTCTCAGTCGAGTGTGTGCATTGACAGTGTTGTAGAATTTGACGACCTGATTCCACACAGGGAATCCATGCATCGAGAAGTTCCTTAAAAGAGTTGTAAATTTTTCCCACGCCTCGTGCATTGGTTCGTCATCTTCCTGTTAAAAAGTAGCAATCTTGTTACGCAATCTTTCAAATAAATGAGAAGGATTAAAAGGAGAAAGGAATTCACGAGAGAGATCTGCCCAAGTTCTTATTGAACCCGGCGTTAATTTATTCCACCAAGTTTTAGCTCCATCTCTCAATGAATGAGGAAATAACCGGAGCCGTAGTACTTCCGGATTTATTCCTGGCAGTCTGAACATGACAGGTTTCAGCTTGAAGTTTTCAGCTTCCACGTCTGGCAAGGTGGTTTCCAGTTCAACATGGTAATTAACCATGTAGTCTCGACAGGACTGCCGTGCGGCAATGGGCCGTTCATTCCGGGCATCATGGGGAGGATCAGCAATAACCCTCTGGTTATTGTTGTTGGGGTCATCTATCACGTCGTCTCGCCTTCCGTTCACCATTGCTTCTAGTCTCTCCTACAGATAGTTGTTTCTTGCTATTAAGAGTCGGGCTTGGTTCCTGAGTTGGTATGTACATTCGATTTCTAGGTCTAGTTCATACTCAGGTTCTTTACCTCGTCTAAATCTGCGCATAAGCAAACAAGAAACCTTGTGAAAAGCACGGGGTAAATAACTCCACTAAAAACAAAAAAAAGAAAAGGTGCAGTAATAAAAAGGGTAAAGATATGTTGCCAGTCCCCGCAACGACGCCAAAAACTTGTTGCGTGTAAAAGAGTCCTATCGCAAATAGTGCAAGTGTACACGACGCAAGTAGTAAAGTGATACTTGGAGTATCAGATATCGTCTCCACAGAGACTGGAAATAACTCTATCCTTGAATTGCTACACAAGAGAGAGAAATAGTTTAGTTGGATTGGTGAAGTAATCTTGATAAACAACTAAAGTAAAAGAATAAGGAATCAGGTTTAAGAAATAGGCTGGTATTGATTTGCTCAGTGGTGCAGGTGTTGCACTGTAAGAGGAACTTTTGTTCTATGTCGTTGTTCCTGTCGCGACAGCACCTGTCGCGGCAGAGGGGTGTTGATGTCGCGGCAGCGATCACACAACTCTACACTTCAAGCTTGACAAGAATCCTTGTTATGACTTGTCCTATCCCTAGGCCCAAGTTCTGTTGATGGACACTTCTTGGATGATACCTCCCGGCGTGAATCAAAGGGTGAACACCAATGTTGTTGAATTCTTCTTTAGCCACTTAACATCGTACTTATCCCTAAGCCGAGATGGTTTAACCATAAACTGGAAAACGCGTACTTATTCCGTTCATATGCTTGACTCTCCCGATATCAAACAAATAGATAACCTCACAATGCTCTCCCAACACTCTTGTAAGATATGAAAAACCAGAATAAATAAACTTGAAGTTTTTATTACTTGACTGAAATTCCTAACAATACAATCCTTGCAACTACTTTACATAATCAACCCTTAGCCCTAGGGGGAGTTTAGAACTTAATGAAGAGGGGAAAACGACAGGGGTTTTAGGGAAGACAGCTAGGAATGATGTATCCTTCCCTAGGTCGAATTACATGCCTTTATATAGGCCTTGGGTCCAAGTTTTCTAATATGGCAAGAATACATGTTTAAACTAAAGTACAACTCTAATAAAGATTAAATCTTCTGAGTAGATGCCTTTAATTCGTCCTCTTTTCTTGCCTTGAGTTTCTTCCTTGGACTTTGGGTTTGGCCTTCATTCTGCCTCAGGGTTTAGAAAAATATCGGAGTGGTCCACGACATACCGGCTTGAAATCCTCTATCTGTCGAGCTCCAGTTCACGTTTCCACTTCACCCTTCTGTCGTCTAGGCTGCCACGGCAGTGGCCACGGTAGCGTTTGCTCTTCGACTCCTAGTTTTGCGATCTACCTCTGCTCCTTTGCTGCTCTGAGTCCGCCGAAGCAGATACCTGCAAAAGTAACCAAAATTCAGTAGCAACTATGCCATTTTATCTAATTGTGATATATATGCAGAAATCTATCCTAAATGTAATGAATCATGCTTGAATGTAGCAAAAATATGGGTAAATGAGGGGTAAGATATAGAACTTTTATACACTCAACAGTTATCTGAAGTTCTAATTAGGATTCTAATAATTAGAGTTCTAATGGAAGTTTTTATTTGTTTTTTTACTTATTAGAACGAATGTAATTTTTTTGAATGGTATGATGGAAGCATTCTAGAAAGAACAAAGTACTTACTACTACAATTACGAGATAGTGAATGAATTCTAGCCAATGAGAATGCTATACTTAGAAAACAACTTCAAAATTATTGGACTACTTCAGTGAGTGGAAGCAATACTGCTTTGTTGCATGATAATGACAGTGTGCAAAGTGAATCAAAAGGGAATGGATATTTTGAAGATTTTCGAAAAGAAGATGAAATGAGAAAGATTAGGAAATGTATAAGACATTGTTCATTTTCTATGTGCTCTGTGCTATATGTATTCTTGTGGGAATAATGATTGTATTAAAATAACATTTTTTGTCTACGAAAACCAGAAAACAAGTTCAAGGGTCGGTTACGCGTGGGGAAGGATTAGCACCCCACAACGCCCAAAAATTGGTACCATATTGATTTCAAAAAAACATTTTCAAAATTGGAATTTACAAGTTCACAAAAGTTTCAATTTACTCGTCCGTTTAATGTATATAAATCTATTTTAATGTCCTTACCGCCTGAAAAATGAACTCCAATCACCACCAACACTCTTGGCGCTAACACGTCATTTCCATTTGGTAAGACACCATATTAGTTAATTTTCATTTTTTAACAAACAACAAACAATGATTAAGTGTGTTGAAGTTTTTTTTTAAAATTAATATTTAATTAGTGATTAAACCTTAAAGAATTGTCTATATTCATTTTAATTATTAAGGTTCAAATATATTTAAGTATATTTTATTCTGAAATATGAAAGAAATTTTAATTCACACACGGCTCTAATCTAAGCTTCAAAGGCCCTAATCCTATGGTTTTAGAACTAAGCTAAACAATCTAAGGAAGCAAATAAATTAAACTTGATAAAAAAGTAAACTTAAATTAAATAATCAACATTAAATAGATAAGGATTTTTCAATAAAAGAAAAAAGATTTTAAGAACATTTTTATTATTTTATTTTTTGACTAATAAAAAATATATGTAGATATAAAAAACGAATTGGTGACCAAATTTAGAGGAACACAAAATGCTATTGCTGAATTGAAAGAGAAAAGGGAATTTGGTGGTCAATTTAAAATAAAAAGGACGAAATTGTTAAAAACAAGAATTGAAGAGCCACGATTAAATACCCATGAAAGAAGGGCGTAAGTTTTAAAATGGATACGGGTTGGCTAGCGGGTAGATATAAAAGGTTGAAAATAAAAGAAAATCATTCAAAACTCATTTAATAAAACCGATTATCACTTTTCCCCTCTATTTTTTGAGCTCACCGTGGCGAATGCTCGTCGTGCCAACCGCCTTCCACCGGCGCTGGTCGTCGTTTTTTACGACGGAAATTTCGAAAAACCGTTCTCGATTATTAAAACTTTCCCCCTTTTTTGTAAGCCATTTTTCGAAAATGAGGTCTCAAATTTTCTTTTCTAAAATATTTCTCAGAATCTGACAAGCCCCGAATCATATTCATGTCATCAGAGCCACAATCGGAACAACATGAACGACGGTTCTTTGCAAAATAATGGTAAAAAATCCCATTTCCTTATTTAAATTCAAACTTTAAAGAAAGAAAAATTACCATAAGGTGCTTGCTTTATTTCCACTGAAATTCTGATTACAATTTGCCTCATTGCTTTCGAATTCCAATGATATTTTTCTAGTATATTTTCGGTGTGAATTGTGTATGAATTATATGTTACATGAAATTTACATTGAATTTATATAGTTACATTTTTGCTTGACTTTCAAGCTTGAATCCCGAATATCTTCCCCATTTGCTCATGTCTCGGCTCTGACTTTAAGCTGGTTGCCTTTTGCTCTCTGTCTTAATCCGATTCCAGTTTGATTCTCGCTAGAACTTCAAATTAGGGCCGCTAGATCACTCCCTGATCTAACGGTTAGAAAAACCAGCGTCTAGGCTTCCCCATCTAGCGTGATCTGCGCCGTTGGATCAAAGATTGATCCAACGGTTTCCTTTTGGCTGCGCACAATCAAAAGAAGACATCACGGTTCTGGCTTTGGTTAAATTAGGCCAATCGAATCTTTGTAAACATTCAATTATTTTAATAGACCCCTTTATTTGCTTTTAATGGAACCCTTTAATTCTTGTAATGGACCTTAACTTAATTTTAATACACATGGCTTTTTATATACATTTCTTGGTTTTATTCTAACTACTATACTAATAATATAGCAAAATGGTCCAATTACTTTATTAACATCTTGTAACCTAAAATAATGGGTTTTCCTAAATGCAAACGTTCCCAACTATTATAGACTCTATAAATTATTTACACAACTTGTTGTTTGGTTTTTTATAATTATACTAACTAATTAATTACGATAGAAAATTAACATTAATTACTACTTCAATACTATTAAACCGAATAGCAATATAATACAAAAATAAAAAGAAAAATAAATAAAAGGGTTAAGTGAAAATTTAGTGACAACAACTGGCCCTCTTTGGTCATTTCGGTGAAACAAGAATTGAACAAAGAATAAAGGACACTGATTTTCACTAAATACCAAATCGTCAAAACTTCTTGCATTGACGGACTGGCGGGCTTCGTTCTCCTTTTGCTCGAAGGAATAAGCAGGTTCCATTCTCTGAATGCCCGAATGGATATACGAGTTCTATTCTCCTTATGCTTGGATAGATAAACTTGTACCATTCTCCAAATGCCCGAACGGATAGGAGGGTTCTATTCTTCTTATTCTTGAATAGATAAGCAGGTTGCATTCTCCAAATGCCCGAACTGATAGGCAGGTTATTCTCCTTATGCTTGAATAGATAAGTAGGTTCCATTCTCCAAATGCTCGAACATATAGGCAAGTTCTATTCTCCTTATGCTTGAATAGATAAGTGGGTTCCAGTTGCTGAAAAAGCCTTCATATACCTGTGAAAAATGTAATACACAATTCAATTGAACACGCTCCAAGGGATGCCTAATACATGAATGCATGTCAAGCTTTTATGGTTTCTTTTAAAATTCTTTTTATTGGAATTAATTTTCTGTCAGGCAGCAGACACAATAAGTTTTGTAACTACAGAAAACTTGGATTGTATCATTTCAAACATTTTCTCAACCCTGACAATAGCCACTGTACGCCTATGAACTCCTTTCACTGCTCTACATCGAGTGATGCTATCAAAACCATACCGCAAGAAACTTAGCATCATATCATCTTAGATTGTTCTGCCAATGTCTTGTTAAAATCTTTTCCTTTCCTTGTACATCTTTGCTTCATTGAAAACATTTGATCTTTGCTCACTTTTTCCAGTAATCTTGTACTATTTGATTGGAAGGATAAACTTCTCCGTCTTCATCATTTTCATTCTTTGTACCTCTTTGCTTCATTGAAAACATTTGATCTTTGCATGCATACGTCCCTAAATCTACTATCATTGTTGTTGATACATCCATATTCAGAGACAAGCCTCCTTGAGTGCCTCCGGAGTATGAACTCGGGATTAGCCACCTCCAATGTCTGTAAATTGTTCTCATTATCATGGAAGAAAGACTGGCGATCAGAAAGGTACACTCATTTCGCGATATACTACTTTATGGACATCAAGATACTTTTGAAGCTCCTTGAAAATTCGTAGATTCTTGCCTTCATGGAATACTTTGCGTTACTTGCATAGGAATCTTTGCAGCAAAACTCATTTCCACTTTTGAATGTCTTCGATATTGGTGCTATGTACCCCAAGTTCTAAACTAAACCATGAAATGCCTCATAGCCTTTGTACTTTTTAAAGCCTTTTCAAAGTAATGCTCAAAAATCTTTTTGTATGTTTTAAGTGATGTGAAACCTGTGAATTCTCATTTCAATGCAAGATGCTCTTGAAAAGGGAAGGGAATCAACAAATAAGGTCAATAAAATTTTATTCATACTGTGGCAAACAGAAAAGAAATCACAAGAACATGTAATCAAATATCAATGACAAAAACTTCTCCTGGTCAAAATGTCGTAAGATGCCTTGAATTCTACTGATGCCAAGAAGACTTTGAAAAGGGTAACAATATGAGCGTATCCATCTGTATCATGTCCCCAAGAGGATCTCTTGCCATATCAACTACCTGAGCTGCCCTTTACGGGTTTTCAACTCAAGTTCTCCTCTGGTTTCAAAACGCCCTTTACGGGTTTTCATTTTAAACCCCTTTTATTTTCTTTATTTTCCTTTTTTTTTCTTTTTAAACATAATACTTCTTGACTGAATCCGAATTTATTGGGCTCTGAAGTTCATCTCCGTCCATCTCAGCCAAAATCATTGGCCCACATGAGAAAACCTTTGTTACATTGTACAGCCCTTCCCAATTAGGTGTCCATTTCCTCGAGGATCACTCTGGACCGGTAACTTCTTCTTCAACACCAAGTCGCCTTCCTAGAATTCTCTTTATCGAACCTTCTTCTCATGAGCCCTTATTATTCTTCTTTGGTACATTTAACCGTGGCACAAGGCTTTCAATCTTTTCTCATCGATTAGGTTCAACTGATCATATCTTTCCTGAACCCATTCTGCCTCGTCTAACTTTGCCTCCATTAATACATGAAGCGATGGTATTTCAAATTCAATTGGTAACACTGCCTCTACTCCGCATACCAATGAAAATGGTGTTGCCATTGTTGATGTTCGTACTGCAGTTCGATATGCATATAACGCAAGCGGTAACTTCTCGTGCCAATCTTTATAAGTGTCGGTCATTTTAGAAATGATCTTCTTGATGTTCTTATTTGCAGCCTCCACTGCCCCCATTCATCTTTGGGCGATATATCATTGAATTATGATGTTTGATGTTAAACTGCTCACAAACCCTAGCAATCACCCTATTGTTCAAATTGGAAGCATTATTAGTAATAATACTTTCAGGTTGACCACACCGGCATTCCTTCTTCAAGAATTTACAGACAGTCGACCAAGTAATGTTTGAGTACGAGGCTGGTTCCACCCACTTCGTGAAGTATTCAATGGCTACCAAAATAAAATGGTGCCCATTTGACGCCTTTGGGTGAATCTGGCTGATGACATCTATGCTCCACATGGAAAAACGCTAGGGAGTTGACATGACATGGAAAGATTGAAGATGTGAATGAACCTTATCAGAATAGATTTGACACTTGTGGCACTGGCGAGAGTAATCGACGCAGTCACTTTCCATGGTTGTCCAATAATATCTAAAGCGCTTGATCCTTCTGGCTATGGTGAAACCGCTAGGGTGAGTTCCACAAACTCCCTCGTGAACCTCTTCTAAAATCAATTGGGCTTTTTGCGTCTACACGTCTCAAAAGCACATGATCTCGACTTCTCTTGTATAGGATTTCTTCGTCCAGGATGTACCTTGATGCCATTTTCCTGATCATTTTCTTTTTTATTCTCTGTTGCTTATGATGGGTATTGTTGAAGTTTTACATACTACAAGATATCATAGTACCAGGGCAAGCCATCTTCTTCCTCTTCCACGTCATGACAGTGAGCTGGGGAGTCTAGCATTTTCAATTTGATGGGCATCATTTTTGAACCTTCACTTGCCTTGAACATGGCTGTTAAGGTGGCCAAGGCATCAGCCATCTGGTTGTCCTCCACGGGAAGATATTTGAAGGTGATCACATCAAATTCATTGGTCAATTTGAGAACCAACTTTTGATATTCCACCAACTTTGCATTCTTTGTTTCCTATTCCCCTCGTACTTGGTAAATAACCAACACTAAATCCCCAAATACCTTCAAGTTACATGTTTTTATTTCAATGGCCTTCCATAGACCCATTATACAAGCCTCATATTCAACCATGTTGTTAGTGTAGAAGAACTTCAATCGACTAGTGAAAGGGTAGCAATTTCCTTCTAGTGAAACTAAAACTGCCCCGATTCCTCGTCCCAATGCATTTGAAGCACCGTCAATGTTCATGACCCAAGATTTTACTAGGGCCTCATCATCATCTGATATGCACATCAGATCCTCCTCAGGGAAATTGAATTTCAATGCCTTATAATCATTACAAGCACGACTTGCCAAAAAGTTAATTAAAACACTTCCTTTTACAAATTTCTGACTCACATACTGGATATCAAACTCTAACAACAGCATCTGCCATCACACTAATCTTCTAGATAAGGTCGGGGCTTCCATCATGAACTTCAGCGGGTCTAACTTTGAAATCAGCCAGGTAGTGTGATATAGCATATATTGCCTAAGCCTTTTAGCTGCTTAGACCAGTGCACAACATAGTTTTTCAATTGAGGAGTACTTGGTTTCACAATCAATGAACTTTTTTCTCAAGTAATATATCGTCTTTTCTTTTCTCCCAGTTTTGTCATGTTGCCCAAGCACACAACCCATAGAGTTTTCATACACTGTTAGGTATAGAATTAATAGCCTTCCAGAAACTTGCAGGACTTACACAAGAGGATTAATTAGCTGCTCCTTGATCTTTTCCAAAGCCTCCTTGCATTCTTCATTCCATGTGCATGGGTTATTCTTTCTAAACAGCCTAAACACCAGATCACACTTATCTATGAGTTAGGAGATGAAACGGGCAATGTAGTTTAATCTTCCCAGAAAACCCTAAATTTTCTTCAGCGTTTGTTGTGGTGGAAGCTCTTGTATGGCCTTGATCTTGTCTGGGTCAATCTCTATTCCTTTTCTACTCACAACGAAGCCCAACAATTTTCCGGACGTGACCCCAAATGTGCACTTATTTGGGTTAAGTTTTAATTGGAATTTCCTCAACCTTTGGAAGAGTTTTTTTTTAATTTTCTAGACGCTCTTCCTCAGATTGAGACTTAGCAATCATATCATCAACATACACCTCTATTTTCCTGTGCATCATATCATGGAATAGGGTAACCATGGTCCTTTGGTAAGTTGCCCCAACATTCTTTAAGCCAAAAGGCATTACTTTATAGCAGAAAGTACCTCATAATGTTATGAACGTGGTCTTTTCCATATCTTCTGGACACATCTTTATCTGATTATACCCGAAGAACCCATCCATGAAGGAAAAGTGGGAATGTCCAGCTGTGTTGTTCACCAATGTGTCAATGTGCGGCAATGGAAAGTTTTCTTTTGGGCTTGCCTTATTGAGGTCCCTGTAGTCTACACACATTCGTACCTTTACATCCTTTTTGGGAACTGGGACAATGTTTGCCACCCATTCTGGATATTTGGCCACTTCTAGGAACCATGCGTCGTACTACTTTTCCACTTCATCCCTAATTTTTAGGAGTGTTTCAGCTTTTATTCTTCTAAGCTTCTACTTTACGGGCTCGCGTCCTAACTTTATTGGCAACCGATGTACAACAATGTCAGTGTCAAGACCAAGCATATCTTCGTAAGACCAGACAAAAATATCCTTATATTCTTTTAAGAGCTCGATCAGGCTTTGTCGGGTAATAGCTAAAATGGTGGGGCCAATATTTACCTCATGCTTCTCTTCTTCTGTGCCAAGGTTTAGAATTTCCAACTCCTCTTTGTGTGGTAGAAACTGTTTCTCTTCTCCTTCTACCATTCTGAGCAAATCTCCGAGCAAATCATATTCTTCTTCATCATCAATGTTTTCAACTTCTACTTGGCATGAAGGTAGTTCAAAGTTTACTTCAAATTCTTGCTCGGAGTCGTTTGAGGCACTAACATCTGAAGACCTGCAAAGGAACAACAAGGAATATATATATGAAGGAAAAAGGTGAACTAAAGAATGGAATGAGTCGTTTTAGTTTTTACTTTGAGGGTTATTCATGGTTTATGGAGGAAATTGCCACAAGACTAGTTGGAAGGAAAATGCATATTTTATTTAATTCCAAACTAATAGTTTTAACATAGACCCTTTACATAAGATCCCCTATTGTCTCCGAGCCTGGAGCAAAGGGGTTGGTTTTGAGAATTACTCTGAAATTGTCTAAAAGACTACAAGAATTTCTTCAACAATCCAGTTGTCAAGTTCAGAGCAGGGGCAAATCATGGACAAGTACTTGTTCTCTCCTTCCTCGCCCGATAAGGCGTTGAAGCTCAGGTTCTCAAGTGCTTCACACAGGTCATTCTTTCCTTTCTCCTCCTCATTAACTTGGGTGTTGGGGTCCAGAAAGTCTCTGAATCTGAAATTATGGCTCAGAGATGGGAATTTTTTGGGCTCCAACTCAATTTCTTCCCCTTTCAATCTTGCCCTTCTCCTTTCCTGATGCTTTCTAATTTCTGCCTTTCTTTTTCAGTGGTTGGGCTTGAAGCCCAGCCCAAATCAAGCAGTCTTTGCAGGGATAACAAATGGGTACATACTCCTTTGGTGCCTCTTCTCAAATCCTTTTCCAGCTTCAGTTTCTTTTCCAAGTGTTTGTTTTACTTGCATTTCCGTGCAGCTGGATAACTCCGGTTCTAGTACTTTGCTTCCCTCTATGACAAAGGTCGCATTGACTAAATCTAGCGTTCTGAAGTGACACTCGAGCACTCCCTCATCTATCTCAATAAAAGGTGCATCAATAGTTACCGAGGCAATGATTTCCTCCTCTGCACCTATGGTTACTAGTTGTCCATCGATCACACATTTTAGCTTTTGATGTAAGGTAGAAGGGACTGCTTGTGACACCTCCCTCCCGGCTTAGCAGTAAACCGGTCGTGAGGCGTCGGTCGAAAAACGCGAAAAATTTAAAACTTTTTCGCAACTCATTCTTTAGGAATGAGTTGCTTGGCTAGCAAGCAACGATCAACCAAATTAGGGAAGACCTTAACTTAACATCCAAGTTAGGAGAGATTAATGTTCATTCTTACAACTTAACCATCATATTAAACAAAAATTTACTAATGTAACCTTATTCAACCCATATATACAAGTCTTGGCATGCACAAATTTAAGGCTTAGCTAATTGAACCATACAAGTAAACAATGAATCCTAACCTTTATTAACCTATTCGAAACATCAACCCATACATAATAAATTTCCATTCGATTGATTCAAGGCAAGAATTTATGCGAATGAAATGCTAAGAAAAAATTACCAAACATACTCATTTAACAACTCATTCAAACCTATATTTAATTCAAGATTTCAAAACAAGATCATATTATCGATCATAAAACCAAATCAACATGTTTACAAGCCAAGTCTCAAAACATTACATACTAAGTTTGTATTTACAAGCATGTCTTCAATTCATTACAAGCCAAGATCAAACTAGCAAATACGTCATTAACCATATGCATGACATAGCTAACACAAAAACTAACTCTATGCCACCATCTAGAAGTCGAACAATAAGGGATCAAGTCATACATGATTCCTATGCTTGTAGTCTTTGCTCTCGATCAAGGGAGTATTAGCTATCGAACCAGGTTCAATCTGCTAGGTTGGGAAGAAGGAAACAAGAGATGATAAGTACAAAGTTGTACTTAGTGAGGTAGTATTTATTATTTAATTTTAAATCAAGTTCGATCTTATTCAAGGTTGCACCAAGATTTCCTACATAAGATTTTATTAAGAAGACCTAGCTAGTCTCATGGCATATTCAATCATATACAATCATACGAGTCATATAACAATAATCAATGCTTGCAAAATAAGTCACAATAACAATTATCACGAGAACAATTCATGCAAGACAAGTTATTTTATGTTTAATCTTGTAATTAAGTTGCCTTGGTTATTAGATTGGTCTAGGTAATCGAGTCACAAGTTGGTACATTTGTACCTAAACAAGAAGGTACTAGATAGTATCACAAGTAGGTGCTAAGACACCAAATCCACTAGTACATATAGTACAATTTCACAAGGCACACAAGGTGCTAATCAAGAAGGTGTATAATCACCATTACCAGAAGGTATGTCAATACCCAAATCAAGAGAGATCTAGACCCTAAGGCATGCCCTTCTACCTAAGCCATCTAGTAAACCAAGGTCTTGTAGCATTTTAATTTAGCATATCCAGAAATTTTTCATGTCCAAGATTATAAATCATGATACAACAAGAGGTTATTCAATCAAACCATGGCATGATAATTTTCAGCAAGCTTTCACATGGATTTTAAGTGCATGGTAAACAGACATGTATCGATCTTTAAGTGCATGGTAGACAAACATGTATCGATCATTGAGTGCATAGTAAACAAACATGTATCGATCTTTAAGTGCATTCCAAATTCAGCAGCAACAAGAAATTTCATGCCTCATTCAATCATTCATAATATTACACAAAGTAGTCCAACAATACACATTATTCCCATATCAAACAATCCATTCAAGCATACTTTCATGTTTATTTGTTTAGCCTCATTTCCTTACTAAATTTCCAGATTTAATTTAAGTCATTTTCATGCTTGTAACACAACTAAAATTTAAATAAAAACAATTGGTGGTTAGGACACTAGTCCCAACCCTAAGGTAACTCCACTCACAAACTCCCAAGCTATTCTTGTTCCTTGATAGTAATCCCCTTGCTCCTTCTTTGGGATGACCCAATCTTGGCTTCCTCCTCCAAGTTGTCAATCCCTTGGTCTTGTTGATCATACACATACATATAAAAGACATATTAGTATCTAAATCATGCATTAGACCACCAATATGCAAATGCTAATTTCAGTTTCTCAAGGATGTCCTAATATGGCAGACTTGAGCACCAGCCACTAAATTGGTCATAAGTTCCTCTATACAATTCCACAAATCAATTATCATACATTCATAGAAAGTTAATTCAATATCCTATTTAACCAATTTGACCTCACACTTTTATCACTTCTAGATTAATATAGTTTATTACTTCTTTATAGGTATTCCGAATTCAAAACAGTTTTGGTGTGCCTAACTTAATTCACTTCCAGATTTTAGCACATAGCTCCAAATTGAGCTCTGTTTTCTCTCAACACAAATAGACATATGAAAGTTTAATCATCAAAATTTCAGATTAAAATTCATTATATACGATTTATAGTGAATTTTCAAAGTTGATGTTCTGAAACAGGGTTGTTCTTGGACAGATTTCACTACTTTGCTTAATTTATCAATTTGAGCCATTTCAAGTTAAATTCGAGTTACTAAAATTTTTTCTAACATAATCCTCTAATTTTTAAATCATTTTCCAGAACCATAATTTAACCAATTTCAATCCTATCATTTTCTAATTATTACAAAATGTTTTTTTTTCAGTTTACATAATTCACTGAACCAATTTTTTAATTCCTTCAATCTAACTTCATTTTAATTACATATTAGCCAATCCAAAGCCTAAATCTTATAATTAAGACCCTAATATTCAATTCATTCCTAATAGAAAATTTCCAATTCAAACCCTAATTCTTTCAATTTTACAGATTAGTCCAAAGCCTTAACATTATCTTCAAAGATGTCCTAATTCATTCGGTTCACTAATTCGAGCTAAAAACCAGATTTCAAGTACAATCCTTCATCAAATTTAAATTCTAATATCATGACCAACACATGCATGTATGATGTTATCATTTTCATCGACAAATTCAAGATAAAACTCATGCAAATGCACCAACTTAATCAGTTAACAAAATGGTGACAATGAGGCTACATACTTTGCAAAATCTCTAATTCCTCTCAATTCTAATCTTAAATTGAGCTTCAACACCCCTCCATGGCCAACAAAACCAGCAAAAATTCTCTCTCTTTTCACTCTAAAACTCATGGCAAAGAAGGAAGAAAGGAAGAAAGAGAAGAGAAAGTTTTGTTGGATAGTGGAATGTGTCTAATCTCCCCTCTCTCTCACTCAAGTGGCCGGCCAAGTGATGTTTAGGGGCTGGGGAAGTCTCAATTTTACCCCTCAACTCTCTTCTAGAGTTATCTATTTACAAGGGGCAGGCTTAGTCTATTTAAATTTTTTGCATGCAATCTTTTTATTTAAGCTAAATCCTAGTTAAGCCATCTTAATTTAGCTCTTATCTTTTCAATTTCATCTAATTAGCCACTAAATCATATAATTGTTTTTAATTTGTGATCAATTAATTCCATTAATTAATCGACTTAATTTATTTTCTTCTAGGGTACGTCGAGGATATTACAATTCCCCCCCCCCCCTTAAAATAAGAATTCATCCTCGAATTCTTACCTGAATCAAAGAGATGAGGATATTGCTTCCGCATCGTATCCTCTGGTTCTCATGTAGCTTCTTCCACATTATGATTTCTCCAGGGAACCTTTACAAGAGGAACGTTCTTATTTCTTAGCCTTTTAACCTCCCGATCAAGAATCCGAATAGGTTCTTCCTCGTATGAAAGATCGAGATTCAATTCCACTTCTTCCAGCTCTAGTACGTGAGATGGATCAGAACGGTAGCGTCTGAGGATTGATACATGGAAAACATTATGTATCTTATTGAACTCAGGAGGAAGAGCGAGTCGGTAAGCCACTGGACCGATCTTCTCAGTCACTTCGAAAGGCCCAATGAATCGTGGACTAAGTTTTCCTCTCTTGCCAAAATGAAAAACTTTCTTCCATGGAGACACTTTCAAGAAAACCCTATCTCCAATTTCATATTGAATGTCCCTCAGTTTCTGATCAGCATAGATTTCTGCCTATAAAAGGCTTGATTCAATCGGGAATGAATAATTTGAACTTGTTCTTCATTTTACTCGAGAATCTGAGGGCCTAAACCCTTATTTTCTCCCAACTCGGACCAACATAAGGGAGTTCGACACCTTCATCCATAGAGTGCTTCAAAAGGAGCCATTTGAATCGAACTCTGGTAGCTATTATTGTAAGCGAATTCTGCCAGAGGCAACGATTTCTCCCAATTCTTCCCTAAATTGATAATACATGCCCGAAGCATGTCTTCCAAGACTTGAATTACTCTTTTAGACTGGCCATCACTCTGAGGATGAAAAGCTGTACTGAGATTGAGTTTGGTCCCAAGAGCTTGTTGCAATGACTTCCAAAATCGTGTAGTGAAACGAGGATCTCGGTCAGATATAATAGAAATAGGAATACCGTGAAAACGGATGACTTCTCGAATATACAACTCAGCTAAAGCTTCCAGTTTCATGTTCATTCTGACGGGAATGAAATGGGCTGATTTGGTGAATCTATCAACTATCACCCAAATTGCATCATTCTTTCTTGGTGTACAAGGAAGTCCATATACAAAATCCATGGTGTTTTTGTTCCCACTTCCATTGCGGAAATTTGATTGGTTGTAACAAACCAGTTGGAACTCGATGTTCAACCTTCACACGTTGACAATTCAAGCACCTAGACACAAAATCGTTGATTACAGCCTTCATACCCGGCCACCAGTACAAGGGCTTGAGATCCTTGTACATCTTTACTGATCTCGGATGAACATAGAGTGGACTTTAGTGAGCCTCACTGAGGATCTTTTCCTGGAATTTCTTATTATCGGGGATACAAATCCCATCTCAGAAATAGATTAGACCATTCATCTTAACCGAGAAGTCAGAATTAGACTCAAGCTTAGAGATGATTTTCTGAAGTTTGAGATCAAGCTGTTGAATCTCTTTGATCCTGGTGATTAGACTAGATTGAAGTTGGAGTTCTGATAGATAATTCCGAGCTTTTGCTAGTCGGAAATGAGTATTGATAGCCATTGATAGCTGTTCCACCACACTATACTCATTGTGTTTGAGTATCTTCAGAAATTCTTGAGCCTCTGACTCCTTCAATGGCTCGTGGTATACTGATGGCTTCTCTTTGAAGAAATCTCCTTCGTGTTCTTTCTCAGGCTCTTCAATCGCGGCCCTTCTTTGTGCTGCATCTTTGTCTTCAGCTACTGGAGGAGAATACAGTCTCCCACTCCTAGTGAAACGACTTACTTCATTGATTGGTTCATCTTTTGTTTTTTCTTTCACCTGTAATTCTCCTTGGGTTATTAGTGTGCAAGCGTGGATTTATGGGACCTGCTTGCTATCCTTGTTCGGAAATGAGGTCGGTGCCTTGATTATAAGTCGCGGGGTTACACCTCTCATGGATTCACTTGTTTTAGCCTTGGTTTTGATAACCAATGGCTTCATTCCATTATAATCTCTCTTAGAGGATGACTCGTCTGTTGCACAAACATCCAATATACCTTCCTTGTTGCCGTTCTCAAAGAACTCAAGTTCTTTTTCATCCAGTTTCTTTTGGACCAGTTGCTTAAACTCCAAACAACATTCGATCACATGTCCTTCTACCTGGTGGTACTCGCAATACGAACCATCTTCAACCTTCAATTTCTGAGCATCTCCTTCCAACATCCCAACTGCCACCATTTGGGCCCATACCCATTTCATGGGTGCTCTAACCTCAATAATATATTGCTTGATCATCTTATCCTCCTCCTCGATGACTGCATTCAGTCCTGTCTTCTGGTGGTTTGGCAAAGGATTACCTTTTTCTTCAGACGTGTCAAAAGATAACTTGACTGACTTCCTTAGATCGTACACCACCCTCTTAAATGTAGTGCAATTCTCAATGGTATGCCCTCTAATTCATGCATGGTATTCGTACTGCACCTTCTCATCATACCATTGTTGCGTGTAAAATAGTCTATCGCAATAGAGTGCAAGTGTACATGACGCAAGTAGTAAAGTGATACACGAAGTATCAGATGTTGAATCCACAGGGACTGGAAATAGCTTTATCCTTGAATTGCTGCACAAGAGAGAAAGAAAAGAGTTTAATTTATTGAGGAATAATATTGAAGAATACTGGATATAAAATAACGGAGTTTTCAGGGTTAAGAAATAGGCCGATATTGAATTGCTCGGTAGTGCAGGTGTTGCACTGTATAGAAATTCATGTTCTGTCGTCGTCCCTGTCGCGCAGCACCTATCATAGCAGCAGTCTGTTGTTGTCGCGGCAGCGATCACACAACTCTGTTCTTCAAGCTTGGCAAGAATTCCTGATGTGACTTGTCCTATCCCTAGGTCCAAGTACTGTCGATGAACACGTCTTGGATGATACCCCCCGACATGAATCAAAGGGTGAACACCGATGTTGTTGAATTCTTCCTTAGCCACTTAACCTCGTCTTATACCTAGGTCTGAGATAGTTCAACCATAAACTGGAGAACTCGCACTTATTGCTTTCGTATACTTAACTCTCCCGATATTAAGTAAATATATAATCTCACAATGCTCTCCCAATACTCATGCAAGATGTTGAAAACCAGAATAGGCAAACTTGAAGTTTTATTTAATGAACATAAAATTCCTAAAAACAGTACAATCCTTGCAACTACTTTACATAATCAACCCTTAGCCCTAGGGGAAGTTTAGAACATGATGAGAAGGGGGAAACGACAAGGGTTTTGGGAAAGACGGCTAGAGAAGAGATATATTTCCCTAAGTCGAATTACATGCCTTTATATAGGCCTTGGGTTCAAGTTTTCTAATAAGGTAAGAGTACAAGTTTAAATTAAAGTACAACTCAACTAAAGACTAAATCTCCTGAGTAGATGCCTTTAATTCGTCCTCTTTTCTTGCTTTGGGTTTCTTCCTTGAACTTTGGGCTTGGCCTTCATTCTTATCTAGGGCTCAGAAAAATATAGGAGTGGTCCACTACAGACCGGCTTGAATTCCTCTATCTGTTGAGTTCCACTTCACTTTTCCCTTCACCATTACTGTCGTCATGGCTGTCGTGGCAGGGGCCACGGCAACGTCTTCCTTCTCGATTCCAGTCCTGTGTTCCAACTCTGCTCCTTCGATGTCCTGAGTCTGCCACAACAGCTACCTGCAAAAGTAGCCAAAATCAGTAGCAACTGTGCCATTTTATATATTTGTGATGTATATGTAAAACTTTACCTAAATGCAATAAATTATGCTTGAATGCAGCTGAAATATGGGTTAAATAAGGGGTAAAATATAGAAATTTTACACACTCAACACACCCCCAAACTCAAGTTTTTGCTTGCCCTCAATCAAATGTGACCTAACTAAAAATTTTTGTTTGGCTTAAATCAGTGAACTTTTTATCAGCTACCACTTATTCTCTATCAAGAGCAATACCTTGTCGGGCATCTCTGAATTTATTCGGAACCATGCTATACTTCTTGTGCTGTGTGTGCAGGTTTTGTGAACAATTATGTATCTAGACTCCCTTAGCATACCAGAATAGTCATGCTTACAAACTTCAGTTTATGCCAATTCAATTTTTTCTGGAGGCAATTCTTAGGCTCCTTTAGTTTATTCATTACCTAGCTTAAAGAAAAATCTCCAAAAATTAGTGCAAGACAGTTTTGCAAGCAAACGAGTCTGAATAATTTTCTTTCTTTTATTGTTTTCCTAGAGCCAGTGATAGGCACCTCTAGGGGCAGTTTCAAGTGGGTAAACATTCCTATTCCAGAGTAATAAGGAAATCTAAATAGCATAAGAGTCACAAAGAGTGTTGTACAAAGTAGAATCATAGCAAGGCTCTAAACAGATCCTAAAATTTCCTAAAGGCATTGTCACGACAGAGTATGTCGCGGCAGGTAAGTTCAGTTCAAAAACTTAAGCCAAATTTATTTATTTATTTTTTAAGCAAAAATAAACTTAATAATAACTAACACTTAGACACAATTTTAAAACCTAAAAGACACTTCATTACTGGAGGGATGCCACCCCCAAACTCAAGGGTTGCATTGCCCTCAATGCATGATGACACGGATGAAAAAGAAAAAGAAATAGAAACAAAATACACCACAATATAAATAAAACAGCAAGAAAACAAAAATAATATAGAAACTTAATTTGAGGAGTTGTCATCGCTGTTGCTGCTGCTAATCTGTAGCTGCCGGCGGGCAGTGACCTTTATTGTGGGGGTCGGCAGAGTGCTAGGAGAGGTGGAGGCAGTTTTCTTCTTGGCTTCCCTTGGTCGCTGGATACGAGTGGGTGAGATCTGGGGTACCTTTTCTAGCACTTGCACCTCATCTTCGGAGCTGTTGCTGCTGTTGCTGCGGGCAGCCTTGCCCTGGTCGGATGGTCCTTCACCAGTTTGGTTGGGCTTCTGCCTTTTCATAGGAGTGAACTCCTTTGAAAGGTTTCTAGCAACAGAGGGCTCCCCATCAGAGTCCTGCCAGACGGATGAAGAGGAGAACCCTGCGAAGTAGTCGTCGTCGAGTTCTAGCAGCGACTCCTTTCTTTTCTCACCTCTGGCGGAAGTAGTGGCAGTGTGGCTGCCGCCTTCAGCTGTCACGGCCGGAGTTGGAGTAGATGCAGCAGATGGTGTTTTGGTGTGGCATCAGGAGTGGGAGTAGGTGTAGGTGTAGGGGCAGCAAAATATTGCTCTAGGGAGGCAGGAAATTGTACATTTGCAAAATTTAAATTATTGTGAATAAAAGGTACCGTGGCTGCCGTGAAGTCTCTGACGAAACTCATCAGACCAAGCTGCTGTTCCTCCATCTTTTTGAGTGTGGCCAGAATTTGAGTGGAGACATCTGCTGGAGGGGCTGCTGCTGCTCTACGGCGGCAGGTTCAGGCTGATTGGTGCTTGTCGGCTCCTTTGCTGCGGGAGACGGGTTGAAGTAGGAGAGCGGTGTTGCTGCCTTCAGTTCCATAAGGCTGAAAATGTTACGCTCCATCCATCCATCCATCCCTTCCCTCGGACTTTCAAGTCTTCGGCGATTTCTGGGACGTTGTGGCCTCGGTAGATTTCGGTGATGAGATACGGGAAGACAAGAGATCCCGACGGTCGGAGAGCATATTCCAAAATCCCTCCCTTATGTACTTGCCGACATTAATAGGTATTTCATTAAGAATGGAATGGACAAGTGCTAACCTAGGTCGGTCGACCGTGCTGTTATGTGAGGAAGGCATGATTCTCTTCTTAACGAAGTGGTTCCATAATTTCGCCTCGGGAGTGAGTTGAGTTCGTTTCACCGTCTATTGATGCTTGGGGTTGGTGTTCCATTCTATCCCCTCCTCTGTTACCTCTGCCATCACAGTATCATAGTCTGCCGGCGACAGACTGTTGACGAATCTCTTGTAACTATTTTCCTTCTTGCTGATATAGAGGCCATAGTGGGTGTTGATGTAAGCATGCTCGAAACTAAGTTCTTTAGCTCGCACTGTCAATGACTTCTATCTTTGCTCTGTCGACTTCTATACCGAGGCAGCTTACCTTGTGGCCTAGGACTATCCCTTCATCCACCATGAAGTGACATTTTTCCCAGTTTAAGACCAAATTCGCTTTCTCGCATCTTTCGAGCACCTTCTGTAGGTTGCCTAAATAGCCTTCAAAACTGTCCCCAAAGACGGGAAATCATCCATGAATATTTCCAGGAAATCCTCCACCATGTCAGATAATATCGCCATCATACACCTTTGGAAGGTCGCTGGTGCATTGCATAGGCCAAATGGCATTCTCCGAAAAGCGTAAGTGCCATATGGGCAAGTGAAGGTCGTTTTTTCTTAATCTTCTGGTGCAATAGCTATCTGGTTGTACCCTGAATAACCATCAAGAAAACAATAATAAGGTTTCCCCGCTAATCTATCAAGCATTTGATCAATAAAAGGTAGGGGAAAATGGTCTTTCCGGGTAGCTTTGTTAAGCTTCCGGTAATCTATACAAACCCTCCAACCGGTCACAGTCCTGGTTGGGATTAGTTCATTCTCTTCATTGGTCACCACGGTTATTCCTGCCTTTTTGGGGACACATTGCACCGAGCTCACCCACTTACTATCCGAGATGACATAAATTATTCCAGCATCGAGCCATTTGATGATCTCCTTTCTCACCACTTCTCGCATACCATCGTTTAAATGTCTCTGAGCATCAATGATCATCTTATGATCATCCTCTAGTAGAATTTTGTGCATACATAATGTCGGACTAATACCTTGAATGTCAGATATCATCCATCCAATAGCCTTTTTGTGCTGCTGCAGCATCCCAATTAACTATTGTTCCTGTTCCCGTATTAACTTGGAATAGATGATTACGAGCAACGTATCATTTAAACCAAGAAAAACATATTTAAGCTGCCCTGGCAGGGGGTTAAGATCTAAAACAGGTGGTTCTACAATTGAAGGTTTTTGGATTATGTGTTCATTCGAGGTATAATTTAAGGGCTCGAATAACTTATCTGGACGATTACCTATCCAATTTACCTTCTCCTGACCTTCAGTGTCGGATATGTCAGTATCGGAGGAGTTGCTGTCGTCGTTGCTGCCGTGACAGTCTTCCAGATGGCTGTTGTGGCAGTGACCAAACTTGATGTCATGACAGCTCGACCTGTTGCAGGGTTGGTCAAGGATTACTTCAGTGATGACCTTGCATTCTTCTTCTGCATCAGCATGTTTGATCGCTTGGAGAACATTGAGCTTGATCTCTTGATCATTTACTCTCATTGTTAGTTCTCCCTTCTCTACATCAATCGTGATCTGCCTGTGGCTAGGAAGGGTCGCCCCAGGATGATTGGTGCGTTCTCATATGCTTCACAGTCTAAAACAAGAAAGTCAGCAAGAAAAATGAACTTATCCTCTCTTACCAGAATATCTTCGATCTTCCCTTCTGGTTGTACGTAAGAGCGGTCTGCCAGCTGCAGAATGACTGTCGTGGGCCGTGCTCGTCCAATACCTAATTTCTGAAACACAGATTTTGGCATTAAATTAATACTAGCACCCAGATCACAAAGTGCCTTACCCACGAATTTATCACCAATTATGCATGGTATGACGAAGCTCCCAGGATCCTTCTTCTTCTGGGTGGATTCCTGTGCAAGATAGTCATGCATCCCTCTGTCATTTTTACCATTTCAAATTCCCAAGTCTGGATTTTTTCGACATAGCATCCTTGAGAAATTTCACATAACCGGGCATTTGCTTGATGGCGTCTAACAACGGTATGCTGATGTGAACCTGCTTAAAAATATCATAAATCTTTTTGGGCTGGTACTCATGTTTATGCTTTTGTAACCGCTGTGGAAAAGGAGGTGGAGGACGGTAATCTTCAATTCGTCCTTCCCATGGTATTCAGATTTGAGGAGGCTTAGGTTCTTCAGGATCTTTGTCTTTCTCCTCTGTCCTTTCTACTGCCGTGACAGGTATGTCGGCAGCATGTTTCTCTTCTTCTACCGGGGCAGTGTTCGCGGCAGGTGTTTCTAGGGATGGTTCCTTAATCGGTATGGTTTTCATCTCCGGCCCTTGCAGTTGTTTCTCACTCCTAGTTGTAATTGCTTTACACTGCTCATGTGTGGGTTGTCTAGCGACCTCAGTATCGCTAGGGAATCCTCTGTTCTACCTTGGCTTAATATGCTGGGAAACATGGCCCATTTGTGTTTCTAGTGATTTCAGTGTAGCCTCATGGTTAGTCATTCTCATATCTGTTTTATCCATGAATGACTCTGTCTTCTTGACGAAGTGATCCATGTTTTCCATGTAAGCTCTTGTCTGTGACATGAATGTGGCCAAAGTTTGCTCCAGTATACTAGGTACGACTGTCGGCTGCTGTTGTACTTGCTGCCGTGTCAGGATTCTGGGTGCCCCCTAGTTTTGGTTGCTCTGTTCTACCTTGGCTTAATATGCTGGGAAGCATGGCCCATTTGTGTTTCTAGTGATTTCAATGCATTTTTTGGGTTACTCCAGGAGAAATTGGGGTCTCTCCTCCAGTTGAGATTGTAATTGTTGGAGTCGTAATTTCTCGGCTTGTTATAGTTTCCAACATACTTCCCTTCCTTTAGCTGTAATGGGCAGTCTTCCGAACTGTGATTCCCACTGCAAGTTTCACATACCTCTTCTGCAGAGTAGACTGGTTTTGAATCTTTCTTTAGCAAATTTTCTACTGCCTTTGTGAGGTACGCAACATGTGTCTTTAGGGAATTGTCGGCTTCATAGTCTTTCACTGCTAGCACTCCTTTACCTCTCCTCACTGCGGGAAATTGCTCTTCATTCTTTGCTAGATTTTTCAATACTACCATGGCTTCGTCTGGATCTTTGTTCAACAACAATCCATTTGCTGCTGAATCTATTCTCATCCAGGTGTGTGTGTTGGCAGCATTGTAGAATTTGATGACTTGGTTCCATACGGGGAATCCATGCATCGGGCAATTCCTTAGAAGAGTGGTAAACCTGTCCCATGCCTCCTGCATTGGCTCGTCATCTTCCTGTTGAAAAGTAGCAATTTCATTACGTAACCGCTCAGATAAATGGGAATTTATTAAAACGAGATAAAAATTCACGAGTGAGATCCGCCCAAGTTCGTATTGAACCCGGCGTTAGTTTATTCCACCAAGTTTTCGCTATGTCCCTCAGTGAATGAGGAAATAACCGGAGCCTTAGTATCTTTGGATTTACTCATGGTAATCTGAATGATCCAAAAATTTCTTGGAATATTTTCAAATGTTCTCGGGCATCCTCTGTAGCAGCACCACTAAATTGGCCAGCAGAATTGATCATGTTGAACATCACAGGTTTCAGTTCGAAATTTTCAGCTTATACATCTGGCAAGGTGGTCTCCAGTTCCACATGATCATTGATCATGTAATCACGGCAGGACCGACGTGCGGCCTTGGCAGCAGGCCGTCCGTTCCCGTCATCGACGAGAGGATCTTCAGGGTTCCTCAGGTTGTTTCTCCCGTTATGCATTGCTTCTAACTGTTCCTGAAGATAATCGTTTTTGGCTATCAAAAGACGGACTCAGTTCCTGAGGTTGCACGAGCGTTCGATTTAAGGATCTAGTTTGTACTTAGGTTCTTTGCCTCGTCTTGATCTGCGCATAATCAAACGAAAGACCTTGTGAAAAGCACAGGATAAACAATCCCAATAAAAACGGAAAAATTAAAAAGAAAGTGCAGTAAAGATAAGGGTAAAGATATGTTGCCAATCCCCGGAAACGGCGCCAAAAACTTGTTGCGTGTAAAATAGTCTATCACAATATAGTGCAAGTGTACATGACGCAAGTAGTAAAGTGATACACGAAGTATCAGATGTCGAATCCACAGGGACTGGAAATAGCTTTATCCTTGGTTTGTTGCACAAGAGAGAAAGAAAAGAGTTTAATTTATTGAGGAATAATATTGAAGAATACTAGATATAAAATAACGGAGTTTTCAGGGTTAAGAAATAGGCCGGTATTGCATTGCTCGGTAGTGCAGGTGTTGCACTGTATAGAAATTCATGTTCTGTCGTCGTCCCTGTCGCGACAGCACCTGTCACGGCAGCAGTCTGTTGTTGTGGCGGCAGCGATCACACAACTCTGTTCTTCAAGCTTGGCAAGAATTTCTGCTGTGACTTGTCCTATCCCTAGGTCCAAGTACTGTCGATGAACACGTCTTGGATGATACCTCCCGGCGTGAATCAAAGGGTGAACACCGATGTTGTTGAATTCTTCCTTAGCCACTTAACCTCGTCCTATCCCTAGGTCCGAGATAGTTCAACAATAAACTGGAGAACCCGCACTTATTCCTTTCGTATACTTAACTCTCCCTATATTAAGTAAATATATAATCTCACAATGCTCTCCCGATACTCTTGCAAGATGTTAAAAACCATAATAAGCAAACTTAAAGTTTTATTCAATGAACAGAAAATTCCTAAAAACAGTACAATCCTTACAACTACTTTACAGAATCAACCCTTTGCCCTAGGGGAAGTTTAGAACATAATGAGAAGGGGAAAACGACAAGGGTTTTGGGGAAGACGGCTAGAGAAGAGATATATTTCCCTAGGTCGAATTACATGCCTTTATATAGGCATTGGGTTGAAGTTTTCTAATAAGGTAAGAGTACAAGTTTAAATTAAAGTACAACTGAATTAAAGAAAAAATCTCTTGAGTAAATGCCTTTAATTCGTCCTCTTTTCTTGCTTTGGGTTTCTTCCTTGAACTTTGGGCTTGGCCTTCATTCTGATATAGGGCTCAGAAAATATAGGAGTGGTCCACGACAGACCGGCTTGAATTCCTCTATCTGTCGAGTTCCACTTCACTTTTCCCTTCACCATTGTTGTCGTCATGGCTGCCATGGCAGGGGCCACGGCAGCGTCTTCCTTCTCGACTCCAGTCCTGTGTTCCAACTCCGCTCCTTCGCTGTCCTGAGTCTACCACATCAACTACCTGCAAAAGTAGCCAAAATCAGTAGCAACTGTGCCATTTTATATATTTGTGATGTATATGTAAAACTTTACCTAAATGCAATAAATTATGCGTGAATGTAGCAGAAATATGAGTTAAATAAGGGGTAAAATATAGAATTTTTACACACTCAACAACCATAGCGGGTAGGGAGTTGAGAAAGGAGAGACATGTCCTGGTAGCACCATTTGGGATTTGACCAGTTCAGCAAATAACTCTGCATGTCATTGGAATAGGAGGGAAATATGGGTTCGAATTCCCTTGATACCTTTGTTTTTCCTTTGGCGAATTCGTAGCAGCTGGAGCAGCAGTCGAAATATTGGGCTTGTTGAAAACTACTCCATTCGAATAATTAGGATTGTAGAAGTAGGTGGCGTTGATCTCACTCTTCTTTTCTTGTAGGGCTTCTTCGTTTCTCCACTATGCAGCTTTCCATTCTTTTGGTTGCAGGATTTATCATGCAGTCCTAGAAAAATCCCTTTAACGCCTCCACAAACATCAGAGTAATCTCAGTTTCTAATAATGGTGGTTGAACTTGAGCAGCTACATCCCTCCACCTTTGCGCGTATTGGCGAAAACTCTCATGATGCTTCAGTTCCATGCATTGCAGGACCATATGGGTTTGAACCATATCTGAGACATGTTTGTACTGCTCACTAAATTCTTTAGATAAATCTTTCCATGATTTGATGTTGACTCGGCTTAGCTGCGTGTACCAGCGTGCACCTGACCCTACCAGACTGTCCTAGAAGCAATGGATGAGTAACTTCTCGTTGTCTAGGTACATTGACATCTTCCTACAGTACATGGTTAAATGTGCCGAAAGGCATGTAGTTCCATTGTATTTTTCAAAGTCTAGAACCTTAAATTTTGGTGGCATAACCATGTCTGTCACCAGGATCAGGTCCTTGGCATCCATGCCAGCGCGAATACTTCCTTTTTGGAAAGATTTGGTCATTCCTTCAAGCTTTTCATACATGTCTTCCCATTTCTTCTCAACTTTGGCTTTGTCAACAATTTTCTGGAGGTCAGGTACCTCGTAGTTGTTAACCTCTCCGTTTCTGGTGTGAATAGAGGACTCAACGAAATGGAAAGGGGTTTTGGCTTTGGAGGCAGCCTCATTTTGCATCCCAAAAGTCATTTTAGGGAATCGCGGTAGTGTGCAAGTATCTCCTTCTACTTCAGTTGCATCTAGATCCTTGAACCCCAACATAGCTGCAATCTAACTCACTGTTTTTTGATGAGCTAACTCTATTTCCCGCTTCAGGTTAGTTTCAATCTTTTCCAGCCTGTCTTGGGTGCTTTTGTGGTTGGTTTCCAGAGTCGTCAATCTATTTTTCATGTCCATTGCTCTAACTTGGGAACGAGTATCGTACTTGTGAGTTGTTTTGGCTATTTTGAAGGTTATTTCTATCATTTTTGTTTAAATAAGTTTCTTATAATGTCATGAATGTATGCAATAAGAAAAATAAAAACAAGCAACCAAACAAACAAACATGATGCAAACGAAGGGCCATTAGTTTCATAAATATTTTTTCAAGAAACAACTTTCATTTAAATGCCAAAGGTCCTTTATTACAAGAAGTTTTATTTAACGTGTACATCTCAGCCCGAGTACCACACTCCTTGATTTCTTCTATTAACCACATAAGCCTTTGTCCTACTTCTCCTATAGGGCTAATGTAACGGCAGAGGGTTGTGGCTTTAGTTGCTAACATCGTCACATGCCTAGCCACATCTTGAATTTGAGTCATCATGGACCTATCAAACTCATCCCGCTCTTGAAATCTTCTAGCATTGTCTTTGAGACGAGTGGACCAGTAATCATTTCCTCTTTTAGTAATATCTTCAAGGACTAAGATCTTCATTCTGTATTCTTGTATGATGTTGTCCATTTCCTCCACTTGTTCTTTCAAGAAATCATTTTCATTCAGACTAGCCTGAAGCTCCTCATAGGTTTGATCACTCTGAAGCTTGTGAAGTGTCTGGTTCAGGTCCTCTATCTTGGCTTGTAGTTCAGCAACGAAAGTCTTGCTTTGTTTCAACTTCTCATAGGTCTAATCATAGGCTGACTGCAACTCCAACAAACAGATATTGTTGTCATGGGCCTTCCTTTTCCAAGCAGTTACATTTTCCTTTTCCTTTCCAAGGGTCCGTTTGCCCCTCTCATTTTCTGCCACTTGTTTTCCTTTCTTCTTCTCTTTCGCGAGGGCCTGCCTATACTTCTGATGGTTGACCAAGGGAAGGAAAAGCTACCTCCTCTTTTCCTTATCAAACCCTTGACCCGTCCATCACTCATGCTGGCGAAAGCTGTAAGCCTCACATGTGGGTTCTTGTTTTTAGGTGGCTTGGCATAAACCCAGTTTTCTTTCACCTTACGCAAGTTGAAAAGGGCCATATACTCCTCGAATGTAGGCATCATGCCTTATCCATTGAAAGTGAAACATCAGTACCAAAGATTCCAGAACTGAACCAAGGCCTTCAAGAATTGCTCATCTATCTTCGCATACAACAAGTATGCTATGTCTCCATAAGTCTCTAGAATAACTGTTTGGTCTTGAAATCAAAGCGTTCCAAGATTTCCTTCAACACTTGTACATTATTCTGCTTGACACTAATGTGGGCATACTCGGAAGTTTCTGTCTCGTGATCAGCGGCTAGACTATCCCTATATGCTTGTTGGTTAACCTCGGACCAATGATTCACCCTCGCATTTTCATCTTCATTCTTAAGGATCTTTCCATCCATGATGACATTTTTTCTATTTGAGGAAATATTCTGAAAAACCAATCCCTTCTTGATATGGAATGATGATGCAAAATTAACATGCAAAACAACAAATCAAAGGGAAATGATTAGAAATAAGAAGACAAAAAAGGGTCCAAAATAATTTAATTGCACAAGTAATTCTGTGCAGAACATTCCAACGCTCAAGGACATGTCTCCACGGATTATCTTTGCGAAATAATTTCGACCAGACTCAAAACCCTAGTCTTTCTGCATGGCTCTATTCAGGTAGGCTCTAGATTCTCAAACTTGGTTTGGTTCTAAAAGGGTATCTGAGTTGTCCTTGTTGTCCCCTACTAATGGTAGCAAGACCCCCGATTCTCACCCAATAATGGCTTCAAACAAATTGAGTTCAACTCAGGAGAACTCACCTCCTATGCCTTCTTAAATGATTAATATCATTACGCAGACAAAGGGCATGAGTCCCGAAGGTACTTGCTAGGCTTATATGGAGAATTAGTATTCTGACTTGAGCAAAGCGCTTTTCCCCAAGTTAAAGGAATGGGACAAGCTCAGATATAGAGCTTTTTAAAGAGTTTTATAATGCGTAAAATACAATTATATTCCTTAAACGTACGAATAAACTGAAAAATTTGTGAACTTGCAAACTCCTATTAAAAGACGTTTGAAACCAACTTGTGGTCTAACCCTCTTTTGTTTTTATTTTTAAAAACAACTCATCCCCAGCAGAGTCGCCAAGCTATCGCAATCCTTTTGAGCCCAACATTTTTGAAAACTAAAACATAGAGTCACCACCAATGATTTTTAAAAAAACTGTGATTGGACCACATTAAAAACGGGGTTATTTTAATAAAACATTTTATTTATTAAAATAACATTTTTGGTTTACGAAAACCAGAAAACAAGTTCGGGGGTCGGTTACGCGTGGGGAAGGATTAGCACCCCCACAACGCCCAAAAATTGGTACCTTTTTTATTTAAAAAAACATTTTCAAAATTGGAATTTGCAAGTTCACAAAAGTTTCAATTTGCTCGTCTGTTTAATGTATATAAATCTATTTTAATGGCCATACTGCCTGAAAAATGAAATCCAATCACTGTCAACACCCTTGGCGCTAACCCGTCATTTCCATTTGGTAAAACAATGCATTAGTTAATTTTCACTTTCTAATAAACAACAAACAATGATTATGCGTGTTAAAGTTTTTTTAAAGAAATTAAAGTTTAATTAGTGATTAAACCTTAAAGAAATGTCTATATTCATTTTAATTATTAAGGTTCAAATATATTTAAGTATATTTTATTCTGAAATATGAAAGAAACTTTCATTCACACACGGCTCTAATCTAAGCTTCAAAGGCCCTAATCCTATGGTTTGAGAACTAAGCTAAACAATCTAAGGAAGCAAATAAATTAAATTTGATAAAAAATAAAGAAACTTAAATTAAATAATCAAGATTAAATATATAAGGAGTTTTCAATAAAAAAAGGGATTTTAAGTACCTTTTTATTATTTTATTTTTTGACTAATAAAAAATATATAGAGATATAAAAAACGAATTGGTGACTAGATTTAGAGGAACACAAAATGTTATGGCTGAATTGAAAGAGAAAAGAGGATTTAGTGGTCAAATTAAAATAAAAAGGACGAAATTGTTAAAAACAAGAATTGAAGAGCCACGATTAAATACCCATGAAAGAAGGGCGTGGGTTTTTTAAATGGATGCGGGTTGGCTAGTGGGTCGATATAAAAGGGTGAAAAATAAAAAAATCATTCGAAACTAATTTAATATAATCGATTATCACTTTTCCCCTCTTTTCTCTGAGCTCACCATGGTGTATGTCCGCTATGTCGGCCGCCTTCCACTAGCATCAGTCATCATTTTTAACGGCAGAAATTCCGTAAAACCTTTCTCGACTATTAAAATTTTCCCCCCATTTTGTAAGCCATTTTTCAGAAACAAGGTCTCAAATCTTCTTATTTGAAAAAATTTCCCATAATCTGAAGATTCCCGAATCATATTCGTGTCATCAGAGCCATAATAGGAACAACATGCACGACGGTGCTTTGCAAAATAACAATAAAAAAAGTCCTTTTTCCTTATTTAAATTCGAACATGAAAGATAGACAAATTACCATAAGGTGCTTGCTTTATTTTCACTAAAATTCTAATTACAACTTTACCTCATTGGTTTCGAATTCCACCGCTATTCTTCCAATATATTTTCGGTGTGTATTGTGTATGAATTCTGTGTTACATGAAATTTACAGTGAATTTATATAGTTACAATTTTGCTTGAGTTTCAAGCTTGAATCCCAAATATCTTCTCCATTTGCTCATATCTCGGCTCTGATTTTAAGCTGGTTGCCTTTTGCTCTTTGTCTTAATCCGATTGCAACTTGATTCTTGCTAGAACTTCAAATTAGGGATTTGCTTTCTTGTTGACCATGCTATGATTTGAGGATTTGACCTTTTTTCACTTTTTGCATATTTTTAGTGATCGGAAATGACCACGCCGACGGGAGAAATTGAGACGAGGGTGGCTCAGATTTTCACTGGATCGTTCAATGGAAGCTGGAAAGTCAGGCGCAGGGCTGCCACGCGCGAGTGGTGATCCGTGTGCTTTGCTTTTGATCAATCTGGGTTGTTAGATCACTCTCTAATCGAACGGCTAGAAAAAGAGGCGTCTAGGCTTCCCCATCTTTCGTGACCTGCGCCGTTGGATCAAAGATTGATCCAACGATTTTCTGTCGGCTGCGCACAATCAAAAGAAGGCATTAGGGTTCTTTCTTTGGTCAAATTGGGCCGATCGAGACTTTGTAAACATTCATTTATTTTAATAGACCCCTTTATTTGCTTTTATTGGAATCCTTTTATTTTTGTAATGGACCTTAACTTAATTTTAATACACATGAGCATTTTATATACATTTCTTGGTTTTATTCTAATTATTATTCTAATAATATTCAAAACGGGCCAATTACTTTATTAACATATTGTAACCTAATATAATGGGTTTTTCTAAATGCAAAAGGAACCAACTATTATAGACTCTGCAAAATTATTTACACAACTTGTTGTTTGATTTTTTATAATTATACTAACTAATTAATTACAATACAAAATTAACACTAATTACCACTTCAATACTATTAAACCGAATAGAAATGTAATACAACAATAAAATAATAAATTAATAAAAGGGTTAAGTGAAAATTTAGTGACAACTCCTATCTCTAAATACATGACAATAGTTGTCAAGTACAAATTAACCTTAACAAGTATGAGGTTTATCCTTAATCTATCAAGATAACCACAAAAAATGGTTAGGCGTCACTAAAACCATCATTCTAAAAAGGTTTCCCAAAATAATTTCCATGCACAAAAAAGATTAGACGTTTTTATCTTCAGATAAATCAATTCTTTGGTGCTACAGATTCTTGAGTGCCCATAGATTCTCCTACGTATTCTTAAACTGTTTTTTTCTTGTTTGGAGCCATTGAAGAATATGAAGACTCCACATTTCTTTTAACTCCATAATTTGCTCTTGCAGTATTTCTTATACTTATACTAGATTGTAAAATGATGACAAATTTAAGTAAAAATTTTAATATTTCTCAATGAATTCACAATTATAATTAACTTATATAGAATGTCTGCTCCCCCATCTTCAAATTAGTGTAGAGGCTCATCCCTTGATTTTTTTCCTTGTTGTTCTTTGAACAACATTGTTGACCTTCTCTTTTCCTTTTTGTGAAACATGTCAAGGATTTAGAATACTTCTAGATGATGTTGTCCGAGAATTTTCTAAATTATTCGTTTCCTACAGTAAAATTAAATACTAGTCAGTGTACATATTATAATTGAGGAAGATGATGTGAACTAATTCTGTGCAAAATATATTATACCTGCTCTGTAGCTCTTTTAGGATGAGTACAAGATTTTTATTATGACCTTCTCCACCACAGTTTCTACAAGTCACAATTAGACCAGTCCTACTAATATGTCTAGGCTTCAATTTTTTTGGTTCATCTTTTACCTTTCATCCATTCTTCTTTGGCCTTCAAGGTATTTCTTTTTCAATAGGTGGAAGAACAGACACCAATCTCGACTTCTTCCAATCATGGGAACCATTGATAGGTTGCAAAACATATGAGTATGCTTTGATGTATGTTTCCTTGTGATAACATAAATGCAAGAAGTCAGCTGGGTCACCACCAGTATGCCATATTGCACAACAAGCATGTGGGATTGGAATTCCACACAATTGCCACCTTCTACAAGTACAAGTTCTTTCATTCAATTTCACAACAAACTGTTTTCTCCCTTTCTTAACCTCACAACCACCTTTTCATTATAGACCATTCTCCATGCAATGTTGTCATTCTTAATGACATCAAATTTTCTCTTAATTAGTGGTCCGTATTTGTATTTCCATGTACTCATAAATTGTCTCTTCTCCACTATTATTGTCATGCTTTTCACTCTAATTTCCTCTAGCATTGTAATGATACTCTTGTATCTTGCATCAACAATATTGGAATTGAAAGCCTCACACAAATTGTTGTCCACAATATCTGATGTGGCAAACAACCCTTGGAAAGCTTTGGTCCACATTTTCTCTTTTGTACCAAATAACTCAGTAGCCACTTTTCATTAAGCTTTAAAAGTGCTTCTTTGTTCTCCTCCCATTCCCTCTCAGTTGTAGATTTAACAATTTGCCAAAAGCAAAATTGAAATGTTTTCCCCTCTTCCTTCCAAACCAAATGGCATACACATGTCTTGCACAATTCTTATATTCCACTTGGGATAAGAGATCATTGATAGCAGCTTCAAGACCCTGTTAAAAAATTATAAAAAGTCACTTTACAGTTTAAGAAAATAACAATGAAACAATTTCATTTATAGTTTACAGTTTACATCGAAACATTTTTCAGATTACAGTTTCATTTTTACTGTAACAAGTAACAATTTACAATTTCATTAACCTCATTTCAACAGCTTACAATTTCATTAATAATTAACAACAGTTAACCAAAACCATTAACAGTAACCATTAACCATTTACAGTTTCATTAATCTCATTTCAACAGTTTACAGTTTCATTAACCATTAACAGTTTACCCTCTCATTTTTACAAGTAACCATTTATAATTTATACAATCTTCAACAATTAACCAAAACCATTAAGAAAAATTAACCAAAACCATTCAACCATTTACAGTTTCACTTTACAACAATTAAAACATTTAATGCATTTGAACAAGTAACAAAGTCTTGAACAATTTACCAAAACCAGCCACAAACAATTAACCAAAACCATTCAACCATTTACAGTTTCACTTTAAAACAATTAACCAATTAAGAACAGTTTCTGCATTTGAACAATTAACAAGGTCTTGAACAATTAACCAAAACCATTAAGAAAAATTAACCAAAATAATTCAACCATTTACAGTTTCACTTTACAACAGTTAACCAATTAATAATAGTTTATGCATTTGAAAAATTAACAAGGTCTTGAACAATTAACCAAAACCATTCAACCATTTAAAGTTTCACTTTACAACAATTAACCAATTAGAACATTTTATGCATTTGAACAATTAACAAGTACAACAATTAACCAATTAAGAATACATAAAAAGTACAACAATTAACAAGTAAAATAGTTTATACTTTAGAAACAGTTTATGCATTTGAATAAAAACAATAAGCAAAATCTCAGTGGTACCTTGTGTCGGTCACATATGACTGTGTAACCAAAACCATCTTCCATTCCCAAGTCTATTGAAACATGACTTAGAAACCAACTCCATGATTCAGTGCTCTCACCCTCAGAAGAGCCCACACAATAGGGTACATTTGATCATTGCCATCTCTTCCAACTGCTGCCAAAAGTACACCTTTAAATGGGCCCTTAAGGAAGCATGTTTCTAACCCTATTATTGGTCTGCACCTTTCCTTCCAGCCTCTTTTAAGTGCAACAAAATAGACATAAAATCTCTTGAAAGGAGGTGGAGAAATACCTAACACCATATTTACGTCCATCTTTATAGTACTTTTTGGATTCTTTGCCCTTAACTCATCAGCATAGTCCCACAACAAAGTGAATTCTTCTTTCGAACTCCCAGCCAACCTTGATGAGACCAAATTATTTACCCTTCGACATTTTGTCACGGGAACATTGACATGTATCTCAGATTGTACCCTTCTTTGAATATCCTTGATTTTCATTTTCGGGTGGTCTCTAATGGTATCTTCAAAATGTTCAGCAATGACTTTCCTAGTAACATTCTTGTTTTTAAAACTCACATGATAGTTGTGTTTATCGATGAATGTCTTCACCTGGATGCACCTTACCTTCCTATTTGTACTCGTGTAGATTCTCCATGGACACTTTGTAGAAGCTATACATTTTGCACTAATCTTCTTAGGTTCATTCTTCAAAATTTTTAGCTCCCTCATGTTGCATCTTGAGTATTTATAGATGGCATCCTTGAACTATTTTTCGTCTGTAAACAACATCCCCAAACATAATTGACGGCTCTCTAAATTTGGGTTATATGTAGGAAATTTTCTCCTTCTCCTTGAAGCTTTTTCTTCCTTATCATTATATGAACCAAAACAAGTTCCATTATCATCATTGTCGTAGTAATTGCTAGGTGTGTAAAAGTATTCATTTTAGGACCCTTTATGACTCAGTTATTGTCAGACTTAAGTTCAGTTTAGATGCATTACTAGCCATACATACACAATTTCATTGCTTTTATCATTGCCATGCTTGATCATCTTTATTTGAATATATTTGGTGGAAAAGGTACTGCTTTGGTAAGTGTTTTGTGCATGTGAAGATTTCCTTACCCACTGCCCTGGCAAGTATTGTCGCGACAATGAAGGAAGGAGAAATAACGGTGCAGAACCATCACTTGACGATCCAGACCAAGCAATTCTTTGATGTCAAGCCTTACTGAGATACATTTAACCAAGAGAACGAGCCCTTCTGAGCGGAAAAGACTGATAGACCATTGTCGAGGCAGTGACTAAGTCACTGCCGAGGCAATGCCCAGACGTTTGCCGACAAGGGTGAAAATATGCAAAGTGGTATGCGACTTGAAGAGCATAAAACATTGAATTTTTAGAGATACTTTGCATAAAGATCGGAGCTGAGGAAGATCATGAAAAAGTCAAAGGAAGGTCAAGGACAAGAAATCGTTATGGAGGAATAAAGTTATGAATTAAAAGAGATTTATTTCTTTTATGAAGTTATGTTCAACTCCAACTTATCCTCCTATTCCAAGAAGAATTCGACAAGGCTATGCTCTATAAAAGCCAAGGCCTAGACGCCATTCAGAGCCTAGAGAGATCGAGAGAGATTCTACAGAGAATTTAAAGTGTTTTTTATTGTCATCATCAACTAAATCTTTTTTAGGCTAGAATTGTTTTGTTTAGTAGTTGTGAGAAGACGATTGTAATTTGTTTAGGTTTTTGTTAATGCAATTAAGTTCACGGTTTGCTTATTCTCGGTGTTTACTTTTTCTTGCAATTAAATCGGGAGAGGATATTGCGATTGCATCTATTTGTCTAATATCGGGAGAGTTAGACTCACGAAACGAGTAAGCATGGTCTTTATCTAAATCGGTGAAGACTAATTCGACTTAGGGATAAGTACGAGTTTCAACGGCTAAGAGAAACGTAAGATTGGTTAGTGTTCACCATTGGTTCACGCTGGGAGGTATTGTCAAGGCCTGTACATCAATAGAGTTTCGACTTAGGGATAAGAAGGAAACATTGAAGAACGTTTTGCCGAACCTTGGAGGTTGTCGCTCAATTGCCCTGGCAGTAGCCGTGTTCTTTGCTGCGGCAATAGTTTTACCCATTGTTGAGGCAATTCTTTTGACAATTGTCGAGGCAATTAACTTGACGTTTGCATTCAAAACCGAGACAAGTTCATTCAATTCCCACGGTACGATGCAACATAAACCGGCTTACTATATCATCATATTTACTCAATCTCTTAATTTACTTGTTTTCTTTATTTTACTTGTTTTCTCGACCAAACTATTACTTGTGTTTTTATTTTTCTACAGTGCGAGACGATAATCTTTAGAAGTAGCACCAATCCCCTTGGATACGATATCTTTTATACTATAACTTGGCAACATGTAAACTTGCACTAAAATTGCGACATTGAATACGCACCACAAGTTTTTTGTGTCGTTGTTGGGGATTGGCAATTGCGACTTTTTTTTATTTTCTTGCACTTTTATTTTTTAATTTTTCAGTCTATCAAGGGCTAACAAAATTTGGTTTTGCATTGGTGTATGGCCAGGGCAAATCCAATAGCTCTAGAATATCCCCTTGACCCGGAGATTGAACATACCTAGCGTAGACTCAAACAAAAACTGAAAGCAGCAATGGCAGATCCAGTCTATAATAACAATGCCAACGACAATCAGAATGTCGTAGCAGGAGACGAAGCGATTCTGCCACCTCAATTTTCTCAAGAAAGAAACCTAACCGTCCGAGATTATTTTGAAGAAGATTTCAACGGACTAAACCCAGGAGTTGTCACACCTGCAATCGAAGCTGCCCACTTTGAATTAAACCTTATAATGTTCAACATGATCAATACAATTAGTCAATTTAGCGGCTCGGCAACTGAAGATGCTAGACAACACCTCAAATCCTTCATGGAGATTTGCAATTCATTCAAACTACAAGGAGTCCCCGAGGATATTTTGAGGATAAAATTATTCCCCTATTCACTGAGGGGTAGGGCGAAAACATGGTTGAATAGTATTCCAGCCGGATCTATAGGATCTTGGACTGATTTATGTCATGATTTCCTTCTCGATTTAATCCTACAAATATGAATGATAAGTTACGTAACGAAATCACTTCTTTTCGGCAGGCAGATAATGAATCCATGTATGAAGCTTGGGAGTGATACAGGGAGCATTTGCACAAGTGTCCCCTACATGGATTCCCTGTATAGACTCAAGTGACAATGTTTTACAATATGGTGAACACGCCAATAAGAATGATGCTAGATGCCGCGAAAAATGGCATACTTCTAGACAAGCCACCAGAAGAGGCAATGAAGATCCTGAATAGGCTTGCTAAAGATGACTATCGGTTCCCAACATCCAGAGAGGAGGAGTCAGACGCCATACGACAATAAACGAGCTTGAGTCATCGAATTCAATTCTTTCACAATTGGCTACCTTAACTAATTTGGTTAAGAAGATGCAAAGACCAAGCAACACACTGGAGGTCAAGGTAGTTGGTTCCTTTTACGATTTATGTAATGGTAACCATGATTCTTCTGAGTGTCCATAGAATCCATAGTCCAGTTTTTATGTTGGAAACTACAACCGAAACAACAATGTGATGTGCAACACTTACAATCCAGCCTGGAAGAAGCATCTAAACTTCTCATGGAGCAATCCCAACAATGCCCTCAATCAGAACAATCAGAATGCTCCAACATTGGGACTCCAACAGAACATGCCTCGGCAATTGATGCCGCAACAACAGATGCCACAACAATCAATGCCGCAGCAACAATCAATACCATCCAGTTCTTTGGAAAACTCCCTAAATGCTTTCATGTCTCAAACTAGTGCATATATAGCTAATACTGTTAAATTCATAAAGAAAACTGATGCTTTTATGGACAGGACTGAGATGAGAATACAGAACTACGAAGCAACATTGAAATCATTGGAAACTCAAGTTGGGCAATTCGCACAGATCCTGAACTCGAGACCAATGGGCATTTTACCCAGCGATACTGAGGTCGCAAGAGGAACAACTCATGAGCAATGCAAGGCAATCACCACACAAAGTGGTAAACAACCAAAGGAACCCCGAGTTCATGAAACAGAACAGACAAAATCAAAGGAGCCAACTGCCTCTGCAATGCCAGACAACATTGCCTCGACAATTCCCGACAAAGAGGCCGTAGAAAACAAGAAGGCATCTGAAGGTCCTGATTCAATGCCTCAAATAAAATTCCCATGAAAGGAATGGATTGAAGACATTCGAATTCCACCACCGTGCCCACCAAGGTTGAAACGGTAGAAACAAGAATATCAATTCAAGAAGTTTCTAGATATTCTGAAGCAAGTCCACATCAACTCGCCTTTGGTAGAAGCAATCGAGAAAATGCCAAACTACACCAAGTTCCTTAAAGACTTTGTCTCTAAGAGAACAAGAATATGGGATTTTGAAACTGTTTCCGCAACAGAAGGCTGTATGGCTATGCTGCACAACTGAATGCCACCTGAGCTAAAAGACCATGGCAGTTTCACCATACCATGTGCGATTGGGAATCACTATGTCGGAAAGGCATTATTGGCTCTTGGAAAAAGCATAAACCTTATGCCAAAATCAGTCTTTCAACGATTGGGAATAGGGAAGGCGAGACCAACTACAGTGATGCTATAGCTTGCTGATAGATCTTATGTTCATCTAGAGGGAAAAATTAAGGATATTCTGGTAAGAGTTGATAAATTTATTTTCCCTGCTGACTTCGTTATTTTGGATTGTGAAGTAGATGAGTTCGCACCTATTATCCTTGGGAGGCCATTCCTAGCTACGGAAAAGGACCTTGATCAATGTTGAAAGAGGAGAACTCACCATGAGGGTGAATGATCAGCAAGTCAAGTTGAATGTTTTTCACACCCTTAAACAAGCCAATGACCTAGAATAATGTCAAGTCATCCATGCCATAACCGAGTTTGACCTGGATACAGATTGCCTCAACAATTGCCTCGATAATGATGGTGAAAATTACCTCGGCAATGCATCTGACGACTGCTTCGGCAATTACTTTGACAACTGCCCTGGCTCTGAAAAGCAAGAAGGATCAGACGAAAATGATCAAGATGAAGTCAATTGGATATCAAGTCGTCCAGGTAAGTATTTCGAACCACTAGATTACTCGGGGGAAGAAAGAAAAATTGAAAAAACCTTATATCAAGCAACCACCGGTTCTTGAATTAAAACCATTGCTAGAACAATTGAAATGTGTTTATTTGGTAACCATCAACATATTGCCCGTAATCATCTCTTCTAAGTTGCAGCTCGAACAAAAACAAAGATTGGTCGACATGCTAATGCTGCACAAAAAAGCAATAGGATTGACAATTGCTGATTTGAAGGGAATTAGCCCAACGGTTTCCATGCATAAAATCCTTTTGGAGGATGATAATAAACCAACCGTTGCGACACAAAGGAGACTTAACCGAGTCATGAAAGAGGTAGTAAGGAAAGAAATCATCAAATTTCTTGACGCCGATATCATTTATCCTATCTCTGACAGTACATGGGTATGTTCGGTGCAGTGTGTACCAAAAAAGGGAGGTGTGACTATGGTAAGTAATAAAAACAATGAACTAATCTCAACTAGGACTGTGACCGGTTTGAGGGTTTGCATGGATTACCGTAAGTTGAATAAAGCTACTAGGAAATATCAATTTTCTTTACCTTTTATTGATCAAATGCTTGACCATCTTGCAGGTAAACCCTTTTATTGTTTTCTTGACGGTTATTCAGGGTATAACCAACTTGTCATAGTACCAGAAGATCAAGAAAAGACCACTTTCACATGCCCATATGACATTTATGCCTTTTGAAGGATGGCTTTCGGATTATGCAATGCCCTGACAACCTTCCAACGATGCATGGTGGCAATTTTCTCCGATATGGTAGAAGATTTCCTGGAAATCTTCATGGACAATTTCTTGGCATTTGGAGATGATTTCGGCAATTGCATAGGCAATTTGGAGAAAGTGCTTAAACGATGCAAGGAATCCAATCTGGTCCTAAATTGGGACAAGTGACACTTTATGATGGATGAAGGCATAGTTCTCGGCCACAAGATCTCTTCCAAGGGAATTGAAGTTGACAAAGCCAAGATTGAAGTGATCGAGAAACTACCCTACCAACATCAGTCAAAGGAATCCGATGTTTTTTGGGACATACAAGTATTTATTAGAGATTCATTGAATTTTTTTCTAAAATCACTAAACCTTTGTATAACCTGCTGGAACAGGATAAAGCCTTTGACTTTAATGAATCATGCACTGAAGCATTCGAGACACTGAAATAGAAGTTTGTGACCACACCCATATTGATTCCACCAGACTAGACGATGCCCTTCGAACTCATGTGCGACGCGAGGGATTTCGCAATAGGAGCAATCCTTGGTCATAGAAAAGACATGATCTTCAATGTGATCTACTATGCTAATAAAACTCTCAACGAGGCCCAAGTCAACTACACAACCACAGAGAAGGAATTACTAGCAGTAGTATTTGCTTTTGACATGTTTCGACCAAACCTAATCGAAACAAAGGTGATTGTTCACACTGACCACTCGGCAATAAAGTACATGTTTTCCAAGAAAGATGCCAAGCCTCGCTTCATTCCTTGGATTCTACTGCTACAAGAGCTTGACATTGAAATTAAGGACATGAAAGGGTACTGAGAATCGGGACTATTTTGAGTTTATATAAATATGTTAAATGGGCTATTTTGCATTGGTATGAATGTCAAGGGACTGTTATGTGTATGTCTAAGTGAATATATGAGTAATGGTGACTGTCTTGCTTGAATATGAGTCTTAGAGGACTATCGTGCATATGAATTTGTGAATACATGAAATAGAAACTGTTTTTGTTTAATTATGAGTCGTAGTGGTTTATTAATGTATAAGGTTAAGTAATAAATTGTCTAGTTAATGTGTCGATATTTATAACACTTGAGGGAAAATTTTATTTCTAATGAATAAACTGAATTGGTTATAACGATATGTTATTCCTGTTTGAGGTACATACGGTGATGAGGAAGAATTAGTTGGAAGCTAAAGGTAATTAATGAAAGCTAGGGAGGAAGAAATGTTTGGAATCAAGTTATAATTGTGGATTCAGGTATCTCGTAACTTCAAGATATCAGATGAGTGTAGTTGCTTTTGTCCCGGGTGACACAATGTCACTCTGATCCTTGTTTATGTGATATGTATTAATCAATTCATGAACATATGCATATGGATCACATAGAGCATAATGTTTGAACACATTCATAGCATAGCATCTTTGATATGTCTTTTGGTTATGTTTGCATTACATATGCATTTTGGAGCCTTGCTATGCTATGTTTGTAATGGAAGATTTTATCTACTGTGTTATAAAATTTTGAAGCTAACTTTTGACTTATGATGGCATAAGATACTAATAAAGAAATTCAATCCCGACTTTATAAATCATGAATTCTAAACCCCTAAGGAGCTAAAAGCTCAACTCAAGTTATAAGATATTAATAAAAGAAACAAGTAAGATTACTTGTGTCATAAGATATCTCTCCTAACTTCAAAATATAAGATATTTAGGTTGCCTAAACAATGGAAGTCCTTGGACACTTTGGCATGGTGTAAAGGTAAATTTTGGAACTACGGTCCATGAGCTACGGCTCACGGTGACGACCCTATATATGTGGTATATTGGCGACAATAGGAGGTAATGAGGGAGATGTAAGGAGATTGGCGACAGTCGGAGGTAACGAGGGAGATGTAAGGATATGTAAGGAGTTTGGCTAGATGAGAAGTTAGGTTTGTTATGTTCTGACTCTAGCCATTGTTATGTGCTTTGAGCTATGTGTAACTTGAACCAATACGGTCAAACACGAATCAATGCTACCCATTTCCAAATGTGATCCAAGGCAAGCATTCTAAAGATATGAACTCAAATACTAAGCTTTGAAAAGGAACTTTGATAAGAAATGTTATGAACTCAAATAAGCTTAGTTATGAACTCCGAAAACTTTGATAAGTGCTTAGATAAGCCATGATGATAAGCTTTGATAAGATTACAATAAGATAAATTATGAACTTTGATAAGTTCGATAAGAAATTCAAAGGAACTCAGTTAACAATGTCGAAAGATATTCGAGTAAGTTTTAAAAGACTATGAACTCTAATAAAGATTCCAATAAACGAAGCCTTGTTTTAAATCAAGATTTAGTCACAAATACCAATTAATATTTTATGCTTTTATTCCTTGAAGTTTACACTTATTATCTTTAATCTTGTACTTTGTTTTGTAAAGGGCACTACCTCACTTAGGCTATATAAGCCTAATGCATTCATTTCTATGCATATGCAGGTTACATGATAATCCTTGAGTTGAGCGTGTCGAAAGGTTGCAAGTCACACCATAAAAATCTTGTAGGTTGTCTAAGTTTTACCTCGGAACTCCTAGAATGGTGGCAAATTGCATTTGTATTGATATAGTTATAGCTTACGTTGTATTTATTTGTTTTATGGACTCTAGATTGTAATTGGCCTATTTTGCTTTTGATTAATTGTTGGCTAAGCAATTGATTAATGTGGTAATTGAATAGTTGCTTGTTAGATAAACTATGATAAAGGAATACTTGAAGGTTTTTTCATGACTAAGTAATGTTAGTTAAAATGTTTGAATGGATAATATATGAATTACATGTGTAGGTGTACATACGTATGCATGAGTAAAGATTTTGGTTGATTTGTGTGTACAGTGTCCACGAGTTCTATATTTTGTACACTTTCCTACCCTTATTATTGTTATTCTTAAGCTCAATTAGGCATATTTAGGTGCATTGCATGCATGATAACAATATTTTCTCTTTCACCATGCTTTTATTGAATATTTTATGTTTGGTAATGAAAAGATATTGTTTTAGTTAGTTTTTATTTTCAGGTGTTGTAACTGATGAGAGGACGAGAGGACGAGAGGACATGAGAGCTGGAGCAATAGGAGTTGTACTGAAGCAGTTCCAGATGCTGCCAAGGATGTTGCCGAAACAGTATTGTCGCCAAGTGCCTCCTAGGCAAGAGTTATACAGACTTAGCCAAGATGGGTCGCGATTGAAAGAGGGCAATTTCCTAAGCCCAATGAGCCCAATCTTGCAATTCTCTGAAGCCTGTAACACCCGGTATTGCGGTTCCAAGATTGATAAGTAGAAGCACTTATCCTTACTTGCGGGAGAAGGCAACGCCCAAAGAGTCTAAATTTAAGTCAAAAAGGAGTCTGTAATTAATGAAAATTACTTTAAGAACTTCTGCTTCAAGGAGGACTCAAACTTAGGCCATGAGCCCTATATATACCCAATGTATGTGAGGGTATAGGGGCATGACGAGGTATGGGGGGATGCGTGCTTGAATAGTCGCACAACGGAGATGTAGATAGGTAGATGAGAGGTGTTGGGGGTCGCGGCCCAACTCTCCTAGGGTTTAGGCGCATGTATGTAAAGTAGATGTGAGAAACGGTTGTAATAGCTTTGAATTGTTTTCAATAAAATTCCAAAGTTTTCTTAATCTATGCACTTCATTCTTTCAATTAGTCCACACTAGTTAGTTGAGAGAATCCATTTGTCGGGCATGAAAGTGTAAGGCTCACGAAAGGGTTAAGCACAGTCACAATATGTTGGGGCGTGACTAACTTGGTTCCTAACAAGTTCACAAGTTTCAGCGGCTAAAAGGGATCACCAAACGAATGGACTTGCCTGTGTTAGGTTTACGCTGCGATTGCTAGGTATTGCCTACATCACGTGAGTGTTCGAGCATCTTTGCCTAGAAATAGAGAGGATCACTATCGACTATCCCGCCAAACTAGGAATGTCTGGCAGACTTGCCGCCAGGACTTATTTCTGTTCAACCTGCCGAGATAGCGAAAGTTGCAGGGGTAGTGACCCGCTGCGGCCCCGTGACAGGGTCGTAGCCTACTGCCCGCCATACCCAACGAGGCAGCAATTCATGACAGCGCAAAATATACATAGACTTTACAATGCAAACTACACGCTACTGAGCTGCAATTGTCTTACCCAGTCTATCAACCAAATCTCTCCCTATCATCCCTCTCATCACTATCTTTATTTTATTTGTGTCTTTATATTTCCACATTGTGAGATTTAATTGCACATTTACTGAATCTTTGTGCAGGAAACCATTCATAGAAGCTGCTTCAATCCCTCTGGGACACGATATCTTTTATACTATAACATGACAAGAGTGTGCACTTGCGCTCATAAATAGAGAACACCTAGACGCTCTACAAGTTTTTTGCGTCGTTGCCGTGGATTGGCAACAGCGACTACGTTTGAATTTCTACACTTTTATTTTAGTTTTTGCACATTAAATCTCTGTTTATATATTTGTTCAAAGAAATGCCTCTTTGTTTTCTTTGGTGTATGTCCCGCCAGGGCGGCAAAGATGGCAGCCAGCATCCACCTGAGGAGGGGAAGAACATGCCCATACGCAAAGCCAAACGCAAAGCCCTCAGGAAGTGGTTATGTTTGGCAAAAACACAACCCAACATAACCTAATTTTTCTTTTTTTTCTTTTTTTATGCATTAGGATTAGATTTAATTTTTATTTAATTTTTGCTTTTAATTTATTTCAGGTTAGGAATGAAGGCAAGATCAAGAAAGATGAAAGAATAAAGGAGAAGCCTAACCAGCGGCCAAGGCAGATGAGCATAACGACTAGTGGCTTCATAACGGCTAGCCGCAATGGCTATATTTGCCACAGCGAGCGGAACGACTATTTGCGTAACGGCTAATCGCATTATTCGCGTCGCAATAATTGCCGCCCGTTGCCAGTGTGCCCGCCAAAGCAGCGGAGAGGAGCGGCTATATAAGGCCAACTATTCTCTCCCCGTTCTTCACGTTGCTTTCTCCTTTACTCTCAATTCTTTCTGCTATATTTGCTTCCAAGATTTCAGTTGCTTTACTTTCTTTCACTTTCTTTTTCGTTCTTTAGGATAAACAACCGTCTTACAACTATGGCCACACCGCAGAAACCCGCCTCCACCTCCAAACCTCTTTTCCAAAGGTTCTTGAACCCAACTGTCGAGGTAACCTATAAGGAGTACTACAGAGAGTGGAAACTTTGGGAGGAAATAGGGTTCCAATACACCAAGCCCGATGGAGATTTTGGCCTCGAACCTTCTATATTCGAAACGATCCACAACCTGGGCTGGGACCTGTTCGCACGACAGCCAGAAGGGATAAACAACAACCAAGTACGAGAGTTCTACGCCCACAGTCCTACACCGGGAAATCCTTTCGTTTATGTATGGGGAGAAGGTGTTAATTTCACAGCGGATACCATCAACAGCTTCTAGAGCATAGAAATCTACGGTAATCCGCATGAAGAATGGGAGTCCTACCTAACCGCTGCGACCTGCTGCCGGAGGCAGCCCTTTGGAGCAACTTCGTCCAACGCCACCTGATGCCCACCACGCACGGATCAATAGTCAACAGGATGTGGCTCGCCCTTATCCACAACATTATGAAGGGGTGGCAAATCAATGTTGGCGAAGTAATCCTAAGGAAGATCTATGCCCACGTAGACAAGCCAAACGCCAAGGGACCACTCTTCTTCCCTGCACTCATCACGGGCCTATACGCCAATTTCCGCGTGCCGCCACAACCCAAGGGCAAAATACTTCCTGCAAAGGAAGGATGGACAAGAAGGGCACGCCAGTAGATGATGCATGAACCGGAGCCAGGCACACTTTCAACCGCCCAGCCGTCATCACAACCTGCCGCCACCCCAGCCGCAGCAGGCAGTACTGAAGCTGCCCTCCCGTTCCCTGTGATCCCCCTGTTGCGCAGCCTAGTCGAAAGCTGCCAAAGGATCGAGCACAAATAGGTGATCTTCACCAAATATGCTGTAGACGTGCAAGAGGCCTTTATGGCCTACTTGCTTGATAAATACCATGGTGGTGGCCCATAGTTGCTCGCTTTCCCAACTAAGTTAGCATCATCCAAGCCAATCCATAACACACCCAGATCAGCTACTACTCCAGCCACCGACGACAGTGAGGGGCTGCACATCCGCCCCTGGAGAAGGACCTCTCCAAGTCCCATCCAGCCATACGATCTCACCTCCTCATCCGAATCAAAAAAGGAGGAGAAGACCATCATTGCCTCCCTAGTAGCAAAAGAGGTTGCTGCAAAAGATGCCGGCGACTCAGACATGGAGATCTCAGACTCCTTTGAAGACGAACCAGCAGACGCAGTAAGGAAGAGAAAGCGGTCAGCAATAGAGCCCCAGGGTGGAGGACCTAAAGAACCATCCAAGAAACCTACCCCTAACCGTATCCAACCGTCGCGTGGCAAGAAAAAGAGCCCAGCCGACAAACCATCTGCCACGTGCCGACTGTTCCTGCCCGCCTCCTCAACATCCTCCTCTGACGCAGCATCAACAGAGGGGAACTCCCCTAGTCTATAGCACCATTTTTCTTTTTCTATTTTATTATTATTATTATTATTATTATTATTATTATTATATTTTATTTTTCTATTTCTATTTTTATTTTTATTTTTATTTTTATTTTTATGTTTTATTTTCTATTTTAAAATTTTGTTTTGTGTAAAGGCATTGAGGACAATGCCAACCTTGAATTTGGGGGGGGGGGGGGGGGGTAGTCCTCTTTGCTTTTAGGATCATTTAGTAGCATATAGGAACATATGTAAATTCTGCCCCTAGCACTTAATGAAGTAGAAATCTTTAGTTTAAAACTTATGCCTATGATAGATTAGCCGACTACTTATATTCGCACCATACTAACTATGGGAAGAAGCATGAAAAATACTTAGAATTTTTTTTCTTTTTGCCTATTATCTTTACATTGTCTGTTAAATGCTGAATTTTTGCTTGAATTTTAAGTTTAACACTTCCTACCTTAATAAAAATTTCTTGATTGGATACAGGTTTGCCGCCAAGATGGCACAGGGCAGAAAAACAAAGATGATGGAAACCCTAGAGGTGCCCGAAACAGGCTCTAGGCAGGAAGCTTAAATACCCTAGAGGTGCCCGAAACATGCTCTAGGAAGGATCATGAGCAAGGACACTCCGCTGCTATAAAATTCCACGTATGTAAACCAACTGACGAACAAATTTGCAAGAGTGAATGAAAGCCTACACGGGATGACTCTATTCAAAGGGTTCGGAGTTTTGTAGAGTGCACCTATCTTAGCTTCAGACCCAGATAGTAGTTGTGATGAGCTGAATCCCTTAAAGCCATGATCAGAAAAAGAAGACAAAAGTGCCTAATTGTGCTGCCAAGGTAGCAACTCATATCCTTTCTAGTAACTTAATTATTTTTTGCATTCTTTGTTAACTTAATTATCTCAGCATGTTTAGCATTAAGAAAATTAAAATCCAAGTTATTTCATGTGATTCATTATCACTAACATTAAATAGGTGCCACGGCCTTGAGGTAAGAAATCAAGTTAAATGCTAATGTTTTTATTAATTTTGGTGCAAAGGGCAGGTTTACTAGCTAGGTTGCATTGCTTGAGGACAAGCAATAGTTCGAGTTTGGGGGTGTGTAGAGTGTCCACAAGTTCTATATTTTGTACACTTTTCTACCCTTATTATTGCTATTCTTAAGCTCATTTAGGCATATTTAGGTGCATTGCATGCATGATAACAGTATTTTCTCTTTCACCATGCTTTTATTGAATATTTTATGTTTGGTAAAGAAAAGATATTGTTTTAGTTAGTTTTTATTTTCAGGTGCTGTAACTGATGAGAGGAGGAGAGGACATGAAAGCTGGAGTAATAGGAGCTGTACTGAAGCAGTTCCAGATGCCGCCAAGGACACTGCCGAAACAGCATTGCCGCCAAGTTCTGCCCAAGCAGGAGTTACACCGACTTAGCTAAGATGGGTCGCGATTGAAAGAGCGCAATTTCCTAAGCCCAATGAGCCCAGTCTTGCAATTTTCTGAAGCCTGTAACGGCCGGTAGAGCTGATCCAGGATTGATAAGTAGAAGCACTTATTCGTACTTGCGGGAGAAGGCAACATCCAAAGAGTCCACATTTAAGTCAAAAAGGAGTTTGTAATTAATGAAAATTACTTTAAGAACTTCTACTTCAAGGAGGACTCAAACTTAGGCCATGAGCCCTATATATACCCAATGTTTGTGAGGGTATAGGGGCATGGCAAGGTATGAGAGGATGTGTGCTTGAATAGCCGCACATCGAAGATGTAGCTAGGTAGATGGGAGTTGTTGGGGGTCGCGGCCCAACTCTCCTATGGTTTAGGCGTGTGTATGTAAAGTAGATGTGAGAAATGGTTGTAATAGCTTTGAGTTGTTTTCAATAAAATTCCAAAGTTTGCTTAATCTATGCACTTCATTCTTTTAATTAGTCCACACCAGTCAGTTGAGAGAATCCATTTGTCGGGCAAGAATGTGCAAGGCTCACGAAAGGGTTAAGCACGATCACAACATGTTGGGGCGTGACTAACTTGGTTCCTAACAAGTTCACAAGTTTCAGTGGCTAAAAGGGATCACCAACCGAATGGACTTGCCTGTGTTAGGTTTACGCTGAGATTGCTAGGTATTGCCTACATCACATGAGTGTTCGAGCATTCTTGCCTAGAAATAGGGAGGATCACTGTCGACTATCCCGCCGAACTTGGAATGTCCGTCAGACTTGCCGCCAGGACTTATTTCTGTTCCACCTGCCGAGACAATGAAAGTTGCAATTCATGGTCGTAGCCTGCAGCCCGCCATACCCGCCGAGGTAGCAATTCATGGCAGCGTAAAATAACTTAGACTTTACAACACAGACTACACGCTACTGAGCTGCAATTGTCTTACCCAGTCTATCAACCAAATCTCTCCCTATCATCCCTCTCATCACTATCTTTATTTTATTTGTGTCTTTATATTTCCACATCGTGAGATTTAATTATGCATTTACTAAATCTTTGTGCAGGAAACCATTCATAGAAGTTGCTCCAATCCCTGTGGGAGATGATATCTTTTATACTATAACTTGACAAGAGTGTGAACTTGCGCTCATAAATAGAGAACACCCATACGCTCTACATTGTGTCCTAGAATGAATTGGATTATAGGATTGCAAATCACCTAACAATGAATCTCTAAGCATGCTTTTAAGTTATGAAGGTGCATATGGTATTTCTTTGATTATACATTCTTAATAAACTACTGATAGGTAGAAATATTGTTTTTGATGCCTATTCATGACTTCAAAGCTTTCAAGATTAAAATATTATGGGACCTATTGATCATATTTTTGGTTGTCATGGCCTATACAATTGAAAGATTAGTCAATGATATGCAACATTGATTCATGTTTATCAAAACATCGGATAAGCTCTAATTTATTAAATAAATGCCCGAAGTATGATTGTTATGTAGTAAGAAATAATCATTTCAAGTTAGTAACTTAAGTGACATTGAGAATACTTTTATCTTTGAATTTATATGTGTCATGTTATAAGAACTTAATCAAAGTATAATCGTATCCTCGCGCATGTGTATAGTAAATAGAAAAATTGATGCTTCTTTTAAATTTAAACTTGAAATCTTAGAATAAGTAAGTGAATTCTTATAATTACGAGTTAAATCACTAAGTTACAATTAAGTCTAGTTTATTCAATTTATGATTGATTATAAATTTGTTTTGTTTAAGAAACCTTATGATAATGTCCTATGACATGATTTGGCTTAAGATTGATGAATTACACTTTTGTGATATGGTGTATAATGATGTTAAGTGTGAATTTTCAAAAGCCTGCCTTAAAGGCATGAATTTTTTGCATTTTGGCCATACGTTTTATAGATTTTGTTTTTCGTTAACATCTTCGATTCCGGTTTTCTTCTGAATCGAGTTGAGGGTGTTAAACATCTTCTCCATCCTCACCCTCGTCTGCAATTTCACCCTCACTTTCATTCTCAGTTTCTCCATCACCATCAATGGCACCCACAATAGCACCCTCAGTGACACCCTCAACCCCCACAACAACACCCTCAGTGAAACCCTCAACCCCCACAGCAACACCCTCAACCCCGACAACAACACCCTCGGTGACACCCTCAACCCTCACAGCAGCACTTTCAGAAATAGAAGCAGTGGCACCTTTGGGACCCACAACAACACCCTCACAAGCACCATTAGTGGCACCCTCAAACTCCCACACTAACATCCTCAGTGGTACCCCCAACCCCTACAGCACCCTCATCAGAACCCTCATCAACACCATTAGTGGGAGCATCAATTAGTAGTAAATCTTTTTCATTAGAGATAGGAGTGTCTATTTTATGCTCTACATAGATATCTATAAACCCAAAATTTTTCCAATAATTTAACATGGAAATAGTACTAGTATCATCCCACATTACCCTCAAATTATCTTGTAAAGGACCACTACATAATTCATGGAAGTAAATGATTTTGATGCTATTAAAAAGAAAATGTTGTTGAATTATTTTACGTACTTCTCAATATGATATGGTGTCTTGATCCTCTTTAGCACTAATCAAAGTTCCACCCACATACCTCACATATGGGTCTCTCACAAATTTTCCACCAACATGTAAATGCATTCAATATTCCTTGCCCCCACTCATATGCAGTTAAACAAAATAAAGAAATCAAATTAAAATATAATGGAGGGATCACTCGCACTAAAAAATGGAGCTAAAGTTTAAAAAAAAAAAACAGTGTTGTAAAAAGGACAAGAATTCAAACATGGAAATCAATGTAAAGAGGCGACTGCAATTAAAAATTATAGAGGGACCACTACCATTAATAAAATAGCCACAAACAAAGTACACTCACACCACCCTTTTCAACATAAATTTAAATTAATTTATTAATAAAATAGCCACTTCTATGAATTTTCATAATTTTTGTATATTTTATTAATTTATGTGGCTTATATTGTTACGGTAGTCGAATCTAGTATTTAATGGTGTAAAGAAATTTAAATTCCAGTACGTATTCTGCCCTGTAGAGGCAATTCTTTGAAGGTAGCGCAAGCTGCCAAATACTGGAAATAAGTACATTTTGTGTCTTTAACATAAATTATGTGTATTGGAAGTCTTAAATTAAGCATTGAAATGGTATATTGATAATGTTGTTTAATAGGATCAAATGGGTCGCCTTATAATCAAATTAGGGAGCTGATTTAATGAGTTAAAAACAGGGGAAATTGTTTTACAAGTTAGGTATTGATTTACAATAGAATAAGGACTGTTTTGAGCATGTGTTATTATACATATATGAAAAACATGGCATGATTATAATTACTTGATCACTAGTGGATTGTTTTGAGCTTGAATATGTGTGATTATGAATGAAGGACTGTTTACATCCATGTAAACGTATTAGGGACTGTTTTTTTTAATGTTTGTAGATGTCATGGACTCTTTTGATAAACTTTTATGGACTGTTTGAGAAACTAAGAAAACAGGGCAAGGACTAACTTGTGTACTAGTGGACTGTTTTGCTTAAATAAGAAAATATATGGATTGTTTAATGATATATATATTGTGTGTGTGTATACATGAATATCTGGACTGTTTGGAATATAAATTAAAGCATATGGACTGTTTTGAATACATGTATATGAAAAAATTTGGATTGTTTTGAATGTATATGAAGATATGTGGATTGTTTGAGTATATATGTATGTATATATGTGAAAATCTGGATTGTTTTGAATGTATATCAAGCATGAAGGTTGTTTAGTAATGATATAATTGTTAAATGAATTATTTTATGTGCATATATGTATATACAAGTAATGTAAACTATTTTGTGTATACATGAATAGGTAAGGGACTGTTTTGTACATGTGATTGTATACATATGAAATCAAATCTGTTTATGCATAAAATAAGCTCAAGTGGACTGTTTTTGTACATGAAATTGTGTATATATGTAATAGAATTTTTTTTGCATGAATATGCATCCTATTGGATTGTTTTGAACACGTATGTAAGTAAATATATATGAATCGAGAATGTTTTGAGTATATATATATATATGTTAAATGGGCTGTTTTGCATTGGTATGAATGTCAAGGGACTGTTATGTGTATGTCTAGGTGAATATATGAGTAATGGTGACTGGCTTGCTTAAATATGAGTCTTAGAGGACTATCTTGCATATGAATTTGTGAATACATGAAATGAAAAGTGTTTTTGTTTAATTATGAGTCGTAGTGGGCTATTAATGTATAAGGTTAAGAAATAAATTGTCTAGTTAATGTGTCGATATTTATAACCATAGTGGCAAAAATCTATTTCTAATGAATAAACTGAATTGGTTATAACGGTTTGTTATTCCCTTTTGAGATACATACGGTGATGAGGAAGAATTAGTTGGAAGCTAAAGGTAATTATGGAAAGCTAGGGAGGAAGGAATGTTATGAATCAAGTTATAATTGTGGATTCAGGTATCTCGTAAATTCGGGATATCGGGTGAGTGTAGTTGCTTTTGTCTCGGGTGACACAATGTCATTCTGATCCTTTTTTATGTGATATGTATTAATCAATTCATGAACATATACATATGGCTCACATAGAGCACAATGTTTGAACACATTCATAGCAATGGCATCTTTGATAAGTCTTTTGGTTACGTTTGCATTACATATGCATTTTGGTGCCTTGCTAAGCTATCTTTGTAATGGAAGATTTTGTATAATGTGTTATAAAATTTTGAAGGTAACTTCTGACTTATGATGCCATAAGATACTGATAAAGGAATTCAATCCCGACTTTATAAATTATGAATTCTTAAACCCTAAGGAGCTAAAAGCTCGACTCAAGTTATAAGATATTAATAAAAGAAACAAGTATGGAATACCCCAAATGTGGCCTAAAATTTTATCAATAGTTGGAGGTGACTAATTTTGATGGAAGTAATTCTTGGATTATTCTAATAGGAAAATTAGGATGTAAATGGAAATAGAAGCAAAATGAGAGCCCTTATAAAAAGGACCTAAAAGAAATGGTGACAAAGTGGTTGGGTTGCATGCTAAACAAAAGAATTAATAAGGATTTGAACACGTGTCTTTAATCTATGAAGGCATGTGTGAGGAAGATGTGGAAATTTTGCCATGTAACCATTGCAAAGGAAAGCTAGAGTGAATACTTCATTTTGGTTCATATTGGATTATTTTCTCTCGAATAAAGCATCAAGGAAGGTAAGAAAATTCCTTCCTTTCTTCTTGATTTAAGATTTAGATTATAAATTTGATCATAATTCCTTTGTATGTCATAGGGTTTGGAATTAGTTAAGAAATGAAATGTTTTTATGAGATGTTCATTCATTTGAATGATATAAATGTGTAATTTGCAATTGAAATTGAGATCATTGTCAAAAGCATATAGATCATTCTTAAATTAGATCGAATTAACGATGCATGTACCTAATTTGTTTCAAATAATATGTATAACCTCAAATATTGTTTCAATTGTATTTGTGTATATATGAAGTTGAGATCGATGTGTTTTTATGAGGTCAATAATAGATTGTTTTGAGTTGGTTGGGTCGGATGGGTGTAATCCATACGATCACTAAAATTGGTGGAATTTCGAATGGTTTTTTGAAACTAGCATAAGTTGTTGATAAAATGAATTGGTAATTGCAATGCCTAATAGAATTATGTAGGGTTGTATGGTGTAAACGTGAACTTAAGGGTTGTTAGAATGAATGAAAATAGGCACGTGAGTATTGCTCTGTTTTATGTATGCTTATATGCACATAAAATATGATTGTTTTGGTGCATTAGAGGAGCATAATGGACTGTCTTACAAGTATACATACTACATATAGTAATTCAGTTTCGAATATATATATGTATATAAGGAAATAGGGTGGAAAGTACATTTACTTGAATTTTTTAGATTGTTTTGAGCATGACAAATCGGGACTGTTGTATACAAATGTATGTATAAGAATGTAGTTGGGACAAAAAAAAAAAAACTAAACATGAACATTGAAGACTGTTTAGCATAGTTAAGAAGTACTTTGGATTAAGTTGAATGAGTATAAGTGTGTAATTGAAAAACCGGAACTGTTTTATTGCGTATAAAGATGTATATAGATGTTTGAACTGATTTATGTGTGCAAAGAAGTTTACGAAACTGTTTTGAGATGTATAAATTGGACAGTTTTGAGTATAAATGTATATGATAATTGTGTTATGAATTAAGTATAAAATTGATTTGAAAACAATTTTAAAACAATTCAGTTTTTAAGTGAAAACAGAACAGTTTTAAATGTGCAGATTTTTCATGTTTAAATATGCAATTTTAATGCTTGATAGTGCAGTTTTGGGATTGTAAAACAGTGCAGTTTCGGATATAAAATAGTGCAGTTTTGGAAGGAAAATGGTGATGTTTTTGAAAGCAGTAGAAATGTGTAAAATGCAATCTAGAATTATACAGTTTTATTGTTATGAAATATGTGCACTTGCATGTGAGTAAATAATTGTGAGTTTGACTTGTTTTGGCTTTAATGAAAGCATAAAGGACTGCCTAGCTTGCATAATAACCTTAGAAATTGATTTGTGCATACCTAAATGTATATACATGAAAAATGAACTAATTTGAATGAATATTAAGTAGCTGAAAACTGTTTTAGGATATAAAAATGCATTAGAAAGAATATAAGGCTGATTTGAAAGTGTGGAAATATATGGAATTGTTTTGAGTATGTGTGCATATGACTCTATTTTGGGATTGTTTTACATTGATATAGAAGTTAAAAGGGATGTTTTGGTGAAGGGAACCGATTATAATGATTTCTTATTTCTGATTGAGGTACATATTATGAGAAGGAAGAATGGAAGAAAGGAGTTAGTTGGAAGCTAGGGATGATTGTGGTTTAGGTATTCCATAACTTTGGAATATATCAGGTGAGTGTAGTTGTTTGTGTCTCGGGTGACACGGTGTCATCCCAATTTTATCAATTCATTAAGATTAAGGAATTGTATGTTCATGAATGGTTACATTAATCACATACATTATGCACAAGGCTCAAGTAGAGGAAATTGGGTAGGGGCACTCATTCATAGCATGGCTTTTTGATAGCATGTTGGTTATACATTGCATAACTACTTTGTGCCTTGCTATGTTGTATTGTTAATGGATGATTATGTATAACTGGTATCAAGTCTTGAAGCTAACTACTGATCAATGTTACCATAAGTCTTAAAGAAGTATAAATATTCTTAATCCTACAACTTGTGAATTCTTAAATCTAAAAGGCTAAAAGCTCAATGCAAGTTACATGTCTTTCAACAAAACAACAAGCAAGATTACTTGTTGTTGGGTCACGTCGATACGCCCCGTGGCGCAGCGGAAAAATTAATCTGACGTAATCCAGCCAGGATCCATGTACAGGAACGAATCCGGGGTGAAAAGATGAAGAGTTACCTTTTAAAACTCTGGAAACTGGAAAATCGACGGTATGTCGGAATAACCACGTCAAGTAAAACCGGAATCGTCACAGGTTCGCAACGACCTCTACGGAGTCCACCCGAACAAAACGAACAAAGTTTTCGCCTCCCTAACACTTAGGGATAAATTTCGACAGGTTTGAACACCTTCCAGGGAGAAGTCGAAATCCCTCCAGGGATTCCTGAGGGAGTCTGAAATCGACCAGGAGTTCAATCGAGACTTGAAATCGAGCAAGGGAACCTTCAGGGATTTGCCATGGGGCAAGTAGAACACCAGAAAAATATCGAACAATTTCTCAGAGAGCTTTTTGGGATATGTCGAATTCTAGTGGGGAATCCCTAGGGGTGTTGTCGAAATCTTCAAGAGGAGGAAGAGGGATGATTTGGTTGCTAGCCCTTGTCCCTTTAAATAGTATTCAAAGACTTAATTCTAGTTGAATATCTTAAATCCAAGTTCAACCAAAATTCATAGAATCTAATTCTACTTGAAATTGGTTTATATTAAATATACATTATATTTAATAATATTAAATGAAATATATATTTAATTATACAGAATCTTATTCTACATAAAACATGGATTTAAATATACATTATATTTAATCCATATATATATATATTTATTATATAGAATCTTATTCTATCTTTACTTGGATTTAAATATATATTTTTAATTATGTAGAATCTAATTCTACATAAACTTGGAATTAAATATACATTATATAAATTCCAAATATATATTTAAATTTTTAGAATCTTATTCTATAATATTTAAGTCTCTAAATATTTTCCATACTCTAAATAATATTTGATAAATACAATATTTATCCAATATTATTCTCATTTAAGGGAGTTGCCGATTTCCCCTATCCCATAGGGGATTTTCGGCAACCTCCCTAAAATAGGGAGTATGGTTTCCAATTTTTGTTCGTTTCATTCGAAGGGTGTGACCCTTATAGGTTCATGCAACGTTAGCAGCAAAATTAGAAATGTTCTAATTTTACAAACAATGAGTGGCATCTAGCTATACATCATTTCTACCTAAGTTGCATGAAGTCATGGTTTGACTTTCCTAATTCCTGAATAAACTTCCTTTATGCATTTCATCCTTTTGTCCTTTATATCTTAGATGAACACAAGTCATGAGTTAGTCACACTTGCGTTGTCCATCTTGTGTTTCTTGATGTCTTGAGTAGATTATGATAAACGAATCTCTATGATATCTCATATCATAATATTTGAGCATGGCCATGCATTTTCTAATCTCACTCAATCAAGTGGCTGAAGATATTTCTCCCATTATGTAGGAGGGACAAATCCTTTCTTGATCAACCATATTTCACTACATAGGTCATCACATATCCAATCATAAATCTTTATAATGTAGTCAGTTACGACACACGTTTGACTATGTCAAAATACGTAAATCTTTATGTTGAAATCATGTTGATCTCAAGTCTGAGGATTATACATATGTTTATCATGAGCAATGTTGTGACTGTCACATAATTACCCAAGAAACATGCTCATAGCGGGTCAATCCAGTATGTTGTTCTCTAAAAAATACTTATGTGTTGATTTTGACATCTCTATGTCAATGACAACGCTTGTCATCAACCACATATTAGTCTTTATATATTATCACTGTCCATACCCGTAATAATATTCGACTAAGGATCCTATTTAACAATAATCATATTATTGTATGGACATTATTATCCAATGGTTAGTTTGATGCACAGAAACATATCAAATGATAATAACGACAATGTCATTACTTGATAAATCTAGTAAAATAGTATGTCTATTCAATCATCATATGATTGGTCTTTGGGGATACTTCAACGATCTCCCACTAGCACTAAGACCAATCATTCTCGTATCTAATATGATATGGCTTAGTGTAACTGACATGCTTATGCTGTGTCAAAAGCTTTGTCAGGGAGTTGACAAAGTTATCAACTTTGTGCGTATGTTGCATACTTTCACATCTCCAATATGTAAGTACTTTAGAATATGTTTAGATTTATTGATGAGATATGGGTTTTATTTTCTTACGCAAAGGTTCCATCATAACAGAGTTATGTAGCATCTAATATGCTGGGAACAACCCTTAGTTCAGAAGTGAACCTTTTAGATCCAAACATCTTTCTTTATTACTATGTCGACTGTAATATATTCAGCCTATGTTGTAGAGTTAGATACTGTCTCATGTTGCTAACTCGCAGTATCTTTTATTAATGCAAAACGGATTATGATCTTTAGTTCCTTTTGATGAGTATGTCATCTACATTCAATACTTAGGAAAGTAACAATGCTCTCACTAGCTCTTTTGAAAACAAGACTCCCTTTTGTTTCTAGATAAACCAAACCTTTTGATTGTATCTTCTGAAACGAATATCCCAACTTCGAGAAGCTTGCCTTAGTCTACAGATAGACCTTTGTAGCTTACATACCTTCCAAGTGTTTACTGGAGTGACAAAACCTTCTGGATGTGTCATGTACACATCTGTTTCAAGTTTTCCCTTAGGAAAGTGGTTTTGACATTCTTTTATTTGATTCCATAAGCATCGTATGTAACTACTTGCAAGTGAGATTAAGATGGAATAAACATAGCTACAAGGAAGATGCTTTATCATAGTCTATACTATGAAGTTTGTCGAAAACTTTTAGCGACGAATCATCCTTTGTATGTTTTATTATCCATGTCGATTTTTCTTTTTTGAAAAACTCATCCATACCTCTTAGGTTTTACCCTTTTAGGTAACCAAAGTCTATACTTGGTTTTAGACATGGATTTCATCTCATATCTCATGGCTCTTAGCCATTTCTCGAATTTTGGGCTCACCATTGCTTTCTGATAAGACATAGTCTTTATCTTGATCTGAAAAGAAGAGTGTTTTCATGTACGGATAGTGAGAAATCCATATTTCTCAAGTATATGGTATTCTCTTAAGGATCAACACAATGGTTGTGTTTTGTTCCAATGTTCCTTGATCATTTGTGGAACATTCTCAATCTTTGGTTCATAAATTTCTTGTCTAAAATTTCTTCACATTCCAAATTCCATTTTTTTCTTTTGTGAGAGGTAATCTCTTTCGAGAGAAACTCTCGTTTGAGCAACAAACATTTTGTTCTCGTTGAAAAATGAAATCCCTTAGTGATAAGTATTCTCTTTCGAGATAAACTATCGTTTGAGCAACAAATATTTTGTTCTCGTTAAAGTTGAAGAAATAATATCCCTTTGTGAGAATTAATCTCTTTCAAGATAAACTCTCGTTTGAGAAACAAACGCTTTGTTCTCGTTAAGATAAACAACAAATGGAGTTTTTAAGGTTCGAACTTTGTAAACATTTTAATCTGTAAGTAACCTTAAAACTTCAAAGGTATTCTAGAACAATTCTTATTCCATATCTTATATGACGTTTCGAAAAAAACACGATTAAGTATGAGAGTTGTTTTTATAGTGTGTAAAGAAGTCGAAAATGACTTGTTCTGAATCAAAACAAGTCTAACATATTTGATTCTCTTTCAAAGACTTTTCGTTCCACTTGTGGGATTTAATTATGGGACAATCCCATATTCTTTGAAAGTTCGTCAAACTTTAAATATTCTTGAACTTGATCTCATCAATTACCTTAATACTTTTTATGAGTTTGAGATTAGTCATTTGTTTTATTTATCTTATAAATATTATTGATTTGATTAGTTTAAAGATCATTGATTCGTTGTGCCATAAGAGATTAAAAGAATAACATTTATTTAAATAATCTCAAAATTAAAATATCTTGTCCTTACAAGATAAATAAAACTTAGGCACAAAATAATAATCTTAAAAACTAAAACAAATCTATTTGAGCAAAAACACATGTCCTAATGGATGATGTAGCAACTCTTGCTTCATTTCCATTCGCAGGTCCATGTCTGTTCTGATGCCTTCTCTTTAGAAGCCTCTTAGGTTGATGCCTCACTCGTTTTTGCTTTCTTGACTTCTTGTAGGTGTGTGGGACAGTTTCTCTTCCAATATCCGGTCTTGCTGCAATGGAAACATTTTCCATCCTTCTTGATTCCCTTCTTAGGTTTCAATGCCTCATTTCCATCGATTTTGGTCTTACCATCACCTTTAGACTTTTCTGCCGATTTACCTTTCTTCTTGCCCTTGCAGACCATCAGAACAGATTTAGGTCCTACCTTCTTCAGGTTGATTTCAGCAGTTCTCAACATGTCGAGCAACTGTGGCAGCGTCTTGTTAATTTCATTCATATTGAAATTAAGGACGAACTGATTGAAACTATCCGGCAACAATTGCAGGATGGCATCAGTAGCTAATTCGTCTTTCAGCGGAAAGCCGAGCTTCTCCAACGTTTGGATGTAGCCTATCATTTTGATGACGTGAGCTCCTACGGGAGATCCCTCACTCATCTTGCATTGAAACAGAGCTTTAGAGGTCTCGTACCTCTCTTGACGAGCTAGCCCTTCATAAATCTCCTTGAGATTTTGAATCATATCATAAGCTACCATGTCCTCGTGTTGCTTCTGAAGCTCAGGGGTCATGGAGGCAAGCATAAGACAACCGACATCCATCATGTCTTCCATGTGTTTCTTAAACTTGTCTTTGTCAGCTCTGGAAGCAGTGGCAACCGGTTCATCAGGAACAGGTTCTTCAATGACATATTCCTTCTTTTCCTGTTTGAGAACAATTCTCAAATTGTGGAACCAGTCAAGGAAGTTTATGCCATTGAGCTTATCCTTCTCAAGGATAGATCACAGAGATAGAGTATTATTTGCCATTAATTCTACAACAAAGAAAATATGCTACATAAGTTTTACTAAATTTTAAAATTTATAGATAGGTCTTTACTATAAATTTACTCCCAGTATTTTCGTCAAAATTAAAAACCCTCTAGTTTTAATTTCGGAAAAACGTTTCGATAGTTTTTCAAGTGAGTGAGGATCCGTATTTCACCATTCCTAAATCAGCTTTGGCCAGTCTTTTAGGAAATGGTTATTTAGGTAGGTAACACCTTACTAATTACATCTCATGTAATTCCTCATCTTTTGGCGAACAACTCTTGTTCTTTAAATCATCTTATGATTATCCAAAACTTTTAACCACTAGGTTTTCTAATCCTATTAGAACAACCCAGCTAAGTCAATACCAATATCTCAACCGGCGAATATCACTAGCTTATTCTTCGCGTTTAACTAAGATAGATAAATGTGACATTGCTTTGGCAAAGCTCGCATTATATCGATCGGAGCTTTAACAAGGTTAAATATTGGATGGTTAAAACAGACTTAGAATTATAGTGAGGGATTTACTTAATTATCTCATCATTTTAACATTGATCCTATCAATAGAACTATGTTTAATCATGCTTATAAAACATCCATTGCATCACATACAAGGTGAAAATAAGCGGTAAATAAATATACAATGATTATAGCCCTTCTTAACCTAAAGCGACCCGTACCAAGCCAATGGGAGGACCATTCTACTGAAGATAGAATCTGCTTCTGAAATGCCCGGTCCACCAGGGAAGGCCCACCACGCTGCTACCTTGGTTCTTGCTTTATCTCCATGAGTATTTACAATTTTCAGAAACTCGCGTTACATGGGAGGGAGTGAGATGAGAAGAGAAGTACAATAGAAGATAGAGAAAGGCACGACACGCATGTCGTATTTATAAAAACCAAAACTATAAAGGCTATGGGCTATAACCATGCAAAACAAACACCGTGCAATCTAACATGCATTTCAAACATCGTGCGAACAAAGTAACGACGTGTTTACGGAGTTTTAAACTGATTATCCCTATGTTACGGTTAATGGGCCAAAGAAGGATCACGAGGTTTCATAAACCATTTGCGTTAACGAACAAATGCACCAGATAGGTCAACATGAAAGAGAGGTGGCGCACTAGGCACACTTAAGTACCAGGTCTTTGATGATGCCAATCCTAGACATGCATTTTTCATAACATTTAACCATAACTCTTATGGATTCACCGTGAAAGATAGTTTAATAACTTTTATCAAATTAGAAGCCCTTTCAGAGATTTCATAAATCTATGAAACTACGAACAACTACTTGTTATCAAGACTAACTATTAGTCTCAACATGTTAACATTTAACATTGAAGCAACCTAACATAGTTATGATTAACTCTTAATCATTCAGTGATAATCGAAATAAGTTTTTATTAGGTGTGATACGATAAACGATAAATATCTAAATCAAATCAAACAACATGCATCTCATACATAAACATCACCTAAGAATTTAAGTCCGAATTCATATGATACAAGTGGCTCTAAGACCACTGTTGGGTCACGTCGGCACGCCCCGTGGCGCAGCGGAAAAATTAATCCGACGTAATCCAGCCAGGATCCATGTACAGGAACGAATTCGAGGTGAAAAGATGAAGAGTTACCTTTTAAAACTCTGGAAACTGGAAAACTGACGGTATGTCGGAATAACCACGTCAAGTAAAACTAGAATCGTCACAGGTTCGCAACGACCTCTACGGAGTCCACCCGAACAAAACGAACAAAGTTTCCGACTCTCTAACACTTAGGGATAAATTTCGACAGGTTTTAACACCTTCTAGGGAGAAGTCGAAATCCCTCCAGGGATTCTTGAGGGAGTCTGAAATCGACCAGGAGTTCAACCGGGACTTGCAATCGAGCAAGGGAACCTTCAGGGATTTGCCAGGGGGCAAGTAGAACACCAGAAAAATATCGAACAGCTTCTCAGAGAGCTTTCTGGGATATGTTGAATTCTAGTGAGGAATCCCTATGGGTGTTGTCGAAATCTTCAAGAGGAGGAAGAGGATGATTTGGTTGCTAGCCCTTGTCCCTTTAAATAGTATTCAGAGACTTAATTCTAGTTGAATATCTTAAATCCAAGTTCAACCAAAATTCATAGAATCTAATTCTACTTGAATTTGGTTTATATTTAATATACATTATATTTAATAATATTAAATGAAATATATATATATATATATATATATATATATATTTAATTATGTAGAATCTTATTCTACATAAAACATGGATTTAAATATACATTATATTTAATCCAAATATATATATATATATATATATTTTATTATATAGAATCTCATTCTATCTTTACTTGGATTTAAATATATATATTTTAATTATGTAGAATCTAATTCTACATAATCTTGGAATTAAATATACATTATATAAATTCCAAATATATATTTAAATTTATAGAATCTTATTCTACAATATTTAAGTCTCTAAATATTTTCCATACTCTAAATAATATTTGATAAATACAATATTTATCCAATATTATTCCCATTTAAGGGAGTTGTCGATTTCCCCTATCCCATAGGGGATTTTCGGAAACCTCCCTAAAATAGGGAGTATGGTTTCCAATTTTTCTTCGTTTCATTCGAAGGGTGAGACTCTTGAAGGTTCATGCAACGTTAGCAGAAAAAAAATTAGAACTGTTCTAATTTTACAAACAATGAGTGGCATCTAGCAATACATCATTGCTACCTAAGTTGCATGAAGTCATGGTTTGACTTTCCTAATTCCTGAATAAACTTCCTTTATGCATTTCATCCTTTTGTCCTTTATATCTTAGATGAACACAAGTCATGAGTTAGTCACACTTGCGTTGTCCATCTTGTGTTTCTTGATGTCTTGAGTAGATTATGATAAACGAATCTCTATGATATCTCATATCATAATATTCGAGCATGGCCATGCATTTTCTAATCTCACTCAATCAAGTGGCCGAAGATATTTCTCCCATTATGTAAGAGGGACAAATCCTTTCTTGATCAACCATATTTCACTACATAGGTCATCACGTATACAATCATCAGTCTTTAAAATGTAGTCAGTTACGACACACGTTTGACTATGTCAAAATACGTAAATCTTTATGTTGAAATCATGTTGATCTCAAGTCTGAGGATTATACATATGTTTATCATGAGCAATGTTGTGACTGTCACATAATTACCCAAGAAACATGCTCATAGCGGGTCAATCCAGTATGTTGTTCTCTAACAAATACTTATGTGTTGATTTTGACATCTCTATGTCAATGACAACGCTTGTCATCAACCACATATTAGTCTTTATATATTATCACTGTCCATACCCGTAATAATATTCGACTAAGGATCCTATTTAACAATAATCGTATTATTGTATGGACATTATTATCCAATGGTTAGTTTGATGCACAGAAACATACCAAACGATAATAACGGCAATGTCATTACTTGATAAATCTAGTAAAATAGTATGTCTATTCAATCATCATATGATTGGTCTTTGGGCATACTCCAACACTTGTGCCATAAGATACCCCCCCAATCTCAATTATAAGATAAGATATCTAAGTTTCCTATACAATGGAAGCCCTTGGACACTTTGGTATGATGCATGGTATACTTTGAGACTACGGTCCATGAGCTACGGCTCGGGGGATGCCCCATTTATATGTGATATGTATATTGGCGACAGTAGTAGGTAACAGAGGAGATGTACAGAGATTGGCGATAGTTTGTTTGGATAATTGAGAAGTTAGGATTGCCACTGCTATGTGCTTTGGGCTATGTTTAACAAGGACCAATATGGTCAAACACGGACCAATTTCATTCATGACCAAATGTGATCCAAGGCAAACATTTTAAAAGACATGAACACTATGTGAAATCAAATAAGAAATTCAAAAAGGATCTTAGAAGTGTTATGAATCTTTGTTAAGCTCTTGGTGAGCATAAGATGTGTTAAGCTCTTGGTGAGCATAAGACTTGGTAAGCTCTTGGTGAGCATATGAATGATATAAGCGTAACTTCTGAAGGAATTTCGAATGAAACTTGAAGATCAAATCTCTAAATGAGTTTCTAATAAACAAATTATGTTCAAGCTAACTTAAGACATATGAAAATTCTTATGTACTTACATACTTGAATTGCTCGATTTCCATTAAAGATCATGAATATTAATGTTTATTACTTTGTCATTACTACCTCACTTAGGCTATAAAAGCCTAATGCATTCATTATCATGCATTGTATGTCAATTAAAGCTTGTGTAAGTTAATCGGGATCAAAGGTTTCAAGTTGTTACTCAAGATTCAAGTAGAGTTGGATCTTTCATAGTTAGTACTCCTATGATGGTGGTACCATTAATCATGTATAAGCATATAATTACCTTCATTTTGATATGTAAATATTAAATATTTTTAGCTATGTATGAGATTCTAAATGTTATTCTTTGATTTGGTTGAATGCTTCGAACTTCCGTGGGTAGATGTCTCAAAATTACATGTCTGTTTGCCTTGTTTGTTGAGGTGGAAGTTAAAGGCAGTCTTGGTTAATAGTTGCCTAATGCTGGTAACATGATTGTGATTGCCTTGCCCATCAATCAAAAACCTAGAAAAATAGATCCAAAACGAATCTCAATCAATTTCACCAATTAAACCTTAATTATTCAAAATTTCCACAATTAAAACATCAAAACCTATCAGAAAACATATAAAAAGGATCAAGAACTTGGGATTTTCAGTAAATAATCTTACATTAGAGGATAAGAATGAACCTTACCTCTAATGTATGAGTTTCCCCTTAATTGGATGTTTTCCTCTTGAAAAACAGAGAGATTCAATAAGATTTTTGGAAAACAAATTGAAGAATCATTTAGGAAATCAAAGAGTTAAGAAATCAAGATCATTACCTTAAATTTTCTGGTGAAAAGAATGTGTTTGGCTTAAGAGAAGTTGAGAGAAAATCTTGAGAAGAGAAAGTTACGTCAAATTGTGATTTTAGAAAATAATCACCTTCCTTAATTAAAGCATGTTTAAAATAATCATAATTAAGGGAAAACTCAGATTAGACGAAATGGTAAAATAGATCTTTAAAGATTCAAGGTTTTGACCCTTTACAAAATAGTCACTAAAACCAGTTTTCAAACTTTACATTTTGGTCACTAGTCCAAAATGTCACATTTCCAAAACTCGTTTTCCAAAATTCATTTCACCAAAACCTTTTATATATTTAAAAAGGATTTTAAATAATTTTCCATATGTTTATCACTTTCCGAAATATGTTTTCCCTGAACTCATCCCAAAACTTACTCGAATCTCTAATCTCGATCTAACGGAACCTAAAACCATCCAAAACCTCTAGGGCCAAAACTGGGGCGTTACAATTGGTAGCTCGGATATATTTTTTTGGCCCTCTGTTTCGGAGGGCAATACAAGTTGGATGGATTTGTTTGCTAAGAAATTTAGTATGTCAAAATAGGTAATGATATTTGTTTCATCTTCTCATGGCATTACTTCATAAAAGTTTGATTGCATATGGGCAAGGCAACTATTAATGGGCAAGGCAATCACAATCATGTTACCAGCATGTAATTTTGAGTTTAATAATGTTAAGATAAAAATTTTCATTATAATCCTGAAACTATGTGAATCTCTAGTTGTTTAGGTTGCTAGATTTAGGTTTTTGTGGAGTTGTGGTGGTTTTATGAATGTTGGAGGTATAAGTTTGATAATATGATGATTTTGGATGATAATCAATGATGATTGGGGTTTGAAACGTTAGTTTGTGGTTGAGTTAAGTTTAGAAGTGTTTTGGTGATGATTTCTGTTGGTGATTCATAGTAGTTAGCAAGGCGATGTTGAGGTTCTGTTTCGCTTGGATTTAGGATGCATTTCAATGCATTAATCCTCTGTAATACCCTGGAATATAGTCTAGAAGTATGTAACAACTTTTCTTGTGACTCAATTGGATTAAACATATATCTTTAGCATTAATTATTAAATGGTTAAGGACTAAATGTGAAGCTTGAAAAGTATGCTAACCAAATTGAAAGGACTATATTGAAAAGCTTTATTTGTTGAGGAATTGCATGTAAAATCAAAAGGAATTAAAAGACCATAACATGTGTCATGTTTAGGAGAATACATGTGGAAATGGGGAGGAAGAAACCGGTTAGGTGGAGGGATGATTATTAGGCTTTGTTTTTCATATTTTTCTTCTTCCTCCTATAAATACCTGAAGCAAAATTTAGGAGAGAAAGCTTGGAAATGTAGCCATGGATGTTGGTGTTGGAGCTTAGATTAGCTTAAATTCTTCAAGGCTTTATTGATTTGCTAAGGAAATAGGTGAGGCGTTCTCACTCTTTCATTTTAATTCCATGAAATTTTAAGAGTATTTCCATGAATCATGCATTAATAGTTCTATGAGAGGTTCAACTATGCTATTGCATTTAGGTTTTGTTTGAATGTTGTTCTTGGTAATCTATTTTGTTTTGGATTGGTTGAAACTTGATTTTGATAGTTATTAGATGAACCAAAATATATTGGGGTCGAGTGAAACATTAAGTTAATGAATATGGTCACGTAAATGAATAGTAATGACTTTTAGGTACTTGGGACTTAGATAATTCATTCAATGATTGTTTTAAAAATTGTTATGATTTAATAAGAACAAGGGAAAACGACACTGTTTTGATATGCAGAAAATTTATAAAAGTGTTTTAGGACTGTTTAAAGTGTGTGTGTGTGTGTGTTGGAATGCCCTGCATCATTGAAAGCTTTGTAAACTGTGTTGAACATGTAAGAAAGCATGTATATGTGTGTATTGGATTGCCCTGCATCATTGAAAGCTTTGTAAACTATTTTGAACATGTAAGAAAGCATGTATATGTGTGTATTGGACTGCCCTGTATCATTGAAAGCATTGTAAACTGCCTTATAACAGGGTCTAGGGACTGTTTCAAGGAAAGGATAAGATTGGAACTAATTTAGTCATTAAAGGGCAGTTTTGAACAAGCTAAAAACTGTTTCGGTAGATTAAACTTTCAAGGGAATTGTTTAATGAAGTTTTGGGTTGTTTCGGTTTGAAATTAACCATGTATAGGTAGATTGAATGAAATTGTATGTTTATGATTGAAAGGTGAACTTTTTTGGTTATAAAAGCAATTACATAAGTGTCATGAATTGTTTAGTATGTGTTTCGGGGCTGTTTGTGTATTAAACAAATATGTGTAGTATTTTGAATTGTTGAGAGGCTGTAAAAATTGAATTTCAAGATTGTTACATGGAAATCTGAATGAGTAGATGAAGGTCAAATTGTTGATATTTATAAGGGCAATAAAGGACGGTTTTGTTGTATACACACATATAAAACCATGTAACTGAGGATGTTTGAGTATATTTAAAGATATAGTAAACTGTTTCGGAGTACATATATATGTATAAATTATGGATTGTATTGTGAAGAAATTAAACTGTTTTAACATTAAATAATGTTTGTTGGACTGTTTTGCCTTGATGTAAAATTAAAATGATAGAAATTTAATCTTAATAGTTAAAGAAAACACATTTTTAGGTGTTAAAAACAGATTTATATGTTCGAAACGTATGCAGACTTTAACAATGCAGTTTGTGCAGTTCTGAATGTGCAGTCTAGTGTATAAATGCAGTTTTGAATGTGCACTCTAGTGTATAAGTGCAATTTGTGCAGTCTTGAATGTGCAGTCTAGTGTATAAGTGCAGTTTGTGCAGTCTTGAATGTGCAGTATAATGTTCATGTGCAGCTTTATGAATGTTAAGAATAAATTTAAGAATATATGTTGTATAAGGTTGGAGACTTGAGCTTGAAGTAGGAGTAATTGATTAATGGTATTTTAGTGGAGTGTTTTTAGTATACATCTATGTATATAAACAAAATTGGGTTTGCTTTGTGTTTGTATGTGGGTATATACAAGTTTAGGGGCTGTTTTATAAATTGAGTGAATTGGATTGCTTATAATGATCTATAATTTTTGTTTGAGGTACATACGGTGATATGAAATTTCTATTAGTTGATAACCGGGAATAATTGTGGACTCGAAAGGAAGATGAGTAGGGTGGGTTGGGAATTTGTGTGTCGGCCACGACATTTGGGTGGTTTGGGAGTGGCGGATTTGAGGGTAAAAAATAAGGCGTTGCTGTCCAAATGGGTGTGGCGTTATGCTAAGGATCGTGACTCGTTGTGGCGTAGATTGATCACGGCCAAGTATGGGGAACATATCCAATGGTGGCGTTTCAATACGGAGAAATTATCGGCAATGTCGGGGGTGTGGAAATAGATTTTAAAGAACTCTTGTGACACTAGCATCGTTAAACATGTGGGTATGGCAGGTTTTCAGTGGAAAATTGGGAATGGGAAGATGGTTCTATTTTGGTTCGATCCATGGATTACGCAGCAGCCTCTAAAAGACATTTTTCCGCGATTGTTCATGTTGTCTATAAATAAGTTGGCGTGGGTATATGATTATGCAGTGGGGGGGACGTTTGAGCATGGGCAGTGGGCATCGTTTTTCCGCAGACATTTGCGTGGTTTCGAGCTACACCGGTTGCATGGGTTATGAGAGTTAGTGAGGGTGGTACGGTTATGGGAGGCTCGACAGGATACGCTTATTTGGCAACCAGATGATCACGGTACTTTCTCGGTGAAGGCTTTATCCAAATTGTTGATGATGGATAAGTTTGGCGATGATGATTTGGGTGACTGTTTCGCTTGGAAGGTATTGGTTCCACCAAAGGTGCAGGCGTTTTTTGGTTCATATGGTTAAGGAGATTGCCAACAGCGGATTTTTTGCGACATCGTGGGCTGTCATTGAGTGCGGAACAAAGTCGATGTTCGTGGTGCGCGTCATCGGAAGAATCGATTGCACACCTTTTTTATGAGTGTCTGAGTGTGCTGAAATTTTGGGTGTGGTTGCGCAATTGGTGGAATATATCGACACCTTTCCCGGACAGCTTTGCTGATTTTTTTGTCGAACATTTGCATTGCCCTTTCTCTGGTAGCATGAAACGATGGTGGGTGGCCAGCGTTGGTGCCTTGTTATGGTCACTATGGTTGGCTAGAAATGAGCAGATATTTCGTGGCAAATGCATGTCGATGGAAGAACTATGTTTCTTGGTGAAGCTGAGATCGTTTTATTGGATTAAAGTGGGTGTGGAGGGGGAGTTAATGTCCGAGACAGTTTGGTGGACATGTCCGTCTACTCTTGTGCTTAGCGCGACCGTGAAGAAGGTGAGGCGTGGGGTGTTTTGGCAGCCACCGGTTATGGGAGTTTTGAAATTCAACGTGGACGGAGCGGCGAGGGGTAAGCCGGGGACTGCGGGATTTGGAGGCGTGATGAGGGACGAGGAGAGTCGGATATTGGGGCTGTTTTTGGGGCCATTGGGAGTGATGGACTCCAATGAGGCTGAAATTCGGGTTATTGCGTTCCCATTGAGTTTGGTGGTGGAGGGGAGTTGGCGACATCATTGTGTGATAATCGAGTCGGATTCACAGGTGGCTTTGAGTTGGGTTACAAGATCGGCAAAGAGGCCATGGCGGTTGTGGGATGTGTTCACGGCGATTGATCAAGCGAGGCATGTCACATATGAGTTACAATTTTGTTATGTGCCTAGGGAGGCTAATGGTTTCGCTGATGTTTTGGCAAAGGAGGGCGTCGATCGTGTGTCATTGTTCGTGGCTTGTCTGTGATAAGTGTCGAGGGATATTTTGTTATGTTTTAGACAAGTCATATCGTACTCTTTTCCTCCACTAGGGAGGTTTTTAACGAGGCGTATGGCTTATCGCGCTGTATGTTTTTTCTTTCTATTGAATAAAAATCATACAATTTGCTAATCAAAAAAAACTTTGGGATAAGAGGTGAGTGTAGTTGTTTGTGTCTAGGGTGACACAAAGTTATCCCGGTTTACTATTTCATTATAATTAAAGTATTGGATGATTATATATGGATCACATGCATTGAAGTCCTATGGTTAAGGTATGCATTACATGAGCATCATGAGTGCATTGTATGCTTGACTATGATGTTTATTGTTTATGGTATTGGAGTATATATTATGTATGAGCTTTGCCTTGAATTAGTAATGACCCTTAATCCTTGAAAGCTTATAACACAAGAAACAACATCAAACTTTAAATTTATAAGAATTTATACTTTAAGGAGCTAAAAAGCTCACTTTATGATTTAAGATATTAAGAAAAGAAGTAAGATCTGTCATAAGATACCCTCATAATCTTAAGCATAAGATACTTAAGTTGCCTGAGAAATAGAAGACCTTGGACAATTTGGCATGGTACATATGTATATGTTTCAGGAACTACAGTCAATGAGCTACGGCTCGGGGGACGCCTGCAACATCCTAAAATCAGTCTTAGAAGAACAAGCATTCAAGAACAAGATAATGAAGAACTAAACATCATAAACTATGTTATACTCAATCATTTGATCACATAAGAAGTTTGTAACTCCCGGTTTTGGGCTTAAAAGCTTTTAGCGTTGGTTCGGGGTTAGTAGAACCTAAACTAGATATCCTAGTTTTCGAGAGCAGTTCAGGGAAAATGTAGTTCGGGGTATGATAAAATAATAGGAAAAATTCCTAAAATCTTTTAAAAGTATAAAAATGGTTTGGTAAAGGCAATTTTAGAAAATGGCTTTTCGAAGATCGAGATTTCGGTTTAGTGGCCATTTTGTAAATAGTGAAAAATCTGTATTTAAGGATTGTTTTGAAAGGGGGCCAAAACTTAGAATCATTAGGGAGCTACCATTTAATTAAGGAACCTTTTCCTTTAATTTGACAATTTTTAAATAATTTATTGAAAAGGAATTTAAAAGAGACTTTTTAATAAAAAGAGATTTTATCATCCAAAAGAGATTTGGCGTAAACTTCACTTCTCTCATTTTTCCCAAATAGCCAAACACTCTATTTTCTCTCTAAAGTTCAAGAGATCTTCAGCTTTCAATTTCTTTTTGTTTTACAAATGGTTTCCTTAGTTTTCTCATCATCTACCCTAAAGCAATCTTGAATAGCTTTCATCAAATCTTGTCATTTGAAGGAAAAGAGCAAAGGTTAGAGGTAAATTTCATTCAACTCCTCTAATCAAGGTTCTTTAATGAAATTCTCAAGTCTTTGGTTCTCTAAATATGTTTAATAACAATGTTTTGAGTTTTAATCGATGAGAATTGGTAAATCTAGCTTTAAATGATGATTTCTCAAGATTTTCGAATGGGTACTGTTTTGAGTGATTTGAGAGTGATTTTAATCAAGATTTGGATATTAAATGATGTTGACATAAAGGTTTTATCATAAAAATCCGGAAATAGGTTGGTATTGCTGGAGGTTTATGGATGCAATTATGGTGTTTTTGGATGTTAATTGATGTTTAAAATTGGATGGAAGTGTTAGATTTTTGCTGGGTCAAGTTTGGGAAGCAATCGAAGGTGTTTTCGGTTGTTTCAGATAAGAGTTTTGGTGTTCTTGGGCAGTGCAGCGAGATATCATGGGTTGCTGGTGGTTTTAACGCATTGAGATGCATTAATCCTCTGTTTTTGTGTGGTATAAACATGGGAGTTTATATCAGACACAATATGTGAAGTTTCGGAAGCTTGATTTTGCTTCGGCAAAGCAAGCGAGGCGTGATCGATGAATGGAATTGGTTTTAAAGTGTTGTCAAAGACTTGAAAGCAAGGTTTAGGGGTCTAGATTGAGTTTGAAACGATAATCTAAACCCGGAAGTAAGTTTGAGTTGTTCCACTCTCATTTCTCGGGTTTTGTCCCATTGATTTTCATGTTCATGTTATTTTTATAAAGATAGATGATAATCCACTGTTTATACATTATTTGAGAAATGTTTTGATAGCTTAATTAATCCCATGAGATAGAATGTTGATTTCAAAAGGATATAGTTGTTGTGAAAATGTTATGTTAAATTATGCATTTGATATGAGATGAAATTGTTTTATGTTGATGCATTGAAAACAGTGGGTATTTGATGTTTAAAGTGTTATATATTGGCATAAAATGAGATTGTTGTTACTGGATATAATTGGTCGACTAATAGAATGAGAAGTGCACTATAATATACAAAATTCGTACTTGCTCTTTGGTTCGGGGAATGGGGGTAGTGCCATCCCATTCCAAAGTGAGAGTGTGGTGATGAGAGATTCCACCATGGTAGGTCTTGGTGAAACACCCAAGCTTTGTGGCGATGAGAGATGCCACCATGAAAGTCCGGTGATGTGAGATTCCTCCGGGGTAGGACTTGACATTTAGTCAAGCTATTCTCATATCTGAGTAATGTTGCGAAAATGCCAATATATGAAATTGTTTATGAGATTCACATGTACCTTAATATAAATGCTTTTATGAAATGAGATGCATATGAGATCATATTTTGAGAAATGCTTGTGATGAAACAAGCATGTAAGGCTTTTCCTTGATACTTTGCATTTTGGCTAATGCATGAGATAGATGGTACATGTAGTGTTTAAATGACGTGGACTTTGCTTTGAAAATGATTTCAAGCATGAGATAGAAAAAGCATGATGAGTTAGAGATTTCTAAATGATAAATGATTTTAAAATGCATTGTTGTTGTGGGTTTGTTTTGAGCATCCCTCACTATGCATTATGGCTTATGCTCTCTTTTTCCAACAATGTAGAGAAATAGCTTTTGGGGCAGCAAGAAAGTAAGGAAGAATTACCAAGGAGTGACCCTTTGCTCAAGTATGATTTTACGTTTATACATTAGTAATAAATTGGAAATGGAAGGATGCTTTGTGTTTGGGAGATTGTGTTTTGGAACTCTCCATTTTTGGGAAATTTTGGGATGCCCTTTATGACTTGTAAATGGCCTTTGCTTTATGGTTTTTGCTTTGATTTGAGTTTTGACTCTTTAATGGCTTTTTGCATAGGAAGCATGCCTATAGTTTTAAATGTTGCTTATCTCTATGCCTAGTTGATGAAATTGCCATGCTTGTCGTGGGCGTATCGATACTGTCTTTAAGGTATCGATACAGTTGGCTGTTAAGGTAGTTAAAAGTATCTTTGATTGTTCTGAATCTTTACATTTTAGCCCCTAATGGTTGTGAATGCAAATTAATGAGTTTGGATGTTTGTTCAGAACTGTTTTTTTGGCATAGTGGCATGTAGTGTAATTAATTAAAGGTTGTTAATCTAAAATTTGAAAGAGCCCTTGTAAATTATTAAATTTACAATATGGTCCCTAAAAGGTGCTTGTGTGCATTTGAGTTCCAAATCGATGTCTGATCGAGTTGTTGTTTGTTTCGTTGCAATGTTAACCACTTAAGATCATAACGAGCATCTAGACAAGATGAAACAAAAAAATAGGGTCATTTATTGGAGTAAACTTCCTGATTCACTTCAATATTCCCCGTGTGACCCGTTCAGTTCGATCTACCACCTAGGCCGGGTCGAGGGTGTTACATTTGGTGGTATCACAACTAGGTTTGTGAAAGAATGGAAAGGTAAGGTTGATGTGTTATTGGTAATTTGTTGAATTAATGATGTCTGCTATGCACAATGGTGTATATGTTATGAAATGATCGTTGAATTCTTTGGTTGAGATGTTTGGTGATTGATAGCATGATTTATGTTTGTATGTGTTGTTTGGGGAAGAGAATAAGGGTACCCATTGCCATATTATTACTAATGTAAAAGAGGATTTTTGGTTTTAAAGTGAAACTTGAGCTCCTTGGATTCTTGCTTTATGGTTTGCCTAATTGTTTTGTTATAATATTATCATGTTTTAGATTTACATACCTTTTGAAATGGGACCGAGACGAGAGCTTAGAGGCAATATATGAAACTTGGTTGAGAATGAGATTCATGAGAATGATGAGAATTTGCCACCCCCTCCTCCTCTTGGTGATGAGGGAGCTGGAGCGGGAGCTGGTGTTGGAGGTGTTGGACCTCAAGCAGCGCAAGGGCAAGCTGCTGCTGATATGACACCGTTGATTCAGGATATAGCTGGGGCTTTTCAAGCAGCGATAGCGGGAATGCACGTGGCCGCACCTCAGCATGTTGCTAATTCCGGCTTACCTTTAGAGCGTTTGTGCAGTTTGGATGAAACTGAGTTCTGAGGATTGTCTCCTGAAGGTTCTAAGGCATGGTTTGAGAGCACCTGAAGGATTCTTGGACAAATGGGGTGCAATGACGGGCAAAAGTTGGGATGTGTTGTCACTTTGCTTCATGGAGATGCTTATACGTGGTGGATGACCATCACTACGGGTATGGAACCTGCTGATATAACTTGGGTGTTCTTTGTAACTGTTTTCAAGATGAAATATCTGGGTGTTCGCTATCTTGATGAGAAGAAGCGAGAATTCATGTCATTGGTGCAAGTGAACATGACTGTCTCGGAGTATGAAGTTCAATTTGTTTGGTTGAGCCAGTATGCTCCTAAACTAGTTCCTGATGAACGTGTGAGCTGCGATCATTTTTTCTACGGGCTTGAGAAGGATGTTAACACATATATGTTGGCTTCAGACTATACTAATTTTGATGTCTTATTCACTCGGGCTAAGGATATGGAACAAAATTTGGGTTTGGTTGCTCGTTCTGGTGGATCTAGCTTTGGGAAGAGATCGACCGAGTTGGATGTTGGCAAAGATCACTATAAGAAGCATAAGGATAGAAGGTATCAGCCTGAACCAAGGCGAGGTGGTGGTAACTCTGGTCGGGGTCATCAAGGGCAAAATGCTTTTGTTCGTACACTAGATTGTAACCAGTGCGATAGGAGGCACACGTGAAAATGTTGGGGTAATTTGGGTACGTGATGGAATTGTGGATCACGAGGACATATGAAGCGTGATTGCTCACAACCCGTTAGAGATGGACAAGCTCCGGTGCGAGCTGTTGATCCAGAGAGAGGCTGTGGGTGCGGTCGTGGAAACTTCCAACGTAGGAAAGATGGCCAGAGGAATGTTGCACATGTGGTTGCTGTTTAACCTGAGGGTGATGGACATGCTAGGGTGTATGCACACCGTGAGGGAAGGAATGACACAGATGTGATCGCAGGTACTTTTACTTTGCAGTCCTTGTTATTATTTTCTTTGATTGATTCCAGTTCTACTCATTCATTCATTTTGCGTGAGAATGCTCAAGCGCTTGATTTTCCTGTTGATTTGTTAGGTGTTGGTATGCGTGTAATTAGTTCGTTTGGTGAAACGATAGTTACAAGGAAGTTGTATAGAAAGTGTCCTTTGACTGTTCAGGGTCATGTGTTTGAGGTTGATCTTATGAAGTTGCCTTTCTATGGTTTTAATGTGATTCTTGGTATAAATTGGTTGTCTAAACATATAGTAGTGGTTTCGGCGAGAATGTGAAATTCTTGACGATGACTATGAAGTGGTAGTTGTAGGCGAGAATGTGAAATTCTTGTCTAACGTGGTTTCGGCTCTTGAAGCAAGTCGGTGGACGCGTTTGGGATGCGAAGCTTTTCTGGCTTATGTGATGAATCCTAGTGCAAAGGAAGTGTGAGTACAAGACATACGAATGATATGTGAGTTTTCGGGAGTCTTTCCAGAAAAGTTACCTGGTTTGCCACCAAACAGAGAGGTTGAGTTTGGCATTGAGTTGTATGAAAATAAGATTCCAGTGTCTATTGCTCCCTACCGAATGGCACCTAATGAGTTGAAGGGGTTGAAGACGCAGTTGCAAGAGTTGCTTGATCGAGGTTTCATTAGGCCTAATGTAATGTTTCACCTTGGGGTGCACCGGTCTTGTTTGTGAAGAAGAAAGATGGCACAATGAGAATGTGTATAGATTATCGTCAATTGAACAAGTTGACAATCAAGAATAAGTATCCTTTGCCAAGGATTGATGATATTTTTGATCAGTTTCGAGGTGCTTCAGTGTTTTCTAATATTAATATGACATCTGGATACTACTAGTTGAAGGTAAAGGATGTGGATGTGCCTAAGACTACTTTTTGTACAAGGTACATGCATTCTGAGTTTTTGGTGATGCCTTTAGGTTTGACTAATGCCCCTATTGCATTCATGGATATGATGAATCGCGTGTTCTCTGCGTTTTTAGATAGGTTTGTGGTTTTGTTTATCGATGATATTCTCGTGTACTCTCGTTCCGGGGAGGATCATGATAAGCATTTACAGATTGTGTTGCATGTCTTGATGGAAAATCAACTTTATGCTAAGTTGAGCAAGTGTGAGTTTTGGCTTAAAGAAGTTGTTTTCCTTGGATATGTAGTGTCGGCTGAAGGTATTCATATCGACCCACACAAGGTTGAGGTGGTGATGAATAGGAAGTCACCTAAGTCAGTTCATGAGGTGCATAGTTTCCTTAGTTTGACAGGATACTATCGTAGGTTCGTGGATGGTTTTTCAAGGATTGCTGCACCTTTGACAAAGATGTTGCAAAAAGATGTTAAGTTTGAATGGACAGAGGTTAGGCAAAAAGCTTTCGAGAAGTTGAAGGAAGCGTTGACACAAGCTCCTATCTTGATTCAACCTGAATCGGGAAAAGAGTTTGTGGTTTATAGTGATGCATCCTATGTTGGTTTCAGATGTGTGTTGATGCAAGAAGGTAAGGTGGTAGCTTATGCATCTCGATAGTTAAAGGTGCACGAGCGTAATTACCCTACGCATGACATCGAGTTGGCCACAATGGTGTTTGCCTTGAAAATTTGGAGGCATTACCTTTATGGGGAAAAGTGTACGATTTCTACAGACCATAAGAGTTTGAAGTATCTAATGACGCAAAAGAGTTGAATCTTAGGCAACAAAGGTGGCTAGAGTTGCTTAATGATTACGACTTGACGATTGAGTACCATCTAGGGAAGGCAAATGTTGTAGCCCTTATGTTCTAAATTTCTCCTTGGGTTTGGATTATGTTGTAATTAGTGTGAGAACGGTTGTTTAGGATTTTCTAAGTTTGTTTTTGCAATAAAGCTTCAAGGTTTACTTATTCCATGTTCATCATAGTTTTCAATTAAGGCGAAAGATTAGTTGATTACTATCCATTTGTTCGGTATCGAGAGAGTCGAACTCACGAAAGGAATAAGTACGATTTCATCTATAGACGGTGTGGCCAATCTAGCCTAGACAAAGGTTAGGGTTTAAGGTGGATAAAAGAGAACAAATCAACATTCATGTCTTTGCACGATTCACGGTGCGACTGGTATTATCTGCAGTGGGCATCAACAACATTATAACTAAGACATAAGCGGGATCACTTTCGAAGCGTTATGTCGAGCCTTGTAGTTCTGATGAGTTTGCCTCCGAGACACAAGTCCATTCCCCTACCGAGGTAGCGAGAGCGTCTCAGCAGCATAACTGCCATCCCCCGCTGAGGCAGCAGAGTCTGGCAGCGCAAAATAGCTTGTCCTATTCAACGCAGTTTCACACTAAGTAGCAGCATAACCCGACCAATTCTATCAACCTGATTTCTTCCCTTTTATTTACTTGTGTTTTTATTTTATTTTTCTCTCAAACAACCAACTTATTTGTGCATTTACTTTTTCTTGTGCAGGAACAACGAATCGAGTTAAGCTGTCCAATCCCTGTGGGAGACGATATCTTTTATACTATAACTTGACAGGAGTGTGAACTTGCGCTCATATTTAGAGAACACTAAATCACTCTATAATCACCATAGATTTCATGACGGGTTTGCCTATAACACCGTCCAAGAACAATTCCATTTGGGTGATTGTTGATCGTTTTACGATGTGTGCACATTTCTTGGCAGTGCATACTACGTATACGTTAGATAAGTTGGCGGATTTGTACATCTTTGAGATTGTAAGGTTACATGAGGTACCTAAGTCCATCGTTTCGGATCGAGATCTTCGTTTCGCAGCAAGGTTTTGGGAGTGTCTACATCAAGTGTTGGGTACGCGTTTGAATTTTAGTACTTTGTATCATCCTCAAATGGATGGTCAGTCAGAAAGAGTTATGCAAGTGTTGGAAGACACGTTGAGGTGTTGCATCATTGATTTCCAAGGTTCTTGGGAGAAACAACTACCTTTAGTGGAGTTTGCATACAATACCAGTTAGCAACCGAGTATCTAAATGGCTCCTTATGAGGCCTTATATGGAAGGAAGTGTAGAAGGCCTTTTTGCTGGCAGAAACAGCGCAAAAGTTTGTCTCTTTGCCTAATGTGTTGAAGGGTACAACAGAAATAGTGAAGCTTATTAGTGAAAAGTTGAAAGCGGCTTTGGATCGGCAAAAGTCTTACACAGATTTGAAGCGTAAGTAGGTTGAGTATGTTTTAGGAGATAAGGTGTTTCTGAAGGTATCACCTTGGAAGAAGGTGATGAGGTTTGGTCAGAAGGGCAAGTTGAGTCCAAGGTTTATTGGACCGTATGAGGTGCTAGATAATGTTGGACCTGTTGCTTATAAGTTGAGGTTGTGTTCCGAGTTAGAGAACATACATGATGTTTTCCATGTATCCATGCTTCGTAGGTATAGATCGGATTCGTCTCATGTTATGCATGTTGAAGAGATTGAGCTGAATCCAAATTTGTCCTATGATGAATAACCGATAGAGATCTTGGATTTGGACATCAAGGTTCTTCTTTGTAAGACCATTGAGTTGGTCAAGGTCTTGTGGCGTCATCGTGGTGTTGAGGAAGCCACGTGGGAGAGGAAGGATGACATGAAGAAGCAGTTCTCTCATCTTTTTCCATCAGGTAAAATTTTGAGGACGAAATTTCCTAAGTGCGTGAGAGTTGTAACACCCGAGTTTTTTGGCCTAGAAGCTTGTAGCGTTGGTTTGGGGTTAGTATAGCCTAAACTAGAGATTTGAGTTTTCGGGAGCGGTTCAGGGAAAACGTAGCTCGGGGTATGATAAAATTATTGGAAAAAATCCTAAAATCTTCTAAAAGTATATAAAAAGGGTTGGTAAAGGCAATTTTAGAAAATGGCTTTTGGATGATCGAGATTTCAGTTTAGTGACCATTTTGTAAATAGTGAAAATCTACTTTTAAGGACTGTTTTGAAAGGGGACCAAAACTTAGAATCTTTAGGGAGCTACCATTTAATTAAGGAACATTTTCCTTTAATTTAACCATTTTAGATAATTTATTGATAAGGAATTTAAAAGACACTTTTTAATAAAAAGAGATTTTATCATCCAAAAGTGATTTGACGCAAACTTCAATTCTCTGATTTTCCCAAATAGTCAAACACTCTATTTTATCTCTAAAGTTCAAGTGATCTTCATCTTTCCATTTCTTTTTGTTTTACAAATGGTTTCCTTAGTTTTCTCATCATCTACCTTAAAGCAATCTTGAAGAGCTTTCATCAAATCTTGTCATTTGAAGGAAAAGAGCAAAGCTTAGAGGTAAATTTCATTCAACTCCTCTAATCAAGATTCTTTAATGATATTCTCACGTCTTTGGCTCTCTAAATGTGTTTAATAACAATGTTTTGAGTTTTAATTGATGAGAATTGGTAAATCTAGCTTTAAATGATGATTTCTCAAGATTTTCGAATGAGTACTATTTTGCGTGATTTGAGATTTATTTTAATTAAGATTTGGATATTAAATAATGTTGAAATAAATGTTTTATCATAACAATCTCGAAATAGGTTGGGTCTCTAGTTGTTTAGGTTGTTAGATTTGGATTTTTGTCTTGATAATGTGGTTTTGGTGTTGCTGGAGGTTTATGGATGCAATTAGGGTGTTTCTGAATGTTAATTGATGCTTAAAATTTGATGGAAGTGTTAGATTTTGGCTAGGTCAAGTTTAGGAAGTAATCGAAGGTGCTTTCAGTTGTTTCGGATAGGCGTTCTGATGTTCTTGGGCAGTGCAACAAGATATCATGGGTTGCTGGTGGTTTTAATTCCTTGAGATGCATTAATCCTATGTTTTTGTGTGGTATAAACAAAGGAGTTTGTATCAAGCACAATAGAAGAAGTTTCAGAAGCTTGATTTCGCTTCGGCAAAACAAGCGAGGCGTGGTCGATGATTGGAATTGGTTTTAAAGTGTTGTCAAAGACTTGAAAGAAAGGCTTGGGGGTTTAGATTGAGTTTAAATGCTAATCTAAACCCGGAAGTAAGTTTGAGTTGTTCCACTCTCATTTCTTGGCTTTTTTCCTATTGATTTTCATGTTCATGCTCTTGTTTTAAAGAGAGATGATAATCCACTGTTTATGCATGATTTGAGAAATGTTTTGATGGCTTGATTAATTGCATAAGATAGAATGTTGATTTCAAGGAGATAGAGTTGTTGTGAAAATTCTATGTTTAAATCTGCATTTGACATGAGATGAAATTGTTTTATGTTGATGCATTGAAAACAGTGGGTATTTGATGTTTAAAGTGTTATATATTGGCATAAAATGAGATTATTATTACCGGATATAATTGTTCGACTAATAGGATAAGAAGTGCACTATAATATACAAAATTCGTATGTGCTCTTTGGTTCGAGAAATGGGGGTAGTGCCATCCCGTTCCAAAGTGAGAGTGTGGTGATGAAAGATTCCACCATGGTAGGTCTTGGTGAAACACCCAAGCTTTGTGGCGATGAGGGATGCCACCTTCAAAGTCTGGCGACGTGAGATTCCATCGGGGTAGGACTTGACATTTAGTAAAGCTATCCGCATATCCGAGTAATGTTGTTGAAATGCCAATATATGAGATTGATTATGAGATTCACATGTGCCTTAATATAAATGCTTTTATGAAATGAGATGCATATGGGATCATATTTTGACAAATGCTTTTGATGAAACAAGCTTGTAAGGCTTTGCCTTGAGACTTTGCATTTTGGCTAATGCATGAGATATATGGTACATATGGTGTTTAAATGATATGTACTTTGCTTTGATAATGATTTCAAGCATGAGATAGAAAAAGCATGATAAGTTTGATATTTCTAAATGAGAAATGGTTTTAAAATGCATTGTTGTTGTTCGTTTGTTTTGAGTATCCCTCACTAAGCATTATGGCTTACGCTCTCATTTTCCAACAATGCAAAGAAATAGCTTTTGGGGTAGCAAGAAAGCAAGGAAGAATTACAATCTGGAAGTTGCCACGACCGCACCCACGACATCTCTGTGCGTCAACAGCTTGTACTGGAGCTTGTCCATCTCTAACAAGTTGTAGGACATCACGCTTCATATGTCCTCGTGACCCACAGTTCTAGCACGTACCCACATTACCCCAACATTCTCCCGTGAGCCTCCTACCGCATGGGTTACAATCTGGTGTACGAGCAAAAGCATTTTGCCCCTGATGACCTCGACCAGGGTTGCCACCACCTCGCCTTGGTTCAGGCTGATACCTCCTATCCTTATGCTTCTTTTAGCGATCCTTGCAAACATCCAACTCGGTTGATCTCTTCCTAGAGCTAGATCCACATAAATGAGTAACCAAACCCAAATTTTTTCTATGTCCTTAGCCCGTGTGACTAAGACATCAAAATCAGTGTAGTCTGAAGCCAACATATACGTCTTAACATCCTTCTCATGCTCGTAGTGAAAACGATCGCACCTCACATGTTCTTTAGGAACTAGTTCAAGAGAATACTGACTCAACCGAACGAATTGAACTTCATACTCCAAGACAGTCATGTTCTCTTGCACCAATGACATGAACTATCACTTATTCTCATCAAGATAGCGAAACATCCAGATATTTCCTCTTGAAAGTAGTTACAAGGAACTCCTACGATACATCAGTAGGTTTCGTACCCACAGTGATGGTCATCCACCATGTATAAGCATCTCCATGAAGCAAAGAGACAACACATCCCAACTTTTGCACATCATTGTACCACATCTGTCCAAGAATCCTTCGGGTGCTCTCAAACCATGCTTCAGAACCTTCAGAAGACAATCTTCGGAACTCAGTTCCACCCAAACTGCGCAAGTTCTCTAAAGGTAAGCAAACATTAGCAACAGGTTGAGGTGAGGCCACGTATATTCCCGCTATCGATGCCTGAAAAGCCCCAGCTATAGCCTGAATCAACGATTTCATATTAGCAACAGCTTGTCCTTGCGTTGCTTGAGGTCTAACACCTCCAACACCAACATCAGCTCCCGCTCCAGCTCTCTCACCACTAAGAGGAGGAGGAGGCGGAAAATTCTCATCATTCTCATGAATCTCATTCTCAACCACATTTCGTACATTGCCTCTAAGCTCTCGTCTCGTTCCCATTTCAAAAGGTATGCAAATCTAAAACATGATAGTATTATAACAAATCAATTAGGCAAGCCCAAAAGCAAGAATCCAAGGAGCTCAAGTTTCACTTTAAAATCAAAAATCTTCTTTTACATTAGTAATAATATGGCAATGGATACCCTTATTCTCTACCCAAAACAACACATACAAACACAAATCATGCTATCGATCACCAAACATCTCAGCCAAAGCATTCAATGATCATTTCATAACATACATCCATCGTGTATAGCATTCATCACTAATTCAACAAATTAACAATAACACAGAAACCTTACCTTTCCATTTCTTCGCAAACCTGGCTTTGATACCACCAAATGTAACGCCCTCGACCCGGCCTAGGCGATAGACCAAACCAACGAGTTACACGAGGAATATTGAAGTAAACCGGGAAGTTTACTCCAGTAAACGACCCTATTTTTTCGTTTTATCTTTTTTAGATGCTCATTAACGTCCTATGTGATAACATCGCAGCGGAACAAATCGCAATTCAAACAAACAACGATAAGGGATTCAATTGCACACAAGCACCTTTTAGGGACCATATTGTAAATTTGCTAATTTACAAGGGCTCTTTCAAATTTGAGATTACCAACCTTTAATTAATTACATTGCACGGCACTCTGTCAAAAATCAGTTCTAAATAAGCATCTAAACTCTTTAATTTGCATTCACAAACATCAGGGACTAAAATGTAAAGATTCAGAACAATCAAAGATAGTTTTAACTAACTTACCAACTGGCCGTATCGATACCCTTAGAGCCAGTATCGATACGCCCACGACAACACATCACTAGGTTTCAAAGGTAAAAGGCCCGTATCGATACCCCCAAAACCAGTAGCTTTAAACCGTAACGATACGCCCTCGTGTATCAATACGCCCTTTCTATTTTGCTTGACCGTATCGGTACCCTTACTACCGTACCGATACTCACAGACATGTAATGTCATATTTTGCTGGTTTTTAATGCTTTAATCCATTCAAACACATTCTAACATACTTCTAACAAGCATACAACTTAATTAAACAACAAACCTCAGACAAACATGGCAATTTCAACAACTAAGCATATAGATAAGCAACATTTAAAATCTATAGGCATGCTTCCTATGCAAAAAGCCAATAAAGAGTCAAAATTCAAACCAAAGCAAAAACCATAAAGCAAAGGCTATTTACAAGTCATAAAGGTCATCTCAAACTTGCCCAAAAATAAGGAGTTCAAAAACACAATCTCCCAAACATAAAGCATCCTCCCATTGCCAATTTATTACTAATATGTTAACGTAAAATCATACTTGAGTAAAAGACCACTCCTTGATAATTCCTCCTTGCTTTCTTGCTGCCCCAAAAGCTATTTCTCTTCATTGTTGGAAAAAGAGAGCGTAAGCTATAATGCTTAGTGAGGCATTTTCAAAACAAATCAACACAACAATGCATTTCAAAACCGTTTCTTATTTAGAATTCTCTTCTCATCATGCTTTTCTATCTCATGCTTGAAATCATTTTCAAAGCAAAGTCCACATCATTTAAACACAACATGTACCATCTATCTCATGCATTAGCCAAAATGCAAAGTCTCAAGGCAAAACCTTACATGCTTGTTTCATCAAAAGCGTTACTCAATACATAATCTCATATGCATCACATTTCATAAAACTTTTATATAAAGGTACATGTGAATCTCACAATCAATCTCATATATTGGCATTTTAGCAACATTACTCGGATATGTGGATAGCTAGACTTAATGTCAATTCCTACCCTAGTGGAATCTCACATCACCAGACTCTCATGGTGGCATCTCTCATCGTCACAAAGCTTGGGTGTTTCACCAAGACCTACCGTGGTGGAATCTCTCATCACCACACTTTCACTTTGGAATGGGATGGCACTACCCCCATTGCCCGAACCAAGGAGCACGTACAAATTTTGTATATTATAGTGCACTTCTCATCCTATTGGCCGACCAATTATATCCGATAACAATAATATCATTTTATGCCAATATATAACATTTTAAACATCAAATACCCAATGTTTTCAATGCAACAACATAAAGCAATTTCATCCCATATCAAATGTATATTTAAAGCATAGCATTTTCACAACAACTCTATCTCATTGAAATCAACATTCCATCTCATGGGATTAATTAAGCCATCAAAAATATTTCTCAAATCATGTATAAACAATAGATTATCATCTATCCTTAAAACAAGAGCATGAACATGAAAATCAATGGGACAAAAGCCGAGAAATGAGAGCAAAACAACTCAAACTTACTTCCGAGTTTAGATTATTGTTTCAAACTCAATCTAAACCCCAAACCTTTCTTTCAAGTCTTTGACAACACTTTAAAATCAAATCCACTCACCGATCACGTCTCGCTTGCTTTGTAGAAGAAAAATCAAGCTTCCGAAACTTAACCAATTGTGTCTGATACAAACTCCCCTATTTATACCACACAAAAATAGAGGATTAATGCATTTTAATGCTTTAAAACCACCAGCAACCCATGCTATCTCGTTGCACTGCCCAAGAACACCAAAACGCCCATCCGAAACAACCGAAAACACTTTCGATTTCTTCCTAAACTTGACCCAGCCAAAGTCTAACACTTTCATCCAATTTAATCATCAATTAACATCTAAACAACCTAATTGCATCCATAAACCTCCAGCAACACCAAAACCACATTATCAAGCCAAAAACCCAAATCTAATAACCTAAACAACTAGAGATCCAACCTATTTCGCCATTATTATGATAAAACCTTTATTTCAACATCATTTAACATCCAAATCTTGATTAAAATCAATCTCAAATCACTCAAAATAGCACCCGTTCAAAAATCCTGAGAAATCATCATTTAAAGCTAGATTTACTCATTTTCATCAATTAAAACTCAAAATATTGTTATTAACCATATTTAGAGAGCCAAAAATATGGGAATTTCATTAAAGAATCTTGTATAGAAGAGTTAAACGAAATTACCTCTAACATTTTCCATTTTCCGTCAAATGACAAGATTTGATGAAAGTTCTTCAAGATTGCTTTAAGGTAGATGATGAGAAAGCTATGGAAACCATTTGTAAAACAAAAAGAAATGAAAAGATGAAGATCTATAGAACTTTAAAGAGAAATAGAGTGTTTGGCTATTTGGGAAAATGGGGGAAATGAAGTTTACGTCAAATTCCTTTTGGATGATAAAAATTCCTTTTTATTTAAAAGTCTCTTTTAAATTCATTTTTATTAAATCATTTAAAAATTGTCAAATTAAAGGAAAAGGTTGCTTAATTAAATGGTAGCTCCCTAAAGATTCTAAGTTTTCGCCCCCTTTCAAAACGGTCGTTAAAAATAGATTTTTCACTATTTACAAAATGGTCACTAAACCAAAATCTCGATCTTCCAAAAACAATTTTCTAAAATTGCCTTTACCAAACCTTTCTATATACCTTTAGAAGATTTTAGGCATTTCCCATAATTTTATCATACCCCGAACTACATTTTTCCTGAACAGCTCCCCAAAAATCGAATCTCTAGTTTAGGTTCTACTAACCCCTAACCAATGCTCAAAGCTTCTAGGCCCAAAACCCGGGAGTTACACATTTGATATGGGATGAAATTTTTTTATGTTGATCCATTGAAAACAATGGGTATTTGATGTTTAAAGTGTTATATATTGGCATAAAATGAGATTATTGTTACTTGATATAATTGGTCGACCAATAGGATGAGAAGTGCACTATAATATACAAAATTTATACACGCTCTTTGGTTCAGGCAATGGGGCTAGTGTCATCCCGTTCCAATGTGAGAGTGTGGTGATGAGAGATTCCACCATGGTAGGTCTTGGTGAAACACCCAAGCTTTGTGGCGATGAGAGATGCCACCATCAGAGTCTGGTGACGTGAGATTCCATCGGGGTAAGACTTGACATTTAGTTAAGCTATCCGCATATCTGAGTAATGTTGCTAAAATGCCAATATATGAGATTGATTATGAGATTCACATGTACCTTAATATAAATGCTTTTATGAAATGAGATTATGTTTTGAGAAATGCTTTTGATGAAACAAGCATGGAATGTAACACCCCGATTTTGGGCCTAAAGGTTTTAAAGGCGGTTTAGGGTTAGATGAATTTAGATTAGAGATATGGGTCAATTCATAGTGGTTTCAGGGAAAACTTGGTACAGGATGTGATAAGATCATGTGAAAATTTTCTAAAATTATCTTTAAATATATATTGTGGGAAAGTGAAGCCAATTTTGGAAAATGATTTTTGGGAAGTCGACGTTTCAGTTTGGTGACTAAAACGTAAAAATTGCAAGTTGCGTTTTAATGGCTAAATTTAAGAGAGCCAGAACTTAGAATCCTTAGGGAGATATTACACCAAGGTTTTATCGGCTATTCCCTTGATTTTGTATTTTAAATGATTTAATTAAATTGATTTAATAAGAGAGTTTTATTAAAAGAGATTTTTAAAAGGCTAACCATTTTCTTACGTAACTACTTTTCTCCTAAACTTTTCTCTCAACTTTCCTAGAAGTCAAACTACCTTTTCATCACTTGAATCTCTAGAGAATTATCTCATTTCATCTACTTTTGATTCCTAAATGATGCCCATGGATTTCTATAACAATTAGCTAAAGTTTTCTTGAAGGATTTCTTCAAAATCAATTTAAATCAAGGGGAAAGCTTGTGTCAGAGGTGATCTTTCTTTTCTCTCCTCTAATCAAGGTTCTTTATTGAAATTATCAAGTCTTTGGCTCTCTAGTTTTGTTTAATAACAAGATTTTGTAATTTAATTGATGAAATTGCTAAATTAAGCTTCGTAAGATGATTTTTCAAGATTTTCATTATTGTAATGTTTTGATTGATTTGAGGCTGATTTTAATCATGATTTAGATGTTAAATGATGTGGAAATAAATGCTTTATGAATGTAATCCTGAAATGAGTCGAATCTCTAATTGTTAGATTGTTAGATTTTGGGGTTTTGAGGTGTTAGTGTGAAATCTGAGTTGTTGGAGGTATAAGGATGTAATTAGGTTGATTTTAGATGTTGATTGATGATTAAAATTGGGTGGAAGTGTTATATTATGACTGGGCTGAGTATATAGAGTGATTTCAGTTGTTTTCGAATGGGTGTTTTGGTGTTTAGGGCGGAGCAACGAGATTGTTTAAGTTTCTGGTGGTTTTAATGCATTATGATGCATTAATCCTCTGTTATTGTGTGGTATAAATAAGGGAGAATACATCGAAAGCAATCGGTGAAGTTCCAGGGGCTTCAGACGCTTAATTTCGCATCGGGGAATCTTGGGGCAATGAGGCAATGAGAGATGCGATCCCATTCCAAAGTGAGAGTCTGGTGATGAAAGATTCCACCACGGTAAGTCTTAGTGAAACACCCAAGCTTTGTGGCGTTGAGAGATGCCGCCATGAGAGTCCGATGATGTCAGATTCCACCGGTGTAGGACTTGACATTTAGTAAAGCTATCTGCATTGTAACACCCCAATTTTGGGCTTAGAAGTTTAGGATCTGAACCGAACTATTCTGAGAAACGGTTCGAATATAAAAGGGAGTTCTAGGGAACACCTAGTTCGGGATGATTTAAAAATATAGGAAAATATCTAAAAATCCTCATTTAATATATAAAAGTGAATGGTGAAATCAATTTTACAAAATAGGGTTTGGAAATACTACATTTCGGTGTAGTGACCAAATCGCAGTTTTTGCAAAAGTTTAGTAGTGATTGTTTTGTAAAGGATTGGAACTTTGAATCTTTAAGGAGCTAATTTACCAAAAATGTTTTCACCATATTTTTACTTAATTTGGGTGATTTAATTAATGATTTAATAAAATAAAATAAAGGAAATAAACTACCTTTGACTTTCATAACTACTTTTCTCTAATTTTCTTTCATTTCATTTTCTCTCAAAATCCTATCAACCAAACACTTTTTCTCTAGAAAATCTTACTTTGATTTCCACTTCATTTGATGAGATTTCCATCACTCATTGATTCCAAATAAATCTTTCATCAAATCTATTTGTTTTCTACATTGAGTTTTCATGGAAACTTACCCAAATCAAGGAAAAATCATCTTTTAGAGGTAAGATTGTTCTTCTCCTCTAAATACTCAGTTCTTTACTGAAATTCCCAAGTTGTCAATCCTTTATTAAAGATTTATGAATGGTTTTAATATTAGAAACAAGAATTTGGCTTAAAACTCAAGATTTTGGAAGAGATCTTGAAGATTTTCGTGGTAATTGATTGGGCTCTGTTTTGAGATGGTTTCCTAATGTATTTTGGATGTTAAATGATGTTAGAAATGAGGTTTTATCAATCCAATCCCGAATAGGTTGTTTTTCCTAAGTTTTTGCTTGTGAAAATGGTGGTTTTTAGGGTGATTTTGGTGTTCTGCTATAGCTGGAGGTATAAGGACGAATTTAGGGTTGTTTTTTATGTTAATTGATGTTTAGAAATGATTAGAAGTGATGGATCTTGGTTGGGTTATGTTTTGGAAGAATTTGGAGGTGATTTCGGTTGTGTTGGTGGCCGAAATGTTGGGTTTAAGTAGAGCTGTGAGTTTTGGAGTGTTGGCTGAAGATTTCAATGCATGATGATGCATTAATCATCTGCTTTTATGTGTCTAAAACATGGGAGACATCTTCAGACACTTTTGGAATTGATCTGGAAGCTTAATTGGCGTTTCGGCAAGCAAGTGAGCGTAAATTGGTGAGTGCGATTGGGTTAGAAGTCCATGAGGACAAAAATACAAGGTTTGGGGATTTAGAAGAGGTTTGAAACACCTTTCTAAATCCGGAAGTAAGTATGGTTTGAATTGCTCTCTTTAAAGTGGTGTTTGGCCCTAAAATGCTTTTACATGCTCATGGTTTGAGGTTGATAAATTCCTATTGTTTTTTTCCATGATTCATAGCATGATATTATGCTTGTAGAGGTGTCATGAGATGGCATGTTGCATTGAATAGATTTGAGCTTTTGGTTTGAAGAAAAGTATGATTTATGTATTGAAATGTTGTGAGAAAACCTTTGGGTAATATGCATGAAAAACAGTAGGTGTGATGATGGTTTAACACATTATATTGGCAGAGATGTTGAGAAATTTACCGGATATAATTGATCAATCAATAGGATGAGAGTGCACTATAAACTAAAAATTCGTACGTGCTCTTTGGTTAAGCCAAACGGAGATATTCCAATGATGGGCATTCCATCGGGTAGGACTTGGTGAAATACCCAAGCTTTGTGGCGATGAGAGATTCCGCCATGTGAGTACGGTGATGAGATATTCCACCAGAAGCGATGTTGCTAGACAAGTGAGTACGGTGATGCGAGATTCCACCGGAAGAGTCTAGTGTAGAAATGTGTCCGCATATCCGAGTATTAATGAGATGTTAAATGCCAATATAAATGATGAAATGGTTTTTGTTACACATGTACCTTTGATGAAATGATTTATGCTATGGGATATGCATATGAGTTTTATTTTAGAAATGCTTTGATGATACAAGCATGTGCATGGTCTTGCCATGAGTTTTGCATTGGTAAATGCATGAGATAGAATTGAAGTACATGTAGTTTCAATGAGAAGTTGCTTTGAAAGGTGTTCAAGCATGTGTTAGAATGAGCATGTTGTTCAAAAGCTTTTGTGAAAAGATTTTCAAAGTGTGCAATATTGTGATGGTTTTCTTAGAGCATGCCTCACTAAGCATTTGTGCTTACGCTCTCTCTTTTACCTATAATGCAGATAATTGAGGTGTTTTCGGGCATCAAGGAAGCTAAGTTCATCCAAGTAAGTCCAAGCTCATGTATGGTGAAGTTTTCATACACTTTAGTTTTGATAGATTGGCAATGGGAAACCAAGATTTGTATTTGGGAGAGGTGTTAAACTCCCTAAGGATGTGGCATGATTGCTTTGGCTTGATTGATTTGTAAATGGCCTTAATTGCTTGTTTTGAGGTTGGATTGCCGATTTGGATTTTGATATTAGGGAGCAATCCTCTAGACTAATGAGATTTTGTGTTTGATGCTATGATTGTGTTTGAGTGTTCCAAATATGTACCTTATATGTATGTTGACTTGTTGGTATGATTAGAGAGTCCTTGGGATGTGTTTGAATAGGTTTTTGAGTGAAAAACCAGCTTTTGCTGCAGTTTCTGGGCAAACCGTATCGAAATACCCTCTAGTGTTTCGGAACGAGGGCTTGTAATGGCCTTCATGTTTCGAAACAGTAGAGACTGTTTCGGAATGATTTCGTTACTGGAATGCCATGTTTCGGATCTGGTCTCGGAACACACCCGCGTACCGAAACGGTCAACACCGTTTCGATCCAGCGTTTTTATACGGCAGGTGGGTGTTCCGAAACGGCGACCGTTGGACACAGATTTGAATTGTGCTGATGTTTGCAAGCTTTATATTTTAGTCCCAAATGTTGCGATTGCAATTGCTTGAGTTTGAGGTGTCTTTTTAAGTTGAAATTTTGTAGAGAAGCATGTAACATGACTAATTTCATAATGGTAACCTTAAAACCTATAAAGTCCCTCTAATTTTCAGAAATTACAATTTGGTCCCTAATGTCGTATGTAGTGCAATTGAGTCCCTATATGTTATTCGATCGATGTGCCTTTCTCAATCGTGTTTCGTGAGTTCTCACTTAGGGTTAACAAGCATCTAGACAAGACTAAAAAGGAAAAAAAGGTCAGGAATCAAGGTTGACTTTTGGGTTGACTTTGGTTTTCCCCGTGTAATCTTCGTAGTTCGGGTCAATCGTCTAGGCCGGGCTAAGGGGGTTACATTTGGTGGTATCAGAGCCAGGTTCTCGTATAATTGGGGTCTGGTATGTGGTTGTTGTATGTGGTTATGTGTGATGGTGACTCTTGGGTAGAAGTGTGATGTTTGAGTAGCGATGTATGATTCAATTGAGATGTTTTTGTGATGCTATGCTATGTTTGGAGTGTTATAAGGGATCCCATTTCCATATCAAAACTAATGAGAGGAATTGTTTTCAAAAATGAGCTTGAGTACTTGGATTACTTACTTTATTGTGCCTAACCGTGTTTGTTGCATTTTGTCAGTGCATTGTTTTCTATATAATGGGGCCATGTAGAGAGATGAGGATAAATACAAGAGCTATGGCTCAGAATGAGAATGAGGAGAATGCTGAAGATTTACCTCCTCCCCCTGGTGGTGGACCACCCGATGGTGGTGGTGCTGGAGTTGGTAATGATGGTGCTGGTGCTAGGGTTGTTGGACCCGATGGTGCTCAGGGGCAAGCTGCTCATGATATGACCATGTTGATTCAGGCTATTGCTGGAGCTTTCCAGGCAGCAGTAGTTGGAGCTCATGGAGCTGCGCATCAGGATGATGCTAATGTGAGGTTGCCTTTGGAACGCCTTCGCAATCTGGGAGGGACTGAGTTTAGAGATTTATCTCTGGAAGGATCTGAGTCTTGGTTGGAGAGCACCAAGCAGATTTTGGGACAGATGAACTGCAATAATGTGCAGAAGCTGGGTTGTGTTGTATCACTATTGCATGGTGATGCTTACACGTGGTGGACGACCACTATTTCTGGGATGGAGGATGACGAGGTGACTTGGGCGTTCTTTATGAATGCGTTCAAGCGGAATTATATGGGTGTGCGTTACCTAGATGAGAAGAAAAGAGAGTTTATGTCCCTTGTACAAGGTGGCATGTCAGTAGCCAAGTATGAAATTCAGTTTGTCCGCCTCAGTCAATATGCACCTGAGCGAATCCCTAATGAGCGGGAGAGGTGCGAACGATTCCGTTATGGGTTGGTAACGAATGTGAAGACTTTTATGCTTGCGGCTGATTATACAGATTTCGATGTCTTGGTCACTAGAGCCAAGGACATTGAGCCGAATCTTGGTCTGGCTAGTCGAGCGGGCGGATCTAGCTCTGGGAAGCGAGCGGCTAAACGCGATTATGGTAGAGATCGCAACAAGAGGCATAAGGATAGGAGGCCGCATTATGATGCTAGGCATGGGGGTAGTAACCTTGGTAGAGGTCAGCAAGGACCTAATGCTGTTCTAAGGACTCCTGAGTGTAACCGTTGTGGTAGACGGCATGGTGGCGAGTGTTGGGGTAACCTTGGGACATGCTGGAATTGTGGGAACCGTGGACATTTGAAGAAAGATTCTCCTCAGCCTTTGAGAGAGGGACAGGCTCCGGTGAGAGCAGCTGAGCCACAGAGAGGTCGTGGACGCGGCCGTGGTAATTTTTAGCGCAGAGATGATGGTGGCAGGAATGTAGCACATGTTGTGGCCGTTCAACCTGAGGGCGGCGGTCAGGCTCGAGTGTATGCCCATCGTGAGGGAAGGAATGATACGGATGTGATCGCAGGTACATTCACTTTGCAATCCTTATCATTACTTTCTTTGATTAATTCTGGATCTACACACTCATACATATTGCGTGAACATGCTCGACTGCTCGGTTTACCTGTTGAGTCTTTGGATGTTGGTATGCGTGTGACTAGTTCCTTTGGTGAGACGGTTGTAACACGGAAGTTGTATAGGAGATGTCCCTTGATAGTGCAAAATCATGTTTTTCTTGTTGATCTCATGGAATTGCCATTCTATGGCTTTGATGTGATCCTTGGAATGGATTGGCTTGTTGAGCATAGAGATGTGGTGGATTTCAAGAGTAAGAGGGTTTCATTGAAACTTGCAGATGATTATGAAGTGGTGGTTGTAGGTGAGAATGTGAAGTTTCTTGCCAATGTGGTGTCTACGTTGGAAGCAAGTCGAATGTTGAGGTAGGGTTGCGAGGCTTACCTAGCCTTTGTGATGAATCCTAGTTCCAAGGAGTTGCGCGTTCAAGACATAAGAACTGTACGTGAGTTTCCTGGAGTGTTTCCGGAGGAGTTACTTGGATTGCCGCCTAGTCAAGAGGTGGAGTTTGGGATTGAGCTGTATGAAAACACAACTCCGGTGTCCATTGCTCCCTATCGCATGGCACCTAAGGAGCTGAAGGAGTTGAAGACGCAACTTTAGGAGTTGCTTGACCGTGTTTTCATTCGACCTAGTGTGTCACCTTGGGGTGCACCGGTCTTATTTGTGAAGAAGAAGGATGGCACTATGAGAATGTGCATCGATTATCGTCAACTGAACAAGTTGACTATCAAGAATAGGTATCCCTTGCCAAGGATTGATGATCTTTTTGATCAGTTTCAGGGAGCGACTGTGTTTTCCAAGATTGACTTGAGCTCAGGGTATTATCAGCTTAAAGTGAAAGATGTGGATGTGCCGAAAACAGCCTTTAGAATGAGGTATAGGCATTATGAATTCCTTGTACTGTCGTTTGGTTTGACGAATACTCCTGCTACTTTCATGGACATGATGAATAGAGTGTTCCATGAATACTTGGACAAGTTCATTGTGGTGTTCATCGACGATATCCATGTGTACTCTCGTACTGAGGAGGAGCATGAAGGTCATTTGAGGGTTGTCTTGCAAGCGCTTTTGGAAAATCAGCTTTATGCTAAGCTGAGCAAGTGTGAGTTTTGGCTAAAGGAAGTTGTGTTCCTTGGTCATGTGGTTTCGGCGGAGGGGATTCGTGTTGATCCTCAGAAGGTTGAGGCAGTGATGAATTTGAAGCCTCCTAAGTCTGTTCGTGAAGTCTGTAGATTCCTTGGGTTGGTAGGATACTACCGGAGGTTTGTGGATGGATTTTCAAAGATTGCTACCCCTTTGACGAAGTTATTGCAAAAATATGTTAAGTATGAGTGGACAGAAGCGAGACATCAATCTTTTGAGAAGCTTAAGGCAGCTTTGACGCAAGCTCCTATATTGGTTCAACCTGAATCAGGAAAAGAGTTTGTGGAGTACAATGACGCATCTTACGTTGGTTTGGGGTGTGTGCTGATGCAAGAGGGTAAGGTGGTGGCTTATTCATCGCGACAGTTGAAGGTGCATGAGCGCAATTATCCTACGCATGATATTGAGTTAGCTGCGGTGGTTTTTGCTTTGAAGATTTGGAGACATTATCTTTATGGTGAGAAGTGTACTGTGTACACGGATCACAAGAGTTTGAAGTATTTGATGTCTCAGAAGGAGTTGAATCTTAGGCAACGACGGTGGGTGGAGTTGCTTAAGGATTACGATCTAACGATCGAGTACCATCCGGGAAATGCTAATGTGGTGGTGGATGCCTTGAGCAGGAAGGTGGCGGTAGAATTACATGCTATGTTTGCTAGCTTGAGCATTTCGCGAGATGAAGGTCTTGTGGCTGAATTGCAAGTGAAACCATCTTTGGTTCAACTGATAAAGGATAAGCAGTTGTTGGATGATTCTTTGGTGCCGCATGTTCTGGACATCGCTGAGGATAGACTATCGGATTTTTGTTTTAATGATGATGGAGTTATATGTTTTGGAAATCGAATAGTAGTGCCAAATGATGTGGAGTTGAGGCGTACTATTCTGGCTGAAGCCCATAGTAGTCCTTTTGCTATGCACCCTGGTAGTACAAAGATGTATCGTGATTTAAAGGATGAGTACTATTGGGTGGGTTTGAAGAAAGATGTTGCGGAATATGTGAGTAAGTGTATGGTTTGTCAGCGGGTTAAAGCTGAGCATCAGTTTCCATTAGGGTTGTTGCAACCGTTGAGGATTCCTGAATGGAAATGAGAAAGAATCACCATAGACTTTGTGTCTGGTTTGCCTTTGTCGCCATCGAAGAAGAATTCGGTGTGGGTGATTGTTGATCGCCTTACAAAGTGTGTGCATTTCTTACCTATGCATACCACGTATACCTTGGATAAGCTTGCAGAGTTGTACATTGCTGAGATTGTGCGTTTGCATGGTGTACCAAAATCTATAGTGTCAGATAGAGATCCGAGGTTTACATCGCGATTTTGGGAGTCTTTGCATCAAGCTTTGGTTACGCGGCTGAATTTCAGTACTTCTTATCATCCACAGATGGATGGACAGTTTGAGCGTGGTATTCAAGTACTTGAGGATATGTTGAGGTGCTGCGTGATTGAGTTTCAAGGCTCTTGGGAGAAGCATTTTCCTTTGGTGGAGTTTGCTTATAATAATAGTTACCAGGCAAGTATACAAATGGCACCTTATGAAGCCTTGTATGGGAGGAAGTGCAGAACTCCTCTTTGCTGGGCTGAAACAGGTCAGAAGTTGGTTTCGATGCCGGCTTTGTTGAAAGGAACCATCGAGAAGGTGAAGCTCATTTGTGAGCGGTTGAAGGTAGCTTCTGATCGACAGAAGTCTTACGCGGATTTGAAGCGTAAGGAGATTGAGTTTGCGGTGGGTGACCGTGTGTTCTTGAAGGTTTCACCTTGGAAGGGTAAGTTGAGCCCTAGGTATATTGGACCATACGAGGTGATTGAACGTGTGGGTCCTGTTGCTTATAAGCTGAGACTACCACAAGAGTTGGAAAAGATACATGATGTGTTTCATGTCTCCATGCTTTGGAGGTATAGATCGGACCCTTCGCATGTTATGCCTGTAGAAGAAGTTGAGTTGAATCCAGATTTGACCTATGATGAGGAGCCGGTTGAGATTCTGGATTCGGACAGTAAAGTTCTTCGAGGTAAGACCATTGAGTTGGTTAAGGTGTTGTGGAGGCATCGTGGCGTTGAGGAAGCCACGTGGGAAAGGAAAGATGACATGAAGAAGCAGTTTCCTTACCTTTTTCCTCCATGTAAATTTCGAGGACGAAATTTCTTAAGAGGGGGAGAGTTGTAACACCCCAATTCTGGGCTTAGAAGTTTAGGGTCCGAACCGGACCGTTTTGAGAAACGGTTCGAATATAAAAGGGAGTTCTAGGGAACACCTAGTTCGGGATGCTTTAAAAATATAGGAAAATATCTTAAAATCCTCATTTAATAAGTAAAAGTGAATGGTGAAATCAATTTTACAAAATAAGGTTTGGAAATATTACATTTCGGTGTAGTGACCAAATCGCAGTTTTTGCAAAAGTTTAGTAGTGATTATTTTGTAAAGGATTGGAACTTTGAATCTTTAAGGAGCTAATTTACCAAAAATGTTTTCACCAGATTTTTACTTAATTTGGGTGATTTAATTAATGATTTAATAAAATAAAATAAAGGAAATAAACTACCTTTGACTTTCATAACTACTTTTCTCTAATTTTCTTTCATTTCATTTTCTCTCAAAATCCTATCAACCAAACACTTTTTCTCCAGCTAATCTTACTTTGATTTCCACTTGATTTGATGAGATTTCCATCACTCATTGATTCCTAATCAATCTTTCATCAAATCTATTTGTTTTCTACATTGAGTTTTCATGGAAACTTGCCCAAATCAAGGAGAAATCATCTTTTAGAGGTAAGATTGTTCTTCTCCTCTAAATACTCAGTTCTTTACTGAAATTCCCAAGTTGCCAATCCTTTATTAAAGATTTATGAATGATTTTAATATTAGAAACAAGAATTTGGCTTAAAACTCAAGATTTTGGAAGAGATCTTGAAGATTTTCGTGGTAATTGATTGGGCTCTGTTTTGAGATGGTTTCCTAATGTATTTTGGATGTTAAATGATGTTAGAAATGAGGTTTTATCAATCCAATCCCGAATAGGTTGTTTTTCCTAAGTTTTTGCTTGTGAAAATGGTGGGTTTTGGGGTGATTTTGGTGTTCTGCTATAGCTAGAGGTATAAGGACGAGTTTAGGGTTGTTTTTGATGTTAATTGATATTTAGAAATGATTAGAAGTGATGGATCTTAGCTAGAGGTATAAGGACATGGTGAAATACCCAAGCTTTGTGGCGATGAGAGATTCCGCCATGTGAGTACGGTGATGAGAGATTCCACCGGAAGCCATGTTGCTAGACAAGTGAGTACGGTGATGCGAGATTCCACCGGAAGAGTCTAGTGTAGAAATGTGTCCGCATATCCGAGTATTAATGAGATGTTAAATGCCAATATAAATGATGAAATGGTTTTTGTTACACATGTACCTTTGATGAAATGATTTATGCTATGAGATATGCATATGAGTTTTATTTTAGAAATGCTTTGATGATACAAGCATGTGCATGGCCTTGCCCTGAGTTTTGCATTGGTAAATGCATGAGATAGAATTGAGGTACATGTGGTTTCAACGAGAAGTTGCTTTGAAAGGTGTTCAAGCATGTGTTAGAATAAGCATGTTGTTCAAAAGCTTTTGTGAAAAGATTTTCAAAGTGTGCATTATTGTGATGGTTTTCTTAGAGCATGCCTCACTAAGCATTTGTGCTTACGCTCTCTCTTTTACCAATAATGCAGATAATTGAGGTGTTTTCGGGCATCAAGGAAGCTAAGTTCATCCAAGGAAGTCCAAGCTCATGTATGGTGAAGTTTTCATACACTTTAGTTTTGATAGATTGGCAATGGGAAACCAATATTTGTATTTGGGAGAGGTGTTAAACTCCCTAAGGATGTGGCATGATTGCTTTGGCTGGATTGATTTGTAAATGGCCTTAATTGCTTGTTTTGAGGTTGGATTGCCTATTTGGATTTTGATATTAGAGAGCATGCCTCTAGACTAATGAGATTTTGTGTTTGATGCTATGATTGTGTTTGAGTGTTCCAAATATGTACCTTATATGTATGTTGACTTGTTGGTATGATTAGAGAGTCCTTGAGATGTGTTTGAATAGGTTTTTGAGTGAAAAACCAGCTTTTTCTGTAGTTTCTGGGCAAACCGTATCGAAACACCCTCTAGTGTTTTGGAATGGGGGCATGTAATGGCCTTCGTGTTTCGAAACGGTAGAGACTGTTTCGGAACGACTTGGCTACTGGAATGCCATGTTTCGGAACTGGCCTCGGAACACACCCGCGTACCGAAAAGGTCAACGCCGTTTCGATCCAGCGTTTCGATACGGCTGGTGGGTGTTCCGAAACGGGTGACTGTTGGACACAGATTTGAATTGTGCTGATGTTTGCAAGCTTTACATTTTAGTCCCAAATGTTGCGATTGCAATTGCTTGAGTTTGAGATGTCTTTTTAAGTTGAAATTTTGCAGAGAAGCATGTAACATGACTAATTTCATAATGGTAACCTTAAAACCAGTAAAGCCCCTCTAATTTTCAGAAATTACAATTTGGTCCCTAATGTCGCGTGTAGTGCAATTGAGTCCCTATATGTTATTCGATCGCTGTGCCTTTCTCAATCGTGTTTCGTGAGTTCTCACTTAGGGTTAACAAGCATCTAGACAAGACTAAAAAGGAAAAAAGGGTCGTGAATCAAGGTTGACTTTTGGGTTGACTTTGGTTTTCCCCATGTAATCTTCGTAGTTCGGGTCAATCGTCTAGGCTGGGCTAAGGGGGTTACACGCATATCCGAGTAATGTTGCTAAAATGACAATATATGAGATTGATTATGAGATTCACATGTACCTTAATATAAATGCTTTTATGAAATGTGATGCATATAAGATTATGTATTGAGAAATGCTTTTGATGAAACAAGCATGTAAGGCTTTGCCTTGAGACTTTGCATTTTTGCTAATGCATGAGATAGATGGTACATGTGGTGTTTAAATGATGTGGACTTTTCTTTGAAAATGATTTCAAGCATGAGATAGAAAGAGCATGATGAGTTAGAGATTTCTAAATGAGAAATGATTTTGAAATGCATTGTTGTGTTGGTTTGTTTTGAGCATCACTCACTAAGCATTATGGCTTGCTCTCTCTCTTTCCAACAATGCAGAGAAATAGATTTTAGGGCAGCAAGAAAGCAAGGAAGAATTACCAAGGATTGACCCTTTTCTCAAGTATGATTTTACGTTAATACATTAGTAATAAATTGGCAATGGGAGTATGCTTTGTGTTTGGGAGATGGTGTTTTGGAACTCCCTATTTTTGGGCAAGTTTAGGATGCCCTTTATGACTTGTAAATGACCTTTTTTATGGTTTATGCTTTGGTTTGAGTTTTGACACTTTAGTGGCCTTTTGCATAGGAAGCATGCCTATAGATTTTAAATGTTGCTTATCTCTATGCCTAGTTGATGAAATTGCCATGTTTGTATGAGATTTGGTGATTATTTAAGTTGTATGCTTGTTAGAAGTATGTTGGAATGTTTTTGAATGCATTAAAGTACGAAAAACTAGCAAAACATTACATTTTATGCTAATAGAAAGGGTGTATCAGTACATGAGGGCGTATCAATATAGTTTTATGCTAATGGTTTTAGGGGTATCGTAACGGGGCTTAGAGGGTATCGATATGAGCCTTTTATCTTTGAATCTTGGTGATGTGTTGTCGTGGGTGTATCGATATTGGCTCTAAGGGTATCGATATTGTTCTGAATCTTTACATTTTAGTCACTGATGTTTGTGAATGCGAATTAATGAGTTTGGATGATTGTTTAGAACTAATTTTTGACAAAGTGGCATGTGATGTAATTACTTAAAGGTTGGTAATCTAAAACTTGAAAGAGCCCTTGTAAATTAGCAAATTTACAATATGGTCCCTAAAAGGTGCTTGTATGCATTTAAGTTCCAAATCCTTGTCTGATCGAGTTGTTGCTTGTTCCGCTGTGATGTTAAATAGTTAGGATCATAACGAGCATCTAGACAAGATAAAACAAAAAATAGGGTCATTTATTGGAGTAAACTTCCCGGTTTACTTCAATATTCCCCGTGTGACCCGTTTGGTTCAGTCTATCGCATAGGCGGGGTCGAGGGTGTTACAACTTAAAATAAGTTCATGGCTGGGCAAATATCATCCACATTCATCCATTTAAAACAATCCATCATAAAAATAAGGAATGAAACAACAAAAGAAACTAGAGTAAAAGAAACTCCTATGCCGCCTTGGATTGTCATCTATCGCTTCAAGATTGCTGCTTCTCTCAAAGGCCAGCAAGAACACTCCTTGGAAATTCAACAATGGAGAACATCACATGAAGAAGATGGAGAAAAGGAGCTGCCTTTCTCGCTTTCTTAGCTCACCAAAATATCCTCTTTTCCCGACTCTCCCTTTAATGTGGGTATCTTGTCATTTATATAGTGGGGGCTCCTAGGGTTTTGTGCCCTAAATTCCAAGAGAATATTCGCTTCACATGTGGGCCCACAGCTGGCTAATTGGCACACGTGTCAGGCTGCACGGTGTCCTCATTTCCTTATCTCCCGAGCAAACATTCCCACAATCACATTCTCATCTTACACACTGCATTTACCAATCCATGTCGCAAACGCTCACATCATTTGCGTTCATTGGGAGCCAGTTCTGGTGTATGCTAGCTCATCCGTACAAACTAAACCTCATATTCCGTAAGAAAATAGGTTACCTCGAAGCAACGACACCTAAAAACTGACGAACAATAACAACATCACTCAAGTTCAGAGACTACTTCCTAATGACTCTCGATCGAGGACCAAGTCAACTAAAGATTGAACACCATTCTCAATTACATGCCCATTCCCGATACTACTCGTATTGCGAGAAACGGCAAACTCCCAGGAGTTATAACATTCTCCTCTACTCCTTGCCCAAAGGCAACAAAACCACTCTAGTTCTCACTTCATCTATCGGTTGTGACATAACACATTTCTAAGGGATGATAATTACACCATAACAAAAAGCAATCAAGCCAGCTTCAAGCGAGGATCCAAGACTTCCTTTCCAAATAAAACATTTCAGACTCTAGTAATAAGGCAATGTGTCCCACAAATAGTCCCCAACATAACATATGCCATTCAAAAGACATATAAACAATCAATATTCTTATAAACAATCATAGTGCATAGCAAACAAAAGTAATCAACCAATAACAACATCCAATAGTCAAAACATCATCCCACTTATTGCAAACTTGGCACTAATACCGACAAATGTAACCCCTGTAACACCCCAAAATCTAGTCTAGTCGGAATTGGGTTCCGGTGATCAGAAATTTAACATCGATAAAGCCTAAATATAGTATCGACTAGTTAATTATTGATATCGGACCCTAATTGAGCAAAAATATTGTCATCGGACTCTATCGAATAATATTGAAACCTATATAGGGACTAAATTGAAGGAATTGAACACTATAATATATTGAGAAGTAAGGGTCTAACCTGCGATTAGACCCTCTTCAATTTATATTTGCATATGTGGGATAATCTAGTGAGAATACTTCACCATAAGGAAAACCTTATACTTAACAAACATAGAAAAATAGATTGAGGAAAACTTACCTGAAAATCTTTGAAGCATACACCTCTCCATCTTTTCATCTTCCTCATCTCCTTCCTAAAAGCAAGCACCTCCATTGGAGGAAGTTTTGAGCTTCACCTTCTCTTCTTTTTATTGATATCAAATTGTTCATATAGATCGAGTAAGCTACAATCCTCAATTTATTATTAATTCCATGGATAAAATATGGTTACACTCAAGCTAGGGTTTTGACTATCCATGAATATCTCATCGTTAGAATCTCTATTGAGATCAGTTATCAATTTTGATATTGTTATATTGATTTTGAGATCGAATTATCGATCCTAACAATCTCGCTATTGATTTCCTAGCTCAACATGTTGACAAAGAGCATCCACCATCTCCATCCAAAGCTAGGAACAAGGGAATTGTTATCCGAGAGCCTTGAAAGCTTCGGAGTCTCAAGGTTAGTGTAGTCAAAGTCTCAGGATTAGGCGAAAGGCCTTCCCAAATCTCTTATTGTTGTTTTAGATTATATTGCTAACATTAACATCGAAGAAATTTCTTTGGATCATTAATCGGAGACCATGGTAAGTGTTGGTAAGTTGCTTATTGAACATCAGACATAGTTGTTGATATCGTCATTGAATATTGTCATTGAACAGTGTCATTGATATAGTCATTGTCATCGAACTATTGTATAGAAATCACTAGACATTGATATTGTCATCGAACCATGAAATATTGATAATGAGTTATATTTGTCATTGATGACATTGAAATCATTGGTCATTGGAATACTTATTGATTATTGAAATGGATATGAACATTGGAACCTTAGATTTGAATAGACATTGGATACAATTGGCATGCCATAGAATTCATGAGCTCAATGTACGGGTGGACTACGGTCTTAAGGCTACGTCCTATATTAATTTGGCGAGGCGGAGGGATGTGTATTGATGTTGGTCATATTGGCGATGTGGAGGGATTGTACCATTCATTGATTTGGCTAGGCGTAGGAATTCGCGTATCCACTATCTTGATTCAATCCAAAGGTTAAGAATGAAGTTAATATGTTAAACATTGTATATTGTTGCATAGCATTGATATTGATGAGCATGAGATCATGATTATAAATATTTAATATATTGTTGTTCATATTGTTTATGGCTACCTCACTAGGCAAAGTATGCCTAACGTGTCTCATCTCGTGTATTTTCAGGTTGATAGATCACGTGTTGAAAGATCGGATTACCGAGGCTAGACAAGTCACTACAAGCCTCAAGTAATGTGTTTTTGACTTATAAACTCCTAGGATGGTGGCAAAGTAGTTGAACTAGTCATATTTGCATATTTTGATGTGTATGTGTGATGTCCATGATGTAATATGGTTAATGGCCCTAAATGGCCTTTTTGGTTAGAACAAAATGGATGAAAATTGCATGCTAAGCTCAAAATGGTAAAAACGTAGTAAACGAATTCGTATGATCGTGAAACTTGGCATGCTAGTAGTTTATACCATTGAAACATCGTGTGAAAAGTTTTGTTGCATTTGGACATTGTTCAACATGTCAAATTGAATAAATACCAGCAAAAATCTATCATTACAGGTCAGGCCGTAACGAAATGGGTGATGGCGTTTCGATACGGATAAGCATAATTTAGCGTGAGGAATAAGGTGTATCGGAACACTTCATGGTCGTTTCGAAACATTTTGTCACTGGAACCCCTCGTTTCGATATGGGTTTATAGCGTATTGAAACGGGTCAAAGTCAAAGGAGGTCAACCCGTTTCGATACAGGGCATACCCGTATCAATACGGTCTTAAGAGTAAAGTCAATAGGAGTTGACCATCGTCCACCCGTTTCAAAACAGCCCTAGGGTGTTTTGATACGGGGTTAGTTAAGTTAGTTAAAGGCTCACTAAACATATTGTAAGTTTCACGGTTTGGTCACTAAACATTGTAAGGTTAAATCGAATGAGTTAATGATCCCCAAATTGTATGAAATTTTGCAGGGATGATATTAATATAGTGAATTTCATTCTGGTAAAATCAATGACATTGAAGGACCCCTAGTTTGTCGAAATTAAAAATTGGTCCTTAAAACTTGTAATAGTTGCGATTTAGCCCTGAATGATTAATCATTGCTTACATGAGTAAATTGGATTGAATTATTTGATGGTGATGATTCGTTGTATGATGTGGTTGAAAATGTTAATAATAAAATGACCTTTTGTTACACTGATTTCGTATTGATCATCAGTTTCGCCTTCCAACCCGGTTCTTGACCAGACCGGGAAGGGGTGTTACATTTCTGGTATCAGAGCTAGAGTTTACTCGATTCTAGCACTAAACTGAAGTTTATTGCATTTCTATTGTGTTACTAAGTCACCTAGGAGTTTTATATTGCGTATATTGTGACTTGTCGACTAATCCGATATTTTATATAGATACGTCTGAGACGAACGAAGCTCATATAGACAAGCTCGTTGCTGGCTCCTCAACACATGGTGAGGAGATTAGAGGAGGAAATCCTCGGAACCCACCGCAACCACATGACCCTCATGTTCAGGGTATTGATCCTGCAGCACCTACTGCTCAGGCTGAATGTTACCAGAACATAGCCAATATTTTCAAACAGTTTATGGCTGCGATGCAAGCAACACCATCCGTTCATCCTACCCCTCCTATTGTCCAGTATGTCCGTGCCCTGTGGACAAGTTGGCTTCACTCCGAGCCTATTCATTTATCGGACAAGATGATGATAATCCTAAAGTTGTTGAATATTGGTTGGATAACACGTTGGGTATCTTGAACAAGCAGTTGCAGTGTTCATATGAACACAAGTTGGAGTGTGATATTGCATTATTGACCAATGAAGATCTCATGTGGTGGGAAACCACTATTCTCACAGCTCCTGAAGAATCGGTTACTTAGGAGTTCTTTCTCTGAGAATTCTGGAATAAGTATATTAGTGAATATTACCTTGCGGAAAGGCGGAACACCTTTCTCCATCTGAGGCAGGGTGGGTGACCTATCGAGCAATATATCCATGATTTCTACAAATATTGTCGATACAGAACCAGAATTTATAAAGAAAAAGGAAGACAAGTGCAGAATGTTCATAGATGGCCTTAGCGATGAGCTACAACCTATGTTTACGGCCCTTGGTATCACCAACTTTCAGGATCTGGTGAACCGAGTCAAGGCCACCGAAGCTACCTAGGGAGCTCAACGAGCTGGTGGGTCTGGAAAATATGAGAAGAGGTTTAGGGATGATTCTCGACCTCCGAGATGGAATAAGAAGGGGGAGATATCAAGGCCCAAACAGAATATCTATCCACAGCCCACCCGTTCTGGGAACATTGAGAGACCTCAGTCTGTGACGCAGTCTTTTGCTAAAGCAGCGCCCGTTAATAGCACATGAGGTTCAAACCGAGGCAACCGGCATCCACTATGCAATTATTGTCAAAACAAGCATCCAGCGAGTCAATGTTGTAAGCAAACTGGAGCTTGTTACTATTGTGGCGATCAGGGTCACTTTATTCGTGACCATCCTTTGAATGCAACCAAATCTGTTGTCACACCGACCATTTCTTCTTCCCCTGCTCAATCTTTTTAAGGTAAAAAAATCAAAGCAAGGATCAACGGGAACATATGGACGATCGAGTGGACCAGGGAAACCCTTTAATAAACAAGATTCAAAGGCTCCTGCCCAAATGTATCATGTGAGGAGCTGAGAAGAAGAGGATGAACCTGATGTCATTGCAGGTACCATTGAGTTATATTTGTATCCTTTATACGCATTGATTGACCTTGGTTCTACTCATTCTTTTATAAGCACCATTGTAGTTAAAAAGTATAATATGTCTTCTGAACCAATAGCATCGAGAATTTCAGTAACCAATCCCCTAAGAGATTGTGTCACCTTAAGGGTAGTGTGCAAGAATTGTCCCTTAATGATCCAAGGGATTCCTTTTCTGGCCAATTTGTTGGCTTTACCGATCCAAAAATTTGACGTCATTTTAGGCTTAGATTGGCTTAGTGAGCATCAAGCCTGGGTAGATTGTTGTAAAAGAAAAGTGTATCTCCGAGGGTTAGGTAAAGAAAGTGTCGTATTGATGAATGCGAGAAATCCATCATTGTATGTTGTGACATTGGAAACCAAAGGCGAATTACAACTGCAAGACATTAACAATGTGTGTGAGTTTCCTGATGTCTTTCCTGATGAACTTCTGGGATTGCCCCCAACCCGTGAAGTGGAATTTGGCATCGAGGTGCAACCTGGGACTGCTCCAGTTTCCATTGCATCGTATCCTATACTAGCTATGGAATTAAAAGAATTAAAGACTCAGATCCAAGACCTATTTAGCAAAGGTTTCATTCAACCGAGCTCTTCACCCTGGGGAGCTCCGGTTCTCTTTGTTAAGAAGAAGGATGGTTCTATGTGTTTGTGTATTGACTACAGACAATTGAATAAAGTAACCATCAAGAATAAATATCCATTGCCTAGAATAGACGACCTGTTTGATCAACTAAAAGATGCCTCTGTGTTTTCCAAGATCGACTTAAGGTCGGGTTACTATCAAATGAGAGTTAAGGAGTGTGATGTGCCAAAGACTACCTTTTGTACGAGATATGGACACTACGAATTCTTGGTAATGCCTTTTGGGTTAACCAATGCACCAGAAGATTTTATGGATTTGATGAATCGGTTCTTTCGGCCCTATCTTGACAAGTTCGTAGTGGTGTTTATAGATGACATATTGATCTATTCCAAGAACGAAGCAGAGCATCGAGATCATCTCCGTATAGTGCTCCAGACCTTGAGAGGGAAGCAATTGTACGCAAAGTTCTCTAAGTGTGAGTTTTGGCTCACCAAAGTTACATTTCTGGGGCATATCGTATCAGCTTCAGGTATTCATGTGGACCAGAAGAAAATCCAAGCTATTGTAGATTGGCATCCACTGAAGAACATTGGTGAAGTCAGAAGCTTCCTTGGGCTTACTGGCGATTATCGTAGGTTTGTGAAAGGATTTTCTATGATAGATGCTCCTTTAACTAAATTATTAAGGAAAGAAGCTCCTTTCGTTTGGACTGAGGTTCAACAACGAAGTTTCGATCAATTGAAACAAGTATTAACCCATGCACCTGTTCTAACCCAACCCGAGTCCGGAAAGGACTACACAGTTTATAGTGATGCCTCGCATCTCGGGTTAGGATGTGTATTGATGCAAGAAGGCAAGGTTATCGCTTATGCTTCGAGACAACTTAAGCCGCACGAGATGAATTATCCCACCAACGACGTTGAATTGGCTGCAGTTGTCTTTGCATTGAAAATCTGGAGACATTATCTCTACTGAGAGAAATGCTATATTTTCACCGACCATAAAAGCCTCAAGTATTTATTGACTCAAAAGGAGTTAAATCTTCGGCAACAGAGGTGGATGGAACTCCTTAAAGATTACGATCTGGTCATTGATTACTATCCAGGTAAGGCCAATGTTGTAGCTGATGCACTCAGCCGCAAACCTTCGTCTGGTAAGCATTGACAATGAACTTGAAGTTATATGAATTATGTAGTGCATTAACTCATTGTAATATTGTTATATTGTATCCCCTCGAGCAATTAACGCTCACTTCCGACTCCGGAAGCATCATGGTCTTGCAGCTAAACTTCAAGTTCAGTCTACCATCATTTCGCGAATTAGGGATTTTCAAAAGCAAGATCTTGAGCTTCAGTCCATTGTTTCTAAGCTATCGGACAACCCCAACTTCAGAATTAATTCCGAAGGATTCTTTTGTTTTCATCATCGAGTATGTTTTCCTAATGACGAATCTTTTTGCACCGATAACCTTTCTGAAGCCCATTCGAGTTATTTTTCTGTTCACCCCGGGTTTGTGAAGATGTATAAAGACCTACGCGAACTCTATTGGTGGTCGGGCATAAAGCAGGCCATAGTTGATTTCATTTTCAAATGTCTCACGTTCCAACGTGTGAAGGAAGAACATTGTTCCCCTACTAGATTACTGTAGCCTATTGATCCACTGAAATGGAAATGGGAAAAGATCACTATGGGTTTTGTTAGTGGTTTACCGTTAACTCCCGCGAAGCATGATGCCATATGGGTTATTGTAGATCGATTCACAAAGTCAGCTCATTTTATACCGGTTAGAATGGACTACGGCCTCCCTAAACTTGCTGACTTGTATATCAAGGAAGTAATTCGGTTCCACGGGGTACCTAAGTCTATTATCTCTGATCGAGAACCCCAATTTGCATCTCGATTTTGGAGAACCTTACAAGGATCTCTGGGCACCAGAGTTAATCTTAGCACAACCTTCCACCCTCAGTCTGACGGCCAGTCAGAAAGGGTAATCCAGGTAATTTATCGAGAAGCTTGTCCATTGGAATCTAAGAAATTTGCATTGTTATTGAATCTCCCTATACAGATCTTAAAAGACATGCTTCGGGCATTCATTATCGACTTTGGTGGAACTTGGAAAAAATCTCTACCTCTTGTTGAATTTGCCTACAATAATAGTTACCAAGCATCAATCCAAATGGACCCGTATGAGGCATTGTATGGTAGGCAATGTAGAACTCCATTGTGTTGGTCGGAGCTTGGCGAGGGTAAGATATTAGGCCCTGACTTACTTCGAGAGACTGAAGAGCAAGTCACTATTATTCATGATCTTTTAAAGGCTACCTTCGATCGAAAAAAGCATATGTTGATCTCAAGAGAAGAGACATTGAGTATGAAGTTGGCGAAAAAGCCTTCCTCAAAGTATCACCGTGGAAGAAAGTTTTAAGATTTGGTAAGAAGGGAAAATTGAGTCCCCGATTCATTGGACCCTTTGAAGTCACCGAAAGATTTGGCCCCGTGGCATATCGGCTGTTGTTACCCTCAGAACTGAGTAAAATCCACGATGTTTTTCATGTATCAATGCTCCGAAAGTATCATTTTGATCCTTCACACATTGTAGAACCCGAATCTGTAGAACTTCGACAAAATCTATCCTATGAGGACGAACCGGTTCAAATTCTTGCTAAAGAAGTCAAAAGGCTTCGCAACAAAACCGTACCGTAAGTTAAAGTGCTTTGGAGAAGCCACACCGTTGAGGAAGCCACCTGGGAACCTGAAGAGACTATGAAACAACAATATCCTCATCTCTTCGGTTCAGGTAAAAATTCAAGGACAAATTTTTCTTAAGGGGGGAGAATTGTAACACCCCAAAATTCGGTCTAGTCGGAATTGGGTTCCGGTGATCAAAAATTTAACATCAATGAAGCCTAAATATAGTATCGACTAATTAATTATTGATAGCAGACCCTAATTGAGAAAAACATTGTCATCAGAATCTATCATATAATATTGAAACCTATATAGTGACTAAATTGAAGGAATTGTAAGTTAGAAGGCAACTCTATAATGTATTGAGAAGTAAGGGGCTAACCTTGCGATTACCCCTCTTCAATTTATATTTTCATACGTGGGATAATCTGGTGAGAATACTTCACCATAAGGAAAGCCTTATACTTAACAAACATAGAGAAATAGATTGAGTAAAACTTACCCGAAAATCTTTGAAGCATACACCTCTCCATCTTTTCATCTTCCTCATCTCCTTCCTAGAAGCAAGCACCTCCATTGGAGGAAGTTTTGAGCTTCACCTTCTCTTCGTTTTATCGATATCAAATTATTCCTATCGGTCGGGTAAGCTATAATCCTCAATTGATTATTTAATTCCATGGTTAAACTCAAGCTAGGGTTTTGACTATCCATGGATATCTCATCGTTGTCATCTCTATTGAGATCATTTATCGATTTTGATATTTTTATATCGATTTTGATATCGAAATATCGATCCTAACAATCTCCCTATTGATCTCCTAGCTCAAGAAGGTTACAAAGAGCATCCACCATCTCCATCCAAAGCTAGGAACAAGGGAATTTTTATCCGAGAGCCTTGAAAGCTTCGGAGTGTCAAGGTTAGTGTAGTCGAAATCTCGGGAGTAGGCGAAAGGCCTTCCCAAATCTCTTTTTTTTTGTTTTAGATTATATCGCTAACATTAACATCGAAGAAATTGCATTGGATCATTAATCGGACACCATGGTAAGTGTCGGTAAGTTGTTTATTGAACATCGGACATAGTCGTTGATTTCGTCATTGAATATTGCCATTGAACATTAGCATGGATATATTCATTGTCATCGAACTATTGTATAGAAATCACTAGACATTGATATTGTCCTCGAACCATGAAATATTGATAATGAGTTATATTTGTCATTGATTGTAACATCCTCCTTTCCGTCCTAGAATTTAACTTATTAAATTAGAGTATTTATTATTTCTTTAAAAGCAAATAAGTTCACAATTAAACAATTTATTCAATTCAGTCCCTGAATTCCTTCAATTCGTACTTATTGAATTAAATCAAAACTAAAGAGAAATTGGGTGTCTGAATTCGAAGGGTTGAAAAAAATGAGTCAAGAAGATAAATTAGTTGAGTCCTAATTTAATTATAACATGATCAAAGTAAGTGATTTAGTAAGTTAAAATAATTAGAACAAATATGAACAATTTGAGAAATCGAGCCAAATTATGAAAGATTAAAATTAGAGATGTACATGCATAATGACTAAATTAAAGTTAAAGCAAAATAAAAAAGTTGCATGCTAAAATTTACATTTCTTTGGGCTGCCCTTAGTCAAAAATAAAACTAAAAGGATAAGGGAGGGCAATTGGGTAAAAGCTAATCCCACCATAGTCCCCAATTTAGGGGTTATGTCTACCTTCTCCCATTTCTTGTGTGTGCCGTGTATTTGGAGAGAAAAAGAGAGAGGAAAGCTTGAGAGAAATCTGAAAATTTTAGCATAAATCAAGAGGAAAAAATTGGAGTTTTAAGAGGAGATTTAAAGGGGATGATAGCTTACATGCATGTGTAAATTCAAGTAAGTGTTGGAAACACTTCTTATTTCTCTTCATGAAATCATTGTTATTTCAAGTGTTAATTAAAGATTTCAGTTCTGGAAAATTTGATAATGCTTGCATGTTGGATTAAATGATTTGTTAGAGTTAAGTTAGAACCAAGATGTAATTAAAAGTATCAAATGAATTGGTTTACATAGGCAATTTTATGTATAAACTCAACTTGACTAGTATGCTGCCGAAATCTGGAAATTTGAATGTGTTTTGGTTCGAATTGGAAAATGTTCTGTAGGTGAAAATTATAGATAATCGAAGTAAATATATTGTAGAAGTGTTGACTAGCATGAAAAATGATTTTTGAATAGGATAATTTCACTTTAGAACAAGCTGGTCGTGTAATGAAGCAAAACAGGAAATAGGGACTGTTTTGATAGAATTTGAAAAGTTGAAGGGCTTTAAATGTATTGAATTTAGCTTTGAGAGATAAGTTAAAATTAGGGGGAATGAAATAATATTGGTTCTTAACTTGAATTGACCATATAAGGCTTAATTTAGTTGTTAAGTGAAGCACTTAGTGAAATAGGACAATTAGACTAAATGGTGAAATCTTAAACTTTAGGGGAGTGAATGGTTCTGTTAAAAAGGACTAAATTTCTTAATTAATGCTTAATTGAGACTTATAAAAATTAAGGATTAGTAGAAAGTTTTTTTAAGATATTGATTGGAAATTTTGATGAAGAATTCAAAAGCTTGAAGTGAAACCTTAGTAAACTGTCCAGAAAATCTAAGTTCTAGACAGTCACTTTGAAAATTCACCAAAAATAGGGTATAATGTATTTTGAGCTGAAAACTTAATGGATGAAATTTGGGAATGTCTATTTTCATTGGGAGAAAACGGAATTGAATTTCAGCATGTGAGTTAGGAGTTATAAATTAAAGTAGTTAAACAGTGCAAACTGCCCAGGACTGTTAAAATGACTTGTGTTCAAGTATTAAACTGTATTAACTCAGAAGAGATAAAAATATGAGGTTTATATGGTTCGAAAACTGAGTGAATTACCTTTCTAAGGGTGTATTATAATTGAAATTTGAATTAGTGAGTAAAAAGTTATGGTCAAAATGGTGACTGGTCCTCAAACTATTTAAATGGAAAACAATTTTGAATGTTAAAGTTTGTACTTGTGTCAAAGAGTTAATATGATCGAATTGATCTCTAATATGATTTGTATATGCTTGTGTTTGAGTGTTAAGATCAAGTGTGTGAAGAGATCTTGGAGGAGGCAAGGGTTGGACAACCAAGTGGAAGGAATAAGGGCATTGTAATCAACGAACAAGCTTAGTGGAGTATTGTGAATGTAGTTGCCTTAGGGTTAGGACTAGTGTCCTAACCAACCTATTTCTTTTATGCAATTTAATTTATATGTTATGCATGAATTGGACCTAACTCAAAACTGGTAATTTGTTTAGTAAGGGAAGGAGGCTAAAATAGAAAATGAAGCATGAAATGAATCATTGATAATACCTTGTTATTGTGTATTTGTGGACTGCCCTTGTGAAGCTTACTTGCAATGTTTGATATGAGCTTGAAAATGATTGAGATGCTACTGTTTTTCTAATGTATTGAAGATTCTTGAATGTGATATGAGATCATTTGTATTGCTTGTAAGAAATTGTGCAATTATATGACATGATAAGCTTGTATCTTGGAGTAAGCGATATGATTTTGGTAAACCAAATGATAAATGATATAAATGAAGTGTTTGATTAATTGAAAGACTTATAAAGCCCTTGGTCAATTAGAGGTCTTAGGTATAAGGGCATGCCTAGAGTCTGAGTTCCTCTGTTTAGTACCTAATGTACTCTCTGAAATGGTATTTGACACCTAAAATGCTTAATGCATTTCTTGTTGATTACATGATAACTTGGATGGTGTACAAGACACATTGATACTGTTGAGCATCCCCTGATTTGTTGCTTAGTGCAACCATTGTTTGGTACTTGGTACCCCCTGTTGACTTGCTTACCTAGTACTTCTACGCCACCAAGGAAAATAAATAAATATATATACATATTTGTAATAAGCTTATGAAGTGGATAATGAAAAGATAATTAATATGATATGCTATGGTCTATGCTTGATATGTGATTTATTGACAATGGTCCTTTTTGAATGATATGGGGAAATGTGATAAGCTTGGATTGCTTGATTCATGTTTAATGTGGACAATGGTCCTATTCGAATAACATGCCATAATATGTTCCATGTTTTGCTTATGAATTATGGTTGGTTCAATGATATGCTTGTTTGATTCTTGCTTTGTTCGAATGTGATGCATGATGATAAGCATGATGTTAGTTGAAATTGTGTATGGCCTCATATTATGAATGATAGTACATGGAATGTATGAAGTCAATTGAGACTTGTTCATGATAAGCTTAGTTAGGAGATGCTTTATGTGCTAATAATGCCTAGCTAAGTAACCTTAAAGATGACCATAAGATGTTTAAAAGAATAACCTACCATAATGCCTAGCTAAGTAACCTTAAAGATTACCTCGCTAAGTACAAATTTGTACTTAATGCTCTCTGTTTCCTTCTTCCCAAATAGCAGGGTACCTTGGGCAAAAAGCTATCAAATTCTGATCGGAATCAAATCACAAGACAACAATATGTATGGCCTAAGTCTCATATTTAAACTCCTAGATGGTGGCTTGGAAATTTGTCTTGTAACCCCCTTAACCCGGCCTAGACGGTTGACCCGAATTAAGAAAGTCACACGGGGAAAACCAAAGTCAACCCGAAAGTCAACCTTGATTAACGACCCTTTTTTTTTCTTTTTATACTTGTCTAGATGCACATTAAGCCTAATCGTGATCACACAAACATCATACCAAAAGATCACAAACATCAGAGATCAAACAGGGACTCAATTGAACAATTTACAACTTTGGGGACCAAATTGTAAATTCTGATAAATTAAAGGACTTAATCCAAATTAAAGTTACCAACTTGAAATTAATCAGGTTTCATGCTTCTCTGTGAAATTTCAGCTCAAAAGGACTTCCCAAACTCATACAATTGCACAAACAAGTTTCAGGACCAAAACGCAAACAATTCAAAACACATAACTGCCAATGTCAGCCCCCAACGGTCGACTGTTCCGAAACGGGAGACAGCCCGTTCCGAAACGCGGGGACGTTCCGAAACAGGCATAGCCCGTTTCGAAACGGGGGTCTGGTAGAGGCTTTTCCGTTTCGGAACGGCCCTTCCCGTTTCGAACGCCTGGGCACGATTAAGGCACCCGTTCCGAAACGGTAGGTGCTGTTCCGAAACACCCTGCCCAGATTACTCCAAAACTCAACTTTAAACATGCAATTACACAACCAAACATGCTCCAAATGCTACCAAACTTTGCCAACATGCAATTCAACATATAAGGAACATATTAGCACTAACAATTCAACCAAACATCATCATATGCAATAAGCCCCAATTCTAATGGCATGCTTCCTACACAAGCTAGCTATTCAACACCAAACTTCCAAAACAAGCATATAAGGTTCCAATTCAAAAGCCAACAAACACATCAACATTTAACATACTTAGGGAGTCTCCAACACCTCCCAAAACATACACATTGGTCCCCCATTGCCAAATCACATAAAAGCTAAAATGTACTTATAAAACCTTCATACATTGAGCTTCACTTGAACTTGATTGCTTGACCTTTCTTGCTGCCCTCAAGTTACTCTAATGCTCTGCATTATTGAATTAAGAAAACGAAGAGAGCGTAAGCAAAAGCTTAGTGAGGCATGCTCAATAAAAACAATTCAATAATGCAATTAAAACCATTTATAAATCATGCTTAAAGTCAACCTATGCACATGCTCAAAGCATACTTTAAAACAAGCAATCTCATGCTTCATATCTTATATCAAAACAAGCATCTCATGCTTCTTACATTCTTAACATGTCATATTGGCTCAAGTGATACATTTCATTTCTTAAAACAAGTTCATCAACTTCCCAAGGACTTTTAAACACCTTGGCCATGGACTTTTAAACACCATGAAGTATCACATCAAGGACTTTTAACCACCTTGATCCCAAGGACTTTTAAACACCTTGGCCATGGACTTTTAAACACCATGAAGTATCACATCAAGGACTTTTAAACACCTTGATCCCAAGGACTTTTAAACACCTTGGCCTATGGACTTTTAAACACCATAGAAAAGGATCACCTAAGGACTTTTAACCACCTTAGTGTCCACAACATGAACCATCCAAGGACTTTTAACCACCTTGATGTTCATAAGCAACAAGGCTCACTCAAGGACTTTTAACCACCTTAGTGACCTTAACAATTTAAAACCTCACTTGCCAATATACATCATTTTCATCACTTACATCACTGTTTTTAAGCATAAAACCAAGCCATATTCATCATGCATTTCAAAGCATTAAACCACATCATTTCAATGTACAAAAACAAGGAACTCCTACCTAGAGTTACCTTCAACATATGGCTTACATCAACAGCAAAAATCATGCTAAAACATGCTTCCAAAACAGTATGTAAAACATGCAAATTATCATTTCGCATCACAACAAAATCATGGCCACCACTAGAGAGAAATTCTGAAAACTTACGCTCGAGCTTAGCAAAGTTGTTTAGACTTAAACTAAGCTCCCAAGACATTGGTTTCAAAGCCGAAAACCCATTTTCACTCACCGCTTCTACTTCGCCACTTGCCGAAGCACGAATTCAAGCTTCCGGATCAACAACTCTTGAATCCAAAGATGCCTCCCCTGATTAAACACATTAAAGCAGAGGTTTAATGCATCATCAAGCATCAAAAGCTTCAATGAAAGCACTCAAACTCGCTGCTCTCACTCAACCTCCATTTTCGGCCACCAAACACAACCGAAAATGCATCCAAACCACTTCTAAACAAAGCCCAGCCATAAACCAGCAAAACCTAACATCCATCATCACCATATAACATCTAAAAACAACCTATTAACATCCTTATACCTCCAGCAACAACAGATCCACAAGATCACCACAAAAACATCCAAGAAACTTAAGCTAAACTTAGGAAACACAACCTATCCGGGATTGCATCAATCAAAACTCATTTCCTTATCAATTTAGAGTTCATTTAACATCAAAAACACATCTTAAATCACAGATCAATCAGATCTAACGAAAATCATGAAAAACCATCAAATCTTGCATTATAAGCCAAGATACAATTCCAAACTCAAAAGCCTTTAATTAAACATCAATCAAGAGTTGATAACTTGGGAATTTCAGTAAAGAACTGATAGTTTAGAGGAGAAGGACGTTCTTACCTCCAAACTTGTGTTTCTCCACTTTTTGGAATGAAAATCCTTGATGAAACTTGTAGCAATTGAAGAGGTTTTGAAGATACAATGATTTGCAATCAAATGAGAGTTGAATGGAGGGATTTAGGTGAGAAAAACAGAAACAAAACTCTGGAAATGGAGTGTTTGGGTTGAGAGAAAAAGAGAGAAAGAAAATGAGAAGTTAGTTGAGAAAATGCCAAATAAATTTTCCCTCCACTTCTAATATGTTTTAAAATCAGATTATAACCCAAAATATCTTAGAAAAATCTGGAGAAAACACTTTTGGATTAATAGCTCCTTAAAGATTCAAAGTTTCAACTCTTTATAAAACAGCCACCAAACTTGCGAAAATTACATTTTGGTCACTAGCCAAAATATCAACCTTCCAAAACTCATTTTCCAAAATTGATTTCACAGTTCACTTAATTATATTAAAAGATGATTTTAGAACATTTTTCCATATTTTTAATGCAACCCGAACTAGGCTTTCCTAATTTAACCTCTTAAGATTCGGACAGGACTTTGACCAAACCGGTCAACGCCCAAAACTTCTAAGCCCAAAACCGGGGCGTTACATGTCTAGATATCCATTTCATTTTGTTTGACATTAGCCTTCATTTACGTTGGTGTTTGAATTTGATATATGCCCCTTGAATGTTAGTATGGAGTTTAGTAAGCATGATATGTAATTAGTAAGTAAGCCTCATTTTGTTTGTAAATATGTGAGTCAAGCTTGGTGGTTTTTGTAATGGTTTTATTTTGTTGTAAATATTAGAAAGTAGCTTGACATGTCTTAGGGTATATCATGATATGATGATATTTTGTAACTAAAGTATGTTTAATGAACGTAAATTATGTTAGTAAGTGAGATTACATGTATGATTCATATTGTGCTTGTGAATTTAGTATTAATGATAAAAATTTAATGTGGTTGTATGATTCGAATAAAACTTGAAAAATGAGTATGTATTTTCGAATGGCCTTGTAATTAAAGGTCCTAGGTTGTTCGAATAAGCTTGGAATAGATCACCAAATTGGAAACAATTAGAAATAATGAGAATGTGCTTTGTAAAATTAGACAACATGAATTACTTATGATGCTCGATTGAAAAATAAAAATAGAACATTTAAATTGGCAAATTGTTAGTAACCGAATTGATTCTTAATAATATAGTATGAAAAATTTAAATTGCATATAAGATAATAATAAGGTTTAGTATGGTAATATGATAGCTCGATTTATATTGTGTTGAAAATTTTTGTGAGCCCACTTTCTGCATGCGTTTTGGATACGGTTTGCTAATAAGAAAACATTCTTGTTATGATTTCTGTTTTGATATTCTGTCCTATTATGTTCCGGTAACTCTCCTCGCTCCTAACCCGGGTGAGGGGTGTTACATTGATGACATTGAAATCATTGGTCATTGGAATACTTATTGATTATTGAAATGGATATGAACATTGGAACCTTGGATTTAAATAGACATTGGATACAATTGGCATGCCATAAAATTCATGAGCTCAGTGTACGGGTGGACTATGGTCCTAAGGCTACAACCTATATTGATTTGGCGAGGCGGAGGGATGTGTATTAATGTTGTTCATATTGGCGAGGCGGAGGGATTAGACAATTCATTGATTTGGCAAGGCGTAGGAATTCGTGTAACCACTATCTTGATTCAATCCAAGGGTTAAGAATGAAGTGAATATGTTAAACATTGTATATTGTTGCATAGCATTGATATTAATGAGCATGAGATCATGATTATAGATATTTAATATATTGTTGTTCATATTGTTTATGACTACCTCACTAGACAAAGTATGCCTAACGTGTCTCATCTCATGCATTTTCAGGTTGATATATAACGTGTCGGAAGATCGGATTACCGAGGCAAGACAAGTCACTACAAGCCTCAAGTAATGTGTTTTTGACTTATAAACTTCTAGCAGGGTGGTAAAGTAGTTGAACTAGTCATATTTGTCTATTTTGATGTGTAATATGGTTAATGGCCCTAAATGGCCTTTTTGGTTAGCACAAAATGGATGAAAATTGCATGCTTAGCTCAAAAAGGTAAAAACGTAGTAAACAAATTCGTATGATCATGAAACTCGGTATGCGAGTAGTTTATACAATTGAAATGACGTGTGTAAAGTTTCGTTACATTTGGACATTGTTCGATAGGTCAAATTGAATAAATACCAACAAAAATTTGTAATTACAGGTCAGGCCATATCGAAACGGGTGTTGGCGTTTCGATACGGGTAAGCATAATTTAGCCTGAGAAATAAGGTGTATCAGAATGGTTCATGGCCGTTTCGAAACATTTTGTCATGGGAATCCCTCGTTTCGATACGGGTTTATAGCGTATCGAAACGGGTCAAAGTCAAATTGAAAGGAGGTCAACCCGTTTCGGTACAGGGCATGCACGTATCAATACGGTCTCAAGATTAATGTAACGCCCCGATTTTGGGCCTAGATGTTTTAGAGTTCGAATTGGACCGGTCGAGAACGGTTCGAATCTTTAAGGGAGATTTAGGGAACACCTAGTTCGGGATGCTTTAAAAGTATGGAAAAATACCTAAAAATCCTCATTTATAATATGAATGATTATGGTGAAAATAATTTTACAAAGTAAGGTTTGGAAATATTACATTTCGGTGTAGTGACCAAATCGCAGTTTTTGCAAAAGTGGAATAGTGACTGTTTTGTAAAGGATTCAAACTTTGAATCTTTAAGGAGCTAATTTTACCAAAATGTTTTACTCAGATTTCTTCTTATTTTGGGTGTTTTTAATAATGTTTTAATTGAAGGAAATAAAGATAATTAAAAGGAAAAACTATCTTTGACTTTTCATAACTACCTTACGTCAATTTTCTCTCATTTCATTTTCTCTCAATTTCTTTTCAGCCAAACACATTTCCTCCATCAATTAGCCTCTGATTTTCATTCCTCTTGATGAGATTTCAATCTCCTTTTGATTCCTAATCTTTTCCTCACCAAATCCTATTGTTTTCATTTTGGATTTTCAAGAAAACTTGCCCAAATCAAGGAGAAATCAGCCATTAGAGGTAAGCTTCGTCCTTCTCCTCTAATGATCAGTTCTTTACTGAAATTCCCAAGTTATCAATCCTTTGTTAATGATTTTTGAGTTGATTTAATGTTAGAAACAAGAAATTGTGTTAAAACTCAAGGTTCTTGGAGAGATCTTGATGATTTTCGTGGTTGTGGGTTAGGCTCTGTTTTGAGGTTGTTTTCTAATGTATTTTGGATGGAAATTGATGTTATAAATTAGATTTTATCAAACAAAACCCGAATAGGCTTGGATTCCTAAGTTTTTCATGCTAGAATGGTGGTTTTTGGGGTGATTTTGGTGTTCTGTTATAGCTGGAGGTATAAGGACGAGTTTGTAGTGGTTTTTGGTGTTGTTTGATGTTTAGAAATGTTTAGAAGTGATAGATCTTGGCTGGGCTTTGTTTTGGAAGAGTTTGGAGTTGATTTTGGTTGTTTTTGGTGGCCGAAAAGAGGCTCTTGAGTAGAGCAGCGGGTTTTGGTGTGTGGCTGATGATTCAATGCATGATGATGCATTAATCCTCTGCTCTTATGTGTTATGAATAGGGGAGACATCTTCCGACGCCTTTGGTGTTGATCCGGGAGCTTAGATAGCGTTTCGGTGAGCAAGCGAAACAAACCGGTGAGTGCGAATGGTTTTAGAAGTCCTTAAGGGACAAAGAAACAAGGTTTGGGGATTTAGGAAAGGTTTGAAACACCTTCCTAAGTCCGGAAGTAAGTATGGCTAGATTTGCTCTCAAATGTGTGGTGGTTGCCCCTAAAATGCTTTTACATGCTCATGTTTTGAGATAGATAATTTCCTACTGTTTTATGCATGATTTGTGGCATGAGATGATGCTTGAAAAGATTTCATGATTTAACATGTTGCATTGATGAGTTTTGAGCTTTTGTTTTAAAGCAAGACAAATGTTATGATTTTGAATGAGATGAGAAAGCTTTGAGAAATGTTGCATTAAAAACAGTAGGTGAGATGTTGTTTTGACATAATATATTTGCATAGAAGATGAGATACTTACCGGATATAATTGATCGATCAATAGGATGAAAGTGCATTATAAACTATAAATTCGTACGTGCTCTTTGGATTCAATCCAAAGGGAGAGACCGATGATGGGCATTCCATCGGGTAGGACTTGGTGAAATACCCAAGCTTTGTGGCGTTGAGAGATACCGCCATGTGAGTACGGTGATGTGAGATTCCACCGGAAATTATGTTTTACTAGACGAGTGAGTACGGTGATGTGAGATTCCACCGGAAGTGTCTAGTGGGTTTGAGAATGTTATCCGCATATCCGAGTATAATGAAATGTGAAATGCCAATATAATATATGAAAATGCTTTTGATTCACATGTACCTAATGTTTAGATGATTTATGCTATGAGAAATGCATATGAGATTTGTATATGAAATGCTCTAGTTTTCACAAGCATGTGTATGGTTTTGCCATGAGATTTGCATTGTTTAAATGCATGAGATAGAATAGAGGTACTTGTGGTTTCAAATGGATATTTTCTTTGAAATGGTTTTCAAATAGCTTTAGCGAAAGTGTTTTGAATAATGCATTATTGTGTTGGTTTTCTTTAGAGCATGCCTCACTAAGCAAACATGCTTACGCTCTCTTTTACCAATAATGCAGACAATTGAAGTGATTTTTGGGCAGCAAGAAGGTTAAGAACATCCAAGGAAATGCAAAGCTCATGTATGGTGATGTTTTACATACTTTAGTATTGATATGTGGCAATGGGGTTTCATGGTTGTTGTTGGGAGATATGTTTTGGAACTCCCTAGGTTTGTAAAAAGTTTGATGTGGCTTTTGGAGTTTGTAAATGGTTTTGTTTGGGTGATTTGAGGCTTGAAAGCTTATATTTGGTTTGTGGCTAGGAAGCATGCATATAGATGGATTGTTCATGTGTTTGATGCCATGCCCTAGCTTAAGTTTCCTTATTATGATCTCCAATGTCTAAACAAGTTGCTGGTATGATATGGTATGCTTTGAAGCACATTTGAGTGGGTTAAGAGGTGAAAAACCAGCATTTTCTGCTGCTACAGGGCATGGTGTATCGAAACACCCTTAACTGTTTCGAAACAGGGGCCTGAAATGGCCATGGTGTTTCGGAACGGCTGAAGGTGTTTCAGAACACTTTGGCTACTAGAGAGGCTTGTTCCGATATTGGTCTCGGAACGCACTCGAATTCCGAAATAGTCAACACCGTTTCGATACGGGCATTTTGGTACGAAGGTCAGTGTTCCGAAACGGATGACCGTTGGATGATGATTTTGAATTGTTTTAAGTTCTCCTGTTTTACAATTTAGTCCTGAATGTTGTGCATGCAATTGCTTGAGCTTGGAATGTCCTTTTAAGCTAAAATTTGACATATAGGCGTTTAATATGACTAATTACTTATTGGTAAACCTAAAATCTGCAAAGTCCTTATATTTTACAAAATTTACAATTTGGTCCTTAAAAGTGTAATTCATGCAATTGAGCCCTTAAATGTTTTCCAATTGCTGTGCTAATCTCTCCTATGTTTCCTGAGTGATCACTTAGGCTAAATGTGCATCTAGAAAAGATAAAAAAAGGTCCTTAATAAAGGTTGACTTTGGTTTTCCCCGTGTAATCTTCGTAGTTCGGGTCAAGCGTCTAAGCCGGGCAAAGGGGGTTACAAGTAAAGTGAACAGGAGTTGACCATCATCCACCCGTTTCGAAACAGCCCTAGGGTGTTTCGATACGGGGTTAGTTAAGTTAGTTAAAGGCTCACTAAACAGATTGCAAGTTTCACTATTTGGTCACTGAACATTGTAAGGTTAAATCGAATGAGTTAATGATCCCCAAATTGTATGAAATTTTGCAGGGATGATATTAATATAGTGAATTTCAGTCTGGTAAAATCAATTACATTGAAGGACCCCTAGTTTGTCGAAATTACAAATTGGTCCTTAAAACTTGTAATAGTTGCAATTTAGCCTTGAATGATTAATCATTGCTTACTTGAGTAAATTGGACTGAATTATTTGATGGTGATGATTCGTTTTATGATGTGGTTGAAAATGTTAAAAATAAAATGAAATTTTGTTGCACTGATTTCTGTATTGATCATCAATTTCGCCTTCCAACCCGGTTCTCAACCAGACCAGGAAGGGGGTGTTACAACCCCCTGGACCTGGTCTAACCAACTCGAGCGAGTTACACAGGGATTATCGTCGAAAACTCGTGAAAATTCCCTCAATAACTGACCATATTTTTCTTAACTTATCTAGATGTATTTAATATTACCTAAGGTGATCACGCATACAACGGAAGAAGATACAACGAAATTCTACTTTGATTCAATTAACAAAAGCTCGTTAATTACGATTAGGGACCATTTTGTAAATTTTCTTTAATTACAATACAAATTCTCAATTGATCATACCAATCTGTAATTAAGTCCATTTTAAACATGCATGTGAAGTTTGGTGTCAAACCAAGTTCATTTGCATCCTTAATTAAGCGTTTTCAACATTTAGGGACCAAACATAAATCTATAAAACTACAAGGACTTTCTTGGAATTATATTTACCAATCCTCAATTAGTCAGGTTCCATGCATTCATGTCAAATTTCAGGTTTAAAAGATTATCCAAACTCATTCGATTGCATACATAATAACCAGGTACCAAATTATAAGATTTTTAAACCTTGCAAAAAAATCCACGCTGAAGGTTTCGAAACATTTTTCCAGTAACCAAAATTTTCAAAATTTGCCTCACAGTTTTGAAACTTTAGCCCCAGATTTCGAAACCAGCTTCAACAGGTTTCGAAACCTGTGTATAAGGTTCCAAAACTTACCTGCAGATTTGTAGAATATTTATATTCGAAACACTTTAGAACCACATTAAACATATCCACGTTAGCTCTAAATACTCTAATACACACTTCAATTATACATCACACCTATAACATGCTTCTAAAGACTTGCATATCAATTCTAATACCAATTCGATCTCGATATCATCAACTAGAGGCATGCTTCCAAATAACCAAACCAATCAACGCACAAAACGTATTGCCACATCAAAATCAACCATATAAGGCCTCATACAACTTCACAACAACATCATAAACTTGCACATAACTAGAGTTTAGCAAATAACACTCCCAAACATCAATGAACCTCGTTGCCTTTATTACTACTAGTCTAGTTTAGAAACCATACTTTTGAGTTATTCAAGTCCTCGGATTTCCCCTCGCTTGCTCTCTGCCTCCAACCTTTAATTCTCTGCATTGATGGACAAAAAGAGCGTAAGCACACTAGGCTTAGTGAGGAGTGCTCTAAAACAAAACACCATCAATGCAGTTTGAAAATATATACTCAAAATCATTGAAATCATCATTTCAATCAATGTATAAAACACCATTTGGAACATCATGCCTTGAAAACAATGCACTTAACACTTTCAAAAACTAGCATATCAAACCATATGCAACATGTATCATGGATCAACAACAAAATCTCATTTGCTAACACTCAATTTAAGCATTTCCATGCATAACATCCCATATGCAAAGCTTAAAGAGTAAAACATGTATAAACCAACATTATACAACATAATTCATCAACATGATACATCAACAATTATATTGGCTTTCAAGTGATCATTAACCAAGTTCCATTTCCAAAATATCATATCGGATACACGGATACAAAAAGTGTTGTCTCAACACTTCATACATTCTCACCGGCATCTCAAGGTTCACACATGGGAGTATTCGGTACACAATATAAACCCCTCAACTGTTGTGACACCCGTGGTGGAGTATTCGGTACACTGTATAAACCCCTCAACACTACTCATCTGTAGATTTATAACCCCACTAACGAGTGACAGGACACTACAGTTCCTCGATCGTTAGGGTACTTGGATGGAGTATTCATTACACCGTATAAACCCCTTAACATTCAACGCGACTTGTTTAGAGTGCACTCAATCCTATAGCCGGCTAGCTATATCCGATAGCATTTTTAAAACCATTTCCATACCATCGCTTTCCAATATAATTCACATTTAACCATGTACCTCACTGTTTTCAAAGCATCAACATTAAACCATTTTTCAAAGCAACATCATGCTTTAAACACAAGTATAAAACATATTCTTACAAGGATCACTTACCATGTGCATCCTTCATCATCTCATAATTAAAAATATTATATCGCATACTATAAACACGATGTAACAGTAGGTAACACGTAATCAAAACCAAGTGCATAAAAATCATTATATAATAGCACGACCGAGAGAGAAAACCACTTTGTACTTACTTCTGAACTTAGACAAGCGTTTCAAGCTCAAATATAAGTTCCCAAACCACTTTAAAACATTTCAAAGCTGAAATCCACATTCTCGCTCACCGACAACGCAAAGCCTCGCTTGCCGACGTGAAATTACCCTTCTAACAACTCTAGAACAAAGCCGCAAGCTTGAGGATCGATCTACTCTATTTTAACCACACAAAAAGCAGAGATTCCAATGCATCAAAATGCATTGATAAACCCAGCAACATCAATCCTAAACAATCCTCTTCAAACACTAGCCGAAACTTCACCTGTAACCCCCTTAACCCAGCCTAGACGGTTGACCCGAATTAAGAAGATTACACGGGGAAAACCAAAGTCAACCCGAAAGTCAACCTTGATTAACGACCCTTTTTTTCTTTTTTTATCTTGTCTAGATGCTCATTAACCCTAGATGTGATCACACAAACATCATACTCAAAGACCACAAACATCAGAGATCAAACAGGGACCCAATTGAACAATTTACAACTTTAGGGACCAAATTGTAAATTCTGAAAACCTTAAGGACTTAACCAGATTTTAAGTTACCAACTTAAAATTAAGCATGTTTCATGCTTCTCTGCCAAATTTCAGCTCAAACGGACAACCCAAACTCATACAATTGCACAAACAAGTTTCAGGACCAAAATGCAAACATTCTGAAACATTAAACCGCCCATGTCAGTCCCCAACGGTCACCCGTTCCGAAACAGGCAGAGCCCGTTTCGAAACACGGGGCCGTTCCGCAACGCGTACTGCAATGGGGGACTGGCAGTAGCCAACCCGTTCCGGAACGGTGGCACCCGTTTCGGACGCCTGGGTTTATGCAGGGCACCCGTTCCGAAACGGTGTCAACTGTTCCGAAACGCCTTGCCCAGATTGCTGCATTTTGCTCGCTCAAACACATAATTGGCCATCCAATCATACTCCTAAAGCCCCCAAACTTTACCAACATGCAACTCAACATAAATGGGACATACTTGCATCAACAATTCATCAATATAACATCATACATGAAAAGCCCCAATTCTAAAGGCATACTTCCTACACAAGCAACCATTTAGGCACAAACCTTCCAAATCAATCTCATTAAAACCGAAACATGATCCAACAACATCATCAACATAAAAACATCCTTGTCCAAACATAAACGAACACATACACAAAAAAACCCGAGAGATTCTACCCCATTGCCTTTATTAACTATAACTATTCACCGAGACATACATCTCAAGTGGAGTCCACCTTGAATCCCTTGCTCCTTGCTGTCCAAACTTCAAGAATCTGCATTGACGGACAAAAAGGAGCGTAAGCACATAATGCTTAGTGAGGTATGCTCAAAACCAAAACACCATCAATGCAGCGGGTCATAAATCACTTTTAAAACAAACTCGATTTGTTTACCAAAGCCATGTTTGAAAACCCCTTTTCAACAACAAGCTCAAAACCATGCATTGCACATACATGAAAACCAACCCTTAGCTTAGCATGCTAAAAAAACCTTTTCAAAGCACAACTTACAAAATCATCCATTTAGCCAAACCATGCATAAACACCATATGCAAGCTAAAACAAAACCTTGGAAAACACTCCCATTTCACAACATACCTTTCTTAAACTTGAAAGCCAATTCAAGCAAGAATCTTTTAAAACCATTTCACAAACCAACCAACACATGCATTAAACCAAAGGCAACATATATGAACCACAACATCATCATCACATGCCTTTAAAAACAAGTCTTAACAAGACTCCAATGCACAAAAGATATTTCATGCTCACATGCATCATTTTCCAAATGATAATCAACACTTGTTCAACTTAACAAGTAAACATGCATTCACAAGCATTATACACTTTCCATGCAACCATGCATCTTTTCAAGCATCTCATGCTTCACATGCAATTATGCATCATTTCAAGCATCCCATGCTTCATCACAATCAAGAACATCATATTGGCCTTCAAGTGATCAACCACATTCACTTTTCAACTCAACACCCAATCGGATACGCGGATTCCGAGCGTTGTCCCTACGCTCCATACACCCTACCAATCCAAGGTCTCCCAAATGGACTTTTAAACACCATTTGACCTCAACATCCTAAGGTTCCCATGTATGGACTTTTAAACACCATACAACCTTAGCTTTCCCGAGGTTCCCATGTATGGACTTTCAAACACCATACAACCTCAACTTTTCCCCAAGGTTCCCATGTATGGACTTTCAAACACCATACAACCTTGACATGCACAAGGTTCCCATGTATGGACTTTCAAACACCATACAACCTTTGCATTCACCGATTGGTAGTTGTATAACATCACTAACGAGATCCGGGACACCCTACACAAGATCCACACATGGACTTAACACCGCCATTGTGATCTCAACAAGAACAAGGTTCCCACATATGGACTTTTAAACACCATATAACCTTTGCTCAACCAAGGTCCTCGAATGGGCAACACCTCCATTATGACCTCAACCATCTCGTTAGGATACTTGAAGGGAGTTTACCGGTCCACTCTTGACCACTCCACCTCCAAGGCGACTTAATTCACGGTGCACCCAATCCTATAGCCGGCTAACTATATCCGATCAAAGAACCAAGAACCACTTACATCACTTGCCAATATAACCACCTTACCACATTAGTCCAATGTTTCACATGCATAACCATAATGCAAAAACCATCATTTACCAACATTAATTCACTGTTTTAAAGCATTAAACAAAGTCATTGAACAACATGCAACACCATGCATCAAAACCACATTTTCAATGTATAAAACCAAGGGTCTCTTACCTTGAGCATCCTTCACATATGGCTTTCAAAACCAGCATTAAACCATGCTAAAATATGCTTTCAAAACAGATTTAAACCATGCAAAACACATGCATTTCAATCATCAACCACAATTGCTTAAAAGCCAATTTCACAATCATAATTCAAGAGCAAAAATCCATTCACTTACTCTTGAGCTTAGCAAAGTTGTTTAGACTTACACTAAGCTCCCAAAAACCTTCAAACCTTGGTTTAAAAGCTGAAAACCCAACTTCACTCACCGATAACCAAAACAAGGCTAGCCAACAAGCCTTCCAAGCATCCGAAACCTTCCGCAACACCTCTAAAGCTCACGGATCAAACTCCCCTGTTTCAAGCACACAACAACAGAAGATCAATGCATCATTATGCATTAAAAACACCAGCAACACAACACAACTCGCTGCTCATCACAAATCCAACAATTCGGCTACCAAACACAACCGAAATCACCTCCAAACACTTCCAAAACTTAACCCAGCCAAGATCCATCACTTCTAACCACTTTTAAACATCAATTAACATCCAAAATAATCACAAACACGTCCTTATACCTCCAGGTATAACAGATCACCAAAACACTCCAAAAAAAACCAAAAACTCAAGCAAAACTTAGGAAATTCAACCTATCCGGGATTGCATTAATTAAACCTCAACTTCTAATCAATTTAGCATTCATTTAACATCATTTCGACACTTCAAAACCCTGCTTAAACAGATCATACGAAAATTCCACCAAAATCACCAAATCTTGCATTTTAGCCAAAAATCAAGATTTCAATTGAAAAGCCTTTAACAAATCATAAATCAAGGATTGAGAACTTGGGAATTTCAATAAAGAACTTGAAGTTCAGAGGAGAAGGACGTTCTTACCTCCAAACTTGAGTTTCTCCTTTTTAGAGCCAAAAAGCTTGATGAAACAACTTGCAAATTGAGAGGTTTTGTTGATGAGATGATTAGGAATCAAATGAGAGTTGAAATGAGTGATTTAGATTGACAAAATCAAAGAAGAAAATCTGGAGAATGTGTTTGGGTTGAGAGAAAATGAGAGAAAAGGAAAATTGAGAGAAAATAGAAAAGTTAGTTATAAAATGATAAAATGATTTCCCTCCACATTTCATAAACTTTAAAATCAGAATAAAGCCTTAAAATATCTTAGAAAAATCTGGAGAAACTCTTTTTGGAATATTAGCTCCTTAAAGATTCAAAGTTTCAATCCTTTATAAAACTGTCACCGAACTTTCAAAAATTACATTTTGGTCACCAGCCAAAATGTCAACCTTACGAACCTCATTTTCCAAAATTGATTTCACAGTTCACTTAATTATATTAAAAGATGATTTTAGGACATTTTTCCATATTTTTAATGCAACCCGAACTAGGCTTTCCTAAATTCACTCTTATATACTCGATCAGCACTTTGACCGAACCGGTCAACGCCCAAAACTTCTGAGCCCAAAATCGGGGCGTTACATCACCAAAACTACCGAAAACAACATTTAACACTCTCAAAATGTAACCAAGCCAAAAGCTACTGATTTGACCCATAAAATAACATCAATTAACTTCTTAAAACCATTCACTATCAACCTTATACCTCCAATATTCAATAATCACCCACAACTCCTCAAAAACACAATTCTAGCAACCTAGAAAATTAGAGACTCACCTACTTATTATCATTATAAAACATCACGATCATGCTCTAATCTGATCAAGAACCCAACAAAAACATATCCAAAATGAATCTCAATCAATTTCACCAATTAAATCTTAATTCAATCAAATTTCCACAATTAAATCATCAAAACGCATTAGAAAACATATATAAAGGATCAAGAACTTGGGAATTTCAATAAAGAATCATTTATTAAAGGAGAAGAACGAACCTCACCTCTAATGATTGAAATCCCTCTCAGTCGGATGATTTTCTCTTGAAAAACAAAGGAAATCAATGAGATTTTGTAAAAATAAATTAAGAAATCTATTACAAATCATTAGTTTAAGAAAACAAGATCATTACCTCAAATGTTTTCTGAAAAAATGAGTGTTTGGCTGAAGAGATTTTGAGAGAAAACTTTTGGAGAGAAAAGATACGTCAAATTTGTTTTTAAGAAATAACTACATTCTTTTTAATAAATCTCTTTTAATCCTTTAACTAAAACACTTTAAAACTAATCCAATTGAGAGAAAAATTTGATAAAAACATTTAGGTATATTAGCTCCTTAAAGATTCAAAGTTTCGACCCTTTTACAAAACAGTCACTAAAAATAGTTTTACACTTTTTACATTTTGGTCACTAGTCCCAAAATGTCAAATCTCCAAAACTCATTTTCCAAAATTGATTTCATAGAAATTATTTATATATTAAATTAAAATTTTAGAACACTTTTCCATATTTTTATCATTCACAAAAATATTTATTCCAAATTAAATCTTGAAACTAACTCGAATCACTAACCCAATTCTCCTAAACCGTATAATCTTTCTAGTAAACATCCAGTCCCTAAATCGGGGTGTTACATCCGACACAGATTTAGGTGATTTCAATCCCATCATTGCCTCAATCAAATTGGACCAACCCGAATTCCCTCGGCTGACACAACATGTCCAAGAAAGACAACTTCCCTAAGCCAAAACTCACATTTGCTCAACTTAGCGTACAGTTGGTTATCCAACAAAGCCTAAAGCACAATTTGTAAATGTCTATCATGATCCTCCTCGGAGAGAGAATACACAAGGATATCATCAATAAACACAACCAAAAATTGATCCAAAAAGTCGTGAAATACTCGATTCATCATATCTATGAATGCAGCAGATGCATTTGTCAAACCAAATGGCATCACCAAGAATTCATAATGCTCGTACCTCGTACGAAAAGCAGTTTTAGGCATATCCACATCCTTTATCTTTAACTAATAATACTCGGATATCAAATCAATAGTAAAAATGTAACACCCGGGTTTTGGGCCTAGAAGCTTTTAGCATTGGTTCGGGGTTAGTTGAACCTAAAATAGAGATCTGAGTTTTCGGGAGCAGTTAAGGAAAACGTAGTTCAGGGTATGATAAAATTATAAGAAAATTCCTAAAATCTTCTAAAAGTATATAGAAAGGTTTGGTAAAGGCAATTTTAGAAAATTACTTTTGGAAGATCGAGATTTCGGTTTAGTGACCATTTTGTAAATAGTGCAAAATCTGTTTTTAAGGACTGTTTTCAAAGAGGGACCAAACTTGGAATCTTTAGGGAGTTACCATTTAATTAATGAACCTTTTTCCTTTAATCTGACCATTTTAAATGATTTAGTAAAAGGGAAATAAAAAGAGATTTTAATAAAAAAGATGTTTTAGTTTTCTAAAAGGCAAATTGACGTAACTTCCATTCTCTCATTTTCTACAGAGCCAAACACTCTATTTTCTCTCTAAAGATCCAGATATATTCATCTTTCAACTTCTTTTTGTTTTACAAATGATTTCCTTAGCTTCTCCATCATTAGGAACTTTCATCAAATCTTGTCAATTGAAGGAAAAGGCAAAGGTTAGAGGTAAGATTATTTCAACTCCTCTAATCAAGGTTCTCTAATGAAATTCCCAAGTCTTTGGCTCTCTAAATATGGTTATTAACAATGTTTTGTGATTTGATTGCTGAAAATTGATGAATCACGCTTTAAAAGGTGATTTTTAAGGATTTTCATATTGCTACTATTTTGTATGATTTGAGATTGATTTTAGTTATGATTTGAATGTTAAATAATGTTAAAATAAAGGTTTTATCATAATAACCACGAAATAGATTGGATCTCTAGTAGTTTAGGTTGTTAGATTTGGGTTTTGTGGTGTTAATATGGTTTTGGTGTTGCTGGAGGATCTTGGATGCAATTAGGGTGTTTTTGGATGTTAATTGATGATTAAAATTGTATGGAAGTGTTATATATTGGCTGGGTCAAGTTTAGGAAGCAATCGAATGTGTTTTCGGTTGTTTCGGATAGGCGTTTTGGTGTTCTTGGGCAGTGCAGGGAGATAACATGGGTTGCTAGTGGTTTTAATTCATTGATATGCATTAATCCTCTGTTTTTGTGTGGTATAAATAGGGGAGTTTGTATCGGACACAATAGGTGAAGTTTTGGAAGCTTCAGAAGCTTGATTTCACTTCGGAAAAGGAAGCGAGGCGTGGTTGGTGATTGAAAGCGAGGTTTGGGGGTTTAGATTGAGTTTGAAATGCTAATCTAAACCCGGTAGTAAGTTTGAGCTTTTCCGCTCTTATTTCTCGGCTTTTGTCCCATTGATTTTCATGTTCATGCTCTTGTTTAAAGATAGATGATAATCCACTGTTTATGCATGGTTTAAGAAATGTTTTGATGGCTTAATTAATCCCGTGAGATAGAATGTTGAGTTCAAAGAGATAGAGTTGTTGTGAAAATGCTATGTTTTAAATATGCATTTGATATGGGATGAAATTGTTTTATGTTGATGGATTGAAAACAATGGGCATTTGATGTTTAAAATGTTATATACTGGTATAAACTGAGATTATTGTTACCAGATATAATTGGTCGACTAATAGAATGAGAAGTGTACTATAATATACAAAATTCTTACATGCTCTTTGGTTCGGGCAATAGGGGTAGTGTCATCCCGCTCCGAAGTAAGAGTGTGGTGATGAGAGATTCCACCACGGTAAGTCCTGATGAAACAATCATGCTTTGTGGCGATGAGAGATGCCACCATTCCACCGGGGTAGGACTTAACGATGTGAGATTCTATCAAGCTATCCCTATTTTGCTGTAGGTTCCTATACTTTTGAACCCTTTTGTGAGTAATGCAGAGAAAACTTTTTGTTTCCAATCTAGGGCTACATATTCCAATTCCAATGTGAGATGCTTAAAAATGGGTTTTTCTTTTCAGATTGTTAATGTATCAAGCTATATTGAATGCCCCGAATATCAAGTGCACAAGCAACACTGAAAATGGATTTCCGAGAATTGCCCCAAGCAAATCCTGTGTCTAGGAGACCTAAAAAGATGAATTGATGTTTGAAGATGTGAAGTGCATTTTTAAGCTCTTCCAGTGCTTGACTGTATTGTCTTTAGCAGGTTCATTTCTGTCTCCTTTTTGTTTGGGGATTTATATTCATCACATTCCTTTGGCTCGAAATAAATTATGGAGCAAACAACAAGTTCCCGAGCTACTCAACATTGTCATGATTTTGAAAATATTACCATCACTCATGAAGCGAAGAGTTTCGATTAGAATGGGCTTCAGCAGAGTGCCCCAAAAATTCCACACTCTTATCCGAAAAATGCCTATTACCAGGTTTCGAACATTAGAATGCTTTTAGATTAATTTTTGGAAAAATACCTATTACTAGGCTTTGAAGTGCTTTTTTTAAATGCCAATTACCAGGCTTTAAAAGTTAAATCAATTCATTTTGTTTTGAAAATTCCTATTACCAAGCTTCAAACATTAAACTGCGCCGATTCATTATTATTTGATGTGAAATACGAGTCGTAACTTCATAATCTCCACAACTTAGGATTTCAATTAGACACAAGCTACTCAGATTCAACCTTTGGGTCATAGTGAATGTCCATTGTGGAATTGATATACGGGGACTCAATAGACAGATATATTTACAGAATGAAGAGAGAGTTGAAGAACAAAATGCATCATTTCATTGAAAATAAAACCATGTAGTCTTAGGCCCTTACAAAAGATCGACATCGCCTTTGGGCTTAGGCCGGTAGATTTGATTTACTTGCATTACTTAAAGGAAGTTAAAAGCAAAAGGGGGCCTATTGAAGTTTTGGCATGACGTCTAGACTAAGGGGTGAGAGCGGGTTCATTCTTCAAAGAATTCAACTTCTTTACTGTCCATCAGGCTCCAAACAGTATTCTTGAACTGGCAGCAGTCTTGAATAGTGTGCCCCCTTCGGTATGGAACTCACAATATAGACTGCTATGCCTCTCAGGCATCATCATTCCTTGACCAATCAGACCTGCATCAAACAACTTCTTCCAAACCCAACTGAGGGGTGACTTGACTTCCGACACCTTGGACCTAGTCGCTCGGTTGCTCTCCTCGAAGATTGCATTCGCTCCACCGGTATGATTTGGTAGGGGTTGGTGTTTGTAGCCGGCCCACTGGATTCGTCAAAACTGACGACCCCAAGCTTGATTAGTTTTTCCATGGTCTTATTGAAGCTGATACAAGTCTCGATCAAGTGCCTCACTTGATCACCATGGTATTCACATTTTGCACTAGGATCATACCATTTCGGGAAGGGAGGCTGCAACGGTGCTTGATAGAAGGGTTCCACCACATGGATATCAAACAAATGCTTATACAATTCACCATAAGAGATCGGTAATAGGGTAAACTTCATCTTCTCAGTGTTCTTTCCTTTACCAGAGTTGTGGTTCGAAGGACCTTGGGCACTTGGTGTAGCCTTAGGTTGTACAACGGTGACAAGATTTGAATAATCGATATTGTAAACCCCCAAAGAGTTCACTTCATGGTCCTTCCTTCTATATGACGTCTTCTTGTGAGATGGACTACCTTCATTGTTAATTTTTCCATTCTTGAAGGCATTCTCAATGAGTTCAACGGATAGCACTAGATCATTGAAATTGGTAGTCGCATTGCCTATAAGTCGATCTAAAATTGGGCCCTCCAAAGTTTGGATAAATATGACCACCGTCTCTTTCTCACTAAGAGTGGGTTGAACTTGTGCCGCCACGTCTCTCCAACATTGTGCATATTGCCTAAAGCTTTCATTAGACTTTTGCTTCCTGTGTTGTAGGGTCCAATGGTCTGGCACCATATCACTAACGTGTTGGTATTGTGCTAGAAAAGCCTTGGCCAAGTCCTTCTATGACTTTATCTGATGTCGACTCAATTGATTATACCATCTAGTGGCAGACTCCGATATACTATCTTGGAAACAGTGGATCAATAACTTGTCATCTCCACCGTATCTTGTCATCCTTCGGCAGAACATGGTAAGGTGAACGTGGGGGCAACTCGTCCCATCATACTTCTCAAATTCTGGGTCCTTAAATTTAGGGGTAGCACCAAATCCGAGACCAAATTGAGTTCATTAGAATCAAATCCAATGAAAGTGTCCACTACCTCCATAGCTTCCATCTTTTCTTCGAGTCGCTTGCAATGATCCTCAATCTCTGTAACCCCCTTAGCCCGGCCTAGACGTTTGACCCGAACTACGAAGATTACACGGGGAAAACCAAAGTCAACCTGAAAGTCAACCTTGATTAACGACCCTTTTTTTCTTTTTTTTTCTTTTCTAGATGCATATTAAGCCTAGGTGATTGCTCAAAAATCATATGAGAGAAGGACACAGCGTTCGGAAAACATTTAGGGACTCAATTGCGTGAATTACACTTTTAGAGACCAAAACGTAATTTTTAGAAATTATAAGAACTTGATAGATTTTAAGCTTACCATTGTGTAATTAGTCACATTACATGCTCATCTGTCAAAATCCAACTAAAAAGGACAATCCAAGCTCAAGTAATTGCATCCACATCATTCAGGACCAAAATGTAAAACATGAAAACTTAAAACAATTCAAAATCATCATCCAACGGTCAACCGTTTCGGAACACCAAACCCTGTACCGAAACGCTCGTATCGAAATGGTGTTGACCGTTTCGGTACTCGGGTGTGTTCCGAGACTAGAATCGAAACAGACCTCTCCAGTAGCCAAACTGTTCCGAAACACCTTCAGCTGTTCTGAAACGCTATGGCCATTACAGGCCTCCATTTCGAAATAGTTAAGGGTGTTTCGATACACCCTGCAATGTGACAGCAGAAAATGCTGGTTTTTCATACTCGAATCACTTCCGAGACATGCCACATCTCGCATACATCAAGGATACATAACCACATTCAACATATAGAAACTATAGCTTAAACGTAGCAACCAATATGTAGCCAAAGGCACTAAAGGCATGCTTCCTAATTTGCCCAAAACCATAACAAGTCAAATCTCCCAAGAGACCAAAATCCAAACTCCAAAGGCCGTTTACAACTCAAGTATAAGCAAACAAACACGCTCAAAGTAAAAGGAACATTCTCAAACACTTCAAAGTATAAATCCCACCCATTACCTCATATTATACTAAAGGTGAACTACATACTTTTCTTTGACAAAAACCTTGGATTACTCTTGCTCTTGAGCTGCCTCCAAATGTTCAGTTTTCTGCTTTGATGAAACAAACGAGCGTAAGCGATAGGCTTAGTGAGGAACGCTAAACACATTCATCAATGAATAACTCAAGTTTACAACATCATCACTTTACAGTACATGCCCTTTATAAAACAAATCTTCTCAAGACTTCAATGCACTTTTGAAACTCTATGCACGTATGCATTAATATACAACAGCAAATAAACCTTTGCTCATGCTTCAACAAGCATCACATTATTCTTGCATCATACACATATTTCTCATGCACTATGGCATTATTTACAAGCATCTCATGCTTCACTTAGATCATTTACACTATATTGGCTTTCAAGTGATAGTTCACAAATCCTTTCAGCACAAGACACAATCGGATACGCGGGTTACAAGCGTTGTCCCTCACGCCTCATACAAACTACCGGACTACACAAGGTGGAGACAAATGGCACAATCACAACCCCTCAACATCACTCATCGGTAGTTGTATAATTCCACTAACGAGAGTATGGGACACATACACAAGACTCACACACGGGACTAACCATTCACCGTTGTGATCTTAACCTCAATCGTTAGGGTACTTGGATGGAGATTACGGCACAATCACAACCCCTCAACATCCAAGACGACTTTATTCACGGTGCACCCAATCCTATAGCCGGTTAACTATGTCCGATTAAAGTAACCAAAAACCATTTTCATCACTTGCCAATATAATCATTTATCCACATTAATCCACTGTTTTTCAAGCATAACCACATTGTCATTTCCACAAGCACACATGCTTAACATCATATGCATTTTCATATGAAAACCGAGGATCACTTACCTAGTGCATCCTTAACATAATGACATAAGAATCCAACATTAAACCATGCTTAAACATGCTTAAAAACAATAAACAAATCCACTCCTACAACAAATTCATTTTCATTAACCTTAACACATTTCCAAGAGAGGGATTACCGAAATACTTACACTTGAGCTTAGTTAAGTGTATCAAACTTACACTAAGCTCTCAAGAGCACGCTCAAGGCGTTACAAAGCATGAAATTGCATTTCCACTCACCGATACGCGAAGCCTTGTTCGCCGACACGAAAATTACACCTTCGGAGCTTCCAAAATCACCTCGTTAGCCTCCAGATCAAGATCCCCTATTATCACACCAACAAAACAGAGATCTAAATGCATTAAAATGCATTCTAACACCAACAACAATCCATAGACTCGTTGCCCACTCAAACTACACCAAAATACCTTTCCAACACAACCAAAAACTCAATCGATTGCCTCCTAAACCAAGCCCAGCCATCACGCAACACTTCCAAAGCATTAACAACATCAAAACACATCTATAAAACATCTTAACTCATCCTTATACCTCCAGCAATCACAATCCACCATTACACCCCAAAATCACACCTAAAACTACCAAGAAACTCAAGGATCTCAAGGATTTCGGGATCTATGTTAATAACACATCATCTTAACATAGAAATCAACTTAAAAATAAATTAGAATCAACTCAAAACAGTGCCCAACTCATCAAGTCCGAAAATCAAGATTTCACTCACATTTTCACAAGATTTTGATCTCAAATCAAAACTATATTAAAAACACAATTAAAATAGTTATTAGAAGCCAAATATCTTAGGAATTTCAATAAAGAACTTAGATTAGAGGTTGAGAACGGGATTTACCTCCAATCCTTGCTTCCTTCAATAGATGACAAGTTTTCCTTGCAAAAATCTTGAAGAATTGAAGAAGATCTCTTGAAAAAGATTTAGGAAATGTTGAGAGGATTTTTAGAAGAGAGAATACTGGAAAAGATGAGATAAAATGATGTTTGGCTAAAATGAGAGGGAATTGGTAGTTACGTAAAATGAAAATCCACTAACTACCAATTAATTAATATCTTATTTTAATTAAAATCCTTTAATTAAAATCCATTTAAAACACATGTCATATTTGAAGAAAGGTCAAATTGACTTAAAGCCCCCTAAAGATTCTAAGATTTTGGCTTCCACCTTTAAAATCACATTTTTTCCAAGTTTTGAAACTTTACAATTTGGTCACTATTCAAAATGTCCATTTTCCAAACCCCTTTTTGTAAAATTGACTTGACCAACCTCTTAATTATATTTTTAGAGGATTTTAACCATATTTATCACAATTTTATCCCATCCCGATCCTTGATTTCCAAAATTCACCTTACGCGATTCGAACCGTTCTCAACCGGTCCGATCCGATGTACAAAACATTTAGGCCCAAAACCAGGACGTTACAATCTCGATCTTGGGTTTCTCGCTTTTAATTAACTGATCCATCTCCAAGACAAAGTTTTCAGCTTGATTTCCTCTAGGCTTCACTTCCGACGCGGAGGGTGGATTTATAGGGAAAGAGGCACCGACCTGATGAAGTTGTGACTTCCCTTGAGAAAGTATTACCTCTGGGTCGGTTTGAACCTTAGCATGAGTAGGAGTAAACCCCGGAGGATATGTAGGACCTTCGTTCCCATCAATGGGATTTGTCGTGGGATTGACAACAGAAGCCTCTCCTTGTTTGGGAAGCATAAATCCAAGCATTTGAGCTATTTGGCCTAGTATGTCTTGTTGGGATTTCTTGAACTGTTCCCTCATGTCTTGTTAGGCCTTAGCCAACTGATCCTCCAACTTCCTAGTGAAATCCGCTTGCATGTCTCTTTGAGTTTGCTCAATTTTGTCCAATCTGTCATCATTCACCATTTTAGTTTTTGTCGGGTTCCGTAAGGGTGGTGGATCGACTGACTTTTTCCTTTATCCAGTGTCACTGTCACAAAACATCCCAAAAATTAGTCTCGATGTCTCCAAAATGAATGCATGTTAATGCAAGGTAGATGCCTTAAATGCAACCTTATGATGATGCAATGTGAATAAATGAATAATTAACATATTATGATGATGTCATGCAACTGTTATGCAAATGAATATTACATGTGATGGGATTGCCAAAAAGAAAACAAAAGTTAGTACGAGTAAAATAATCAAGGAAAATGATAGCAACACATTGCACGGAATAAAACCTAACCAACATGCTTGCTACTCAACATATTTTACTTGCAAAAAATCTTACCCATCATGATATCTATCTGCATGCTTTAGCACAAAATAAACCCTATTTTGCATGATATTCTAGTTTTCTAGGGTTACCGCATGGCTCTAATGGGGTGGGCTTCTTAGATTCTCACACATGTGGGTTCGGTTCTAGATAAGGGTACCTGAACCTATCTTATCACCTACTAAGGTAACAAGAGCCTCAATTCTGGCCCATTACAAGCTTGCAAATTGGATTCCGTTCGAGAGAAAGCACGACCTAGTGACATGGAGGGCTGCTCACGTGTCAAAGGCGTAGATTCCGGAAGTGAATTACCGACCCGTGGAGGGCTGCTCATGTGGGTATGTGGCGTTTCACTCCCACTTAAGGGACAAAGCTCCGGTAGAAAGCTTGATGATTATGATGCAACACATGTCGGTGACTCCTTATAAATTAAATGAAAAAATAATTCAAAAACCACCAATTATCAAGACCCATTTAATGAAAGCGTTATCCTCAAAGAACAAATTAATTACGGTCAATTTAAATTTCAAAATTTTCATCGATAAAAGCAACATTCGATTTTTGGCTCAACTGTCTTTTTGTTTTTTGAAAAACTAAATTTGTCCCCAGTGAAGTCACCATGTTGTAGCGACTAAAAATTCCCAGTGTCACTTGGAAGAACCAGCTTTTTGATTTTTGAAATAAAATTAGAGGGAGTCGCCACTGGTCACTTTATTTAGGTAGACCGGACACCGTAAAACCAGAGATTTGTTTGAAAATGGTTCGAGAGTTGGTTACGTGTGGGGAAGGATTAGCACCCCATCACGCCTGAAATCGGTACCAAATCAAATGTTGCTTTTATCGATGGAAATTGTTGAAATTTAAATTAACTTTAATTAAATGCCCTTGAATGTAAACCTTAATAAGTGGGCTTTAAATTTTTGGGACTTGAATTAATTAAACATTTAATTAATAAGAGTGACGATACAACAAACCATAGATTAAATCGACATTGAATAAGCCCGACTACCGTGTTAATTTAGGGTTCGAAATTCGTACAATCACTTTTATGCATGATGCAAGCATTTAAACATGATGTTGTGATTTGTCCACTTTTAATTAACATTTACCTTGAGACGTTAAGAATTAATTCAAATATTTGGTCAGCATCCATTGAGCCCGGACTGTTACGACCCAAATATTGAATTAATAAATACCTCCCTTTTATAATTAAAGATTAATTAATTATCAAGATAAACATGGAATTTTAAGGTTAAATGAATGACAAATGCATGTCAAAAAAAGGAATTAGACAAAATATGGCAAAAATACAATAAATAGAAAATCCAGAAAAAGACCGGATCGAACAAAATAAACGCGAAAGTAAATGCGGGAAATTAAAGTGTGAAATTTAAAATGCGGAAAAGTAAATGTTAGAAGTTAGATATTAGGTGTTAGTTGGCTACGCCAAACGGTCCATTAATAATACGGATCGTACCCCGTTGCGGGTCACCGTAAGGTAGATTCGAACCGTGAACGAACTAAAATCAAAGGTGCGTAAAATAAATTAAAACTGGAATAGGGAACGGTTTGAAATAAAATAGAATTTTGTGCAACAAATAAAAGGTAAAACAAAACTGAAATGTAAAACATTAGAAGGTCAGAGGGCTAAGGCTGTAACAAGCCACCTAGAATCATAAGAAGCGGGAAATCTTAATTATATAATTGGAACAAAAGTAAAAAAGAAAAGAAAAGAATTTAAATCCATCACTTTCCATGAAAATGCATGTTATTGAGTTTTAAAAGAGATTAAGAAAACAAATAAGAAAAGAAACTTTTCATTCCCATTTTCAAACAGAATACAAAGAATCAAAATGAACGCTTTTCCCTTTACTCTGCTTTCTCTCGATATCTCACGAACCAAACCCTAGGTTGTTCATCGGCAACCCACACCTCGCGCCATTTAAAAAAGCGGTGATTTCTCACGACCAAAGCCACAAGAAACCTATCAAAATCACGAAAAAGGTAAGACCTTTCTCCCCTGATTTCGATTTAGAATCGAAAAAACTAAACTTTGATTTTTGAAAACAAAACTGAAACACTTTTGATTTCGAAAACGAATTTTTTGAGATTTCAGAAGAAAAACATTTGATTTTTGGTTATGAAAAAAAGAAAAGGGAAGAACCCTAAGGCTATGCAAAAAAATAAAAGATTAGAATGCCTATGAAGAAGATTGCTTTGTATTTCTGAAAGTTGTAAAAAAAAAAAAAAAGGAGACCCTTTACATTGTTTCGATTCGAGCTTTATAAACAATTTTTCATTACATTAAAATAAAAGAAAATAAAACCCTAAAATTCCATTGGTTGCTTCATTTCTGAATTCCTTACTATTATGTTATCTGTGCAGGTGGCCTTTGGAGAGATGTAATGGGCAATTTGGGCTAGGTATTTGGGTAATGTAACGGGCAAGGTTTGGTTGGGTAATTGGGCTTGATTGGTCTTCATGTAAATGAGGTTATGGTATTTGGGTAAGTTGGGTTAGTGTAATGGATGTAAAATGGACACTCTGGTTTTAATATAAATGTGGAATGGTGTTTTTTTTTTCTGATTTAAAGCATTTTTTCATATTTTAATTTGGTTGTTCGAACCCCAGACAAAAATGGGTGATTACAGTATGCAAGGCTTTGCCTTGAGATTTTGTATTTTGTTGAATGCATGAGATAGATGGTACACGTGGTTTAAATGATGTGGTTTTGCTTTGAAAATGATTTTAAATATGAGATAGAAAGAGCATGATGAGATAGAGATTTTTAAATGAGGAATGGTTTTAAAATGCATTGTTGTGGTTGGTTTGTTTTGGGCATCCCTTACTAAGCAATTGTGCTTACGCTCTCTTTTTCCAACAACACAAATAATTAGCATATTTGGGCAGCAAAGAGGCAAGAAGGATTCCATGAAGTGTGGTTAAGCTCACGTATGGTTTTACATTTGCTTATTAGTAATAATAGTTGGCAATGAGAGGATACCTTGTTGTTTTGGGACATGTGTTTTGAAACTCTCAGGTTTGTGGCAAGTTTGAAATGCCCTTAATGACTTGTAAATTGCCCTTTCTTGTTGGTTTATGCCTTGGTTTGTGTTTTGACTCTTGAATGGCCTTTCTGTATAGGTTGCATGCCTATAGATTTCTCTGATACATATAGATATGTTATGATATTGTTTCTGCCATGTATGATTGTGGTTTGATGTTTAATTAATATGTATGCCTGTTAGAAGTATGCTGGAATATGTTAGAATGGATTAAAGTGTGAAAAACGAGCAAAAGTGTTGAACTAATGTTTTGATATAATAATTGAAAAATAGTTTTGGACAAAGTTAAAAAGAATTCAAAACCTTTTCTAAAGTCCAAACAACTTGAAACTATATTTATGAGATGTTTTAAAAGGTTTTTATATGTTTTCAAAGCCAAATTCAACAAAACCATCTAGGCGTTTCGAAACACCCCTAGGTGTTTCAATACGGGTCTTTACAGTGTAAAAATGTTTCGAAACGAGTTTCAAAATGGGCTTTAATCTGGGTGAGATTTTGCATAGCGTTTTGATACGGCCTCTGCCATTTCGATACGCCTATGTGGCATTGACCTCAACAGTCATAAACCCCCCAACAGTTATTTCCCAACTACCTTTTAAATGTAGATCGTTTCGATACGGGGACAAGCGTTTCGATACGGGTGTTTCGATACGGCCAATGGCGTTTCGATACGGGTGCTGCATCAGACTGCAACGACTCTTTCTATTTGAAGAGTGTTTCGAAATGGGTTCGAGTGTTTCGAAATAGGGAGCTGCAGAACTACATTTATGGTGGGAAATTAAATCTCCAACGGCTCCAATTCAACCCCAACGGCTAGTAACGGTTACAAACTCATTGAGGAGTATAAAAGGGACCTCCAAGCATCTAGTAATGGTTAATGCTTCAATTGTAATACAACACATGATCAAGAAATTGTGTTAGTGCTTAAGTGTCAATTCTTTGTATAGACAAACACTAGTGAGCCAAAGTTGTTAGATTTGCTCAAGTGTTTTAGGTTTGGGTGAGAGCTTAATTGTGCAAACAAATACCTATTAGAGGGATTTGAGTTTGCTTATTTTTATCTCTTTTGTAAAGAGGGTTTGATCAAAGCTTTGGGTAGAAAGCTTGATCGGTTTGTAAGGGTTTCCTCCTAAGCCTAGAAAAGGGGACGAATCAATAGTGGATTGATTGGAAATCCTTAGTGGGAAGCTAAGGTAGTGGATGTAGACCTTGGTTAGAAGGTTGAACCACTATAAATCATCTTGTCCTTATCTTTATTAGCTTCCACACTTCTTACACCCAAAATTCCACTTCTTCCCCACTTGGCGAGCAAGAACGGTTGAACAAATCGAGCACCACACATCCCAACAATTGGTATCAGAGCTTGGCTCTATTGAAGAGGATGAACATCCTATTGAGAAGATTCGGCAAGCTCGATCATCATTTCAATCAACCGGCTCAATGACGCAATCCATCGACAAACCGCCCTTCTTCGACAGAACACACTATGCCCATTAAGACAAAGATGAAGTTCTTTATAAAGTCAAGGGACTACAAACTTTGGGACATAGTAGAAGATGATTCGTTCGTGCCTCAACGAAGCAAAGCGGAATGGAGTGCCGAAGATCGCAAGAAGATGGAGCTTAATTGCAAAGCCTTGCACATCCTTTTTTGTGCATTTGGCCCAACCATCTATGAGAAGATGTCTTCTTGTGAGAGTGCCAAGGAGGTATGGGACAAGCTTGAAGTCGCATACGAGGGAACTAACGAAGTAAAGGAGACCAAGATCGGGCTCCTCACCTTAGCGTATGAAAACTTCAAGATGGATCCGAAAGAGAACATCGAGAAGATGTTTGATAGGTTCTCCACTATCACCAATGGTCTCAAAGGCTATGGAGAAGCCATCCCGGAAGAGAAGCTTGTCCGAAAGCTCATCTACTCCCTTCCCGAGTCATGGGACTCAAAGAAGACCGCCATCATCGAAGCTAAGAATTTGAAGACCTTGAAGCTTGATGAACTCATGGGGTCACTTCTCACTCATCAAATAATGAAGAAAAACAAAGAAGATGAGAAGAAGAGGGAAGAAATTAGAGCTATGGGGGAGAAGAAGCTTAAAGGGCTTGGCATCAACACAAATGCCATTGCTCTCAAATCCTACACATGTCATCATGTATATTCAAGTGAGGAGGAAAGTGAAGATGAAGAGATGGCATATCTCTTCAACAAATTTTCCCGATTCATGAAGGGCAAAATGGAGAATTCAAGGCATGAATCGAGGAAGAAGATGAAGGAATCCCACAACTCCAACAAGAAGGGATCATCTTCAAAGCAAGCATATGTGGCCACATGGAGTGATGAAGACTCCACCGATGATGAAGTAGCCCACCTATGCTTGATGGCCCTCACTGAGGGGGAGGTAACTTCTAACTCATCCATTTCAAATTCCTATACTTTTGATGAGTTACAAGAAGCCTATGATGAATTAGTTTTTGAATTCAAGGCTTCATTTTATAAAAACAAAAAAAATGATTTTAAAGTTGAAAAATGAAAATGATTTACTTTTGAAAACCAATTTTGAGTTTGAAGCAAAATTGAAAGATTTTGAGCAACAAGTTTCTAGTTTACAAAATTTGCTTCAAACAATGGAAAAAGATCATCAAAAAGAAGTTGACGATCTTAAGAAAGAAAAGATTTTGATTTCCAAAGAACTAGAAAAGAAAAATGATTTTGGAAAATCAAAGTTTTATCAAAGACAATCTAGTGCCCCTAGATTTATGAACGGTAAATGTTTTAGAAGTATTTGGGTTCTAAAAGGACTAAGTACTTCAACTAAAAAGGATGAAATTAAAGGAACGCAGTCAGTCAGTCAGTTAGTCTAAGCACAGGAACGCAGTCAGTCAGCTCCTCCTAAGCACAGGAACGCTGTCAGTCTAAGCTAATGGATTCCTAAGGGGACAAAATTTTGTGCTACTAATGTCTATGGATCCAAAGCAATTTCGATACCAAAAATTACTTGATTGTCTTTTGCTAGGTGTGATGGAGAGTGATCAACAAGTCAGACCTTGAGGGGGAGCTCCATGCACACAAGAAAGAACACTTGAAGAAGGAAGGCTTCACATCTTCCCTTGGGTTCAAGTGTGGTAAAATCTAGTTGTTTTTGCTTTTATTTGATTTATTTCAAATAGATGATCATATATGTTGGACTAACATTTTTAATGATGCTTTGAGTAAGGGGGCCATTTTAAAACAAAAATTCTCATTTTTGAATTTTTTTAAACCTCCTAGGTTATTTTAAACTTAATGTCTTTTGAATTATTTTTGATATAACAAAAAGGGGGAGATTTTGGTTTGAAAAATTGCATTTTCAAATGAATAAAGGGGAGCTTTACCTTATTTTAAAATTTTCATCTCTTATTCACAATTTTAAGGGGGAGAATCCCAAACAATTTTTCAAGTTGGTTTTATTATATCAAAAAGGGGGAGATTGTTGAACTAATGTTTTGCTATAATAATTGAAAAATAGTTTTGGACAAAGTTAAAAAGAATTCAAAACCTTTTCTAAACTCCAAACAACTTGAAACTATATTTATGGGATGTTTTAAAAGGTTTTTATATGTTTTCAAAGCCAAATTCAACAAACCATCCAGGCGTTTCGAAACACCCCTAGGTGCTTCGATACGGGTCTTTACAGTGTCAAAATATTTCGAAACGGGTTTCAAAATAGACTTTAATCTGGGTGAGATTTTGCATAGCATTTCGATGTGGCCTCTGCCGTTTTGATACGCCTATGTGGCATTGACCTCAACGGTCATAAACCCTCAACGGCTATTTCCCAACTACCTTTTAAATGCAGATCGTTCGATATGGGGACAAGCGTTTTGATACGGACGTTTCGATACGGCGAAGGGCATTTCGATACGGGTGCTTGTTGAGTGCATAAAAGTTATATATTTTATCCCCCATTTACCCATATTTTGGTTGCACTCAAGCATGATTTATCGCATTTAGGATAGATTTTTGCATACACATCACAATTAGATAAAACTGCACATATGCTGCTAAAATTGGTCATTTTTGCAGGTATCTGCTGCGGCAGCATCCAGGGCAGCAAAGGAACAAAGGCGAGTTGCAGAGTTGGAATTGAAGGACAAGAGAGCACCGTCTGTCGTGACATCTTCCATGGTAGCAATGACGACAATAGGACACTGAGGTGGAAAAGTGAAGTGGAGCTCGACAGATAGAGGATTTCGAGCCAGTCTGTCGTGGATCACTCCGATATTTTTCTGAGCCCTGAAGCAGAAGAAAGGCCAGGCCCAAAGTTCAAGGAAGAAAGTCAAAGCAAGAAAAGAGGACGAATTAAAGACATCTACTCAGAAGATTTAGTCTTTAATAGAGTTGTACTTTAATTTAAACTTGTATTCTTGCCATATTAGAAAACTTGGACCCAAGGCCTATATGAAGGCATGTAATTCGACTTAGGGAAGGATATCTAGCTCATAGTCGTCTTCCCCAAAACCCTAGTTGTTTCTCTCTCTCCATCATGTTCTAAACTTCCCCAAGGGCTAAGGGTTGATCTTGTAAAGTAGTTGTAAGGATTGTATTGTTCTTAGGTTTTTCTATTCAATTAATAAAAACTTCAAGTTTATTCATTCTGGTTTCAACATCTTGCAAGAGTATCAGGAGAGCATTGTAAGATTATCTATTTACTTAAATCGGGAGAGTTAAGTATACGAAAGGAGTGAGTACATGTTCTCCAGTTTATGGTTGAACTATCTCGGACCTAGGGATAGGACGAGGTTCGGTGCCTAATAAAGAATTCACAAACATCGGTGTTCATCCTTTTATTCACGCCGGGAGGTATCATCCGAGACATGTTCATCGACAGACTTGGACCTAGGGATAGAACAAGTCACTCCAGGGATTCTTGCCAAACTTGAAGTATAGATTTGTTGATCGCTGCCGCGACATCGACAGACCTCTGCTGAGACAGGTGCTACCGTGACAGGCACGACGATAGAAGCAACGGAAGTTCCTCTGAACAGTGCAACACCTACACTTCTAAGCAAATCAATACCGGCCTATTCTCTCAACCTGATTATCTTATCTTTTACTTCAGTTATTACTCAAAATTTCTCCAAACAATCATTTAAACTTATTTCTTTTATTGTGCAGCAATCTAAGGATAGAGTTATTTCCAGTCCCTGTGGAGACGATATCTGATACTCCGTATCACTTTATTACTTGCGACGTGTACACTTGCACTACATTGCGATAGACTATTTTACACGCAACAAGTTTTTGGCGCCGTTGCCGGGGACTGGCAACATACATTTACCTTTTAATTATTGCACTTTGTTTTTTATTTTTATTTTCTGCTTTTAGTTGTTTTATTTTTCCTGTGCTTTTCACAAGGTGCTCTTATTGCTTATGGGCAGATCGAGACGTGGTAAGGAACCTGAGTACGAATTAGACCCAGAAATCAAATGCACATATCAACTCAGGAACCAAGCCTGACTCTTGATTGAAAGAAACAATTATCTTGAGGAGAGACTGGGAGCAATGGTGAACGGAAGACGAGGCAACAGGGAAGATGACAACAACACCAACAACCCCAGGTGTACCGTTGATCCTCCTAATGATCCCCGAAATGATGTGCCGTCGACTGCTGCCCCAGCAGCACGACAGACATGTCGACAGTATATGGACAACGATCACGTTGAACTACAAACCACGCTGCCATATGTGGAAGCTGAACACTTCGAACTGAAACATGTAATGTTCAGCATGATAAATTTTGCTCGTCAATTTGGTGGATCTGCTACTGAGGACGCACGAGAACATCTGAAAACATTCCAGGAGATCTGTGGATCGTTCAGACAACCAGAAATAAGCCCGAAAGTACTGAGACTTCGCTATTTCCTCATTCATTGAGGGATAGGGCCAAAACCCGGTGGAATAAGTTAACGCCGGGTTCAATACGAACTTGGGCGGATCTCTGTCGTGAATTCCTTTGTAACCCCTTAGCCCGGCCTAGAAGGTTGACCCGAACTACGAATATTACACGGGGAAAACCAAAGTCAACCAGAAAGTCAACCTTGATTAACGACCCTTTTTTTCTTTTTAATCTTGTCTAGATGCATATTAAACCTAAGCGTAGCCTTGAGGAAAGCATACTTGAAAAGCACAGCAATCGGAAAGAATTAAGGGACTCAATTGCACAATTTACAACTATTAGGGACCAAAATGTAAATTCTGGAAATTAGGAGGACTTAACTGATTTTTAGATTACCATTATGAAATTAATCATATTACATGCTTCTCTGTCAAATTTCACCTCAAACAGACATCTCAAACTCAAGAAATTGCATATACAATATTCAGGACTAAAACGTAAAGCTTGCAAACCTTAAACCATTCGAATTAGTGCCCAACGGTCACCTGTTTCGGAACGGGGGTTGACCGTTCCGAAACGCGGGTTCGTTTCGAGACCTGTTTCGAAACAGGGCTTGACAGTGGCAAATCCGTTTCGGTACGCCCTCTACCCGTTTCGATACACGAAGGCCATTACAGGCCCCCGTTTTGAAACGGTAGTGCCCGTTCCGATACGGACTGCCCAGAAAGTGCAGATTTTGCTAGTTTATCATACAATTAACCATTCAAACACATCCCTAAGACCTCCTAATCATGCCAACAAGTCAACATACATATTAGGTACATATTTCCGTCATCAAAACTCATTCATGGCATCAATTAGGAAAAACCACAAGTCTATAGGCATGCATCCTAATATTCAAACCAACCAAACATCAAAACACCAAAGCAATCACCATAATGGCCATTTACAAGTTCAAAACATCATAGGCATCAAGCCAAACTTAGGGAGTCCAAAACATCTCCCAAAAACACAACCTAGGTTCCTATTGCCAAATACCAAAAGCTAATAATGTTGTAAAAATAGTCACCATACATGAGCTTAGCCTTCCCTTGGATTCTTAGCCTCCTTTCTACCCTTAAACACTTCAATTCTCTGCATTATTGGTTCAAGAAAGAGAGCGTAAGCACAATTGCTTAGTGTGGCATGCTCTAAAGAAACAACACAATAATGCAACATATAAAACACCTTTCAAAAGGCCTTTTCATTCATAACCATCATTTCTCATGAAACAATGCATACACAACAAGCATCTCATGCTTCATTAACATCAACATGTCATATTGGCTTCAAAGTGATAATCCATAACCATTTTCAACATAAAACACAATCGGATACTCGGATTACAAGCATTGTCCCATACACTTCATACACACTACCAAACACACAAGGTGGAGTTTACCGGTACAATCACAACCCCTCAACACCCGTGATGGAGTTTAACGGTACTATCACAACCCCTCCACATCACTCATTGGTAGTTGTATAACATCACTAATGAGAACACGGGACACACAACACAAGATCCTCACATGGTATTTTAACCACCATTCTGATCTTAGACATCTCGTTAGTGTACTTGGATGGAGTTTACGGTACCATTACAACCCCTCAACATCCAAGGCGACTTTATTCACGGTGCACCCAATCCTATAGCCGACTAACTATATCCGATTCAAGTACTTTAAGACCAAAACATCACTTGCCAATATACATCATTTATCATCAACATTCCACTGTTTTAAAGCATTAATCAAAGCCATTAAACCATCATGCATCACTATGCATCAAAACCACATTTATCAATATCAAACCAAGGATCTCTTACCTTGAGCATCCTTCAACACATGGCTTTCAAAACCAGCATTAATCATGCTAAAACATGCTTTCAAAATAGAATTTAAACATGCAAATTAAACACATTGCATCCAACCATCTCATGGTTCATCAAAGAGAGAGCTTCTCCGATAACTTACTCTTGAGCTTAGTTAAGTTTCTTAGACTTAAACTAAGCTCCCAAAACCTTCATACATTGGTTTCAAAGATGAAAACCAAACTTCACTCACCGATTCCGTTTCGCAAGCTTGCCGAAACGCCGATCAAGCCTCTGGATCAACACCACAAGGATCCGAACATGTCTCCCCTGTTTTAAACACATAAACGCAGAGGATTAATGCATCATCATGCATTAAAATCTTCATCCATTACACCTAAACTCGCTTCTCTCACCAAATCTAACATTTCGGCTACCAAACACAACCGAAATCACATCCAAACTCATCCACAACATTACCCAGCCAAGATCCATCACTTCTAAACATTCTTAAACATTAATTAACATCCAAAAAGGATCTAAACTCGTCCTTATAGCTCTAGCTATAACAGAACACCAAGATCACCCAAAAAACCACCATTTTCACATGTAAAAACTTAGGAAAATCAACCTATTTGGGATTGCATTCATTAAACCTCAATTACACATAATTAAACATCCAAAATACATTAAAAAGACATCTCAAAACAGAGCCCAAACATTCATCACGAATTTCTTCAAGATTAAATCCAAATCTTGAGTTTTAAGCCAAAATCAAGATCACAACATTAAAACCTTTTATAAAGCCCAATTTAAGGATTAAGAACTTGGGAATTTTAGTAAAGAACTGAGTATTTAGAGGAGAAGGACATCCTTACCTCTAAATGTAGATTTCTCCTTGTTTAGAGCCAAAATCCTTGAAAATCCAAATAGCAAATGAAGAGGATTTGATGTAGAAAGGATTAAGAATCAATTGATGATTGAGACCTCATCATTTAGTGTAAAAATCAAAAAGAATGTTGCTGTGGAAATGTGTTTGGCTGAGGGAATTTTGAGAGAAAATGAGATGAGAAAATTTTAACAAAAGTTGGTTATGAAAACTAAAATATGGTTTTCCCTCTTTTCTTTTAATTAATTAAACATTAAATGAGTCATTAAAATTAAGAAAAATTCGGAGAAATCCTTCCTTGGGTAAATTAGCTCCTTAAAGATTCAAAGTTTCAATCCTTACAAAACAGTCACCATTGAACTTTTCAATAATTACATTTTAGTCACTATTTCGAAATGTCACACTTCCAAACCTTATTTTGTAAAATTGATTTCACCACTCTTTTATATATATTAAAAGAGGATTTTTAGATATTTTCCATATTTTTAATGCATCCCGAACTAGGCTTTTCCTAAAACCACCTTTTATATTCGAACCGAAAATCAGACCAGGATCGGTTCAGACCCTAAACTTCCAAGCCCAAAATTGGGGTGTTACAACTCTCCCCCCCTTAAGAAATTTCGTCCTCGAAATTTACCTGGAGGAAAAAGGTATGGAAACTGCTTCAACATGTCATCATTCCTTTCCCATGTGGCTTCCTCAGCACCACGATGCTTCCACAACACCTTTACCAACTCAATGGTTTTACCTCGAAGCACTTTACTGTCCGAATCCAGAATTTCCACCGGCTCCTCATCATAGGTCAAGTCTGGATTCAACTCCACTTCCTCCACAGGCATAACATGCGAAGGATCCGATCTATACCTCCGAAGCATAGAGATATGAAACACATCATGAATCTTTTCCAACTCTTGCGGTAACCTCAACTTGTACGCAACAGGACCCACACGTTCGATCACCTCGTATGGTCCAATGTACCTAGGGCTCAACTTACCCTTTCGACCAAACCTTATCACCTTTTTCCAAGGCGAAACTTTCAAGAACACACGGTCACCTATCGCATACGCAATCTCCTTACGCTTCAAATCCGCGTAAGACTTCTGTCGATAAAAAGCTGCCTTCAAGCACTCACAAATGAGCTTCACCTTCTCGGTGGTTCCTTTCAACAAAGCTGGCATTGAAACCAACTTCTGACCTGTTTCAGCCCAACAAAGAGGAGTCCTACACTTCCTCCCGTACAAGGCTTCATAAGGAGCCATTTGAATACTTGCCTGGTAGCTATTCTTATAAGCAAACTCCACCAAAGGCAAATGCTTCTCCCAAGAACCCTGAAACTCAATCACACAGCACCTCAACATATCCTCCAGCACTTGGATAACACGCTCAGACTGTCCATCCGACTGTGGATGATAAGAAGTACTGAAATTCAGCCGTGTACCAAAAGCCTGATGTAAACACTGCCAGAAACGCGATGTAAACCTCGGATCTCTATCCGACACGATCGACTTTGGCACACCATGCAGCCGCACAATCTCAGCAATGTACAGCTCTGCAAGCTTGTCCAAAGTATACGTAGTATGCACAGGCAAGAAATGCGCACACTTCGACAGGCGATCCACAATCACCCACACCGAATTCTTGTTCGATGGCGACAAAGGCAAACCAGACACGAAGTCCATGGTAATCCTTTCCCACTTCCACTCAGGAATCCTCAACGGTTGCAACAACCCAGAAGGAAACTGATGCTCAACTTTAACTCGCTGACAAACCATGCACTTGCTCACATACTCAGCAACATCTTTCTTTAAACCCACCCAATAGTACTCATCACGAAGATCACGATACATCTTAGTACTACCAGGGTGCATAGCAAAAGGACTACTATGAGCTTCAGTCAGAATAGCACGCCTCAACTCAGCATCATTGGGCACTACTATCCGACTCCAAAAACACAAAACTCCATCATCATTAAAACAGAAATCCGATGGCCTATCCTCAGCAATATCCTGGACATGTGGCACCAAGGAATCATCCAACAGTTGCTTATCCTTTATCAACTGAACCAAGAATGGTTTCACTTGCAACTCAGCCACAAGACCACCATCACGCGAAATGCTCAAACTGGCAAACATAGCCCTCAACTCCACTGCCACCTTCCTACTCAAGGCATCCGCTACAACATTAGCTTTTCCCGGATGATACTCGATCGTCAGATCGTAATCTTTAAGCAACTCCACCCAATGTCGTTGCCTAAGATTCAACTCTTTCTGAGACATCAGATACTTCAAACTCTTGTGATCCGTGTACACCGTACACTTCTCACCATACAAGTAATGTCTCCAAATTTTCAAGGCAAAAACTAACGCAGCTAACTCAATGTCATGTGTAGGATAATTGCGCTCATGCACCTTCAACTTGCGCGATGCATAAGCCACCACCTTACCCTCTTGCATCAACACACATCCCAAACCAACGTAGGATGCATCACTATACACCACAAACTCTTTCCCTGATTCAGGCTGAACCAAGATAGGAGCTTGCGTCAAAACCGCCTTCAGCTTCTCAAAAGACTGTTGTCTCGCCTCCGTCCACTCAAACTTAACATCCTTCTGCAACAACTTCATCAAAGGTGCATCAATCTTTGAAAATCCATCCACGAACCTCCGGTAGTATCCCGCCAAACCAAGGAAACTACAGACTTCATGAACAGACTTAGGAGGCTTCCAATTCATCACTGCCTCAATCTTCTGAGGATCAACGCGAATCCCCTCAACAGAAACCACATGACCAAGGAACACAACTTCCCTGAGCCAGAACTCACACTTGCTTAACTTAGCATAAAGCTGATTCTCCAACAAAGCCTGCAGCACAATCTTCAAATGCCCCTCATGCTCCTCCTCTGTACGAGAGTACACGAGGATATCATCAATGAACACCACAACAAACTTGTCCAAATACTCATGGAACACTCTATTCATCATGTCCATAAAAGCTACAGGAGCAATCGTCAAACCAAACGGCATCACAAGGAACTCATAATGCCCATACCTCGTTCTGAAGGCTGTCTTTGGCACATCCACATCCTTCACCTTCAACTGGTAATACCCCGACCTTAAGTAAATTTTGGAGAACACAGCCGCTCCCTGAAATTGATCAAAAAGATCTTCAATCCTCGGCAATGGATACCGATTCTTGATAGTCAACTTGTTCAGCTGACGGTAATCGATGCACATTCTCATAGTGCCATCCTTTTTCTTCACAAACAAGACCGGTGCACCCCAAGGTGACACACTCGGTCGAATGAAACCACGATCAAGCAACTCCTGAAGTTGCATCTTCAGCTCTTTCAACTCCTTAGGTGCCATTCGATAAGGAGTAATGGAAACTGGAGTTGTATTTTCATACAGCTCAATTCCAAACTCCACTTCACGATTAGGAGGCAATCCAGGCAACTCCTCCGGAAACACACCAGGAAACTCTCGCACAGTCCTGATATCCTGCAATCGCAACTCTTTAGAGCTAGGATTCATCACAAAGGCTAGGTAGGCTTCACAACCTTGCCTCAACATCCGACTCGCCTCCAATGTAGACACCACATTGGCAAGAAACTTCACATTCTCACCAACCACTACTACCTCATAGTCATCCACAAGCTTTAACGAAACTCGCTTGTTCTCAAAATCCACCACAGCTCGATGCTCAACAAGCCAATCCATATCAAGGATTACATCAAAACCATAGAAAGGCAATTCCATAAGATCAACATGAAAAACATGGTTTTGCACAACCAAGAGACATCTTCTAAACAAATTCTGTGTCACAACGGTCTCACCAAAGGAACTAGTTACACGCATACCAACATCCAAACTCTCATCAGGCAAACCAAGCAATTGAGCATGTTCACGCAATATGTATGAGTGTGTAGATCCAGAATCAATCAAGGAAAGTAATGACAAGGATTGCAAAGTGAAGGTACATGCGATCACATCCGTGTCATTCCTCCCCTCTCGCTGCGCATACACTCGAGCCTGGCCTCCACCCTCAGGTTGGACAACCACCACATGCGCCACATTCCTTCCACCATCCTCTCTACGCTGGAAGTTACCACGGCCGCGCCCACGACCTCTCTGTGGTGCAACAACTCCAGGAGCACGTCCCTGACCACCACCGGCCAACAAAGGACACTCCCTCCTCATGTGGTCTGCCGAACCACTATTCCAGCACGAATTACCAGCTACAACAACAGGAGCCTGCACCTCCCTCGCTGCTCGAGGACAATCACGCCTCAAATGGTCACGCGATCCACACGCCCAGCATGTGTTCTGATCAGCTCTCGCACTATCTCCCTGAACAGGCGCACCATGCCCTCCACCACCTTGCCTAGCCGAAGACTGATACCTCTTGTCTCGTCCTCTCTTGTTCCGTCCACCACCGAAACTATACTCAGCAGCTCTCTTGCCCAAGCCAGAACCAGCACTCCTGGAAGACAAACCCAGGTTCTGCTCAATATCCTTCGCTCTCCCCACCAGTACATCAAAATCAGTGTACTCAGCTGCAAGCATATAGGTCTTTACGTCCGTCACTAAACCATACCGGAACCGTTCACACATCTCCCTTTCATCAGGGACAAGCTCAGGTGCGTACTGACTGAGACGAACAAACTGAATCCCGTACTCAGCTACTGTCATGCTCCCTTGCGTCAGAGACATAATTCTCTTTTCTTTTCATCCAGGTATCGCACACGTAGATACCTCTTCTTGAACGCGTTCAGAAAGAAGGTCCAAGTCACATCAACTTCCTCCATTCCGGAGATAGCGGTCGTCCACTAGGTATACGCATCATCATGTAACAGCGATACCACACATCCTAGCTTCTGCACGTCATTGCAGTTCATTTGTCCCAATATCCTCTTGGTACTTTCCAACCAAGACTCGGAACCTTCAGCAGACAAACCTCTGAACTCAGTCCCTCCCAGACTACGCAAACGTTCCAAAGGTAGTCTAGAATTAGCATCTCCCTGATGCCCAGCTCCATGAGCCCCAGCTACTACCGCCTGAAAGGCTCCAACAATAGCTTGTATCAACACTGTCATGTCAGGAGCAGCTTGCCCCTGCCCAGCTTCAGGTCCAGCGACCCCAGCACCAGCACCAGCACCGACATCAGCTCCATCACCTCCAGCACCACCACCCCAGGTGGTACACCACTAGGAGGAGGAGGTAAATCCACTACATTATCAGCATTCTCTTCATTCTCGTTCTGAGCCATAGCTCGCGTATTAATCCTCGTCTCTCTATGAGGTCTCATTCACTAAAACAATGCACTAACACAAATGCAATAAACATAATCAGGCTCAGAAAGGTAAGTAATCCAAGCACTCAAGCTCATTTCTCAAAAACAATTCATTTCATTAGTTTTGATATGGCAATGGGTCCCTCTAACATGCTTCAACACAACATACTTTACAATTCACACCTCAAACTTTCACTTAAAAAGCATACAAAGCAATCATACACATATCACCCACATAACCATTCCCAATTACTCGAGAACTCAGCTCTGATACCACCAAATGTAACCCCCTTAGCCCGGCCTAGACGGTTGACCTGAACTACGAAGATTACACGGGGAAAACCAAAGTCAACCCGAAAGTCAACCTTGATTAACAACCCTTTTTTTCTTCTTTTTAATCTTGTCTAGATGCATATTAAACCTAAGTGTAGCCTTGAGGAAAGCATACCTGAAAAGCACAGCAATCGGAAAGCAATAAGGGACTCAATTGCACAATTTACAACTATTAGGGACCAAAATGTAAATTCTAGAAATTAGGAGGACTTAACTGATTTTTAGATTACCATTATGAAATTAATCATATTACATGCTTCTCTGTCAAATTTCACCTCAAACGGACATCTCAAACTCAAGCAATTGCATATACAAAATTCAGGACTAAAACGTAAAGCTTGCAAACCTTAAACCATTCGAATCAGTACCCAACGGTCACCTGTTTCGGAACGGGGGTTGACCGTTCCGAAACGCGGGTTCGTTTCGAGACATGTTTCGAAACAGGGCTTGACAGTGGCAAATCTGTTTCGGTACGCCCTCTACCCGTTTCGATACACGAAGGCCATTACAGGCCCCCGTTTCGAAACGGTAGTGCCCGTTCCGATACGGACTGCCCAGAAAGTGCAGATTTTGCTGGTTTATCATACAATTAACCATTCAAACACATCCCTAAGACCTCCTAATCATGCCAACAAGTCAACATACATATTAGGTACATATTTCCGTCATCAAAACTCATTCATGGCATCAATTAGGAAAAACCACAAGTCTATAGGCATGCATCCTAATATTCAAACCAACCAAACATCAAAACACCAAAGCAATCACCATAATGGCCATTTACGAGTTCAAAACATCATAGGCATCAAGCTAAACTTAGGGAGTCCAAAACATCTCCCAAAAGCACAACCTAGGTTCCCATTGCCAAATACCAAAAGCTAATAATGTTGTAAAAATAGTCACCATACATGAGCTTAGCCTTCCCTTGGATTCTTAGCCTCCTTGTTGCCCTTAAAGCACTTCAATTCTCTGCATTATTGGTTCAAGAAAGAGAGCGTAAGCACAATTGCTTAGTGTGGCATGCTCTAGAAACAACACAATAATGCAACATATAAAACACCTTTCAAAAGGCCTTTTCGTTCATAAACATCATTTCTCATGCAACAATGCATACACAACAAGCATCTCATGCTTCATTAACATCAACATGTCATATTGGCTTCCAAGTGATAATCCATAACCATTTTTAACATAAAACACAATCGGATACGCGGATTACAAGCGTTGTCCCATACGCTTCATACACACTACCAAACACACAAGGTGGAGTTTACCGGTACAATCACAACCCCTCAACACCCGTAATGGAGTTTAACGGTACTATCACAACCCCTCCACATCACTCATCGGTAGTTGTATAACATCACTAACGAGAACACGGGACACACAACACAAGATCCTCACATGGCATTTTAACCACCATTATGATCATAGACATCTCGTTAGTGTACTTTTATGGAGTTTACGGTACCATTACAACCCCTCAACATCCAAGGCGACTTTATTCACGGTGCACCCAATCCTATAGCCGGCTAACTATATCCGATTCAAGTACTTTAAGACCAAAACATCACTTGCCAATATACATCATTTATCATCAACATTCCACTATTTTAAAGCATTAATCAAAGCCATTAAACCAACATGCATCACTATGCATCAAAACCACATTTATCAATATCAAACCAAGGATCTCTTACCTTGAGTATCCTTCAACACATGGCTTTCAAAACCAGCATTAATCATGCTAAAACATGCTTTCAAAACAGAATTTAAACATGTAAATTAAACACATTGCATCCAACCATCTCATGGTTAATCAAAGAGAGAGTTTCTCCGAAAACTTACTCTTGTGCTTAGTTAAGTTGTTTAGACTTAAACTAAGCTCCCAAAACCTTCATACATTGGTTTCAAAGCTGAAAACCAAACTTCACTCACCGATTCCGTTTCGCAAGCTTGCCGAAACACCGATCAAGCCTCCGGATCAACACCACAAGGATCCGAAGATGTCTCCCCTGTTTTAAAACACATCAAAACAGAGGATTAATGCATCATCATGCATTAAAATCTTCAGCCATTACACCTAAACTCGCTGCTCTCACCAAATATAACATTTCGGCTACGAAACACAACCGAAATCACATCCAAACTCATCCACAACATTACCCAGCCAAGATCCATCACTTCTAAACATTCTTAAACATCAATTAACATCCAAAAAGGATCTAAACTCGTCCTTATAGCTCCAGCTATAACAGAACACCAAGATCACCCCAAAAACCACCTTTTTCACATGTAAAAACTTAGGAAAATCAACCTATTCGGGATTGCATTCATTAAACCTCAATTACACATCATTAAACATCCAAAATACATTAAAAAGACATCTCAAAACACAACCCAAACATTCATCACGAATTTCTTCAAGATTAAATCCAAATCTTGAGTTTTAAGCCAAAATCAAGATCACAACATTAAAACCTTTTATAAAACTCAATTTAAGGATTGAGAACTTGAGAATTTCAGTAAAGAACTGAGTATTTAGAGGAGAAGGACATCCTTACCTCTAAATGTAGATTTCTCCTTGTTTAGAGCCAAAATCCTTGAAAATCCAAATAGCAAATGAAGAGGATTTGATGTAGAAAGGATTAAGAATCAATTGATGATTGAAACCTCATCATTTAGTGTGAAAATCAAAAGGAATGTTGCTGTGGAAATGTGTTTGGCTGAGGGAATTTTGAGAGAAAATGAGATGAGAAAATTTTAACAAAAGTTGGTTATGAAAACTAAAATATGGTTTTCCCTCTTTTCTTTTAATTAATAAAACATTAAATGAGTCATTAAAATTAAGAAAAATCTAGAGAAATACTTCCTTGGGTAAATTTGCTCCTTAAATATTCAAAGTTTCAATCCTTACAAAACAGTCACCACTGAACTTTTCAAAAATTACATTTTAGTCACTATTTCGAAATGTCACACTTCCAAACCTTATTTTGTAAAATTGATTTCACCACTCTCTTATATATATTAAAATAGGATTTTTAGATATTTTTCCATATTTTTAATGCATCCCGAACTAGGCTTTCCCTAAAACCTCCTTTTATATTCGAACTGAAAATCAGACCGGTCCGGTTCAGACCCTAAACTTCCAAGCCCAAAATTGGGGTGTTACATCCTTTCTTGTTTTAATCCTTCTCTTTTATCTTAAAGACTGCGTAACGAGATTGCTACTTGTCAACAGGAAGGTGACGAGCCAATGCACGAGACATGGGACCGATTTACAACCCTTCTATGCAACTACCCGATGTATGTATTCCCTGTATGGAATCAAGTCGTCAAATTCTACAATGCTGCCAACCCACATACTCGAATGATAATAGATTCAGTAGCTAATGGGTTGTTATTGGATAAAGAACCAGAAGATGCCATTCTGGTGTTGAAAAAGTTAGCTAAAAACGATGAACAGTTCCCTACAGCTCGAAGAGGAGGTGGACGAGGAGTCTCTGTGAAGGAATACGAATCTGATAACCCAGTCAAAGCTCAAATTGCATACCTCACTAAGATAGTTGAAAACCTGCAACGTAAGGATTCAAAAGCTGTATTTGCTGCCGAAGAGGTGTGTGAAACCTGTAGTGGAAACCATAGTACAGAAGAGTGTCCCTTACAGCTGGAAGAAGGGATGTATGTTGGAAACTATAACAGAAATAAAACTTATGATTCCAACAACTACAATCCAAACTGGGGAAGGGACCCTAAATTTTCCTAGGGTAACCCAAACAACGCACTGAATCCTCCAGTCCAGAACAACCAAAACCAAGGAGGTCATAGGATTCTGTCACGACAGCAACCACAGCAGCAGCCACAACTGTAACACCCCAATTTTGGGCTTGTAAGTTTAGGGTCTGAACCGGACCGGTCTGATTTTCGGTTCGAATATAAAAGGACGTTTTAGGAAAGCCTAGTTCGGGATGCTTTAAAAATATGGAAAAATATCTAAAAATCCTCTTTTAATATATATAAGAGAGTGGTGAAATCGATTTTACAAAATAAGGTTTGGAAATACAACATTTTGAAATAGTGACTAAAATGCGATTTTTGAAAAGTTCAGTGGTGACTGTTTTATAAGGATTGAAACTTTGAATCGTTAAGGAGCTAATTTACCCAAAAATGATTTCTCCAGATTTTTCTTTAATTTGAGTGAATTAATTAATGTTTTAATTAATTAGAAGTGAAGAGAAACTACCTTTTGTTAAAATCATAACTACTTTTCCTAAAATTTTCTCATCTCTTTTTCTCTCAAAATTCCATCATCCAAACACTTTTCTCCAACAACTTTTCTATTGATTTTTCACTCCAATTGATGAGATTTCAATCATCAATTAGTTCTAATCCATCTTACATCAAATCCTTTTGACTTCCTCATTGGATTTTCAAGCAAATTGGCTCAAATCAAGGAGAAATCACCATTTAGAGGTAAGATTGTTCTTCTCCTCTAAATATTAAGTTCTTTACTGAAATTCCCAAGTTTTCAATCCTTAATCTAAGTTTTATAAATGGTTTTAATGATATGAACATGATTTTGGCTTAAAACTCAAGATTTGGAGGAAATCTTGAAGAATTTCGTTATGATTGTTTGGGCTCTGTTTTGAGATGATTCTTAAATGTGTTTTGGATGTTTAATGATGTGTAAATGAGGTTTTATCAATGCAATCCCGAATAGGTTGTGTGTCCTAAGTTTTTGCTTATGAAAATGATGGTTTTTGAGGTGATCTTGGTGTTCTGTTATAGCTGGAGGTATAAGGACGAGTTTAGGTTCATTTTGGATGTTGATTGATGTTTAGAAATGGTTAGAAGTGATGGATCTTGGCTGGGTTAAGTTTTGGAAGAGTTTGGAGGTGATTTCGGTTGTGTTTGGTAGCCGAAATGTTGGCTCTAGATAGAGCAGCGAGTTTAAGTGTGTTGGCTGAAGATTTCAATGCATGATGATGCATTAATCCTCTGTTTTGATGTGTTTTAAACATGGGAGACATCTTCGGACACCTTTGGAGTTGATCCGGAGGCTTGATTGGCGTTTCGGCAAGCTTGCGAAACGGAATTGGTGAGTGAAGTTGGTTTTCCAGCTTTGAAACAAGTGTTTGAAGGTTTTGGGAGCTTAGTTTAAGTCTAAGCAACTTAACTAAGCTCAAGAGTAAGTTTTCGGGAAAACTCTCTTGGATGAGCCATGATGTGGTTTGATGCATTGATTATATTTGCATGTTTAAATTCTGTTTTGAAAGAATGTTTTAGCATGGTAAATGATGGTTTTGAAAGCCATATGTTGAAGGATGCTCAAGGTAAGAGATCCTTGGTTTGACATATTGTAAATGTGGTTTTGATGCATAGTGATGCATGATGTTAAATGGCTTTGTTTAATGCTTTAAAACAGTGAGTTGTTGATGTTATATGATGTATATTGGCAAGTGATGCGATGGTTTTAAAGTACTTGAATCGGATATAGTTAGCCGGCTATAGGATTGGGTGCACCGTGAATAAGTCGCCTTGGATGTTGAGGGGTTGAGATTGTACCGTAAACTCCATCCAAGTACACTAACGAGTAAGGTAAGATCACAACGGTGGTTAAAAGTCCGTGTGTGGATCTTGTGTTGTGTGTCCCATGTTCTCGTTAGTGAAATTATACAACTACTGATGAGTGATGTTGAGGGGTTTTGATTGTACCGTTAAACTCCATCACAGGTGTTGAGGGGTTGTGATTGTACCGGTAAACTCCACCTTGTGTGTTCGGTAGTGTGTATGAAGCGTATGGGACAACGCTTGTAATCCGCGTATCCGATTGTGTTTTGTGTTGTAAATGGTTATGGATTATCACTTGAAAGCCAATATGACATGTTGATTTTAATGAAGCATGAGATGCTTGTTTTTGTATGCAAGGTTGCACGAATAATGATGATTATGTGATGGAAGGCTTTGTTAAAAGTGTTTTACAAAAGCTATTGTGTTGTTTCTTTAGAGCATGCCTCACTAAGCAATTGTGATTACGCTCTCTCTCTTGAACCAATAATGCAGAAAATTGAAGTGTTGAGGGAAACAAGGAGGCTAAGAGTCCAAGGGAAGCTAAGCTCATGTATGGTGATGTTTTCATAACACTATTAGATTTTGATATTTTGGCAATGAGAACCTAAGGTTGTGTTTTTGGGAGATGTTTTGGACTCCCTAGTTTGTGGCATGATGCCTTTAATGTTTTGGATTTGTAATTGAGCTTGAATTGGTGTTTCGTTGGTTGTTTGGTTTTGGATATTAGGATGCATGCCTATAGACTTGTAGAATTCCATGATTGATGCCATGAATGTGTTTTGAGGTTACAAACATGTACCTTATGTGTATAATGACTTGTTGGCATGTTTAGGAAGTCATTAGGATGCATTTGAGTGGTCTTATGCATGTTAAACAGCAAAATCTACAGCTTATGGGCAACCCGTATCGATACACTCATAGGCGTTTCGAAACGGGGGCCTGTAATGGCTTTGGTGTTTCGAAACGGCTGGTGACCGTATCGAAACGGTTTGGCCACTGGAAGGCCCTTGTTTCGAAACAAGTCTCGAAACAAACCCGCGTTTCGGAACGGTCAACACCGTTTCGGAACAGGAGACCGTTGGGCACTGATTTGAATGGTTTTGAGGTTTGCAAGCTTTACGTTTTAGTCCTGGAAATTGTATTTGCAATTGCATGAGTTTGAGATGTCCGATTAAGGTGAAATTTGACAGGGAAGCATGTAATATGACTAATTTAATATTGGTTACTTAAGAATCAGTTAAGACCTTCTAATTTTCAGAATTTACATTTTGGTCCCTAATATTTGTATTTTGTGCAATTGGGTCCCTTATTGATATCCGATCGCTGAGCTTTTCACATAAATGTTTCTCAAGAGTACGCTTAGGGTTAACGTGCATCTAGACAAGTTTAAAAAGAAAAAAAAAGGGTCGTTAATCAAGGTTGACTTTTGGGTTGACTTTGGTTTTCCCCATGTAATCTTCGTAGTTCGGCTCAACCGTCTAGGCCGGGCTAAGGGGGTTACAGAAACAGCAGCCAGCAGCCACAACGAGCATACTGGAACAGACCCTGGCCACGTTCATGTTTCAAACAGGAGCATATATGGCAAACATGGATCACTTTGTCAAGAAACTGAATCCTTCATGGACAAAACAGAGATGAGAATGACAAACCATGAGGCTACTGTAACCCCCTTAGCCCGGCCTAGACGCTAGACCCGAACTACGAAGATTACACGGGGAAAACCAAGTCAACCTGAAAGTCAAACTTGATTAACGACCCTTTTTTTCATTTTTATCTTCTCTAGATGCGTATTAAGCCTATATGAATACTCGAGAATCATGGGATAGAGAAGCACAGCGATCGGAAGGTATTTAAGGACTCAATTGCAAAACATAAACTTTCAAGGGCCAAAATGTAAATTCTAGAAATTATAAGGACCTTGCAGATTTTAAGCTTACCAAACTTCAATTAGTCATATTACATGCCTCTCTGTCAAATTTCAGCTTAAAAGGACACTCCAACTCAAGCAATTGCATTCACAACATTCATGACTTAAACGTAAGACTTGAAAACTTGAAACAATTCAAAGGCACAGGCCAATGGTCACCCGTACCGAAACACCCGTACCGAAACGGTGTTGACTGTTTCGAAACTCGGGTGCGTTCCGAGACCCATATCGGAACAACCCTCTATAGTAGCCAAAGTGTTCCGAAACACTTTCACCTGTTCCGAAACACCAAGGCTATTTCGGGCCCCTGTTTCGAAACAAATAATGGTGTTTCGATACTTCCTGCCCTGCAACAGCAGAAAACTCTGGTTTTACACCTTTTAGCCCACTTAAACATACTAAAGCATCAAAGCTATCATATCCAGCAAAGATAGACACATTACAAGGAATGGGCACACCGACACATTTATCTCATACAATTCCAAATGAACAGGCTTTCAACCATAAAGCATAGCAATACCAAAGTACAATAAAGAGATCCAAACATTACAAATTGGCCATCTATAAGAATCAAACCATAAACCGAACTTGCTCATGGTAAACAATCTCATCACATAACAAAGTAAAGGAATTCCCCCCATTGCCTTTATTATCTATAGCTATAACAAGACATACTTCTCAAGTGGAGCTCTTCTTGAATCCCTTGCTTCTTGCTGTCCCAAATTCATATATCTGCATTGATGGACAAAAAGGAGCGTACGCACATAATGCTTAGTGAGGAATGCTTAAAATCAAAACACCATCAATGCAACAAAACCATAAAACACTCTTTAGTCACAACCACATCTCATTAAACCAAAGTATTGTTTGAAATCTTCATTTAAAACCTCATTCCCATAAATCATGCATTTCTCAACATATAAATCAACACAAAACTCATATGCAAAAAGCAAATCAATCTCAACAACATTCTTACAATTATTTCTGTTAAAACCTTCTCATGCATAAACTCTTCCTGGAAGGCTTAAACCAATTATCTAGAAAACCAATTCCACATCACATTCTTCCTTTCACATGCTTGAAAACTTTTTCAAAGAAAAACACCAATTAAAAACCACATGTACCACCTTTCTATCTCATGCATTCAACCAATGCAAAACTCATGGCAAAGCCACCCATGCTTGTTACTCAAAAGCATTTCATAAACTCAAACCTCATTTGCATAAGCAAATCCCACTTTGAAAACCCCATGTACCATCTAGCTTTCTCATGCATATAACCTATGCAAATCTCATGGCAAGGCCACACATGCTTGATACACAGAAGCATTTCATAAACTCATTATTTCATATGCATTTCTCAAAGCATAAAACATCTCAAGCATTGGTACATGTGACACATATTTCATTCTCATATATTGGCTTTTTCATATTCTACTATACACATATATGCGGACAACTTGACTCGAGGTCAAGTCCTACCTCGGTGGGTTCTCACCACCGGCTCTCATGGCGGTATCTACCTTCACCACAAAGCTTGGGTATTTCACCAAGTCCTACCACGATGGAATGCCCCTCATCGATTTCTCATGGCAATAACATCTAATGCCAAAAAGCTTGGGTCTTTCACCAAGTCCTACTCCGATGGAATGCCCATCATCGGTCTCACATGGCCATAACAACAAATTCCATAAAGCTTGGGTCTTTTCCCAAGTCCTACTCCGATGGTATGCCCCTCATCGGTCTCTCATGGCAGTACCATTCAATGCCATAAAGCTTGGATATTTCACCAAGTCCTACTCCGATGGTATGCCCCTCATCGGTTACTCTCTTTGGAACGAATCCCAAGAGCACGTACGAATTTTAGTTTATAGTGCACTCTACATCCTATTGATCGATCAATATATCAGGTAATCTTCTCATCGTCTATGCCAATATATCATGTTAAAATCATTAACACACTCACTGTTTTTAAAGCATACAACACCATCAAGGCCAAAATGCTAAACCATGCCTTTAAAGCACAAGTTAACAACACATACTCTCAAGGAACATTAGTTTCATGCTTCCTTCACCAAACCAAGTTTGATATCCAAATCTCATGCTTAAAAACCATGCTCAAACAGCAAATTAAATCATACTGTCAAGCCAATTACTTCAAAATCCATTTTGATACTTTTCAAAACAACAATAGCACAAATCGAGAGAGAAATCTACTTCACTTACTTCCGAACTTAAACCGGCGTTTCAAGCCTAAATTTAAGTTCTCAAACCTCTTTTCAAAACAATTTCAAAGCTGAAAACACGTTCTCACTCACCGATACGTAATACTATGCTTGCCGACAAGCCAACCAAGCGTCTGAAACCTCCAACGATACCTCAATTGCCTCCGGATCACTCCCCCTGTTTTTAACACATAAGAGCAGAGGATTAATGAATCACCATGCATTAAAATCACCAGCCATTCATTCCAACCCACTGCACCCCTCAAAACAAGCATTTCGGCTAACCGAAACAACCGAAAACATCACCAAACATTCACCAAAGAAAGCCCAGCCAAGATAAATCAATTCTAACCTTTTCTGAACATCAATTAACATAAAAAAGAAACATAAACATGACCTTATACCTCCAGCAACATCAGATCACTAAAACCACCCCAAAAACCACCATTCTAGCATGCAAAACTTAGGAATCCAAACCTATTCGTGATTTGTTTGATAAAACCTCATTTATAACATCAATTACCATAAAAAATACATTAGAAAACATCCTCAAAATAGAGCCTAACCAAGAATCACGAAAATCATCAGGATCTTTCCAAAAATCTTGAGTTTTAACCCAATTTCATGTTTCTAACATTAAAGCAACTCAAAAATCATTAACAAAGGATTGATAACTTGGGAATTTCAGTAAAGAACTGATCATTAGAGGAGAAGGACGAAGCTTACCTCTAATGGTTGATTTCTCCTTGATATGGGCAAGTTTTCTTGAAAATCCAAAGTTAAAACAAGAGGATTTGATGAGGAAAATATTAGGAATCAAAAGGAGATTGAAATCTCATTAAAAGGAATGAAAATCAGAGGCTAATTGATGAAGAAATTGTGTTTGGCTGAAAAGAAATTGAGAGAAAATGAAATGAGAGAAAATTGACGTAAAGTAGTTATGAAAAGTCAAAGGAAGTTTCCTTTTAATAAATCTTTATTTCTATTTAATTAAAAAATTAATTAAATCACCCAAATTAAGAAGAAATCTGATTAAAAACATTTTGGTAAAATTAGCTCCTTAAAGATTCAAAGTTTCAATTCTTTACAAAACAGTCACTATTTAACTTTTGCAAAAACAGCGATTTGGTCACTACACCGAAATGTAATATTTCCAAACCTTATTTTGTAAAATCGTTTCCACCATAATCATTCATATATTAAATAAGGATTTTTAAGTATTTTTCCATATTTTTAAAGCATCCTGAACTAGGTGTTCCCTAAATTTCCCTTAAAGATTCGAATCGTTCTGAACCGGCCCGATTCAACCTCTAAACTTCTAGGCCCAAAACCAGAGCGTTACAACTCTCCCCCCTAGGAAATTTCGTCCTCAAAATTTTAACTTGCGAATGAAGCGCGATTCCAAACCTCCCAAACAAAATGCAACAAAAGCACAAGAGGTAAAACCATCACGAAAAACATCTTCAACCAAAACACAACGAAACCAACACACTTCTCAATCTCTTACTATCCAAAAATCCTTGGACCAACTCACCCTAAGCCCAAACTTCCGCATCACCACTCATGGTGAAACTCCCAGAACACATGATTACCAAATTCAACTTAGCCTCCCACACCTCCAAGCTGAGCAAAACTTCCAACAACCCAATCAACCCTTAACCTTTCGTAAAGTACTTCGCTTTACCTCGTAATTTTCCAACACAATACACACGGTGACACCCAACCCATCCGTTCTTCAACCACCATGTGATTTACAACCCACTCCACTTTCCAAAACCTCCTACAAACATTATGAGGTAACAACTGCTTACTCACATTCCCCAACGTACTAACAACATTCCTTCACATCTGCTACCATCTCCCGCCTCAACAACTCATCCAAAAACTGCCCATACAACATTCGAAAAATCCTTGTCACGAGACTCCAACCTTAACTCCAACAGTTACATCACCTATCCCAACTGTCTCTAGAAAGATTCACTTATACTCCGCCAAAAACCACTCTCTCACAAGGACCCAGCCATACCAACATTGGCCTTTGAGCTTACATTACCTTTCCCTTTCAAACTTTAACTACGATACTAACCTTACCTGGATGCCACTCATAACACTTCCTAATCCTCACCCGAGGGCAACCGCAACACACCACACACATAAGATTCATTCTCAAACACTTACCACTGTCCGAACGCATACACTACGGACTTTCCAACTTACCTGGCCACCCATTCCATCCACCTACAAAACATACTAGGACTATGAAACCTCTACTCATCTCCAGCCAAACCTCATCTAAAGCTCTCGTCAGAACCTTCTTCCAACTCCTCTAAGGTTACTGTCGAACCGTCACCCACAAGGAACAACCATTTTATTGCAACCATCTATACAAGGATGCTTCAACACTTCGGAAACACATCCACTAGCGTACTACAACCGTCCAACACAAAGCAACTACAACACTTATCTACAATTATCGACCACTTTTACCACCTTTCCTTCCGCCAAACAGGCTAGATCACACTCATTACTACCAGCAACCTGCTTACTTCCTACCATCACTATCGTATCCAATTAGCTATTTGCAAGTGTGAACGTTCGTATACATGGTCACCTACATGCCCTATCAATGCTTGTGTACATGTATGCAAACCTCTAATGTCCCGTCATATGTATGCATGTACCAACATATATAACGTATATATATATATATATATATATATATATATATATATATATATATATATATATATATATATATATATAAATGATTTTAACTGTGCATGTATGTCTGTTCACACTTACCAATAACGTCCTCAAAATCCGCCTAAGAACAACCTCCTACCCCACTTCCAACTTTTCCCACCCCACCATTCCAACAACTTGCTAACAACAAACTACTCCATCTAACACACTCTTCGCATTAATATTATTCTCAAGTACAACACCGGTTACTACCCAAACTCACTAGCTATAGGACCTTATCCACTACACAAGAAAACCTAAACCAGAACTAAGCAAAGATAACTACGGCAAAGATTGCTTAGCAAAGATACCTGTAAACACATCATTGCTCCGGAGCTTTAACAGAAAAGCTCCCTCACTCGCAGAACCACTATTCTATGGCCACACCGCCGCAGTACCAACAAACACTTTAAGGTCATCACCGTCTCCCTACTGTAAGGAACCTTGACCACACTCACGCTCGCAAGGAGCTTCGATAAACATTACACCTTGACCACCCTGAACTATCTCCAGACAATTCCGCCTCAAATGTCCAACAGACCCACAATTCCAACAAGATCCAACCTCCAAATACCTCACACCTTTCTGCTCTTCTTGCCACCTCCGAACTCTATCTCGGCCGCGCTCACGACCCCTTTGAGACCCTTTTGCACACACTGAAGCTGGTTTCACTACTTGAGGACATTTCCGCTTCACATGCTCCTTTGAACCACAGTTCCAACAAGCTCCAGCACCCCAACAAACCCCAAAGTGACGCCTTCCACAACGGTCACACCCCGGTAACTGAACTACCACTCTCTGGTCTTATCGCACTTGACCCATACCAGCACCACCACCAAAACTCTGATTCAAACGAATCCTTCTGTCACGAAGTCTCTTTCGTTGCTCACTCTCGAGGCCAGAACTCACAACCCTTTTGCTTGTACCTTTCTCACCACCATAAACTGAAACCACACTCCCACGTTGTTTAACCCTTGGGAACTTATCTCCAAGGTACCTCCTATTAAAGGTAGACACAAAGAACTCCCAATCTATATTGTGGATATTCGTTGCCACCGACACAAATGTCCACCAAGCACTAGCATCCTCCAAAATTAACGAAACAACACTTCCCAACTTGCAGGCGTTGTCACACCCTTCCCGATCCAGAATCAGAATTATACTGGCTAACCAAGCCTCAAATGCCTCAGGCGTCGAACCATGATATTCAACAGCTCCCAAATCATTTAGACGCTGCTTTGACAAGCTCACCGGTCTCACAGCCGGCACACACACAGACCCTACCTTCACCACGGCCTGAGATGTTCCCGACATCTCTTGAATCATTGATGACAAATATTTCATCACATGACCAGCTCTCTCACTCTGCCTTACCGCCTCAACTTCAGGCACTGTCGACCGAAAAGATACACTCCCACCAAATGGTGAATTCCATTCCCCAACAACCTACTCTAAAGCAGCAACCATCGTACCCAACTGCCATTCTCTCATCGATTCCATTGTGCTATTATTAACAAGGCAATGGTAAAAAAATAAACAAAACGGTCAGGCCAGCTTCAAGCAAGGATTAAAGAATCCAACTCTAAATAACACATTTTCTATAATAATAAGGCAATGGGTACCCCAAATTTTCCCTTCTATAAGTCACAATAAACAATAATAACATGGATATCACAAACATCGGGTAAATCAATCAACAAAACTTCACTCATGCTCTTATCAAACAACATTCACCTTCAACAGCATAATAGCAACATAACAAACTCATGGTAATTCTCATTATTCAAAACCAGCTCACAACATTATCATATTGTCAACACACGTTCACATTAACTCACATATGAATCATAACAATTAAGCATGATAAAAAATAAAACATCAACATTTCGCTCACAAACATATTTTTCAATCATACACCAAAATAAACATCCAACACTTATCGTAACAACTGACCACAAACTTACGTTCACCCCAGAAGTTCGAAAACTTAGCTCTGATACCAACAAATGTAACCCCCTTAGCCCGGCCTAGACGCTATACCCGAACTACAAAGATTACACAGGGAAAACCAAGTCAACCCGAAAGTCAACCTTGATTAACGACCCTTTTTTTCATTTTATCTTCTCTATATGTGTATTAAGCCTATATGAATACTCGAGAATCATGGGAGAGAGAAGCACAGCGATCAGAAGGCATTTAAGGACTCAATTGCAAAACATACACTTTCAAGGACCAAAATGTAAATTCTGAAAATTATAAGGACTTTGCAGATTTTAAGCTTACCAAACTTCAATTAGTCATATTACATGCCTCTCTGTTAAATTTCAGCTTAAAAGAACACTCCAACTCAAGCAATTGCATTCAAAACATTCAGGACTTAAACGTAAGACTTGAAAACTTGAAACAATTCAAAGGCACAGGGCAACGATCACCCGTTTCGGAACGCTGACACCCGTACCGAAACACCCGTATCGAAACAGTGTTGACTGTTTTGGAACTCGGGTGCGTTTCGAGACCCGTATCGGAACAGCCCTTTCCAGTAGCCAAAGTGTTTCGAAACACCTTCACCCGTTCCGAAACACCAAGGCCATTTCGGGCCCCTGTTTCGAAACAGATAAGGGTGTTTCGATACACCCTGCCCTCCAACAACAGAAAACTCTGGTTTTACACCTTTTAGCCCACTTAAACATGCTAAAGCATCAAAGCTATCATATCTAACAAAGATAGACACATTACAAGCAATGGGCACACCAACACATTTATCTCATACAATTCCAAATGAACATGCTTTCAACCATAAAGCATAGCAATACCATAGTACAATAAGGAGATCCAAACATTGCATATTGGCCATCTTTAAGAATCAAACCATAAACCGAACTTGCTCATGGTAAACAATCTCATCACATAACAAAGTAAAGGAATTTTCCCCCATTGCCTTTATTATCTATAGCTATAACAAGACATACTTCTCAAGTGGAGCTCTTCTTGAATCCCTTGCTTCTTGCTGTCCCAAATTCATATATCTGCATTGATGGACAAAAAGAAGCGTAAGCACATAATGCTTAGTGAGGAATGCTCAAAATCAAAACACCATCAATGCAACAAAACCATTAAACACTATTTAGTCACAACCACATCTCATTAAACCAAACTATTGTTTCAAATCTTCATTTAAAACCTCATTGCCATAAATCATGCATTTCTCAACATATAAATCAACACAAAACTCATCTGCAAAGAGCAACTCAATCTCAACAACATTCTTACAATTACTTCCGTTAAAACCTTCTCATGCAGAAACTCTTCATGCAAGGCTTAAACCAATTTTCTAGAAAACCAATTCCACATCACATTCTTCCTTTCATATGCTTTAAAACCTTTTCAAAGCAAAACACCAATTGAAAACCACATGTACCACCTTTCTATCTCAAGCATTCAACCAATGCAAAACTCATGGCAAAGCCACCCATGCTTGTTACTCAAAAGCATTTCATAAACTCAAACCTCATTTGCATAAGCAAATCCCACTTTGAAAACCCCATGTACCATCTAGCTTTCTCATGCATATAACCTATGCAAATCTCATGCCAAGGCCACACATGCTTGATACACAGAAGCATTTCATAAACTCATTATTTCATATGCATTTCTCAAAGCATAAAACATCTCAAGCATTGGTACATGTGACACACACTTCATTCTTATATATTGGCATTTTCATATTCTACTATACACGGATATGCGGACAGCTTGACTCGAGGTCAAGTCCTACCCCGGTGGGATCTCGCCACCGGCTCTCATGGCGATATCTACCTTTGCCACAAAGCTTGGGCATTTCACCAAGTCCTACCACAATGGAATGCCCCTCATCGATTTCTCATGGCAATAACATCTAATGCCAAAAAGCTTGGGTCTTTCACCAAGTCCTACTCCGATGGAATGCCCATCATCGGTCTCACATGGCCATAACAACAAATGCCATAAAGCTTGGGTCTTTTCCCAAGTCATACTCCGATGGTATGCCCCTCATCGGTCTCTCATGGCGGTACCATTCAATGCCATAAAGCTTGGATATTTCACCAAGTCCTACTCTGATGGTATGCCCATCATCGGTTTCTCTCTTTGGAATGAATCCCAAGAGCACATAAGAATTTTAGTTTATAGTGCACTCTACATCCTATTGATCGATCAATATATTCGGTAATCTTCTCATCATCTATGTCAATATATCATGTTAAAATCATTAACACACTCATTGTTTTTAAAGCATGCAACACCATCAAGGCCAAAATGCTAAACCATTCCTTTAAAGCACAAGTTAACAACACATACTCTCAAGGAACATTAGTTTCATGCTTCCTTCACCAAACAAAGTTTGATAACCAAATCTCATGCTTAAAAACCATGCTCAAACAGCAAATTAAATCATATTGCCAAGCCAATTACATCAAAATCCATTTTGATACTTTTCAAAACAACAATAGCACAAATCGAGAGAGAAATCTACTTCACTTACTTCCGAACTTAAACCGACGTTTCAAGCCTAAATTTAAGTTCCCAAACCACTTTTTAAAACCATTCCAAAGCTGAAAACACGTTCTCACTCACTGATACGCAATACTATGCTTTCCGACAAGCCAACCAAGCATCCGAAACCTCCAACGATACCTCAAATGCTTCCGGATCACTCTCCCCTATTTTTAACACATAAGAGCAGAGGATTAATGCATCACCATGCATTAAAATCACCATCCATTCATTCCAACCCGCTGCACCCCTCAAAACAAGCATTTCAGCTAGTCGAAACAACCGAAAACATCATCAAACATTCACCAAACAAAGCCCAGCCAAAATCAATCAATTCTAACCTTTTATAAACATTAATTAACATCAAAAAGCAACATAAACATGACCTTATACCTCCAGCAACAACAGATCACTAAAACCACCCCAAAACCACCATTATAGCATGCAAAACTTAGGAATCCAAACATATTCGGGATTTGTTTGATAAAACCTCATTTATAACATCAATTACCATCCAAAATACATTAGAAAACATCCTCAAAACAGATCCTAACCAAGAACCACGAAAATCATCATGATCTTTCCAAAAATCTTGAGTTTTAACCCAATTTCATGTTTCTAACATTAAAGTAACTCAAAAATCATCAACAAAGGATTGATAACTTGGGAATTTCAGTAAAGAGTGATCATTAGAGGAGAAGGACGAAGCTTACCTATAATGGTTGATTTCTCCTTGATTTGGGCAAGTTTTCTTGAAAATCCAAAGTTAAAACAAGAGGATTTGATGAGGAAAAGATTAGGAATCAAAAGGAGATTGAAATCTCATCAAAAGTAATGAAAATCAGAGGCTAATTGATGAAGAAATTTTGTTTGGCTGAAAAGAAATTGAGAGAAAATGAAATGAGAGAAAATTGACGTAAAGTAGTTGTGAAAAGTCAAAGGTAATTTCCTTTTAATAAATCTTTATTTCTCTTTAATTAAAACATTAATTAAATCACCCAAATTAAGAAGAAATCTGATTAAAAACATTTTGGTAAAATTAGCTCCTTAAAGATTCAAAGTTTCAATCCTTTACAAAACAATCACTATTTAACTTTTGCAAAAACTACAATTTGGTCACTACACCGAAATGTAATATTTCCAAACCTTATTTTGTAAAATCGTTTCTACCATAATCATTCATATATTAAATGAGGATTTTTAAGTATTTTCCATATTTTAAAGCATCCCGAACTAGGTGTTCCCTAAATTTCCCTTAAAGATTCGAACCGTTCTGAACCGGTCCGATTCAACCTCTAAACTTCTAGGCCCAAAACCAGGGCGTTACAGCTACCCTAAAATCCTTAGAGACACAGATGGGCCAGGTTTCACAGTTCATAAACCCAAGGCAGAATGGAGGATTCCCTAGTGATACTGAGGTCACTAGAAAACCCACACATGAGCAGTGCAAGGCTATTACAACAAGGAGTGGGAAACAACTACAAGGGCCAATAATAAAAGAAACACCAAGTACGGAACTGACCCTATAGACACCTACCGTGAACATTGTCCCGGTAGAAGAAAAACAGTCTTCTTTTGTCACACCTGCCACGACAGCAGAAGGAACAGAGGAGCAGAAAGAAGAAACTGAAGATCTTGAGCCTCCTCAGATACGACTTCCATGTGAAGGACGCCTTGAAGATTACCGTCTTTCGTCACACCTGCCACCACCCCCTTTCCCGCAGCGGTTAAAGAAACAGAAACAAGAGTACCAGCTTAAGAAAATCTATGATGTTTTTAAGCAAGTACACATCAACATTCCGCTGTTAGAAGCCATTAAGAAAATGCCCGATTATGCAAAGTTTCTTAAGGATGCAATGTCCAGGAGGTCCAGACTTGGGGAATTTGAAACAATGATGATGACAGAAGGATGCATGGAAATCCTACATAAGCGTCCACCCCCAAAGAAGAAGGATCCTGGAAGCTTCATCATACCATGCATAATTGGAGACAAGTTTGTGGGTAAGGCACTTTGTGATCTTGGTGCTAGCATTAATCTAATGCCCAAATCTGTATTTCAAAAACTAGGTATTGGACAAGCAAGGCCCACGATGGTCATGATGCAGCTGGCAGACCGCTCTTACGTACAACCGGAAGGAAATATTGAAGATATTCTGGTAAGAGTGGATAAGTTTATTTTTCCTGCTGACTTTCTTGTTTTAGATTGTGAAGCAGATGAAAATGCACTGATCATCCTGGGGCGACCCTTCCTAGCCACAGGCAGAACTGTGATCAGTGTGGAAAAATGAGAACTTACCATGAGAGTAAATGACCAACAAATAAAGCTCAATGTTCTCCAAGCAATAAAACAATCGGATGCAGAGGAAGAATGCAAGGCAATTTCAAAAGTAGTCTTAGACCAACCCTGCATCAGATCGAACTGTCACGACAGGAAATTTAGTCACTGCCACCGCAGTCACCTTGAAGACTGTCACGAAAGCATCGACGACAGTGACCCCTTAGACACAAATACATCCGATACTGAAGGTCCTGAGGAGGTAAATTGGATAGGCACACGTCCAGGTAAGTTCTTCGAGCCTTTGAATTATTCCTCGAATGAACATGTAATCCAAAAGCCTTCAATTGAACAGCCACCTGTTTTAGACCTTAAACCTCTGCCAGGGCAACTCAAATATGTTTTTCTTGGTTTAAATGATACGTTGCCCGTAATCATCTATTCTAAGTTGATGCAGAAACAAGAATAATATCTTATCAAAATGCTACAACAGCATAAGAAGGCGATTGGATGGACCATTGCTGATATCCAAGGCATCAGTCCGGTATTGTGCATGTATAAAATCCTCTTGGAGGATGACCATAAGCCGACAATTGATTCTCAAAGATGACTGAATGAAGCTATGCGAGAGGTGGTACAAAAAGAAATCATAAAGTGGCCTGATGCTAGAATAATATACGCCATCTCGGACAGAAAGTGGGTGAGCCTGGTGCAATGTGTACCCAAAAAAGGAGGTATAACCGTGGTAACAAACAAGGACAACGAACTAATCCCAACCAGGACTGTGACCGATTGGAGGGTTTGTATGGACTACCGGAAGCTTAATAAAGCTACCCAGAAGGACCATTTCCCCTTACCCTTTATCGATCATATGTTAGATAGATTAGCGGGGAAGCGTTACTATTGTTTTCTTGATGGTTACTCAGGTTACAACCAAATCACAATCGCACCAGAGGACCAAGAGAAAACAACCTTCACATGCCCATACGACACATACGCCTTTCGAAGAATGCCTTTTGGACTGTACAATGCACCAGCAACCTTCCAACGGTGCATGATGGCAATATTCTCTGATATGGTGGAGGATTTCCTAGAGATCTTCATGGATGACTTTTCCCTATTTGGAAACAGTTTCGATGGTTACCTAGGCAATTTACAGAAGGTGCTTGAAAGATGTGAAGAGGCAAACCTTGTTTTAAACTGGGAAAAATGCCACTTTATGGTGGACGAGGGCATAATGTTGGGACACAAGGTCAGCTACCGCGGCATAGAGGTTAACAGAGCTAAAATTGAAGTCATCGAAAAACTGCCGCCACCCACCACATTCAAGGGAATAAGGTGTTTCTTAGGGCATGCAGGGTTTTATAAAAGATTCATTGCCAATTTCTCGAAAATTACTAAACCCTTGTGTCTCCTGCTAGAAAAAAATCGTGCCTTTGACTTTAACACTGAATGTACTAAAGCATTCAGGATACTGAAGGAAAAGCTGGTAACAGCACCAATAGTGCAGCCACCAGATTGGACCTTAACATTCGAGATAATGTGTGAGTTTTAAAACTCTTCCATGTGATCTATTATGCCAGCAAAACTCTAAATGATGCCCAGATAAACTACACCAGAACAGAAAAGGAGTTACTTGCAGTGGTATTTGCAATTGACAAGTTCCGACCATATATACTTGGAACAAAAGTGGTGGTCCATACAGATCACTCAGCACTCAAATATCTGTTCACCAAGAAGGATGCCAAGCCAAGATTGATACGTTGGATTCTGTTACGGCAAGAATTCGACATTGACATTAAGGACAAAAAGGGGACAAAAAACCAAGTAGCGGATCACTTGTCGCGACTTGAGATGAGAAAGAATCAAGAGAAAGACAAGACCAACATACTGGAAACTTTCCCAGATGAGCAGTTATTTACTGCCACCATCACTGCCGCGACATCCATGGTGGCAAGTAAGCTTCCTGAAACCCCTTGGTATGCTGACATTGTCAATTATATTGTAAGTGGGTTATTACCTCCTGAATTTAATTATCAAGCTAGGAAGAGGTTCCAAAATGATGCAAAACATTATTATTGGGAGATGCATACCACAGGAGGAACAGAAAGAAGTGCTTCACCATGCCATGCTGCCTCTTATGGAGGACACTTGGGAGGAAATAAAACTGCTGCCAAGGTTCTGCAATCTGGTTTCTATTCGCCTACACTGTTCAAGGATGCACAAGCTTTTTACAAAAGCTGTGATAAATGCCAAAGAACTGGAAACATATATAGAAGGCATGTGATGCCATTACAGAACATTCTTGATGTTGAAATCTTTGACGTTTGGGGGATCGACTTCATGGGACCATTCCCAGCCTCCTGTGGGAATCTATACATTCTGCTGGCAGTAGACTATGTGTCTAAGTGGGTAGAAGCTATCGCCACCCAAAAGAACGATGCCAAGACCGTGCAAAGATTTCTTCACAAGCATATATTCTCAAGGTTTGGCATCTCAAGGGCGATAATTAGTGATGAGGGTAGGCACTTTGACAACAGGGTAATTGCTAGTGCACTAAAGAAATACGGAGTAAAGCACCGAATTGCAAGAGCATATCACCCTCAAACCAATAGGCAAGCCGAAATCTCAAATAGAGAAGTGAAGAACATCCTAGAGAAGATGGTAAAACCAACTCGAAAGGACTGGTCTCTTCACCTAAATGATGCACTCTAGGCCTACAGGACTGCATTCAAAACGCTATTGGGAATGTCACCCTACCGCCTCATTTACGGGAAAACTTGACATTTACCTGTCGAGATAGAACACAAAGCATATTGGGCTATCAAGATAGTTAACATGGACTGGGACAAGGCAGGGCAGAAAAGGTTACTGGACTTGAATGAAATTGAAGAAATTCGAGCCATGGCCTACGACAACGCCAAGATCTACAAGGACAAAATAAAGAAGTGGCACGACAGAAGACTGCTGCCACGACAATTCTGCCCAGGGCAGAAGGTGTTGTTGTTCAATTCTAGGTTGAAGCTTTTTCCAAGGAAGCTTAAATCTAGGTGGTCTGGCCCTTTCCAAGTAATCCAAGTTTTTCCTCATGGTGCCATTACAATCAGATCAATCAAGGATGGGCACCAATTCAAAGTTAATGGACAAAGGCTAAAGCACTATCAAGGGACTAAATCCCCAAGGATTCAAGAAGTAGTTACTTTAAGAGATGCCCCTCAAGGCATCCCTAATTTAACTTAGTTTTATTTTATTTTCTTTAGTTTATTTATTTATTTATTTTTAGGAAATAAGATTTTAATTTATTGTTTATTTTAGTTTCAGGTAAATAAAGGAAGCAAAGCAAAGAGGAGGAATGAACCAGCCCACCACATTCACAGCAACCCATAAAGCCCAATGGAACAAATCTGTCGTGACAACCTGTCACCAGCTGTCGCAGCAGACGCGGAAAATACAACCTGTCACGGAGCTGTCGCCACAGACACGGAAACGCGTAACAGACGCGCAACAGACACAGAAACGCGTGACAGACGCGTCAGGAAACCGCGTGACAGCTGGCCCTGTTATTCGCGCCACCCGTTACAGTTCCAACGGGTAGAAAATCCCATTCTATATAAACCTCAACTTCAATTTCATTTTCACCTCATTCTCATTCTCTTACTTTGCTCTCAAGAATTTTAGCTCTCAGAAGTTTTCTTTTATCTTTCACAGTCCTTACAATGACTACCCGATCAACCCAAAGGAGTGCGGCCTCCACCTCTGCCATGACAGTATCTACACCCAGCCACAACAAAATCCCTAGACGGTTCGCATCGGCTGACTTGGAGAAGATATACTATGGCTCATTCCAGAAACGAGAGATGTGGGAAGAGAGAGGTTTCACATACACCACAAAGACGGGAGACCTAGGGCTCGAAGGTTTCATCTCCAAGAAAATTATTGCCCTCAAATGGCAGATGTTCGCCGTCCAACCTGAGGAGATGAACTTCACTTTGGTCCGAGAGTTTTATGCTGCCATCCCCTCCAAAAATGCCACGAAAGTGACTGTCAAGGGGTAAGGAAATCTCCCTTGAACCAGCCTACATCAACACTTTGTATGGAATTTATGTGGGCAGAAAAGAAGATGCACATAGGAGGTTCATAAATAGTCTGTCGCCGGCAGACTACGATGCTATCATGGAAGACTTGACAGAAGAAGGCACCTAGTGGAACGATGATCCCAAGCACAGATGGACAATGCGAAGGACCCAGCTCACACCGACAGCAAAACTCTAGAACCATTTTGTGAAGAAACGGCTTAAGCCAACATCGTACAACACCACAGTAGACCGGCAGAGACTCACCCTCATGCACTCAATCATCAACGAGAGGCAAATTAATGTTGGCAGATATATCCTTGAAGGCATTTTTGAGTGTGCAATCAGAGCGATGGGCCACCTTTTCTTCCCCTACCTCATCACCTCTCTCTTCCGGGCCAATAAAGTGAAAGAAATCGATGAAGATGTCAGAGTCTAAGGCAAGGGAGGGACGCAACAAAACATATACAGCCTTATGGAGCTGAAGCCAGCAACCCCCTTGGCCTATGTGGACCCATCTGCCACGACAGAACTAACAGTAGAGCCTGACTCCAAAGAGCCTGTCGCGGTAGAGCCGGAGCAGACCGAGGTTGTACATCCGACAGACTCCTCCAACCAAATCTTGCACATGCTGAAGAAGATGGAGGAACGACAGCTGGGCTTCATGGGATTTATGAGGGATTTCACTACTACCACGGTAAATTTTATTAAATTTGATTTAAATTTTCCCAACGTGTAGTTTCCCTCTTTCCCAGAAACTCTTTTCGCCACCCCCACACCTGCTGCTAGCCCTAGAACACCCACACCAACTGCTGCCTCCACCACACCGCCTGCCACGACCAGAGATGGCGACAGGCGATCTGCCACTCCACGAGGAGAGAAACGGAAGGAACCACTACCAGAGATCGATCCAAAATACTTCAAAGGTTTCTCATGATCCTCGGTCTGGCAGGATGATTCTGACTCGGAGCCATCTATCGTTCGGGAGCTAGCCAAAGACTTCCCTTCAATAAAGAAGAAGAGGCTGAATGAAAACTGTTGAAGGACCCTGCCACGACAGATCAGACAGTAGTAGCAGTAGTGATGAAGAACTCGAAGTCCTGGACAAGGCCCCAAAGATCTCACCTACCCGAGTCCATCCACCTCGAGAGGCCAAAAATACTATAGCCTCACCATCTCCCAGCCCCAAGCCAGCCTCAGTCATCAAGGTAACTGCCCGCCGACAGCTCCGCATCAGCAGCAGCAGCGACGACAGCTCATCAACTTAAGTGCTTTTCTATTATGCTTGCCATTTCTACTGTTTATTTTATCTATTTGTGACGTTTTCTTTTTCTTGTTTTTATTTTGTTGTCATGCATTGAGGACAATGAGTTTGGGGGTAGGCAGTCCTCTGTTAATTAATGAACTTTTTATTTGTGTCTCATTCTAGTTATTAATTTTTGTGTCAAAAATTAAAAAAAATGGCTTAGTTCTGTTGAATTTTTCTTATCTGCCATAGCCTTCGCTGTCGCGACAGCATTCTTTATAATGTTCTAGAAAATGATAAGAGGCATAATATAGTCCTGAAATCTTAACACCTTGTGACTTACATGATATAAGACTTCTTTTACCAGACTTAGAGTAGAAAACTTAGCCACTTGAGTTAGAAAAGATTTAAGCTCAGGATACTCCTAGAGGTGCCTATCACCGGCTCTAGGAAAATAACCAGAGAAACTTCTAGAGATGCCTATCACCTGCTCTAGAAAGTTAGCTAGAGGTGCCTAAAATACAGGCTCTAGTAAAAAAATTTAAAATTATAAAAGTGTTTAACTAGAGGTGCCGAAATTGGCTCTAGTAAGAACTATATGGAAATAAAACTCTAAGTAGGTTAAGTAAATACTCTAGTTGCTAAGGTGTAACATCCCGGATTAGGGTCTAGGAGATCCGACGAGTTTCCGAAGTCCGAAAGACCGGTGTTGGATGTTTTGAGTAATTTCAGGGAAAGAGGTCTTCGAGTGTTGGGGAAAATATGTAATAAATATTTAAAATCCTTTTTAAATATGTAAAAGGTTTTGGTAAAAACAATTTTGGAAAAATGCTTTCCGAACTGTGTCATTTTGGTTGGTGACCAAATTGTAAAGATTGTAAAATATGTTTTAGTGACCATTTTGTAAAAGAGTCAAAACATTAAATCTTTAAGGAGCTATCTTGGTTGGGCCAAATTGGTTATTATCCCCTTTCATTTTGACTATTCAAATATTTTAAAATAGCTTTTATGATTTAATTAAAACAATGGTTCATCCAAAATCTTATTTCACGTCAAAATCCATTTTCAAGCTTCCTCATCTCCTCTTTTCAGCAAAACAGTAAATGAGCTTGATTTTCTCAAGGTAAAAGTGTTTTCTTATTAATCTTTTATTGCTAAATAGTTCTCCTACCTTGATTTCCTAAAGACCAAGTCTATTTCATTGTTTTCTTCAAGGATTTTTGCCAAACAAGGGGTAATAGCTAGCATTGGGGGTGAGCAACGTGATTCTCCTCTAATGTAACGTTCTTTAATGAATTTCCTATGCTTTGATTCTTTTAAATACCAAGGTTTTAATCTCTTGTCTTAATCTTAATATAAATTTGCTAAAATTGATAAAAATGAGTTTTTGGTAAGATTTTTGGGTAAGATCTCTTAATGATGGGTTTGTTGATGAGGTTACCTTAGTTTTGATGTGATTAATGTGTTGAGATGGTGGGAGAATGGCAAGAATCCTGAAATGGGGTTGAGTGTTGATTTTTGAAGTAAGAAAAAGTGGGTTTTTGGGTGGAATTCGAAGGGAATCAATAGCTGGTGTTGATCTGATGATTGGATGATGTTTTTAGATGTTTATCTATATGTTTTGATGTTACTAAATGTTGGGCTTTGCGGGAGACTATCCGAATTGGGTCTTTTTGTTGGTTACGGCTTGTATCAGATTTATTCGATAGGTGTTTTGGTTGAGTTGTTGAAATCTCTGCTTTCCAGTAAATTTTTTTGTGTTGTAAATATCACTAAATCCTCTGTTTTGGGTTGGTTAGAGGCAAGGATTGAAGATCCAGATTTGTTGAACGCATTTGTGGGCGGACCGGAAAGCTAGAAAAGGGGGTTTCGGCTTGTTGTGGTAACCGCTGATGAGTGGAAATGATTTTACTGTTTTATAAAGGTTGAAAAGCTGATTTAAGGGTTTGGGTTTAGCCATTAGGCCAATCCAAGCTCAAGGGTAAGAGTTGGTTTTGTTTCGGCTTTTCGCCTTCTTATTTTGATCATGTTTTGGATCATGCGCATATCATTTTGAATGATGTTTCCTCTGTTGTTGTTATACATTTAATGCATGTTGTGGTTATCCCATGTGAAAGCCATGTTGTGTTTCGGATGTTGGTTGAGCTCATGATATCCTCGAGCTTGTGTTCATGGCTTTGGGATATGTTTTGGGGAGGTGGTTATCCCTGGTGAAAATCAATGGTTTATGATGTTGCGGTGAGTATATTGACACATGGGTTATATCGGATAGATTGATCGATCAATAGGATGTGAAGTGCACTATAATTATAAAATCCGCGCGTGAGAAATCCTTTAGTTTCACAATAGGGGTGGTGTATTGTGATGCGAGTGGTAGGGGTTGTACTATCACCAACGGGCAATGCGGGTTGTGGCATCCCAGCCGAAGTGTGTTTGTGGTGAGGGTTGTTTCACCATGTGACTTGATGGGGGTTGTGCCATCAAGGTGTCCGCTTATCCGAGCAACGTGTCAATGATGCCGATATAATCAATCGCTTATGGTTCCATTATGAGCTTGGTAAACTCATACAGTTATGCTTATGTTTGAAGCATGTGCATGGTAAAGGGGCCGATGGGCTTGGTTTGCATATGTGGTTCTTATATGGCTTATGCATGGTTGATGCATGTTATTTGCCTATGGCATGTGTGGTTGCTTTGCTTAGTCTTGTTTCAAGGTAGCATGTTGAAAAGGAAATGGTTTTGGAAATGTTTTGTAAAAAGGGATTTCAAGAAACGGTTTTGATTTCCTAAATGATGGTTGTTTTCAAAACTACATTGTTGTAGTTGGTTTTGAGCTCTGCTCACTAAGCTCTATAGCTTACACTCTCTTTTTCCAACATTGTAGATTCATAGACCCTTTGGAAAGCAACGGTGCAAGGGAGGTGATCCAAGTGTCTGCTCTTAGCTCAAGTATGTCTTTGCTTAGATAATAGTGTGTGTGGTAATGAGGGTGAACCTTGTTGATGTCTTTGGAATGTTTGTAAACTCTTTTTTTGAGGACATGTTTATAGTTTTGGTGGCTTGCTCTTGCCTTTTGTCTTGTGATCTTGGTTTTCGACCTTGTTCCTCTTATGTTGGATCTTGAAGCTTTCTTTTTATATGTATGTAAAGCATGTTTATGTTCCTCTTGACCTTAATTACGTTTGATGGTTGATGTTAGTGTGTATATGTTGATCTTGTTGTTTATCTAATGTATGAGGTGATTAGAACCAAGAAAAATACCTTAAAGATGCTTAAAACTGCTGTTTTGCTGTTTCTGCAGCAGGGTGTTTCGGAACGGGCTCGACCGTTTCAGAACAGCCCTTAATTACCTTTAAATTTTACCTTGGCGTTTCGGAACGGGTACCGAAACGGGCTAAGCAGGGCCGGAACGGTCTCAAGCTGTTTCAGAACGTTTTTGCTACTGTGAAGCACCGTTCTGATACCAGTTTCGAAACGGGTGTCGTTGGAGTTACTTAAAGGCATATTTGAAATTATTTTTCTTGCGTTTTGGTCCTAGTTTATGCAGATATCATTTGTGGTTGATTGTGTGCAAGTTTAATGTTGTTTTTCATCATGGAAGTATGAAATGAACTAAATTTCTCAGAGATCACCTTAATTGCATTTTAGGTCCTCATATTATACTAGTTTTGCATTTTGGTCCCTGGTTGCCCTTTTTGGTTCGAATCGATGCTTGTCTGATGTTCTATCTTCCGTTGTGTGTTCGATAACTTAAGTTAACTTTGAGCATCTAGAAAAGATATTAAGCAACACGTCTTGGGTTGCTAATCGAAGGGAACTCTTCGGATCTTTCTTCGATTAGTCCCGTGTAATCCACTCGATACGGTCTGGTGGCTAGGCCGGTTTGAGGGGGTTACATAAGGAGTCCGAGTCATGTTTGTTCACAAACTTGCAAACACTTGCACAAGAACTATATTATTGCTCTTTATAGATTCTTTAACATTTGAACGGATGGTGATCTTGACGGTAAAGGTACTGTGGGTAAGGACAGTTCACTGAGCTAAAGCCAAAATAAAAAATTAATGAAATTAGGGTGCATTTGCTTGAGGGCGAGAAAAGATTCGAACTTGGGGGTGTGTTGAGTGCAAAAAAGTTCTATATTTTATCCCTCATTTACCCATATTTTGGCTGCACTCAAGCATGATTTATTGCATTTAGGATAGATTTTTGCATACACATCATAATTAGATAAAACTGCACAGATGCTGCTAAAATTAGGTTGCTAATCAGAGGGAATTCTTCAGATCTTTCTTTGATTAGTCCTGTGTAATCCACTCGATACGGTGTGGTGGCTAGGCCGGGTCGAGGGGGTTACATATGTTGGTACCAGAGCCTAGGTTTTTCCTTTGGAAAGGCTTGCGTTGGTGGTCGTGCAACCAGAAAGGTAAGTGAGGTAAGTGTGTTGAGGTGGTGCATGCTTGTGTGTTGAGGTTGTTTGCTGTGTAAGGTACTCATTGCCACATACTATTATCAAGAAATCTATAAAATACTTGAGCACCTTGGACCCTTGACGTTGCTGACCCGAATCATTTCCTTTTGTATATTTTATTTTGTTTGTAGCATTGCATTTGTTGCTATGGCTAGACCTAGAAGAGGTTAGGCGGGTGGTGAGCCACGTGAAGATCCTGTTGAGGGTGCTGGGGTTCCGTTAGAGGGAGAGTTACTGTAACCCCCTTAGCTCGGCCTAGACGCTTGACCCGAACTACGAAGATTACACGGGGAAAACCAAAGTCAACCCGAAAGTCTACCTTGATTAACGACCCTTTTTTTATTTTATTCTTGTCTAGATGCATATTAAGCCTCAGTGAGCACTCACTAAACATGAACGAGAAAGGCACAGCGTTCAGATAACATTCAGGGACTCAATTGATTAAATTATGCGTTTAGGGACCAAAATGTAATTTTAGGAAATTAGAAGGACTTTTCTGATTTTAAGTATTACCAATATAAAATTAAGCATGTTACATGCTTCTCTGTCAAGATTCAGCTTAAAAAGACATTCTAAGCTCAAGCAATTGCATCCACAACATTTAGGACCAAAATGTAAATCACGAAAACTCAGAATAATTCAAATCAGTGCCCAACGGTCAACTGTATCGGAACGCCCACCCTCCGTACCGAAACGCCCGTATTGAAAAATGTGTTGACCGTTTTGGTACACGAGTATGTTCTGAGACCTATATGGAAACAGGTCACTCCAGTGGCCAAACTGTTTCGAAACCTCTACAACTCGTTCCGAAACGTTGTGGCCATTACAGGCCCCCGTTTCGAAACTGTTGAAGCTGTTTCGATACACTATGCCCAATGACAGCATAAATTGCTGGTTTTTCACCCTTTAACCCATTCATACATGCCTCAAAGACCCTCAAATCATGCCAGCAATCAATTTTGAAGTAAAGGAACATAATTAAGACTCTCTAGCAAGAGCATGGCATCAAACACAAAATCACATAGTCTAAAGGCATGCTCCCTAGTCTCAAAACCAATATTAGCAACCAAACCTCAAACCAAACACTTAAGACCAATTACAACCCATAAATGCCAACATAAACATGCCACCAACTTAGGGAGTTCAAAACACATCTCCCAATTACAACCTTGGTTTCCCATTGCCATTTATCTAAACTAAAGTGTATGAAAACATCACCATAAATGAGCTTGTACTTCCTTGGATGTTCTTATCCTTCTTGATGCCCGGGAACACCTCAATTATCTGCATTATTGGTAAAAGAGAGCGTAAGCACAAATGCTTAGTGAGGCATGCTCTAAAGAAACCAACACAATAATACATTTCTTGAAAACACTTTCTCAAAAGCTTTTAAACAACATGTTCATTCTATCTCATGCTTGAAAACCATTCAAAGTAACATCTCCTTGAAAACACATGTACCTCAGTTCTATCTCATGCATTTAAACCCAATGCAAAACTCATGGCAAAGCCACACTCATGCTTGTAACACCAAAGCATTTCATATACAAATCTCATATGCATTTCTCTTAGCATAAATCATTTCATCAAAGGTACAAGTGAATCAAAAACATTTTCATATTTTATATAGGCATATTACATTACATTACTACTCGGATATGCGGACAACTCACTAGACACTTCCGGTGGCATCTACCATCACCGCACTCACTCGTCTAGTAACATAGTTTCTAGTGGAATCTCACATCACCGTACTCACATGACGGAATCTCTCATCGCCACAAAGCTTGGGTATTTCACCAAGACCTACCCGATGGAATTCCCATCATCAGTTCTCTCCCTTTGGATTTAACCAAAGAGCATGTATGAATTTTTAGTTTATAGTGCACTCTCATCCTATTGATCGATCAATTATATCCGGTAAGTATCTCAACATCTATGCCAATATATTATGTCAAATCATTATCTCACCTACTGTTTTTCATGCAACAACTCTCAAAACATTCTCATCTCATTTCAAAACCATATCATTTGCCATGCTTTAAACAAAAGCTCACATCTCAACCATGCAGCATGTTACTTCATGAAATCATTTCAAGCATCATCTCATGCTATAAAACATGCATAAAAATAGTAGGAATTTATCTATCTCAAACCATGAGCATGTAAAAGCATTTTAGGGGGCAATCACCACATTTAAGAGAGCAATCTAGCCAATACTTACTTCCGGACTTAGGAAGGTGTTTCAAACCTTTCCTAAATCCCCAAACCTTGATTCTTTGTCCCTCAAGGACTTCTAAAACCATACGCACTCACCGATTACGTTTCGCTTGCTTGCTGAAACGCTATCTAGGCTCCCGGATCAACACCAAAGGCGTCCGAAGATGTCTCCGTTGTTTATTTCACGTAAGACAAGAGGATTAATGCATCATCATGCATTGAAATAATCAGCCACACACCTAAACTCGCCGCTCTACTCAAACACCTTATTTCGGCTACCAAACACAACCGAAAGCATCTCCAAACTTTTCCAAAACAAATCCCAACCAAGATCTATCACTTCTAATCGTTTCTAAACATCAATTAACACCAAAAATCACTACTAACTCGTCCTTATACCTCAAGCTATGATAGAACACCAAAATCACCCCAAAAACCATCATTCTAGCATACAAAACTTAGGAAACCAAACCTATTCGGGATTTAATTGATAAAACCTCATTTGTAACATCAATTAACATCCAAAATACATTAGAAAAACACCTCAAAACAGAGCCCAATCATTCACCACGAACATCTTCAAGATTTCTTCCAAAATCTTGAGTTTTAAGACAATTTCTTGTTTCTAACATTAAAACCACTCAAAAATCATTAACAAGAGATTGATAACTTGGGAATTTCAGTAAAGAACTGATCATTAGAGGAGAAGGACGAAGCTTACCTCTAATGGGTGATTTCTCCTTGATTTGAGCAAGTTTTCTTGAAAATTCAATGTAGAAATCAAGAGGATTTGATGAGGAATTGATTAAGAATCATGAGAAGATTGAAATCTCATCAAATGAAGTGAAAATCAATGTATAATTGCTGGAGAGAATGTGTTTGGCTGAAAAGAATTTGAGAGAAAATGAAATGAGAGAAAATTTGTGAAAAGTAGTTATGAATAGTGAAAGGTAGTTTCTCATTTAATTAACCTTCAGTTCCTTTAATTAAAACATTAATAAAATCACCCAAATTAAGGAAAAATATGATGAAAACATTTTGGTAAAATTAGCTCCTTAAAGATTCAAAGTTTCAATCCTTTACAAATCAGTCACTATTTAACTTTCGCAAAAACTTCGATTTGGTCACTACACCGAAATGTAGTATTTCCAAACCTTATTTTGTAAACTTGATTTCACCATAATCCTTCATATATTAAATGAGGATTTTTAGATATTTTTCTATATTTTTAAAACATTCCGAACTAGGTGTTCCCTAAAACTCACTTTAAGATTCGAAACGTTTCCAGACCGGTCCGATTCGGACTCTAAAACATCTAGGCCCAAATTTGGGGTGTTACAACTCTCCCCCTCTTAAGAAATTTCGTCCTCGAAATTTACATGGAGGGAAAAGGTAAGGAAATTGATTCTTCATGTCCTCCTTTCTTTCCCATGTGGCTTCCTCAACACCACGATGTCTCCACAACACCTTAACCAGCTCAATGGTCTTACCATGGAGAACCTTACTATCCGAATCCAAAATCTCAATAGGTTCCTCATTATATGTTAAATCCGGATTCAACTCAATTTCCTCCACAGGCATAACATGCGAGGGATCCGATCTATACCTCCGAATCATGGATACATGAAACACATTATGTATCTTTTCTAGCTCTTGTGGTAGTCTCAGCTTATAAGCAACAGGACCCACACGTTCTATCACCTCGTATGGTCCAATGTATCTAGGGCTCAACTTGCCCTTCCGACAGAATCTCATCACCTTCTTCCAAGGTGAAACTTTCAAGAACACACGGTCACCCACCACAAATTTTATCTTCTTACGCTTCAAATCCGTGTAGGACTTTTGCCGATCCGATGCTGCCTTCAACCGCTCACAAATGAGTTTCACCTTCTCAGTGGTTCCTTTCAACAAAGCTGGCATCGAGACCAACTTTTGTCCCGTTTTAGCCCAACAAAGAGGAGTTCTGCACTTCCTCCCGTACAAAGCTTCATAAGGTGCCATTTGAATACTCGCCTGGTAACTATTATTATAAGAAAACTCCACCAAAGGCAAGTGTTTCTCCCAAGTTCCTTGAAATTCAATAACACAGCACCTCAATATATCCTCAAGCACTTGGATAACACGCTCCGACTGTCCATCCGTCTGCGGATGATAAGAAGTACTGAAATTCAGCCGCGTACCCAATGCTTGATGTAAACACTCCCAAAACCTTGCAGTGAACCTCGGATCTCTATCCGACACTATAGATTTTAGTACACCATGCAAACGTACAATCTCAACAATGTACAACTCTACAAGCTTATCCAAGGTGTACGTAGTATGGACAGGTAAGAAATGCGCACACTTCGTAAGGCGATCCACAATCACCCAAACAGAATTCTTCTTTGCTGGCGATAGAGGCAAACCAGACACAAAGTCCATGGTTATCCTCTCCTATTTCCATTCAGGGATCCTCAACAGTTGCAACAACCCCGAAGGAAACTGATGCTTAGCCTTAACCCGCCGACAAACCATGCACCTGCTCACATACTCAGCGACATCGTTCTTCAAACCCACCCAATAATACTCATCCTTCAGATCACGGTACATCTATGTACTACCAGGTTGCATAGCAAAAGGAATACTATGAGCTTCGGTCAGAAGAACAAGTATCCTTTGCCGAGGATTGATGATCTTTTTGATCAGCTTCGGGGAGCGGTTGTGTTTTCAAAGATTGATCTGAGGTCGGGGTACTATCAGTTAAAGGTGAAAGATGTGGATGTGCCAAAAACACCCTTTAGAACAAGGTATGGGCATTATGAGTTCCTTGTGATGCCGTTTGGGTTGACGAATGCTCCTGCCGCTTTCATGGACATGATGAATAGGGTGTTCCATGAATTCTTGGACAAGTTTGTTGTGGTGTTCATCGACGATATCCTTGTGTACTCTCGTACCGAGGAGCATGAAGGTCATTTGAGAATTGTTTTGCAAGTGCTGTTGGAAAATCAGCTTTATGCTAAGTTGAGCAAATGTGAGTTTTGGCTAAAGGAAGTTGTTTTCCTTGGTCATGTGGTTTCGGCTGAAGAGATTCGAGTTGATCCCCATAAGGTTGAGGCGGTGACGAATTTGAAAAGGACATCTCCTATACAGCTTCCATATTATAACCGTCTCACCAAAATAACTAGTCGCACGCATGCCAACATCCAAAGACTCAACAGGCAAACCAAGCATATGAGCATGTTCACGCAATATGTACGAGTGTGTAGATCCAGAATCAATCAAAGAAAGTAATGACAAGGATTGCAAAGTAAAGGTACATGCGATCACGTCTGTGTCATTCCTTCCCTCACGGTGGGCATACACTCGAGCTTGACCACCACCCTCAGGTTGGACAGCCACAACATGCGCTACATTCCTTCCACCATCATCCCTACGCTGAAAATTACCACAGACGCGCCCACGGCCTCTCTGCGGCTCAGATTCTCTCACCGGAGCATGTCCCTCTCTCAGCGGCTGAGGACAATCTTTCTTCAAATGCCCTCGGTTCCCACAATTTCAGCATGTCCCGAGGTTACCCCAACACTCACCACCATGTCTCCTACCACAACGGTTACACTCAGGAGTCCTTAAGACAAAATTAGGTCCTTGCTGACCTCTACCAGGGTTACCGCCCCCATGCCTAGCCTCATAATGCGGCTTCCTATCCTTATGTCTCTTGTTGCGATCTCTACCATAATCGCGTTCATCAGCTCGCTTTCCAGAGCTAGATTCACTCGCTCTGCTCGCCAAACCAAGATTCGATTTAATGTCCTTGGCTCTCGTGACCAAGACATCGAAATCAGTGTAGTCAGCTGCAAGCATATAGGTCTTTACATCCGCTACCAACCCATAACGGAACCGCTCGCACCTTTCCCTCTCGCTAGGAATTAGCTCAGGTGCGTACTGGCTAAGGCGAACAAACTGAATTTCATATTCAGCTACAGACATGTTCCCCTGCACAAGAGACGTAAACTCCCTCTTCTTCTCGTCGAGGTAATTAACTCCCATATATTTACGCTTGAAAGCATTCAAGAAGAATGTCCAAGTCACCTCATCGTCCTCCATTCCGGAGATAGTGGTCGTCCACCATGTATATGCATCACCATGCAGCAGCGACACAATGCATCCCAGCTTTTGCACATTATTGCAATTCAGCTGACCAAGAATCCTCTTGGTGCTCTCCAACCAAGACTCAGATCCTTCAGGTGACAAACCTCTGAACTCGGTTCCTCCAAGACTACGGAGACACACCAACGGCAATCTCACATTAGCATCATCCTGATGCGCAGCTCCACGAGCTCCGGCTGCCTGGAATGCTCCAGCAATAGCCTGTATCAACATGGTCATATCAGGAGCAGCTTGCCCCTGAACACCCTCGGGTCCAGCAACCCCAGCACCAACTCCAGCAGCACCAGCCCCAGCTCCACCACCACCAGGTGGTCCACCACCTGGGGGAGGAGGAGGTAAATCCTCAGCATTCTCTGCATTCTCATTATCAGCCATAGAACTAGTATTGATTCTTAGCTCTCTACGTGGCCCCATACTAAAACAATGCACTGACAAAATGCAATAAACACAGTTATGCATAACTAGGTAAGTAATCCAAGTACTCAGGCTCATTTTTGAAAACAATTCCTCTCATTAGTTTTAATATGGCAATGGGATCCCCAACCACACTCCAACATAGCATTACAACTCAAAATCATCTCAATTGAATCACACATCAATGTTCATACATCAAATTTTCACTAAAAAGACACAATCATGCATAATCACATACAACAACCACATACCAAGCCCCAATTATTCGATAACCTGGCTCTGATACCAACAAATGTAACCGTCTTAGCCCAGCCTAGACGCTTCACCCGAACTACGAAGATTACACGGGGAAAACCAAAGTCAACCTGAAAGTCAACCTTGATTAACGACCCTTTTTTTATTTTATTCTTGTCTAGATGCATATTAAGCCTAAGTGAGCACTCACGAAACATGAACGAGAAAGGCACAACGTTCGGATAACATTCAGGGATTCAATTGATTAAATTACATGTTTAGGGACCAAAATGTAATTTTAGGAAATTAGAAGGACTTTTCTGATTTTAAGTATTACCAATATAAAATTAATCATGTGACATGCTTCTCTTTCAAGATTCAGCTTAAAAAGACATTCCAAGCTTAAGCAATTGCATCCACAACATTTAGGACCAAAATGTAAATCACGAAAACTCAGAACAATTCAAATCAGTGCCGAACGGTCAACTGTATCGGAACGCCCACTTTCCATACCGAAACACCTGTATCAAAACGGTCTTGACCGTTTCGGTACGCGTGTATGTTCTGGGACCGGTATGGAAACAGGTCACTCCAGTGGCCAAACTGTTTCGAAACCTCTACAACCCGTTCCGAAATGTTGTGGCCATTACAGGCCCCCGTTTCGAAACTGTTGAAACCGTTTTGATACACTATGCCCAGTGACAGCATTAGTTCCTGGTTTTTCACCCTTTAACCCATTCATACATGCCTCAAAGACCATCAAATCATGCTAGCAATCCATTTTGATGTAAAGGAACATAATTAAGACTCTCTAGAAAGAGCATGACATCAAACACAAAAACACATAGTCTAAAGGCATGCTCCCTAGTCTCAAAATCAATATTAGCAACCAAACCTCAAACCAAACACTTAAGACCAATTACAACCCATAAATGCCAACATAAACATGCCACCAACTTAGGGAGTTCAAAACACATCTCCCAATTACAACCTTGGTTTCCCATTGCCATTTATCAAAACTAAAGTGTACGAAAACATCACCGTACATGAGCTTGTACTTCCTTGTATGTTCTTATCCTTCTTTATGCCCAGGAACACCTCAATTATCTGCATTATTGGTAAAATAGAGCGTAAGCACAAATGCTTAGTGAGGCATGCTCTAAAGAAACCAACACAATAATGCATTTCTTGAAAACACTTTCTCAAAAGCTTTTAAAAAACATGCTCATTCTATCTCAAGCTTGAAAACCATTCAAAGTAACATCTCCTTGAAAACACATGTACCTCAATTCTATCTCATGCATTTAAACCCAAATGCAAAACTCATAGCAAAGCCACACTCATGCTTGTAACACCAAAGCATTTCATATACAAATCTCATATGCATTTCTCTTAGCATAAATCATTTCATCAAAGGTACAAGTTAATCAAAAACATTTTCATATTTTATATTGGCATTCTACATCACATTACTACTCGAATATGCGAACAACTCACTAGACACTTCCGGTGGCATCTACCATCACCGTACTCACTCGTCTAGTAACATAGATTCCATTGGAATCTCACATCACCGTACTCACATGGCGGAATCTCTCATCGCCACAAAGCTTGGGTATTTCACCAAGACCTACCCGATGGAATGCTCATCATCGGTTCTCTCCCTTTGGATTAAACCAAAGAGCAGGTACGAATTTTAAGTTTATAGTGCACTCTCATCCTATTGATCGATCAATTATATCCGGTAAGTATCTCAACATCTATGCCGATATATTATGTCAAATCATTATCTCACCTATTGTTTTTTCATGCAACAATTCTCAAAACATTCTCATCTCATTTCAAAACCATATCATTTGCCATGATTTAAAGAAAAGCTCAAATCTCAACCATGCAACATGTTACTTCATGAAATCATTTCAAGCATTATCTCATGTTATAAAACATGCATAAAAACAGTAGGAATTTATCTATCTCAAACCATGAGCATGTAAAAGCATTTTAGGGGGCAACCACCACATTTAAGAGAGCAATCTAGCCAATACTTACTTCCAGACTTAGGAAGGTGTTTCAAACCTTTCCTAAATTCCCAAACCTTGATTCTTTGTCCCTTAAGGACTTCTAAAACCATACACACTCACCGATTACGTTTCGCTTGCTTGCCGAAACGCTATCTAGGCTCCCGGATCAACACCAAAGGCGTCCGAAGATGTCTCCCCTGTTTATAACACATAAGAGTAGATGATTAATGCATCATCATCCATTGAAATCATCATCCACACACCTAAACTCGATGCTCTACTCAAACACCTCATTTCGGCTACCAAACACAACCGAAAACATCTCCAAACTTTTCCAAAACAAAGCCCGGCCAAGATCTATCACTTCTAATCATTTCTAAACATCAATTAACACAAAAAAACCACTACTAACTCGTCCTTATACCTCCAGCTATGACAGAACACCAAAATCACCCCAAAAACCATCATTCTAGCATACAAAACTTAGGAAACCAAACCTATTCGGGATTTGATTGATAAAACCTCATTTGTAACATCAATTAACATCCAAAATACATTTGAAAAACACCTCAAAACAGAGCCCAATCATTCACCACGAAAATCTTCAAGATCTCTTCCAAAATCTTGAGTTTTAAGACAATTTCTTGTTTCTAACATTAAACCACTCAAAAATCATTAACAAAGGATTGATAACTTGAGAATTTCAGTAAAGAACTGATCATTAGAGGAGAAGGACGAAGCTTACCTCTAATGGGTGATTTCTCCTTGATTTGAGCAAGTTTTCTTGAAAATTCAATGTAGAAATCAAGAGGATTTGATGAGGAATTGATTAAGAATCAAGAGAAGATTGAAATCTCATCAAATGAGTGAAAATCAAAGTATAATTGCTGGAGAGAATGTGTTTGGCTGAAAAGAATTTGAGAGAAAATGAAATGACACAAAATTTGTGAAAAGTAGTAATGAATAGTCAAAGGTAGTTTCTCATTTAATTAACCTTCGTTTCCCTTAATTAAAACATTAATAAAATCACCGAAATTAAGGAAAAATCTGATGAAAATATTTTGGTAAAATTAGCTCCTTAAAGATTCAAAGTTTCAATCCTTTACAAAACAATCACTATTTAACTTTCACAAAACTGCGATTTGGTCACTACACTGAAATGTAGTATTTCCAAACCTTATTTTGGTAAAATTGATTTCACCATAATCCTTCATATATTAAATGAGGATTTTTAGATATTTTTCTATATTTTTAAAACATCCCTAACTAGGTGTTCCCTAAAACTCGCTTTAAGATTCAAACTGTTTCCAGACAGGTCCGATTCGGACTCTAAAACATCTAGGCCCAAATTTGGGGTGTTTCAGTTTCCTCCTCCTGGTGGTGGGGCTAATGTGCGAGGTGAGGAACCTTCTGGTGACCAGGGTCAGGCCGGAGTTGATATGAGCCTGTTGATTTAGGCTATTACTAGGGCTTTTCGTATGCGTTGGCTGGGTTGTAGGCAGCTGCACTGCAGCATGGTCAGAGGAAAGGGTTACCCCTCGAGAGGCTCCGCAGCTTGGGTGGAGTAGAGTATCATGGGTTATCGCCCGAGGGAGCTGAGGCATGGATAGCTAGTACTACCAAGATTCTGAGTTAGATGGAGTGCAGTGATGCACATAAGCTGGGTTGTGTGGAATCTCTGCTTCAGGGTGACGCGTATGTATGGTGGACTACGATCACTGCGAGTATGGCTGGTGCTGATATCCTTTGGGATTTCTTCCGTTCTGCCTTCCGAAAGAAGTACTTGGGGCTGAGGTACCAAGATGAGAAGAAGCGCGAGTTTATGGCCTTAGTTTAGGGACTATGACCGTTTTAGAGTACGAGGTGCAGTTTGTTAGACTGAGTCAGTATGCTGCTGAGCTAGTTCCTACTGAGAATTAACGTTGTGAGAGGTTTGGATATGGTTTGACCGAGGGAGTGAAGACCTATATGTTGGATACTGATTATACAAATTTTGATGTGCTAGTAGCTCGAGCCAAATACATAGAGCATAGTCCTGGTTTGTCTTCTCGAGGAGGCGGGTCTAGTTCAAGAAAATGACCTATAGAGTGGAATCGCGATCGTGCCAAGAGGGACAAGGGCAAGAGGCAGCATTTTAATCATAGACGTGGGGGTGGCAACCCCCGGCGTGGCCATCAAGGCCAAGGTCTTTCTCATCGTGCACATGAGTGCACCAAGTGTGGTAGGTCTCATCCAGGAGAGTGTTGGGGAACCTATGGTACATGCTGGCAGTGTGGATCGAAGGATCATCTCAAGAGAGATTGTCCTCAGCTAGCTAGAGGTGGTCAGGCGCCAGTACAAGCTATCGAGTACCAGCGGGGCCGTGGGCGTGGCCGAGGGAACTTTCAGCCACGAAACGACGGATAGAGGAATGTGGCACATGTGGTTGCAGTCCAGCCTGAGGGAGGCGGACCAGTGAGAGTGTATGCACATAGAGAGGGCAGGAAAGACAACGATGTTATTGTAGGTAATTTCATGTTACAGTCTTTGACATTGCTTACGTTGATTGATTCTGGTTCTACTCATTCCTATATTTTGAGTGAACATGCTAAGATGTTGGATGTGCCGTGCGAGATACTTGATGTTGGTATGAATGTGACTAGTTCGTTTGGCGAGACAATTGTGCTTAGAAAGATATATCGTAGATGTCCGTTGATGGTTCAGGGTCACGTATTCCCATTTGATATGATGGAATTGCCTTTCTATAGGTTTGATGTGATTTTAGGAATGGATTGGTTGGTAGAGCAAAAGGCAAAGGTAGATTTTGAGACTAAGCGGGTGAGCTTGAGATTGTCGGACGATGATGAGGTAGTAGTGGTTGGTGAGAATGTTAAATTCTTATCCAACATAGTTTCCGCTTTAGAGGCCCAGAAGATGTTAGATCAGGGATGTCAGGCGTACCTCGCTTATGTGATGAATCCAGATATGAGTGAGGTTCGACCAAAAGATATTAGAGCAGTTTGTGATTTTCCTGAGATGTTTCCTGAAGAATTGCCTGATTTACCATCGGATAGAGAAGTTGAGTTTGCTATTGAGTTGTACATTGATTCAGCTCCCGTATCGATTACTCCGTATCGGATGGCTCCGAAAGAGTTGAAAGAACTAAAGACTCAGCTTCAGGAATTATTAGATCGTGGTTTTATTCGTCCGAGTATATCACCTTGGGGTGCACCACTGTTGTTTGTTAAGAAGAAAGACGGAAGTATGCGTATGTGTATTGATTACCGATAGTTGAATAAGTTAACTGTGAAGAACAAGTAGCCGTTGCCGAGGATAAATGATTTGTTTGATTAGTTGAGGGATGCATCCGTGTTTTCGAAGATAGACTAGAGATCTGGGTATTATCAGCTGAAAGTGAAGGAACAAGACATACCGAGAACAGCTTTCCGGACACGTTATGGCCATTATGAGTTCCTAGTTATGCCGTTTGGGTTGACTAACGCACCGGCCGCATTTCTGGACATGATGAACCGTGTTTTTCATGAGTTCCTAGACAAGTTTATTGTGGTGTTCATTGATGATATATTGATTTATTCGCGCATCGAGGAAGACCATGATAGACATTTACGGCTTGTGTTGAAAACCTTGTTAGATAATCAGTTGTATGCAAAGTTGAGCAAATGTGAATTTTGGATTAGAGAAGTAGTCTTCCTAGGGCATGTTATGTCAGCGGATGACATTAGAGTTGATCCTAAGAAAGTGGAAGTTGTTGTGAATTGGAAGAACCCGAAGTCTGTGACTGAAGTTTGTAGTTTTCTAGGCTTAGCAAGCTACTATCATCGGTTTGTGGGAGGATTTTCTAAGATAGCTGCTCCAGCGACGAAATTGTTGCAAAAGGATGTTAGATATGAGTGGACAGAAGCAAGACACTTGGCTGTTGATCGTTTGAAAGATGCCTTGACTAGAGCACCTGTGTTAGTGCAACCGGTAACAGGGAAGGACTATGTAATTTATAGTGATGATTCGTATATAGGCTTAGGTTGTGTTTTGATGCAAGATGGGAGAGTTGTTGCATATGCCTCAAGACAGCTGAAGACTCATGAAAAGAACTACCCCACGCATGATATCTTGTTGGCCGCTATTGTGTTTGCTTTGAAGGTGTGGAGACACTATTTGTATGGTGAGAAATGTACAGTGTATACCGATCATAAGAGCTTGAAGTATTTGATGTCTCAGAGAGATTTGAATCTCCAACAGCGTAGATGGGTTTAATTGTTGAAAGACTATGATCTTACAATTGAATACCACCCGAGTAAAGCAAATGTGGTAGCTGATGCGTTGAGTAGGAAAGTAGCAGTTGAGCTTTGAGCAATGTTTGCTAGGTTGAGTTTTTCATATGATGGAGGATTGATTGCAGAACTGCAGGTGAAACCATCTCTTGAACAGTTAATCTGTGAGAAACAGTTGCAAGATGGTTCTTTAGCTTCACATGTTCAAGACATTGCAGAAGGTAAACTGACCGAATATAGTTTCAGTGATGGTAATGTTTTGTGTTACAAAAATAGAGTTGTTGTGCCTGAAGATGCTAATTTGAAGCGTACCAATTTGAATGAAGCACAAACTAGTCTGTGTGCTATGCACCCAGGTAGCACGAAAATGTATCGAGATTTGAAGAATGATTATTTCTGGGTTGGTTTGAAAAGGGATGTGGCCGAATTTTTTAGTAAGTGCATGGTTTGTCAGCGAGTGAAGGCCGAGCATCAGTTTCCGTCAGGATTGTTACAGCCTTTACAGATTCCAGAATGGAAATGGGAGAGGATAGCCATGGATTTCGTTTCAGGTTTACCATTGTCTCCTTCGCGAAAGAATTCAATTTGGGTGATAGTCGACCGACTCACCAAATGTGCACATTTCCTAGCTGTTAACACGACTGACTCTTTCGATAAGTTGGATGATTTGTATATCCAGGAGATAGTGATATTACACGGTGTACCGAAGTCGATTGTATCAGATCGAGATCCAAGGTTCGCATTGAGATTTTGGGATTGCTTGCATAGTGCTTTGGGTAGCCGATTGAATTTCAGTACATCGTACCATCCTCAGTCAGATGGTCAATCAGAACGAGTTATTCAAGTGCTTGAAGATATGCTACGTTCTTGCATTATCGATTTCCAGGGTTCGTGGGAGAAACACCTACCGTTGGTTGAGTTTGCTTATAACAACCGTTATCAGGCTAGCATTTAGATGGCACCGTTTGAGGCTTTGTATGGTAGGAGGTGTAGAACTATGGTATGTTGGGTAGAAGCTGGTCAGAAATTGGTATCCTTACCTGCTATGCTTAAGGGCACTACCGAGAAGGTGAAGCTGATATGTGAACGCTTGAAAGCAGCAACCAATCGACAGAAATTGTATGCCGACTTGAAGCGTCGTGAGATTGAGTACGATGTGGGTGAGAAAGTCTTTTTGAAAGTATCACCATGGAAGAAAGTGATGAGATTCGAAAGAAAAGGTAAACTGAGTCCGAGATTCATTGGTCCGTATGAGATCGTTGGGCGAGTTGGTCCTGTGGCTTATAAATTGAGTTTGCCTCCGAAATTAGAGAAGATACATGATGTATTCCATGTTTCTATGCTACGAAAGTATAAGTCTGATCCATCGCACGTAATGCCTGTTGAGGAAATCGAATTGAACCCAGATTTGTCCTACGAGGAGGAACCGATTGAGATATTGGCTACGGACAACAAGGTTTTGCGTGGTAGATCTATAGAGTTGGTCAAAGTGAAGTGGCGACACCAAGTTGTTGAAGAAGCCACTTGGGAGAGGAAAGACGACATGAAGCGTCAGTTTTCGCATCTTTTTCCATCAGGTAAATTTCGAAGACGGAATTCCTTAAGTGGGGGAGAGTTGTAACATCCCGGATTAGGGTCTAGGAGATCCGACGAGTTTCCGAAGTCCGAAAGACCGGTGTTGGATGTTTTGAGTAAGTTCAGGGAAAGAGGTCTTCGAGTGTTGGGAAAAATATGGAATAAATCTTTAAAATCCTTTTTAAATATGTAAAAGGTTTTGGTAAAAACAATTTTGGAAAAATGATTTCCGAACTGTGACATTTTGGTTGGTGACCAAATTGTAAAGTTTGTAAAATCTGTTTTAGTGACCATTTTGTAAAAGAGACAAAACATTGAATCTTTAAGGAGCTATCTTGGATGGGCCAAATTGGTTATTATCCCCTTTCATTTTGACTATTCAAATATTTTAAAATAGCTTTTATGATTTAATTAAAACAAAGGTTCATCCAAAATCTTATTTCACGTCAAAATCCATTTTCAAGCTTCCTCATATCCTCTTTTCAGCAAAACAGTAATTGAGCTTGATTTCCTCAAGGTAAAATTATTTTCTTATTAATCTTTTATTGCTAAATCGTTCTCCTACCTTGATTCCCTAAAGCCCAAGTCTATTTCATTGTTTTCTTCAATGATTTTTGCAAAACAAAGGGTAATAGCTAGCATTGGGGGTGAGCAACGTGATTCTCCTCTAATGAAAGGTTCTTTAATGAAATTCCCATGCTTTGATTCTTTTAAATAGCAAGGTTTTAATCTATTGTCTTAATCTTAATGTAAATTGGCTAAAATTGATAAAAATGAGCTTTTGGTAAGATTTTTGGGTAAGAACTCTTTATGTTCGGTTTGTTGATGAGGTTACCTTAGTTTTGATGTGATTATTGTGTTGAGATGATGGGAGAATGGCAAGAATCCCGAAATGGGATTGAGTGTTGATTTTTGAAGTAAGAAAAGTGGGTTTTTGGGTGGAATTAGAAGTGAATCAATAGCTGGTGTTGATCTGATTATTGGATGATGTTTTTAAATGTTTATCTATATGTTTTGATGTTACTAAATGCTGGGCTTTGCGGGGGACTATCCGAATTGGGTCTTTTTGTTGGTTACGGCTTGTATCAAATTTATTTGATAGGTGTTTTGGTTGAATTGTTGAAATCTCTGCTTTCCAGTAAATTTTGTGTGTTGCAAATATCACTAAATCCTCTGTTTTGGGTTGGTTAGAGGCAAGGATTGAAGATCTGGATTTGTTGAACGCATTTTTGGGCGGACTGGAAAGCTAGAAAAGGGGGTTTCGGCTTGTTGTGGTAATCGTTGGTGAGTGGAAATGATTTTACTATTTTATCAAGGTTGGAAAGCTGCTTTAAGGGTTTGGGTTGAGCCATTAGGCCAATCCAAGCTCAAGGGTAAGAGTTGGTTTTGTTTCGGCTTTTCACCTTCTTATTTTGATCATGTTTTGGATCAAGTGCATATCATTTTGAATGATGTTTCCGCTGTTGTTGTTCTACATTTAATGCATGTTGTGGTTATCCCACGTGAATTGCATGTTGTGTTTCGGATGGTGGTTGAGCTCATGCTATCCTCGAGCTTGTGTTCATGGCTTTGGGATGTGTTTTGGGGAGGTGGTTATCCCCGGTGAAAATCAATGGTTTATGATGTTGCGGTGAGTATATTGACACATGGGTTATATCGGATAGATTGATCAGTCAATAGGATGTGAAGTTCACTATAATTATAAAATCCGCGCGTGAGAAATCCTTCGGTTTCACAATAGGGGTTGTGCTATTGTGATGCGAGTGGTAGGGGTTGTACTATCACCAACGGGTAATGCGGGTTGTGGCGTCCCGGCCGAAGTGTGTTTGTGGTGAGGGTTGTTTCACCATGTGAATTGATGGGGGTTGTGCCATCAAGGTGTCCGCTTATCCAAGCAATGTGTCAATGATACCGATATACTCAATCGCTTATGGTTCCATTATGAGCTTGGTAAACTCATACGGTTATGCTTATGTTTGAAGAATGTGCATGGTAAAGGAGCCGATGGGCTTGGTTTGCATATATGGTTCATATATAGCTTATGCATGGTTGATGCATGTTCTTTGCCTATGGCATGTGTGGTTGCTTTGGTTAGTCTTGTTTCAAGATAGCATGTTGAAAAGGAAATGGTTTTGGAAATGTTATGTAAAAAGGGATTTCAAGAAACAATTTTGATTTCCTAAATGATGGTTGTTTTCAAAAATGCATTGTTGTAGTTGATTTTGAGCTCCGCTCACTAAGCTCTAAAGCTTACGCTCTCTTTTTCCAACAATGCAGATCCGTAGACCCTTTGGAAAGCAACGGTGCAAGGGAGGTGATCCAAGTGTCCGCTCTTCGCTCAAGTATGCCTTTTCTTAGATAATAGTGTGTGTGGCAATGAGGGTGAACCTTGTTGATGTCTTTCGAGTGTTTGTAAACTCTTTGTTTGAAGACATGTTGATAGTTTTGGTGGCATGCTCTTGCCTTTTGTCTTGTGATCTAGGTTTAGGACCTTGTCCTTCTTATGTTGGATCTTGAAGCTTTCTTTTTATATGTATGTAAAGCATGTTTATGTTCCTCTTGACCTTAAGCATGTTTGATGGTTGATGTTAGTGTGTATATGTTGATCTTGTTGTTTATCTGATGTATGAGGTGATTAGAACCAAGTAAAATACCTTAAAGATGCTTAAAACAGCTGTTTTGCTGTTTCCGCTGCAGGGTGTTTCGGAACGAGCTCGACCGTTTCGGAACAACCCTTAATTACCTTTAAATTTTTCGTTGACGTTTCAGAACGGGTACCGAAACGTGCTAAGCCGGGCCGGAACGGTCTCAAGCCGTTTCGGAACGTTTTTGCTACTGTGAAGCACCGTTCTGATACCAGTTTCGAAACGGGGGTCTTTGGTTTTAGTTAAAGGCATATTTGAAATTATTTTTCTTAAGTTTTGGTCCTAGTTTATGCAGATATCATTTGTGGTTGATTGTGTGCAAGTTTAATGTTGTTTTTCATCAGGGAAGTATGAAATGAATTAAATTTCTCAGAGATCACCTTAATTGCATTTTATATCCTCATATTATGCCAGTTTTGCATTTTGGTACCTAGTTGCCCTTTTTGGTTCGAATCGATGCTTGTCTGATGTTCTATCTTCCGTTGTGTGTTCGATAACTTATGTTAACTGTGAGAATCTAGAAAAGATATTGAGCAACGTGTCTTGGGTTGCTAATCGGAGGGGATTCTTCGGATCTTTCTTCGATTAGTCCCGTGTAATCCACTCGATACGGTGTGGTGGCTAGGCCGGGTCGAGGGTGTTACATCTGTTGGTATCAGAGCCTAGGTTTTTCCTTCGGAAAGGCTTGCGTTTGTGGTCGTGCAACCGGAAAGGTAAGTGAGGTAAGTGTGTTGAGGTGGTGCATGCTTGTATGTTGAGGTTGTTTGCTGTGTAAGGTACTCATTGCCACATACTATTATCAGGAAATCTATAAAATACTTCAGCACCTTGGACCCTTGACATTGCTGACCTGAATCATTTCCTTTTGTTTATTCTGTTTTGTTTATTCAGGCGGGTGGTGAGCCGCGTGAGGATCCTGTTGAGGGTGTTGGGGGTCCATTAGAGGGAGAGTTACCTCCTCCTCCTCCTCCTGGTGGTGGGGCTAATGTGCGAGGCGAGGAACCTCGTGGTGACTAGGGTCAGACCAGAGTTGATATGATCCCGTTGATTCAGGCTATTACTAGGGCTTTTCAGTCTACGTTGGCTGGGTTACAGGGAGCTGCACTGCAGCATGGTCAAAGGGAAGGGTTACCCCTCGAGAGGCTCCGCAGCTTGGGTGGAGTAGAGTATCGTGGGTTATCGCCCGAGGGAGCTGAGGCATGGATTTCTTGTACTACCAGGATTCTGAGTCAGATGGAGTGCAGTGATGCACATAAGCTAGGTTGTGTGGAATCTCTGCTTAAGGGTGACGCGTATGTCTGGTGGACTATGATCACATCGAGTATGGCTGGTGCTGATATCACTTGGGATTTATTCCGTTCTGCCTTGCGGAAGAAGTACTTGGGGCTGAGGTACCAAGATGAGAAGAAGCGCGAGTTCATGGCCTTAGTTCAGGGGACTATGACCGTTTCAGAGTACGAGGTACAGTTTGTTAGACTGGGTCAGTATGCTGTTGAGCTGGTTCCTACTGAGAAGGAACGTTGTGAGAGGTTTCGATATGGTTTGACCGAGGGAGTGAAGACCTATATGTTGGCTACTAATTATACATATTTTGATGTGCTAGTAGCTCGAGCCAAAGACATAAAGCATAGTCTTGGTTTGTCTTCTCGAGGAGGCGGGTCTAGTTCAGGGAAACGACATGCAGAGTGGAATCGCGATCGTGCCAAGGGGAACAAGGGCAAGAGGAAGCATCTTGATCATAGACGTGGGGGTGGCAACCCCGGGCATGGCCATCAAGGCCAAGGTCTTGTTCATCGTGCACTCGAGTGCACCAAGTGTGGTAGGTCTCATCCAGGAGAGTGTTGGGGAACCTATGGTACATGCTGGCAGTGCGGATCGAAGGATCATCTCAAGAGAGATTGTCGTCAGCTAGCTAGAGGTGGTCAGGTGCCGGTACGAGCTATCGAGTACCAGCGGGGCCGTGGGCGCGGCCGAGGGAACTTTCAGCCATGAAACGATGGACAGAGGAATGTGGCACATGTGGTTGCAGTCGAGCCTAAGGGAGGCGGACCAGCGAGAGTGTATACACATAGAGAGGGCAGGAAAGACAACGATGTTATTGCAGGTAATTTCATGTTACAGTCTTTGACATTGCTTTCGTTGATTGATTCTAGTTCTACACATTCCTATATTCTTAGTGAACATGCTAAGATGTTGGATGTGACGTGCGAGATACTTGATGTGGGTATGAATGTGACTAGTTCGTTTGGCGAGACAGTTGAGGTTAAAAAGATGTATCGCAGATGTTCGTTGATGGTTCAGGGTCACGTATTCCAAGTTGATATGATGGAATTGCCTTTATATGAGTTTGGTGTGATTTTAGGAATGGATTGGTTTGTAGAGCAAAAGGCAAAGGTAGATTTTGAGACTAAGCGAGTGAGCTTGAGATTGTCGGACGATTATGAGGTAGTAGTGGTTGGTGAGAATGTTAAATTCTTATCCAATGTAGTTTCTGCTTTAGAGGCCCAGAAGATGTTAGATCAGGGATGTCAGGCGTACCTCGCTTATGTGATGAATCCAAATATGATTGAGGCTCGACCAAAAGATATTAGAGCAGTTTGTGATTTTCCTGAGGTGTTTATTGAAGAATTGCCTGTTTTACCACCGGATAGAGAAGTTGAGTTTGCTATTGAGTTGTACTTTGATTCAGCTCCCGTATCGATTACTCCGTATCGGATGGCTCCGAAAGAGTTGAAAGAACTAAAGACTCAGCTTCAGGAATTATTAGATCTTGGTTTTATTCGTCCGAGTATATCAACTTGGGGTGCACCAATTTGTTTGTTATGAAGAAAGACGGAAGTATGCGTATGTGTATTGATTATCGGCAGTTGAATAAGTTAACTGTGAAGAACAAGTATCCATTGCCGAGAATAGATGATTTGTTTGATCAGTTGAGGGATGCATCAGTGTTTTCGAAGATAGACTTGAGATCTGGGTATTATCAGCTGAAAGTGAAGGAACAAGACATACGGAAAACAGCTTTCCAGACACGTTATGGCCATTATGAGTTCCTAGTTATGCCGTTTGGGTTGACTAACGCACCGGCCGCATTTATGGACATGATGAACCGTGTTTTTCATGAGTTCCTATACTAGTTTGTTGTGGTGTTCATTGATGATATATTGATTTATTCACGCACCGAGGAAGACCATGATAGACATTTACGGCTTGTGTTGAAGACCATGATAGATAATCAGTTGTATGCAAAGTTGAGGAAATGTGAATTTTGGATTAGAGAAGTAGTCTTCCTAGGGCATGTTGTGTCAGAGGATGGCATTAGAGTTGATCCTAAGAAAGTGGAAGCTGTTTTGAATTGGAAGCAACCGAAGTCTGTGACTGAAGTTCGTAGTTTTCTAGGCTTAGCAGGCTACTATCGTCGGTTTGTGGAAGGATTTTCTAAGATAGCTGCTCCATTGACGAAATTGTTGAAAAAGGATGTTAGATATGAGTGGACATGTAACGCCCTGGTTTTGGGCCTAGATGTTTTAGACATTGAATCGGACCGGTCGAGAACGGTGTGAATCGCGTAAGGTGATTTTAGGAAATCAAGGATCGAGATAAGATAAAATTGTGATAAAAATTGCTAAAATCGTCTAAAAATATAATTAAGAGGTTGGTCAAGTCAATTTTACAAAAATGGTTTTGGAAACTGGACATTTTGGGTAGTGACCAAATTGTAAAGTTTCAAAACTGGGAAAAATGTGATTTTTAAGGTGGAAGCCAAAATCTTAGAATCCTTAGGGGGCTTTAAGTCAATTTGACCTTTCATCAATGTGACATGTGATTTAATTTGGTTTTAATTAAATGATTTTAATTAGAATTTTGTATTAACTAATTGGTAGTTAATGGATTTTCATTTTTACGTAATTACCAATTCTCTCTCATTTTAGCCAAACACCCTTTTCTCTCATCTTTTCTAGAATTCTTTCTCCCAAAAATTCTCTCAACATTTCTCAAGTCATTTTCAAGAGATCTTTCTTAATTCTTCAAGATTTTTGCAAGGAAAACTTGTCATCTATTGAAGGAAGCAAGGATTGGAGGTAAATCCCGTTCTCAACCTCTAATCTAAGTTCTTTATTGAAATTCCCAAGATATTTGGCTTCTAAATACTATTTTTGATTGAGTTTTCAATATAGTTTTGATTTAAGATCAAAATCTTGTGAAATTGTGGATGAAATCTTGATTTTCGGACTTGATGAGTTGGGATCTGTTTTGTGTTGATTTTAATTTTCTTCTAAGTTGGTTTATATGTTAAAATGACGTGTTAATAACATAGATTCTGAAATCCTTGAGATCCTTGAGTTTCTTGGTAGTTTTAAGTGAGTTTTTGGGGTGAAATGGTGGAATCTTGATTGCTGGAGGTATAAGGATGAGTTAGGATGTTTATTAGATGTGTTTTAATGTTGATAATTGTTTGGAAGTGATGTATGATTGCTGGGCTTGGTTTAGGAAGCAATCGGTTGAATTTTCGGTTGTTTTGGATGGGTATTTTGGTGTAGTTTGAGTGGGCAACGAGTTTATGAGTTCTTGCTAGTGTTAGAATGCATTCTAATGCATTTAGATCTCTGTTATGATGATGTGAAAACATGGGATCTTGATCCGGAAGCGAACGAGGTGATTTTGGAGGCTCCAGAGGTGTAATTTCCGTGTTGGCGAACGAGGCTTCGCGTATCGGTGAGTGGAAATGCAATTTCTTGCTTTGTAACGCTTTCAGCGTGGTCTTGGGAGCTTAGTGTAAGTTTGATACACTTAACTAAGCTCAAGCGTAAGTGTTTCGGTAATCCCTCTTTTGGAAATGTGCTATGTTTGATGAAATTGCACTTGAGGTTGGAGTGGATTTGTTACTGTTTTAAGCATGTTTAAGCATGGTTTAATGCTGGATTTTAATGCCATTATGTTAAGGATGCACTAGGTAAGTGATCCTTGGTTTTCATGTGTTGAATGCATATGATGTTAAGCATGTTTTGATTGTGGAAATGGCATTGTGGTTATGCTTGTAAAACAGTGGATTAATGTGATTTAATGATTATATTGGCAAGTGATGAAATGGTTTTTGGTTACTTTAATCGGATATAGTTAGCCGACTATAGGATTGGGTGCACCGTGAATAAAGTTGCCTTGGATGTTGAGGGGTTGTGATCGTGTCGTAATCTCCGTCCAAGTACCCTAACGATTGAGCTTAAGATCACAACGGTGAATGGTTAGTCCCGTGTGTGAGTCTTGTGTATGTGTCCTATACTCTCGTTAGTGGAATTATACAACTACCGATGAGTGATGTTGAGGGGTTGTGATTGTTCCATTAATCTCCATCACGGGTGTTGAGGGGTTATGATTGTGCCATTTGTCTCCACCTTGTGTAGTCCGATAGTTTGTATGAAGCGTGAGGGACAACGCTTGTAATCCGCGTATCCGATTGTGTCTTGTGTTGAAATGGTTTATGGACTATCACTTGAAAGCCAATATAATGCAAATGAATAAAGTGAAGCATGAGATGCTTGTATTTGATGCAAGGTTGCATGAGATAGTGATGTATGATGCAAGAATGCATGAGATGCTTGATAAAGCATGAGCAATGGTCTAATTGTTGTTTATGATGTTGTATATGTGCATGTGTTTATAAAATGCATTGATGTCTTGAAGAGACATGTTTTATTAAAAGGCATGTGATAAAAGTGGTGGCTTTGCAAGTCATGTTAAATGCATTGATGAATGTTGTTTAGTGATCCTCACTAAGCTTTATGCTTACGCTCTTTTGTTTCACCAATGCAGAGAATTGAACATTTGGAGGCAGCCCAAAAGCAAGAGGAATCCAAGGTTTTGCTAAAGAGATGTATGTGGTTCACTCTTAGTGTAATAAGTGGCAATGGGTGGGATTTATACTTTGGAATGTTTGAGAATGTTTCCCTTTACTTTGAGCATGTTAGTTTGCCTACACTTGTGTTGTAAATGGCCTTTGGAGTTTTGGATTTTGGTTTGTATTAAGTTATAGCTTGTTATGGTTTTGGTATGCTAGGGAGCATGCCTTTAGTATCTATGATTGCATAAGTGATGCCACGATCTAGTTCAAGCTTCATAAATATGGTCTATGGCATGTATATGTGATGCATGTATGTTGTGGTGTGTTTCGGGTAGGTTTCGATGGTGAAAATGCATGTAAAACCAGCAAAATCTGCTGTTGCAGGGCAGGGTGTATCGGAACACCCTTATCTGTTTCGAAACAGGGGCCTGAAATGGCCATAGTGTTTCGGAACGTATGAAGGTGTTTCGGAACACTTTGGCTATAGAAGACCCTGTTTCGATACGGGTTTTGAAACGAGCCCAAGTACCGAAACGGTCAATTTAGTTTCGATACGACCGTTTCGATACCAGGGTGGGCATTCCGAAACAGATGACCGTTGGATTTGAATTTTGAGCTGTCCTGACTTTCTAAGTCTTACATTTTTGTCCTTAAATGTTGGCTGCTTAAATTAGTGAGTTTGAATGAACCATTTGAGTTAATTTCTGACATGATGGAATGTTATGTGATTAATTGAGGTTTGGTAATATTAAAATCATGAAAGTCCCTGTAATTTGTTGATTTTACGTTTTAGTCCCTAAAAATATGTTTTTTTCAATTGAGTCCTTGTTTGAGGTCCGTTCTCTGTGTCGCTTCCGCTGGAGTATTATTAAACATTTAGGTTATTATTGAGCTTTTAGAAAAGATATAAAGAAAAAAATGGGTCGTTAATCAAGGTTGACTTCCGGGTTGACTTTGGTTTTCCCCGTGTAATCTTCGTAGTTCGGGTTAAACGTCTAGACCGAGCTAAGCGGGTTACAGGACAGAAGCGAGACATTTGGCTTTTGATCGTTTGAAAGATGCCTTGACTAGAGCACCTGTGTTAGTGCAACCGGTAATAGGGAAGGACTATGTAATTTATAGTGATGCTTCGCATATAGGCTTAGGTTGTATTTTGATGCAAGATGGGAGGGTTGTTGTATATGCCTCAAGAAAGCCGAAGACTCATGAAAAGAAATACCCCACGCATGATATCGAGTTGGCCGCTGTTGTGTTTGCTTTGAAGGTGTGAAGACACTATTTGTATGGTGAGAAATGTACAGTGTATACCGATCATAAGAACTTGAAGTATTTGATGTCTCAGAGAGATTTGAATCTCCGACAGCGTAGATGGGTTGAATTGTTGAAAGACTATGATTTTACTATTGAATACCATCCGGGTAAAGCTAATGTGGTAGCTGATGCATTGAGTAGGAAAGTAACAGTTGAGCTTCGAGCGATGTTTGCTAGGTTGAGTTTGTCGTATGATGGAGGATTGATTGCAGAACTGCAGGTGAAACCATCTCTTGAACAGTTGATCCATGAGAAACAGATGCAAGATGGTTCTTTAGCTTCAAATGTTCAAGACATTGCGGAAGGTAAACCGACCGAATATAGTTTCAGTGATGGTAATGTTTTGTGTTACAAAAATAGAGTTGTTGTGCCTGAAGATGCTAATTTGAGGCGTACCATTTTGAATGAAGCACATACTAGTCCGTGCGCTATGCACTCAGGTAGCACGAAAATGTATCGAGATTATAAGAATGATTATTTCTGGGTTGTTTTGAAAAGGGACGTGGCCGAATTTCTTAGTAAGTGCATTGTTTGTCAGCGAGTGAAGGTCGAGCATCAGTTTCTGTAAGGATTGTTATAGCCTTTACGGATTCCAAAATGGAAATGGGAGAGGATAGACATGGATTTCGTTTCAGGTTTACCATTGTCTCCTTCGCGAAAGAATTCAATTTGGGTGATAATCGACCGACTCACCAAATGTGCACATTTCCTAGCTGTTAACACGATTGATTCTTTGTATAAGTTGGCTGATTTGTATATCCGCGAGATAGTGAGATTACACGGTGTACCGAAGTCGATTGTATTGGATCGAGATCCGAGGTTTACATCGAGATTTTGGGATTTCTTGCATAGTGCTTTGGGTAGCCGATTGAATTTCAGTACATCGTACCATCCTCATTCAGATGGTCAATCAGAACGAGTTATTCAAGTGCTTGAAGATATGCTACGTTGTTGTATTATCGATTTCCAGGGTTCGTGGGAGAAACACCTACCGTTTGTTGAGTTTTCTTATAATAACAACTATCAGGCTAGCATTCAGATGGCACTATTTGAGGCTTTGTATGGTAGGAGGTGCAAAACTCCGGTATGTTGGGCAGAAGCTGGTCAGAAATTGTTATCCATACCTGCTATGCTTAAGGGCACTACTGAGAAAGTGAAGCTGATATGTGAACGCTTGAAAGCAGCAACCGATCGACAGAAATCGTATGCCGACTTGAAGTGTCGTGAGATTGAGTACGCTGTGGGTGAGAAAGTCTTTTTGAAAGTATCACCATGGAAGAAAGTGATGAGATTCCGAAGAAAAGGTAAACTGAGTCCGAGATTCATTGGTCCGTATGAGATCGTTGAGCGAGTTGGTCCTGTGGCTTATAAATTGAGTTTGCCTCCGGAATTAGAGAAGATACATGATGTATTCCATGTTTCTATGCTACGGAAGTATAGGTCTGATCCATCGCACGTAATGCCTGTTGAGGAAATCGAATTGAACCCAGATTTTTCCTATGAGGAGGAACCGATTGAGATATTGGCTACGGACAGCAAGGTTTTGCGTGGTAGATCTATATAGTTGGTCAAAGTGAAGTGGCGACACCGAGGTGTTGAAGAAGCCACTTGGGAGAGGAAAGACGACATGAAGCGTCAGTTTCCGCATCTTTTTCCATCAGGTAAATTTTGAAGACGGAATTCCTTAAGTGGGGGAGAGTTGTAACATCCCGGATTAGGGTCTAGGAGATCCGACGAGTTTCCGAATTCCGAAAGACCGGTGTTGGATGTTTTGAGTAAGTTCAGGGAAGAGGTCTTCGAGTGTTGGGAAAAATATGGAATAAATCTTTAAAATCCTTTTTAAATATGTAAAAGGTTTTGGTAAAAATGATTTTGGAAAAATGATTTCCGAACTGTGACATTTTGGTTTGTGACCAAATTGTAAAGTTTGAATCTGTTTTAGTGACCATTTTGTAAAAGAGTCAAAACATTGAATCTTTAAGGAGCTATCTTGCCTGGGCCAAATTGGTTATTATCCCCTTTCATTTTGACTATTCAAATATTTTAAAATAGCTTTTATGATTTAATTAAAACAAGGGTTTATCCAAAATCTTATTTCACGTTAAAATCCATTTTCAAGCTTCCTCATATCCTCTTTTCAGCAAAACAGTAATTGAGCTTGATTTCCTCAAGGTAAAAGTGTTTTCTTATTAATCTTTTATTGTTAAATAGTTCTCCTACCTTGATTTCCTAAAGCCCAAGTATATTTCATTGTTTTCTTCAAGGATTTTTGCCAAACAAGGGGTAATAGCTAGCATTGGGGGTGAGAAACGTGATTCTCCTCTAATGTAAGGTTCTTTAATGAAATTTCCATGCTTTGATTCTTTTAAATACCAAGGTTTTAATCTCTTGTCTTAATCTTAATGTAAATTGGCTAATATTGATGAAAATGAGCTTTTGGTAAGATTTTTGGGGTAAGATCTCTTAATGTTGGGTTTGTTGATGAGGTTACCTTAGTTTTGATGTGATTATTGTGTTGAGATGATGGGAGAATGGCAAGAATCCCGAAATGGGGTTGAGTGTTGATTTTTGAAGTATGAAAAAGTGGAGTATTGGGTGGAATTTGAAGTGAATCAATAGTTGGTGTTGATCTGATGATTGGATGATGTATTTAGATGTTTATCTATATGTTTTGATGTTACTAAATGCTGGGCTTTGCGGGAGACTATCTGAATTGGGTCTTTTTGTTGATTACAGCTTATATCAGATTTATTCGATAGGTGTTTTGGTTTAGTTGTTGAAATCTCTACTTTCCAGTAAATTTTGTGTGTTGTAAATATCACTAAATCCTCTATCTTGGGTTGGTTAGAGGCAAGGATTGAAGATCCGGATTTGTTGAACGCATTTGTGGGCGGAACGAAAAGCTAGAAAAGGGGGTATCGACTTGTTGTGGTAATCGCTGGTGAGTGGAAATGATTTTACCATTTTATCAAGGTTAAAAAAGGTGATTTAAGGGTTTGGGTTGAGCCATTAGGCCAATCCAAGCTCAAGAGTAAGAGTTGGTTTTGTTTCAGCTTTTCGCCTTCTTATTTTGATCATGTTTTGGATCATGTGCATATAATTTTGAATGATGTTTCCTCTGCTATTGTTATGCATTTAATGCATGTTGTGGTTATCCCATGTGAATTCTATGTTGTTTTTCAGATGTTGGTTGAGCTCATGCTATCCTCGAGCTGGTGTTCATGGCTTTGGGATGTGTTTTGGGGAGGTGGTTATCCCCGGTGAAAATCAATGGTTTATGATGTTGCGGTGAGTATATTGACACATGGGTTATATCGGATAGATTGATCAATCAATAGGATGTGAAGTGCACTATAATTATAAAATCCGCCCGTGAGAAATCATTCGGTTTCACAATAGGGGTTGTGCTATTGTGATGCGAGTGGTAAGGTTGTACTATCACCAACGGGCAATGCGGGTTGTGGCATCCCGGCCAAAGTGTGTTTGTGGTGAGGTTTGTTTCACCATGTGACTTGATGGGGGTTGTGCCATCAAGGTGTCCGCTTATCCGAGCAACGTGTCAATGATGCCGATATACTCAATCTCTTATGGTTCCATTATGAGCTTGGTAAACTCATACGGTTATGCTTATGTTTGAAGCATTTGCATGGTAAATGAGCCGATGGGCTTGGTTTGCATATATGGTTCAGATATGGCTTATGCATGGTTGATGCAAGTTCTTTGCCTATGGCATTTGTGGTTGCTTTGCTTAGTCTTGTTTCAAGATAGCATGTTGAAAGGAAATGGTTTTGGAAATGTTTTGTAAAAGGGGATTTCAAGAAACAATTTTGATTCCCTAAATGATGGTTGTTTTCAAAACTACATTGTTGTAGTTGGTTTTGAGCTCCGCTCACTAAGCTATATAGCTTACGCTCTCTTTTTCCAACAATGCAGATCCGTAAACTCTTTGGAAAGCAACGGTGCAAGGGAGGTGATCCAAGTGTCCGCTCTTAGCTCAAGTATGCCTTTGCTTAGATAATAATGTGTGTGGCAATGAGGGTGAACCTTGTTGATGTCTTCGGAGTGTTTGTAAACTCTTTTTTTGAGGACACGTTGATAGTTTTTGTGGCTTGCTCTTGCCTTTTTTCTTGTGATCTTGGTTTTGGACCTTGTTCCTCTTATGTTGGATCTTGAAGCTTTCTTTTTATATGTATGTAAAGCATGTTTATGTTCCTTTTGACCTTAAGCATGTTTGATGGTTGATGTTAGTGTGTATATGTTGATCTTGTTGTTTATCTGATGTATGAGGTGATTAGAACCAAGTAAAATACCTTAAAGATGCTTAAAACTATTGTTTTGCTGTTTCTGCAGCAGGGTGTTTCGGAACGGGCTCGACCGTTTCGGAACAACCCTTAATTACCTTTAAATTTTGCCTTGGAGCTTCGAAACGAGTATCAAAACGGGTTAAGCTGGGCCGGAACGGTCTAAATCCGTTTTGGAACGTTTTTGCTACTGAGAAGCACCGTTCTTGTACCAGTTTCGAAACGGGGGTCGTTGGAGTTAGTTAAAGGCATCATTGAAGTATGAAATGAACTAAATTTAAGTTAACTTAAGTTTTGGCTACTGTGAAGCACCGTTCGAATCGATGCTTGTCTGATGTTCTATCTTCCGTTGTGTGTTCGATAACTTAAGTTAATTTTGAGCATCTAGAAAAGATATTAAGCAACACGTCTTGGGTTGCTAATCGAAGGGATCTCTTCGGATCTTTCTTCGATTAGTCCCGTGTAATCCACTCGATACGGTCTGGTGGCTAGGCCGGTTTGAGGGGGTTACATAAGGAGTCTGAGTCGTGTTTGTTCACAAACTTGCAAACACTTGCACAAGAACTATATTATTGCTCTGTATAGATTCTTTAACATTTGAACGGATGGTGATCTTGACGGTAAAGGTACTGTGGGTAAGGACCGTTCACTGAGCTAAAGCCAAAATAAAAAATTAATGAAATTAGGGTGCATTTTCTTGAGGGCAAGCAAAGATTCGAGTTTGGGGGTGTGTTGAGTGCATAAAAGTTCTATATTTTATCCCTCATTTACCCATATTTTGGCTGCACTCAAGCATGATTTATTGCATTTAGGATAGATTTTTGCATACACATCATAATTAGATAAAACTGCACAGATGCTGCTAAAATTGGTCATTTTTGCAGGTATCTGCTGCGGCAGCATCCAGGGCAGCAAAAGAACAAAGGTGAGTTGCAGAGCTGCAATTGAAGGACAAGAGAGCACCGTCTGTCGTGACATCTGTCGTGGCAGCAATGACGACAGTAGGACACTGAGGTGGAAAAGTGAAGTGGAGCTCGACATATAGAGGATTTCGAACCAGTCTGTAATGGATCACTCCCATATTTTTCTGAGCCCTGAAGCAGAAGAAAGGTAAGGCCCAAAGTTCAAGGAAGAAAGTCAAAGCAAGAAAAGAGGACGAATTAAAGACATCTACTCAGAAGATTTAGTCTTTAATATAGTTGTACTTCAATTTAAACTTGTATTCTTTCCATATTAGAAAACTTTGACCCAAGGCCTATATAAAGGCATGTAATTCGACCTAGGGAAGGATATCTAGCTCATAGCCATCTTCCCCAAAACCCTAGTCGTTTCTCTCTCTCCATCATGTTCTAAACTTCCCCAAGGGCTAAGGGTTGATCTTGTAAAGTAGTTGTAAGGATTGTATTGTTCTTAGGTTTTTCTGTTCAATTAATAAAAACTTCAAGTTTATTCATTCTGGTTTCAACATCTTGCAAGAGTATTGGGAGAGCATTGTAAGATTATCTATTTACTTAATATCGGGAGAGTAAAGTATACGAAAGGAGTGAGTACAGGTTCTCCAGTTTATGGTTGAACTATCTCGGACCTAGTGATAGGACGAGGTTCAGTGGCTAATAAAGAATTCACAAACATCGGTGTTCATCCTTTGATTCACGCCGGGAGGTATCATCCGAGACGTGTTCATCGACAGACTTGGACCTTGGTAGAGGACAAGTCACTCCAGGGATTCTTGCCAAACTTGAAGTATAAAGTTGTTGATCGCTGCCGCGACATCGACAGACCTCTACCGCGACAGGTGCTGCCGCGACAGGCACGACGACAGAAGCAACGAAAGTTCCTCTGAACAGTGCAACACCTGCACTGCTAAGCAAATCAATACCGGCCTATTCTCTCAACCTGACTATCTTATCTTTTAATTTAGTTATTACTCAAAATTTCTCCAAAAAATCATTTAAACTTATTTCTTTTCTTGTGCATCAATCTAAGGATAGAGTTATTTCCAGTCCCCTGGAGACGATATCCGATACTCCGTATCACTTTATTACTTGCGACGTGTACACTTGCACTACATTGCGATAGACTATTTTACACGCAACAGTTTTGCATTAGACTGCAACAGCTCTTTCTATTTGAAGAGTATTTCAAAACGGGTTCGAGCGTTTCAAAACGGGGAGCTGCAGAATTGCATTTATGGTGGGAAATTAAGTCTCCAACGGCTCCAATTCAACCCCAACGACTAGTAACGGTTACAAACTCATTGAGGAGTATAAAAGGGACCTACAAGCATCTAGTAATGGTTAATGTTTCAATTGTAATACAACATATGATCAAGAAATTGTCTTAGTGCTTAAGTGTCAATTCTTTGTATAGACAAACACTAGTGAGCCAAAATTGTTAGATTTGCTCAAGTGTTTTAGGTTTGGGTGAGAGCTTAATTTTGCAAACAAATACCTATTATATAGATTTGAGTTTTCTTATTTTTATCTCTTTTGTAAAGAGGGTTTGATCAAGGCTTTGGGTAGAAAGCTTGATCGGTTTGTAAGGGTTTCTTCCTAAGCCTAGAAAAGGGGATAAATCAATAGTGGATTGATTGGAAATCCTTAGTAGGAAGCTAAGGTAGTGGATGTAGACCTTGGTTAGAAGGTTGAACCACTATAAATCATCTTGTCTTTATCTTTATTAGCTTCCACACCTCATACACCCAAAATTCCACTCTCCACCACTTGGCGAGCAAGAACGGTTGAACAAATCGAGCACCACACATCCAACAAAAAGAATGCATATTCGGTATAGGCGTACCGATACTCAGGAAACTATATCGGTATGGGTTAGGCAATCTGGGTTTGGCGTGCTGGTATGGTGGAAAGGGTACCGATACGATCTCTACGAAAATGAAAGGGAGTATCGATACACGGGGGCGTACTGATACGGATTTTAGCTACTGGAAAAATGGGTATCGATACGGTCCTAGAGGGTATCGATGTTAGTCTTTGAAGTTGACTTTGGAAGCTTGTTTGTCGAGGGCGTATCAATATCGGCTTTAAGGTATCAGTGCAATCTGCTTTTATGTTAGTTAAAAGTATCCTTGAATGTCTCGTTTCTTTACGTTTTGGTTCCTGAATGTTGTAAATGTAAGTTAAATAATCTTGGATGTTGGTTTGGAGTTGATTTTTGACAGAATGTCATGTAACATGATTAAATTAAAGAGGGTAACCTAAAATTAGAAGAAACCCGAGTAATTTATCAAACTTAAAAAATGGTCCCCCAAATGTGACTGTGTGCATTTGAACCCCTAATCGTTGTTTGATCGTGACGCATATGGTTCCGCTGCGTAATCTATCACCTAAGGTTATAATGAGCATCTAGATAAGTTAAAACAAAAAATAGGGTCATTTATTAGAGTAAACTTCCCGGTTTACTTCAATATTCCCCGTGTGACCCGTTTGGTTCGTTCTATCGCCTAGGCCGAGTCGAGGGGGTTACATTTGGTGGTATCAGAGCCAGATTACAAAAGAATTTGGAGGTAAGGTTGATGTGATATTGTTGTTTGGTTGATTTGATGGTGAATGCTATGCATAGTGAGTGATTATACCATGTTCTGATCACTGTTTGATTTATATGAGATGCACGGTGTTTGATAACATGAATTATGATTGTTATATGTTGTTGGGGGAGAGATTAATGGTGCCCATTGCCATATTATTACTAATGAAAAGAGAATTTTGGTTTTGAAAAGTAAAACTTGAGCACCTTGGATTCTTGCTTTGGCTAGCCTGATTGTTTTATTGATGCATTTTTTTAGCTAAACTGTTTTGATAATGGGTCCGAGACGAGAGCTTAGAGCCAATGTGCGTTATGTGGTTGAGAATGAGATTAAAGAGAATGTTTAGAGCACCCGAAAGATTCTTGATTAGATGAGTTTCAATGATGTATAAAAGTTAGGTTGCGTTGTATATTTGCTTCACGGAGACGCTTATACATGGTGGACGACCATCACTGCGGGTATGGAACCTGTCGATGTTACTTGGGAGTTCTCTTGAAATGCTTTCAAGAGGAAGTATTTGAGTGTTCGCTATCTTTTTGAGAAGAAGCGAGAGTTTATGACTTTGGTGCAAGGAAACATGTATGTTTCCGAATATGATGTTCAGTTGTGCGGATGAACTAGCGTACACTAGATTTGGCAACTAATGACCGCAAGTGATGTGAGCCTTGTGACGTTGTTTGATTAAGTTAGTGTGTAAGGTGAGAATGTGGTTGTAAGAATGATTGTTCAGGAGTTCCTTTCATGTGGCATCAGCGCGGTAGTTATCGATAATGGTGTTGTTTTGGTTTAGTATGTTTTAGAAAGTAGACGACGAATGTCCTAATGACCTTGTGACTGCAAAATGTTTTGTAAACCCTTTGGGGCGTTTCAAAACACCCTGGTCACATTGTATTCTTTTAAGGCACCTGTATCGAAATAGAGTTACTTGTTTCGATACGCCTAGGCCTGGAGGTGTAGATGAGGCTCTAAATTGCAGAAAAATTGAATCTTAATAAGTCCTAGATGCATAAATGATTTGTATGAGCAATAATAACATGTTAAAACACCAATATACTCCCTCTAACTATAAGCATGGATGAAATTAGGATAAAAAACACATAAGCATGGCATTTTACAAGAAATAAAGCAATTTTAAGCACGAAATTGTCTTAAAAGGTCAAGATAGGCTAGTTAGATCTAACTCTCTCCTAAGGGACCAAAAAACTCTCCTTATCTAGAGGTTTGGTAAAGATGTCCGCTAATGGATTTAAGGTGTCTACATACTCTAAAACAACATCTTATTTAAGGACATGATCTCTAATGAAATGATGCCTTATTTCTATGTGTTTGGTTCTAGAGTGTTGGATCAGATTTTTTGTAAGACATATAGCACTAGTGTTGTCACACTTAAGGTGTATGGTGTCTACCTTAATACCATAGTCTAAGAGTTGTTGTTTCATCAAAAGGACTTGAGCACAACAACTCCCTAAGGATATGTACTCGGCTACGATGGTAGATAAAGCTACACTATTTTGTTTCTTAGAGAACCAAGATATGAGCATACTACCTATGAATTGATAAGTGCCGGAAGTAATTTTCCTATATATTTTGAAACCTCCGTAATCCACATCTGAAAAAGCATGAAGGTTAGAGGTTGAGTCTCTAAGGTACCAAAGACCTAAACAAGGAGTATCTCTAAGGTGCCTAAAGATCCTTTTAACGGATATAAGGTGAGACTCTCTAGGACTTGCTTGAAACCTAGCACACAAGAAAACACTAAACAATATATCTGGTTTACTTGCGGTAAGGTAAAGCAAAGATCCAATCATAGAGCGATAAAGCTTAGAGTCGTAACACTTACCTTCTTCATCTTTGTCAAGCTTTGTAGATGAACTCATTGGTGTAGCTTGGGGCTTTGCTTGCTCCAAGCCAAACTTCTTGAGCATATCCTTGATGTACTTAGCTTGATTGATGAAGTTGCCATCCTTCATTTGTTTAATTTGGAGTTCCTAAAAGAATGAGAGCTCCCCCATCATGCTCATCTCAAATTCACCTTCCATCAACTTAGAAAAATCTTGACAAAGCAATTCATTAGTAAAACCAAATATAATATCATCAACATAAATTTGAACTACTAAGATATCTTTGCCATTGTTTTTAATAAAAAGTGTTGTGTCCACCTTTCCTTTCTCAAAACCTTTTCCAACTAGAAAACTTGAAAGTCTTTCATACCAAGCTCTAGGAGCTTCTTTTAAACCAAACAAAGCTTTTGACAATTTAAAGACATGGTTAGGAAAAATAGGATCTTCAAAACCCGGTGGTTGTTCCACATACACCTCTTCTTTTATAAAACCATTTAAAAACGCACTTTTGACATCCATTTGAAAAATCTTGAAATTATGAAAACGTGCAAATGCAAGTAGTATCCTAATGGCTTCCATTCTAGCTACGGGTGCATAAGTTTCACCAAAATCAATTCCCTCTTCTTGAGTGTAACCTTAAGCAACAAGCCTAGCTTTGTTTCTCACTATGTTACCACTCTCATCTAGTTTGTTTCTAAAGACCCATTTAGTTCCTATAGTAGATTTACTTCTAGGCCTATCAACTAATGTCCACACTTTACTTCTCTCAAATTGATTTAACTCATCTTGCATGGCCATAATCAAAAAATCATCTTTTAATGATTCTTTAACATTCTTAGGCTCAATGCAAGAGATAAATGCAATATGATTAAGCATTTTAAGAGAAGAGCGAGTAGTTACCCCCCTTGGATGGATCACCTAAGATCTCACCACCATTGACATAGTTGTATTCCCTTGGGTAGCTCACTTCCTTTTCCTCAAGAGACTTGTCTTGCAATGCTTCTAGAGGCGGTTCTTGTGCTTCATCTTCTTTGGTTGGAATCTCATTCACCTTTGATAATTCTCCACCATCATCGGCTTCAATGGTCCCTACATCATCATCATCACAAGAATCCTTCCTCGAAAGGAGGTTATCACCGAAAATCACATGAATTGATTCCTCTACAACTAAAGTTCTTTTGTTAAACACAAGATAGGCTTTAGAGTTTAAAGAGTAACCTAGAAAAATAGCTTCATCACTTTTTGCATCAAATTTACCTAAATTGTCTTTTGCATTATTTAAAACAAAACACTTGCAACCAAAAGGATGAAAATAGCTAATGTTAGGCTTTTTAGATTTTAAAATCTCATAAGGAGTTTTCTTCAAAATAGGCCTAATCACTACTCAGTTTATAATATAGCAAGCGGTGTTAGTGGGTTCTGCCCAAAAATATTTAGGTAAATTGTTTTCACAAAGCATAGTCCTAGCCATTTCTTCTAGAGTTCTATTTTTCCTCTCAACTACCTCATTTTGTTGAGGAGTTCGAGGAGCCGAAAACTAATCCCATTTTCATTGCAAAACTCATCAAAACCCATATTTTGAAATTATGTTCCATGATCACTTCTAATATGTGAAATTTTAAGTTCAAGGTCATTTTGGGTTATTTTTGAAAATGTGATGAAGCTTTCTAAAGCCTCATCCTTGGTTCTTAAAAAGAGAACCCAAGTATATCTAGAGTAATCATCAACAAGCACAAAAGCATATGATTTTCCACCCAAGCTAGTAGTCTTAATTGGCCCAAAGAGATCCATATGGATCAATTTCAAACACCTACTTGTAGAAACATCATTAATGAGAACTTGAGCTTAGGTAGGCCTCTAACTAGATTAAGGGAAACTAATTTTTCCAAAACATTAATGCTAGCATGTTCTAGTTTCCTATGCCATAATCATGCATCATTTTCATTTTGTGCAACTAAGCATGCATGGGATGTATGCATGTCATCTAGATGCACCGTATATATATATATATATATATATATATATATATATATATATATATTGCCTATGCGATTACCAATGAGCATTGTTTTATTAGATTTAATTTAAACTATTCTACACCCATTTTTATCAAACATGACATTGAATCCTTTATCACAAAGTTGACTTATGCTCAACAAATCATGTTTTAGACCATTAACATACAACACATTTTCAATGAGTATGGAAGATTGATTACCAATGGAGCCAATACCTTCAATGTGGCCTTTGGAGTTGTCACCAAATGTTACTACTCCTCCACTTTTTGGCTTTAATTCCATGAATCGACTCTTGTCTCTGGTCATGTTCCTCGAGCATCCACTATCAAGGTACCACGAATTTTGACTTTGTGCTTTGGCCTTGTAGCAATGCTCCCCCTACAAACAAAGAAATTAGGCTTTGATTTTTGGTACCCAAACATTTTGGGTCTATGTGTGTTATCCCTCAAAACCTTGGTTCCCTTAAGAATCCAAGAAACAATAGCATTCATGTTATTAGAAATAATGAGTTCCTTAGGAACCCAAACACTCCTAATTCTTTGACTTTTAGGTTGCTTAGAAAAAATTCTTTGTTTAGGATGAAAATATCTTCTTTTTACATATTTGGTTTTAGAAGAGTTTTCTTTTTCAAAATTGTTTCTCCCAATAGTAATAGAAGTTTTAAGATTATCCACTTCCTTTGTGTGATAATCTTGAAATTCAGAAAGAAGTTTTTCAAGATCAATGATTTTCTTTTTAAGATCATTTGAAAGATTTATTAAGTATAAAACTTTCTTTTCCAATTCCGAGTTAGTTTTTGAAAGAGACTCATTTTGAATTTTAAATCAAAAATATTTGTCTTGTTTCTCAAAATTGACTCCTTATATGTTTCAACTAACTCATCATATACCTCTTCCAACTCCTCATATGCACCATGCAATTCATCAAATGTAAAATCAACACTAGATGAGTTAGAGGTTACCATCAAATTTTCCTCAAGAGCAATGAGGCAAAGGTTGGCCACTTCATGTTCCTCATCCTCAGATGACTCCTCATCACTCCAAGTAACAAGCTTGGCTTTGAGCTTCTTCTTCTTCTCAAAGCCCTTCTTCTTGAGTTGAGGGCAATCGAAACGTATGTGACCCGGCTTCTTGCACTCAAAGCAAATGATTGAATCCCTTTCTTCTTCTCCTCCTTTGTTCTTGAAGTCCATCTTTCTTTGAAATTTTCTCCCTCGATTAGACTTCATGAACCGTTAGAATAATTTGGCTATCATAGCCAACTCCTCAAAGTCTTCCTCCTCACTAGAAGAGCTCTCCTCTTGTAGAAAGGCTTTGAGAGCAACTCGTAGCTTCTTCTTGTTTTCCACCTCATGCTTCTCTATTCTTCTCTTCCTTGCTTCATGATCTCATGTGTAAGAAGAGACCCAACAAGCTCATCAAGCTTCAAAGTTTTCAAATTCTTTGCTTCAATGATGGTCGTCCTCTTACCATCCCAAGACTCCAGGAGAGAGTATGGAAGCTTGCTCACTAGCTTATCTTTGGGAATTACTTCATCGAATCCTTTAAGACCGTTGATAATGATCGAAAATCGATCAAACATCTTTGAGACGCTCTCATCGGGGTCCATCTTGAAATTTTCATAGCTCAAATTTAGCAACCTGATATTCGTCTCTTTCACATTGCTAGTGCCTTCATAAGTCGTCTCCAAAGTGTCCCACACTTCTTTCGCGCTTTCGATAGATGAAACTTCGAGTAGATATCCGAACCAAGTGCAAAAAATATGATATGTAGAGCTTTTTCGTTGACTTGCATCCTTCGTCTATCTTCCTCGGTCATCTCCGACTTCACCTTCTGAACAAGTCTACCTTCATCGTTTCTTTTAACCGGAATGTAAGGACCTTCTTCCACTACATCCCAAACCATATAATTCGTTGACTTGATGAAAAGACGCATTCGATTCTTCCAATATGGGTAGTTGTCCCCATTGAAGAAAGGTGGTTTAGTGGTGGATTGTGACTCGTAAAGGTTGGAGGTAGGCCCTGATACCAATTGTTGAGTGGATCGTTGAATCGATTTAAGCCAAGAGGGGGTGAATTGGATTTTTAGAAAGTTTGGTGGTGAAGTGGTAAAATAAAATTTGCAAGACAAGGGATTTAGAGTGGTTCAAGTTCCAATTGAACTCTAAATCCACTACCTTAGCTCCCACTAAGGATTTTCCAACAACTCCACTAGTTGATCTTCCCATTTTCTAGGCTTAGGAGGAAACCTTTACAAAATGACTAATTTTCTACCCAAAATTGACCCAATCCTCACACAAGGTTTACAAAGAAGTTTAAGGCTAATAACTAGTATCTCTCAATACAAATGTAGCCCTATTACAAGAACTCAACCCAATTGAATCAAATAAATGGGAAATACAAAGAACTACAATTAGGGTTTTCTAGAAATATGGGAATTTTGCACAAGAGCTTGAATTTGATGTTTGGATGTTTCTCTTAGGATCAATAGTTGTTGATGGTGCTTTTAGGACTCTTTTTTATACCTTCTCATTGAATTCTAGCCGTTGGGGTTGTTGCCTTCATAATTATAGCCGTTGGGATGTTATCTTCCCACGATTAATGTAGTCTGCAACTACCCGTTCCGAAACGCTCGACCCTGTTTCAAAACATACTAAAATAGAAATAGCCGTTGGGGTGTAATTAAGAGACCGTACCGAAACGGACACGGTCATTTTGATACGCTAAGAGCCTATTTTGAAACGTGCTAAAGCCCGTTTCGAAACATTTTGACACTGCCAAAACTTGTATCGAAACGGTTTAAAACATTTCGATACACTCTAACCGTTTCTTTGAAAATTAGTTATAAAAGTGCAACGGTCATATTTTGAAACCTAGTCTGAAAATTGTTTCAAAATGTTTGAGATCGTTTCGATACTTTTGTATCAAAATGGTTCAAACCGTTCCGTTGTTCTTCATCCGTTTTGAAACATGAAGACCTGTTTCGATACACCTGTATCGAAACGTGAAGGCTAGTTTCGAAACAGAGGTTAACAGTTTCAAAACATTCTGAAACGCCTAAGGGTCGTTCCGAAACGGTGACTCAAAAATCACTGTTTTGACTTGGAAAACACTTAGAAAAATTTGAATAATCTTAGGTTTTGAGTTGGACAATTTTCTTAGAGACATGGAAGTTTTGAGGACTTAAAAATTTATTTTCTCTTTTTCAATTTAGTCCTTAAATCCTTTATTATATCAAAATCAATTCATTAGTTTTACACAAGGTTCTTGGGAGAAACAACTACCTTTCGTAGAGTTTGCTTACAATAAAAGTTATCAAGTGAGTATCCAAATGGCTCCTTATGAGGCCTTGTATGGAAGGAAGTGTAGAACACCTCTTTGCTGGGCAAAAACGGGGCAGAAGTTAGTCTCTTTGCCTAATGTGTTGAAGGGCACATCAGAAAAAGAGAAGCGTAAGGATGTTGAGTTTGATGTAGGAGATAAGGTGTTTATGAAGGTTTCACCTTGGAAGAAGGTGATGAGGTTTGGTCGTAAGGGCAAGTTGAGTCCGAGGTTTATTGGACCATATGAGGTGCTAGACCGTGTTGGGCCTGTCGCTTATAGGTTGAGGTTGTCTTCTAAGTTGGAGAAGATACATGATGTTTTCCATGTATCCATGCTTCGTAGGTATAGAGCGTATCCGTCTCATGTTATGCTTGTTGAAGAGATTGAGCTGAATCCAGATTTTTCCTATGAAGAAGAACCAGTCGAGATCTTGGATTCAAACAGTAAGGTTTCTCATGGTAAGACCACTGAGTTGGTCAAGGTCTTGTGGCGTCATCGTGGTGTTGAGGAAGCCACATGGGAGAATAAGGATGACATGAAGAAGCACTTCCCTCATCTTTTTCCATCAGGTAAAATTTCGAGGACGCAATTTCCTATGTGAGGGAGAGTTGTAACGCTCGAGTTTTGGGCCTAGAAGCTTTTAGTGTTAGTTCGGGGTTAGTAGAACATAAACTAGAGATCCGAGTTTTCAGAAGCAATTCAGGGAAAACATAGTTCTGGGTATGATAAAATTATGGGAAAATTCCTAAAATCTTCTAAAAGTATATAGAAAGGTTTGGTAAAGGATATTTTAGAAAATGGCTTTTGGAAGATCGAGACTTCAGTTTAGTGACCGTTTTGTAAATAGTGCAAAATTTGTTTTTAATGACTGTTTTGAAAGAGGGCCAAAGCTTAAAATATTTAGGGAGCTACCATTTAATTAATGAACCTTTTCCTTTAATTTCACCATTTTAAATGATTTAGTAAAAAGGAAATAAAATGAGATTTTAATAAAAAGAGGTTTTAGTTTTCTAAAAGGCTAATTGACGTAACTTCCATTCTCTCATTTTCCAAATAAACAAACACTCTATTTTCTCTTTAAAGATCCAAATATCTTCATCTTCCAACTTCTTTTTGTTTTACAAATGATTTCTTTAGCTTCTCCATCGTTTACCTCAAAGCAATTTTGAGGAACTTTCATCAAATCTTGTCAATTGAAGGAAAAAACAGAGGTTAGAGGTAAGATTTGTTCAACTCCTCTAATCAAGTTTCTTTAATGAAATTCCCTAGTCTTTGGCTCTCTAAATATGGTTATTAACAATGTTTTATGATTTGATTGATGAAAATTGATGAATCAAGCTTTAAAAGGTGATTTCTAAGGATTTTCGTATTGCTACTTTTTGTATGATTTGAGATTGATTTTAGTTATGATTTGAATGTTAAATGATGTTAACATAAAGGTTTTATTATAATAATCCTGAAATAGATTGGATCTCTAGTAGTTTAGGTTGTTAGATTTGGGTTTTTTTGTGTTAATAAAGTTTTGGTGTTGCTAGAGGTTCTTGGATGCAATTAGGGTGTTTCTGGATGTTAATTGATGATTAAAATTGGATGGAAGTGTTAGATTTTGGCAGGGTTAAGTTTAGGAACAATCGAAGGTGTTTTCGGTTGTTTCGGATAGGCATTTTGGTGTTCTTGGGTAGTGCAGCGAGATAACATGGGTTGCTGGTGGTTTTAATACACTGATATGCATTAATCCTCTATTTTTGTGTGGTATAAACAAGGGAGTTTGTATCGGACACAATCGGTGAAGTTTCAGAAGCTTGATTTCGATTCGGCAAAGCAAGCGAGACGTGATCGGTGAGTGGAATTGGTTTTAAAGTGTTGTCAAAGACTTGAAAGCAAGGTTTAAGGTTTAGATTGAGTTTGAAATGCTAATCTAAACCCGAAAGTAAGTTTGAGTTGTTCCTCTCTCATTTCTAAGCTTTTGTACCATTGATTTTCATGTTCATGCTCTTGTTTAAAGATAGATGATAATCCACTGTTTATGCATGATTTGAGAAATGTTTTGATGGTTTAATTAATCCCATGCGATAGAATGTTGATTTTAAAGAGATAGAGTTGTTGTGAAAATGCTGTGTTTTAAATATGCATTTGATATGGGATGAAATTGTTTTATGTTGATGCATTCAAAACAATGGGTATTTGATGTTTAAAATGTTATATATTGGCATAAAAATGAGATTATTGTTACCAGATATAATTGGTCGACCAATAGGATGAGAAATGCACTATAATATACAAAATTCGTATGTGCTCTTTGGTTCGGGCAATGGTGGTAGTGACATCCCGTTCCAAAGTGAGAGTGTGGTGATGAGAGATTCCACCACGGTAGGTCCTAATGAAACAATTAGGCTTTGTGGTGATGAGAGATGCCGACATGAGAGTCCGGTGATGTGAGATTCTACCGGGGTAGGACTTGATGATGTGAGATTCCGTTAAGCTATTCGCATATCACAGTAATGTTGCTAAAATGCCAATATATGAGATTGTTAATGAGATTCACAAGTACCTTGAGATAAATGTTTTATGAAATGAGATGCATATGAGACAATGTTTTGAGATATGCTTTATGAGATTTAAGCATGTATGGCTTTACCTTGATATTTTGCATTTTGATTAATGCATGAGATAGATGGTACATGTGTTTTGATTTGAAAATGATTTCAGGCATGAGATAGAAAGAGCATGATGAGATACAGAATGATGAGATATAGATTTCTAAATGAGAAATGGTTTTAAAATGCATTATTGTGGATGGCTTGTTTTGAGCATCCCACACTAAGCAATTTTGCTTACGCTCTCTTTTTCCAACAATGCCGAGAATTAGCATATTTGGGCAGCAAAGAGGCAAGAAGGATTCCAAGAAGTATGGTTAAGCTCAAGTATGGTTTTACATTTGCTTATTAGTAATAATAGTTGGAAATGGGAGGATACTTTGTTGTTTTGGGAGATGTGTTTTGAAACTCCCTGGTTTGTGGCAAGTTTGAAATGCCATTAATGACATGTAAATGGCCATTACTTGTTGGTTTGTGCCTTGGTTTGTGTTTTGACTTTTAAATGGCCTTTTTGCATAGGTTGCATGCCTATAGATTCCTTTGATGCATATGGATATGTTATGATGTTTCTGCCATGTATGATTGTGGTTTGATGTTTAATTAAGTTGTATGCTTGTTAGAAGTATGTTGGAATATGTTAGAATGAATTAAAGTGTGAAAAACCACCAAAAGAATGCATATTCGGTACAAGCGTACCGATACTAGAGAAACTATATTGATACGGGTAAGCCAGTCTGGGTTTGGCGTACTAGTACGGTGGAAAGGGTATCGATACGGTCTCTACGAAAATGAAGGGGAGTATCGATACACGGGGGCGTACCGATACAGATTTTAGCTACTGAAAAATTGGTATCAATACGGTCCTAGAGGGTATCGATACGAGACTTTGATGTTAACTTTGGAAGCTTGTTTGTTGAGGGCGTATCGATATCGGTTTTAAGGTATCGATACGGTCTGTTGTTATGTTAGTTAAAAGTATCCTTAAATGTCTCGTTTCTTTACGTTTTGGTTCCTGAATGTTGTAAATGTAAGTTAAGTAATCTTGGATGTTAGTTTAGAGTTTATTTTTGACAAAATGTCATGTAACATGATTAAATTAAAGAGGGTAACCTAAAATTGGAAGAAACCCGTGTAATTTATCAAATTTACAAAATGGTCCCCCAAATGTGACTGTGTGCATTTGAACCCCTAATCGATGTTTGATCGTGACACATATGGTTCCGCTCCGTAATCTATCACCTAGGGTTATAATGAGCATGTAGATAAGTTAAAACGAAAAAATAAGGTCGTTTATTGGAGTAAACTTCCCAGTTTACTTCAATATTCCCAGTGTGACCCGTTCCGTTCGGTCTATCGCCTAGGCCGGGTCAAGGGGGTTACATTTGGTGGTATCGGAGCCAGGTTACGAAAGAAGTGGGAGGTAAGGTTCATGTGATATTGTTGTTTGGTTGATTTGATGATGAATGTTATGCACAGTGAGTGATTATACCATGTTCTGATCATTGTTTGATCTATATGAGATGCACGGTGTTTGATAACATGAATTATGATTGTTATATGCTGTTGGGGGAGAGATTAAGGGTACCCATTGCCATATTATTACTAATGAAAAGAGAATTTTGGTTTTGAAAATTAAAACTTGAGCACCTTGGATTCTTGCTTTGGCTAGCCTGATTGTTTTATTGATTCATTTTTAGCTAAATTGTTTTGATAATGGGACCGAGATGAGCCAATGTGCGTAATATGGAGTAAAATTCCTGGTTTACTTTAATATTCCCCGTGTGACTCGTTCGGTTCGGTCTATCGTCTAGGCCGAGTTGAAGGGGTTTAAGAAAACACTGAAGAACCTCGAAACTGGTCAAACAAATCATCAATCCTTGGCAAAGGATACTCATGTTCTGATCATAAACCCTCGTTCAAGCAACTTTGAAGTTGCATCTTCAACTCCTTATGTGCCATTCTATAAAGAGAAATAGACACTGGAGCTTTATTTTCATACAACTCAATGCCAAACTCAATCTCTCTATTCGGCGGCAAACCAGGCAATTCCTCCGTAAAACACTCGAAAAGTCACATACCGTACGTATGTCGTGAACACACACTTTCTTTGATCCCAAATTCGTAACATAGGCCAAGAAAGCCTCACAACCCGATCCTATCAAACGACTCGCTTCCAGATCTAAAACAGCATTGGACAATGTTGGGTTTTATGGTGCTCAATTTCCTTCAACCGATGTGTTTGCCAAGATTGGAGAAGATTGGATTTTTGGGTGTTAAAGTGGAAGCGAAAAGATTGGAATTGGACACAAGGATTTATAGTGGTTCAGCCTTCTAACAAGCACCTACATCCACTACCTTAGCTCCCCACTAAGGATTTCAACCAAATTCACTAAGGATACCATCCCCTTTTTTAGTCTTAGGAGGTAACCTTTACAACCCTCAAAGCTTTCTACCCAAAGCTTGAGTAAACCCTCTTTACAAGAGAAATTCTAAGCAAACTTGAAAACCCTCTAATAGGTATTTGTTTCCACTATTTAGCTCTCACCCAAAACCTAAACACTTGAGCAAATTTAACAATGTTTAGCTCACTAGTGTTGTCTATACAAGAAAATGGACAATTAAGCTCTCAGACAAAATCTTAATCATAGTGTTCTTGACAATTGAAGCATTAGCCTTCTCTTGATGCTTGGAGATCCATTTTATACTCCTAATTGAGTTTGTAGCCATTACTAGCCGTTAGGGTTGAATTGGAGCCATTGGAGACTTTATTTCCACCATAAATGCAGTTCTGCAGCATTCTGTATCGGTACAAGGGTACCCGTATCGGTACGCCCTTATTTAGAACTAGCCGTTGGGCTCTTGCCAGCCTATGCGTATCGATACGCTAGGGAGCGTATCGGTACGGTCTGCATTTTAAAATACCATTGGGAAATAGCCGTTAGGGTTGTTAAAGCAGGGATCGGTACGCTTTGAAGGCGTATCGGTACGACCCCTCTCTGTATTGATACGGGCAAGCCTATATCGGTACGGGTTTTTCCAAAATCAAATCTTGAGTAAAAAGGTATCAATATGGTGTATACCGTATCGGTACGGGCATGCTGAAAAGCTAGGTTTGACTACTTTAAAGCATTAGAAACATTGCCAAAAACCTTTTTAAACACCTCAAACTTATTTTCAAGTTGTTTGGACTTAAAGACATGTTTTAAACTCTTTTCAAAATTGTCCAAAACATTTTTCAATTATTATATCAAAACACTCAGTTCTTCAGACAAGAATTTAACATTCTCACCCACGATTACCACTTCGTAATCATCAGCAAGTTTCATGGTTACTAGCTTGGTTTCAAAATCAACCACAACCCTATGTTCCAAGAACCAAGCTATACCCATGATTATATCAAAACCATGAAATGACAGCTCCATCAAATCAACTGCAAACACATGACCTTGAAAAGTCAAAGGACATCTCCTATACAACCTTCTTGTAACAACCGTTTCACCAAAAGAACTAGTTACATGCTTTCACATATTTAACACTTCAACTGGAATATCAAGCAAATGTGTATGCTCACGCAAAATATATGAATGCATATAAACAGAATCAATCAAAGATAACAATGACAAACATTGTAAAGTGAATGTATCTACAATTTTTCACATCGGTGTTATTGTGTCCCTCACGATGTGCGTACACTCTCGCAGGACCACCACCCTCAAGTTGAACCGCCACTACATAAGCCACAGTTCTCTGACAATCCTCCCTATGCTGGAAGTTACCTTGACCGCGCTGGTGCAACAACAGGTGTCGTAGCCTGACCACCACCAGCCTAGAACGGAGAATCACGTCTCAAATAGTCAGCTATCCACAACTCCAACAAGAGTTAGCCACAACAACAACAGGAGCTTGTCCCTCACAAGCCAAACACAGACAATCTTACCTTAAATGCTCACACGATCCGCACACCCAACAGGTGTTAAAAGCCGGTCCAGCTTGAGCACCCTGACCTTGCGATCCACTCCCAACACTACCTCCACCACACCTCGGATTAGAACTATACTTCTTGTCACGCTGCCTCTTATACTGACCACCATCATAACTAGAGTCCGCAACTCTCTTACCAGAGTCAGAACCTCCCACATGAGAAGATAAACCGAAGTCCTGTTCAATCTCCTTTGCTCGTGTCACCAACACATAGAAATCCGTATAATCAGAGGCAAACATGAAGGTCTTTACCTCTTGCACCAGACCATAACGGAAAAGATCACATCGATGGCTATCACTCGGCACTAACAGAGGAGCAAACTAACTGAAACGAATAAACTAAACCTCATACTCAGTCACAGTCATGCTACCTTGGACAATAGGCATGAACTCACGTTTCTTATCATCCAAGTATCTAACACCTAGATCCTTTTCTTAAAGGCATCTTGGAAAAACTCCCAATTCATATCATTAGGCTCCATAGTCGTAGTTACAGTCCTCCACCAACTGTAAGCATCACCTTGCAACAGGAAAACAGCACATCCCAACTTACGAGCATCATTACACCCTATCTGTTCGAAAATCCATATCCTACCGGCCATCCAAGCCTCGGATGCCTCGGGCGACAAACCACGATACTCAACACCACTCAAACTACGCAAATTCTCCAATGGCAACCCCGTTTTCCCAACATCTGGTTCTTGCACTTGCACTCCAGCAACAGCAGCCTGGAAAGCTCCAGTTATCGCCTGAACCAAAGGCGTCAAATCACCCAACGCTGGCCCAACTGGCTCAAGGGGTACTTGCTCCCCATTCTCGAGTGGATTAGGTGGAGGAGGTGGCAAACCTCCATGAGGTATTTCATTCTCCTAATTTCCCTTCCCAATGGCAACAACAATCACACTAGATCACAACTCTCTCATCGGTCCCATGGTGCTATTAAGTCTAAGGCATGATAATAAACCAAACAAAACAATCAAGACAACTTCAAGCAAGGACCCAAGATTTATATTTCAAATCAAAACATTTCAAAAAAAAAACATTTCAAACTATAGTAATAAGGCAATGGGTATCTGTAGAACTAAGTGTTTTGATATAATAATTGAAAAATGTTTTGGACAAATTAGAAATGAATTTAAAATATGTTTTTAAGTCCAAACAACATGAAAATAAGTTTGAGGCATTTTAAAAGGTTTTGGCTAAGTTTTTAATGCTTTAAAGTAGACAAACATGATTTTTCAGCAAGCCCGTACCGATACGGTATACCCCGTATCGATACCCTTTTTCCCAAGTTTTGAATCTGCCAAAACCCGTACCGATACGGAAGATACAGTAACGATACGGATAGGGGTTGTTTCGATATTCATATTAGGCGTACTGATCCCTGTTTTAACAACCCCAACGGTCTTTTAAATGACATACCGTACCGATACGCCCTTAAGCGTATCGATACGCACAGGCTGACAAAGAGCCCAACGGCCAGTTCTGAAGAAGGGCGTACTGATACGCCTCTACGTGTACCGATACGGTAGGCTGCAGAACTGCATTTATGGTGGGAAATAAAGTCTCCAACGGCTCCAATTCAACCCCAATGGCTAGTAAGAGCTACAAACTCATTAAGCAGCATAAAAGGGACCTCCAAGCATCAAGAGAAGGCTAATGCTTCATTTGTCAAACATCATATGCTCACAAATATGTCTTAGTGCGAAATTGTCAATTTCTTGTATAGATAAACACTAGTGAGCCAAAATTGTTATATTTGCTCTCGTGTTTTAGGATTGGGTGAGAGCTTAATTGTGCAAACAAATGCCTATTAGAGGGATTTGAGTTTGCTTATTTCCCACCTCTTTGTAAAGAGAGTTTGATCAAAGCTTTGGGTAGAAAGCTTGGTCGATTGTGTAAGGGTTTCCTCCTAAGCCGAGAAAAGGGGACAAATCAATAGTGGATTGATTGGAAATCCTTAGTGGGAAGCTAAGGTAGTGGATGTAGACCTTGGTTAGAAGGTTGAACCACTATAAATCATCTTGTCTTTATCATTTTAGCTTCTACACCTCTATCACCCAACATTCCACTTCTCCACCACTTGGCGAGCAAGAACTGTTGAAGAAATTGAGCACCACAAAACCCAACAGTATCCCAACTTCCCCCTCCCCAACATGACGTAAAACAATCAACATACATATCGCAATCATCATGCATAACAAACAACATAGTACAACTCACAACAACATTACAACAACTTACCAACATCCCAACCCTTCGAAACCTTACCCAATTTATCAGAAATTTGTTTTAACAAACAACCACAACAATAAACAACCACAAACTCACCTCAGAATTATCGCAAACCTGTCTTTGATACCAATAAATGTAACCCTCTCGACCCGACCTAGACGCCCGACCGAACCGAACGAGCTACATTGAGTTTGCTGAAGAAAAACCGTGAAAAGATTATTCGAATTATGTCCATTTTTTATTTTGTCTTATCTAGATGAAATTTATTAATCTATGGTGTACATTCTAGCAATGGTTCAAATCTCTCTCCAATTGAACATCAATAGGGCATCCAATTGCATTCACGAACATTAAGGGACCAAATTGTAAATAAGGAAAATTATAAGGACTTAGCCCAATTTTAAATTACCAGTCCATAATTGAAGTAAAATGGACTAAAATGGAATAATCAGAAACTAAAAAATGCATAAATTGAAATAACAGCATCCCGTATCAGTACACGAGCAAGTGTATCGGTACACTTTTACAATCCCAAAATTCCAGGTTCTAGTAGCTCAAAACTGTACCGATACACCCTTTCCCGTACCGATACGCCTAGCCAAAATACTCTTACACGTATTGATACACATTCCCGAGTATCGATATGCCCTTCCAGATTACACTTACCCGTATCGATACAAGTATACCTGTATCGATACGCCTGGGCTTGAAATACCTCATTTTGCTGGTTTTTCATGCTTTTAAGGTTTCAAGCTCATACCAACTTTCCTTAAACATAATCACATGCATATTAGATACAAAACCATGTCAATCCAACACATAATTACCATCAAGAATCAACCATCATACTCTATATGAAATCTAGAGGTATGCTTCCTACAGAATAAACCATCCAACATCCAAAACATTAATTCCAAGCAAAATCAACATATAAAGGCCATTTACAACTTCAAAACAACAATATAAACTTGCTCAAAACAGGGAGTTTAACAAACACATTCCCTAATCTACAATGAACCCTTTTGCCTTTATTACTAAAAGTCTAGTTTGAAACCATACTTTCGAAGAACGAAGCCCTCGGATCCTCCTTGCTCACTTTCTGCCTCCACTACTTTAATTCTCTCCATTGATGGACAAAGAGAGCGTAAGCACACTAGTCTTAGTGAGGAGTGCCCAAAAAAACACCACTAATGCAATTTTAAAACCAATTTTTCAAAACCATTGAAATCATCGTTTCAATCTATTTATAAAACATCATACCTTGAAAAACATGCAATTAACACTTTCAAAAACCATCATATTAAACCATATGCAACATGCATCAAATACCAACAGCAAATCCCATTGCTAGCAATCGATTTAAGCCTTCCCATGCATAACAAACCATATGCAAACCTTAAAGAGTAAACATGTACAAATCACATTATACAACATAAACCTTTTCATGATACATCAACAATTATATTGACTTACATATGATCACTAACCAAGTTCCATTTCCAAAATAGTTCATCGAATACACAGATTCAACAAGTGTTCACACAACACTTCAAGCAATCTCAACTGGAATAGCGATACCATCACAATCGCGACACAATAACAATCGGGTACAATTACAACCCACGAGAGCTTAGATAAGCATTCCAAGCTTAATCTAAACTCCAAAAATTAATTTCAAACCTTTATAAAGCTTTAAATCATGTTTACACTTACCAACGACACAAAGCTCCACTTGCTGATGCAAAATCAAGCGTCTGAAGCTTCCAAAACTTCGCTAATTGTTGTAGGATCACTATCCCTTATTTTATCCACATAACGACAAAGGATTAATGCAACATTATGCATCCATAATCCAGCAAAAACAATTCTCAACTTTTCCTCACTAAAAACCATCAAAATGCCTTCTACAACAATCGAAAATACCACCAAACACAATCTAAACAAAGCCCAACCACAACCTATTGATTTAAAAATCTTAACAACATCAATTAACATCTAAAAACACTTATATTCACACCTTATACCTCCAACAACATTTTAACATCATAAACACCTCAAAATCTAACCGTAATCAACCTAGAAAATTAGCAATTCACTTAGTCTCGGGATTTGTTTTATAAATCTCTTCTCATAACATCATAATACACTTTATATGTGATCTATATCAATCCAGACCAACCAAAATCAGATTCATAACAAGACCCAATCAATTTTCTTAATTAAACTCACTTTAAACCTTTTATTCTTGATTTAATAATCAAAGCATTTCAAAAATCGATTGTAAAGAATCAAGAACTTGGGAATTTCAGTAAAGAGCCTTTGATTAGAGGAGAAAAATGAAAATTACCTCTAATGGTTGACCTCCCCTTAATTGGAATGACTTGAGTGAAATCTCCAAGAAAACAAGTAAGGTTTGATGTAGAAATTCAAGGAATCAATTGAAGAATCAAAAAGAAATCAAAAGAGTTTATTCCTGATCATATTGGAATAAGCAAAGTACTTTGGCTGATGGGAAAATTTGAGAGAAAATTTCAGAGAAAAAGTAGTTACGTAAGAAATATGCTTTAGCTATTAAAACCAATTTAAGTAAATCTCTTTTATTTTTACTTTCCAATCAATTTTAAAATAACCTAAATTAAGGGAAAAGTATGATTAAAAATATTAGTAGATTAGCTCTTTAATGATTCTAAATTTTGACCCTTTAACGATTTAGTCACCAAAATAGTTTTGAAAACTTTACATTTTAGTCACTGATTCGAAATGTCTCTCAAACTGAATTTATTTTATCAAATTGAGTTCACAAAAACCCTAAATATATTAATTAAATATTTTCCAATATTTTTCCATATTTTATTTAAACCAAAAATGATTTTTATGAAGTAATTCTCGAAACTAGTTCAAATCGACTAATCCGGCTCACTCGAGCCATCTAATCCATCTATCTAACTTATAGGTCCAAAATCGAGGTGTTACAATTTAGAGAATAATGAAATGCATGGTTTAATGTATTGTAAATTGGTTTGATTGATGCATATGTGAAACAGTGAGGTAACATGCTTTAATTGAGTATAATTGCAAGTGGCAATGGTTAAAAGTTATCGGATATAGTTGGCTAGCCATAAGTTTTAAAGTGCACTATAATAAGTCTTATATTGTGTGTCGCGGGGTTGCTCCACCATGGGAACCGCAACGGTCGAGGGGTAATTGCTTAGAATTCTCCCGCTGGTGAATGTATGCATCATAACCTTTTAGGGGTAGTAGTACCATGCTCCGTTCGAGGATGTATGTGTAAGTGGTCGAAGGAGCCACTTGGGAAATTTGTGTATCTGATGTGTTTTGAAAATGGAAACGTTTGGTTTTAGGTAACTTTAATTCCAATATATGAATTAATGTATCATGGTAAATGGATGCATATAGAAGTTATGCATGGGAACCGCGATACATTATTATGCTTATGAGCTAAAATGATTTGAGTTATGCATACGCTTTGGAAAGTTTAGCAATGTAATACCCCAAAGTACAACTTAGAATTATGCCCCCAATTTGAAAATGATTTAATTATATTTGAGTTTGTAATGCTCTAAAAAGAAATGTGGCTTGGATGTATGCTATCAACTCGATTGCTAAAGAATTACCCCAAAGTGTGTCTTTCTGAATCAATTACAAGAACTAGGATCAAATTGAAATAAAGGAATCATGGGAAGCTTTATAGTAAAAGGGTAAAATTGAACACTTTGTAAAGTATCAAGATTGCATGTTAAAGAAATTTATATCAAGGGATTTGTACACTTTTTTTGTGGGATAAATGACAAGCACATGGGAGTTCGGTCAAATGGATTCATTTTCCTTACACCTCCCAAAATCAACCGAAAATGGTTGATAGAATGTGAGAAAGAGAGAAGAGTGAAATCCTCCAAAATATATGCTATGTAAGTTTCAATTGAAGACAAATTGATATGGTTTTCTTAAGTTATGTGTTTTTGGGTTGTTAGTGAAAAGAGAACAAAAATATATGCTATGTAATTGCTTGGGTCATTCGAATGTATTATGGTTAGGTTGTTTAGTCAATCTGGAGCTTAATTATAGTCACATTTCTTGTTGTTATAGAACATGTATTGTTGTAAAAAAAAGAAATGGTTTAAGGGCAGTTTTAGTGGATTAAAAAAGGATTAAATTGTGAAATCGACATGAGAACTTATTTGGTAAACCTTGGGACTGTTTGGTATTCCTATATGTGCACATATAATGTATATGTTAGACTGTTTTCTTGTGAGCTGGAAGAAAGAATCATTCAGTTTACATATAATGTATATGTTAGACTGTTTGAAATTAACTTAAAGAGGGGAAAACCCGTTTCACTATTAAATGGACTACATTGTAAAAGAACAATAATCTATGGGACTGTTTTATAAGTATACACTTATAGGTAAATTGTTGTGAATTTTTGTAACAAGAAAAATGTCTTAAAGGTACATTTAAGGGTGGTTTACATGAATAAAAATGAATAGTAGACTGTTTTGTAAGGATATATGAATAAATGTACTGTTATGAGTGTATGCATACTTTAGGGACTGTTTTGGGTTGGTAAAGGATGTATCTAATGTGTGACTATACTTTTGTTAATTTAGACCAAGAGGTGATTGAGGGAGGAGAGATAAAAGTAGATCAAGCAGTGGACAAACAAGGGGGGATCGTAATCAGGGAGCAAGTTTAGCTTCGAATAAATTGTGAGTGTAGTTTAAAGACTTGATTTTGGCTTATAACCTTCCCGAGCATCAGTTGCTGCTTTTAATTATGTTGTTTTACTTATAAGTCAAGCTACACATATAGAAGCTTGGATTCGAGGTAAGTGCTTATACGATAAGTATTCTATGAAATGAAATGCTTGAGTTGAAGATATGATTATGGTGAATTCCATACATATTTTGTAACGCCCCAGTTTTGGGCCTAGGTGGTTTGTGCATCGGGTCAGGCTAGTGGAATCGGAGGTCGGTGGTTCGAGACGTTAAAAGTGGTTCAGGGAAATCAAGGTTCGAGATAGGATAAAAATGTGGTAAAAATTTCTAAAATCCTCTAAAATTATATTTATGAGGTTGGTCAAATCAATTTTGCAAAACGAGTTTTGGGAAGTGTACATTTTGGACAGCGACCGAAATGTAAAGTTTTAAAACTGTGGAAAAAGGGTGTTTTTCAAAAAAAGTCAAATTCTTAGAATCTTTAGGGAGCTTAATGGCAATTAGGAATTTTCTCTAATTTGACATTTGTTTTAAATGGTTAATTAAATATTAAAAGTGGTTTTTATTCATTTAATAAAAGGGTGGTTATTTTGGTTAAGTAAATTTGACGATCTTTTTCATTTTCTCCATTTCACTTCAGCCAAACAATCTCTCTATTCTCTCATTTTCCAGAATTCTTCCATTTTCATCTTCTTTCTTGATTTTCAACTTCTCTCTTGTGATTTCTCTCAAATCTCTTCAAGATTCTTAAAAGTAAAACTTGTCAAATTAGAAGAGAAGCAAGGATTGGAGGTAATTTTCGTGCTAACCCTCTAATCAAGGTTCTTTAATGAAATTTCAAAGATATTTGACTCTTGATTTATGTTTTTGATTGAAGTTTTATTGTGGTTTTGGTAAAATGGTGAAATTTTGATAAAAGAGATGATTTAATGTGATTTTCAGAATTGTTTTAATTTGATTTGTTTGAGATGGTTTCTAATCATGTTTTGGAATGTTTATGATGTTGAAATAGAGTCTTGATCATATTAATCCTGAAATCCTTGATATCTTTGATTTTAAAGGTGTTTATGGTTGGGTTTTGGGGGTATTATGTGAGATCTGAGTTGTTGGAGGTATAAGGATGGTTTTAGCTTGTTTTTGAATGTTGATTTATGGTTAAAATGTGTTGGATGTTTTGGTTAATGGCTGGACTGAGTCTAGAGATCAATCGAATGAGATTTTAGTTGTTTTGGATGGGTATTTTGATGCTTTAGAGCAGGGAAGCGGGTTCCAATTAAGTATTGGTGTTTGGATGCATTATGGTGCATTGAGTCTCTGTTTTTAATGTGTTGCAAACACGAGATAGTGTTCTGGAATCGATTGAAGTGGCTTTGAAGGCTTCAGACGGTTGATTGTCGCGTCAACTGGTGAGGTTTCGCGAGTCGGTGAGTGGAAATGAGATTTCCAGCTTTGAAACTTCTTAAAAGAGATTTTGGGAACTTAGTTTAAGCTCGAAATGCTTTACTAAGTTCAGAAGTAAGTAAAGTGATTTTCTCCCTCAAATTGTGCTATTATGAGCTTTTGGAAGCACTTGTTTTTAATTGCGTTTACCTACTGTTTTACGGCATGATTTGAGTTTATAAAATGTGGTTGATGATGCCAAATGGTTTAAGGATGCACTAGGTAAGTGATCCTTGTATGCATGTATTTATGCATGGTTTTTGAAGCATGGTTTAATGCTTGGAATATGGCTTATTGTGAATGCTTTGGAAAAACAGTTAGGTATGCATCAAATGTGGATTATATTGGAAAGTGATGTTGTGTAATGTCCTTTGTAAATGAAATCAGATATAGTTAGCTGACTATAGGATTGAGTGTACTATAAACAAGTCGTCTTGGATGAGGGGTTGTGATTGTACCGAAAACTCTATCCAAGTACCCTAACGATTGAGGAATGTTTAAGGTTGTAACGGTGAAGGATAGCTCCCGTGTGCGAACCTTGTATGGTGTCCCGTCTCTCGTTAGTGGGTGTTACATCTACCGATGAGTGGTGTTGAGAGGTTGTAATTGTACCGAATACTCCACCACGGTTGTCACAACGGTGGAGGGTAGCTCCCGTGTGTGAGCCTTGAGGTGTCGGTAGAGTGTATGAAGTGTTTGGGACAACACTTGGTAATCCGTGTATCCGATATACTTTTTGAGAAATGAGAATGTTGTTGATCACTTGTAAGCCAATATAATTGATTAAAATGTTGTGGAAATATTTATGATGCATATTATGGAAAATACATGTTTTACCTTAAAGCTTTGCATAATGGTGGATATGCATGGAAGGCTTGGTTTATATGTAGCAATGGTTTTGTTGCTGTGAAGTATTTGATACTTGTTGCATGGTGTTTACATGCTGATTTAATGATGAAGTGCATGATTCTTTTCAAAGAGGGCATGATGGTTTTCAAAGTGTGAAAATGGTTTTAAGCATTGATGGTGTTTTGGTTCTTGAGCATTCCTCACTAAGCTTGTGTGCTTATGCTCTCTTTTGCTCATCAATGCAGATAATTAAGTAATTGGAGGAAGCAACTCACAAAGGAATTCCAAGAGACTCCACTTGAATGTATGTTTGGTTTTGGACTAGTGTAATAAAGGCAATGGAAGTGTCCAATGTTTTGAAGTTAGTCGTTTTGGTATTTTCTGGTTTGGTACAAGTTTGGTATGCTTATATTGGTTTGTAAATGGCCTTTAAATGTTGGATTATGATTGGATTTGAGATTTGACTTTTGATGCTTGATTTTTCATAGAAAGCATGCCTCTAGAACTCATTGTTGATGATTGTAATGCTTTGATGTTGTTTTTATCATGTGTACTTGAGGTCTAATGACTATTTGAATTATATGTATGATCAAATTCATATTGGAACGTTTTGGGGTGGTTTTAGAGGTGTTAAACCAGCATTTTGGGCAAGTGCAGACTGCAGCGTATCGGTACACTTGGTAGTGTATCGATATGACCTTCGAAAAATAGAAGGGTGTACAGATACACGGGGGCGTATCGATACCCATTTTAGCCACTGGTCATGGGTGTATCGATACGGTGCCCGAGCGTATTGGTACTGTCTTTTCTATGCTTGGTTTGGGAGTCTGCTCGTCGAGGGTGTATCGATACCCTCTCTAAGGATATCGATACGCTGGTAGTTAAATTGGTTGAATGGCATCTTTGAATGTTCTGAATCTTTACGTTTTAGTCCCTAAATCTTATGAATGCAACTAAATGAGTTTTAAAGGTTAATTTAAGCTTAGCTTTGACAGAGATGCAAGTAATGAGCCTAATTAAGGGTTGGTAAATCGAAAATGGGAAAAACCCTTGCAATTTGTTAAGTTTACAAAATGGTTCCTAAAAACCAAAATTGGATAAAATAGATAAGCGTTTGAGTTGTGTTTGATCCGCTGCTTTGTAGAACACGTAGGAACCTAACTTGCATCTAGACAAGATAAAAAGAAAAAAAATTAAGGTCGTTTATTAAGGTAAACCTTCCCGATTTACTTCAATATTCCCCGTGTGACCCATTTGATTCGGTCTATCGGCTAGGCCGGGTCAAGGGGGTTACATACTTGATTAGTGACCTTGGATAAACTCACATTTAAATTATGATATGTTTGAATTATGAATCACATAGGAATGATTTATATTGCTTAACTCATAATTGAGGTTATGTTTGAAGTAAATCATACTTGTAAGATCTTACTTGCCTGATAAGTAAACCATTGCTAAGTTAACACCAGATTAAGAGCTTGAATATATAAATTTGATGTGGTATGATCTAAATCATGTTAATAGTACATGGATGCGATATATGCCCACCTTATAGTGTGATAAGATATACACCTTTGATAAGACACTTGGGGGCTATGCTCGTTCTGATCTTTCTATGATATTACTTGCTAGTTTTGAAAGCCTTGTAAGAAAAGAAATGTTTGTTTCATGAAATGTAGTACAAATCTGGATCATGCTAGGCAATATGTGAATTTAACATCTTAATTAAGCATGACTATGATTTAGAATGCTTATTATGTTATAAGATACTTGCTTAATTTGAAAGATATACATAAGATTAAATAAAGGGACTTGTGAATTAATGGACAATTCTTAATCATACGTAATTAATGTGAAAGCTAATTTCATAAATAAAAGAAAGTTATGTATACGAATTGATAAAAGAAAATGGTCTTGGATAAAAGGTGCATTTGAATAAGAGAGGTGAAAAGTGAGTCAACATGTGGTGAACATACAAACATGCCCATAATGAGAAAAGGCTAATGAAGCATTGATACGATATTACGATATAAGCTATGCTCACCTTGTATGAATAAAGATGTTAAATGTTAAAGCCTTGGCCTCGAGTCAGTCTTAGGTATAGATGTCATGCCATAGAGTCCATAGAGCTCGTGTGTTGGAGTGGACTACAGTCCTTATTTGGTGACAATAGGAGGGAAGTGTTGTGGTCACTTGGCGATAGTAGGAGGGATTAATCGGTACTGCGAGTACCATTTTGTTTTTGGTAACAATTTGGTTGGGGATTCGCGTACCTAGGATGTTATTCGATTCCCAAGGCTATGTTAAAAACATGATAATCGAATTTCATAGTAAATTAAAGATTTCTTTAATTACCCTTTGATAAGTAAAATCATGTCTATGATATGTTGTGCTTATTATGCTATATATTAAGTAACAAGTAAGACATGATTTGAGAAGCTGTGTTAAAATAATTCATGAATGTTATGAGTACATTGAGGATTAAATCAATAACATATATTGTAAATAGTTTGTATCTAAATGGTAATTTATTTTTGTTTAATCATGTCTTAATAGAATAAACATTCTTGGTTAAATTGCTCGAATATAAACGTGAATCGTGGGTTTGAAAAACATATAAGTTTGGTTAGAATGAGATAACATACGACTAGGATCCTATATTATCTATAAAATGTTCGAATGCATGTACACATGGTTTATTCGATTATTTATGCTTATGTAAATATAGATTTAATTCAAATGCTTACAATAAATAGCTATTACCTTATATGAGACTTCATGGAAGCTTAAGTAGAGTAATTTGATAATTTATGAGAAAAGTAGTATATGTTTGGTTATGCTTTGGTTGGTAACAATGTGATAGTGGTTCATGTCTTGATGTGTATGGTTTGATAGCTTAAGTGATAAGTAACAACATTCATATGATGATATGTTTTACACTTATGTGATAAGTATTTATGTTATGACATGGTATGTTCGATGGTCTATTTGAGAAATAATTAGGTGCATGAGATGCAATAATTGAAAGTTTATGATATAAGTCCGGTTAATGAGATCTATTGTCTAAGAAGACTCATAAATTTATTACTTAAACTAATGAACTGCCATAATATCTTGCGTAATAAGAGACTATTGTTTAAGTGATATCAATTCTTGTTTAGGTCTAAAAGACTGTTAGGATTGAACCCTTTAAATATGATGGGTTGCTTTCGCGGGAACTCAATACTTACCTAAATCCATAGAGTTGTAGAATGAACATAATTACTTCTGTAACACCCCTTCCTGGTCTGGTCGAGAATCGGGTCAGAAGGTGATACCGACGAATAATACAGTGGTCGATGTAATAAAATTTCATTTTGTTGTCAACATTTAAAACAATAATCAATGCAATAATAATAAATCAATACCTAACATGCTTCTTAAACTGATTATTCTGTTATAAGACAATAACTATCCACTTAGGACCAATTTATAACTATTACAAGTTTTAGGGACCAAATTGTAAATTTGGTAAATTTGAGGTCCTTCGATGTAATTAACCATACCTTAAAGAAATTCATTACAATAATAACAAGTCTGTAAAATTTTATACAATTTAGAGTTCATTTACTCATTCAATTTAAACATCCAAAACTCAGTGATCAAACTGTAAACTTTGCAAACTGCCAGATTGTGCCTTTTAACTAACATAACTAACCCTGTATCGAAACATCTTAAGGATGTTTTGAAATAGGTGAACGATGGTCAACCTAATTTGACTTGTCCTTTAAGTCGTATCGATACGGGCTAGCCCTATACCGATACGGGTTGACTCCCTTTGATTTGACCCGTTTTGGTACACTAAAGACCCGTATCGAAACAGTGAATTCCAGTAGCAAAATGTTCCGATACAACCTAAAATCGTATCAAAAGGCTTTGTTCTTAGGTCCAATTATGCTTAACCATATCGCTACGCCATTACCCCGTATCAAAACGGTCTGACTTGTAATGACAGATTTTTGCTCGTTTTTAATCGAATTACCTTCCAAACAGTGTTCAAATATACCATTTTTCCAGGTTATAGCAAAACCAAAAGTCGTTTTTAGGCCCTTAGCCACTTTTCATCTATTACACATATTAGACATAACAAAAGATACATATGAGACTAGTTCAACTACTTTGCCACCTTCCTAGGAGTTCTTAGGGACAATTTACATTACTCTACTTGTAGTGACTTGTATTGCCACGGCTTGTCCGATTTTCAAAAGGGGTCGATTCTTCAACCTGAAATGCATGAGATGAGACACGTTAGGCATACATCGCCTAGTGAGGTAGTCACAACAATATAAATAACAATGTATGAAGGTTTACATAATCTCATGCTCATCAATGTCAATGCAATGTCTCAATATACAATGTTTAACATATCAAGTTCATTATTAATCCATGGATTGAATCAAGATAATGGATACGTGAATTCCTACGCCGAGCCAAATCAATGAATGGTCAAATCCCTCCACCTCACCAATATGACCAATACCAACACATCCATCCGCCTCGCCAAATCAATATAGGTCGTAGCCTTAGGACCGTAGTCCACTCGTACACTGAGCTCATGAATTCTATGGCATGACAATTGTATCCAAAGTCCAATCAAATCGAAGGTTTCATTACCAATGTCAATAATCAATAATAACTACAATAACCAATGTCAATAATCAATGATAATTCCAATAACCAATGTCAATAATCAATGATAATTCCAATAACCAATGTCTTTAAAGTTACTCATGGTGAACATGACTCAATATCAATATTTCATAGTTTCAATGTCAATATCATTATCCGATGGCTCATTCACAATTTTTTAATATTAATAGTTATATCGACAACAATGCACGATGACAAAACCAATGACCATGTCCGATGTTCATACGGCTCTCGAATGAAAACTCCCTTGTTCCTAGCCTTTGGTTAATTTGATGGATGCTCCTTTTCGTTGTCTTGATCTAGGAAATCAATAGGGAGATTATTAGGATCGATAATACAATATCAAATCAATATAACGACATCAAAACTGATATCTGATTTCAATATAGACAACAACGATGAAATATGCATGGATAATCAAAACCCTCGCTTAAGATTTAGCTCAATACATTCGTGGAATCCAATAACCGATTGAGGAATATAGCTGTAACCCCCTTAGCCCGGCCTAGACGCTCGACCCGAACTACAAATATTACACAGGGAAAACCAAAGTCAACCTTGATTAACGACCTTTTTTTCTTTTTATCTTTTCTAGATGCTCATTATTAGCCTATATGATTAGCAAATCATTTCAGCGGAAACGACACAGCGAACGGAACTCAAACAGGGGTTCAATTGCATAGATACGTCTTATAGGGACTAAAATGTAAATTTCTAGAATTATAAGGACTAAACAAGTTTTAATGTTACCGATCCGTAATTAATCATATAACATGCCATCATGTCAAAATTCATCTCAAACATATCATTCAAACTCATTTAATTAAGCAACCAAAACTCAGGGACCAAAATGTAAGAAACAGAAACCTGAAATAGTTCAAAATCAAACTCAACGGTCAGGCGTTTCGATACGGATGGCCATGTACCGAAACGGTCGTTTTGAAACTTGGTTGATCGTTTCGATACTCAGGTGCATTCCAAGACCTATATCGAAACACCCTCCTCCAGTAGCAAAACTGTTTCGGTACGTCCTTACCCGTTCCAAAACCCCATGGCCATTTCAGGCCTCTGTTCCGAAACAGGCAAGGGCGTTCCGATACGCCTTGCCCTGCAATAGCAGATTTTGCTGGTTTTCCATGACTTTCATATTTGAAACATTCCCGAAACATGCATACAACATTGATACACATCAATAGTCATCAATTTGAGGCATTAGCTACGACATGGCATCCAACATGCAAACGTAGATACTAAAGGCTTGCTCCCTAGTCCACCAAATCCATACAAAGCTAAACTCAACATTTAAACATAAAACAATCCATAAAGGCCCTTTACAACTCAAAGATCAATAACCAAACATGCTCAAAGTAAAGGGAAACATCCTTAACCATTCAAAAGTATAAATCCCACCCATTGTCTTTTATTACACCGAAGTAAAGCCACATACTTTGCAAGATTAAAAGCTTAGATTCCCCTTGCTTACTTGTTACCTCGAATGCCTAATTTTCTTCATTGATGAAACAAAAGAGCGTAAGCACAAAGCTTAGTGATGACCACTTTGACACATTCATCAATGCATTTCACACCATTGGCAAAACCACCATTTCATATCTCATGCCTTTACATAAAAACATGTTCATTCAAGAACATCAATGCACTTTCTAAAACATGCTCATATGCAACATTTAAATCATCAAATAAACCTTTGCTCATGCTTCACCAAGCATCTCATGCATCCTTGCATCATTTACAAGAATCCCATGCTTAACTTTAATCGTTTACATTGCTCGCAAGTGATAATCCATAAACCATATCAACACCAGACACAATCGGATACGCGGATTACAAGCGTTGTCCCACACGCTTCATACATACTACCGGACTACACAAGGTGGAGATTAATGACACAATCACTACCCTCAACACCTGTGATGGAGATTAATGACACAATCACAACCCCTCAACATCACTCATCGGTAGTAGTATAATTCCACTAACGAGAGTACGAGACTCATACTCAAGACTCACACACGAAATTAAACCATTCACCGTTGTGGTCTTAACCTCAATCGTTATGGTACTTGGATGGAGATTACGGCACAATCACAACCCCTCAACATCCAAGGCGACTTTATTCACGGTGCACCCAGTCCTATAGCCGGCTAACTATATCCGATTAACACAACCAAAAACAATTTCCATCACTTGCCAATATAATCATTTAACCTCATTAATCCACTATTTTACAAGCATAAACACAATGTCATTTCCACATGCATATCATGCTTAACATCACATGAAAACCAAGGATCACTTACCTAGTGCATCCTTAACATAATGGCATTAAAATTCAGCAACATTCATGCTTAAAACAGTAACAAATCCACACTTAACTCAAGTGCATTTTCAACAAACATAGCACATTTCCAAGAAAGGGATTTCCGAAACACTTACTCTTGAGATTAGCTAAGTGTATCAAACTTACACTAAGCTCCAAAGACAACGCTCAAAGCGTTACAAAGCAAGAAATTGCATTTCCACTCACCAATACGCGAAGCCTTGCTCGCCGACACGAAAATTACACTTCCGGAGCCTCCAACAACACCTCGTTTGCTTCCGGATCATGATCCCATATTTTCACATCATCAAAACAGAGATCTAAATGCATTAAAATGCATTCCAACACAAGCAACAAATCACAAACTCGTCGCTCACTCAAACTACACCAAAATACCCATCCAAAACAACCAAAAACTCAATCGATTGCTTCCTAAACCAAGCCCAGCCAACATACATCACTTCCAACACATTATAAACACCAAAACACATCTAAAAAACAACCTAACCCAACCTTATACCTCCAGCAATCAAGATTCCACCATTTCACCTCAAAAACTCACTTAAATCAACCAAGAAACTCATGGATCTCAGGGATTTTGGGATCTATGTTATCAACACATCATTTTAACATATTAATCAACTTAGAACTCAATTAAAATCAACACAAAACATAGTTTAACTCATCAAGTCCGAAAATTAAGATTTCAACCACATTTTCACAAGATTTTGATCTCCAATCAACACTATAATGAAAACTCAATCAAAAATAGTATTTAGAACCAAAATATCTTGGGAATTTCAATAAAGAACTTTGATTAGAGGTTGAGAATGGGATTTACCTCCAATCCTTGCTTCCCTCAATGAATGACAAGTTTTCCTTAGCAAAATCTTGAAGAACTAGAAAAGATTTCTTGAAATGGTTTAGGAAATATTGATAGAGTTTTTGGGAGAAAGTATTCTGGAGAAAGATGATTGAAATAGTGTTTGGTTGAAAATGAGAAAGAGTTGGTAGTTACGTAATTGAAAATCTCACATTAACTACCTATTTTAATTAATTAATATAAATCCAATTAAAGCCTTTTAAAACACATGTCATATTGAGGAAATGTCAAATTGCCTTAAAGCCCCCTAAAGATACTAATATTTTGGCCTCTACATTAAAAATCACATGTTTCCCAGTTTTGAAACTTTACAATTTGGTCACTACTCAAAATGTCCCATTTCCAAAATCCTTTTTGTAAAATTGACTTGACCAACCTCTTAAACATATTTTTAGAGGATTTTAGCAATTTTTACCACATTTTTATCCTATCCCGATCCTTGATTTCCTTAAATCACCTTACGCGATTCGAACTGTTCTCGACCGGTCTGATCCGATGTCTAAAACATCCAGGCCCAAAACCAGGGCGTTACAATAGCGTACCCGATCGATTGGAATAATTTGATAACAATAAAATGAAGAAAAAAAGCTTGAAGCTAGCTCCAATGGAGGTGCTTGCTTAGGTAGAAGACAATGAAGATGAAGAGTTTGGAGAGGTGATTGCTTTGAATGTTTTCGGGTAAGCTTTTTCTCAATTCTATTCTATATATTTTGCTTAATGAACCGATAGCTTTCCTTCACATGAAGAAAGCTCATCCAAATGATCCACATAGGTAATGTCTTTAATTGAGGAGAGGCTAATCGCAAGGTTAGTCCCTTAACTTTCAATACTTTATAGTTCTACACTCAAAACTTTTCAATAGCTATAATTTGGTCACTAGAGAGTTTTTTAACAAATCTATAAGACTTGTACTCGATAAATTAACTCAATTAGTTGCGAAGCCTCTTAACTTCTCTTGCAAGAATCTGAACTGGTTCTTCCTCGTAGGACAAATTTGGCTGAATTTCTACAGATCCAGGTTCCACAGTGTGCGAAGGATCGGAATGATATTTCCGAAGCATCGATACATGAAAAACATCGTGAATTTTACTCAATTCAGAGGGCAACAACAATCGATATGCCACAGAGCCAACTCTTTCAATGACTTCAAAGGGTCCAATGAATCGAGGACTTAATTTTCCCTTCTTGCCAAACCTTAAAACCTTTTTCCATGGTGATACTTTTAGGAAGGCTTTTTCACCAATTTCATACTCAATGTCTCGTCTCTTAAGATCAGCATAAACCTTTTTTCGATCAAAAGCAGCCTTCAAATTAATCATGGATGATGGTGACCCGCTCTTCAGTTTCCCAGAGCAAATCAGGACCCAACACTTTGCCCTCACCATGCTCCGACCAACACAATGGGGTTCGACTTCGTCTACCATATAATGCCTCATACGGGGCCATTTGAATTAATGCCTGGTAACTATTATTGTAGGCAAATTCAACAAGGGGTAGAGATTTCTCCCAAGTTCCACCAAAGTCAATGATGCATGCTCAAAGCATATCTTCCAAAATCTGTATAGGAAGGTTCAATAACAATACAAATTTCTAAGGTTTCAATGGAAGAGTCTTTCGATAAATACCTAGATTACCCTTTCTAACTGGTTGTTAGATTGAGGGTGAAAGGTTGTGCTAAGATTAACTCTGGTGCCCAGAGCTCCTTATAAGGTTCTCCAAACCGAGATGCAAATCGGGGATCTCGATCGGAGATAATAGACTTGGTTACTCCATGGAGTCGAATTACTTCCTTGATGTACAAGTCAGCAAATTTAGGAAGACCGTAGTCCATTCTAACCGGTATGAAATGAGATGACTTTGTGAAATGATCTACAATGACCTATATGGCATAATGTTTCGCGGGATTTAAAGGTAGACCGCTAACAAAGTCCATAGTGATCTTTTCCCACTTCCATTTCGGTGAATCGATAGGTTGCAATAATTTGGTAGAAGCGCAATGTTCTGCTTTAACACGTTGGCACGTAAGGCATTTGGAAATGTAGTCGACTATGTCTTGCTTCATACCCGACCACCAATAAAGTTCACGTCAGTCCTTATACATCTTCACAGACCTAGGGTGAACAGAAAAAGAACTCAAATGAGCTTCAGAGAGAATATCAGTGCGAAGAGATTCATCATAATGTCCATACAATAATACGATTATTGTTAAATAGGATCCTTAGTCGAATATTATTACGGGTATGGGCAGTGATAATATATAAATACTAATATGTGGTTGATGACAAGCGTTGTCATTGACATAGAGATGTCAAAATCAACACATAAGTATTTGTTAGAGAACAACATACTGGATTGACCCGCTATGAGCATGTTTCTTGGGTAATTATGTGACAGTCACAATATTGCTCATGATAAACATATGTATAATCCTCAGACTTGAGATCAACATGATTTCAACATAAAGATTTACGTATTTTGACATAGTCAAACGTGTGTCGTAACTGACTACATTATAAAGACCGGTGATTGGATACTTGATGACCTATGTAGTGAAATATGGTTGATCAAGAAAGGATTTGTCCCTCCTACATAATGGGAGAAATATCTTCGGCCACTTGATTGAGTGAGATTAGAAAATGCATGGCCATGCTCGAATATTATGATATGAGATATCATAGAGATTCGTTTATCATAATCTACTCAAGACATCAAGAAACACAAGATGGACAACGCAAGTGTGACTAACCCATGACTTGTGTTCATCTAAGATATAAATGACAAAATGATGAAAAACATAAAGAAAGTTTATTCAGGAATTAGGAAAGTCAAACCATGACTTCATGCAACTTAGGTAGAAATGATGTATTGCTAGATGCCACTCATTGTTTGTAAAATTAGAACAGTTCTAATTTTGCTGCTAACGTTGCATGAACCTACAAGGGTCACACCCTTCGAATGAAACGAATAAAAATTGGAAACCATACTCCCTATTTTAGGGAGGTTGCCGAAAATCCCCTATGGGATAGGGGAAATCGGTAACTCCCTTAAATGGGAATAACATTGGATAAATATTGTATTTATCAAATATTATTTAGAGTATGGAAAATATTTAGAGACTTAAATATTATAGAATAAGATTCTAGAAATTTAAATATATATATATTTGGAATTTATATAATGTATATTTAATTCCAAGTTTATGTAGAATTAGATTCTACATAATTAAAAATATATATTTAAATCCAAGTAAAGATAGAATGAGATTCTATATAATAAAAATATATATATTTGGATTAAATATAATGTATATTTAAATCCATGTTTTATGTAGAATAAGATTCTACATAATTAAATATATATATTTCATTTAATATTATTAAATATAATGTATATTTAATATAAACCAATTTCAAGTAGAATTAGATTCTATGAATTTTGGTTGAACTTGGATTTAAGATATTCAACTAGAATTAAGTCTCTGAATACTATTTAAAGGGACAAGGGCTAGCAACCAAATAATCCCTCTTCCTCCTCTTGAAGATTTCGACAACACCCCTAGGGATTCCCCACTGGAATTCGAAATATCCAGAAAGCTCTCTGAGAAGCTGTTCGATATTTTCTGGTGTTCTACTTGCCCCTTGGCAAATACCTGAAGGTTCCCTTGCTCGATTGCAAGTCCTGGTTGAACTCTTGGTCGATTTCAAATTCCCTCAAGAATCCATAGAGGGATTTCGACTTCTCCCTGGAAGGTGTTCAAACCTGTCGAAATTTATAACACCCCAAATTTGGGCTTAGAAGTTTAGGGTCTGAACTGGACCGGTCTGAGAAATGGTTCGAATATAAAAGGAGGTTTTAGGGAACGCCTAGTTCGGGATGCTTTAAAAATATAGGAATATATCTAAAAATCCTCATTTAATATATAAAAGAGAATGGTGAAAACAATTTTACAAAATGAAGTTTGGAAATATTACATTTCGGTGTAGTGACCAAATCGCAGTTTTTGCAAAAGTGAAATAGTGACTGTTTTGTAAAGGATTGAAACTTTGAATCTTTAAGGAGCTAATTTACCTAAAATGTTTTTCTCCAGATTTTTCCTTAATTTGGGTAATTTTATTAATGTTTTAATTAAAGGAAATGAGGTTTAATTAAATGAGAAACTAACTTTGACTATTCATAAGTACTTTTCACAAATTTTCCCTCTCTTCATTTTCTCTCCAATTCCTTTCAACCAAACACATTTCTCCAGCAAATTTACTTTGATTTTACACTTCATTTGATGAGATTTCAATTCCTTTTTTATTCTTAATCAATTCCTCATCAAATCCACTTGATTTCTACATTGAATTTTCATGGAAACTTGCCCAAAACAATGAGAAATCATCATTTAGTGGTAAGCTTGTTCTTTTCCTCTAAATACTCAGTTCTTTACTAAAATTCCCAAGTTGACAATCCTTTATTAAAGTTTTATGAATGGTTTTAGTGTTGGAAACAAGATTTTGGCTTAAAACTCAAGATTTTGGAAGAGATCTTGGAGATTTTCGTGGATCTTGGTTAGGCTCTGTTTTGAGGTTGTTTTCTAATGTATTTTGGATGTTAATTGATGTTACAAATTAGTTTTTATCAATCAAATCCCGAATAGGTTTGTTTTCCTAAGTTTTGCTTGCTAGAATGGTGGTTTTTGGGGTGGTTTTGGTGATCTGATGTTGCTGGAGGTATAAGGTCATGTTTATGTTGCTTTTCGATGTTAATTGATGTTTATAAGATATTAGAATTGATAGATCTTGGTTGGGCTTTGTTGTAGGAGAGTTTGGAGGTGATTTCAGTTGTTTTCGGTAGCCGAAATGAGGTTCTTGGGTAGAGCAGCGAGTTGGGTTGTGTTGCTGGTGATTTTAATGCATGGTGATGCATTAATCCTCTGTTGTTATGTGTTTAAAACAGGGGAGAATGATCCGGAAGCAATAGAGGTGGCGTTGGAAGTTTCAGATGCTTGGGAGGCTTGTCGGCTAGCATAGTTTTGTGTATCGGTGAGTGGAGATGGTTTTCCAACTTTGAAACGATTATTTGGAGGTTTTGGGAGCTTAGTTTAAGTCTAAACAACTTAGCTAAGCTCAAGAGTAAGTTTTCAGAAAAACTCCCTCGGATGTGCTAAGTTGTGGTTTGATGCATTAGTTATAAATTGCATGTTTAATTTCTATTTTGAAAGCATGTTTTAGCATGATTAATGCTGGTTTTGAAAGCCATGTGTTAAAGGATGCTCAAGGTAAGAGATCCTTTGTTTGACATGTTATTAGTTTGGTAATGTTGCATGGAGATGCACGATGTTTAATGACTTTGATTAATGCTTTAAAATAGTAAATTGATGATGGTATTTGATGTATATTGGCAAGTGATGAATTGGTTTTAAAGTACTTGAATCGGATATAGTTAGCCGGCTATAGGATTGGGTGCACCGTAAGTAAAGTCGCCTTGGATGTTGAGGGGTTGTGATTGTAACGTAAACTCCATCCAAGTATCCTAACGAGAGAGGTAAGATCACAATGGTGGTTAAAAGTCCGTGTGTGGATCTTGGTAAGCTCACAACGGTGGTTAAAAGTCCGTGTGTGGATCTTGGTAAGCTCACAATGGTGGTTAAAAGTCCGTGTGTGGATCTTGGTAAGCTCACAACGGTGGTTAAAAGTCCGTGTGTGGATTTTGGTAAGATCACAACGGGGGTTAAAAGTCCGTGTGTGGATCTTGGTAAGATCACAACGGTGGTTAAAAGTCTGTGTGTGGATCTTGTGTTATGTGCCACGTACTCTCGTTAGTGGGTTATACAACTACCAATGTGTGATGTTGAGGGGTTGTGATTGTACCGTTAAACTCCATCACGGGTGTTGAGGGGTTGTGATTGTACTGATAAACTCCACCTTGTAAGCCGGTAGTGTGTATGAAGCGTGTGGGACAACGCATGTAATCCGCGTATCCGATTGTGTCTTGTGTTGAAATGGTTTGTGAACTATCACTTGAAAGCCAATATAATGTAATTGAATGTAATGAAGCGAGAGATGCTTGAAAATGATGCAAGGTTGCATGGGAAATATGTAAATGATGCAAGAATGCATGTAATACTTGTAAGCATGAGCAAATGTATATCTTCTATTGTGAATGGTGCATATGTGCATAGAATCTCATATGTAACGCCCCGGTTTTGGGTTTAGAAGTTTTGGGCGTTGACCGGTTCCGTCAAAGTGCTGATCGAATATATAAGAGTGAATTTAGGAAAGCCTAGTTCGGGTTGCATTAAAAATATGGAAAAATGTCCTAAAATCATCTTTTAATATAATTAAGTGAACTGTGAAATCAATTTTGGAAAATGAGGTTCGTAAGGTTGACATTTTGGCTAGTGACCAAAATGTAATTTTTGAAAGTTCGGTGACAGTTTTATAAAGGATTGAAACTTTGAATCTTTAAGGAGCTAATATTCCAAAAAGAGTTTCTCCAGATTTTTCTAAGATATTTTAAGGCTTTATTCTGATTTTAAAGTTTATGAAATGTGGAGGGAAATCATTTTATCATTTTATAACTAACTTTTCTATTTTCTCTCAATTTTCCTTTTCTCTCATTTTCTCTCAACCCAAACACATTCTCTAGATTTTCTTCTTTGATTTTGTCAATCTAAATCACTCATTTCAACTCTCATTTGATTCCTAATCATCTCATCAACAAAACCTCTCAATTTGCAAGCTGTTTCATCAAGCTTTTTGGCTCTAAAAAGGAGAAACTCAAGTTTGGAGGTAAGAACGTCCTTCTCCTCTGAACTTCAAGTTCTTTATTGAAATTCCCAAGTTCTCAATCCTTGATTTATGATTTGTTAAAGGCTTTTCAATTGAAATCTTGATTTTGGCTAAAATGCAAGATTTGGTGATTTTGGTGGAATTTTCGTATGATCTGTTTAAGCAGGGTTTTGAAGTGTCAAAATGATGTTAAATGAATGCTAAATTGATTAGAAGTTGAGGTTTAATTAATGCAATCCCGGATAGGTTGAATTTCCTAAGTTTTGCTTGAGTTTTTGGTTGTTTTTGGAGTGTTTTGGTGATCTGTTATACCTGGAGGTATAAGGACGTGTTTGTGATTATTTTGGATGTTAATTGATGTTTAAAAGTGGTTAGAAGTGATGGATCTTGGCTGGGTTAAGTTTTGGAAGTGTTTGGAGGTGATTTCGGTTGTGTTTGGTAGCCGAATTGTTGGATTTGTGATGAGCAGCGAGTTGTGTTGTGTTGCTGGTGTTTTTAATGCATAATGATGCATTGATCTTCTGTTGTTGTGTGCTTGAAATAGGGGAGTTTGATCCGTGAGCTTTAGAGGTGTTGCGGAAGGTTTCGGATGCTTGGAAGGCTTGTTGGCTAGCCTTGTTTTGGTTATCGGTGAGTGAAGTTGGGTTTTCAGCTTTTAAACCAAGGTTTGAAGGTTTTTGGGAGCTTAGTGTAAGTCTAAACAACTTTGCTAAGCTCAAGAGTAAGTGAATGGATTTTCGCTCTTGAATTATGATTGTGAAATTGGCTTTTAAGCAATTGTGGTTGATGATTGAAATGCATGTGTTTTGCATGGTTTAAATCTGTTTTGAAAGCATATTTTAGCATGGTTTAATGCTGGTTTTGAAAGCCATATGTGAAGGATGCTCAAGGTAAGAGATCCTTGGTTTTATACATTGAAAATGTGGTTTTGATGCATGGTGTTGCATGTTGTTCAATGGCTTTGTTTAATGCTTTAAAACAGTGAATTAATGTTGGTAAATGATGGTTTTTGCATTATGGACCTGGTTATGCATGTGACTAATGTGGTAAGGTGGTTATATTGGCAAGTGATGTAAGTGGTTCTTGATTCTTTGATCGGATATAGTTAGCCGGCTATAGGATTGGGTGCACCGTGAATTAAGTCGCCTTGGAGGTGGAGTGGTCAAGAGTGGACCGGTAAACTCCCTTCAAGTATCCTAACGAGATGGTTGAGGTCATAATGGAGGTGTTGCCCATTCGAGGACCTTGGTTGAGCAAAGGTTATATGGTGTTTAAAAGTCCATATGTGGGAACCTTGTGCTTGTTGAGATCACAATGGCGGTGTTAAGTCCATGTGTGGATCTTGTGTAGGGTGTCCCGGATCTCGTTAGTGATGTTATACAACTACCAATCGGTGAATGCAAAGGTTGTATGGTGTTTGAAAGTCCATACATGGGAACCTTGTGCATGTCAAGGTTGTATGGTGTTTGAAAGTCCATACATGGGAACCTTGGGGAAAAGTTGAGGTTGTATGGTGTTTGAAAGTCCATACATGGGAACCTCGGGAAAGCTAAGGTTGTATGGTGTTTAAAAGTCCATACATGGGAACCTTAGGATGTTGAGGTCAAATGGTGTTTAAAAGTCCATTTGGGAGACCTTGGATTGGTAGGGTGTATGGAGCGTAGGGACAACGCTCGGAATCCGCGTATCCGATTGGGTGTTGGGTTGAAAAGTGAATGTGGTTGATCACTTGAAGGCCAATATGATGTTCTTGATTGTGATGAAGCATGGGATGCTTGAAATGATGCATAATTGCATGTGAAGCACGAGATGCTTGAAAAGATGCATGGTTGCATGGAAAGTGTATAATGCTTGTGAATGCATGTTTACTTGTTAAGTTGAACAAGTGTTGATTATCATTTGGAAAATGATGCATGTGAGCATGAAATATCTTTAGTGCATTGGAGTCTTGTTAAGACTTGTTTTTAAAGGCATGTGATGATGATGTTGTGGTTCATATATGTTGCCTTTGGTTTAATGCATGTGTTGGTTGGTTTGTGAAATGGTTTTAAAAGATTCTTGCTTGAATTGGCTTTCAAGTTTAAGAAAGGTATGTTGTGAAATGGGAGTGTTTTCCAAGGTTTTGTTTTAGCTTGCATATGGTGTTTATGCATGGTTTGGCTAAATGGATGATTTTGTAAGTTGTGCTTTGAAAAGGTTTTCTTAGCATGCTAAGCTAAGGGTTGGTTTTCATGTATGTGCAATGCATGGTTTTGAGCTTGTTGTTGAAAAGGGGTTTTCAAACATGGCTTTGGTAAACAAATCGAGTTTGTTTTAAAAGTGATTTATGACCCGCTGCATTGATGGTGCTTTGGTTTTGAGCATACCTCACTAAGCATTATGTGCTTACGCTCCTTTTTGTCCGTCAATGCAGATTCTTGAAGTTTGGACAGCAAGGAGCAAGGGATTCAAGGTGGACTCCACTTGAGATGTATGTCTCGGTGAATAGTTATAGTTAATAAAGGCAATGGGGTAGAATCTCTCGGGTTTTTGTGTATGTGTTCGTTTATGTTTGGACAAGGATGTTTTTATGTTGATGATGTTGTTGGATCATGTTTCGGTTTTAATGAGATTGATTTGGAAGGTTTGTGCCTAAATGGTTGCTTGTGTAGGAAGTATGCCTTTAGAATTGGGGCTTTTCATGTATGATGTTATATTGATGAATTGTTGATGCAAGTATGTCCCATTTATGTTGAGTTGCATGTTGGTAAAGTTTAGAGGCTTTAGGAGTATGATTGGATGGCCAATTATGTGTTTGAGTGAGCAAAATGCAGCAATCTGGGCAAGGCGTTTCGGAACAGTTGACACCGTTTCGGAACGGGTGCCCTGCATAAACCCAGGCGTCCGAAACGGGTGCCACCGTTCCGGAACGGGTTGGCTACTGCCAGTTCCCCGTTGCGGTACGCGTTGCGGAACGGCCCCGTGTTTCGAAACGGGCTCTGCCTGTTTCGGAACGGGTGACCGTTGGGGACTGACATGGGCGGTTAAATGTTTCAGAATGTTTGCATTTTGGTCCTGAAACTTGTTTGTGCAATTGTATGAGTTTGGGTTGTCCGTTTGAGCTGAAATTTGGCAGAGAAGCATGAAACATGATTAATTTTAAGTTGGTAACTTAAAATCTGGTTAAGTCCTTAAGGTTTTCAGAATTTACAATTTGGTCCCTAAAGTTGTAAATTGTTCAATTGGGTCCCTGTTTGATCTCTGATGTTTGTGGTCTTTGAGTATGATGTTTGTGTGATCACATCTAGGGTTAATGAGCATCTAGACAAGATTAAAAAGGAAAAAAAAGGGTCATTAATCAAGGTTGACTTTCGGGTTGACTTTGGTTTTCCCCGTGTAATCTTCTTAATTCGGGTCAACCGTCTAGGCCGAGTTAAGGGGGTTACATTTGGTGGTATCAGAGCTGAGTTGCGAATGCTTGGGGAAAACGGTAAGTTGTTGTGATGTGTGTTGATGTTTACCTTGTTGTGTGGATGAAAGTTGGTTGAATGTTGGTTGAAACACGTGTTTCTGGGCATGATGCTGATGTTTCTGAGCAAATTGTTGATGTTTCTGATCAAGTTGCTGATGTTTTCGAGCATGCTTTGTGTTTATGAATCATTGTTGAATTAATATGGATATGTGCTGATGTTGTGAGCTGGTGTTATGCTTGATGATTGTGTAATGAGTATGTTATGTTGATAATATGCTGATGCAAATGGATGCTGTTGGATGTAAGCATGATCGAGTATGTTGATTGATATGCTTGATGTTGTGATATCCATGTTGTGTTGACTGTTATGTCATGTAAAGGGGAGGATTCGGGATACCCATTGCCTTATTAATATAGCTATTATGTTATTTTGGAGTTGGAGTTTGAATCCTTGCTTAATGCTGGTCTAACTGGTTTGTTTGTTTGTTGTGATTGTATGTTTGTTGTTGTTAGTAGTATGGCTAAGTCGATGAAAGAATGGCAGTTGGGTGAGATGGTTGCTGCCTTGGGGCAGGTTGTTAAGGCGTGGAATTCACCCTTTGGTAGAGGTGTTTTGTCTCAGCTTTCTGTGCCTGGGGTTGAGGTGATAAGGCAAGGGAAAGAAGCTGGTTCTGTGGTGAAGAGTTCATCATCTGATGTTCAGGAGGTGTTGGGAACATCTCAGGCTGTGGTAAAGGTAAAGTCAGTGGATGTGCTGGCTGTGGGATGTGTGGGTTTGCCGAAGCAGCGTTTGCTTGATTTGGGTGCTGTGGAATATCATGGTTCTACACCGGAGATGTTTGAGGCCTGGTTGGCCAGTGTGGTTCTGATCTTGGATCAGGAAGGCTGTGATCTTGCTTGTAAGCTGGGGAGTGTTGTTTCTTTGATGTTGGAGGATGCCTGTGTCTGGTGGACATCTGTGGCTGTGGCGTCACATATTCCTGATATTGATTGGGATTTCTTTGTATCTGCCTTTTATGAAAGGTATCTTGGAGGGAAGTTTCCAAGGGTTGAGCAATGTGACGGTGGTGTTGTTGTAGAGCAAGTGTTGCTTGGGCAAGGAGTGGAAGTTCAGCCACCGGTGTGTGACCGTTGTGAAAGGCGCCATGTTGGAGGTTGTTGGGGCGCGGGTGCTTGCTGGAACTGTGGTTCCAAAGTGCATGTTAAGCGTGATTGTCCTCTTGGAGTGAAGTCAGCTTTGGTGTTAGCCAAAGGGTCTCAGAAAGGTCGTGGGCACGGCCGAGGCAAGGTTCAGAAGTGGCAGAAAGAGCAGAAAGTTGTGAAGAGTGTGGGAAAGGAGAATTGCTGGAAATGTGGGTCTGCTGGACACATGAGACGTGATTGTTTGATGTTGGCTCGGAACAGCCAAGGTCCCTTACCACAAGGAGTTGGTGGTGACCCTGGTGTGTTAGCTGGTGCTGCAGTGGTGCGGCAGGAGGATGATGGTTCCACGAGGAAGAGAGTTCGTCTGATGAAGCTTCAGGGTGGTGTTGTGCTTTCAGGTAACCTTGTTTAGTAATCTTTGCTCTAGTTACCTTAGTTTGGTTTCTGTTGGTTTTCCTTGCGTGGTAAGTTTAGTCTTGTTGCTAGTTGTTGGGGTAATAGTTGTAGTTTGGAAACATCTTTGGTGTGAAGAGGCTTAGGTGAGAATCTTGTGGTTAATGATTGTTGGTATGATGGAGTTAGATAAGTTAGAAGTGAGGTAGGAGGTTGTTCTTAGACGGATTTGAGGATGTTATTGGAGGGTGTGAACTGGCATTCATGCACAATTAAAATCATTGTTATATGCTATATTATATATGTTGGTCCATGCATACATGTGGCATGACATTAGAGGTTTTGCATACATGTACATCAGGCATTGATAGGGCATGTTGGTGATCATGCATACGATGTTCACACTCGCTAATAACTAATCGAATCTGTTAGAGTGGTGGTTGGGTTAGGTTGGATGATGGGTTTTTAGAGGTTGTTTTGGTGCTGGGTGAGAGTTAGACGTAATGGAGTATATTAGGCTAGTTGCTAGTAATAGTGAGAGTGGTATGGTCTGATGGTAGAAGGATAGTGTTTGTTGCTTAAAGAGAGTTTAGTGGTTTGGATAGCTAAGTGGAAGGGGTAGCACCTTGATGCTAAGTGATGTTGTAGTTTAACGGTTGTGTTTCCAGGTGCTGGGGTAGCTTAGCATTTGGGTTGTTGTGGAAGGGTTGTGTTTGTAAGTGCTGGTTCTTAGTAACCTTTGAGGAGTTGAGGAGTTGGTATGTATGGTAGGTTGGGCGATGTCCTGGTAAGACAAGTGTTATGGTTGAAGTTTGAAGTGGAAGGGTTATGAAAGATCGAAGGCTTTTGTTGGTTATTTGGGTTCTTGTGAGAAGTGGTTGGCTGGTTGTGTGTATGTGAATTTCTTTTGAGGTCAGCTGGTGGTGTATGGAACAGCTGGCGGAGTCGAGTTGGGGTTGTGATGTGATTTTTGGAATCTGGGTGAGTGATCCTGGTGAGATGTTGTGGTAATGTTAGCAACAGTTGTGAGGGTTTATCAGCATTCGTTGAGGAGTTTGGGTAAACAGTTGATGTTTAAGGATTTTTGCTTGTTGGGAAATTCTTGGAAGAGGTTTGGGAGTTTGCAAGAGTTTTAGAAGCAGAGAAGGTTGAATAGTGGCTGAATTGGATTGGTTGTTGTCTCTGTGTAAACAGGTCTTGGGAGTTGTGTGTTGCAGTGATGTGTGCTGTAAGAGCTGAAGTTCTTCAGGTTGATATTGGGGCTGTGTACCGTCCGGTTATGTGAAAGGTTAAGTTGTGGTTATCTTTGTGTGCTCTGGATTTTGTGAACAGCATGTGGTGGTGCTAAGTTGGTGGAGTTTTGTGTGGAAAGTGTCCAGTGATGGTTGAGGCTTTTGTGTTGCCTTGTGTGTGATTTGAGAAGGTTGTGGTTCTCTTTTCGCCGGTTGAAATTTCGAGGACGAAATTTCCTAAGGGGGGGAGAGTTGTAACGCCCCGGTTTTGGGTTCAGAAGTTTTGGGCGTTGACCGGTTCGGTCAAAGTGCTGATCGAATATATAAGAGTGAATTTAGGAAAGCCTAGTTCGGGTTGCATTAAAAATATGGAAAAATGTCCTGAAATCATCTTTTAATATAATTAAGTGAACTGTGAAATCAATTTTGGAAAATGAGGTTCGTAAGGTTGACATTTTGGCTAGTGACCAAAATGTAATTTTTGAAAGTTCGGTGACAGTTTTATAAAGGATTGAAACTTTGAATCTTTAAGGAGCTAATATTCCAAAAAGAGTTTCTCCAGATTTTTCTAAGATATTTTAAGGCTTTATTCTGATTTTAAAGTTTATGAAATGTGGAGGGAAATCATTTTATCATTTCATAACTAACTTTTCTATTTTCTCTCAATTTTCCTTTTCTCTCATTTTCTCTCAACCCAAACACATTCTCCAGATTTTCTTCTTTGATTTTGTCAATCTAAATCACTCATTTCAACTCTCATTTGATTCCTAATCATCTCATCAACAAAACCTCTCAATTTGCAAGTTGTTTCATCAAGCTTTTTGGCTCTAAAAAGGAGAAACTCAAGTTTGGAGGTAAGAACGTCCTTCTCCTCTGAACTTCAAGTTCTTTATTGAAATTCCCAAGTTCTCAATCCTTGATTTATGATTTGTTAAAGGCTTTTCAATTGAAATCTTGATTTTGGCTAAAATGCAAGATTTGGTGATTTTGGTGGAATTTTCGTATGATCTGTTTAAGCAGGGTTTTGAAGTGTCAAAATGATGTTAAATGAATGCTAAATTGATTAGAAGTTGAGGTTTAATTAATGCAATCTCGGATAGGTTGAATTTCCTAAGTTTTGCTTGAGTTTTTGGTTGTTTTTGGAGTGTTTTGGTGATCTGTTATACCTGGAGGTATAAGGACGTGTTTGTGATTATTTTGGATGTTAATTGATGTTTAAAAGTGGTTAGAAGTGATGGATCTTGGCTGGGTTAAGTTTTGGAAGTGTTTGGAGGTGATTTCGGTTGTGTTTGGTAGCCGAATTGTTGGATTTGTGATGAGTAGCGAGTTGTGTTGTGTTGCTGGTGTTTTTAATGCATAATGATGCATTGATCTTCTGTTGTTGTGTGCTTGAAACAGGGGAGTTTGATCCGTGAGCTTTAGAGGTGTTGCGGAAGGTTTCGGATGCTTGGAAGGCTTGTTGGCTAGCCTTGTTTTGGTTATCGGTGAGTGAAGTTGGGTTTTCAGCTTTTAAACCAAGGTTTGAAGGTTTTTGGGAGCTTAGTGTAAGTCTAAACAACTTTGCTAAGCTCAAGAGTAAGTGAATGGATTTTCGCTCTTGAATTATGATTGTGAAATTGGCTTTTAAGCAATTGTGGTTGATGATTGAAATGCATGTGTTTTGCATGGTTTAAATCTGTTTTGAAAGCATATTTTAGCATGGTTTAATGCTGGTTTTGAAAGCCATATGTGAAGGATGCTCAAGGTAAGAGATCCTTGGTTTTATACATTGAAAATGTGGTTTTGATGCATGGTGTTGCATGTTGTTCAATGGCTTTGTTTAATGCTTTAAAACAGTGAATTAATGTTGGTAAATGATGGTTTTTGCATTATGGTTATGCATGTGACTAATGTGGTAAGGTGGTTATATTGGCAAGTGATGTAAGTGGTTCTTGATTCTTTGATCGGATATAGTTAGCCGGCTATAGGATTGGGTGCACCGTGAATTAAGTCGCCTTGGAGGTGGAGTGGTCAAGAGTGGACCGGTAAACTCCCTTCAAGTATCCTAACGAGATGGTTGAGGTCATAATGGAGGTGTTGCCCATTCGAGGACCTTGGTTGAGCAAAGGTTATATGGTGTTTAAAAGTCCATATGTGGGAACCTTGTGCTTGTTGAGATCACAATGGCGGTGTTAAGTCCATGTGTGGATCTTGTGTAGGGTGTCCCGTATCTCGTTAGTGATGTTATACAACTACCAATCGGTGAATGCAAAGGTTGTATGGTGTTTGAAAGTCTATACATGGGAACCTTGTGCATGTCAAGGTTGTATGGTGTTTGAAAGTCCATACATGGGAACCTTAGGATGTTGAGGTCAAATGGTGTTTAAAAGTCCATTTGGGAGACCTTGGATTGGTAGGGTGTATGGAGCGTAGGGACAACGCTCGGAATCCGCGTATCCGACTTGTGTAGGGTGTCCCGTATCTCGTTAGTGATGTTATACAACTACCAATCGGTGAATGCAAAGGTTGTATGGTGTTTGAAAGTCCATACATGGGAACCTTGGGGAAAAGTTGAGGTTGTATGGTGTTTGAAAGTCCATACATGGGAACCTCGGGAAAGCTAAGGTTGTATGGTGTTTAAAAGTCCATACATGGGAACCTTAGGATGTTGAGGTCAAATGGTGTTTAAAAGTCCATTTGGGAGACCTTGGATTGGTAGGGTGTATGGAGCGTAGGGACAACGCTCGGAATCCGCGTATCCGATTGGGTGTTGAGTTGAAAAGTGAATGTGGTTGATCACTTGAAGGCCAATATGATGTTCTTGATTGTGATGAAGCATGGGATGCTTGAAATGATGCATAATTGCATGTGAAGCACGAGATGCTTGAAAAGATGCATGGTTGCATGGAAAGTGTATAATGCTTGTGAATGCATGTTTACTTGTTAAGTTGAACAAGTGTTGATTATCATTTGGAAAATGATGCATGTGAGCATGAAATATCTTTAGTGCATTGGAGTCTTGTTAAGACTTGTTTTTAAAGGCATGTGATGATGATGTTGTGGTTCATATATGTTGCCTTTGGTTTAATGCATGTGTTGGTTGGTTTGTGAAATGGTTTTAAAAGATTCTTGCTTGAATTGGCTTTCAAGTTTAAGAAAGGTATGTTGTGAAATGGGAGTGTTTTCCAAGGTTTTGTTTTAGCTTGCATATGGTGTTTATGCATGGTTTGGCTAAATGGATGATTTTGTAAGTTGTGCTTTGAAAAGGTTTTCTTAGCATGCTAAGCTAAGGGTTGGTTTTCATGTATGTGCAATGCATGGTTTTGAGCTTGTTGTTGAAAAGGGGTTTTCAAACATGGCTTTGGTAAACAAATCGAGTTTGTTTTAAAAGTGATTTATGACCCGCTGCATTGATGGTGTTTTGGTTTTGAGCATACCTCACTAAGCATTATGTGCTTACGCTCCTTTTTGTCCGTCAATGCAGATTCTTGAAGTTTGGACAGCAAGGAGCAAGGGATTCAAGGTGGACTCCACTTGAGATGTATGTCTCGGTGAATAGTTATAGTTAATAAAGGCAATGGGGTAGAATCTCTCGGGTTTTTGTGTATGTGTTCGTTTATGTTTGGACAAGGATGTTTTTATGTTGATGATGTTGTTGGATCATGTTTCGGTTTTAATGAGATTGATTTGGAAGGTTTGTGCCTAAATGGTTGCTTGTGTAGGAAGTATGCCTTTAGAATTGGGGCTTTTCATGTATGATGTTATATTGATGAATTGTTGATGCAAGTATGTCCCATTTATGTTGAGTTGCATGTTGGTAAAGTTTGGAGGCTTTAGGAGTATGATTGGATGGCCAATTATGTGTTTGAGTGAGCAAAATGCAGCAATCTGGGCAAGGCGTTTCGGAACAGTTGACACCGTTTCGGAACGGGTGCCCTGCATAAACCCAGGCGTCCGAAACGGGTGCCACCGTTCCGGAACGGGTTGGCTACTGCCAGTTCCCCGTTGCGGTACGCGTTGCGGAACGGCCCCGTGTTTCGAAACGGGCTCTGCCTGTTTCGGAACGGGTGACCGTTGGGGACTGACATGGGCGGTTAAATGTTTCAGAATGTTTGCATTTTGGTCCTAAAACTTGTTTGTGCAATTGTATGAGTTTGGGTTGTCCGTTTGAGCTGAAATTTGGCAGAGAAGCATGAAACATGATTAATTTTAAGTTGGTAACTTAAAATCTGGTTAAGTCCTTAAGGTTTTCAGAATTTACAATTTGGTCCCTAAAGTTGTAAATTGTTCAATTGGGTCCCTGTTTGATCTCTGATGTTTGTGGTCTTTGAGTATGATGTTTGTGTGATCACATCTAGGGTTAATGAGCATCTAGACAAGATTAAAAAGGAAAAAAAGGGTCGTTAATCAAGGTTGACTTTCGGGTTGACTTTGGTTTTCCCTGTGTAATCTTCTTAATTCGGGTCAACCGTCTAGGCCGGGTTAAGGGGGTTACATCATAAGTGCATTGAAGTCTTGTGAAGGCTTGTTTTAAAAAGGCATGTAATGCAAATGTTGCTTTTGTAGTTCATGTGTTTTGCATTTGTTGAATGTATGAAATAGATAGAAGGAAAATTTGGTTTTCAAAAGGCATTTTGCTTTGAAATGATCATCAAGCATGAGAATAGTATGTTGTGAAGTGGAAGTGTTTTCCAAGGAAATCGAGTTGAACTTTGCATGAAGTGTTCATGCATGGAAAGGTTTAAATGATAGTTTTTGCAAGAATGTGGTTTGGGTGAGTTGTTTAGCATTTCAAAGTTAAAGGTTGGTTTTCATGTTGAGCAATGCATGATTTAAAGCAATGTTGTTTCAAAGGAAGTTTTCAACCAATGCTTTGGTTTATTGAATTGTATCTACATTTAAAGAAGGTTTTATGATTCGATGCAATGATGGTGTTTTGGTTTTGAGCATTCCTCACTAAGCATTATGTGCTTACGCTCCTTTTTGGTCCATCAATTCAGATATTTAAAGTTGGGACAGCAAGAAGCAAGGGATTCAAGAAGAGCTCCACTTGAGAAGTATGTCTTGGTTTATAGCTATAGATAATAAAGGCAATGGGGGAGAGTCTTTTATATTGATGTGTAATGAGATTGTGTATGTTGACCATGTTCGGCTTATGGTTTGAACCTTGTTGTTGATCGCTTTGCCATATTTGAATCATCTTCTTCATAAGTTGATATGCTATGCTATTTGATTAAAAGCAAGATCATGTGTTGGATGTGTTGAATGAGTAGGTGTGCTTAATGTTTGTAGTGTATCTAGTCTTTGATGTAATTTGATAGTTATAATGCTTATCATGTTGATGATATGTTTTAGAATGGTTTCAATTATGTTTGATGGTGTTTTGAAGTGAAAAACCAGAATTTTCTGCTGTTTTTGGGTAGGGTGTATCGAAACACCCTTGGATGTTTCGAAACGGGTGCATGAAATGGCCTCGGCGTTTCGGAACGGCTAGAGGTGTTTCGAAACACTTTGGCTATTGGTGGTATCCGTTTCTGAAATGGTTTCAGAACATACCCGCGTATCGAAACAGTCAACACCGTTTCGATACGGGCGTACGACATGGGTGTTTCTATACGAGTGTTAGTGTTTCGAAACGGGTGACCGTTGCACAGATTCTGCATGCTTTACATTTTAGTCCTGAAAGTTGCAATTGCAATTGCTTGAGCTTGAGATGTCTTTTTAAGCTGAAATTTGGCAGATAGGCTTGTAATATGATTAATTGAGGTTTGGTAAAACTAAAATCTTGTAAGTCCTTTTATTTTCCAAAATTTACATTTTGGTCCCTAAAAGTGTATTTCTTGCAATTGAGTCCTTAAACGTTTCTAATCGTTGTGCTTTTCTCTCCCAAGGTTCTTGGGCTTTCACATAGGTTTAATGCGCATCTAGAGAAGTTTAAAAAGAAAAAAAAAGGGTCGCAAATCAAGGTTGACTTTCAGGTTGACTTTGGTTTCCCCATGTGATCTTCGTAGTTCGGGTCTAGCGTCTAGGCCGGGCTAAGGGGGTTACATTTGTTGGTATCAGAGCTAAGTTGCGAATATTTGGGGCGATGGTAAGTTCGTGGTAAGTTGTTATAGTAAGTGTTGGATGTTTATTCTGATGTGTGGTTGAAAGTTTGTTGAAAAATATGTTTCTAAGTGAATTGTTGATGTTTTATCATGCTTTTTGGTTATGAATCTTCTGTGAGCTATTGTGAACATGTATTGGTGATATGCTGGTGTTGTGAGTTGATTTTCTGAATAATGAAAATGTGATGGGTATGATATGTTGATGTTATGCTGTTGAGGGTGAATGTGGTTTGATGAGAGCATTATTGAGTTTGCTGATTGATATGCTCGATGTTTGTGATATCAATGTTTTTATTGATTGTTATGTCATATAAAAGGGGAGAATTCGGGATACCCGTTGCCTTATTATTATAGCTATTGTGTTATGTTGGAGTTGGAGCCTTGAATCCTTGCTTGAAGCTGGCCTGATCGTTTTGTTTGTTGTGTTATCATTGCTTTGTTAATAATAGCACAATGGGATCGATGAGAGAATGGCAGTTGGGTACGATGGTTGCTGCTTTAGAGCTGGTTGTTAAGGGGTGGAATTCACTTTTTGGTGGGAGTGTACCGCTTCGGTCGACGGTGCCTGGAGTTGAGGTAGTAGGGCAGGAGGAGAAAGCTGGTTTTGTGATGAAGGATTCATCACCTATGGTTCAAGAGGTGTCGGGAACATCTCATGTCGTGGTGAAAGTGAGGCCTATAGACGTGCCGACTGTGGGACATGCGAGTTTGTCAAAACATCGTTTATATGATTTGGGAGCTGTGGAGTATGATGGTTCGACACCTGAGGCGTTTGAGGCTTGGTTAGCCAGTATAATTCCGATTTTGGATCAGGAAGGGTGTGACAACGCCTGTAAGTTGGGAAGTGTTGTCTTGTTAATGTTGGAGGATGCTTGTGCTTGGTGAACATTTGTGGCGGTGGCAACGAATATCCACGATATAGATTGGGAGTTCTTTGTGTCTGCCTTTAATGGAAGATACATGGGAGAGAAGTTCTCAGGGGTTAGGCAACGCGGGGGTATGGCTTCAGATTTTGCTGGTGAGAAAAGTATAAGCAAAAGAGCTGTGGGTACTGACCTCAAGAGTGGTCAGCGTAAGAGGCTACGTGACAGAAGGGTTTGCTTGAATCGAAGTTTAGGTGGTAGTGCTGATGTGAGTCAAGTGCTACATGATCAAGGAGTGGTGGTTCGGTTGCCGATGTGTGACCGTTGTAGAAGGTGTCACGTTGGAGTTTGTTGGGGTGTGGAAGTTTGTTGGAACTGTGGTTCTATGGAGCATGTGAAGTGGAATTGTCCTCAAGTGGTGAGATCAGCTTCAGTGGGTGCAAAAGGGTCTCAGAAGGGTCGTGAGCGCGGCCGAGACAGAGTTCGGAGGTGGCAAGAAAGGCGGAAAGGTGTGAGGTGTTTGGGGGGTGGATCTTGTTGGAATTGTGGGTTTGTTGGACATTTGAGACGGAATTGTTTGGAGTTAGCTCGGGGTAGTCAGGGTTCTCTACCGCAGGGAGATGGTAATGACCTTAAGGTGTTGGTTGGTGCTGCGGCGGTGCGGCCAAAGAATAACGGTTCTGCGGGGAAGAGAGTTTGTCTGTTGGAGCTCCGGGGCAATGAGGTGATTTCAGGTAACCTTGTTAAGTAATCTTTGCCCTAGCTATCTTTGTTTGGTTTCGGTTTGGATTCCCTGGCGTAGTGGGTAAGGCCTTATAGCTAGCAAGTTGGGGTAGTAGTCGGTGTTGTTTTGAAAACAACTTTAGTGTGAGAAGGGTATTAGTGGAGTATTTTGTAGCTAGCAGATTGTTAGAAGGGTAGAGCTGGAAAAGTTAGAAGTGAGGTAAGAGGTTGTTCTTAGGCGGATTCTGATGATGTTATTGGTAAGTGTGAACCGACATACATGCACAGTTAAAACCATTTGTTATATTATATATATATATATATATATATATTTGTTGGTACATGCATACATGCGACATGACATTAGAGGTTTTGCATACATGTACACAGGCATTATAGGGCATATTGGTGACCATGCATACGAACGTTCACACTTGCTAATAGCTAGTTGGGTCCGTTGGTGTTGTGGTAGGATTAGGTTGGATGGTGGGTTTTAAAGTGTTGTTTTGGTGCTAGGTGAATGCTAGAAGTAGTAGAAGGTAGTAAACAAGTTGTCAGTAATAGTGAGTGCGATCTAGCATGTTGGCGAAAGGAAGGTGTTTAGGTGCTTAAAGAATTTAGCGGTATAGTAGTAAGGAGGTCACCATTTGGAGTTAGAATCGGTCAAGGTGAGTGTGGATAGCTAAAAGATGTGGTAGTTTCTTTGTGTTAGATGATGTTGTAGGCTAGTGGATGTGTTTCAGGAGTGTTGAGGCGTCTTGGCGTTGATGCTTGCGATAAGAGGGTTGTTTATGTAGGTGAAGGTTCGTAGCAACCTTAGAGGAGTTGGGAGGAGGTTGTGTGAGAGCTGTAGATAAGGTTTGGCTTGGGATGAGTAGAGGTTTTGTAATCTTAATATGTTTTTATGGAATGGGTGGTATCCATGTAAGGATAGTATTATGGTCAAGCTTGAAGTGGAAGGACAATGTAAGTTCAAGGGCCATTGTTGGTTGGTCGGGTTCTTGAGAAAAGTGGTTTGTTAGTTGATATAAGTAAATCTTTCCTAAGTCAGTTGGGAGTAAGTGGAACAGCTTGCGGAGTTAAGGTTAGAGTCTTGTGACGTGGTTTTCGGATGTTATGTGAGTAGTTTTGATGAGTTGTTATGGTAGTGATAGTGGCGGAAATGAAGGAATGATATCAATATATTGAGAAGTTTGAGTAAGCAGTTGTTGCTTAAGAAATTTTTGCTTGTTGTGGTAATCTTTGAAAGGAGTTGAGCGGTTTTGCAAGGGGTTTTAGGAGCAGCGAAGGTGGTGGGTCACATGGTGGCTGAAAAATGGATGGGCTGGTGTCACCGAATGTGTGAGTTTTGTTGAGGGAGTTATGAGATAAGGCAGAGTATGTTGTAAAGATTTGAGAGTTCTTCGGGTTGTTGGGGCTATGCACAGTTCGAAAGTGTGAAAAGTTAATCTGAGGTTAATAACCGAGTGTTTTGGAAGTCTTGAACCGTAAGTATTGGTGTTGGATTTGGGTATAGTGTGAGTTTGATTTGGGGATGTGTTTGTTTTGTGGTGTTTTGGGTTGAGGATGTTTCAGTGGTGGTTAGGTCTCCTTTGTTACTTTGTGTGTTGCTTTGGGAAGTTTGGTATCGTGCTCTTTTCGCAGGTTGAAATTTCGAGGACGAAATTTCCTAAGAGGGGGAGAGTTGTAACACCCCAAATTTGGGCTTAGAAGTTTAGCGTCTGAGCCGGACCGGTCTGAGAAACGGTTCGAATATAAAAGGAGGTTTTATGGAATGCCTAGTTCGGGATGCTTTAAAAATATAGGAAAATATCTAAAAATCCTCATTTAATATATAAAAGAGAATGGTGAAATCAATTTTACAAAATGAAGTTTGGAAATATTACATTTCGGTGTAGTGACCAAATCGTAGTTTTTGCAAAAGTGAAATAGTGACTATTTTGTAAAGAATTGAAACTTTGAATCTTTAAGAAGCTAATTTACCTAAAATGTTTTTCTCCAGATTTTTCCTTAATTTGGGTAATTATATTAATGTTTTAATTAAAGGAAATGAGATTTAATTAAATGAGAAACTAACTTTGACTATTCATAACTACTTTTCACAAATTTTCCCTCTCTTCATTTTCTCTCAAATTCATTTCAACCAAACACATTTCTCCAGAAAATTTACTTTGATTTTACACTTCATTTGATGAGATTTCAATTACTTTTTTATTCTTAATCAATTCCTCATCAAATCCACTTGATTTCTACATTGAATTTTCATGGAAACTTGCCCAAAACAAGGAGAAATCATCATTTAGAGGTAAGCTTGTTCTTCTCCTCTAAATACTCAGTTCTTTACTGAAATTCCCAAGTTGTCAATCCTTTATTAAAGTTTTATGAATGGTTTTAGTGTTGGAAACAAGATTTTGGCTTAAAACTCAAGATTTTGGAAGAGATCTTGGAGATTTTCGTGGATCTTGGTTAGGCTCTGTTTTGAGGTTATTTTCTAATGTATTTTGGATGTTAATTGATGTTACAAATGAGGTTTTATCAATCAAATCCCGAATAGGTTTGTTTTCCTAAGTTTTGCTTGCTAGAATGGTGGTTTTTGGGGTGGTTTTGGTGATCTGCTGTTGCTGGAGGTATAAGGTCATGTTTATGTTGCTTTTTGATGTTTATAAGAGGTTAGAATTGATAGATCTTGGCTGGGCTTTGTTGTGGGAGAGTTTGGAGGTGATTTTAGTTGTTTTTGGTAGTCGAAATGAGGTTCTTGGGTAGAGCAACGAGTTGGGTTGTGTTGTTGGTGATTTTAATGCATGGTGATGCATTAATCCTCTGTTGTTATGTGTTTAAAATAGGGGAGAATGATCCGGAAGCAATAGAAGTGGCGTTGGAAGTTTCGGATGCTTGGAGGCTTGTCGGCTAGCATAGTTTTGTGTATCGGTGATTGGAGATGGTTTTCCAATTTTGAAACGATTATTTGGAGGTTTTGGGAGCTTAGTTTAAGTCTAAACAACTTAGCTAAGCTCAAGAGTAAGTTTTCAAAAAAACTCTCTCGAATGTGCTAAGTTGTGGTTTGATGCATTAGTTATAAATTGCATGTTTAATTTCTGTTTTGAAAGCATGTTTTAGCATGATTAATGCTGGTTTTGAAAGCCATGTGTTGAAGGATGCTCAAGGTAATAGATCCTTGGTTTGACATGTTATTAGTTTGGTAATGTTGCATGGAGATGCACGATGTTTAATGGCTTTGATTAATGCTTTATAACAATGAATTGATGATGGTATTTGATGTATATTGGCAAGTGATGAATTGGTTTTAAAGTACTTGAATCAGATATAGTTAGTCGGCTATAGGATTGGGTGCACCGTAAGTAAAGTCGCCTTGGATGTTGAGGGGTTGTGATTGTACCGTAAACTCCATCCAAGTATCCTAACGAGAGAGGTAAGATCACAACGATGATTAAAAGTCCGTGTGTGGATCTTGGTAAGCTCACAACGGTGGTTAAAAGTCCGTGTGTGGATCTTGGTAAACTCGCAACGGTGGTTAAAAGTCCGTGTGTGGATTTTGGTAAGATCACAACGGTGGTTAAAAGTCCGTGTGTGGATCTTGGTAAGATCACAACGGTGGTTAAAAGTCTGTGTGTGGATCTTGTGTTATGTGTCTCGTACTCTCGTTAGTGGGTTATACAACTACCGATGAGTGATGTTGAGGGGTTGTGATTGTACCGTTAAACTCCATCACGGGTGTTGAGGGGTTGTGATTGTACCGATAAACTCCACCTTGTAAGCCAGTAGTGTGTATGAAGCGTGTGGGACAACGCTTGTAATCCATGTATCTGATTGTGTCTTGTGTTGAAATGGTTTGTGAACTATCACTTGAAAGCCAATATAATGTAATTGAATGTAATGAAGCGAGAGATGCTTGAAAATGATGCAAGGTTGCATGGGAAATATGTAAATGATGCTAGAATGCATATAATACTTGTAAGCATGAGCAAATGTATATCTTCTATTGTGAATGGTGCATATGTGCATAGAATCTCATAAGTGCATTGAAGTCTTGTGAAGGCTTGTTTTAAAAAGGCATGTTATGCAAATGTTGCTTTTGTAGTTCATGTGTTTTGCATTTGTTGAATGTATGAAATAGATAGAAGGAACATTTGGTTTTCAAAAGGCATTTTGCTTTGAAATGATCATCAAGCATGATAATAGTATGTTGTGAAGTGGAAGTGTTTTCCAAGGAAATCGAGTTGAACTTTTCATGAAGTGTTCATGCATGGAAAGGTTTAAATTATAGTTTTTGCAAGAATGTGGTTTGGGGTGAGTTGTTTAGCATTTCAAAGTTAAAGGTTGGTTTTCATGTTGAGCAATGCATGATTTAAAGCAATGTTGTTTCAAAGGAAGTTTTCAACCAATGCTTTGGTTTATTGAATTGTATCTACATTTAAAGAAGGTTTTATGATTCGCTGCATTGATGGTGTTTTGGTTTTGAGCATTCCTCACTAAGCATTATGTGTTTACGCTCCTTTTTGGTCCATCATTGCAGATATTTGAAGTTGGGACAGCAAGAAGCAAGGGATTCAAGAAGAGCTCCACTTGAGAAGTATGTCTTGGTTTATAGCTATAGATAATAAAGGCAATGGGGGAGAGTCTTTTATATTGATGTGTAATGAGATTGTGTATGTTGACCATGTTCGTTTATGGTTTGAACCTTGTAGTTGATCGCTTTTCCATATTTGAATCATCTTCTTCGTAAGTTGATATGCTATGCTCTTTGATTAAAAGCAAGATCATGTGTTGGATGTGTTGAATGAGTAGGTGTGCTTAATGTTTGTAGTGTATCTAGTCTTTGACGTAATTTGATAGTTATAATGCTTATCATGTTGATGATATGTTTTAGAATGGTTTCAATTATGTTTGATGGTGTTTTGAAGTGAAAAAACAGAATTTTCTGCTGTTTTTGGGCAGGGTGTATCGAAACACCCTTGGCTGTTTCGAAACGGGTGCATGAAATGGCCTGGGCGTTTCAGAACGGCTAGAGGTGTTTCGAAACACTTTGGCTACTGGTGGTGTCCGTTTCTGAACTGGTTTCGGAACATACCCGCATATCGAAACGGTCAACACCGTTTCGATACGGGCGTACGACACGGGTGTTTCTATACGGGTGTCAGTGTTTCGAAACGGGTGACCGTTGGACAGATTCTGCATGCTTTACATTTTAGTCCTGAAAGTTGCAATTGCAATTGCTTGAGCTTGAGATGTCTTTTATGCTGAAATTTGGCAGAGAGGCTTGTAATGTGATTAATTGAGGTTTGGTAAAACTCAAATCTTGTAAGTCCTTTTATTTTCCAAAATTTACATTTTGGTCCCTTAAAGTGTATTTCTTGTAATTGAGTCCTTAAACGTTTCCGGTCGCTGTGCTTTTCTCTCCCAAGGTTCTTGGGCTTTCACATAGGTTTAATGCGCATCTAGAGAAGTTTAAAAATAAAAAAAGGGTCGCTAATCAAGGTTGACTTTCGGGTTGACTTTGGTTTTCCCCGTGTGATCTTCGTAGTTCGGGTCTAGCGTCTAGGCCGGGCTAAGAGGGTTACAAATTTTATCCCTAAGTGTTAGGGAGGCGGAAACTTTCTTCGTTTTGTTCCGGTGGACTCCGTTGAGGTCGTTGTGAACCTGTGACGATTTCGGTTTTACTTGATGTGGTTATTTCGACAAACCGTCGGTGTTCCAGTTTCTAGAGTTTTTAAAAGGTAACTCTTCATCTTTTCACCCCGGATTCGTTCCTGTAAATGGATCATGTCTGGATCACATCAGATTATTTTTTCCGCTGCGCCACGGGGTGTGCCGACGTGACCCAACACCATCGACATATAAAACATTTTCAATGAGAATAGTTGAGTGATTACCTATGGATCCAATACCTTTAATGTGGCCTTTGGAGTTGTCACCAAATGTCACTACTCCTCCACTTGTTGGCTTTAAGTCCATGAATCGACTCTTGTCTCCGGTCATGTGCCTTGAGCATCCACTATCAAGGTACCATGAGTTTTGGCTTTGTGCTTTGACCTTGTAGCAATGCTCCTCCTACAAACAAAGAGTTAAACTTTGATTTTTGGTACCCAAATCATTTTGGGTCCACGAGTGTTAGCTCCCAAAAGCTTGGTTCCCTTAGGAATCCAAGGTGACATAGCAACAACATTATTAGACTTGACGAGTTCCTTAGGAACCCATACACTTCTAATTTTCTTAGTTTTATTATGCCTATGGAAGCCAATTTGTTTGTAGTTATATGTCTTTCTCTTAGGTTGGTTAGTTTTAGAGGATTCTCCTATCTCATTTTTCACATTACCAACATTTTTGAAAGACTCCTTGAGCTTGTTAAGCTCATCTAACACCTTTTGGTGTTCACTATTGCATTGAGAAATAAGATTGTTTAAGTCTACATTTTCATCTTGGAAGAATTTTAGTTCATCTTGTAAACCTAAGATCTTTTTCTCAAATTTTAAGTTAGCTTGAGAAAGTGAGTCATTTTTAGCATTTAATTCCGAAATAATCTATTTATTTCTTATGACTGACTCTTTATACTTCTCAACTAACTCATCATATACCTCTTGTAACTCATCATAAGCATCGTGTAATTCATCAAATGTAAAATCAAAAGATGGTGAGTTAGAGGTTACCATGGAGGAATCGTCCTCAAGAGCCATGAGGCAAAGATTGGCCACTTCGTGTTCCTCGTCCTTGGATGACTCCTCATCACTCCAAGTAGCAAGCTTGGCTTTGAACTTCTTCTTCTTCTCAAAGCCCTTCTTCTTGAGCTGAGGGCACTCCGAACGAATGTGACACGGTTTTTTGCACTCGAAGCAAATGATTTGATCCCTCTCTTCTTCTTTGTTTTTGGTTTTGAAGTTCATTTTTTTAATCTTCCTTCCTCGGTTGGACCTCATAAACCGTGAGAACCTTTTGGCTATCATAGCCAATTCTTCTAGGTCTTCCTCCTCACTAGAAGTGCTCTCCTCATATAGAGAAGCTTTGAGAGCCACTCATATCTTCTTCTTCTTATCTACCTCTAGCTTCTCCACTCTTCTCTCTTCCTTCTTCCTTTCATCTTCCCTTCCTTGCTTCATTATCTCATGAGTTAGGAGAGAACCCAGTAGCTCATCAAGCTTGAGTGTCTTCAAAATTTTGGCCTCAATGATGGCGGTTCTCTTCTCATCCCAAGACTCTGGAAGTGAGAAGAATAGCTTCCGAACTAGTTTGTCTTCCGGGATTATCTCTCCAAAACCCTTTAGCCCGGTGACGATTATTGAGAAACGATCAAACATCTTTGACACAGTTTCATCAGGCTCCATTTTGAAATTCTCATAGCTAAGATTGAGAATTTCAATCTTTGTCTCCTTCACATCACTTGTTCCTTCATAAGTAGTCTCAAGTGTATCCCACACTTCTTTAGCACTTTCGGTGGAGGAAACTTTGGAATAGATGTCGGGACCGAAAGAGCAAAACAACATGTGAAGAGCTTTATCATTGATTTGAATCTTCTTTCTCTCTTCTTCACTCATCTCATTTTTCTTCTTTAGCATCAATCTTCCTTCGTTGTCTCTCTTCATCGGAATATAGGGACCATCTTCAATGGCATTCCAAACTAGAAAATCATTAGATTTAATGAAGAGGCGCATCCAGTTCTTCCAAAAGGGGTAGTTATCACCGTTGAAGAAAGGCAGTTTTGTGGTTGATTGAGACTCGTACATGTTTGACCCGGAGGTAGAAGCCATGGCTTGACTTGTAGATGATCACACTCTTCCTAGGAACTTCTCTTGTGGTTGTTAATCCTTCAAAGAGGTAGGCTCTGATACCAATTGTTGAGTGGATCAATAAAACGATATAAGCCAAGAGAGGATTAATTGGATTTTTAGAACTTTTGGTGGTGGATTGGAAGAATAAAAATGATAGACAAGAGGATTTAGAGTGGTTCAAGTTCCAATCGAACTCTACATCCACTACCTTAGCTTCACTAAGGATTTTCCAACAATCCACTAATTGGTCTTCCCCTTTTCTAGGCTAAAGAGGTAACATTTAAAATACCGGTCAAATTTCCTACCCAAAATTTGACCCAATCCTCACAAAAGTGATACAAAGAAGATGATGGCTAAAACTAATATCTCTCAATACAAAATGTAGCTCTTTTACAAGCACTCAACCCAATTGAAAATATAAGAATGAAAATTACAATTTCACAATTGGGGTTTCCAAGAAATAATGGTATTTTGGCACAAATGCTTGGCTTTGATGTTTGAATAATACTTTGGATATCAATTGTAGAAATAATGTTTTGATATAATAATTGAAAAATGTTTTGGACTAATTTGAAAAGAATTCAAAACTTGTTTTAAGTCCAAACAACTTGAATTTATGTTTGAGGGATCTTAAAAGGTTTTTGGCAAAGGTTTTATTGATTTTAAATAGCCAAACTTGTGTTTCTAAGCTGCCCGTGCCGATACGGTCATACCCGTATCGATACTTTTTTGCCCAGGTTTGGTCACTGCCAAAACTCGTATCGAAACAGGCTTTGCCGTTTCGATACGGAGTGGGATCGTTTCGATACGCCCGGTAAGCATACCGATCCCCATTTTAACAACCCCAACGGCTTTTTAAATGTCGTACCGTACAGATATGCCCTCAAGCGTATCGATACGCCTAGGCTGGCAAGAGCCCAACGGCTAGTTTCTGATGAAGGCCGTACCGATACAAGTCCACGCGTATCGATACGGAAGGCTGCAGAACAGCATTAAAGATGGGAAATAAAGTCTCCAACGGCTCCAATTCAACCCCAACGGCTAGTAAATACTACAAACTCAAAATGGAGTATAAAGGGGACCTCCAAGCATATAGTAATGGTTAATCCTTCAATTGTTAATCAACAAATGATCAAGAATTGTCTTAGTACTTAAATTGTCATTTATTTGTATAGACAAACACTAGTGAGCCAAAATTGTTAAATTTGCTCAAGTGTTTTAGATTTTGGGTGAGAGCTAAATTGTGCAAAAAAACACCAATTAGAGGGATTTGTGTTTGCTTATCTTTTCTCTTGTAAAGAGGGTTTGATCAAGGCTTTGGGTAGAAAGCTTGATCAGTGTATAAGGGTTTCCTCCTAAGCCTAGAAAAGGGGACGATTCAATAGTGGATTGATTGGAAATCCTTAGTGGGAAGCTAAGGTAGTGGATGTAGACCTTGGTTAGAAGGTTGAACCACTATAAATCATTGTGTCATTATTCATTTTAGCTTCCACACCACATCCACTCAAAATTCCACTTCTCCACCACTTGGAGAGCAAGAACGGTTGAAGGAATCGAGCACCGTACAACCCAACAATTGGTATCAGAGCTTAGCTCAATTGAAGAGGATTAACATCCTATTGAGAAGATCTGGCAAGCATGATCATCATTTCACACAACCAGCTCAATGGCGCAATTCATCGACAAACCGTCATTCTTCGACGGAACTCACTATGCCCATTGGAAGACAAAGATGAAGTTCTTCATAAAGTCAAGAGACTACAAGCTATGGGACATAGTAGAAGATGGTCCGTTCGTGCCTCAACGAAGCAAAGCGTAATGGAGTGCCAAAGATCGCAAGAAGATGGAGCTTAATTGAAAAGCCTTGCACATCCTCTTTTATGGTTTTGGCCCAACCATCTATGAGAAGATGTCTTCTTGTGAGAGTGCCAAGGCGGTATTGGACAAGCTTGAAGTAACATACGAGGGGACTAATGAAGTAAAGGAGACCAAGATCGGGCTCCTCACCTTAGTGTATGAAAACTTCAAGATGGGTCTAGAAGAGGACATCGAGAAGATGTTTGATCGGTTCTCCACCATCACCAATGGACTCAAAGGTTTTGGAAAATCCATCCCAGAAGAAAAGCTTGTCCGAAAGCTCATCTACTCACTTCCCGAGTCATGGGACTCAAAGAGGACCACCATCATCGAAGCTAAGAACTTAAAAACTTTGAAGCTTGATGAGCTCGTATGGTCTCTTCTCACTCACCTAATCATGAAGAAGAAGAATAAAGAATAGGAGAAGAAGAAGGAAGAGATTAGAGCTATGGGGGAGAAGAAGCTCAAAGGGCTTGGCATCAACACCAATGCCATTGCTCTTAAATCCTCCACATGCCATCATGTTGATTCAAGTGAAGAGGAGGATGAAGAAGAAGAGATAGTTCATCTCTTCAAGAAGTGTGCCCCGTTCATGAAGAAAGCCTTGAGAGAGCTTGAATGATAATCCATGAAAAATTAGAGGGCAAGCACGTCAAGCCATAAGAAGAAGGCATATGTGGCTACTTGGAGTGATGAAGACTCCACCGATGATGAACAACCCAACCTTTGCCTTATGGCCATCGAAGAAGATTCAAGGGTAACTTCTATTTCATCTACTTCATGTTCTTACTCTTTTGATGAATTACAAGATGCCTACGATGATTTGGTTTTAGAGTTTAAAAATCACATTTTGAAAAACAATAAATTGATCTCAAAGTTGAAAATTCAAAATGATTTGATTTCTAAAACCAAACTTGAACTTGAAGCAAAACTCGAAGAGTTTGAACTAAAATGTTTTGATTTACAAAATTTGCTTCAAAAAGTTCAAGAAGAAAAAGATTTGATTTCCAAAGAGCTTGAAAAGAAAAATAATTTTGGAAAATCAAACTTTTATGTAAGACAATCTAGTGCCCCTAGATTTGTAAAAGGAAAATGTTTTAGAAGTGATTGGGTCCCAAAAGGTCTAACCACTTCAACTAAGAAGGATGAAATTGAAATTTGGATTCCTAAGGGGACAAGATTTTGTGCTACTAACGTTTATGGATCCAAAGCAATTTGGATACCAAAAATCACTTGATTGTCTTTTGATAGGTGTGATGGAGAGTGACCAACAAGTCAAACTTTGAGGGGGAGCTCCATGCACACAAGGAAGAACACTTGAAGAAGGAAGGCTTCACATCCTCCCTTAGACTCAAGTGTGGTAAAATCTAGTTGTTTTTGCTTTTATTTGATTTATTTTTCATTTAATACAACTAGATGATCATATATGTTGGACTAACATTTTTATTATGCTTTGAGTAAGGGGGAGCCATTTTAAAACCAAAATTCTTAATTTTGTCATTTTTTTTACCTCTATTGTTATTTTGAACTTAAAACTATTTTGAATTCTTTTTGATATAACAAAAAGGGGGAGAAATATTTGGAAATTTTGAATTTTCAAAAGAATTAGGGGGGGCTTTAATTGATTTCAAAGTTTTTCATCTCTTATTCACATTTTTAAACTTAAAGGGGGAGAATCTCAAACAATTTTTCAAGTTGGTTTTATTATATCAAAAAGGGGGAGATTGTAGAAATAATATTTTGATATAATAATTGAAAAATGTTTTGGACTAATTTGAAAAGAATTCAAAACTTGTTTTAAGTCCAAACAACTTGAATTTATGTTTGAGGGATCTTAAAAGGTTTTTGGCAAAGGTTTTATTGATTTTAAATAGCCAAACTTGTATTTCTAAGCTGCCCGTACCGATACAGTCCTACCCGTATCAATTCCTTTTTGCCACGGTTTGGTCACTGCCAAAACCCGTATCGAAATAGGCTTTATCGTTTCGATAAGGAGTGGGATCGTTTCGATACACCTGGTAAGCGTACCGATCCCAATTTTAACAACCCCAACAGCTAGTTTCCCAACGGTCTTTTAAATGTCATACCGTACTGATACGCCCTCAAGCATATCGGTACGCCTAGGCTGGCAAGAGCCCAACGGCTAGTTTCTGATGAAGGTCGGACCGATACGGGTCCACGTGTATCGATACGAAAGGCTGCAGAACAACATTAAAGATGGGAAATAAAGTCTCCAACGGCTCCAATTCAACCCCAACTGCTAGTAACGGCTACAAACTCAAAATGGAGTATAAAAGGGACCTCCAAGCATCTTGTAATGGTTAATGCTTCAATTGTCAATCAAAAAATGATCAAGAATTGTCTTAGTACTTAAATTGTCATTTCTTTGTATAGATAAACACTAGTGAGCCAAAATTGTTAAATTTGCTCAAGTGTTTTAGGTTTTGGGTGAGAGCTAAATTGTGCAAACAAACACCTATTAGAGGGATTTGTGTCTGCTTATCTTTTCTCTTGTAAAGAGGGTTTGATCAAGGCTTTGGGTAGAAAGATTCATCGGTGTATAAGGGTTTCCTCTTAAGCCTAGAAAAGGGGACGAATCAATAGTGGATTGATTGGAAATCCTTAGTGGGAAGCTAAGGTAGTGGATGTAGACCTTGGTTAGAAGGTTCAACCACTATAAATCATTGTGTCATTATTCATTTTAGCTTCCACACCACATCCACCCAAAGTTCCACTTCACCACCACTTGGCGAGCAAGAATGGTTGAAGGAATCGACCACCGTAAAACCCAACAATTGGTATCAGAGCTTGGCTCAATTGAAGAGGACTAACATCCTATTGAGAAGATCTGGCAAGCTCGATCATCATTTCACACAACCGGCTCAATGGGGCATTCCATCGACAAATCGTCCTTCTTCGACGGAACTCACTATGCCCATTGGAAGACAAAGATGAAGTTCTTCATAAAGTCAAGAGACTACAAGCTATGGGACATAGTAGAAGATGGTTCGTTCGTGCCTCAACGAAGCAAAGCGTAATGGAGTGCCGGAGATCGCAAGAAGATGGAGCTTAATTGCAAAGCCTTGCACATCCTCTTTTGTGCTTTTGGCCCAACCATCTATGAGAAGATGTCTTCTTGTGAGAGTGTTAAGGAGGTATGGGACAAGCTTGAAATCACATACGAGAGGACTAATGAAGTAAAGGAGACCAAGATCGGTATCCTCACCTTAGAGTATGAAAACTTCAAGATGGATCCGGAAGAGGACATCGAGAAGATGTTTGATCGGTTCTCCACCATCACCAATGGACTCAAAGGTTTTGGAAAAGCCATCCCGGAAGAAAAGCTTGTCCAAAAGCTCATCTACTCACTTCCCGAGTCATGGGACTCAAAGAGGACCGCCATCATCGAAGCTAAGAAATTAAAAACTTTGAAGCTTGATGAGCTCATGTGGTCTCTTCTCACTCACCAAATCATGAAGAAGAATAAAGAAGAGGAGAAGAAGAAGGAATAGATTAGAGCTATGGGGGAGGAGAAGCTCGAAGGGCTTGGCATCAACACCAATGCCATTGCTCTTAAATCCTCCACATGCCATCATGTTGATTCAAGTGAAGAGGAGGATGAAGAAGAAGAGATAGTTCATCTCTTCAAGAAATGTGCCTCGTTCATGAAAAAAGCCTTGAGAGAGCTTGAACAAGAATCCATGAAAAAGAAGAGGGCAAGCACTTCAAGCCATAAGAAGAAGGCATATGTGGCTACTTGGAGTGATGAAGACTCCACCGACGATGAACAAGCTAACATTTGCCTTATGGCCATCGAAGAAGATTCAAGGGTAACTTCTAATTCATCTACTTCATGTTCTTACTCTTTTGATGAATTACAAGATATCTACGATGATTTGGTTTTAGAGTTTAAAAATCACATTTTGAAAAACAATAAATTGATCTCAAAGTTGAAAATTCAAAATGATTTGATTTCTAAAACCAAACTAGAACTTGAAGCAAAACTCGAAGAGTTTGAACTAAAATGTTTTGATTTACAAAATTTGCTTCAAAAAGTTCAAGAAGAAAAAGATTTGATTTCCAAAGACCTTGAAAAGAAAAATAATTTTGGAAAATCAAACTTTTACGTAAGACAATCTAGTGCCCCTAGATTTGTAAAAGGAAAATGTTTTAGAAGTGTTTGGGTCCCAAAAGGTCTAACCACTTTAACTAAGAAGGATGGAATTGAAAAATGGATTCCTAAGGGGACAAGATTTTGTGCTACTAACGTTTATGGATCCAAAGCAATTTGGATACCAAAAATCACTTGATTGTCTTTTGATAGGTGTGATGGAGAGTGATCAACAAGTCAAACTTTGAGGGGGAGCTCCATGCACACAAGGAAGAACACTTGAAGAAGGAAGGCTTCACATCCTCCCTTGGACTCAAGTGTGGTAAAATCTAGTTGTTTTTGCTTTTATTTAATTTATTTTTCATTTAATACAACTAGATGATCATATATGTTGGACTAACATTTTTATGATGCTTTGAGTAAGGGGAGCCATTTTAAAACCAAAATTCTTAATTTTGTCATTTTTTTACCTCTATTGTTATTTTGAACTTAAAAATATTTTGAATTCTTTTTTATATAACAAAAAGGGGGAGAAATGGTTTGAAAAATTAAATTTTCAAAAGAATAAGGGGGGCTTTAATTGATTTCAAAGTTTTTCATCTCTTATTCAAATTTTTAAACTTAAAGGGGGAGAATCCCAAACAATTTTTCGAGTTGGTTTTATTATATCAAAAAGGGGGAGATTGTAGAAATAATGTTTTGATATAATAATTGAAAAATGTTTTGGACTAATTTGAAAAGAATTCAAAACTTATTCTAAGTCCAAACAACTTGAATTTATGTTTGAGGGATCTTAAAAGATTTTTGGCAAAGGTTTTATTGATTTTATATAGCCAAACTTGTATTTCTAAGCTGGCCGTACCGATACGGTCCTACTCGTATCGATACCTTTTTGCCCAGGTTTGGTCACTGCCAAAACCCGTATCGAAACAGGCTTTTCCGTCTCGATACGGAGTGGGATCGTTTCGATACACCTTGTAAACGTACCGATCCCCATTTTAACAACCCCAACGGCTAGTTTCCCAACGGTCTTTTAAATGTCATACCGTACCGATACACCCTCAAGCGTATCGGTACGCCTAGGCTAGCAAGAGCCCAACGGCTAGTTTCTGATGAAGGTCGGAACGATACGGGTCCACGCGTATAGATACAGAAGGCTACAGAACAGCGTTAAAGATGGGAAATAAAGTCTCCAACGGCTCCAATTAAACTCCAACGGCTAGTAACGGCTACAAACTCAAAATGGAGTATAAAAGGGACCTTCAAGCATCTAGTAATGGTTAATGCTTCAATTGTCAATCAACAAATGATCAAGAATTGTCTTAGTACTTAAATTGTCATTTCTTTGTATAGACAAACACTAGTGAGCCAAAAATGTTAAATTTGCTCAAGTGTTTTAGGTTTTGGGTGAGAGCTAAATTGTGCAAACAAACACCTATTAGAGGGATTTGTGTTTGCTTATCTTTTCTCTTGTAAAGAGGGTTTGATCAAGGCTTTGGGTAGAAAGCTTGATCAGTGTATAAGGTTTTCCTCCTAAGCCTAGAAAATGGGACGAATCAATAGTAGATTGATTGGAAATCCTTAGTGGGAATGTAGAACTAATGTTTTGATATAATAATTGAAAAATGTTTTGGACTAATTTGAAAAGAATTTAAAACATGTCTTTAAGTCCAAACAACTTGAAAATTTTGTTTCGAATGATTTCTAACTTTAGCCGATCTTTTTCAAAACATGTATGATCTGTTTTTGCACTAAAGCTGTTTTTTCAGTCTCCAAGTGCCAAAGGATCGATCCCCTGCTTCTTGGGATCGATCCCTTCACTGTAACGGTCATATTTTTATGAAAAAGGATCGATCCCCTGGTTTATGGGATCGATCCCTCGTGTTATAAATGCTGAACCTTTTGTAGGTAACGTCTATTTTGCATCCCCAACGGCTATAACTCATCCCCAACGGCCATAAACGGCTAGAAACTCATTTGGGAGTATAAAAGGGACCTCCAAGCATCAAGAGAAGGTTAATGCTCATATATTCAAACATCAAATGATCAAATATTGTCTTAGTGCCTAAATTGTCAATTCTTGTATAGACAAACACTAGTGAGCCAAAATTGTCAAATTTCCTAAAGTGTTTTAGGTTTTGGGTGAGTGCTTAATTGTGCAAACAAACACCTATTAGAGGGTTTTAAGTTTGCTTATTGTTTCTCTTTGTAAAGAGGGTTTTGATCAAGGCTTTGAGTAGAAGCTTGATCGGTTTTAAGGGTTTCCTCCTAATCCTAGAAAAGGGGACGAATCAATAGTGGATTGATTGTGAAATCCTTAGTGGGGAGCTAAGGTAGTGGATGTAGACATTGGTTAGAAGGTTGAACCACTATAAACCATTGTGTCAATTATTCTTTTAGCTTCCTCAACCCTTCCACCCAAAAATCCACCTCTCCACCACTTGGTGAGCTAAAATTGGTTGATCGAATCGAGCCCCACACATCTCAACAACTGGTATCAGAGCTTGGCTCAATCGAAGGGGATTCACATCCTATTGAGAAGATCCGGCAAGCTCGATCACTATTTCATCAACCGACTCAAATGGCACAATCAATCGACAAACCGCCTTTCTTTGACGGAACTCACTATGCCCACTGGAAGACAAAGATGAAGTTTTTCATCAAATCAAAAGATTACAAGATATGGGATGTAGTTGAAGATGGTCCGTTCGTACCTCAAAGAAGTAAAGCGGAGTGGAGTGCCGAAGATCGCAAGAAGATGGAGCTAAATTGCAAAGCCTTGCACATTCTATTTTGTGCATTTGGTCCATCCATCTATGAGAAGATGCCTTCTTGTGAGAGTGCCAAGGAGGTATGGGACAAGCTTGAAGTCACATACGAGGGGACAAATGAAGTCAATGAGACCAAGAGTGGGCTCCTAACCTTGGAGTATGAGAACTTCAAAATGGATCCGGAAGAGAACATTGAGAACATGTTCGATAGATTCTCCACTATCACCAAATGGTCTCAAAGGGTTTGGAGAAGCCATTCCGGAAGAAAAGCTTGTTCGAAAGCTCATCTACTCACTTCTCGAGTCTTGGGACTCAAAGAGGACCGCCATCATTGAAGCCAAAAATTTGAAGACTTTGAAGCTTGATGAACTCATGGGGTCTCTCCTTACTCATCAAATCATGAAGAAAAATAAAGAGGATGAGAAAAAGAGGGAAGAAATTAGAGCTATGGGAGAGAAGAAACTCAAAGGGCTTGGCATCAATGCAAGTGCCATGGCTCTCAAATCCTCCACTTGCCATCATGTCTACTCAAGTGAAGAGGAGGATGAAGATGAAGAGATAGTTCATCTCTTCAAGAAGTGTGCCCCGTTCATGAAGAAAGCCTTGAGAGAGCTTGAACGAGAACCTAAAAGAAAGGAGAGGGCAAGCACTTCAAGCCATAAGAAGAAGGCACGTGTGGCTACTTGGAGTGATGAGGACTCCACCGACGATGATCAAGCCAACCTTTGCCTTATGGCCATCGAAGAAGATTCAAGGGTAACTTCTAATTCATCTACTTCATGTTCTTATTCCTTTGATGAATTACAAGATGCCTATGATGATTTGGTTTTAGATTTTAAAAGCCACATTTTGAAAAACAATAAATTGATTTCAAAGTTAAAAATTAAAAATGATTTGCTTTCTAAAACCAAACTTGAACTTGAAGCAAAACTTGAAGAGTTTGAATTAAAATGTTTTGATTTACAAAAATTGCTTCAAAATGTTCAAGAAGAAAAAGATTTGATTTCCAAAGAGCTTGAAAAGAAAAACAATTTTGGAAAATCAAATTTTTATGTTAGACATTGAAAAATGGATTCCAAAAGGGACTAAAATTTTTGCTACTAACGTTCATGGATCCAAAGCAATTTGGATACCAAAAATTTCTTGATTGTCTATTGCTAGGTGTAATGGAGATGTTCAACAAGTCAAACATTGAGGGGGAGCTCCATGCACACAAGGAAGAACACTTGAAGAAGGAAGGCTTCACATCTTACCTTGAGTTCAAGTGTTGGTAAAAAAAATCTAGTTGTTTTAGCATTTATTTGTTTTATTTTTAGTTTATTCAACTAGATGATCATAAATGTTGGACTAACATTTTTAATGATGCTTTGAGTAAGGGGAGCCATTTTAAAACCAAATTCTTATTTTTTTTGTCAAAACTTTTACCTCTATTGTTATTTTGAACTTAATGCTTTTAAATTCTTTTTGATATAACAAAAAGGGGGAGAAATGGAAATGGTTTGAAAAATTGAATTTTCAAATGAATAAGGGGGAGCTTTATTTAATTTCATATCTTTAATCTCTTATTCACATTTTTAAAGTTAAAGGGGGAGAAACCCAAACAATTTTTCAAGTGAGTTTTATTATATCAAAAAGGGGGAGATTGTAGAACTAATGTTTTGATATAATAATTGAAAAATGTTTTGGACTAATTTGAAAAGAATTTAAAACATGTCTTTAAGTCCGAACAACTTGAAAATTTTGTTTCGAATGATTTCTAACTTTAGCCGATCTTTTTCAAAACATGTATGATTCGTTTTTGCACTAAAGCTGTTTTTTCAGTCTCCAAGGCAAAAAGGATCGATCCCCTGATAAAAGGGATCGATCCCCTGATAAAAGGGATCGATCCCTTGGTTGGCAGATTCGTTCAATTTTTGCTTCCAGCCTCCAAGTGCAAAAGGATCGATCCCCTGCTTTATGGGATCGATCCCTTCACTGTAACGGTCAAATTTTTATGAAAAAGGATCGATCCCCTGGTTTATGGGATCGATCCCTCGTGTTATAAATGCTGAACCTTTTGTAGGTAACGGCTATTTTGCATCCCCAACGGCTATAACTCATCCCCAACGGCCATAAACGGCTAGAAACTCATTTGGGAGTATAAAAGGGACCTCCAAGCATCAAGAGAAGGTTAATGCTCATATTGTCAAACATCAAATGATCAAATATTGTCTTAGTGCCTAAATTGTCAATTCTTGTATAGACAAACACTAGTGAGCCAAAATTGTCAAATTTGCTCAAGTGTTTTAGGTTTTGGGTGAGTGCTTAATTGTGCAAACAAACACCTATTAGAGGGTTTTAAGTTTGCTTATTGTTTCTCTTTGTAAAGAGGGTTTTGATCAAGGCTTTGAATAGAAGCTTGATCGGTTGTAAGGGTTTCCTCCTAATCCTAGAAAAGGGGACGAATCAATAGTGGATTGATTGTGAAATCCTTAGTGGGGAGCTAAGGTAGTGGATGTAGACCTTGGTTAGAAGGTTGAACCACTATAAATCATTGTGTCAATTATTCTTTTAGCTTCCTCAACCCTTCCACCCAAAAATCCACCTCTCCACCACTTGGTGAGCTAAAATTGGTTGATCGAATCGAGCCCCACACATCTCAACAATTGGTATCAGAGCTTGGCTCAATCGAAGGGGATTCACATCCTATTGAGAAGATCCGGCAAGCTCGATCACTATTTCATCAACCGACTCAAATGGCACAATCAATCGACAAACCGCCTTTCTTTGACGGAACTCACTATGCCCATTAGAAGACAAAGATGAAGTTTTTCATCAAATCAAAAGATTACAAGATATGGGATGTAGTTGAAGATGGTCCGTTCGTGCTCAAAGAAGTAAAGCGGAGTGGAGTGCCGACGATCGCAAGAAGATGGAGCTAAATTGCAAAGCCTTGCACATTCTATTTTGTGCATTTGGTCCATCCATCTATGAGAAGATGTCTTCTTGTGAGAGTGCCAAGGAGGTATGGGACAAGCTTGAAGTCACATACGAGGGGACAAATGAAGTCAAGGAGACCAAGATTGGACTCCTAACCTTGGAGTATGAGAACTTCAAAATGGATCCGGAAGAGAACATTGAGAAAATGTTCGATAGATTCTCCACTATCACCAAATGGTCTCAAAAGGTTTGGAGAAGCCATTCCGGAAGAAAAGCTTGTTCGAAAGCTCATCTACTCACTTCCCGAGTCTTGGGACTCAAAGAGGACCGCCATCATCGAAGCAAAAAATTTGAAGACTTTGAAGCTTGATGAACTCATGGGGTCTCTCCTTACTCATCAAATCATGAAGAAAAATAAAGAGGATGAGAAAAAGAGGGAAGAAATTAGAGCTATGGGAGAGAAGAAACTCAAAGGGCTTGGCATCAATGCAAGTGCCATGGCTCTCAAATCCTCCACTTGCCATCATGTCTACTCAAGTGAAGAGCAGGATGAAGATGAAGAGATAGTTCATCTCTTCAAGAAGTGTGCCCCGTTCATGAAGAAAGCCTTGAGAGAGCTTGAACGAGAACCTAAAAGAAATGAGAGGGAAAGCACTTCAAGCCATAAGAAGAAGGCACATGTGGCTACTTGGAGTGATGAGGACTCAACCGACAATGATCAAGCCAACCTTTGCCTTATGGTCATCGAAGAAGATTCAAGGGTAACTTCTAATTCATCTACTTCATGTTCTTATTCCTTTGATGAATTACAAGATGCCTATGATGATTTGGTTTTAGATTTTAAAAGCCACATTTTGAAAAACAATAAATTGATTTCAAAGTTAATAATTCAAAATGATTTGCTTTCTAAAACCAAACTTGAACTTGAAGCAAAACTTGAAGAGTTTGAATTAAAATGTTTTGATTTACAAAAATTGCTTCAAAATGTTCAAGAAGAAAAAGATTTGATTTCCAAAGAGCTTGAAAAGAAAAACAATTTTTGAAAATCAAATTTTTATGTTAGACAATCTAGTGCCCCTAGATTTATTAAAGGAAAATGTTTTAGAAGTATTTGGGTCCCAAAAGGACTTAGTACTTCAATTAAAAAGGATGACATTGAAAAATGGATTCCAAAAGGGACTAAAATTTGTGCTACTAACGTTCATGGATCCAAAGCAATTTGGATACCAAAAATTACTTGATTGTCTATTGCTAGGTGTAATGGAGATGTTCAACAAGTCAAACATTGAGGGGGAGCTCCATGCACACAAGGAAGAACACTTGAAGAAGGAAGGCTTCACATCTTACCTTGAGTTCAAGTGTTGGTAAAAAAAATCTAGTTGTTTTAGCATTTATTTGTTTTATTTTTAGTTTATTCAACTAGATGATCATAAATGTTGGACTAACATTTTTAATGATGCTTTGAGTAAGGGGAGCCATTTTAAAACCAAATTCTTATTTTTTTTGTCAAAACTTTTACCTCTATTGTTATTTTGAACTTAATGCTTTTAAATTCTTTTTGATATAACAAAAAGGGGGAGAAATGGAAATGGTTTGAAAAATTGAATTTTCAAATGAATAAGGGGGAGCTTTATTTAATTTCATATCTTTAATCTCTTATTCACATTTTTAAAGTTAAAGGGGGAGAAACCCAAACAATTTTTCAAGTGAGTTTTATTATATCAAAAAGGGGGAGATTGTAGAACTAATGTTTTGATATAATAATTGAAAAATGTTTTGGACTAATTTGAAAAGAATTTAAAACATGTCTTTAAGTCCAAACAACTTGAAAATTTTGTTTCGAATGATTTCTAACTTTAGCCGATCTTTTTCAAAACATGTATGATCCGTTTTTGAACTAAAGCTGTTTTTTCAGTCTCCAAGGCAAAAAGGATCGATCCCCTGATAAAAGGGATCGATCCCTTGGTTGGCAGATTCGTTCAATTTTTGCTTCCAGCCTCCAAGTGCAAAAGGATCGATCCCCTACTTTATGGGATCGATCCCTTCACTGTAACGGCCATATTTTTATGAAAAAGGATCGATCCCCTAGTTTATGGGATCGATCCCTCGTGTTATAAATGCTGAACCTTTTGTAGGTAACGGCTATTTTGCATCCCCAACGTCTATAACTCATCCCCAATGGCCATAAACGGCTAGAAATTCATTTGGGAGTATAAAAGGGACCTCCAAGCATCAAGAGAAGGTTAATGCTCATATTCTCAAACATCAAATGATCAAATATTGTCTTAGTGCCTAAATTGTCAATTCTTGTATAGACAAACACTAGTGAGCCAAAATTGTCAAATTTGCTCAAGTGTTTTAGGTTTTGGGTGAGTGCTTAATTGTGCAAACAAACACCTATTAGAGGGTTTTAAGTTTGCTTATTGTTTCTCTTTGTAAAGAGGGTTTTGATCAAGGCTTTGAGTAGAAGCTTGATCGGTTGTAAGGGTTTCCTCCTAATCCTAGAAAAGGGGACGAATCAATAGTGGATTGATTGTGAAATCCTTAGTGGGGAGCTAAGGTAGTGGATGTAGACCTTGGTTAGAAGGTTGAACCATTATAAATCATTGTGTCAATTATTCTTTTAGCTTCCTCAACCCTTCCACCCAAAAATCCACCTCTCCACCACTTGGTGAGCTAAAATTGGTTGATCGAATCGAGCCCCACACATATCAACAATTGGTATCAGAGCTTGGCTCAATCGAAGGGGATTCACATCCTATTGAGAAGATCCGGCAAGCTCGATCACTATTTCATCAACCGACTCAAATGGCACAATCAATCGACAAACCGCCTTTCTTTGACGGAACTCACTATGCCCATTGGAAGACAAAGATGAAGTTTTTCATCAAATCAAAAGATTACAAGATATGGGATGTAGTTGAAGATGGTCCGTCCGTTCCTCAAAGAAGTAAAGCGGAGTGGAGTGCCGACGATCACAAGAAGATGGAGCTAAATTGCAAAGCCTTGCACATTCTATTTTGTGCATTTGGTCCATCCATCTATGAGAAGATGTCTTCTTGTGAGAGTGCCAATGAGGTATGGGACAAGCTTGAAGTCACATACGAGGGGACAAATGAAGTCAAGGAGACCAAGATTGGGCTCCTAACCTTGGAGTATGAGAACTTCAAAATGGATCCGGAAGAGAACATTGAGAAAATGTTGGATAGATTCTCCACTATCACCAATGGTCTCAAAGGGTTTGGAGAAGCCATTCCGGAAGAAAAGCTTGTTCGAAAGCTCATCAACTCACTTCCCGAGTCTTGGGACTCAAAGAGGACCGCCATCATCGAAGCCAAAAATTTGAAGACTTTGAAGCTTGATGAACTCATGGGGTCTCTCCTTACTCATCAAATCATGAAGAAAAATAAAGAGGATGAGAAAAGGAGGGAAGAAATTAGAGCTATGGGAGAGAAGAAACTCAAAGGGCTTGGCATCAATGCAAGTGTCATGGCTCTCAAATCCTCCACTTGCCATCATGTCTACTCAAGTGAAGAGGAGGATGAAGATGAAGAGATAGTTCATCTCTTCAAGAAGTGTGCCCCGTTCATGAAGAAAGCCTTGAGAGAGCTTGAACGAGAACCTAAAAGAAAGGAGAGGGCAAGCACTTCAAGCCATAAGAAGAAGGCACATGTGGCTACTTGGAGTGATGAGGACTCCACCGACGATGATCAAGCCAACCTTTGCCTTATGGCCATCGAAGAAGATTCAAGGGTAACTTCTAATTCATCTACTTCATGTTCGTATTCCTTTGATGAATTACAAGATGCCTATGATGATTTGGTTTTAGATTTTAAAAGCCACATTTTGAAAAACAATAAATTGATTTCAAAGTTAAAAATTCAAAATGATTTGCTTTCTAAAACCAAACTTGAACTTGAAGCAAAACTTGAAGAGTTTGAATTAAAATGTTTTGATTTACAAAAATTGCTTCAAAATGTTCAAGAAGAAAAAGATTTGATTTCCAAAGAGCTTGAATAGAAAAACAATTTTGGAAAATCAAATTTTTATGTTAGACAATCTAGTGCCCCTAGATTTATTAAAGGAAAATGTTTTAGAAGTATTTGGGTCCCAAAAGGACTTAGTACTTCAATTAAAAAGGATGACATTGAAAAATGGATTCCAAAAGGGACTAAAATTTGTGCTACTAACGTTCATGGATCCAAAGCAATTTGGATACCAAAAATTACTTGATTGTCTATTGCTAGGTGTAATGGAGATGTTCAACAAGTCAAACATTGAGGGGGAGCTCCATGCACACAAGGAAGAACACTTGAAGAAGGAAGGCTTCACATCTTACCTTGAGTTCAAGTGTTGGTAAAAAAATCTAGTTGTTTTAGCATTTATTTGTTTTATTTTTAGTTTATTCAACTAGATGATCATAAATGTTGGACTAACATTTTTAATGATGCTTTGAGTAAGGGGAGCCATTTTAAAACCAAATTCTTTTTTTTTTTGTCAAAACTTTTACCTCTATTGTTATTTTGAACTTAATGCTTTTAAATTCTTTTTGATATAACAAAAAGGGGGAGAAATGGAAATGGTTTGAAAAATTGAATTTTCAAATGAATAAGGGGGAGCTTTATTTAATTTCATATCTTTAATCTCTTATTCACATTTTTAAAGTTAAAGGGGGAGAAACCCAAACAATTTTTCAAGTGAGTTTTATTATATCAAAAAGGGGGAGATTGTAGAACTAATGTTTTGATATAATAATTGAAACATGTTTTGACTAATTTGAAAAGAATTTAAAACATGTCTTTAAGTCCAAACAACTTGAAAATTTTGTTTCGAATGATTTCTAACTTTAGCCGATCTTTTTCAAAACATGTATGATCCGTTTTTGCACTAAAGTTATTTTTTCAGTCTCCAAGGCAAAAAAGGATCGATCCCCTGATAAAAGGGATCGATCCCTTGGTTGGAAGATTCGTTCAATTTTTTCTTCCAGCCTCCAAGTGCAAAAGGATCGATCCCCTGGTTTATAGGATCGATCTCTCGTGTTATAAATGCTGAACCTTTTGTAGGTAACGTCTATTTTGCATCCCCAACGGCTATAACTCATCCCCAACGGCTAGAAACTCATTTGGGAGTATAATAGGGACCTCCAAGCATCAAGAGAAGGTTAATGCTCATATTGTCAAACATCAAATGATCAAATATTTTCTTAGTGCCTAAATTGTCAATTCTTGTATAGACAAACACTAATGAGCCAAAATTGTCATGTAACCCCCTTAACCCGGCCTAGACGGTTGACCCGAATTAAGAGAGTCACACGGGGAAAACCAAAGTCAACCTGAAAGTCAACCTTGATTAACGACCCTTTTTTTCTTTTTAAACTTGACTAGATGCATATTAATCCTTAGATATGATCATACAACAGCATACTCAAAGATCATAAACATCAGAGATCAAACAGGGATCCAATTGAACAAATTACAACTTTAGGGACCAAAGTGTAATTTCTGATATATATATAAGGACTTAACCCATATTAAAGTTACCAACTTGAAATTAATCAGGTTTCATGCTTCTCTGTGAAATTTCAGCTCAAAAGGACTTCCCAAACTCATACAATTGCACAAACAAGATTCAGGACCAAAATGCAAACAATTCAAAACATTTAACTGCCAATGTCAGCCCCTAACGGTCACCCGTTCCGAAACAGGCAGAGCCCGTTTCGAAACGCGGGGCCGTTCCGCAACGCGTACCGCAACATGGGCTGACAGTAGCCAACCGTTTCGGAACGGTCCCTCCCGTTTCGGACGCCTGGGCTTGTTTAAGGCACCCGTTCCGAAACGGTAGGTACTGTTCCGGAACACCCTGCACAGATTACCCCAAAATGCATACTTAAACATGCAATTAAACATCCAATCATGCTCCAAATGCCACCAAACTTTACCAACATGCAATTCAACATATATGAGACATACTTGCATCAACAATTCATCAAAACATCAACATATGTGAAAAACCCCAAATCTATAGGCATGCTTCCTACACAAGCAACCATTCAAGCATAAACTTCCAATTCAAGCATATAGTGACCAACCACAAAAACCAGCATTCTCAACAACATTCAAAATACTTAGGGAGTTCAAAACATCTCCCAAAACATACACATAGGCCCCCCATTTCCAAATTACCAAAAGCTAAATGTACTTAAGAAAACCTTCCATACTTTGAGCTTTACTTCCACTTGAATGCTTGCCTTCCTTGCTGCCCTCAAAGAACTTTAATGTTCTGCATTATTGATTTGAGAAAACAAAGAGAGAGCGTAAGAAAAAGCTTAGTGAGGAATGCTCAATAAAACCATTCAATAATGCATTTATAAAACACTTTATAAATCATGCTTCAAATCATCATTTACACATGCTCAAAAGCATACTTAAACATGCATCTCATGCTTCATATCATAACATGTCATATTGGCCACAAGTGATAAGTTCCATTTCTTTAAAAACAAGTTCATCAACTTTCACCCTAAGGACTTTTAAACACCTTGGCCCCAAGGACTTTTAAACACCTTGGCCCATGGACTTTTAACCACCATGGAAAGGACCACACAAGGACTTTTAACCACCTTTGTGTCCGTATCAAGTTTCACCCCAAGGACTTTTAAACACCTTGGCCCCAAGGACTTTTAAACACCTTGGCCCCATGGACTTTTAAACACCATGGAAAGGACCACACAAGGACTTTTAACCACCTTTGTGTCCGTAGCAAGAATCATCCAAGGACTTTTAACCACCTTGATGTTCTTAAGTAAACAAGGCTCACTCAAGGACTTTTAACCACCTTAGTGACCTTAACCTTTGCAAAACATCACTTGCCAATATACATCATTATCATCAATTTATCCACTGTTTTAAAGCATTAAACCAAGCCATATTCATCATGCATTTAAAAGCATCAAACCACATTTAATCAATGCTCAAAAAAAAGGAACTCTTACCTTGAGCTTCCTTCAACATATGGCTTACAAAAACAGCATTAACCATGCTAAATCATGCTTTCAAAACAGAGTTTAAAACATGCAATAAACCACATTGCACAACAATCAAATCATGGCCACCACTAGAGAGTATTTCCGAAAACTTACACTTGAGCTTAGCAAAGTTGTTTAGACTTAAACTAAGCTCCCAAGACATTGGTTTCAAAGCCGAAAACCCAATTTCACTCACCGATTCCACTTCGCCTCTAGCCGAAGCACCAAATCAAGCCTCCGGATCACCACCACTTGGATCCAAAGATGACTCCCCTGTTTTAACACATCAAAACAGTAGATTAATGCATCATCATGCATTAATATCCTCAATGAAAGCACCTAAACTCGCTGCTCTCATCCCCACTCCATTTTCGGCCACCAAACACAACCGAAAATGTATCCAAACCACTTCTCAACAAAGCCCAGCCATCAACCATCAAAACCTAACATCCTTTAACATCATTTAACATCTAAAAAGAACCTAACAACATCCTTATACCTCCAGCAACACCAGATCCACAAGATCACCTCAAAAACAATCAAGAATCACAAGCTAAACTTAGGAAACCCAACCTATCCGGGATTGCATCAATCAAAACTCAATTCCTTATCAATTTAGAGTTCAAATAACATCAAAAACACATCTCAAATCACAGATTTAACAGATCAAACGAAAATCATCAAAAATCACCAAATCTTGCATTATAAGCCAAGATCCATTTCACAACTTAAAAGCCTTTAATAAAACATCAATTAAGGATTGAAAACTTAGGAATTTCAGTAAAGAACTGATAGTTTAGAGGAGAAGGACGTTCTTACCTCCAAACTTGAGTTTCTCCTCTTTTTGGAATCAAAAACCTTGATGAATCAAGTAGCAAATGATGAGGTTTTGTAGATATGATGATTAGGAATCAAAAGAGAGTTGAAAGGAGAGATTTAGGTGAGAAAATCAGAAACAATTCTCTGGAAAGAAAGTGTTTGGGTTGAGAGAAAATGAGAGAAAAGAAAATAGGAAGTTAGTTATCAAAATGGCCAAAATGGCTTTCCCTCCACTTTTGATATGTTTTAAAAATCAGAATATAGCTTAAAATATCTTAGAAAAATCTGGAGAAACTACTTTTGGAATAATAGCTCCTTAAAGATTCAAAGTTCCAACCCTTTCTAAAACAGTCACAAAACTTTCAAAAATTACATTTTGGTCACTAGCCAAAATGTCACCCTTCCAAAACTCATTTTCCAAAATTGACTTCACAGTTCACTTAATTATATTAAAAGATGATTTTAGAACATTTTTCCATAATTTTAATGCAACCCGAACTAGGCTTTCCTAAATTCACCCTTTTAGATTCGAACAGCACTTTGACCAAACCGGTCAACGCCCAAAACTTCTAAGCCCAAAACCGGGGCGTTACAACTCTCCCCCCCTTAAGAAATTTCGTCCCCGAAATTTACCTGAAGGAAAGAGATAAGGAAACTGCTTCAGCATGTCTTCCTTCCGCTCCCACGTGGCTTCCTCAACACCTCGATGCTTCCACAGCACCTTCACCAACTCAATGGTCTTGCCACGAAGAACCTTGCTATCCGAATCCAGAACCTTCACCGGTTCCTCATCATAGGTCAAATCCGGATTCAAAACCACTTCCTCCACAGGCATCACATGCGAAGGATCAGATCTATACTTCCGGAGCATAGAAACATGGAACACATCATGAATCTTCTCCAACTCTTGAGGTAACCTCATCTTGTATGCAACAGGACCCACACGCTCAACCACCTCGTATAGTCCAATGTACCTAGGGCTCAACTTACCCTTCCGGCCAAACCTCATCACCTTCTTCCAAGGCGAAACCTTCAAGAACACGCGGTCACCCACCGCATACTCAATCTCTTTACGCTTCAAATCCGCGTAAGACTTTTGCCGATCAGAGGCAGCCTTCAACCGCTCACAAATGAGCTTTACCTTCTATGTGGTCCCTTTCAACAAAGCCGGCATCGAAACCAACTTTTGACCAGTTTCAGCCCAACAAAGAGGAGTCCTACACTTCCTCCCGTACAAAGCCTCATAAGGTGCCATCTGTATACTTGTCTGATAACTATTGTTATAAGCAAACTCAACCAAAGGCAGATGCTTCTCCCAAGAACCTTGGAACTCAATCACGCAGCACCTCAACATATCCTCCAAAATCTGGATAACTCGCTCAGACTGACCATCCGACTGAGGATGATAGGATGTACTGAAATGCAACCTTGTACCCAGAGCTTGATGCAAACACTGCCAGAAACGCGATGTGAACCTCGGATCCCTATCCGACACAATCGACTTAGGCACACCATGCAGCCGCACAATCTCAGCAATGTACAGCTCTGCCAACTTATCCAAAGAAAACGTGGTATGCACAGGCAGGAAATGCGCACACTTCGTTAAGCGATCCACAATCACCCAAACAGAATTCTTCTTCGAGGGAGACAAAGGTAAACCAGATACAAAATCCATGGTAACCCTTTCCCACTTCCATTCAGGGATTTTCAACGGTTGCAACAACCCTGAAGGAACCTGATGCTCAGCCTTAACTCGCTGACACACCAAACACTTGCTCACAAACTCCGCAACATCCTTCTTCAAACCCACCCAATAGTACTCATCACGAAGATCACGATACATCTTGGTACTACCAGGGTGCATAGCAAAAGGACTACTATGACCTTCAGTCAGAATAGCACGCCTCAACTTAGCATCAGCAGGCACTACTATCCGACTCCCAAAACACAACACACCATCATCATTAAAGCAGAAATCCGAAGGTCTACCCTCCGCGATATCCTGAACATGAGACACCAAGGAATCATCCAGCAACTGCTTATCCTTGATCAACTGAACCAAAGATGGTTTCACTTGCAACTCAGCAACAAGACCACCATCTTGCGATATGCTCAAGCTAGCAAACATAGCCCTCAGCTCAACAGCTACTTTCCTACTCAAGGCATCCGCAACAACATTAGCTTTTCCAGGATGATACTCAATCGTCAGATCATAATCCTTGAGCAACTCTAACCAACGCCGCTGCCTAAGATTCAACTCCTTCTGAGACATCAGATACCTCAAACTCTTGTGATCTGTGTACACAGTACACTTCTCACCATACAGATAATGTCTCCAGATCTTCAGAGCAAAAACCACTGCAGCCAGCTCAATATCATGCGTAGGGTAATTGCGCTCATGCACTTTCAACTGCCGCGATGCATAAGCCACCACCTTACCCTCCTGCATCAGCACACACCCCAAACCAACATAGGATGCATCACTGTAAACCACAAACTCTTTCCCTGATTCAGGCTGAATCAAGATAGGAGCTTGCGTCAAAGTCGCCTTAAGCTTCTCAAAAGCCTGCTGTCTCGCTTCCGTCCACTCATACTTAACATCCTTTTGCAACAGCTTCGTCAAAGGAGCAACAATCTTGGAAAAACCGTCCACAAACCTACGGTAGTATCCCGCCAAACCAAGGAAACTACGGACCTCGTGAACAGACTTAGGAACTTTCCAATTCATCACCGCCTCAATCTTCTGAGGATCAACACGAATCCCCTCAGCTGAGACCACATGCCCAAGAAACACCACCTCCTTAAGCCAGAACTCACACTTGCTCAGCTTAGCATAGAGCTGATTCTCCAACAAAGCCTGCAGCACAATCCTCAAATGCTCTTCATGCTCCTCCTCAGTACGCGAGTACACGAGGATATCATCAATGAATACCACAATGAACTTGTCCAGGTATTCATGAAACACACGATTCATCATGTCCATGAAAGCAGTATGAGCATTTGTCAAACCAAACGGCATCACAAGGAACTCATAATGCCCATACCTTGTCCTGAAAGCTGTCTTAGGCACATCCACATCCTTCACCTTCAACTGATAATACCCTGACCTCAAGTCAATCGTAGAGAACACAGCAGCTCCCCGAAATTGATCAAAGAGATCATCAATCCTCGGCAAAGGATACCGATTCTTGATAGTCAACTTGTTCAGCTGACGGTAATCAATGCACATTCTCATAGTGCCATCATTCTTTTTCACAAACAAGACCGGTGCTCCCCAAGGTGACACACTCGGCCGGATGAAACCACGATCAAGCAACTCTTGCAACTGCGTCTTCAGCTCCTTCAGCTTCTTAGGTGCCATTCTATAGGGAGTAATGGACATAGGAGTTGTATTCTCATACAGCTCAATTCCAAACTCCACCTCGCGGTTAGGAGGTAAACCAGGCAACTCCTCAGGAAACACACCAGGAAACTCCTTCACAACTCTGATATCTTGCACCCTCAACTCTTTAGAGCTAGGATTCATCACAAAAGCTAGATAGGCTTCGCAACCTTGCCTCAGCATCCTGCTCGCCTCCAAGGTAGACACCACATTGGCAAGAAACTTCACATTCTCACCAACCACAACAACTTCATAATCATCCGCAAGCTTAAGCGAAACTCGCTTGTTTTCACAATCCACAACAGCATGATGCTCAGCAAGCCAATCCATACCAAGGATTACATCAAAACCATAAAAGGGCAACTCCATAAGATCAACATGAAAAACATGTTCTTGAACAACCAAGGGACACCTTCTATAAAGCTTTCGAGTCACAACAGTCTCACCAAAAGAACTAGTGACACGAACACCAACATCCAAAGACTCAACAGGCAAACCAAGCAATTCAGCATGCTCACGCAAAATGTATGAATGCGTAGATCCAGAATCTATCAAAGAAAGCAATGACAAGGATTGCAAAGTAAAGGTACCTGCAATCACATCCGCATCATTCCTTCCCTCACGCTGAGCATACACCCTCGCTTGGCCTCCATCTTCAGGCTGAATAGCCACAACATGGGCCACTCCACGACCACCTTCCTCTCTCCTCTGGAAATTACCACGGCCGTGCCCACGACCTCTCTGCGGTGCAGCAACAACAGGAGCACGCACTTGATCACCAGCCAACCTAGGACAATCTCGCCTCAAATGGTCTGCGGATCCACAATTCCAACACCCATTACCAGCTGCCGCAACAGGAGCTTGCACCTCTCTCACAGCACGAGGACAGTCACGCTTCATGTGACCACGTGAACCACAGATCCAACAAGCACTCGGATCAGCTCTAGCATTGTCTCTTCTAGCAGGTGCACCACCACCTCTCTTAGCTGAAGACTGATACTTCTGATCACGTCCCCTCTTGTTCCGTCCACCTCCAGAACTATACTCAGCAGCTCTCTTACCAGAACTTGCTCCAGCACCTTTCGCAGATAAACCCAAGTTCATCTCAATGTCCTTGGCTCGGCCCACCAACACATCAAAATCATCATACTCGGTGGCCAGCACATACATTTTCACATCCGTCACTAAGCTATAACAGAACCTCTCGCACCTTGCCCGCTCATCAGGTACCAGCTCAGGTGCATACTGACTGAGTCGCACAAACTGTACTTCATACTCAGCCACATTCATGCTCCCTTGGGTAAGAGACATGAATTCACGCTTCTTCTCATCAAGGTATCTAACACCAAGATATCTCCGCTTGAACACATTCTGAAAGAATGTCCAAGTCACATCAGCTTCAACCATCCCAGCTATGGTGGTCGTCCACCACGTATACGCATCGTCCTGCAGCAAGGACACAACACAACCCAGCTTTTGCACATCCGTGCAGCTCATCTGACCCAAGATTCGCTTGGTACTCTCTAGCCAAGCTTCAGAACTCTCAGCAGACATACCCCTGAACTCAGTCCCACCAAGACTGCGTAAGCGCTCCAAAGGTAGTCTAACACCAGCATCTCCCTGATGCCCAGCTCCTTGAGCTCCAGCTACTGCTGCTCGGAAAGCACCCGCAATAGCTTGTACCAACATAGACATATCAGGCATAGCTTGCCCCTGACCAACCTCTGGTCCAGCAGCTCCAGCACCAGCTGCAGCTTCAACTCTTTCACCCTCAGCACCACCACCAGGTGGAGGAGGAGGTATCACCGCACTACCCGTGTTTTCCTCATTCTCGTTCTCATTAGGAGCCGTAGCTCGCACATTACCTCGTAACTCTCTACGTGGTGCCATACTTTTACCATGCAATCACAATGCAAATAAAACGAAGTCAGGCCTAGCAAGGTAAGCAATCCAAGTATTCAAGCTCAATTTCATTCAAAATCAACACCATTTCATTAGCTTTTATTTGGCAATGGGTACCCACAACATGCTATGTAACGCCCCGGTTTTGGGCTCAGAAGTTTTGGGCGTTGACCGGTTCGGTTAAAGTGCTGATCGAATATATAAGAGTGAATTTAGGAAAGCCTAGTTCGGGTTGCATTAAAAATATGGAAAAATGTTCTAAAATCATCTTTTAATATATAAAAGTGAACTGTGAAATCAATTTTGGAAAATGAGGTTCGGAAGGTTGACATTTTGGCTAGTGACCAAAATGTAATTTTTGGAAGTTCGGTGACAGTTTTATAAAGGATTGAAACTTTGAATCTTTAAGGAGCTATTATTCCAAAATGAGTTTCTCCAGATTTTTCTAAGATATTTTAAGGTTTTATTCTGATTTTAAAACATAAAGAAAGTGGAGGGAAATCATTTTTACTATTTTATAACTAACTTTCCATTTTCTCTCAATTTTCCTTTTCTCTCATTTTCTCTCAACCCAAACACATTTCTCCAGATTTCCTCCTCTGATTTTGTCACTCAAATCACTCATTTCAACTCTCATTTGATTCCTAATCATCTCATCAACAAAACCTCTCAATTTGCAAGTTGTTTCATCAAGCTTTTTGGCTCTAAAAAGGAGAAACTCAAGTTTAGAGGTAAGAACGTCCTTCTCCTCTGAACTTCAAGTTCTTTATTGAAATTCCCAAGTTCTCAATCCTTGATTTGTGTTTTGTTAAAGGCTTTTCAATTGAAATCTTGATTTTGGCTTAAAATGCAAGATTTGGCGATTTTGGTGAAATTTTCGTGTGATCTGTTTGGGCAGTGTTTTGAAGTGTCAAAATGATGTTAAATGAATGCTAAATTGATTAGAAGTTGAGGTTTAATTAATGCAATCCCGGATAGGTTGAATTTCCTAAGTTTGGCTTGAGTTTTTGGTTGTTTTTGGAGTGTTTTTGGTGATCTGTTGTACCTGGAAGTATAAGGACGTGTTTGTGATCATTTTTGATGTTGATTGATGTTTAAAAATGGTTAGAAGTGATGGATCTTGGCTGGGTTAAGTTTTGGTAGTGTTTGGAGGTGATTTCGGTTGTGTTTGGTAGCCGAATTGTTGGTTGTGTGATGAGCAGCGAGTTTGGTTGTGTGGCTGCTGTTCTTAATGCATAATGATGCATTAATGTGCTGTTTTTGTGTGCTTGAAACAGGGGAGTTTGATCCGTGAGCTTTGGAGGTGTTGCGGAAGGTTTCGGATGCTTGGAAGGCTTGGTGGCTAGCCTTGTTTTGTGTATCGGTGAGTGAAGTTGGGTTTTCAGCTTTTCAACCAAGGTTTGAAGGTTTTGGGAGCTTAGTTTAAGTCTAAACAACTTTGCTAAGCTCAAGAGTAAGTAAATGGATTTCTTTCTTGATTTGTGATATGAATTGGCTTTTTAAGCAATTGTGGTTGTTGATTGAGATGCATATATTTTGCATGGTTTAATTCTGTTTTGAAAGCATATTCTAGCATGGTTTAATGCTGGTTTTGAAAGCCATATGTGAAGGATGCTCAAGGTAAGAGATCCTTGGTTTTATACATTGAAAATGTGGTTTTGATGCATGGTGTTGCATGTTGTTCAATGGCTTTGTTTAATGCTTTAAAACAGTGAATTAATGTTGGTAAATGATGGTTTTTGCATTATGGTTATGCATGTGAAACATTGGACTAATGTGGTGAGGTGGTTATATTGGCAAGTGATGTAAGTGGTTCTTGGTTCTTTGATCGGATATAGTTAGCCGGCTATAGGATTGGGTGCACCGTGAATTAAGTCGCCTTGGAGGTGGAGTGGTCAAGAGTGGACCGGTAAACTCCCTTCAAGTATCCTAACGAGATGGTTGAGGTCATAATGGAGGTGTTGCCCATTCGAGGACCTTGGTTGAGCAAAGGTTATATGGTGTTTAAAAGTCCATATGTGGGAACCTTGTGCTTGTTGAGATCACAATGGCGGTGTTAAGTCCATGTGTGGATCTTGTGTAGGGTGTCCCGGATCTCGTTAGTGATGTTATACAACTACCAATCGGTGAATGCAAAGGTTGTATGGTGTTTGAAAGTCCATACATGGGAACCTTGTGCATTTCAAGGTTGTATGGTGTTTGAAAGTCCATACATGGGAACCTTGGGGAAAAGTTGAGGTTGTATGGTGTTTGAAAGTCCATACAAGGGAACCTCGGGAAAGCTAAGGTTGTATGGTGTTTAAAAGTCCATACATGGGAACCTTAGGATGTTGAGGTCAAATGGTGTTTGAAAGTCCATTTGGGAGACCTTGGATTGGTAGGGTGTATGGAGCGTAGGGACAACGCTCGGAATCCGCGTATCCGATTGGGTGTTGAGTTGAATAGTGAATGTGGTTGATCACTTGAAGGCCAATATGATGTTCTTGATTGTGATGAAGCATGGGATGCTTGAAATGATGCATAATTGCATGTGAAGCATTAGATGCTTGAAAAGATGCATGGTTGCATGGAAAGTGTATAATGCTTGTGAATGCGTGTTTACTTGTTAAGTTGAACAAGTGTTGATTATCATTTGGAAAATGATGCATGTGAGCATGAAATATCTTTAGTGCATTGGAGTCTTGTTAAGACTTGTTTTTAAAGGCATGTGATGTTGATGTTGTGGTACATATATGTTGCCTTGGTTTAATGCATGTGTTGGTTGGTTTGTGAAATGGTTTTAAAAGATTCTTGCTTGAATTGGCTTTCAAGTTTAAGAAAGGTATGTTGTGAAATGGGAGTGTTTTCCAAGGTTTTGTTTTAGCTTGCATATGGTGTTTATGCATGGTTTGGCTAAATGGTTGATTTTGCAAGTTGTGCTTTGAAAAGGGTTTTCTTAGTTTGCTAAACTAAGGGTTGGTTTTCATGTTTATGCAATGCATGGTTTTAAGCATGTTGTTGAAAAGGGTTTTTTCCAACTTTGCTTGCTAATCAAATCGGGTTGCTTTTCAAAGAGGTTCTTATGGCTCGCTACATTGATGGTGTTTTGGTTTTGAGCATTCCTCACTAAGCATTATGTGCTTACGCTCCTTTTTGTCCATCAATGCAGATTCTTGAAGTTTGGACAGCGAGGAGCAAGGGATTCAAGAAGGACTCCACTTGAGATGTATGTCTCGGTTAATAGCTATAGTTAATAAAGGCAATGGGGTAGAATCTCTTGGGTTGATGTATGTGTTTGTATATGTTCGGACAAGTATGGTTTTGCGTTGTTGATGTTTTTGGAACATGGTTTGGCTTATGAGTTTGAATTGGAAGTATGTTGTTTAAATGGTTGCTTGTGTTGGAAGCTTAACCTTGAAATTGGGGTTTTTCGTGTATGTTGACATGTTGTTGAATTGTTGATGCAAGTATGCCTCTTTTATGTTGAATTGCATGTTGGCGAAGTTTGGTGGCTTTTGGAGCATGATTGGATGTTTAATTGCATGTTTAAGAATGCATTTTGAGGCTTGCTGTGCAGGGTGTTTCGGAACAGCCAATACCATTTCGGAACGGGTGCCTTAAACAAGCCCAGGCGTCCGAAACGGGAGGGACCGTTTCGAAACGGAAAGGCTACTGCCAGACCCCCGTTTCGGTACGCGTTGCGGAACGGCCCCGCGTTTCGGAACGGGCTAAGCCTGTTTCGGAACGGGTGACCGTTGGGGGCTGACATTGGCAGTTAAATGTTTTGAAAAGTTTGCATTTTGGTCCTGAATCTTGTTTGTGCAATTGTATGAGTTTGGGATGTCCGTTTGAGCTGAAATTTGGCAGTGAAGCATGAAACCTGACTAATTGCAATATGGTAACTTTAATTTGGGTTAAGTCCTCATATTTATCAGAAATTACAATTTGGTCCCTAAAATTGTAATTTGTTCAATCGGGTCCCCGTTTGATCTCTGATGTTTGTGATCTTTGAGTATGGCGTTTGAGTGATCACATATAGGACTAATGTGCATCTAGACAAGATTAAAAAGGAAAAAAAAGGGTCGTTAATTTTGGTCCTGAAACTTGTTTGTGCAATTGTATGAGTTTGGGTTGTCCGTTTGAGCTGAAATTTGGCAGAGAAGCATGAAACATGATTAATTTTAAGTTGGTAACTTAAAATCTGGTTAAGTCCTTAAGGTTTTCAGAATTTACAATTTGGTCCCTAAAGTTGTAAATTGTTCAATTGGGTCCCTGTTTGATCTCTGATGTTTGTGGTCTTTGAGTATGATGTTTGTGTGATCACATCTAGGGTTAATGAGCATCTAGACAAGATTAAAAAGGAAAAAAAAGGGTCGTTAATCAAGGTTGACTTTCGGGTTGACTTTGGTTTTCCCCGTGTGACCTTCTTAATTCGGGTCAACCGTCTGGGCCGGGTTGAGGGGGTTACATTTGGTGGTATCAGAGCTGAGTTGCGAATGCTTGGGGAAAACGGTAAGTTGTTGTGATGTGTGTTGATGTTTACCTTGTTGTGTGGATGAAAGTTGGTTGAATGTTGGTTGAAACACGTGTTTCTGGGCATGATGCTGATGTTTCTGAGCAAATTGTTGTTGTTTTCTGAACAAGTTGCTGATGTTTTCAAGCATGCTTTGTGTTTATGAATCATCGTTGAATTAATGTGGATATGTGCTGATGTTGTGAGCTGGTGTTATGCTTGATGATTGTGTAATGAGTATGTTATGCTGATAATATGCTGATGCAAATGGATGCTGTTGGTTGTAAGCATGATCGAGTATGTTGATTGATATGCTTGATGTTGTGATATCCATGTTGTGTTGACTGTTATGTCATGTAAATGGGAGGATTCGGGATACCCATTGCCTTATTAATATAGCTATTGTGTTATTTTGGAGTTGGAGTTTGAATCCTTGCTTAATGCTGGTCTAACTGGTTTGTTTGTTTGTTGTGATTGTATGTTTGTTGTTGTTAGTAGTATGGCTAAGTCGATGGAAGAATGGCAGTTGGGTGAGATGGTTGCTGCCTTGGGGCAGGTTGTTAAGGCGTGGAATTCACCCTTTGGTAGAGGTGTTTTGTCTCAGTTTTCTGTGCCTGGGGTTGAGGTGATAAGGCAAGGGAAAGAAGCTGGTTCTGTGGTGAAGAGTTCATCATCTGATGTTCAGGAGGTGTTGGGAACATCTCAGGCTGTGGTAAAGGTAAAGTCAGTGGATGTGCTGGCTGTGGGATGTGTGGGTTTGCCGAAGCAGCGTTTGCTTGATTTGGGTGCTGTGGAGTATCATGGTTCTACACCGGAGATGTTTGAGGCCTGGTTGGCCAGTGTGGTTCTGATCTTGGATCAGGAAGGCTGTGATCTTGCTTGTAAGCTGGGGAGTGTTGTTTCTCTGATGTTGGAGGATGCATGCGTCTGGTGGACATCTGTGGCAGTGGCTTCACATATTCATGATATTGATTGGGATTTCTTTGTATCTGCCTTTTATGAAAGGTATCTTGGAGGGAAGTTTCCAAGGGTTGAGCAATGTGACGGTGGTGTTGTTGTAGAGCAAGTGGTTCTTGGGCAAGGAGTGGAAGTTCAGCCACCGGTGTGTGACCGTTGTGTAAGGCGCCATGTTGGAGGTTGTTGGGGCGCGGGTGCTTGCTGGAACTGTGGTTCCAAAGTGCATGTTAAGCGTGATTGTCCTCTTGGAGTGAAGTCAGTTTTGGTGTTAGCCAAAGGGTCTCAGAAAGGTCGTGGGCACGGCCGAGGCAAGGTTCAGAAGTGGCAGAAAGAGCAGAAAGTTGTGAAGAGTGTGGGAAAGGAGAATTGCTGGAAATGTGGGTCTGCTGGACACATGAGACGTGATTGTTTGATGTTGGCTCGGAACAGCCAAGGTCCCTTATCGCAAGGAGTTGGTGGTGACCCTGGTGTGTTAGCTGGTGCTGCAGTGGTGCGGCATGAGGATGATGGTTCCGCGTGGAAGAGAGTTCGTCTGATGAAGCTTCAGGGTGGTGTGGTGCTTTCAGGTAACCTTGTTTAGTAATCTTTGCTCTAGTTACCTTAGTTTGGTTTCTGTTGGTTTTCCTTGCGTGGTAAGTTTAGTCTTGTTGCTAGCATGTTTGGGGTAATAGTTGTAGTTTGGAAACATCTTTGGTGTGAAGAAGGCTTAGTGAGAATCTTATGGTTAATGATTGTTGGTATGATGGAGTTAGATAAGTTAGAAGTGAGGTAGGAGGTTGTTCTTAGACGGATTCTGAGGATGTTATTGGAGGGTGTGAACTGGCATTCATGCACAGATAAAATCATTGTTATATGCTATATTATATATGTTGGTCCATGCATACATGTGGCATGACATTAGAGGTTTTGCATACATGTACATCAGGCATTGATAGGGCATGTTGGTGATCATGCATATGATGTTCACACTCGCTAATAATTAATCGAATCTGTTAGTGTGGTGGTTGGGTTAGGTTGGATGATGGGTTCTTAGAGGTTGTTTTGGTGCTGAGTGAGGGTTAGAAGTAATATTAAGCTAGTTGCTTGTAATAGCGAGGGTGGCATAGCATGTTGGTGGAAGGATAGTGTTTGTTGCTTAAGGAGTTTAGTGGTTTGGTGGTGAGGAGTACCGGTTGTAGTAGGATCGGTCAAGTGGTTTGAATAGCTAAGTGGGAGCGGTAGTTCCTTTGTGTTAAGTGTTGTTGCAGGTTAGCGGTTGTGTTTTCAGGTGCTGAGGTAGCTTAGCATTTAAGTTGTTGTGGAAGGGTTGTGTTTGTAAGTGTTGGTTCTTAGCAACCTTGGGGAGTTGAGGAGTTGATATGTATGTTTAGGTTGGGCGATGTTCTGGCAAGGCAAGTGTTGCGGTCAAGCTTGTGGTGGTTAAGCAATGAAAGATCGAGGGTCAGTGTTGTTTGAAAGGATTCTTGTGAAAGGTGGTTGGCTGGTTGTGGTTAAGGAAGTTCCGTCTGAAGTCAGTTGGTGGTGTGTGGAACGACTGACGAAGTTAAGTTGGAGTTGTAATGTAAATTTTGGTTTGTGGGTGAGTAGACCTGGAGAGTCGTTTTGGTAATGTTAGCAACAGTTGTGAGGGTTTATCAGCATTCGTTGGGGAGTTTGGGTAAGCAGTTTATGTTTAAGGATTTTTGCTTGTTGGGAAATTCTTGGAAGGGGTTTGAGAGTTGCAAGAGTTTTGGAAGCAGAGAAGTTTGCAGAGTGGTTGAATTGGATTGGTTAGAGTCCCTGTGTAAACCAGTCTTGGAAGTTGTGTGTTACAGTAATGTGTGCTGTGAGAGTTAAAGTTCTTCATGATTGAAGTTGGGGCTGTGTACAGTCCGGATATGTGGAAGGTTAAGTTGTGGCTATCTTTGAGTGTTCTGGGTTTGTGAACAGCATGTGGTGGTGTTGGGTTCAGTGGAGTTTTGTGTGGAAAGTGTTCAGTGTTGGTTGAGGTTTTTGTGTTGCCTTGTGTGTGTTTTGAGAAAGTTGTTGTTCTCTTTTCGCCGGTTAAATTTCGAGGACAAAATTTCCTAAGGGGGGGAGAGTTGTAACGCCCCGGTTTTGGGCTCAGAAGTTTTGGGCGTTGACCGGTTCGGTCAAAGTGCTGATCGAATATATAAGAGTGAATTTAGGAAAGCCTAGTTCGGGTTGCATTAAAAATATGGAAAAATGTTCTAAAATCATCTTTTAATATATAAAAGTGAACTGTGAAATCAATTTTGGAAAATGAGGTTCGGAAGGTTAACATTTTGGCTAGTGACCAAAATGTAATTTTTGGAAGTTCGGTGACAGTTTTATAAAGGATTGAAACTTTGAATCTTTAAGGAGCTATTATTCCAAAAAGAGTTTCTCCAGATTTTTCTAAGATATTTTAAGGTTTTATTCTGATTTTAAAACATAAAGAAAGTGGAGGGAAATCATTTTTACTATTTTATAACTAACTTTCCATTTTCTCTCAATTTTCCTTTTCTCTCATTTTCTCTCAACCCAAACACATTTCTCCATATTTCCTCCTCTGATTTTGTCACTCAAATCACTCATTTCAACTCTCATTTGATTCCTAATCATCTCATCAACAAAACCTCTCAATTTGCAAGTTGTTTCATCAAGCTTTTTGGCTCTAAAAAGGGGAAACTCAAGTTTGGAGGTAAGAACGTCCTTCTCCTCTGAACTTCAAGTTCTTTATTGAAATTCCCAAGTTCTCAATCCTTGATTTGTGTTTTGTTAAAGGCTTTTCAATTGAAATCTTGATTTTGGCTTAAAATGCAAGATTTGGCGATTTTGGTGAAATTTTCGTGTGATCTGTTTGGGCAGTGTTTTGAAGTGTCAAAATGATGTTAAATGAATGCTAAATTGATTAGAAGTTGAGGTTTAATTAATTCAATCCCGGATAGGTTGAATTTCCTAAGTTTGGCTTGAGTTTTTGGTTGTTTTTGGAGTGTTTTTGGTGATCTGTTGTACCTGGAAGTATAAGGACGTGTTTGTGATCATTTTGGATGTTGATTGATGTTTAAAAATGGTTAGAAGTGATGGATCTTGGCTGGGTTAAGTTTTGGTAGTGTTTGGAGGTGATTTCGGTTGTGTTTGGTAGCCGAATTGTTGGTTGTGTGATGAGCAGCGAGTTTGGTTGTGTGGCTGATGTTCTTAATGCATAATGATGCATTAATGTGCTGTTTTTGTGTGCTTGAAACAGGGGAGTTTGATCCGTGAGCTTTGGAGGTGTTGCGGAAGGTTTCGGATGCTTGGAAGGCTTGGTGGCTAGCCTTGTTTTGTGTATCGGTGAGTGAAGTTGGGTTTTCAGCTTTTAAACCAAGGTTTGAAGGTTTTGGGAGCTTAGTTTAAGTCTAAACAACTTTGCTAAGCTCAAGAGTAAGTAAATGGATTTCTTTCTTGATTTGTGATATGAATTGGCTTTTTAAGCAATTGTGGTTGTTGATTGAGATGCATATATTTTGCATGGTTTAATTCTGTTTTGAAAGCATATTCTAGCATGGTTTAATGCTGGTTTTGAAAGCCATATGTGAAGGATGCTCAAGGTAAGAGATCCTTGGTTTTATACATTGAAAATGTGGTTTTGATGCATGGTGTTGCATGTTGTTCAATGGCTTTGTTTAATGCTTTAAAACAGTGAATTAATGTTGGTAAATGATGGTTTTTGCATTATGGTTATGCATGTGAAACATTGGACTAATGTGGTGAGGTGGTTATATTGGCAAGTGATGTAAGTGGTTCTTGGTTCTTTGATCGGATATAGTTAGCCGGCTATAGGATTGGGTGCACCGTGAATTAAGTCGCCTTGGAGGTGGAATGGTCAAGAGTGGACCGGTAAACTCCCTTCAAGTATCCTAACGAGATGGTTGAGGTCATAATGGAGGTGTTGCCCATTCGAGGACCTTGGTTGAGCAAAGGTTATATGGTGTTTAAAAGTCCATATGTGGGAACCTTGTGCTTGTTGAGATCACAATGGCGGTGTTAAGTCCATGTGTGGATCTTGTGTAGGGTGTCCCGGATCTCGTTAGTGATGTTATACAACTACCGATCGGTGAATGCAAAGGTTGTATGGTGTTTGAAAGTCCATACATGGGAACCTTGTGCATGTCAAGGTTGTATGGTGTTTGAAAGTCCATACATGGGAACCTTGGGGAAAAGTTGAGGTTGTATGGTGTTTGAAAGTCCATACAAGGGAACCTCGGGAAAGCTAAGGTTGTATGGTGTTTAAAAGTCCGTACATGGGAACCTTAGGATGTTGAGGTCAAATGGTGTTTGAAAGTCCATTTGGGAGACCTTGGATTGGTAGGGTGTATGGAGCGTAGGGACAACGCTCGGAATCCGCGTATCCGATTGGGTGTTGAGTTGAATAGTGAATGTGGTTGATCACTTGAAGGCCAATATGATGTTCTTGATTGTGATGAAGCATGGGATGCTTGAAATGATGCATAATTGCATGTGAAGCATTAGATGCTTGAAAAGATGCATGGTTGCATGGAAAGTGTATAATGCTTGTGAATGCGTGTTTACTTGTTAAGTTGAACAAGTGTTGATTATCATTTGGAAAATGATGCATGTGAGCATGAAATATCTTTAGTGCATTGGAGTCTTGTTAAGACTTGTTTTTAAAGGCATGTGATGTTGATGTTGTGGTACATATATGTTGCCTTGGTTTAATGCATGTGTTGGTTGGTTTGTGAAATGGTTTTAAAAGATTCTTGCTTGAATTGGCTTTCAAGTTTAAGAAAGGTATGTTGTGAAATGGGAGTGTTTTCCAAGGTTTTGTTTTAGCTTGCATATGGTGTTTATGCATGGTTTGGCTAAATGGTTGATTTTGCAAGTTGTGCTTTGAAAAGGGTTTTCTTAGTTTGCTAAACTAAGGGTTGGTTTTCATGTTTATGCAATACATGGTTTTAAGCATGTTGTTGAAAAGGGTTTTTTCCAACTTTGCTTGCTAATCAAATCGGGTTGCTTTTCAAAGAGGTTCTTATGGCTCGCTGCATTGATGGTGTTTTGGTTTTGAGCATTCCTCACTAAGCATTATGTGCTTACGCTCCTTTTTGTCCATCAATGCAGATTCTTGAAGTTTGGACAGTGAGGAGCAAGGGATTCAAGAAGGACTCCACTTGAGATGTATGTCTCGGTTAATAGCTATAGTTAATAAAGGCAATGGGGTAGAATCTCTTGGGTTGATGTATGTGTTTGTATATGTTCGGACAAGTATGGTTTTGCGTTGTTGATGTTTTTGGAACATGGTTTGGCTTATGAGTTTGAATTGGAAGTATGTTGTTTAAATGGTTGCTTGTGTTGGAAGCTTAACCTTGAAATTGGGGTTTTTCGTGTATGTTGACATGTTGTTGAATTGTTGATGCAAGTATGCCTCTTTTATGTTGAATTGCATGTTGGCGAAGTTTGGTGGCTTTTGGAGCATGATTGGATGTTTAATTGCATGTTTAAGAATGCATTTTGAGGCTTGCTGTGCAGGGTGTTTCGGAACAGCCAATACCGTTTCGGAACGGGTGCCTTAAACAAGCCCAGGCGTCCGAAACGGGAGGGACCGTTCCGAAACGAAAAGGCTACTGCCAGACCCCCATTTCGGTACGCGTTGCGGAACGGCCCCGCGTTTCGGAACGGGCTAAGCCTGTTTCGGAACGGGTGACCGTTGGGGGCTGACATTGGCAGTTAAATGTTTTGAAAAGTTTGCATTTTGGTCCTGAATCTTGTTTGTGCAATTGTATGAGTTTGGGATGTTCGTTTGAGCTGAAATTTGGCAGTGAAGCATGAAACCTGACTAATTGCAATATGGTAACTTTAATTTGGGTTAAGTCCTCATATTTATCAGAAATTACAATTTGGTCCCTAAAGTTGTAATTTGTTCAATTGGGTCCCCGTTTGATCTCTGATGTTTGTGATCTTTGAGTATGGCGTTTGAGTGATCACATATAGGACTAATGTGCATCTAGACAAGATTAAAAAGGAAAAAAAAAGGGTCGTTAATCAAGGTTGGCTTTCGGGTTGACTTTGGTTTTCCCCGTGTGACCTTCTTAATTCGGGTCAACCGTCTGGGCCGGGTTGAGGGGGTTACATGCTACATCACCGCATATATCTCAATTGCATCCAAATCACAAGCCACTAAACATGCTTTCGATCAACAAGCATACAAGGCACACATACTTCAATCATGCACACATTCATTCCCAATTACTCGAGAACTCAGCTCTGATACCACCAAATGTAACCCCCTTAACCCGGCCTAGACGGTTGACCCGAATTAAGAGAGTCACACGGGGAAAACCAAAGTCAACCCGAAAGTCAACCTTGATTAACGACCCTTTTTTTCTTTTTAAACTTGACTAGATGCATATTAATCCTTAGATATGATCATACAACAGCATACTCAAAGATCATAAACATCAGAGATCAAACAGGGATCCAATTGAACAAATTACAACTTTAGGGACCAAATTGTAATTTCTGATATATATAAGGACTTAACCCAAATTAAAGTTACCAACTTGAAATTAATCAGGTTTCATGCTTCTCTGTGAAATTTCAGCTCAAAAGGACTTCCCAAACTCATACAATTGCACAAACAAGATTCAGGACCAAAATGCAAACAATTCAAAACATTTAACTGCCAATGTCAGCCCCTAACGGTCACCCGTTCCGAAACAGGCAGAGCCCGTTTCGAAACGCGGGGCCGTTCCGCAATGCGTACCACAACACGGGCTGACAGTAGCCAACCGTTTCGGAACGGTCCCTCCCGTTTCGGACGCCTGGGCTTGTTTAAGGCACCCGTTCCGAAACGGTAGGTACTGTTCCGGAACACCCTGCACAGATTACCCCAAAATGCATACTTAAACATGCAATTAAACATCCAATCATGCTCCAAATGCCACCAAACTTTACCAACATGCAATTCAACATATATGAGACATACTTGCATCAACAATTCATCAAAACATCAACATATGTGAAAAACCCCAAATCTATAGGCATGCTTCCTACACAAGCAACCATTCAAGCATAAACTTCCAATTCAAGCATATAGTGACCAACCACAAAAACCAGCATTCTCAACAACATTCAAAATACTTAGGGAGTTCAAAACATCTCCCAAAACATACACATAGGTCCCCCATTGCCAAATTACCAAAAGCTAAATGTACTTAAGAAAACCTTCCATACTTTGAGCTTTACTTCCACTTGAATGCTTGCCTTCCTTGCTGCCCTCAAAGAACTTTAATGTTCTGCATTATTGATTTGAGAAAACAAAGAGAGAGCGTAAGCAAAAGCTTAGTGAGGAATGCTCAATAAAACCATTCAATAATGCATTTATAAAACACTTTATAAATCATGCTTCAAATCATCATTTACACATGCTCAAAAGCATACTTAAACATGCATCTCATGCTTCATATCATAACATGTCATATTGGCCACAAGTGATAAGTTCCGTTTCTTTAAAAACAAGTTCATCAACTTTCACCCCAAGGACTTTTAAACACCTTGGCCCCAAGGACTTTTAAACACCTTGGCCCATGGACTTTTAACCACCATGGAAAGGACCACACAAGGACTTTTAACCACCTTTGTGTCCGTATCAAGTTTCACCCCAAGGACTTTTAAACACCTTGGCCCCAAGGACTTTTAAACACCTTGGCCCCATGGACTTTTAAACACCTTGGTTTAACCACCTTTGTGTCCGTAGCAAGAATCATCCAAGGACTTTTAACCACCTTGATGTTCTTAAGTAAACAAGGCTCACTCAAGGACTTTTAACCACCTTAATGACCTTAACCTTTGCAAAACATCACTTGCCAATATACATCATTATCATCAATTTATCCACTATTTTAAAGCATTAAACCAAGCCATATTCATCATGCATTTAAAAGCATCAAACCACATTTAATCAATGCTCAAAAAAAGGAACTCTTACCTTGAGCTTCCTTCAACATATGGCTTACAAAAACAGCATTAACCATGCTAAATCATGCTTTCAAAACAGAGTTTAAAACATGCAATAAACCACATTGCACAACAATCAAATCATGGCCACCACTAGAGAGTATTTCCGAAAACTTACACTTGAGCTTAGCAAAGTTGTTTAGACTTAAACTAAGCTCCCAAGACATTGGTTTCAAAGCCGAAAACCCAATTTCACTCACCGATTCCACTTCGCCTCTAGCCGAAGCACCAAATCAAGCCTCCGGATCACCACCACTTGGATCCAAAGATGACTCCCCTGTTTTAACACATCAAAACAGTAGATTAATGCATCATCATGCATTAATATCCTCAATGAAAGCACCTAAACTCGCTGCTCTCATCCCCACTCCATTTTCGGCCACCAAACACAACCGAAAATGCATCCAAGCCACTTCTCAACAAAGCCCAGCCATCAACCATCAAAACCTAACATCCTTTAACATCATTTAACATCTAAAAAGAACCTAACAACATCCTTATACCTCCAGCAACACCAGATCCACAAGATCACCTCAAAAACAATCAAGAATCACAAGCTAAACTTAGGAAACCCAACCTATCCGGGATTGCATCAATCAAAACTCAATTCCTTTTCAATTTAGAGTTCAAATAACATCAAAAACACATCTCAAATCACAGATTTAACAGATCAAACGAAAATCATCAAAAATCACCAAATCTTGCATTATAAGCCAAGATCCATTTCACAACTTAAAAGCCTTTAATAAAACATCAATTAAGGATTGAAAACTTAGGAATTTCAGTAAAGAACTGATAGTTTAGAGGAGAAGGACGTTCTTACCTCCAAACTTGAGTTTCTCCTCTTTTTGGAATCAAAAACCTTGATGAATCAAGTAGCAAATGATGAGGTTTTGTAGATATGATGATTAGGAATCAAAAGAGAGTTGAAAGGAGAGATTTAGGTGAGAAAATCAGAAACAATTCTCTGGAAAGAAAGTGTTTGGGTTGAGAGAAAATGAGAGAAAAGAAAATAGGAAGTTAGTTATCAAAATGGCCAAAATGGCTTTCCCTCCTCTTTTGATATGTTTTAAAAATCAGAATATAGCTTAAAATATCTTAGAAAAATCTGGAGAAACTACTTTTGGAATAATAGCTCCTTAAAGATTCAAAGTTCCAACCTTTTCTAAAACAGTCACAAAACTTTCAAAAATTACATTTTGGTCACTAGCCAAAATGTCACCCTTCCAAAACTCATTTTCCAAAATTGACTTCACAGTTCACTTAATTATATTAAAAGATGATTTTAGAACATTTTTCCATAATTTTAATGCAACCCGAACTAGGCTTTCCTAAATTCACCCTTTTAGATTCGAACAGCACTTTGACCAAAACGGTCAACGCCCAAAACTTCTAAGCCCAAAATCGGGGCGTTACATGTCAAATTTGCTCAAGTGTTTTAGGTTTTGGGTGAGTGCTTAATTGTGCAAACAAACACCTATTAGAGGGTTTTAAGTTTGCTTATTGTTTCACTTTGTAAAGAGGGTTTTGATCAAGGCTTTGAGTAGAAGCTTGATCGGTTGTAAGGGTTTCCTCCTAATCCTAGAAAAGGAGACGAATCAATAGTGGATTGATTGTGAAATCCTTAGTGGGGAGCTAAGGTAGTGGATGTAGACCTTGGTTAGAAGGTTGAACCACTATAAATCATTGTGTCAATTATTCTTTTAGCTTCCTCAACCCTTCCACCCAAAAATCCACCTCTCCACCACTTGGTGAGCTAAAATTGGTTGATCGAATCGAGCCCCACACATCTCAACAATTGGTATCAGAGCTTGGCTCAATCGAAGGGGATTCACATCCTATTGAGAAGATCCGGTAAGCTCGATCACTATTTCATCAACCGACTCAAATGGCACAATCAATCGACAAACCGCCTTTCTTTGACGGAACTCACTATGCCCATTGGAAGACAAAGATGAAGTTTTTCATCAAATCAAAAGATTACAAGATATGAGATGTAGTTGAAGATGGTCCGTTCGTGCCTCAAAGAAGTAAAGCGGAGTGGAGTGCCGACAATCGCAAGAAGATGGAGCTAAATTGCAAAGCCTTGCACATTCTATTTTGTGCATTTGGTCCATCCATCTATGAGAAGATGTCTTCTTGTGAGAGTGCCAAGGAGGTATGGGACAAGCTTGAAGTCACATACGAGGGGACAAATGAAGTCAAGGAGACCAAGATTGGGCTCCTAACCTTGGAGTATGAGAACTTCAAAATGGATCCGGAAGAGAACATTGAGAAAATGTTTGATAGATTCTCCACTATCACCAATGGTCTCAAAGGGTTTGGAGAAGCCATTCCGGAAGAAAAGCTTGTTCGAAAGCTCATCTACTCACTTCCTGAGTCTTGGGACTCAAAGAGGACCGCCATCATCGAAGCCAAAAATTTGAAGACTTTGAAGCTTGATGAACTCATGGGGTCTCTCCTTACTCATCAAATCATGAAGAAAAATAAAGAGGATGAGAAAAAGAGGGAAGAAATTAGAGCTATGGGAGAGAAGAAACTCAAAGGGCTTGGCATCAATGCAAGTGCCATGGCTCTCAAATCCTCCACTTGCCATCATGTCTACTCAAGTGAAGAGGAGGATGAAGATGAAGAGATAGTTCATCTCTTCAAGAAGTGTGCCCCGTTCATGAAGAAAGCCTTGAGAGAGCTTGAACGAGAACCTAAAAGAAAGGAGAGGGCAAGTACTTCAAGCCATAAGAAGAAGGCACATGTGGCTACTTGGAGTGATGAGGACTCCACCGACGATGATCAAGCCAACCTTTGCCTTATGGCCATCGAAGAAGATTCAAGGGTAACTTCTAATTCATCTACTTCATGTTCTTATTCCTTTGATGAATTACAAGATGCTTATGATGATTTGGTTTTAGATTTTAAAAGCCACATTTTGAAAAACAATAAATTGATTTCAAAGTTAAAAATTCAAAATGATTTGCTTTCTAAAACCAAACTTGAACTTGAAGCAAAACTTGAAGAGTTTGAATTAAAATGTTTTGATTTACAAAAATTGCTTCAAAATGTTCAAGAAGAAAAGGATTTGATTTCCAAAGAGCTTGAAAAGAAAAACAATTTTGGAAAATCAAATTTTTATGTTAGACAATCTAGTGCCCCTAGATTTATTAAAGGAAAATGTTTTAGAAGTATTTGGGTCCCAAAAGGACTTAGTACTTCAATTAAAAAGGATGACATTGAAAAATGGATTCCAAAAGGAACTAAAATTTGTGCTACTAATGTTCATGGATCCAAAGCAATTTGGATACCAAAAATTACTTGATTGTCTATTGCTAGGTGTAATGTAGATGTTCAACAAGTCAAACATTAAAGGGGAGCTCCATGCACACAAGGAAGAACACTTGAAGAAGGAAGGCTTCACATCTTACCTTGAGTTCAAGTGTTGGTAAAAAAAATCTAGTTGTTTTAGCATTTATTTGTTTTATTTTTAGTTTATTCAACTACATGATCATAAATGTTGGACTAACATTTTTAATGATGCTTTGAGTAAGGGGAGCCATTTTAAAACCAAATTCTTATTTTTTTTGTCAAAACTTTTACCTCTATTGTTATTTTGAACTTAATGCTTTTAAATTCTTTTTGATATAACAAAAAGGGGGAGAAATGGAAATGGTTTGAAAAATTGAATTTTCAAATGAATAAGGGGGAGCTTTATTTAATTTCATATCTTTAATCTCTTATTCACATTTTTAAAGTTAAAGGGGGAGAAACCCAAACAATTTTTCAAGTGAGTTTTATTATATCAAAAAGGGGGAGATTGTAGAACTAATGTTTTGATATAATAATTGAAAAATGTTTTGGACTAATTTGAAAAGAATTTTAAACATGTCTTTAAGTCCAAACAACTTGAAAATTTTGTTTCGAATGATTTCTAACTTTAGCCGATCTTTTTCAAAACATGTATGATCCGTTTTTGAACTAAAGCTGTTTTTTCAGTCTCCAAGGCAAAAAGGATCGATCCCCTGATAAAAGGGATCGATGGCAGATTCGTTCAATTTTTGCTTCCAGCCTCCAAGTGCAAAAGGATCGATCCCCTGCTTTATGGGATCGATCCCTTCACTGTAACGGTCATATTTTTATGAAAAAGGATCGATCCCCTGGTTTATGGGATCGATCCCTCGTGTTATAAATGCTGAACCTTTTGTAGGTAACGGCTATTTTGCATCCCCAACGGCTATAACTCATCCCCAACGGCTAGAAACTCATTTGGGAGTATAAAAGGGACCTCCAAGCATCAAGAGAAGGTTAATGCTCATATTGTCAATCATCAAATGATCAAATATTGTCTTAGTGCCTAAATTGTCAATTCTTGTATAGACAAACACTAGTGAGCCAAAATTGTCAAATTTGCTCAAATGTTTTAGGTTTTGGGTGAGTTCTTAATTGTGCAAACAAACACCTATTAGAGGGTTTTAAGTTTGCTTATTGTTTCTCTTTGTAAAGAGGGTTTTGATCAAGGCTTTGAGTAGAAGCTTGATCGGTTGTAAGGGTTTCCTCCTAATCCTAGAAAAGGGGACGAATCAATAGTGGATTGATTGTGAAATCCTTAGTGGGGAGCTAAGGTAGTGGATGTAGACCTTGGTTAGAAGGTTGAACCACTATAAATCATTGTGTCAATTATTCTTTTAGCTTCCTCAACCCTTCCACCCAAAAATCCACCTCTCCACCACTTGGTGAGCGAAAATTGGTTTATCGAATCGAGCCCCACACATCTCAACAGGGAAGCTAAGGTAGTGGATGTATACCTTGGTTAGAAGGTTGAATCACTATAAATCATTGTGTCATTATTCATTTTAGCTTCCACACCACATCCACCCAAAATTCCACTTCTCCACCACTTGGCGAGCAAGAACGGTTGAAGGAATCGAGCACCGTACAACCCAACATCAATAGTTGTTACTGGAGCTTTTAGAGGTCCATTTTATACCTTCTCATTGAATTCTGGCCGTTGGGTTGTTGCATTCATCAATATAGCCGTTGAGATGTTATCATCCCTCCATAAATGTAGTCTGCAACCACCCGTTCCGAAATGTCTGATCCTGTTTCGAAACAGGCCAAAATAGAAAGAGCCATTGGTGTGTAATAAATAGACCGTACCGAAACGGGCACGATCGTTTCGATACGCTAAGAGCTCGTTTCGAAACACTTTTCCATTGTCAAAGCCTGTATCGAAACGGCTTAGAAGCGTTTCGATACGACTTAACGACAATCTTAAAATTAGTTAAAAACTTCAGCGATCATATTTTTAAAACCAAATTTGAATTCTGTTTCGAAACGTTTGAGGTCGTTTCGATATTGCCGTATCAAAACGGGTGAAACCGTTCTGATTTTCTTCATCCGTTTCGAAACCCGTTTCGAAACAGAGGTTAACAGTTTCAAAACTGTTCCGGAACGCTCATAGGCCGTTCCAAATCGGTGACTCGAAAATCACTGTTTTAGCTTGATAAACACTTAGAAAACATTTGACAAGTTGAGTTTTTGACTTAAACATTTTTCTTTAAATTTATAGAGAGGTTTTGAGGACTTAAAAATTCATTTTCCATTTTTCAATTTAGTCCTTAAATTCTTTAGTTATATCAAAATCAATTTATCGGTTTCACACAACAGCATCAATGTGTCTTGTACACCATCCAAGTTATCATGTAATCAACAAGAAATGCACTAAGCATTTTAGGTGCCAAATACCATTTCGGAGAGTACACTAGGTACTAAACAGGGGAGCTCAGACTCTAGGCATGCCTTTATACTTAAGACCTCTAATCGACCAAGGGCTTTATAAGTCTTTCAATTAATCAAACACTTCATTTATATCATTTATCATTTGATTTACCAAAATCATATCATACTCCAAGATACACGCTTATCATGTCATATAATTGCACAACTTCATGCAAGCAATACAAAATGATCTCATGTCACATTCAAGCATCTTCAATACATTAGAAAATCAGTAGCATCTCTATCATTTTCAAGCTCATATCAAACATTGTGTAACACCCCAATTTTGGGCTTGGAAGTTTAGGGTCTGAACCGGACCGGTTTAAATTACGGTTCGGATATAAAAGGTGTTTTTTTAGGGAAAGCCTAGTTCGGGATGCATTAAAAATATGGAAAAATATCTAAAAATCCTCTTTTATTATATATAAGAGAGTGGTGAAATCAATTTTACAAAATGGGGTTTGGAAATATGACATTTCAAGTTAGTGACTAAAATGTAATTTTTGAAAAGTTGGTGACTGTTTTAAAAGGATTGAAACTTTGAATCTTTAAGGAGCTAATTTACCCAAGGGAGGGTTTCGCCAGATTTTTCTTAAATTTTAAAGACTCATTTAATGTAATTTAATAAAAAGAAAAGAGGGAAAAGAGATATTTTAGTTTCCTAACTAACTTTTGCCAAATTTTTCCCATTTCATTTTCTCTCAATTTTCCTTCAGCCAAACACATTTCCACAGCCACTTTTCCTTTGATTTTCACACCTAAAGTTGAGATTTCAATCTCTAAATGGTTTCTAATCATTTCTACACCAAATCCTCATCATTTGCTTATTGAATTTTCAAGGATTTTGGCTCTAAACAAGGAGAAACTCACATTTAGAGGTATGAACGTCCTTCTCCTCTAAATACTCAGTTCTTTACTGAAATTCCCAAGTTCTCAATCCTTAAATTGAGTTTTATGAAAGGTTTTAATGTTGTGTTCTTGATTTTGGCTTAAAATGCAAGATTTGGATTTAATTTTGAAGAAATTCGTAATAGATGATTGGGCTCTGTTTTGAGATGTCTTTTTGATGTATTTTGGATGTTTAAATGATGTGTAATTGAGGTTTAATCAATGCAATCCCGAATAGGTTGATTTTCCTAAGTTTTGACTTGAGAAAATGGTGGTTTTTGGGGTGATTTTGATGTTCTGCTATAGCTGGAGGTATAAGGACGTGATTAGGTCCTTTTTGGATGTTAATTGATGTTTATGAATGATTGGATTTGATGAATCTTGGCTGGGTATTGTTGTAGAGGTGTTTGGATGTGATTTCGGTTGTGTTTGGTAGCCGAAATGTGAGTTTTGATGAGAGCAGCGAGTTTAGGTGTTTTGGTTGAAGATTTTAATGCATGATGATGCATTAATCTTCTGCTTTGATGTGTTTAAAATAGGGGAGACATCATCGGATCCTTGTGGTGTTGATCCGGAGGCTTGATCGGCGTTTCGGCAAGCTTGCGAAACGGAATCGGTGAGTGAAGTTTGGTTTTCTGCTTTGAAACCAATCTTGGAAGGTTATGGGAGCTTAGTTTAAGTCTAAACAACTTAGTTAAGCTCAAGAGTAAGTTTTTCGGAGAAACTCTCTTTTTGATGAACCATGAGATGGTTGAATGCAATGTGTTTATTTTGCATGTTTAAATTCTGTTTTGAAAGCATATTTTAGCATGTTTAATGCTGGTTTTGTAAGCCATGTGTTGAGGGATGCTCAAGGTAAGAGATCCTTGTTTTGGACATTGATAAATGTGGTTTGATGCATAGTGATGCATGATTATGTAATGGCTTTGTTTAATGCTTAAAAACAGTGGATTGGTGATGGTAAATGATGTATATTGGCAAGTGATGTGTTGGTTTAAAAGTACTTGAATCGGATATAGTTAGCCGGCTATAGGATTGGGTGCACCGTGAATAAAGTCGCCTTGGATGTTGAGGGGTTGTGATTGTACCGTAAACTCCATCCAAGAACACTAACGAGATGTCTAAGGTCATAATGGTGGTTAAAAGGCCATGTGAGGACCTTGTGTTGTGTGTCCCGTGTTCTCGTTAGTGATGTTATACAACTACCAATGAGTGATGTGGAGGGGTTGTAATTGTACCGTAGACTCCATTACGGGTGTTGAGGGGTTGTGATTGTACCGGTAAACTCCACCTTGAGTGTTTGGTAGTGTGTATGGAGCGTATGGGACAACGCTTGTAATCCGCGTATCCGATTGTGTTTTGAGTTGAAAATGGTCATGGATTATCACTTGAAAGCCAATATGACATGTTGATGTATTGAAGCATGAGATGCTTGGTTTGTATGCATAGATGCATGATAAATGTTGTTTTGAAATTAAAGGCCTTGGAAAGGTGTTTTTACAAATTGCATTATTGTGTTGTTTCATTAGAGCATTTCTCACTAAGCATGTGTGCTTACGCTCTCACTTTATTGAACCAATAATGCAGAGCATTGAAGTGCTTAAAGGGCAGCAAGGAGGTCAAGGATCCAAGTGAAAGACTAAGCTCTTGTATGGTGACTATTTTCACAACACTATTAGCTTTTGGTATTTGGCAATGGGAACCTAGATTGTGTTTTTGGGAGATGTTTTGGACTCCCTGAGTTTGGTTTAATGCCTATGATGATGTTTGAAACATGTAAATGGCCATTTGGTATTTGTTTTGGAGATTTGATGATTGCTTGCTTTTCATTTTAGGATGCATGCCTATAGACTTGTGGTTTTTCCTAAATGATGTTATGATTGAGCTTTGATGATGCAAATATGTTCCTTTAATGTTTGATGACTTGTTGGAATGATGTGGAGGTCATATGAGCATGTTTGGTGGGTCGAAAGAGTGTAAAAGCAGACTTTTCTGCTGTTTATGGGCAGGGTGTTTCGAAACACCCTTGCCTGTTTCGAAACAGGTGCATATTTTGGCCTGGGTGTTTCAAAACGGGCAGAGGTGTTTCAAAACACTTTGGCTACTGCCAGTCCGTGTTTCTGAAAGGCCTAGACCCGTTTCGAAACACTTGACCGTTGGGCACTAATTTGAATGGTTTTGAGGTTTGCAAGTTTTACGTTTTAGTCCTGATTTTTGTATGTGCAATTGGTTGAGTTTGAGATGTCCGTTTGAGGTGAAATTTGGCAGAGAGGTATGAAACATGACTAATTTCATAATGGTAATTTAAAAAGTGGTAAAGTCCTCCTAATTTCTAGATTTTGCATTTTGGTCCCTAAATTTGTATATTGTGCAATTGAGTCCTTTATTGTTTTCCGATTGCTGTGTTTTTTGAGTATGTTTATCTCTAGAGTACACCTAAGGTTAATATGCATTTAGAAAAAGTTAAAAAGAAAAAAAAAGGGTCGTTAATCAAGGTTGACTTTCGGGTTGACTTTGGTTTTCCAGTGTAATCTTCGTAGTTCGGGTCAACCGTCTAGGCCGGGCTAAGGGGGTTACATTTGGTGGTATCAGAGCTGAGTTTTCGAGTATTTGGGAATGGTTATGTGGGTGATATGTGTATGATTGCTTGTATGCTTGTTGAGTGAAAGTATGATGTATGAATTGTAAAAATGTTGCAAATGTGGTGTATGCTGTGGTGAAGCATGTTAGAGGGACCAATTGCCATATCAAAGTTAATGAAATGATTTGTTTTAATTGGAAATGAGCTTGAGTACTTGGATTGCTTACCTTGCTGAGCCTGACTATGTTTATTGCATTTGTGATTGCATTGTATAGTGAATGGGACCTCGTAGAGAGACGAGGATTAATACGCGAGCTATGGCTCAAAATGAGAACGAAGAGAATGCAGAAAATGTTGTGGATTTACCTCCTCCACCGGGTGGTGGTGGTGCTGGGGGTGAGGGAGTTGGTGCTGGTGCTGGTGCAAGTGCTAGGGTCGCTGGACCTGAAGCTGGGCAGGGGCAAGCTGCTCCTGACATGACAGTGCTGATTCAGGCTATTGCTGGAGCCTTTCAGGCGGCGGTAGCTGGAGCTCATGGAGCTGGGCATCATGGAGATGCTAATGTTAGACTACCTCTGGAACGCTTGCGCAGTCTAGGAGGGACTGAGTTCAGGGGTTTGTCTGCTGAGGGTTCCGAGTCTTGGTTGGAGAGTACCAAGAGAATTTTGGGACAAATGAACTGCAGTGAAGTGCAGAAGCTGGGGTGTGTAATATCATTGTTGCATGACGATGCGTATACCTGGTGGACAACCGCTATCTCCGGAATTGAGGATGCTGATGTGACTTGGACGTTCTTTCTGAACGCGTTCAAGAGGAGGTATCTGGGTGTGCGGTACCTGGATGAAAAGAAAAGGGAGTTCATGTCTCTTACTCAAGGGAGCATGTCAGTGGCTGAGTACGAGGTTCAGTTTGTCCGGCTCGGTCAGTATGCACCTGAGCTTATCCCTGATGAGCGGGAGAGGTGTGAACGTTTCCGTTATGGTTTGGTGACGGATGTAAAGACCTATATGCTGGCTGCTGAGTACACTGACTTTGATGTGCTGGTTGGTAGAGCAAAAGACATTGAGTTGAATTTGAGTTTATCTTCTAAAGGAGCTGGTCCTAGTGCGGGCAAGCGAGCTGCTGAGTATAGTTCCGGTGGCGGACGGAACAAGAGAGGACGTGATCGGAAGTATCAGTCTTCAGCTAGGCGTGGTGGTGGAGGGCAAGGTGCGCCTGTTCAGGGAGACAGGGCGAGAGCTGATCAGAACACATGTTGGACATGTGGATCGCGTGGTCATCTGAGGCGTGATTGTCCTCGAGCAGCGAGGGAGGTACAGGCTCCTGTTGTGGTGACTGGTAATTCGTGCTGGAACTGTGGTTCAGCGGATCATGAAGAGAGAGTGTCCTCTGTTGGCCGGTGGTGGTCAGGGACGTGCTCCTGGAGTTGTTGCACCACAGAGAGGTCGTGGGCGCGGCCGTGGTAATTTCCAGCGTAGAGAGGATGGTGGAAGGAATGTTGCTCATGTGGTAGCTGTTCAGCCTGAGGGTGGTGGTCAGGCCAGAGTGTATGCTCAGAGGGAGGGAGGAATGACTCGGATGTGATCGCAAGTACTTTCACTTTGCAATCCTTGTCATTACTTTCCTTGATTGATTCTGGATCTACACACTCATACATATTGCGTGAGCATGCTCAATTGCTTGGTTTGCCTGTTGAGTCTTTGGATGTTGGTATGCATGTAACTAGTTCTTTTGGTGAGACTGTTGTGACTCGGAAGCTTTATAGAAGATGTCCCTTGGTTGTGCATGACCATGTTTTTCATGTTGATCTTATGGAATTGCCTTTCTATGGTTTTGACGTAATCCTTGGTATGGATTGGCTTGTTGAGCATCGAGCTGTAGTGGATTTTGAGAATAAGCGAGTTTCGTTGAAGCTTGCGGATGATTATGAGGTAGTGGTGGTTGATGAGAATGTGAAGTTTCTTGCCAATGTGGTGTCCACTTTGGAAGCGAGCCGGATGCTGAGGCAAGGTTGTGAAGCCTACCTAGCCTTTGTGATGAATCATAGCTCTAAAGAATTGCGTGTGCAAGATATCAGGACTGTGCGAGAGTTTCCTGGTGTGTTTCCGGAGGAGTTGCCTGGATTGCCTCCTAATCGCGAAGTGGAGTTTGGGATTGAGCTGTATGAAAACACAACTCCAGTGTCCATTACTCCTTATCGAATGGCACCTAAAGAGTTGAAAGAGCTGAAGACGCAACTTTAGGAGTTGCTTGATCGTGGTTTCATTCAGCCGAGTGTGTCACCTTGGGGTGCACCGGTGTTGTTTGTGAAGAAAAAGGATGGCACTATGAGAATGTGCATCGATTACCGTCAGCTTAACAAGTTGACTATCAAGAATCGGTATCCATTACCGAGAATTGATGATCTTTTGATCAATTTCGGGGAGCAGCTGTGTTCTCTAAAATTGACTTAAGGTCAGGGTATTATCAGCTGAAGGTGAAGGATGTGGATGTTCCAAAAACAGCCTTCAGAACGAGGTATGGGCATTATGAGTTCCTTGTGATGCCGTTTGGTTTGACGAATGCTCATGCAGCTTTCATGGACATGATGAATAGAGTGTTCCATGAATACTTGGATAAATTTGTTGTGGTATTCATTGATGATATTCTCGTGTACTCTCGTACTGAGGAGGAGCATGAGGGGCATTTGAGAATTGTGTTGCAGGCTTTGTTGGAGAATCAGCTTTATGCCAAGCTGAGCAAGTGTGAGTTCTGGCTTAGAGAAGTTGTGTTTCTTGGTCATGTGGTCTATGCTGAAGGAATACGTGTTGATCCTCAGAAGATTGAGGCAGTGATGAATTGGAAGCCTCCTAAGTCTGTTCATGAAGTCCGTAGTTTCCTTGGTTTGGCGGGGTACTACCGGAGGTTCGTGGATGGGTTTTCAAAGATTGCTGCACCTTTGACAAAGTTGTTGCAGAAGAATGTTAAGTATGAGTGGACGGAAGCGAGACAACAGGCTTTTGACAAGCTTAAGGCAGCTTTGACGCAAGCCCCTATCTTGGTTCAACCTAAATCAGGGAAAGAGTTTGTGGTGTATAGTGACGCGTCCTACATTGGTTTGGGATGTGTGTTGATGCAAGAGGGTAAGGTGGTGGCTTATGCATCGCGTCAGTTGAAGGTGCATGAGCGCAATTATCCTACGCATGACATTGAGTTAGCTGCGGTGGTTTTCGCTTTGAAAATTTGGAGACATTACCTGTATGGTGAGAAGTGTACTGTGTACACGGACCACAAGAGTTTGAAGTATATGATGTCTCAGAAAGATTTGAATCTTAGGCAACGACGTTGGGTGGAGTTGCTTAAGGATTACGATTTGACGATCGAGTACCATCCGGGTAAAGCTAATGTTGTAGCGGATGCCTTGAGTAGGAAGCTAATCTTAGGCAACTCCACCTTGAGTGTTTGGTAGTGTGTATGGAGCGTATGGGACAACGCTTGTAATCCACGTATCCGATTGTGTTTTGAGTTGAAAATGGTCATGGATTATCACTTGAAAGCCAATATGTCATGTTGATGTATTGAAGCATGAGATGCTTGGTTTGTATGCATAGATGCATGATAAATGTTGTTTTGAAATTAAAGGCCTTGGAAAGGTGTTTTTACAAATTGCATTATTGTGTTGTTTCATTAGAGCATTTCTCACTAAGCATGTGTGCTTACGCTCTCACTTTATTGAACCAATAATGCAGAGCATTGAAGTGCTTAAAGGGCAGCAAGGAGGTCAAGGATCCAAGTGAAAGACTAAGCTCTTGTATGGTGACTATTTTCACAACACTATTAGCTTTTGGTATTTAGCAATGGGAACCTAGATTGTGTTTTTGGGAGATGTTTTGGACTCCCTGAGTTTGGTTTAATGCCTATGATGATGTTTGAAACATGTAAATGGCCATTTGGTATTTGTTTTGGAGATTTGATGATTGCTTGCTTTTCATTTTAGGATGCATGCCTATAGACTTGTGGTTTTTCCTAAATGATGTTATGATTGAGCTTTGATGATGCAAATATGTTCCTTTAATGTTTGATGACTTGTTGGAATGATGTGGAGGTCATATGAGCATGTTTGGTGGGTCGAAAGAGTGTAAAAGCAGACTTTTCTGCTGTTTCTGGGCAGGGTGTTTCGAAACACCCTTGCCTGTTTCGAAACAGGTGCATATTTTGGCCTGGGTGTTTCGAAACGGGCAGAGGTGTTTCAAAATACTTTGGCTACTGCCAGCCCGTGTTTCTGAAAAGCCTAGACCCGTTTCGAAACACTTGACCGTTGGGCACTAATTTGAATGGTTTTGAGGTTTGCAAGCTTTACGTTTTAGTCCTGATTTTTGTATGTGCAATTGGTTGAGTTTGAGATGTCCGTTTGAGGTGAAATTTGGCAGAGAGGTATGAAACATGACTAATTTCATAATGGTAATTTAAAAAGTGGTAAAGTCCTCCTAATTTCTAGATTTTGCATTTTGGTCCCTAAATTTGTATATTGTGCAATTGAGTCCTTTATTGTTTTCCGATTGTTGTGTTTTTTGAGTATGTTTATCTCTAGAGTACACCTAAGGTTAATATGCATTTAGAAAAAGTTAAAAAGAAAAAAAGGGTCATTAATCAAGGTTGACTTTCGGGTTGACTTTGGTTTTCCCCGTGTAATCTTCGTAGTTCGGGTCAACCGTCTAGGCCGGGCTAAGGGGGTTACACATTGTAAGTAAGCTTCACAAGGTATTAACAATGATTCATTTCATGTTTCATTTTCTATTTTAGCCTCATTCCCTTACTAAAATATTTACCAGCTTTGAATTAAGTCCAATTCATGCATAACATATAAATTAAATCACATAAAGAATAACTCTAAAGCAATTACACTCACAATACTCCACTAAGCTTGTTCCTTGATTACAATGCCCTTATTCCTTCCACTTGGTTGTCCAACCCTTGCCTCCTCCAAGATCTCTTCACACACTTGATCTTAACACTCAAACACAAACATATACAAATCATATTAGAGATCAATTTGATCATATTAACTCTTTGACACAAGTACAAACTTTAACATTAAAAACTGTTTTTCATTTAAATAGTTTAAGGACCAGTTACCATTTTGACCATAACATTTTACTTATTAATTCAAATTTCGATTATCATACACCCTTAGAAAGGTAATTCACTCAGTTTTCTAACCATATAAACCTCATATTTTTATCTCTTCTGAGTTAATACAGTTTAATACTTAAACACAAGTCATTTTAAAAGTCCTGAACAATTTGTACTGTTTAACTACTTTAATTTATAACTCCTAACTCACATACTGAATGTCAATTCCGTTTTCTCCCAATGAAAATAGACATTCTCAAGTTTCATCCATTAAATTTTCAGCTCAAAATACATTATACTCTATTTTTGGTGAATTTTCAAAGTGATTGTTCATAACTTAGATTTTCTGGGCAGTTTATTAAGGTTTCACTTCAAGCTTTTGAATTCTTTATCCAAAATTTCCAATCAATATCTTAAACAAACTTCCTACTGACCCTTAATGTTTATAAGTCCCAATTAAGCTTTAATTAAACAATTTAATCTTTTTTAACAGAACTATTTACTCCCCTAAAGTTTACAATTTCACCATTTAGTCCAATTTGTGCCATTTCACTAAATGCTTCACTTAACAACTAAATTAAGCCTTGTATGGATAATTCAAGTTAAGAACCAATATTATTTTATTTTCCCCCTGATTGTAACTTATCTCTCAAAGCTAAATTTAATACTTTTAAATCCCTTAAACTTTTCAAATTCTATCAAAACAGTCCTTATTTCTAGTTTTGCTTCATTACACGACCAACTTGTTCTAAAGTGAAATTATCCTATTCAAAAATCATTCTTCATGCAATCCAACACTTCTACCATATATTTACTTCGATTATTTACCATTTTCATCTACAGAACATTTTCCAATTTGAACCAAAACACCTTCAATTTTTCAGATTTCACTAGCATACCAACCAAGTTGAGTTTAAGCATAAAATTGCCTATGTAAACCAGTTTCTTTCATACTTTTATTTACATCTTGATTCTAACTTAACTCTAACAAATTATTTAATCCAACATGCAAACATTATCAAATTTTCCAGAACTGAAATCTCTAATTAACACTTGAATTAATAAGGATTTCATGAAGAGAAATAAGAATGTTTCCAACACTTACTTGAATTTACACATACATGTAAGCTATCATCCCCTTTAAATCTTCTCTTCAAAACTCTATTTTTTCTTCTTGATTTATGTTACATTTTCAGATTTTTCTCAAGCTTTTCCTCTCTCTTTTTCTCTCAACATACACGATACACACAAGAAAAATAGGAGAAGGTAGACATAACCCCTAAATTGGAGACTTTGTTAGGATTATCTTTTTATACAATTGCTCTCTCTTATCCTTTCTCTTATCCTTTTAATTTTATTTTTGACTAAGGGCAGCCCAAAAAAAATACAATTTTTAGCATGAAACATTTTTATATTTATTTTAACTTTAATTTAGTCATTATGCATGGATATATCTAATTTTAATCTCTTATAATTTAGCTTGATTTCTCAAATTGTTCATATTTTTTCTAATTATTTTAACTTTCTAAATCACTTACTTTGATCATGTTATAATTAAATTAGAGCTCAACTAATTTATCTTCTTGACTCATTCGATTCAACCCTTCGAATTCAACCACTCAATTTCTCTTTAAATTTGATTTAATTCAATAAGTACTAATTGAAGGAATTTAGGGACCAAATTTAATAAATCAATTAATTGTGAATTTATTTGTTTTTTAAAGAAATAATAAGTACTCTAATTTAATAAGTTAAATTCTAGGACGGAAATGAGGTTAAAATTCCCCCTCCTTAAAGAAATAAATCGTCCTCAAATTCTTACCTAAACTGAATAGAGATGTCATAAGCAATCATCTACGGGATTTCAATTAATTGTTGCTTGTAATTGTAACCAAAGAGATCAGATAAGAATGCATGTAATCGGATGGATTGGAACAGAGATGACGAATCAATAAAAAAAAAAAACTTCTGAGGATTTCTGATTTTTTTCTCTCTTTCTTTTCGAATCACAGAAAAATAAAAAAAATAAACACAAAAAGAAAAGAACAAGGGTTTTTCCAATTCGGCCGTTGGTGTTCTCCGACGACTGGAGCTTCAAACAACCGATCAGATCTTCAGATCCGACGAGAGGAAGTCGAACGGTTCGAGGCTTTTTCTTGTTAAAATCGGACAGCTTTCGGGGAAATCTACTCCGATAGAGAAGAAGGGGATGTCGAGACCGTCTCACCGGTGTCCTTGCATGGACGGAAAGACTGCCGGAGCAGCGGCCGGCGACTGATAGTGACGGAGGTGCGGCGGCGCATCTTCTAGTTTCCAGAGAAAGGATTGTGGGAGAGGAAAAGGATATTGGAAATAAAAAATAGGGTTAAGTTAGTTTTTTTTAGTTTTATAGCGAGTCCTTCTTTTAAAAATGGGTTAATACCCTTATAAATCCCCCCATGATTCTGAAATAACCCCCGCGACCCTTTCATTTTTTAAACCTATTTCCTTGGTCCCTTAAACGTTTTCCGAATTTTCAACTTCATCCTTTATATCCATTTTTAGTCAAATTTTAAATGGGTAGTTTTGCACGTTTAATATAGTATGTCATATATATATCACCTTTTTTACCTTCATATTTTAAAAATAGTATGTGTTTATTTTTATTATGGTTTTATATTTTTTTTTATGAAAGCTAAAGTGATTACAAGTAGTTTCTGTTCTAAATATACTCTCACCCATTTGACAATGAACGCTCAATCACCCTGCTGCAGCTGTTGGTGCTCGAACCCGACCTCTAGGAACAACAACCGTTCCCTTAATCACTGAGACAAGTTGGTTCGTGCATGGTTTTATATTTAGTATAATACAACTTTATGTGATATATTTCTTTCCTTTTTCTTTTTATTTTCCTTTTAGCTTTTAAATGTCGTTGATTTGTTTTTATTTCCTTTTTCATGCGAACATTAAGGGTTTTTTTTTACCCTTAATAGCCATATATATATACACACTATGTATTAAATGCTTTTAAATCTCGTTTGATTTTCCCCCCTTTTTCATACTAATATTAAAAAAAAAATTCCTTATTTTTTGACCCTTTTTATTCTCTTTCAGCTTCATATACTATTTTTTAACTATTTTACCAACATATTATAGTTTCTGTTTTAACTATAGCCTTTATTATCATTTATATGTACTATTTCTTTTATAGTGATATGTATACACACATAATCGGTTGTTTTTTTTTTACTTGTTAGTGTTTAATATGTACGTTCCGTTCCGTTCCGTTATGTTATGTCTGTTATCTTATATGTACATTTATATCTTATATTTTATTCGTTCGCATCATTTCTCTCATTTTATTTAAAATGCGAGCCTTTTTTCTAAAATTTCCTTAAAAATCAAATTAAAACATGTTTTTGAAGAAATTAAGAATTTCCCACCGTCTTCATACAAAATACGATTTTTATAAAGAAATCCCCTAAAATTAAATTTTTGATAAAAAGTGAGAAACTTGTAGAAATTAGCCCTATAATGTGTAGTTTTTATTACATAGTATACGATTTGTATGTAATATGCGTTTTCTGTATAATATATAGTTTTCTTTATAAATATATAAAATATAGTCTCTTTACTATATAATATAAGTTTTTCTTTTTATACAATATATATAAATATATATTTAGTATTTATTTTCGCATAGATTCAGATTTCAAAAATGTATATAATTCTTGATTTATAATATGAATAGTTTTCAATATGTATGATAAAAAGTCTCAAATATTTTAAATATACATTTTCTTAAATATATATAATTTAGGGGCCTCTAAAATCTAATTTCTTTATATATATATATATAAGTGTGTGTGCTCGAGCTCGCGCGTGTGAGAGTGGGCTCAGGCTTTTAGTTTAGGTTTTTACTTAGTTTTAGGTTTTAGGCTTTGGGCCTTTAGATTAAGATTAGATGATTAATTTAATTAATTTGAATCGTGTGCCCATCTTATAGGGGCACGATTTGTAATTTAATTAAATTAATCTAGTATTAGTTTTAAAGCCTTAGTTGGAATTATGGTTCGAATTAATTTAGCGAATTTAAATTTGCTCTTGGCTTATTTGGGTGAATGTTAAATTCGTTAAATTAGTTGAGACATTTTTTAACAACTTTAGGGGTAAAATTAACTTCACAACTTAGATCAAAATTAAAGTTAATTCACATAACTTTTAGGTTTTTTCTAGTTTTTAAAGAACCCATCTTTTTAGGGTTTAATATTAGAATCACTTAACCAATAATTAGACCACTAATTGGATTCCATAATTTGGGCCTTTTTAGGTTAGGGCTTTAGTAGGCTTAGGATTTTAAATTCTCGTTTGCTTCTTTGTCATGCATTTTTAATTGTAATTCATATGACCAATTTATTTTGAATTAATCAATCTAAAACCTAAAAATGAGGTGTTTATTAATTTCGATATTTGTGTCGTAACAGTTCGGACTTAAAGGGTGTTGAAAAAATATTCGAATTAAATCTTACCATCCCGAGGTAAATTATATTATAGTTAAAAATTGACAATATCATGACATCATATTTAAATGGTCGCATCATGCATAAAGGTGACATACGAATAACGAACCATAAATTAACACGACAGTCGGGCTTATTCGATGTCGGTTTAATCTATGGTCTGGTGTATCGTCATCCTCATTAATTAAATCCTAATTAATTCGAGCATATTAATTTGATAAAGCCCGTTCAATTAAAATCAATTTTCAATTAAGTACACCAAATTAAATTTGTTTTAAATTTCAATAAGTTTCTTCGATTAAAAGTAACAAATATTTTGGTACCGATTTCTGGGTGTGATAGGGAAACTAATCCTTCCCCACGCGTAACCAGCTCCCGAACCCTTTTTCAGAACGAATCTCTAGTTTTATGGTGTCCGGCCTACCTAAGTGGTCGGTGGCGACTCCAAAACCTTTTTGGTTATGATCCGATTTTTGTAAACTTTATCATTTTCCGAGAAAGATAGGAAAATGAAATTTCAAAAAAAAAATAAATAACTTGTAAGTGATTTTTCGATTTTGACTGAAAGAAAAAAAACGTCGCTACACTTGAATATTCTGAATCTTTACGTTTTAGTCCTTGATTCTTATGGATGCAATTAAATGAGTTTTGATGGTTAATTTGAGCTGAGTTTTTACAGAGATGTATGCAATGAATTTAATTAAAGGTTGGTAAACCAAATTTGGGAAAAACCCTTGCAATTTGTTAAGTTTACAAAATGGTCCCTAAAACTAAAATTTGATAATAATCGATAAGTGTTCGAGTTGTTGTTTAATCCGCTGCTTGTTGAACACATAGGAACTTATCTTGCATCTAGACAAGATAAAAGGGGAAAATATGGTCGTTTATTGAGGTAAACCTTCCCAGTTTACTTCAATATTCCCCGTGTGACCTTCTTGATTAGGTCTATCGGCTAGGCCGGGTCGAGGGGGTTACAAGACCGATGTCGAGGCAGCAAAAGATAGGCCGCGTTAGCATATTTTGCAAGAGGGAACATGAGCAAAGTGGTAGCCGACTTATAAAGCCTTTAACGCTGGATTTTTCTACACACTTTGCGTGGCAGCTGTAGATCTCGAGAAAAGGAGGAAAACATGGAAGGAAGTATAAAGTTGGACTCTTGGACAAAAGTATATATTGTAATAAATTAAAGAGATTTAATTCTTTATTAAAGTCTAGTCCAAGTCCAACTTAACTTCCTCTCCAAGAAGGATTTGTGCCTACACCTTCCCCTATATAAAGTGTTGAGTGGATCGAATGATCGATATACACCAAGAGGGGGTAAATTGGGTTTTAAAACTTTTTGGTAGTGGAATTGACAAATAAAAATGGTAGACAAGGGAATTTAGAGTGGTTCAAGTTCCAATCGAACTCTATATCCACTACCTTAGTTTCACTAAGGATTTTCAACAATTCCACTAATTGCTCTTCCCCTTTTCTAGGATAAGGAGGTAACCGTTACAATATCAGTCAAATTTTCTACCCAAAATTTGACCCAATCCTCACACAAGAATAACAAAGAAGTTGTTGGCTAAACAAGTATCTCTCAATACACAAAGTAGCCCAATTACAAGCACTCAACCCAATTGAAAGGATAAGAATGAAAATTACAATTGGGGTTACAAGACAATAATTAGATTTAGGCACAAATGCTTGGATTTGATGTTTGGATGTTTGCTTTTGGATCAATAGTTGTTGCTGAAGCTTTTAGAGGTCCCTTTTATACCTTCTCATTGAATTCTAGCCGTTGTGGTTGTTGCATACATTAATAGAGTCGTTGGGGATGTTATCTTCCCTCCATAAATGCAGTCTACAACCACCCATTTCGAAACGCCCGACCCTGTTTCGAAACAGACCAAAATAGAAAGAGCCGTTGGGGTGCATTTAAGAGACCGTACCGAAACGGTCACAAACATTTCGAAACGCTAAGAGCCCGTTTCGAAACTCGTTTCGAAACACTTTGCTATTGTCAAGGCCTATTTCGAAACGGCTTGGAAGCGTTTCGATACGCCTTTATCGACAAGTATGAAATCAGTTAAAATCTGTTAAAAACTTCAATTGTCATATTTTTGAAATCAGGTTTGAATGTCGTTTCAAAACCTTTGAGGTCGTTTCGATACTACCGCATCAAAATGGGTCAAACCGTCTCGATGTTCTTAAGCCGTTTTGAAACAAAGGTTCACAGTTTCAAAACTGTTTTGATACTCGTTTCGAAACGCAGGTTCACAGTTTAAAAAGTGTTTCGGAACGCCTAAGGCCGTTTCGAAACGGTGACTCGAAAATCATTGTTTTTGGCTTTAAGAACACTTAGAAAAGTTTTGACAAATTAAACATATAGAGAGGTTTGAGGACTTAAAAATTCATTTTCTCATTTTCAATTTAGTCCTTAAATTCTTTAGTTATATCAAAATCAATTTATCGGTTTCACAATCTCCCCCTTTTTGATATAACAAAACCAAAGTTAGAATTTTTTAAGAGTTTTGAAAATCTTGAAAACATTCTAACTCCCCCTCAATTTAAGATGAGTTTTAAAGTTCTAAAAAGATTTAAATCCAAGTTTTAAAACTCAAAAACACTTAAAACGAATTTTGGCTCTTAGATTTTCTCCCCCTTTTTGTTAGATCAAAAAGATAATAAACAAGGCTCAAGGAGAAGAAATAAGGTTAAAAGCAATAAACAACATAATATAATCATAGAATTCAAATATCCAAAATATAAAACTTAAACAATAATAGTTCAAAGCTCAATCCCTAACAATAATAATCAAAGCATAGGTTCATAAAACATAAAGGAAATAAAGATGCAAAATTAGTCCTAATATGATAAGCTAATATGATATGCCATGAAAATCCTAAGCCTCGTCGTCGTCACCATCACCATCCAAGGAATCATCATCGTCCCTAGCTTGAGAGTGACGAAAAGCCATCCATTGACCATAGAAGGTAAAGAATGACATATCCATAGATTGATGTTGATTCTCAAGAGAGGTGAGGCGATTCTCCACGGATTGCAAGCGAATATTTATAGTACCAAGACCCGCCTCCATTGTGTTGAACTGCTCGGTGAGAAAAGCCATGAGAGCTTCATTGTTGGCAACCGGAGCTTGTGGTTGAGGTTCAACTTGAGGTGGAGGTGCATCCCTATCAACTCGTTCCCAACGACCAAGGGTGTAATGAAATCCGGACTTGCGGAGAGAAGATTCACCAAGTTTTTTGCTTTCGGGGTTCCGGAGAGTCATAAGTGCAATCAAGTTCGAGCACGCCAAAGAGATGGCTTCAAACAGTCCTATATGTGAAGGATTTGAGAGCATCGGTTTCACGAAGCTTCACATTGTTCACCATCTCGGCGAACATAATCTTGACAAGGTTTGCTTTTTCACCTCGACGAAAACATTCAAGCCAAAAATAATCTACTTGACGAACGTGAGAGAATTTACCTCCGGAGGGGCGAATAAACCACGAGATCATCAAGTGGAGGAACCTATCATGAGCATCCAAGGCAAGCACGGATCCGGTGTGATAACCAAAATGAGTCTCATTCTCGATGCCTTTGTTCTTAAGACCAAAAGTAGTTTCTAAAAAAGGGATGTCGATGACAATCCTCTTCTCCTAGATAAGAGACTCAATGCCAACAACTTCGGAGTGATCTTCATTATTAATAAGTTGGGCATTCGAGTAGAAGATGAGAACCATGTGCTTGTAGCAAATATCCGAGATGCTCAAGAAAGCCATGAAGCTCCATTCCTGTAAATGGTCGAGATAACAGAAGTGAAAGCGCTCGGAGTCAAGGAACGAGATGTCAACAACACGCTCACGACGAACAACAATCTCTTTGACATAAGTGAAACGCTCCTTCATCGCGGTAGTTCTGAGACTCTTGAGAAAGAGTTGGGTAAGGTTGGGATGGATAACGACTTGGTTTGAAGCTTCACTCGATTGAGGTGCCTTACTTTTCTTGTTAGAGGGTTCCATTGAAAAATCCTAAAAACATAAAGCAAGCAATTTGTAACTAAAATTGAAGTGTATGCATGAAAATCCGTAATTCAATCCAATGGCAAATCCCACTTAGGTTTAAAACAATTTTAAGAACATAGATAAATTTTTTTTAAGAGAAAACAATTTAAAAAAAATACGAATGAAAAATAATATATTCGAATAAAAAATTTTAAGTTTTTGAAATTTTTTACAAGATTTGAAAAACCCAAGTAGAAAAACACATAATCTATACAAAATTAAAATTTTCTAACCTAGGATTCGAATAAAAATTGAAGGAAAAAGAAAAAGATGAAAATATACCTTAGATTGGGATTATGGATGAATAGATGGAGAAACTTGCACAAAATTGTTGATGCTTGCTTAGACTTGTGTTTGAGTGTAAAAGCCCTCAAGATTTGATGAAAAACAATGAAGTTTAGAGGGTTTTTATAAGAAAAATCGATCTAGGGTTTTAAGGTTTTGAAGGAATTTTAATTAAAGTGAAACTTTAACATTAAAATGCCTCTTTAAAGCTGTCCGCAAACCTGTTTCGGGACAGGTTTAGACCGTTCCAAAATGCGGACACCGAACGTTGACTGAAGTTTCAAGTCCAGCTGACCGTTCTGATACGGCTTTGACCGTATCGAATCCCACGTTGACTCGTATCGAAACACGTTTTGATACACCCCTTTGTAGTAGCAAAAACATTTCGAAACCCTTGGAAGGCGTTTCGAAACACCCTTCTCTCAGATGGATTTTTAAGGCACCCGTATCGAAACAGTTGGACCCGTTTTGATACACATAGGCCTGGAAGTACAGATGAGGCTCTAAAATTGCAGAAAAGTGAATTTTATGAAGTCCTAATTTGCATGAATGACATGAATGAGCAGGAAAGACATGTATAAACAAAAACATACCCCCTAACTATTAGCAAGGATGGAATTAGGAGTAAAGACACATAAACATGGTATTTTCAAGAGATCAAGCAATTTAAGCACAAAAAGGGTCCTAAAAGGTCAAGATAGGCTAGTTAGACCTAACTTTCTCCTAAGGGACCAAAAACGCTCTTTATCTAAAGGCTTTGTAAAGATGTCCGCTAGTTGGTTTAAGGTGTCAACATACTCTATAACAACATCTTTCTTAAGGACATGATCTCTAATGAAATGATGTCTTATTTCTATATGTTTGGTTCTAGAGTGTTGGATGGGATTTTTTGTCAAACATATGACACTAGTGTTATCACACTTAAGGGGTATGGTTTCAACTTTAATACCATAATCTAAGAGTTGTTGCTTCATCCAAAGGACTTGAGCACAACAACTCCCTAAGGATATGTACTCGGCTTCGGCGGTAGATAAGGCTACACTATTTTGTTTCTTAGAGAACCAATATATGAGCATACTACCTAAGAATTGACATGTTCCCGAAGTACTCTTCCTATCGATTTTACACCCTCCATAATCCGCATCCGAATAAGCATGAAGGTTGAAGGTGGAGTATCTAGGGTACCAAAGACCTAAACAAGGGGTATCTCTAAGGTATCTAAAGATTCTCTTAACGGCTATAAGGTGAGACTCTCTAGGACTAGCTTAAAACCTAGCACACAAGCAAACACTAAACAAGATATCCGGTCTACTTGCGGTAAGGTAAAGCAATGATCGAATCATAGAACGGTAAAGCTTAGAGTCAACACATTTACCTCCTTCATCTTTGTCAAGCTTTGTAAATGAGCTCATAGGTGTGGCTTGAGGCTTTGCATTCTCCAAGCCAAACTTCTTGAGCATATCCTTGATGTACTTTGCTTGATTGATGAAGGTGCCATCCTTCCTTTGCTTGATTTGGAGTCCCAAAAAGAATGAGAGCTCCCCCATCATGCTCATCTCGAATTCACCTTGCATTAACTTAGCAAACTCCTTGCAATGACACTCATTAGTAGATCCAAAAATGATATCATCAACATAAATTTGCACTACTAATATGTCATTTTTATACCTTTTTATTAAAAGTGTAGTGTCCACCTTACCTTTTTCAATCAAAAAGTTTGAAAGTCTTTCATACCAAGCTCTAGGAGCTTGTTTTAAACCATAAAGTGCTTTAGTAAGTTTGAAAACATGATTTGGAAATTTTGAGTCTTCAAAACCCAGTGGTTGTTCCACATACACTTCCTCATTTATAAAACTATTTAAAAATGCGCTTTTAACATCCGTTTGAAAAAGCTTGAAATCATGATAACATGCATATGCAAGCAACATCCTAATGACTTCCATTCTAGCAACGGGAGCATAGGTTTCATCAAAATCTATTCCCTCTTCTTGAGTGTAACCTTGTGCTACTAATCTAGCTTTATTTCTCACAATGTTACCACTCTCATCTAGTTTGTTCCTAAAGACCCATTTAGTTCCTATAGTAGATTGATTACTAGGCCTATCAACTAATGTCCAAACATTACTTCTCTCAAATTGATTTAACTCTTCTTGCATAGCCATAATCCAGAAAATCATCTTTTAATGCTTCTTTTATATTCTTAGGCTCTATGCATGAGATAAATGTAACATGGTTCATACGTTTAAGAGAAGATCTAGTGGTTACCCTCTTGGATGGATCACCCAAGATTTCACCACATTTGACATAGTTGAACTCCTTTGGGTAGCTCACTTCCTTTTCCTCAAGAGCCAAGTCCTTCAAGGCTTCAAGAGGTGGATCTTGTGTGTCCTCTTCTTTTGTTGGAATCTCATCCTCCTTTGAAGTTTATCCTCCATCAAAGGCATTAATGATTCCTACATCATCATCATCACAAGAATCCTTCCTTGGAAGGAGGTTATCATCGAATACAACATGTATAGGTTCCTCTACTACTAAAGTTCTCTTGTTAAATACACGATAGGCTTTAGAGTTTAAAGAATATCCTATGAAAATAGCTTCATCACTTTTTTCATCAAATTTACCTAAGTTATCTTTTCCATTATTTAAAACAAAACACTTGCAACCAAAATGATGAAAATAACCAATGTTAGGCTTTTTAGATTTTAAAATCTCATATGGTGTTTTCTTTAAAATTGGCCTAATCATTACTCGGTTTACAATGTAGCAAGCGGTGTTTGTGGCTTCCGCCCAAAAATATTTAGGTAAATTGTTTTCACAAAGAATGGTTCTAGCCATTTCTTGTAAAGTTTTATTTTTCCTCTCAACTACCCCATTTTGTTGAGGAGTTCGAGGGGCCGAAAAATTGTGGCTAATACCATTTTCATTTAAAAACTCTTCAAACCCTAGATTTTGAAATTCGGTTCCATGATCACTTCTAATATGAGAAATTCTAAGTTCAAGATCATTTTGGGTTAGTTTTGAAAATATGATGAATTTTTCTAAAGCCTCATCTTTAGTACTTAAAAATAGAACCCAAGTAAATCTAGAAAAATCATCAACAAGCACAAAAGCATAAGATTTACCACCCAAGCTCATAGTCCTAATAGGCCAAAATAAATCCATATGAATAAGTTGTAAACACCTACTTGTAGAAACATCATTAATGGATTTAAAGGATGGCTTATGTTGTTTACCCTTAGAGCATGCATCACAAATTTTATCATTTGAGAACTTAATTTTGGGTAAACCTCTAACTAGATCTAGGGAAACTAATTTTTCTAAAACACTAATGTTAGCATGTCCTAGTTTCCTATGCCATAGCCATGCATCATTTTCATTTTGAGCTACTGTAACCCCCTTAGCCCGGCCTAGACGGTTGACCCGAACTACGAAGATTACACGGGGAAAACCAAAGTCAACCCAAAAGTCAACCTTGATTAACGACCCTTTTTTTTCTTTTTAAACTTGTCTAGATGTACGTTAACCCTAAGCGTACTCTTGAGAAACAATTAAAGACTTAGCACAGCGATCGGATATCAATAAGGGACCCAATTGCACAAATCTCAAATATTAGGGACCAAAATGCAAATTCTTGAAATTAGGAGGTCTTAACTGATTTTTAAGTTACCAATATTAAATTAGTCATATTACATGCTTCCCTATCAAATTTCACTTTAATCGGACATCTCAAACTCATGCAATTGCAAAAAACAATTTCCAGGACTAAAATGTAAAGCTTGCAAACCTCAAAACCATTCAAATCAGTGCCCAACGGTCTCCTGTTTCGAAACGGTGTTGACCGTTCCGAAACACGGGTTCGTTTCGAGACTTGTTTCGAAACATGGCCTTCCAGTGGCCAAACCGTTTCGATATGGTCACCAGCCGTTTCGAAACACCAAGGCCATTACAGGCCCCAGTTTCGAAACGCCTATGAGTGTATCGATACGGGTTGCCCAGAAGCTGCAGATTTTGCTGGTTTAACATGCATAAGACCACTCAAACGCATCCTAATGACTTCCTAATCATGCCAACAAGTCATTATACATATAAGGTACATGGTTGCAACTTCAAAACACATTCATGGCATCAATCATGGAATTCCACAAGTCTATAGGCATGCATCCTAATATCCAAAACCAAATAGCCAACGAAACACCAAATCAAGCTCAAAAGGCCAATTACAAATCCAAAACATTAAAGGCATCATGCCGCAAACTAGGGAGTCCAAAACATCTCCCCAAAACACAACCTTAGGTTCCCATTGCCAAAATATCAAAATCTAATAGTGTTATGAAAATATCACCATACATGAGCTTAGCTTCCCTTGGACTCTTAGCCTCCTTGTTGCCCTCAACACTTCAATTATCTGCATTATTGGTTCAAGAGAGAGAGCGTAAGCACAATTGCTTAGTGAGGCATGCTCTAAAGAAACAACACAATAATGCTTTTTATAAAACACTTTTAACAAAGCCTTCCATCACATAATCATCATTATTCATGCAACCTTGCATACAAAACAAGCATCTCATGCTTCATTAAAATCAACGTGTCATATTGGCTTTCAAGTGATAATCCTTAACCATTTACAACACAAAACACAGTCGGATACGCGGATTACAAGCGTTGTCCCATACGCTTCATACACACTACCGAACACACAAGGTGGAGTTTACCGGTACAATCACAACCCCTCAACACCCGTGATGGGGTTTAACGATACAATCACAACCCCTCAACATCACTCACCGGTAGTTGTATAATTTCACTAACGAGAACACGGGACACACAACACAAGATCCAAACACGGACTTTTAACCACCGTTGTGATCTTATCTTACTCGTTAGTGTACTTGGATGGAGTTTACGGTACAATCTCAACCCCTCAACATCCAAGGCGACTTTATTCACGGTGCACCCAATCCTATAGCTGGCTAACTATATCCAATTCAAGTACTTTAAAACCATCAAATCACTTTCCAATATACATCATATAACATCAGCAACTCACTGTATTAAAGCATTAAACAAAGCCATTTAACATCTTGCATCACTATGCATCAAAACCACATTTACAATATGTCAAACCAAGGATCTCTTACCTTAAGCATCATTCAACATATGGCTTTCAAAACCAGCATTTACCATGCTAAAACATGCTTTCAAAACAGAATTTAAACATGCAAATATAATCAATGCATCAAACCACATCATGGCTCATCCAAGAGAGTTTTCCCGAAAACTTACTCTTGAGCTTAGCTAAGTTTCTTAGACTTAAACTAAGCTCCCAAAACCTTCAAACATTTGTTTCAAAGCTGGAACCCCAACTTCACTCACCAATTCCGTTTCGCAAGCTTGCCGAAACGCCGATCAAGCCTCCGGATCAACTCCAAAGGTGTCCGAAGATGTCTCCCCTGTTTTAACACATCAAATTAGAGGATTAATGCATCATCATGCATTGAAATCTTCAACCAACACACTTAAACTCGCTGCTCTACCTAGAGCCAACATTTCGGCTACCAAACACAACCGAAATCACCTCCAAACTCTTCCAAAACCTAACCCAACCAAGATCCATCACTTCTAACCATTTTTAAACATCAATCAACATCCAAAATGAGCCTAAACTCGTCCTTATACCTCCAGCTATAACAGAACACCAAGATCACCCCAAAAACCACCATTTTCATAAGCAAAAACTTAGGAAACACAACCTATTCGGGATTGCATTGATAAAACCTCATTTACACATCATTAAACATTCAGAACACATTTAAGAATCATCTCAAAACAGAGCCCAAACAATCATAACGAAATTCTTCAAGATTTCGTCCAAATCTTGAGTTTTAAGCCAAAATCAAGTTCATATCATTAAAACCATTTATAAAACTTAGATTAAGGATTGACAACTTGGGAATTTCAGTAAAGAACTTAATATTTAGAGGAGAAGAACAACCTTACCTCTAAATGGTGATTTCTCCTTGATTTGAGCCAATTTGCTTGAAAATCCAATGAGGAAATCAAAAGGATTTGATGTAAGATGGATTATAACTAATTGATGATTGAAATCTCATCAATTGGAGTGAAAAATCAATAGAAAAGTTGTTGGAGAAAAGTGTTTGGATGATGGAATTTTGAGAGAAAAAGAGATGAGAAAGTTTTAGGAAAAGTAGTTATGATTTTAACAAAAGGTAGTTTCTCTTCACTTCTAATTAATTAAATCATTAATTAATTCACTCAAATTAAAGAAAAATCTGGAGAAATCATTTTTGGGTAAATTAGCTCCTTAAAGAATCAAAGTTTCAATCCTTACAAAACAGTCACCACTAAACTTTTCAAAAATCGCATTTTAGTCACTATTTCAAAATGTTGTATTTCCGAACCTTATTTTATAAAATTGATTTCACCACTCTCTTATATATATATTAAAAGAGGATTTTTAGATATTTTTCCACATTTTTAAAGCATCCCGAACTAGGCTTTCCCTAAAACCCCCTTTTATATTCTAACTGAAAATCAGACCGGTCCGGTTCAGACCCTAAACTTCTAAGCCCAAAATTGGGGTGTTACAACTCTCCCCCCTTAAGAAATTTCGTCCTCGAAATTTACCTGGAGGAAAGAGGTACGGAAACTGCTTCTTCATATCATCATTTCTTTCCCACGTGGCTTCCTCAACGCCACGATGCCTCCACAGCACCTTAACCAATTCAATGGTCTTGCCTCGAAGAACTTTACTGTCCGAATCCAGAATGTCAACCGGCTCCTCATCATAGGTCAAGTCTGGATTCAACGCCACTTCCTCCACAGGCATAACATGCGAAGGATCAGATCTATACCTCCGAAGCATAGAGACATGAAACACATCATGTATCTTTTCCAACTCTTGCGGTAACCTCAGCTTGTACGCAACATGACCCACACGTTCAATCACCTCGTATGGTCCAATGTACAAAGGGCTCAACTTACCCTTTCGACCAAACCTCATCACCTTCTTCCAAGGCGAAACCTTCAAGAACACATGATCACCAACCGCAAACTCAATCTCCTTACGCTTCAAATCTGTATAAGACTTTTTTCGATCAGAAGCTGCCTTCAAACGCTCACAAATGAGCTTCACCTTCTCGGTGGTTCCTTTAAACAAAGCTGGCATTGAAACCAACTTCTGACCTGTTTCAGCCCAACAAAGAGGAGTTCTGCACTTCCTCTCGTACAAGGCTTCATAAGGTGCCATTTGAATACTTGCCTGGTAGCTATTGTTATAAGCAAACTCTACCAAAGGCAAATGCTTCTCCCAAGAGCCTTGAAACTCAATCACACAGCAGCTCAACATATCTTGCAGCACTTGGATAACTCGCTCAGACTGTCCATCCGACTGTGGATGATAAGAAATACTGAAATTCAGCCGCGTACCCAAAGCTTGATGCAAACATTCCCAGAAACACAATGTAAACCTCGGATCCCTATCCGACACTATAGACTTTGGCACACCATGCAATCGCACAATCTCAGCAATGTACAGCTGTGCAAGCTTATCCAAGGTGTACGTAGTATGCACAGGTAAGAAGTGAGCACACTTCGTAAGGCGATCCACAATCACCCACACCGAATTCTTCTTTAATGGCGACAAAGGCAAACCAGACACAAAGTCCATGGTAATCCTTTCCCACTTCCACTCAGGAATCCTCAACGGTTGCAACAAACCTGAAGGAAACTGATGCTCAGCCTTAACTCGCTGACAAACCATGCACTTACTCACATAGTCCGCAACGTCTTTCTTTAATCCCACCCAATAGTACTCATCCTTAAGATCACGATACATCTTTGTACTACCAGGGTGCATAGCAAAAGGACTACTATGAGCTTCAGTCAAAATAGCACGCCTCAACTCAGCATCATTTGGCACTACTATCCAACTCCCAAAACATAGAACTCCATCATCATTAAAACAAAAATCCGATGGTCTATCCTCAGTAATATCCTGAACATGTGGCACCAAAGAATCATCCAACAACTGCTTATCCTTTATCAACTGAACCAAAGATGGTTTCACTTGCAATTCAGCCACAAGACCTCCATCTCGCGAAATGCTTAAGCTGGCAAACATAGCCCTCAACTCCACTGCCACTTTTCTACTCAAGGCATCCGCTACAACATTAGCTTTTCCCGGGTGGTACTCGATCGTCAGATCGTAATCTTTAAGCAACTCCATCCAACGTCGTTGCCTAAGATTCAACTCTCTTTGAGACATCAAATGCTTCAAACTTTTGTGATCCGTGTACACAGTACACTTCTCACCATACAAGTAATGTCTCCTAATTTTCAAAGCAAAGACCACTGCAGCTAACTCAATATCATGCGTAGGATAATTGCGCTCATGCACCTTCAACTGGCGCGATGCATAAGCCACCACCTTACCCTCTTGCATCAACACACACCCCAAACCAACATAGGATGCGTCGTTGTACACCACAAACTCTTTCCCTGATTCAAGTTGAACCAAGATAGGAGCTTGCGTCAAAGCTGCCTTAAGCTTCTCAAAAGCCTGCTGTCTTGCCTCTGTCCACTCATACTTGACATCCTTCTGCAACAACTTCGTCAAAGGTGCAAAAATCTTCGAAAATCCATCCACAAACCTCCGGTAGTATCCTGCCAATCCAAGGAAACTACGGACTTCATGAACAGACTTAGGAGGCTTCCAATTCATCACCGCCTCAATCTTCTGAGGTTCAACTCGGATCCCCTCAGCAGAAACCACATGACCAAGGAAAACAACTTCCCTAAGCCAAAATTCACACTTGCTCAGCTTAGCATAAAGCTAATTCTCCAACAAAGCCTGCAACACAATCCTCAAATGCCCTTCATGCTCCTCCTCAGTACGAGAGTACACAAGGATATCATCAATGAACACCACAACAAACTTGTCCAAATATTCATGAAACACTCTGTTCATCATGTCCATAAAAGCTACAGGAGCATTCGTCAAGCAAACGACATCACAAGAAACTCATAATGCCCATACCTCGTTCTAAAGGCTTTTTTTTTGGCATATCCATACCCTTCACCTTGAGCTGGTAATAACCTGACCTTAAGTCAATCTTAGAGAACACAGCCTCTACCCGAAACTGATCAAAAAGATCATCAATCCTCGACAATGGATACCGATTCTTGATAGTCAACTTGTTCAGCTGACGATAGTCGATGTACATTCTCATAGTGCCATCCTTTTTCTTCACAAACAAGACCGGTGCACCCCAAGGTGACACACTCGGCCGAATGAAACCACGATCAAGCAACTCCTGAAGTTGCTTCTTCAGCTCCTTCAACTCCTTAGGTGCCATTCGGTAAGGAGTAATGGACACTAGAGTTGTGTTTTCATACAACTCAATTCCAAACTCCATCTCTCGACTAGGAGGCAACCCAGGTAACTCCTCCAGAAACACTCCAGGAAACTCTCGCACAATCCTGATATCTTGAACTCGCAACTCCTTAGAGCTAGGATTCATAACAAAGGCTAGATAGGCCTCACACCCTTGCCTCAGCATTCGGCTCGCTTCCAAAGTAGACACCACATTGGCAAGAAACTTCACATTCTCACCAACCACCACTACCTCATAATCATCCGCAACCTTCAACGAAACTCGCTTGTTCTCAAAATCCACCACAGCTCGACGTTCAATAAGCCAATCCATACCAAGGATTACATCAAAGCCATAGAATGGCAATTCCATGAGGTCAACAAGAAAAACATGGTTTTGCACTACCAAAGGACATCTTCTATACAACTTCCGTGTCACAACAGTCTCACCAAAGGAACTAGTTACACGCATACCAACATCCAAAGACTCAACAGGTAAACCAAGCAATTGAGCATGTTCACGCAATATGTATGAGTGTGTAGATCCAGAATCAATCAAGGAAAGTAATGACAAGGATTGCAAAGTAAAGGTACCTGCGATCACATCCGTATCATTTCTCCCCTCACGCTGAGCATACACTCGAGCCTGGCCACCACCCTCAGGTTGGACAGCCACCACATGAGCCACATTCCTCCCACCATCCTCTATGCGCTAGAAATTACCACGGCCGCGCCCACGACCTCTCCGTGGTGCAACAACCCAGGAGCATGTCCCTGACCACCACCGGCCAACAAAGGACACTCCCTCCTCATGTGGTCTACCGAACCACAATTCCAGCACGAATTACCGGTCACTACAACAGGAGCCTGAACCTCCCTCGCTGCTCGAGGACAATCACGCCTCAAATGGCCACGCGATCCACAAGTCCAGCACGTGTTCTGATCAGCTCTCATCCTATCTCCCTGAACAGGCGCACCATGCCCTCCATTACCACGCCTAGCAGAAGACTGATACCTCTTATCTCGTCCTCTCTTGTTCCGTCCACCACCGGAACTATACTCAGGTGCTCTTTTGCCTGAGCCAGAACTAACACCCCTGGAAGACAAACCCAGGTTCTGCTCAATGTCCTTTTTCCTACTCACCAGAACATCAAAATCTATATACTCAGCAGCAAGCATAAAGGTCTTCACATCCGGCATCAAACCATATCGGAAGCGTTCACACCTCTCCCGTTCATCAGGGATAAGCTCAGGTGCGTACTGACTAAGACGGAAAAACTGGATCTCATACTCAGCCACCGTCATGCTTCCTTGCACAAGAGACATGAATTCTCTTTTCTTCTCATCCAGGTATCGCACACCTAGATACTTTCGCTTGAACGCGTTCAGAAAGAATGTCCAAGTCACATCAACTTCCTCTATTCCGGAGACAGTGTTCGTCCACCACGTATACGCATCATCATGTAGCAGAGATACCACACAACCCAACTTCTGCACATCGTTGCAGTTCATTTGTCCTAAAATTCTCTTGGTGCTTTCCAACCAAGATTCAGAACCTTCGGGAGATAAACCTCTGAACTCAGTCCCTCCCAGACTGCGAAGACGTTTCAAAGGTAATCTCACGTTAGCATCACCCTGATGCACAGCTCCGTGAGCTCCAGTTACTGCTGCCTGAAAGGCTCCAGCAATAGCCTGTATCAAAACAGTCATGTCAGGAGCAGCTTGCCCCTGCACACCATCAGGTCCAGCGACCCCAGCACCAACACCAGCATTTTCACCTCCAGCACCACCACCGCCGGGTGGTCCACCACCAGGAGGAGGAGGTAAATCCACAACATTATCATCGTTTTCCTCATTCCCATCCTGAGCCATAGCTCTCGTATTCATCCTCGTCTCTCTACAAGGCCCCATTTACAAGAAAAACAATGCACTGACACAAATGCAATAAACATAATTAGGCTCAACAAGGTAAGTAATCCAAGAACTCAAGCTCATTTTCCAAAAAAAATTCCTTTCATTAGTTTTGATATGGCAATGGGTTCCCCTAACATGCTTCAACATAGCATAGCATCACAATTGTAACCATACATCACAATTCAAACAACATTCTTTCATCCAAAAGGCATATCATGCAAATACACATACATCACCCACATAACCATTCCCAAATACACGAGAACTCAGCTCTGATACCACCAAATGTAACCCCCTTAGCCCGGCCTAGACGGTTGACCCGAACTACGAAGATTACACGGGGAAAACCAAAGTCAACCCGAAAGCCAACCTTGATTAACGACCCTTTTTTTCTTTTTAAACATGTCTAGATGCACGTTAACCCTAAGCGCACTCTTGAGAAACAATTACAGACTTAGCACAGCGATCGGATATCAATAAGGGACTCAATTGCACAAATCTCAAATATTAGGGACTAAAATGCAAATTCTGGAAATTAGGAGGTCTTAACTGATTTTTAAGTTACCAATATTAAATTAGTCATATTACATGCTTCCCTGTCAAATTTCACTTTAATCGGACATCTTAAACTCATGCAATTGCAAAAAACAATTTCCAGGACTAAAACGTAAAACTTGCAAACCTCAAAACCATTCAAATCAGTGCCCAACGGTCTCCTGTTTCGAAACGGTGTTGACCGTTCCAAAACGGGGGTTCGTTTCGAGACAAGTTTCGAAACACGGCCTTCCAGTGGCCAAACCGTTTCCATACGGTCACCAGCCGTTTCGAAACACCAAGGTCATTACAGGCCCCCGTTTCGAAACGCCTATGAGTGTATTGATACGAGTTGCCCAAAAGCTGCAGATTTTGCTGGTTTAACATGCATAAGACCACTCAAACACATCCTAATGACTTCCTAATCATGCCAACAAGTCATTATACATATAAGGTACATGGTTGCAATTTCAAAACACATTCATGGCATCAATCATGGAATTCCACAAGTCTATAGGCATGCATCCTAATATCCAAAACCAAATAACCAACGAAACACCAAATCAAGCTCAAAAGGCCAATTAAAAATTCAAAACATTAAAGGCATCATGCCACAAACTAGGGAGTCCAAAACATCTCCCAAAAACACAATCTTAGGTTCTCATTGCCAAAATATCAAAATCTAATAGTGTTATGAAAACATCACCATACATGAGCTTAGCTTCCCTTGGACTCTTAGCCTCCTTGTTGCCCTAAACACTTCAATTATCTGCATTATTGGTTCAAGAGAGAGAGCGTAAGCACAATTGCTTAGTGAGACATGCTCTAAAGAAACAACACAATAATGCTTTTTATAAAACACTTTCAACAAAGCCTTCCATCACATAATCATCATTATTCATGCAACCTTGCATACAAAACAAGCATCTCATGCTTCATTAAAATCAACATGTCATATTGGCTTTCAAGTGATAATCCATAACCACTTACAACACAAAACACAATCGGATACGCGGATTACAAGCGTTGTCTCATACGCTTCATACACACTACCGAACACACAAGGTGGAGTTTACCGGTACAATCACAACCCCTCAACACCCGTGATGGAGTTTAACGGTACAATCACAACCCCTCAACATCACTCATCGGTAGTTGTATAATTTCACTAACGAGAACACGGGACACACAACACAAGATCCACACACGGACTTTTAACCACCGTTGTGATCTTACCTTACTCGTTAGTGTACTTGAATGGAGTTTACGGTACAATCTCTACCCCTCAACATCCAAGGCGACTTTATTCACGGTGCACCCAATCCTATAGCCGGCTAACTATATCCGATTCAAGTACTTTAAAACCATCACAACACTTGCCAATATACATCATATAACATCAACAACTCACTGTTTTAAAGCATTAAACAAAGCCATTTAACATCATGCATCACTATGCATCAAAACCACATTTACAATATGTCAAACCAAGGATCTCTTACCTAGAGCATCCTTCAACATATGGCTTTCAAAACCAGCATTTACCATGCTAAAACATACTTTCAAAACAGAATTTAAACATGCAAATATAATCAATACATCAAACCACATCATGGCTCATCCAAGAGAGTTTTCCCGAAAACCTACTCTTGAGCTTAGCTAAGTTGCTTAGACTTAAACTAAGCTCCCAAAACCTTCAAACATTTGTTTCAAAGCTGGAAACCCAACTTCACTCACCAATTCCGTTTCGCAAGCTTGCCGAAACGCCGATCAAGCCTCCGGATCAACTCCAAAGGTGTCTGAAGATGTCTCCCCTGTTTTAACACATGAAATTAGAGGATTAATGCATCATCATGCATTGAAATCTTCAGCCAACACACTTAAACTCGTTGCTCTACCTAGAGCCAACATTTCGGCTACCAAACACAACCGAAATCACCTCCAAACTCCTCCAAAACCTAAACCAGCCAAGATCCATCACTTCTAACCATTTCTAAACATCAATCAACATCCAAAATGAGCCTAAACTCGTCCTTATACCTCCAGCTATAACAGAACACCAAGATCACCCCCAAAAACCACTATTTTCATAAGCAAAAACTTAGGAAACACAACCTATTCGGGATTGCATTGATAAAACCTCATTTACACATCATTAAACATCCAAAACACATTTAAGAATCATCTCAAAACAGAGCTCAAACAATCATAACGAAATTCTTCAAGATTTCCTCCAAATCTTGAGTTTTAAGCCAAAATCAAGTTCATATCATTAAAACCATTTATAAAACTTAGATTAAGGATTGACAACTTGGGAATTTCAGTAAAGAACTTAATATTTAGAGGAGAAGAACAACCTTACCTCTAAATGGTGATTTCTCCTTGATTTGAGCCAATTTGCTTGAAAATCCAATGAGGAAATCAAAAGGATTTGATGTAAGATGGATTAGAACTAATTGATGATTGAAATCTCATCAATTGGAGTGAAAAATCAATAGAAAAGTTGCTAGAGAAAAGTGTTTGGATGATGGAATTTTGAGAGAAAAAGAGATGAGAAAGTTTTAGGAAAAGTAGTTATGATTTTAACAAAAGGTAGTTTCTCTTCACTTCTAATTAATTAAATCATTAATTAATTCACTCAAATTAAAAAAAAATCTGGAGAAATCATTTTTGGGTAAATTAGCTCCTTAAAGAATCAAAGTTTCAATCCTTACAAAACAGTCACCACTAAACTTTTCAAAACTCGCATTTTAGTCATTATTTCAAAATGTTGTATTTCCAAACCTTATTTTGTAAAATTGATTTCACCACTCTCTTATATATATTAAAAGAGGATTTTTAGATATTTTTCCACATTTTTAAAGCATCCCGAACTAGGCTTTCCCTAAAACCTCCTTTTATATTCGAACCGAAAATCAGACCGGTCCGGTTCAGACCCTAAACTTCTAAGCCCAAAATTGGGGTGTTACAGCTACTAAACATGCATGTGATGTATGTATGTCATCTAAATGCACCATGTAAATATTACCTATGCGATGACCTATGAGCATAATATTATTTGATTTAATGTCAACAATTTTGCACCCATTTTTATCAAATAAGACATTAAATCCTTTATCACATAGTTGGCTTATGCTCAACAAATTATGTTTAAGACCATCGACATACAAAACATTTTCAATAAGAATGGTAGAGTGATTACCTATGGAGCCAATACCTTTAATGTGGCCTTTGGAGTTGTCACCAAATGTCACTACTCCTCCACTTTTTGGCTTTAAATCCATGAATCTACTCTTATCTCCGGTCATATGCCTCGAGCATCCACTATCAAGGTACCATGAATTTTGACTTTGTGCTTTGGCCTTGTAGCAATGCTCCCTCTACAAACAAAGATATTAAACTTTTGTTTTTGGTAACCAAATCATTTTGGGTCCACGAGTGTTAGCTCCCAATAGCTTGGTTCCCTTAGGAATCCAAGGTGACACAGTAACAATATTATTAGATTTGACAAGTTCCTTAGGAACCCATACACTCCTAATCTTTTTAGTTCTATTATGTCTAGGGAAGCTACTTTGTTTGTAGTTATTAGTCCAACAAACAATTGAGTTGAAAACCCGAAGAGGGCGACTCATACAGGTTTTCAAGATCAGGTGTCCGACAAACAAGACCTTCTCGGATATCAGAAATTTCAATGAAGAACTTCAAGCGTGGGATCTACTTCGATCGATGTGCTCTCACATCATCCATACAGTCGATATTTGGGACATTGCATCATATTTTATTTTCCCTTTCTTTCATGTTTGCCATGACTTTTAAATCATTTCGAACTTTCAAAATACTAATGAAGTATTATTTGGTGCCTTCTCTTATCACTTCTACAAAGCATCATGCAAGTAGATTAACGTAGATTCAAGATAAGCAAAAGATTTTTTGTATTACTATGATTTTGACCTTTTCAAGTGCATTTAATCGAAAGACATAAATTGACCTCAAAAGTTTTTGAATACAAGGGTCCAAGAAAATAGAAAACCTCAAGAAAGGTAATGATCATCATCTACATCAAAGCTTTGACCTATCGAAGGAAAGCAAGAAATCTTGAGACGGTGAAGTGATTTCAAGGTGAAAACTCGAAAAGGGGACCCAAAAAGAAAAAAGAAAAAGGGGCAACAAAAAAAAGAAAAAGAAAGAGAAAGAGAAAAAGAAAGAAGAAGAAGAAGAAGTAGAAGAAGAAGAAGAAGAAGAAGAAGAAGAAGAAGAAGAAGAAGAAGAAGAAGAAGAAGAAGAAAAGAAGACAAAAAATACCAAAAAATAAGGTGAAAACCCTAAATGGAACTCTAAGAAAAGAAAATCTAAAGTAAAAACCCGAAAAGGCGCTTTACAGCAAAGATTCACAAGTTCGAAAGGAATGACTAAAAAAGTTGAACTCGAATATGAGAAGAGGTATCGTCACAATGAAAGAGAAGAAGACGAAAGCAAAGAAAAGGTTGAGATGGATCGACAAGAAAATTGAAAATGTCCAAACAACGTTGCGATATTGTTATCCATGCATCATAACTAGTTAGACATCCCTAAGTTAGGAGCATGCTAACTCATATCATCAAAATATTTTGCCTATTTTTGAAAGGTTTTATGCCAATGCGGTGAGAAAGCAAGGCGTTACTTTTGATCTTCCATTCTTCTACCTTTTGGGAAGCAGTAGGGAATCTTCCGGCACTCGCACCATAAGAGAACGAGGTGCCATTTCAAAGAAGAACTTGAGAATTTCAAAGCGAGTGGTTCTATATAGAAAGGACTTGTAAGCGAGAAGTCATATATAGAAAGGACTTGTAGCTCCAAGATCTCAAAAGCGAAGGGTTCCGTATAGAAATAACTTGTAGATCCAAGGCTCCGAACGAGGAGAAGAGAGAAGTTATATATAGAAAGAACTTGCAACTCAAAGATTTTGCCAAGGAAGAAGAAGGGTTCTATATAGAGAGAACTTATGGCTCCAAGGCTTAAGACAGAGAAATAGTGAATGGTTCCATATAGGAAGAACTCGCAGCTCCGAATCTTAGGAAATGAAAGTGGGATATAATTAGTGCTTATATCTTTGCTCTATTCTCGTTTCACCAAAATGAGCAAAGAGGAGCAGTTGTAATCAGTAGATTTTATCTGGCCCACTACACATATATAATATTAAATATATCTATAAATAAATAAATAGTCCACCCTTTATTAAATAATAGTCCCAAATACCCCCACAATGACCCATTTACATTAAGCCCAAATATGATACATCCCAATAGCCCACAACCTTAATTTTTCTGGCTAAAGGAACCCTAGCCGCCAGCTTTTGACTCTTCAGATGACCAATTAATGTCAATACGGGAATCAAGGGATAATTTACTGTTGTGCGTGATTTAAGGGAGCCTATTTAATGTCGCGCCATCTTTGAAGTTCCACGTCAGCCGTAATGGGATTTCTCCAACCGACGGGATTACGCCATGTTAGCCATCGGATGATCCCGTGACTCCTCGGGCTTGCTGAATGTCCCATCCGCGCCGGATAGAGAGAGGGGGGAGAGAGGGTGAGAGGGGAGAGAGAGAGAGAGAGAGGAATGTACCTTTTTAAGCCACTTAAAAGATGTCGGATAGGGTGTTTGTCGATCGAGTCGATCACAAGCTGAATAATGCTCGACTCGACTTAAAAATTATTTGACTCGTGCTTGACTCGTTGCTCGTTAAACTCGTCATAATTTTTTCTTTGTTTTTAATATATGTAAAATTTAATAATACTATATAGATCGTAATATAAACATAAATTAATAAATTTAACAAAGAAATGATCAAAATAATGTGTAAAGCAATTTCAAAATCTAAACCACAAACTAACAATCCACAAAGCACCAAACTAACACATTATAAAAAAATTAACGAACTCTCACAAACTTATTGAGCCGAGTTGAGTATTACTTAACTCGACTTATTAAAGTCTCAAGTCGAGTATTAATTGAATTTTAACTGAACTACTCACGAGATGTTCACTTAGCACCCTTAATGTCGGATCTCAACAATTATAAGTATCGAGATCATGCTAAAGACATGTTTGAAATGATAAATTTTGTAAAGAACTATAAAATGTTAAATTTGTTGATTAAATTTAGTTCGGCTGATATATGGTTAATACAATATATAAAAAGACATGAAATTGAAAATGTTTAAATATAATATTCTTTAATTTATAAAATATTTTCTAATATATATATATATATATATATATATATATATATATATACAATTCTAAATAGTATAAAGATATTAAAAATATCAGACTTCATACACATATAGAAGCCAAGGTTTGATTAAAAGAGATTATCATCATGGAAGAAACACATCTAAGAAACAATTAAACAAGAATTAGAAAGAGAAAAATCAATGTTCAAATGAAAATTCCATCCCGTTAACAACATAGCTGCTGAATATAATCTAGAGCCAGAATAGAAAATGGACAGTGCAATTAATATGTATATTGGAAATAGCAAGAGTGGGGGTGTACTTGGCAAAGGGCCAGATAAGGAGGCAAAAAGTAGCTTGAATTTATGACAGCATCTTCTCTGGTCTCTACTATTTACTGTCATGATAATTTCTGTCACCAGGAGGTGAGGTGTGGGGTGGAATATCCCACTTGGTTTTTCTCACCCTCCGGTAAAATCAATGCAGTATCTGAATATGAATGTTTGCTTCCCTAGGGAAAGTCAATGCCAGTCAATTTCTCATCCATTTCTTCTTCTGATTCAAAAACTTGTTCATTTCTTAGCTGCTTGCTTGGGAAAGAAAATCCCAATGCTCAAGTCCATGGTGATCATTGATTTCTTACAAGTACTTTGCTTTGATATTCTTTGGCAAAGTATTTGTATGGTTTTAGATCTGGATTCTGTAGTGAAAACACCAAAAAGAACAATAATATATATAAATGAAGCTTAGCATTCATAATGGGAGAAATAGTAGTAACTAGTCTATCTTAGATAATGAAAATTCTTCACATAAATACATAATATGTAACTATATATCATATCATCTGAAGTCACTTCCTTGTCTGACTTTCTTAATCTTGTTCCCTAGATCGGCAAGAAGAGGCGGAGGGAATAAAGACTCCATCTCTTTCGTGAAATCCAGTAGGATTCTACGGCGAGAGGCTTTTCGTTTTGCTGATATAATCGGGAGAGATTTTAGTTTCCTTGGTGCAGGTGGGCACTTGAGAATGGCTGGAATTTTATGGTCCAAACAAGTTGGAGTCTTGAACCCATCATCGTTTTCATCATCAGCAACGTTGAATTCTCCTGAACACGGCCATTTTAACTTGCTTCTTTCTCCATCTCCTTGTAGTACAAACTCTTCCTTTTGCTGTTGATGAGACCCATCGGGTGCAGTTTGACCCAAAGTCTCGGAATTGGAGACACCCATGAACGAAAATGGCTTTAATTTCGAGTGCATGAAGACAGATACGACAAATGTAAAAACTTAACTGACCCAAAGTCTTAAATTAACCTACGATGCCAAGGACAGTATAAAAGATGAGAGAAGATCAGCTAATGCAAACTGCAAAACAAAGAAAGAAAAAGACAACAAGTACCAGCATGAACACTGAGGTATGAAAAACCCAGAAAAACAAGAAAAGAAGCTGATACTGATATAGGGAAACGAATATGCCAAAAGGGTCTTTTAATTCATCACATCAGCATCTTCCTTGATGGTTCGCTGATGTTCTTTCTCTCAGCTTTTCCTTGGAATATAGTTCTCAAACACGTTTGGTTTCTGATAAGAAAAGGATGGAAAGATAAAAGAGAGAGAAAGGTTTTGAGAACCCACTTTGGCGTAGGATCCAATGCATCATATATAAACAAAACTCACAAATCTTTCTCGCTTTCACTCAATCTATAAAAGGTCTCTTTCCGTCTATTTTTTTTATGGGTAAATCAGTGTTCTTCTCGTTTAGGGTGTGTTTTATTTTGGTCACCAAAATTAAAAAAAGATTATTTTAGTCACTTACGTTTAGAATCATTTCTATTTCAGTCCATTGACCGTTAGTCGCCGTTACTTAAAAAAAATTAGTTTCTAATTTAACCCCCAAACTTTCAAAATTTTATTTTTACCATCTTCCCCCAAAAATTATAAAACTAAAACCCCAGAAAATTAAATCAATGGCTATAACCCAACACTACAACCCATTCCCCCAAGATTTAAAGCGTCAGCTTCAATTGCCCTAGCAGAAAATGTACAACTGTCGAGAAAAACAGACCTTAAACCATTTGAAATGTTTGTAATGCCACTAGTGATCATTGCTCCGGTTTTTATAGCTTCCATCTTTCTCTCAACGTTTTCGAGAGCCCTTGATTTTGCCGGGGTTTATGCAAACTGCTTCCTCTTTGGCATCCTCCCCTTGCAATGGCATACACACAACAGTCAAGGAAGAAGCTCAGGTAATACATTAATAGTTAAATACAGAAATCTACTGCATATACTTGTCAGAATAACGATTACTGTGTCTACTGCAATGTCACCATTTCTTGGTTAACATCTTCAATGCAACAGGTCGTCGATCCTCCTAGGAGGAGATGGCACACTTGCACTACTCTTTGGCATCACAGTCGTTTTAGGGATATGGCATTAGATGACCAACAGGTAGTTCTAATAGAAAATCATTGCTGCTAATAAACATTTTCAGGCTCCATGTTGATATTGAATTCAGACCATGATTCCTGCAAAATGTTAGTCAAAGATTTGATCTTTTTTCTTTAGCTCCCCTAAATGGATGAACCGTTACCAACAACTATGGTATGAAAAATATAGAACATTGTTTAGGAGGCTGAACCCCACTGAATGCTAAAGTAATAAATTCAGTCTTTTGTTGTTTTTGTTCATATCTATATAACTACATTAGTTTTTTGCTTGAATCAACATTAAGAAAGTTTATCCTCAAATTAATTCATAGGTAAATACCATTAACATGTGATGGTAAAGAAAGATGGCATCTTTGGGATTTTCCTTACAAGAATGATAAATGTGAACTTTTTGAATATAAAACCAAAAGGAGAATTTATAACAGTAAATACTAGTACAACCTCAAATGTCAAGACACAAGAGTAAGACTTCCTTTTCGATAGCTTATCATTTCTTCCAAGTAATGAATGTTACACTTGTGTGATTAACATGTAAAAGGAAAAGAGCTAAAAGATATAAATGTTAGAACCAAAAATAAATATATTCATACGAATATTAAACCCAAGATCCATACATGCCAAATCATTAAGAATAAAGATTAGATTTGCGGAAGCGTACCTGAATCCATTGACTGAGATTTTCCTGAGAGGGTTTGATCTTCCAAGATGATAGGTTACCTCTTGCCACACAACTCTCTGACGGGGAAGGAGAGATATGCAAGTTAACCTAGATCTCGGGGACCACTACCCTTTATATAAACTGAATTAAAATCAGTTTATTAATATTTACAACTCTGCCCCTCATTGAGTTATAAATTTAACTTATGGTATCTACACTTTTAACTCCATGACAATTTAATACCTATAACACGTGTAACATAATTGGTCACTTATTTTTCGTGTTAAACTTTATAATAGCAACATACATTATACATATGTGCCCATTATTATTGGATAACCCAACAATCTCCCACTTGGGCAACATATGTTTCCTGACAAATGTATAACCTTATGAGCTCAAAATTTGCTATCATACAATAGGTATTCTTTAACAATCTCGTCCATCAACTATATCTATATAGGATCAAAGCGGTCTTCGCCATATCAATCATGACTGGACCCATCAATGGTCACGTATACAAACACAATCAAATGACATAGATCAATCATAGATGCGTAGCATGGAAATTACATGTAAATAAGAACCGAACATGCCTATTTCCAACTGGTCCTCTTTAAACTTAAGTGATGTCCTTATCAAAAAATAAGAAAAAGTGAATAAACTGAATACTTAATTTCTGATCAGAAAAATAACCGAATACATAAATGTCCAAAATCAAATATAAAGCAAACAAATAACAAACTCCCACTCAAACAATAATGTCCTCAAATGATACAACACCCATATGAGCAGTGTGCTCATGAAAGACCTTGGGTGGTAAACCTTTTGTGAGCGGATCCGCTATCATAGAGTTTGTCCCAATGTGTTCTATGGATATTTGTCCACTTTGCACTCTTTCTTTTACAACTAGGAACTTTATGTCTATGTGCTTTGACTTAGACGCGCTCCTATTGTTGTTGGAATATAGTACTGCTGACTTATTGTCACAAAATAATTTAAGCGGTCTTTCTATGTTCTCCAAAATACGCAGCCCAGTGACAAAATTCCGCAACCATATTCCATGATTAGATGCCTCATAGCATGCTACAAACTCTGCTGCCATAGTGGAAGAAGCTACAAGTGTTTGTTTAGCACTTTTCCAGGATATAGCTCCTCCAGCTAATAGATAAATATAGCCTGATGTAGACTTTCTGCTATCTTGGCACCCAGCAAAATCAGAATCCGAATACCCTACGACCTCCAAATGATCTGATTTCCTATAAGTGAGCATGTAATCTTTTGTTCTCTGAAGATACCTCATAACCCTCTTGGCTGCTATCCAATGGTCCATACCAGGGTTGCTTGAATATCTGCCTAACATCCCAACAATGTACGCAATATCCGGACGCGTACAAACCTGAGAATACATTAAACTCCCAATAGCTGATCTATAGGGAATTTTCTGCATTTCTTGAATTTCAAGGTTACTTTTAGGGCATTGGGCAAGACAAAACTTGTCTCCTTTAGCGACAGGGGTCTCCATTGGTTTACTATTTTGCATGCCAAACCTTTTAAGTACTTTATCGATATAGTTCTTTTGTGATAATCCAAGAATACCTCGAGATCGATCTCGATGTATCTGAATTCCTAAGACAAAAGAAGCGTCCCCAAGATCTTTCATTTCAAAATGCTTAGATAGAAATCTCTTGGTTTCGTGCAATAAGCCTATATCATTTGTGGCAAGCAAAATGTCATCGACATATAAAACCAAAAATATATGCTTACTCCCACTGAACTTGTGATACACACAATCATCAACGATATTCATCTCAAAACCGAATGAGACAATTACTTGATGAAACTTATGGTACCATTGACGAGAAGCTTGCTTGAGTCCATAGATGGATTTTGTTAATTTGCAAACTATACGCTTTGGGTCTCCCGACTCAAAGTTTTCTGGTTGCACCATATAAATTGTTTCTTCAATGTCTCCATTGAGAAACGCAGTCTTAACATCCATCTGATGTAACTCAAGATCAAAATGAGCTACAAGTGCCATGATTATCCTAAAAGAGTCTTTCGATGAAACCGGAGAGAAAGTCTCTGTAAAGTCAATGCCTTCTTTTTGAGTATATCCTTTAGCTACAAGACGTGCCTTATACCTCTCCACATTACCATTTGCATCCCTCATGGTTTTAAATATCCATTTACAACCAATTGGTTTTGCACCTTCAGGCAATGGGACAAGTTCCCAAACTTTATTGTCTTGCATGGATTTATACTCTTCCTGCATGGCATCAATCCACTTTTGAGAGTTAACACTTTGCATGGCATGATGAAAGTTGATTGGGTCATCTTCCATCATTCCATTATCATCCTCATTTTCAAGGAGAAATACAATATAATCATCCGGAATAGCATTTCTCCTTTCTCTCGTGGATCTCCTTAATGGCACTTGTTGTTGAGGTTGTTGAATTTGTTCTTCTGGAACAATTACCTCATCCTGAATAGGAGGAAGTTGTTCAACATTATCTTGTTGAGGTTCCGGATTCACTTCTTGATTAATGACAGGTATGGAAACCTGAACATTATCAAAAGTGATAGTAGGAATTGAGTTGGAACTCAATTCCTCCTCAAAAGTAATGTCTCTAACCTTATTTCTCCCTCCAAATTCAACATCCTCAAAAAATGTTGCAGTTCCCGTCTCAAAAATATTCTTAATTGTGGGATCATAAAATTTATAGCCCCTAGATCGCTCAGAATATCCAATAAAGTAGCTGCTCACCGTTTTGGAGTCCAATTTCTTTTCATGTGGCCTATAAGGCCTTGCCACAGCTGGACATCCCCAAATGTGAAAGTGCTTTAGACTAGGTTTTTGACCCATCCAAAGCTCATAAGGTGTCTTTTCAGCTCCTTTAGTTGGTACTCTATTCAGAATGTACGCTGCTGTCTTTAATGCTTCTCCCCAGAGGGACTCGGGTAAGGTAGAATGAGCAATCATACTCCTTACCATATCCTTAAGAGTCTTATTACGTCTCTCAGCTACACCATTCATACTAGGTGATCCTGGCATGGTGTACTGTGGGACAATACCACATTCCTCTAGGAATTTCGCAAATGGTCCTGGACGTTGTTCACCTGAGCCATCATATCTACCGTAGTACTCACCACCACGATCAGATCTAACTTTCTTAATTCTTTTGTTGAGTTGATTCTCAACTTCAGCCTTATAAGATTTGAACACGTCCAAAGACTGAGATTTCTCATGAATGAGATATAGGTACCCATAACGTGAGTAATCGTCTATGAATGTTATGAAATATTGTTGACCATTCCAAGATGCCGTAGGGAATGGCCCACAAATATCAGTGTGAATTAATTCTAAGACGTCTGTAGATTTGTTGGCACCTAATCTCTTAGTTTTGGTCTGTTTTCCCTTGATACAGTCAACACAAACATTAAAGTCTGAAAAATCAAGGGACTCCAAAATACCATTAGATATAAGTCGCTCAATCCTACCTTTTGAGATATGACCTAAGCGCTTATGCCATAATGATGCCGAATTTTCCTTATTTAATTTGCGTTTAGTACCACGTGATTCCACGTGCAAGGTTTCATTATATGATGCAACTGTATCTAACAAATAAAGGTTGTCATAAGCATTTAAATAACCAGTTCCGACAATACTTGAATTTAAAGACAAAGTAAACTGATTGTTTCCAAATGAACAAGAATATCCAAATTTGTCCAATAAAGAAACTGAAACTAAATTCCGCCTAAAAGACGGAACAACAAAAGTGTCTTTCAAATCCAAATAAAAACCAGTTCCTAATAACAACCTAAAATGCCCAATTGCTTCAACTTCTACCGATTTTCCATCGCCCACAAAGATGTTTCTTTCACCGTCACTTGGCTTTCGGTAGCTCAGGCAACCCTTTCTTAGCACGCCATGCGTGATATTTGGTACAATCTTTCTTCAAGTGTCCAGGCTTCTCACAAAAGTAACAATTAATTGGAACTCGCTCTTGTTTCTTTTGAGCTGGACCCTTAGCAGCTTCATTCTGATATATTCTTTTCTTGCCCTTATCCTTAGAGGCACTGGTCAAATGAGCACTTTCAGTTTTATCACGCTTCAACCTATCTTCCTCTTGTACACAATGAGAAATGAGCTCATTTAGAGTCCATTTCTCCTTTTGACAGTTATAACTAATTTTAAATTGGCTAAACTGTGCAGGAAGCGATACCAAAACCATAAGAACGAGCAAGTCTTCAGAAAGCTCGATCTTAAGTGCCTTAAGTTTTGAAGCGATATGGAACATCTCCATAACGTACTCCCTTATATTTCCTTGACCCTTATACTTCATAGACATCAAAGAATTCAGAAGTGATGTCATTTCAACCTTATCGTTTTTAGCAAAACGTTGCTCAAGATCGTCAAGGAAAGACTTAGCCTGAGTAATCTCTTCAGATTCAGTGCCCCTAAAGGCTTCCGGAATGCTGTGTTTCATGATCATCAGACTCATGCGATTAGAACGATCCAACCTCTCAAAATCCCTTTTGGCATCAGGGGTGCTATCCGCAGTGAGAGGTGCAGGTTGTTCTTGCCTTAATGCAAGGTCTATGTCCATACAGCCAAGTACTATAAGTACGTGTCTTTTCCATTCCTTGAAATTTGTCCCATTAAGCATGGGTATAGAACTGATATTAGCAGATATTGTGGCAGCAGAAGAACTAGCTGAATATAGAACAAAATAAAAAATAAACAGACTCACATCAATATTCCATAAGTAAACAAATAAATTCAAAGAAGTGACTAATTCCCCTCAAGATACCAAACACAACATTAATATCAAGTCTTTGAACAGTAATATTAACAGTAAGCGGTACTCTTGTTGTAGTAATCAAACATTGACAATAAATTATGTCGAACAACAGATTAATCTTTGGACTAATGTATTGCACACATAAAAAAAACCTTATAATTGTCACACGTTTATTACCACAGGTGTCGTTGAAATTCGGCCAAATATTAATTTTCCTTTGGGCCAATTAATAAACGCATGAATTACAAAAACACAAACATCTTGATATTTTAAATAAGTTAATCTACGCAGAAGCGGTCACTTTGGTGACATTGTGTTTCAATTAACCCACTAAAATATTAGACATAGCCAAAACATGAATTTTATTCGTTTCTAAAAAAAAATTTATCTTTATACCTGATGATCAAAACTAAAATTTTGATCCAACCAAAATTAAATACATATTTTAAATAAAATATATATTCCATAGGTTAATAACAATGTAAATTAAATTAAAATAAAAAACAACATTAACCTAAATCATGATTGCCGTGAATTGTTACCGCCCAAAACAAATGTCGATAGAAACAGAAGCAAACAAAAAACCATAATTATACAAATTGAAATCGGCAAACATGAAATCAATTTGAATCCAATGAAATTGGCAAATCTTGTAATCGCACAGCAACATCGAAAACAAAAATACTCGATTATAAAAGTACGATTGCAGAGAACATATATCGCATAAAAGAAATCGGGAAATTTTACGATATGCGAGAGATCAAACCCTAATACATAATCAAAATTTCGATTACGATCTTAATGATTCGACAAAACCTGGCTCGATGCCACTTGTTAAAACCAAAAAATATATATTCATACGAATATTAAACCCAAGATCCATACATGCCAAATCATTAAGAATAAAGATTAGATTTGCAGAAGCGTACCTGAATCCATTGACGGAGATTTTCCAGAGAGGGTTTGATCTTCCAAGATGATAGGTTACCTCTTGCCACACAACTCTCTGACGGGGAAGGAGAGATATGCAAGTTAACCTAGATCTCGGGGACCATTACCCTTTATATAAACTGAATTAAAATCAGTTTATTAATATTTACAACTCTGCCCCTCATTGAGTTATAAATTTAACTTATGGTATCTACACTTTTAACTCCATGACAATTTAATACCTATAACACGTGTAACATAATTGGTCACTTATTTTTCGTGTTAAACTTTATAATAGCAACATACATTATACATATGTGCCCATTATTATTGGATAACCCAACAATAAATTATCAAAATGGTGAAACTGGGATTACATAATGTGATTACAAAACTCAACACAATCAAGAGAATAATTCTATCTCCATCAATCAACAACATACTTGTACCCATTTCATGGTGGATTGAGAAAAACTGCTAGGGCAATGGAAGATGACGCTTTTAATCTTGGGGGAATGGGTTGTAGTGTTGGGTTATAGCCATTGATTTAATTTTTGGGGTTTTAGTTTTATAATTTTTGGGGAAGATGGTGAAAAATAAAAATTTGAAAGTTTGGGGGTTAAATTAGAAACTATTTTTTTTAAATAACGGAGACTAACGGCCAAGGGACCAAAATAGAAACGATTCTAAACGTAAGTGACCAGAATAATTATTTTTGAATTATGTTGACCAAAATAGAACACACCCTAAACGAAAGGGACCATTGGTAAAGATTACCCATTTTTTATTTTGGTCAAAGTTTGGTTTTGATCCCTCTCTACCATGCTTAATTTAGTATTTAGTTTGTTTACTTTAATTTGGAATAATTTAGTCCTTTACTGTTATAATCTCGATCGAGTCGAGTAAAAAAATACGAGTTAGTCGAGTTGACGAGTCTTATTTTATAACTCAGACTTCATTTGAAAGTTTTTCAACTTGAGTCGAGTTTTTAGAATTCGAGACAAGTCGAGTGAGTTGTTCGAGTTTTTGTTCAAATTTTATTGTAAAAATTCATAATGTTATGGTACCGATTTTAACGAGTTTATATAATCATATATGAAATACATATATAATTCTTCATATTTTTTTTTCATATATGATATAAATATATTAGACAGACTTGAGGGACTTAACTTGAACTTGAAAATTGATCCACTAATTATTAAATATTTCGAGTTATTCGTACTTTAATTTTATAACTCAAATTTTATTTGAATTTTTTTGAGTCTGAGTTTATGAAATTACATTCGAGTCAAGTTGAGGCGAGTTTTTTTAAGTCGAGTTGAAAATTTCATTTTTTTAGTCGAGTTTTGCTCACTCTATCGTTAACCAGTCTATATATTTAATTCCATTAATTATTCTTGTTAAAATATTGACTATTTTTTTCTTAAAAAACACATGTTTTAACTTATCTTTCTTACATGGATATTTATGTTAAAATAGGAAGATGACCAAACACAAAACATGAGAATAGTAGAAGGACCAAAATCATAATTTGAGCTTTTATTTTCTAGACAGGGTGAAGGCAATTTTAAATCAATAACTCTTTTTATTATTATTTAAAGAAATGATCTCGTAGACATAAATTTGGAAAAATGACCCCCAAATCTGCCACGTAAGAAGAATTCACTTTTTGGGAACAACGAGACTCAAAATCGCTTTCTGCAGAGAGCGAGGTCCTCATACGTAGCAACACTTTTCAGAATAACAAACTTAATAAGAACTTGCTTTCTGCAGAAAGAAAGTTCCCTGAGAATTTGAAGAGCCGACTTAATTTATCACGAGCAGTTTAATGGAACTCGCTTTTTTTGCAGAAAGCGAGTTCTTTGTAAATCGAGCTGGCAAACCAAGCGTTTATAGGCATGTTCGAGTAATATTTGGGGTTATTAATCGTATAATTTTAGTAAACGTTGAGTTTAGGTACGTAGTACTAAAACTTGTCTTTCATTCGACACCAATATGGGCAAGTTCGGTGCATTGTAAACCGAGTAAAATTCATGTTGAAAACGGTTCCATAGCTTGTTTTTGTCAATGAATGAAAATATAAAATGTAGAACTATGTAAAAAATAAGGCAGAATAAAATATTGGTAATTATAAAATAAGAAATAAAGTCTTGTATAAACATAATTAAATTACAATCAACAGTAATACGATAAGAAATTACAACCACTTAATCGATACGAGGACTGGAGCAATTAGGACACTTGTTACTCGTGTGTCCGGGATTTCTACATGTAGTGCAAAGTTTCTTTTGCCCGGTTCGTTCTCTATGTTCGACCATATCCTCCACACAGTAAATCCATGTCGATCGTGGACGTCCCTTTGCTCGTAGTAGTGCAGGATCTGGGCATATGGTCGGTTCAACGTCAATGATATACAAATTAATTTCATTTCTGGTGGGGGAAACTCCTTTTCGTAAACCTTAAATACCGTTTCTAGTAAGTATACCGGATCGAGCAGTCTCATGTAGTAAATCCATTGGGAAGAACAAGCAGCAATGGCGTGTGCGCATGAGTATTTGAATGTTTGGAAGATCCCGCACTCGCATGTTCTTTGCCTAAGATCTACCACGTACGCGTTATGTTGTATGCCTTCTAATGGCCTCAAAAATTATGAAACACGAAACGAATGGCCTTCTCCAGAGAAGAGAGTTGCAGTCATCACATTTGATCCCGAACTAGGATTTCTACCATGTACTCAGTTGCTTGCCTTCCCAGGGTTGCAAATAGAGTAGCCAAAAGATTGTAGGTCGCTTTGACAACGGAAGTGATAGGCAAATGCCGCACTCCCTTGAGTGTTGAGTTGACCGCCTCAGCCATGTCTGTTGTCATATGACCATATTGTTTACCCCTATCATATGATTGAAGCCATTTTCCCTAAGGATTTTGGCAAGGCAGTCTGCGCCATCTTTATTCCTGGCTCTAAGTTCTTCGAGCAGCTGGTCTACCTTATGTACGTAATGCGAGTTGCCTAAGGAATGACAGTTGAATAGTTAGGGTCGAACAATACATGTAAAGATATCGTAAATACATATGACCTAAAGACGTACCCATTCAAAGCACCAATGCACGTTCATCTTGGTTCTTGTACTTCTACAAGTAGTTGGCTGCAATGTGTCGTGAGCAGTAACGGTGGTAAATATGGGGAGGCTGCCAAGACCGGCCCAACGTTGTATTGCGTACTTGATCGATGTGCCTCTGTCGGAAATAATATATATCCCATCATCCCTTGCTCGTATTACATGAGAAAGAACATGTCTCCGTAGGTTCTAAAGGAAGAACTCCGAAGACTCGAGATCTTCCTTTTGGACTATTGCAAAAGCTACAGGAGCGATTTTTCGATTGCCATCTTGTGCAACCGCCAAAAGTAAGACCTGTGTATATTTCTCGTATAACCAAGTACCGTCGATCTGAACCATCGGCTTGCAGTGCATGAATGCAGTAATGCACTGCGGAAATGTCCAAAATAGCCAGTAGAATTGACAAACACCTGGTACGACACGATCATTTTCGTATGTCGGAGTCGTCTCAAGTTTCAAAACCGTTCCGGGTATGTGTTTCTGCATCATTTTTAGCCACAGGCACAACTCGTTGTAAGATTCCTCCCATTGGCCAAACAGTTTTTATACGGCCGCCACCTTGCATACCATGCTTTATGGTAATCAAGAATGTAGTCGTACTGCATTTTTGCTGCAGTGATACAAGTGGCAACACCCGAGGATTTCCTTTGACTAGTGGCATGAAAGTATCGCATAGGATGTGCACATCCAAGTTCTTGTGATCCTGACTTAGGTTACTCACGGTACATGTATGAGGCCCTTCCAGTTTCGTGATTCTCCACAGCCCGCTCAACATCTTCAAGGATGATAAACGAACCCTCCACTTCCATGTTTCTTGTGGGCGCACTCTGCAATGTAGAAATATGGTTGGGTTTTCTTCACAGTCGACGAAACTTCTCGGCGAATGTTGTAGTGATTAATAGCGGCCACAACCAGTTCTTTTGTCAAGAATGTCATCCCAATGGCCAGTTCACCATCAGCATGGTGGTTGTAACCGTCAATTGTTGGGAAGGCATCCATATCAACCGTTGTGAAGTGGGATGGTGGCTGGTAATAAGAAATAGGTGTGGCCGATACTGGAACGTTGCTTTCTGTAGGGAGTTCTTCGTTGCCTTCTAAATCTTTAAATGTCTTGGCACAGAAGACGACGATGCACCGAACTCATTGCTTGGACTGTATGTAGTTAGTAGGTTGAAATCATATCGTAAACTTGGTGTCGGGCTATCAACATTAGTATTAGGGTCGAAGTCAAAATTCGCCCGTCTCCAGCTTGGGATTTCGGTACCAGCATTAGAATCAGAAAACGACGCATACAGCTTGAGGGGCCCTCCTAATAAATACTCCAAGTGGGTAGCCAGCATCAACTCCACATCACCGTTGTCCCCAATGCGGCATACTAAGTAGGTTAACGGTTCTAAAGAGATCGACAGACGATACTTCAACTCGTCCGATTTTCCCCAAGGCCACGCGGGACACTATTTTCCACTTCCTTAATCAACTTCTTGTACGATAATCTCCTCAGAATCGTTATTCTTACAGTATTCACGGACTAAAAAACGACGCCAAGTGAGGCATCAACGACTATCTCGCCATCGTATTATACTAGAACAACACTTCCTCGTCTCAATATTTTCCCAACAATTGAAACACTTTAATGAAAACTATACAATACAAGAATTTGTAAACGGGCCAATATTATTCATCCAGAAAATCTGAAAGAATTTTGCTTTTGTAGACGTGCCAGACACGCTGTGTCAGGATTACTGACTCAGCAAGGAACTCGCTTTTTATAGAAAGCGGGTTCCTTGCATAGTCAGATGCTGACACATCGTGTCTGACACGTCTGCAAAGCAAAATCCTTCTTGATTTTCTGGATGAATAATATTGGTCCTTTGTACCCTTATATCAGGAAGAATGGAATGCTTGTTTGAATAATTGAGGTAATGGGAGGTAATGTTGTTTGAATAATTAAGGTAAATTGTATCTTTCTACCGTAAGGTGCTGGAAAAATATAATTTAAGATGATTTGTACCTAAAGATGTTTTACATAAATAAAAGAGGATAAATTGCAGTGTTGCACATTATTAGAACATTAATAAAGGACCCTAAACCAACTCATAAAATATAATTTGACGATGATTTAAGGAGTGAAAGGTTAATCGGAATCATCACAGTCAGTTGAAATGTCTAAACTTAAGTTACGTTCTTCGATCAGCTATTTTTTTGTTTGTGTCTGTACATAAAACGCTGCAACTCGTCCGCAACTGAATCAACATCCGATGAGGACATAGCTTGTTCAGTGGTCTCTGCGAGTGCAGACGGAGCAGATTCTATAGGTGCTGACGTACTACCTTCACCGACGTTGACCTCATCGAACTTAACATATAAATGGATGAATTTAGCTCCTAGAGAATTGAGCCGGTCATACATGTTACATACGTCGGTTTCGTTGGTAAGCTTCAGAATGTAGTGTGTTTCAGCTGCCGTCGGTGTTGGAATTTTACATTCTAAGTAAGAAATTTGCTTGTCAGTTTGTTTACTAACCTCGTTGGATATCAACTGTAATAAATCGTAGAGTGATATATTGCTGGTGATTGTTGAGTCGAAATAGGTACCGAAAAAATAAAATGTTGCGAAAAATTTAGCCATGAGAGGAGAAAAGAGTTGGATGTTTTGGTGAAATAGACATAATTGGAGCGTGGGTTTTATAGTGAAGGAAAACACAACGTGAGTAAATTTAATTCAAATAAAAAATCATAATAAAATAAAAAGAATACAATATTTAAACTGGAATCAAAACCCCGTGACCTCGAATTCTACAAAACACGGTATTTAAGTGACCTCACTTTCTGCAGAACGCGAGGTCCCTTCTGACCGTTCAGTAGACGCGTCTTCTCAACGACATGTCTTTTCAACGAAACTCGCTTTCTGTAGAACTCGAGGTCCCTTAAATACCGCGTTTTGCAGAACGCGTGTTCCCTTTAATGTCGCTTCCCATGGGGTGCGAGGCCTCTTATAAATAGCGGCCCTACAATCAGATTTACCTCACACCTCACAATTCTATCTTCTTTTCTTATTCTACATATCCTAAATTTTTTATACAATGGCGGCTTTATTGAGGCTAGACGCACGACACGTCTTCAACTACTGGCGGACGAATGGGGAGGTAATATATATATTTTTAACTTTAAATTATTTCTTTACTTTTATTTTTTTATTCTTATATATATTTTAGGGTAAACTAACCAAATGACCACCATATTATGGTAAATGTATTAAAATGACCACATTAAAAAAATCGATTCAATTAAACCACCAAACTATTTAAATGGTATCAATGTGACCACCAGCCGTTAAAGGTTAACGGAAGGGTGACGTGGCAGTTAAAAAAATAAGGGTATAATTACACATTTTGTCCTTATTACTTATACACTCTATCAATTTAGTCCTAATTTTAATTTAAATAAAAATAATTAATTTATTTTATTAAATCGTATCACGGTCACGCCGAATGCGGATATTGTTCCATTTATTGCCGAAGCCGGTTTTGACCACGTCGCTACTATCGTTGGTGGTACGAAGTTGGATCGTCCCTTTATTAACGCCTTATTAGAACGATGGAGGCCAGAGACGCACACCTTCATCTTTCGTGTGGCGATGCTACAATTACACTGGAAGATGTTGCATATTATCTTATCTTGCCTACTGATGGCGAGGTTATTACCGGTATTGTCGATAGTGACTGGGCGACCCTGTGTGCTGACATGCTGGGAGAGGTTTCGGACAAGTTCGACGGTGGCAAAATCTTACTAACTTTTTGGAGCAAAATTTTACAATCCTTCCCCCGATGCGGATGACGAAACAAAGCTGGTAAATATATTTATTTTATTATATATTTCATTTTCTATTTTTTAATAATTAAAATATTTTTATAACGGTACTTATTATTTTCGCAGCGGTTTGCTTGTGCCCACATCCTACGAATTATTGGAGGGATTTTGATGCCTGACAAATCTCGCAACAAAGTCCATATGAAGTGGCTGTACCATCTCCGTAATTTTGCCGAATCTAGCAAAAAATGTTGGGGAGCAGCGGTCTTGCTGTAACCCCCTAAACTCGGCCTAGGAGAAAAGACCAAATTCAGGAAGTTACGATTGAAAACTTTTCCCTCAAGAAAACCAATTTTGGAAATTATGTTTTAATTAAAATATCGTAAAATAAATTATTTCTGATAAAAATATAAAATATCTCAATAATTATAAAACCCGAGCGTTAAAATAATAATCATATAATTTAAATAAGATATTCAAATTTAAGTCTGAAAACACATAAAAAAATAATAAGTCTCAAATCCAAAATTACATTAAAATCCCAAAATAATAAATAATAATCTGAATAACTAAAAATAGTTTCGTACTGAATAATAAAATAACTGGATAAAATATGAGATCCTCCAAGTACCACGTCGCCTAAAAGCTAAAGATATCTGTAAGAGGAAACTATGGGGGAGTAAGTTAAAGAGCTTAGTGTGTCTCTAAAGTGCAATAAAACCATAATCATAAAAATACAGTAATATTTTCTTAAAATATTTTAAAAACCGTAACACAAATATCACATTCACAATGCAATGTACCCAACTACAACCGCCATAAAAAGAGGTAGGTTCCCCAGAATCCCTCACTACAACGTCACCAATCGATGTGTGGGAAAAACAACTGCTTCCTCCGTACAAATCCCAACCCATGCTCATACATACATGATGATTAAAAATCAAATTTCATAAACTCGGTTCCATAAATTCGATATTCCGTAAACATACTTCATAAATCATAGTCCATAAGTTCATAAATCATAGTTCATAAATCGTAGTCCATAAATCACGGTTCGTAAATCATAGTAAAAACATATTCTGAAAACGTATGCATGTGATGTCAACCATAAAAATCATAATACATATAAATAATCACATAAAGGGTAAAACACCAACACATAGAAAATAACATATAATTTAATTATATCACTGGAAGAAAACACACCTTAGCCAAGCTATACTCAACCTACGGAATGATGTGATTTTCTATGATCAGAAGTATTGGATCCAACTGTATCAGTACCAGACTAAACTTGGGGTTAAGGGATTAACGAACAAGAAGAAGTATAGAGCGGTTGAGATTATTACATAAGAATTTAACAACTCAATAAGAGATTTTGGCGGCATGAAACTATAAAAAAAAGTAGGGTTCTTGGGGTGATCTTATTTGAACTATGTGTGTGTGTATATATATGTGTGTGTGTGTGTGTGTGTGTGTGTGTGTGTGGAGAGTAAACCTAATTTAAGTAAAATAATGACAGTGATATATGATAGAAAAGAATAAAAGTAAATAAAATAATTAAAAGTTGACGAGTGGAGGAGGGAATTAGAATTCAATTTAAAATTAAAGAACTATATATATATATATAATAAACAATAAAAACGAAAATACAAAGCAAATTAAAATTCAATTTGATAAAAAGGTTATTTAAGGAGTCAGTCCTTAAACTTTCAAGAAATTTTATATTAACTTTTAAGTTTGATAAAAATTCTTATTTAGTCCCTCATAAAAAGGTTAGGATTCTGAATTAAAAATTCTCAATTGTTAAGGTTTTCAATTAGGGATTTCAAAATTAAGTTTCTAAATTAGGGATTTTTTGACTCTAGGGTTTACAATTTGTCAATTTGGGCATAATTTTTGGGGTGTTACACTTGGCCTTTTTGTTCAGAGAGCTTTGTAGAACTGTCGACCCTGATAGAGCCACAATCGGAGGATGTCTTTTACTGTTGCAGTCTTGAGCTTGGTTTCGGATGTTGTTTTTAAGCACGCAACCTAGACACCCGACCTCGTACCTATTCCCACTTATTCAGATGTACTATTAAAATTATTTAATTTAATTTATTTTATTTTATAAATATTTTTTTAAACTATTATAATTTTTTAATTCTTTTTTCATTAATGACATGTGGTGCCTTCCACTCACTCACCAGGGACTGCCAGATACACAACAAGACTATAGATTGCTGATCGACAAGATACAAGACGAGGTTAGGAATTCATACCATTTTTCTTAATTCGTCAAATTATTTTTCTAATCAAAATTTATATAACTCACGTTCAAAAAAAATTTTAGTTTCTGTGGACTCCGTACACTGCTCCTCCGATTCGAGACTATATTCCGCAGGACATTATGGACACCTCTCATGTCTAGCTGCTGCTAGTGCCACTCATCAACTACGAAATTGTTCAGTGGCATCCTACCGACCGGGTTCTGTGATAATTTTTCTACGTCCAAGGGGTTTTGAAGCCGCCACCCAATTTGGACGAATTACATCGATTGACGCGGCAGGGGAAGACGAAAGTCCATTGATCATCACGCTAACTGGGTCGGGCAATGGATGACAATGTATGGCAGGCGACCGCCCATCTGTGAGCCATGATGTCATATTCGACTATATGTAGTTGTACCACCAAAATAGGAAGCCACATATACTGACTTCGGAGGAGCGTGAACGAGAAATTGAGGTGCCTCCCCAAAATCTCCCGCCCGCACAACGTTAAGCCACCTAGAGCCAGCCGACGCAGCGCAGTACCAGAATAGGGCCTGAAAGCCATAGACGGCGAACTCACACTGCAGGGGCCTCATCGTTTGGAACAGCGCAAGCAGCAGATCAGTCTGCGACATAGCGTTCAACACTAACACCATGACCGAAATTCATGCACTCCACTTCGTCATTATTTCTGCAGATGAGTGGTCCTGAGACGTTTCAGCAGATGAGGCCTCCACCCGAGTTTTGCTTTACGGACGCCTTCCGTCCCTTGATGTCGATGCATTCACATATTACCCAACACCGCCTTTTGCATATGTTCCTCCGGTATTCGATGTTCCACCGTTGGCAGCACAGTTCGACTACAATATTGTCGAGCAGACGCCACCGCAGAGCTTGTTCTACACCGGCCCCGATGATGATGATGACGCTGTTGATGAGGACGACGATGAAGCACATGCCGTTCGGAGGAATCCGCCACGAGATCGTCGTGCACCCAGCTGCGGAACAGGTGGACATAGGCATCATTAGGAAAAAGGGGATGTCTAAAAAAATTTAACTATGTTTATGCAAGAATTTATTTCTAATTTTATAATTATCAATATTTTATCCTACCTTATTTTTTACATAGATTTTAGATTTTATATTTATTTTCGTTCTTTATTAGATAAACAATAACCTACATTATTCGATTAATAAATCGAACAAGTCTATCACGCCTTTTTAAAAGCAAAATCATTCAAAAAACAAGCTATGAAATTGTTTTCAACGGGAATTTTACTCGGTTTAAAATGCACCGAACTTGCCCATATTGATGTCGAATGAAAGACTAGTTCCAGTACTACGTACCTAAACTCAAATTCTGAGAGAACTCGCTTTCTGCAGAACGCTAGTTCCTGTTAAGTTCGTTATTCTGAAAAGTGTTGCCACATATGAAGATCTCGCTTTCTGCAGAAATCGAGGTTGAGTCTCGCTATGCCCAGAAAGCGAGTTCTTCATACGTGGCAGATTTGGAGGTCATTTTTCTAAATTTAGCTATGTGAGGTTATTTTTTACAATAATAATAAAAAAGGGTTATTGATTTAAAATTGACTAGGGTGAAGTCTATTTCACTCTCTTTCACCCTTACCCCCATTAAACTAACCATCTAAAATCTCGTTTAAGCAATCATTTTCCGTCATGTCTACGAACTTTGATGCATCAAATCACGTGGTTTACAACTCTCATTCCACGAAATTTTTCCTTGATTCCTCATCATTGCTTGTTTGTTTTCCGAGAGAAAGTAAATCACCATGTTTTGGTGCTGTAAAATTTATGTGGTTTTTAAAGAGGGAAAACGAAGTTCATGGGGAGCAAGGAGACACTGTCGGGTGCATGGTTTACGCCGTGTAGGCCATGCTCTCTCTTTCACATTACAAGCTGCCTGCAAGAACCATAATCATTGTTCAAAATTTTATTTTCTCCACCAATATCATTTCCTTTGTTTTCTCAATATGTTTCTTTATCATTAATCATAATTGAAGCCATAATTATAAGATTTATACATATATAAGCATGAGATTATGTTTGATCCCTCTTAAAAGTAATTACACAGATAATTGATTTTAAAGAAAAAAACAAAATTAAGAATGTGCAATAATTCCCAGGAAACAAAAACCACAGATCCCATCATATATGCTCTAATATAATAATAATTCAAAAGAAGCCTTTTGTTTGTGGTAGATATCCTGCCTTGGTTGCATGTTTCCACATGGGTCCCTTCGCTGCCCATTTTTCATGCCGTGGCTAAGCTTTTTTGCTTAGGCTTTAGGCTTAGGATTCCTAAATGCAGTGACCAACATGCATGCATGATGCATGCCCATTATTTTCATACCATTTTGCTTTCTAACATTTTCATTGAAATTCATTATATAAATCAATACTTTGTCTTAAATACTAAAATCATGTAGGTTTACGTATAATTGAGGTAATATCTGAACCTTTTTATTTTTTTAATATACTGATGTAATTATAGGGCAATATATGTTCATACTTTTTTTTAACCTTATAATAAATTTTGCACACACAAATGCTCAAACCCAAATTTCATAAGATAAATAACATCTTTTTTTCACTAGAATCACTCGTTGAATTCAAACTTTTATTTTCTTTTGAATAGTAGGTATATATCATAACTTTATATATATATATATATATATATACCGGCATGGAGAATACAATGGGCCAGGCTGGGTTTGGACACCTTGCATTAAATGGTGTTTTTTTATGGAATTTCGTAATTCAATTTAGTCTTCTATTATCTACCCTTATGTACAGGGATTGAATTACGTTGATGATGGAAGGGAGCCTGTTTTTCCAACAAAAAAAATTGGTGCAGTTACTCTTTAAGCTCTTTTAAAATAATTAAGTTTTGATTAAACAATTTTTTTTTGGTTTAATTACTTTTAAAAGTCTATATACTTTTGAAATTAAATAAGTTAAATTATAATTCTCTTTTTTTTTCAATTTTAATATTTCTTAGATTCCTGCGGGTTTTGAAATTAAACTATTTAGCTCATTTCTTCCTTTTTGATAAATAAAAAAACTCATTTCTTCCTAGGAAAGTCCACGGGAGTTCTAGGATCCACTTAGACTATATAAAACTTAGTTACTTTAACGCTCTTTTTGGACCGTCAAATTAGAGTAATAAATTGTAGAACTAATGTTTTGATATAATAATTGAAAAATGTTTTTGGACTTATCTAAAAAGTATTTAAAACAATTTCCAAAGTCCACATATCTTGAAACTATGTTTAGGGATGTTTTTAAATGAGTTTAATATGTTTTCAAAGGCCAAACTACTCAAAACTGTCCAGGTGTTTCGAAACACCTTAGGGCGTTTCGAAACAGGGGATTTCAGTAGCAAAATCGTTTCGAAACTTGTTTCGAAACGGGCTTACCCTGGACTGAATTTTTGCCCAGCGTTTCGAAACGGGCTAGGCCGTTTCGATACGCCCACGTGGCAATGACCCCAACGGTCATAAACCCCAACGGCTATTTTCCCAACCAACTTTTAAATGCAGGCGTTTCGATACGGGATTGTAGCGTTTCGATACGAGTTTCGAAACGGCCAGGAGGCGTTCCGAAACGGACATGAGGCGTTCCGAAACGACCAGGAGGCGTTCCGAAACGGATGCCCTGACAGACTGCAACGACTCTTTCTACATTAAGAGTGTTTCGAAACGGCTTTGAGCGTTTCGAAACGGGGAGCTGCAGAATGCATTTATGGTGGGAATTAAAGTCCTCAACGGCTCCAATTTGATCCCAACGGCTAGTAACGGCTACAAACTCAATTGGGAGTATAAAAGGGACCTCCAAGCATCAAGAGAAGGCTAATGCTTCAATTGTCAATCAACAAATGATCAAAGATTGTCTTTGCACTTAAATTGTCATTTATTGTATAGACAAACACTAGTGAGCCAAAATTGTCAAATTTGCTCAAGTGTTTTAGGATTTGGGTGAGAGCTTCATTGTGCAAACAAACACCTATTAGAGGGTTTAAGTTTGCTTTATTTATCTCTTTGTAAAAGAGGGTTTTGATCAAGGCTTTGGGTAGAAGCTTGATCGGTTGTAAGGGTTTCCTCCTAATCCTAGAAAAGGGGACGAATCAATTAGTGGATTGATTGTGAAATCCTTAGTGGGAAGCTAAGGTAGTGGATGTAGGTGCTTGTTAGAAGACCGAACCACTCTAAAATCATTGTGTCTTATTCTTTTTAGCTTCCTTAACCCTTCCACCCAAATATCCACCTCTCCACCACTTGGTGAGCATAATTGGTTGATCGAATCGAGCACCACACAACTCAACAATTGGTATCAGAGCTTGGCTCAATCGAAGAGGATTCACATCCTATTGAGAAGATCCGGCAAGCTCGATCACTAGTTCATCAACCGGCTCAAATGGCACAATCAATCGACAAACCGCCTTTCTTTGACGGAGACCACTATGCCCATTGGAAGACAAAGATGAAATTCTTCTTGAAGTCAAGAGATTACAAGCTATGGGACATAGTTGAAGATGGTCCGTTCGTGCCTCAAAGAAGTAAAGCGGAGTGGAGTGCCGACGATCGCAAGAAGATGGAGCTCAATTGCAAGGCCTTGCACATCTTGTTTTGTGCTTTTGGCCCATCCATCTATGAGAAGATGTCTTCTTGTGAGAGTGCCAAGGAGGTATGGGACAAGCTTGAAGTCACATACGAGGGAACCAATGAAGTCAAGGAGACCAAGATTGGGCTCCTAACCTTAGAGTATGAGAACTTCAAAATGGATCCGGAAGAGAACATCGAGAAGATGTTTGATAGGTTCTCCACCATCACCAACGGTCTTAAAGGTTATGGAGAAGCCATCCCGGAAGAGAAGCTTGTCCGAAAGCTCATCTACTCACTTCCCGAGTCTTGGGACTCAAAGAGGACCGCCATCATCGAAGCCAAAAATTTGAAGACTTTGAAGCTTGATGAACTTATGGGGTCTCTTCTCACTCATCAAATTATGAAGAAAAACAAGGAAGAGGAGAAGAAAAGGGAAGAAATTAGAGCTACGGGAGAGAAGAAAATCAAAGGGCTTGGCATCAATGCTAGTTCCATGGCTCTCAAATCCTCCACTTGCCATCATGTCTACTCAAGTGAAGAGGAGGATGAAGAAGAAGAGATAGTTCATCTCTTCAAGAAGTGTGCCCCGTTCATGAAGAAAGCCTTGAGAGAGCTTGAACGAGAACCTAAGAGAAAGGAGAGGGCAAGCACTTCAAGCCATAAGAAGAAGGCACAATTGGCTACTTGGAGTGATGAAGACTCCACCGACGATGAACAAGCCAACCTTTGCCTTATGGCCATCGAAGAAGATTCAAGGGTAACTTCTAATTCATCTACTTCATGTTCTTACACTTTTGATGAATTACAAGATGCCTATGATGAATTGGTTTTAGATTTTAAAAGCCACATTTTGAAAAACAATAAATTGATTTCAAAGTTAAAAATTCAAAATGATTTGCTTTCTAAAACCAAACTTGAACTTGAAGCAAAACTTGAAGAGTTTGAATTAAAATGTTTTGATTTACAAAAATTGCTTCAAAATGTTCAAGTAGAAAAAGATTTGATTTCCAAAGAGCTTGAAAAGAAAAACAATTTTGGAAAATCAAATTTTTATGTTAGACAATCTAGTGCCCCTAGATTTAAAAATGGTAAATGTTTTAGAAGTGTTTGGGTCCCAAAAGGACTAACCACTTCAACTAAAAAGGATGAAATTGAAAAATGGATTCCTAAGGGGACTAAATTTTGTGCAACTAACGTTTATGGATCCAAAGCAATTTGGATACCAAAAGTTACTTGATTGTCTATTGTAGGTGTGATGGAGATGTTCAACAAGTCAAACATTGAGGGGGAGCTCCATACACACAAGGAAGAACACTTGAAGAAGGAAGGCTTCACATCCTCCCTTGGATTCAAGTGTGGGTAAAATTTCTAGTTGTTTTGTGCTTTCATTTGTTTATTTCTTAGTTTAAATTCAACTAGATGATCATTTATGATGGACTAACATTTCAATGATGCCTTGAGTAAGGGGGAGCCATTTTTAAACCAAATTTTTATTTTTGTCAAAGTTTTTACCTCCATTGTTATTTTGAACTTAATGTTTTAAATTCTTTTTGATATAACAAAAAGGGGGAGAAATGGTTTGAAAAATTGAATTTTCAAATGAATAAGGGGGAGCTTTATTTGATTTCATATCTTTAGTCTCTTATTCACATTTTTAAAGTTAAAGGGGGAGAATCCCAAACAAATTTTCAAGTGAGTTTTATTATATCAAAAAGGGGGAGATTGTAGAACTAATGTTTTGATATAATAATTGAAAAATGTTTTTGGACTTATCTAAAAAGTATTTAAAACAATTTCCAAAGTCCACATATCTTGAAACTATGTTTAGGGATGTTTTTAAATGAGTTTAATATGTTTTCAAAGGCCAAACTACTCAAAACTGTCCAGGTGTTTCGAAACACCTTAGGGCGTTTCGAAATAGGGGATTCCAGTAGCAAAATCGTTTCGAAACTTGTTTCGAAACGGGCTTACCCTGGACTGAATTTTTGCCCAGCGTTTCGAAACGGGCTAGGCCGTTTCGATACGCCCACGTGGCAATGACCCCAACGGTCATAAACCCCAACAGCTATTTTCCCAACCAACTTTTAAATGCAGGCGTTTCGATACGGGACTGTAGCGTTTCGATACGAGTTTCGAAACGGCCAGGAGGCGTTCCGAAACGGACATGAGGCGTTCCGAAACGGCCAGGAGGCGTTCCGAAACGGATGCCCTGACAGACTGCAACGACTCTTTCTACATTAAGAGTGTTTCGAAACGGCTTTGAGCGTTTCGAAACGGGGAGCTGCAGAATGCATTTATGGTGGGAATTAAAGTCCTCAACGGCTCCAATTTGATCCCAACGGCTAGTAACAGCTACAAACTCAATTGGGAGTATAAAAGGGACCTCCAAGCATCAAGAGAAGGCTAATGCTTCAATTGTCAATCAACAAATGATCAAAGATTGTCTTTGCACTTAAATTGTCATTTATTGTATAGACAAACACTAGTGAGCCAAAATTGTCAAATTTGCTCAAGTGTTTTAGGATTTGGGTGAGAGCTTCATTGTGCAAACAAACACCTATTAGAGGGTTTAGGTTTGCTTTATTTATCTCTTTGTAAAAGAGGGTTTTGATCAAGGCTTTGGGTAGAAGCTTGATCGGTTGTAAGGGTTTCCTCCTAATCCTAGAAAAGGGGACGAATCAATTAGTGGATTGATTGTGAAATCCTTAGTGGGAAGCTAAGGTAGTGGATGTAGGTGCTTGTTAGAAGACCGAACCACTCTAAAATCATTGTGTCTTATTCTTTTTAGCTTCCTTAACCCTTCCACCCAAATATCCACCTCTCCACCACTTGGTGAGCATAATTGGTTGATCGAATCGAGCACCACACAACTCAACATAAATGACTAAGATTATTTGCTACTTTTTTCAAGTGATAATATTCAAATATTCTACTATTAATTACAACCATCCATCTACCTACATTCAATGATCTAAAAAATATTAAAGAGAACCTTATCTCTCCATATAAATGAATGAACAAATGAAAAATAGTACTGGCATCACACTGTCATAAAACATCTCCGATAAAATAAAGACAAGTGCCTGAAATTCAGCATATTGTTCAAGCATTCTTGCGTGTCCCCCATAGCTATTTGCATTGCTTCTTTCAAATTTTCTGTACATTTCTTCTCCATACATAATTCACGTTTTCGTTTGTCAGCGAGCAACAAACTAGCATCAAGCTTAGTCCTTAATTCCTCCACAAACGAAATCCATTTGTTTTCTACCCCTTTCCAATGAATTATTTCGTGTTCAACTTCCTCTTCAACACTCTCATCATTTGTCAACTTCAGTGAAGAATTATATCTTCGAATTGATGTCCAATATTTCTCTGCACTAAAATAGTAACTTTGAGTAGTAAACTTCTCATGCTCAGCAATGTACCAATTGAGCTGATGTGAAATACCATTTTGTATCAATGGAGCCACGATGCTTGCGCAAAAAACTTCAAAGTTAGCATCTTCAATTGCCTTCAAAAGAAATGACACATGTTACACAAGTCATACCTCTTATTGTAAACATTACTTTAAGTATTGCATTCTCATCCTAAATAGCATCTCTTGATGATGCTTGATTAGGACTGCCTCTACCATCTAATACATGAGTGGCATAAGAGATAATAGCTTGTGAGGACCTCAAGGTGCGACTTTTGGCATTCGAATTCAACACAGTAAAGGAAGATAACAAAGGAATATTATTTTTCCTCAAAGAATCAATTCTCAGAAGACTTTCGAACTGATCTTTACACATATGAAGTTTGAACCATTCAAAGTGTGTATGAAACGTTGCTCTCATTATCCTCATCAACCGAGCCTCGTTGACGCCAAGCCTCTTCCTGAAAACAACTTGAAGTGAAGTTGTAAGAGCATGAAAACGCAAGCCTATTAAAAGTGTTTCTTCACTTGGTCGAAGCATTGATACCAAAGTCTTCTTCAAGGGCTTCAGCAAAATAGAGTCATGAATGAAGAGGTATAAATGGGAGCATGCAACCCTTAGAGCACCAAAATGATCAACCAATCCAACTAGTTTAAAAAATTCAACTTGTTTGAATCAGAACAACAAAACAAGATTTTGCACAAACTTAAGGTGCAATGCATTAATTTCCTTCACGACCTCAGCAACCATTCCTCTGTTAGCTAGTTCCTTCCTCCGAAGAACGACTTCATATTTGTCTTCCACATTGGTATTTTCTGCTCCCTTTGATTTTGTTGTGCCCCATTTCCCAAAGGTTTTGGTTATAACAACTGACTGCGAAAACTGAGTGGTATTTGAAACATTAATTTCCTTTAGCTTGATTCCCTTCTTTGTTACAAAATTGACAACAGCTAGGCCTTGAGAATCTCTCCAAGCTTGAAGCATTTTATTATCTGGTAGCAAGCCCTGCCGCTCAATGTTGTTGTCATAGTTAGCATCATTAACAAGAATTACCTCACTGACTTGTTGCATCCGGAGCTTATTGTTGCTCGGCTCTATGCAATATTGCTCTGCCCTAATGGAGTAAATACGAGCATCAAGCTTCTCACACTCGACAATGTATCGAGCAAGGCACAATACCCCATTACCACACATTTCAAGCTTGTTATAATCAAGATTAATGATTCTTTCAAGATATCCATCCAATGTTGTTTATTCCATGTATTCCAAGATTCAGTCGATCGACTACTACATTGTTGCTTCCCATCAATAAGAGCCTAAATCTATAAGGGTTGTACACCTCAACAACTTCATACCACCTTGAGTACTTATCTACCCATAATAATTTTGTTTCCCTTAACAGTAGCCTAAACATGTATAGATCATCATTCTCAACAAACTTAAAAATAGATTTTACTGCAGTTTGGTCCTTAACTTTTCTCACGTATCTTTCATTGAATACTTGGGCTGCCTTTGCATCTACACCTCTAGTCATCATGAATAAATCCAATTATACACCTTGAATTTGCAATTGTTCCGGCAGACCCCTCGTTAAATCCCCACGTTCTTTGAGAATGATGGCCCTGTCTTGTGGACCTTCTAGCAACCCCATAGTTGGATCATCTTCCAACAGAACCTTAGTTGGATCATTCAACCCTTTCGATTCTTCATCAAGCCATTCATCCAACACCTTAATATCATTGAGGGCACTTACCTTTTTTTTCTAGTTTCGGTTCACTGAAATCAAAAACCATTGACTCATTCAACGCATGGATCTTCTTGGGAGTTTCAACCTTGTGATCTTCAAATTCCAATCGCTTCCCTGTATCGTCCCCAATAGCTTGCTTTGTCGCCCTAAAATCCCTTGCGATGAAACTTTGGTCATCGCTGGTTCTATCGGTCTACCCAGAAAACTCTCCAATAATTGGCTACAATCCTCCATAATTTAGACTCGGAAATCCTTAAATTTGGCCGCCAATTTATCCTCCAATCGGTTAATTTCTGATTGTAATTGCGCCGCCTCTTGTTGCCAATTGTCCTTCATACCATAGGATCAAAACCTGTGCTCTGATGCCTTTGTAACACCTAGAATCGAACTGAGAAGAATTTTTAAAGAGATGAGAAGAGAATAGAGTTAAGATGAGAAGAGAAAAGGATTCTCACAGAGAGAAAACCGTATCGTCATTCATAATGCTCGATAAGCCACTCTGTACATTCAAGGTCCTTTTAACCCAATCAGGCTTAGACGACCGTGTTTTAGCAAAACTAAACAACAGAAATTAAATACTAAAATAAGCGACAACATTCTCAGTTTGGTTCGTTACAGATTGTTGGATATTTTTCGTTGTTAACTCATAGAATCGGAACAAATGGAGTAATTGTGTGTATATTCTTTAAATCTACTGTTGAGTTTTCTTGAATTTGTTGTTTAACAATTCTTGGAAACATTGCATTAGCTTGAATTCAGTTCTTGGATTGGATCTGTTTGATGTTGTTTGCTTGTCCTCTATCTGTTTGGTTTAATTCCACAGTCAAAGGTTTTTTCAGCACGGTTCAAGATTTGCCATATGTGAATACAATTTCCAGGTTGAGAATACTAATACTACTAGATCTCAACTTTAGTCTCCTATGGTTGTTCCTAGTTCTCAACCACAAACTTCTTTCATACTCAATTATGTCCAGCATTTTCCTAAGCATGATACTGTTAAATTGAGTAAAGTGTAACCCCAAAACCCAGCCTAAAGTGTTAAACCCGAATTACGTGGATTACATTGATTCACCAAAGTGAATCCAAACAAATCTAATCAAATCTTGCTTAAATTTAAAAATTTTCTTGAATAAATGAACATCAGATTAAAACCAACCACGTCTAAATGCACAAGAGCCCAAACATGCAAACAATAACCAAGAAATGAAACGACATAGGGGTATAGTCGTCATTTAATAAGCAACCAGAAAAATGACATGTCAAAACTTAAATCTAGGGTCGTAATTAGACTCTACATGCTTATACTAGACAACACATCAAATTTCATTTGAATCAGATATTCAGTACATGTTTAATTGCAAAATTTAGAAGTTTAGGGATCAAATTCTAAATTCATAAAACTATAGTTACTTACTCAAAATTAAAGGCACCATTCTAAAATTAACCATCGTTTAGACTCACATGCAAAATTTCAGCTCAATTGGACACTTAGAACTCATTGAGTTGATAAGCTTAAGTTACCGAGCCAAAATATAACATTTTATACTATTTTGCAGCTTTGCAGAACCATCCCCGCGAAAGGTTTAGATGCCAGGCCACTATGGTTTTGAAACCTTTTCTCCAGTAGCAAAAGTTGGCCTCTTGATTTCAAAACCTTGGCCCTGATTCCGATACCAGCTTCAACAGGTTTCGAAACCTATTCATATGATTTCGAAACCTCCCTATAGAAATGCAGAAAATGTAGATTTTTATCATTCTAAAACCTCCATAATCATATCCAATAGACCTATACATGCTTCTAGTGATTCATGATTTTATCAAACATGTAAAGACACACTTGTAAACCAAGTTATAACATCAAAGAATCACCATAGCAAAATGTCAACTCAAAAGTCAAAGATTGCATAACAAGTCCAATATGAGGAACCTATATGGTCATTTTATCACTCATTGCCTCGAGTTATAGTCTCGAACTTGCTTATCTAACTGCATTGATGAGAGAAAAAAAGTCATAAGCATATAATGGCTAGTGAGTGCGCTCACAAAATAAATCATCAATTCACTTAAAACCAAATCATACTAGGTATTGCATTTTACAAAACTTAACAAAATAAAGAATTTATGCTTCTTTAAAAGTTATTTCAAAGCACATTTTGCAAGTCTAAAACTTATCGGTATTTATCAAAATTGACAAGACTTATTGGGGTTCATCACGACATATTAAAGCATATTGGAACTTGTCAACTCATATCAAGTTTTACAAAAGCTCATATCAAATTATACTTTCTCAAATTGAAATTTATCAGATTCTTATCAAATAAAATGAAAATCTTGAACAAATGTTCAAATTATATCATATACTCTTATATTTTTTTATTGAACAAAAGAAATCACAATGAGCATATGCGCTCTTAACTAGGATTGTCTAAATAAAGTAAATCTAAAACAGACGTCAGTGGGCTAGTGAATATGAGACTATCAAGACTAGTGCTTGGTTCCATCATCGTCATAGTTTCCACAACAACATTGCTTTCCTAGAATCCTTTTGAGTGGATCAATCGAATTGAATTATCCAAGAGGGGGTGAATTGGCTTTTTAAAGTGGAAGGGAGCAAATTAAAAATGTAAAAAATTAAAGACAAGGGAATTTATAGTGGTTCAAGCTTCGAACAAGCTCTACATCCACTACCTTAGCTACCACTAACGATTTTGAACAATATCCACTAGATATTATTCCCCTTTTCTAGGCTTAGGAGGTAACCTTTACAAATCGGTTAACCTTTCTACCCCAAGATTAACCAAGACGCTCTCTTTACAAAGAAGAAATGACAAGCTTAAGATTATCTCTCAAAAGATTGATATGTTGCCCAAATTACTAACAAACTCTCCTTAAACTTGAAAGAAATGTATACAATGAAAATTATAACAAGTGGGGTACAAGAGGGTTTGGATATATGCTTGGATGTTGCAAATGGGTTCAATAGTTGTTGTTGAGGATTTCGAGGTTTGCTTTTATATGCTTGCATTGATTTCTAGCCGTTTGGGTGGTTGAAATCATTAAACTAGCATTTGGGCTGCATTTTGGCGCAATAAATGCATTTCAACAACCAACTATATGGATATCTGTCTCAAAAAAGAAAGAGTCATTGTGTATATTTAAGAGGGATGTATCGATACACGGGAAGGCGTATCGATACCGTTATAGTGTAAAATAAGGGGCATATTGGTACGCAATAACCGTATCGATACGAATTTTGCTCACTAAAATCCTAAGTGAAACGTAAGCAAAAAGTGTAGGAATACGCTATAAGGGCGTATCGATACGGTCGAACGACCGTTTGAAAATTGCTGATTCCCCATAACTGACAAGCAACGACTATTTTCATCAAATGCAAAGATTTGCTTAATCAAACTAAACCGTATCGATACGGGGTTACCGTATCGGTATACTATGCCTTTAAAATAAATTTAGATTAAAAATTGTATCAATTTGATGCTTAGTGTATCTGTACACTTTAAGCGGTTGAAATTCCAGTAACACAAAATTGTATCGATATGACTAGAGCGTATCGATAGGCCTTAGCGTAAGTGTTAAAATTTGCTTGGAAAAACTTAGAAAATATTGTTTGGTTTGAATGTTTTGACTTAAAAATCAGTTTTAGTTCAAATTTCTTGTCAATTTGTGAGACTTTAAAAAACTTAAAAATTTATTTACTTTTACAAATAGGTCCTAGACAATTTGTTATATCAAAATCAAATTAGGTTTTACAATCCTCCTTTTGATATAACAAAAACAAAGTAAATTTTTAAGTATTTTGAAAAGTTTGCTCCCCCTTAATTTAAGATTGGTTTTCAAAAGTTTGTAAAAATTTAGGTTTTTACACTTCTCCCCCTTTTTGTTAGATCAAAATTAATGCATATAACAAAGGATGTAGACAAGATATAGAGCAATAAAGCACAAATTAAAGCATAATCAAAGCAACATAATATCATTAAACTTCAAAATAATATCCAAAGCAACATAAGTTCAAATAACTTCAAACCTAAAACCCAAACTCAAATCCTAAAAAAAACATAAATCAAAGCATAGGGTTCTTAAGATAAAATAGGTGCATAATAAAATAGAAATCCAAAATGATATGATATGGAATGAGATGCACAAAGACTACTCGTCCCCATCATCTTCATCCTCGTCCTCTTCATCATCATCATCGCGATTAGCTTGAGAGTTCTGAGAATTAAGCCAAACACCATGGAAAGCGGTGAGAGAGACATCTATAGAGGCTTGTTGTTGCTCAATGGCCTTGACTCGATCTTCCAACGAGGTAAAGCGTGCATCAATGGCTGCAAATCCCATATTCACGGTTGTATCTTAAGAAGCAATATTAGTCCATAAGGAGGTGAATTGCTCATTCAGATATGCTATGAGTCCATCCATGGAAGATTGAGCTAGGTTATCTTGTGGACCTTGTGAAGCTACCGGAGGAGGTTGATCAACTTGAGGAGGAGGACGATTAACATGAACCCATTCATTGTTGATGAATTCAAAGTGTGCACGAGTAAGGGAGTGTTCATTGATCGGTTTGCCAAGAGGCTCGGCGTCATCATGCGAACAATCGATCTCCAAGGAATGGAACAAATAACTCAAGGTTGTGCCATAGTAGAAAGACTTGACTTGATCGGTGTGACAATGTTGAACAAGATACACAAAGTAGAAAATTTGCTGCCGGAAGGGTGAAGCCACCAAGAGATGATAAGGTAGAGGATACGATCATGGGTGTCAAGAACGGTTAAGGAGCCAAGTTAGGAATGTCCCAAAGAGTGTTCATCATCAATCCCTAAATTTTGAAAACCAAAAGACTTGCATAAAACGGTTTGGTCAATTCAAAATTTCTTGCCCATGAGATAGGATTTAATAGCAATCACATGTTCCCTTGCGGAATCATGGATGCACAAAGCATTTGCATAGAAAATCAAAACAAGATTACGATGTAAAACCGAGGGTAAACTTAAAAAAGGTATGAACTTCCATTGTTGGAACAATCCAAAATATTTGAATTTAAAATGTTTCGAGTTTAGAAAAGGGATTGAAACGACTCTCTCATCCCAAATAGAAAAGGCTTGATATTGTTTGTATGGGCCAAAGCCAAAGGTGATTGAAAGCTATGTTGAATGATATAACCAAGATTCGGTTTAGCAATACCCTCACTTTCCGGATTGGGATTTGAAGAACTAGAAGGAAAGTTTTTTCTTGGTCTATTTTTAAGTCCAATTATAAATCTAAATACATAAAAACAATTCGAAAACAATTTATACAATTATCATTACATTCGATCCAATAAATATTCCAATAATTCATGGTATTGTGAAAAAACACTATATTTGATATTTTAAAGATATATACAAGTATAAAAATAAATTTTGGTGAAAAGAATTTTAATAGTGTACAAAAGTTTAAAGTGTATTTTTATATTCGAATAAAAAAAATTTAGATTTCAAAGAGCTTTTGCAAAAACTTTAAAACACATACTATAAATATACTATCTATACAAAAATTTATTGAAAATAGCAAATACAATTAAACAAAAAATTAAAAAGAAAAGAAAAAGGGGTTTTATACCTTGAGTTATGAAATTGGATGAATGAGGAGATGAGAAAGCACCAATTTGATAGAAAAGCTTAGCTTTGATGTGTTGATAAAAAAACCCTCAAAAGATTTTAGGTTTCGTCTACAAAGTTAAAAAGTTTGAGGGGGGGAGTTATAGCCCAAAATCGGCTAGGGTTTGAGAGAAATAGAAATATGTGTTTAAATTAAAGTAAAATACTCTTTTAATGCCCATTTAAAGACCCAGCAGTTGTCCGTATCGATACGTCGATGAGGCGTATTGATCCACCGTATCGATACAATGTTGACTGTATCAAAGTCCAAATAGCAACTCGTATCGATACGATGTTACACGTATCGATACACCTTTGCCAGAAATGCATTTTTGAGCAGAATGGAGTACAAAAATTGGATTTTAATCGATCTTAAATGCATGTGTATGATGAAAGAGCAATGTTTATGGACTAAAACACATACATACTCCCTTTAGCAACAAGCATAGATGTATCAAGAAGCAAAATTACATAAACATGATCATCATTCAAATTCAAACAAGATTTTGGGCACTAAAGGGCTCTAAAAATTTAAGATAGGCTAGTTAGACCTAACTCTCTTCTAAGAGTCCAAAAACGCTCTTTGTCTAATGGTTTTGTAAAGATGTCCGCTAGTTTTTTTGAGGTATCAACATACTCTAGAACAACATCATTCTTTAAGACATGATCTTTAATGAAATAATGTGTTATCTCTATGTGCTTGGTTCTAGAATGTTGGATGAGATTCTTAGTGAGACATGTGGCACTAGTGTTGTCACATTTAAGGGGTATGGTAACTACATCAATTCCATAGTCTAGAAGTTGTTGCTTCATCCAAAGGACTTGCGCACAACAACTTCTAGACGATATATATTCCGCTTTATTGGTAGATAGAGCTACACTATTTTGTATCTTAGAGAACCAAGATATGAGCATACTGTAACGCCCCAAGTTTAGGGCCGGGAGATAATCGGGTTAGTTAAATCGGTTCGGGTTAAATTAATTTGAGGAAAAACCATTTTTAACAAACACCTAAAAGTGTTTTAAAAGAGGAAAGGGTAAAAAGGGGATTTTTAAATTAATGAAAAAGGTTTTGAAAATACCATCATCTTCCAAAAGCCATTTTCACGTTATCTTCTTCAAAGGAAACCCATTTTCACTATTCCATTGGTTTCAACATTTCATCAAGCAAACTTTCAAGGTAATTTCTTCCTCACTTTGATTTTCACTTATTTGACTTGTTCTCATTGAAATCTTTCTTCTAAACCCATTAAAACCCATTTTAGGTTTTAGGTTGGAAAAATGTGTATTTTCATTTGATTTTCGTTGGTTTGATTTTCCATGGTTAAACATGTACTTTAATCTAAGTTTTGAGTAGTAAAACATATTGGAATAATGGCTAGATATAGGGAAACCCGAAATGGGTCAAAAATTGGGAATTTTGGGTTGAAAAGGTAGAGTTTTTGGCTTGGTTTTGGGTTGACTTCGTGGCTGATGGTTCCTTTGTTGTTGGAGGATGTTTTTAGATGACACTTGATGTATTTTGATGTTTGAAAACGATGAGTTCAGCTTGAGGTTTTGTTAGAACAAATTTGGTGAGTTTTGGGTGAAGTTTGGGTTGAATATCAATGTATTTTGGTTGCAAGAAGTTGGATTTCGGGTTGTTGTTGGTTTACATGTTTAATAGCATCCTAATGTACGATTTTGGGTTGCCTAAAAACAGAGGAAGTTAGATTGGGCACTTCAGACGCGAGAGCGCATAGTTCGGAGACTTGAAATTGGTGTTTCGACGACCGTTTGGGTTGTACCGGTGAGTGCAACTGTTTTCTAAGCCTTAACTTGGTTAAGGGTGTGATTTAGGAGTTTAGATTGAGTTTGATAAGCCAATCTAAGCTCAAGAGTAAGTTTTAAGTGTTTTAAGCCTTATTTTCGATATTATCATCAATGCATTTGAATGATTTTCATAGTTCATGTTGCCTTGAAATATCAATGTGTTATGCTTGTGATTGCCTTAATTGTTATCCATGTTTGTTATGGTTGTGACCATGAGAAAACAAGGTAAGTGTTGGTTTGGTGGGTATTGACATGTGAAATATTGTTACCGAATATAGTTGGTCAACAATAGCACGTGAGTGTAGTCGAGGTAAAAGTCACGCGTGACCTTAGTTATGTGAGATTCCACTAAGGAGGAGTACAATGATGTGAAATTCCACCAGAAGCTTTGTTTTACTAGACGTGTGAGTACGGTGATGTTGTAACCCCCTCGTCCTGGTCTAGTCGACTGACCGGTCCGAGTAGGCTACACGGGGAAAACCGATGTGAAACTCGTGAAGGTCCCACCTCGGTTAGCAACCCTAGAAAATTTCTTTTAACCTTATCTTGTCTAAATGCATTATTATATCCTATGTGAAACACGACAGCGGAAACACAACAAATTAAAAGCAACCATCCAAAAACAACACCCTAAAACAACCGATTTTTCTTTTTAAAGCAGGCCGTATCGATACACCCTCAGAGGGTATCGATACGCCCTGACCAAGTCAACAGCTCCAAGTCAAACCAGCGAGACCGTATCGATACAGCCCTTGGGCGTACCGATATGCCCTCCTCGGTCAACTTCTCGCGGTCAACGATATTATACTATACCGATACACCTAGAGCCCGTACTGATACGCCAAAATCTCGTCAAAATATCAGATTTCCAGTGAGATTTGGGCGTATCGATACACCCCCGCGTACCGATATGATAGACCAAATTTGAGTCCCAAGGTGTAGGACCGTATCAATACGACCCTTAGGCGTATCGATACGCCCTGCACTGCAATACCCAAATTTGCAGCAAAACGACTTAAGACTCAACTCTAGATGCGATTTACGACTCCCCTAACCACAAACAACATACATACAACCTTCAACAACCAAAATATCAACATACAAGACATTCAAATGAACAAGGATCACGCATCTAAAGGATTCATACATTTACCATAAAGAGGACATACTTTGCATTCAAGATTCATGCCTTAGAAACAAAACATGTAAGCATTCATGACAGACCACATAAACAAGGTTTACAATTCAAGCAAGGCATCCAAAAGCCAAAACAACATCATCATACATCAAAACTCAAATCCACAACACCTATCCCATTGCTTGACTCTTACACCTTATAACTTAAAAGTCCATACTTGAAAGTTAAGATAGCGCCATAAGCACACTTGAAGGCCCCTTCATTGCCCTTGCCACCCACAAAACTACTGATCTGCATTGTCGAACAAAAACGAGTGTAAGCATAAAAGCTTAGTGAGGGTAAGCTCATAAAACAAACCTCGATAATGCAGGGTCCAAGCACGAGCAACAAGCAAGATAGAATGCATGATCTTACCTCCGATCCCCAAGAGCCAAAATATACATGATGCATGAACATATAATCAATACTATGCCATGCTCAACAACTCATAAACCCAACACACGAAGATACATATATCAATGTAATAACAACAACATATATCAATCCATATTGGCACCTAGCTATGACTCGAATACGCGGATAACCGTTGGAACTTACATCCAACCACAACCATTACCTTATGGTGGGATTACACTCATCACCGTTTCTCGCAGAGGGGATTCCACTCATCCTCACGCCCCGTCGATGGGATTCCACTCATCACCGACTAATATAAATATGAAGATTTTCGGGCGAACTCGTACTCCATCTTGATGACCACCGTCACCAAGACCACGCGCGCATTTGACTCTCGTGTGCACACTAACATCCTAATGATCGATCATTGTACCCAAGCATACTAGTGCCAATATTAAACACAATTCATAACCTTTCACAACATCATTTCATATCAACTTCCGTGCTTAGCACGTACTCACCATGATCACCATCATGCACAGTTCACAATCCAAACCACATGCATAACAATGCATCAACCCATGCCTCAACAACATGTATAACACAATATACATAAGCACAATGATTATAATTAAAACATGAGGCATACTCAACATCTAAAGTTCAACCAAAGTCTCTAACTAAAGCTTGGGATTAGACTACCAATCTAATCCCAACTCTAGGTGGGTTTACCACGCCCAACCTAGGTCCACATGCTTGAACCAATATTTAAAAACCATTTAAAAACAATAACCACTCACCGACCACTCCAAGCTCAACAACCAAGCAACCAAGACCTTCAAGCTTCCGGATTCACTCCAGAAGTCTCACCGGTGCCAAACCTTGATTCTAACCAAATCCAAATCCAAACATAAACAAAACACCACAATCAAATACTAGTCGTCGGAAACAACCCGAATTAACATTCCAAGCAATTTAGCAACCGAGATCATGCTCAAAACCAAATTCCCGAGCAGCCCTCTATACCCACTGGAATCTTCTATTTCAAACAACCAAACGATCATCAAACACACCCAAAATGATCCTCATATACCATACTAACATAACCAAACATTTTCCCACATAAAACAACCCCAAACCAACTCTAAAACCTCTCTAAAACCCCAACAAAACCCATTTCCGAAAATCTTTATAAAACACCCCAAAATTCACATATGTTGGACCTTTTTGGTTTCTAAGATCATATTGAACATTAACAAATCAAAAACTTAAATCCAAACCCATAAAGTAGCAACCTTTAACATTTTCCATGGAAAACCAAATTTCTAAAACAATGATGAAAATGAAATCTAATGGTACTTTTGAAGAGAGAAAGATGAGAGCAAAATGGGGATATAATTACCTTTCAAAACCGACCAGAAATGAAGATACAAGGAGATGGAATAGTAACTTGGAGAGTAGAAGCTCTCTTTGTCGTTGGAATGAAAACATGGAGAAAGAATAAGATGAGCACATGTCTATTTTAACAATTAAAAAGGGGTTTTAATTTTCAAAGCTCATTTATTTACGGTTTTGCCATTAATGAGATGGCAACTCTCAAATTCCCAAATTCCATTAAATTGGGTTTTAAAACCAAAACAAGCCCAACATAAAAAATCATTGTTTTGAAAACACGAGGCCCAAAACATTATTTTAATATTATATTATTTTCACCCGACCCCCAAACCTGGGTGTTACAGATGTGAGATTCCACCGAAAGTGTCTAGTGGGTTTGAGAAACTATCCGCATATCCGAGTAAAAGTGATGAATGTCCATATACCAATGATGCTCTAAATTCTCATGTTAAGCATGTTGCATTGTTCTTTCCATTTATGCTTATTCATGTAGTTGGATTACTTTGCTTGTATTATGAGAATGAGCATGAGGTAAATTTATGGCTTGTGGTTGCATTCGGTAAATGCACATGATGATAAATGCATGTTGTTATGTGTTCAAGTATGGGAAATGATTTGGAAATGGTTTTGGTTTCAAGCAATTTATGTTTTAAAACTGCATTGCTGTAGCTACCGTTTTGAGCACCTCTCACTAAGCTTAAACACTTACGCTCCTCTTTCCCACAATGTAGGCCCTTAGACCTACGGAGCATCTCGGGGAACAAGGGAGAATCCAAGGGAGTTTGGTTTGCTCAAGTATGGTTTTTAGACTTCAATAATTAGTATTAAGCAATGGGATAGGACCTTTTGTTTTGAGGAGTTGCTGGCATGTCCTTTTTTCTTAGACAAGTTTGTTTGGTTGTGTTGGGCTTGTAATGCCTCTTGTTACATTGAAATATTCTTTGGTTTAGCTTTTGACCTTGTTGGAGAATGTTAAGCATGAATGTTTTCATTATAAACCTTATCATGTTGAATGTTGCCTCATTAAGTGTTTTATCTTGCTTTATATGTGTATCCATGGATGCCTTGTATTGCATGTGTGGTTGTAAGTTGAATTAATGTTTGTCTAGTGTGTCTTGTGCTAGTTCCCTCATGCTTTTAGCTGCTAAAACTAGTCTTTCTGGGCAGGGCGTATCGATACGCTCAAGGGTTGTATCGATATGGTCCCTTGTTTTTGGCAAGGCATACCGATACACGGGGGGCGTACCGATACCCAAATTGTTCTCTGGAAATATGAGTTTTTGACGAGAAATTAAGGTATCGATAGGAGCCTTAATCGTTTCGATACGGTCCCTGGTGTTGATTTTGGGAGTTTGACCTTTAAGGGCGTATCGATACCAGCCTTGAAGGATATCGATACGACCTCTTGAAGTTGACCCTAGGAGTTGACCGTTGATGGCGTATCGATACGGGTCTTAGGCGTATCGATACGACCTGTAGTAAATTATAAAAAACCAACCTTTGAATGTCTGTGTTACTCGGTTCATGTTCGTGTTTGCTTCCCGCTGCTTGTCTCCTCACATAGGATTTAAATATAGCATCTAGATAAGATAATTTTAAAAGATTTTTTTCTAGTGTTGCTAATCGGGGTGAAGCCTTAACGGGTTTCTCTTAGGTTTTCCCCGTGTAATCCGTTCGATGCGGTCTGGTGGCTAGGCCGGGTCGAGGGGTTACATTTGTTGGTATCAGAGTCTAGGTTTCGCCTAGGTTCATTGATTTTCCGCAATGCCGCAAGGTAAGTGCGGTAAGTTTTTATGGTGTAAGCTTGTTGGTTGTGATGCATGATGATTGTAAGCATGTTTATGGATTTCTTTATGTTGGTTGGAGGTAGTTAAAGACACCCATTGCTAGTATACTATTATTGTAAGTGATTTTAAGTTTAAGTACTTGAGCACCTTGGACCTTGTTCATTGCTGACCCCAAATCATTTCACTTGTTGTGTTTGTTGTTTAGCTTTGCATCTTTTAGCATGGTGAGACCGAGGGGAAGGCCAAGAATAGATAATCCGAGGGTTGAGCGGATTGAGAATGTTGAGGATGTGCAAGGAGAGAACTTGCCTCCTCCTCCTCCTCCTCCGGTTGGTGGAGTAAATGTTGGAGGTGTTGGACCCCAGGCTGGTCAGGGACAGGCATGCATCGATGTGAATTTGTTTATTCAGGCTATAGCCGGGGCTATTCAGACAGCTTTAGCGGGTGTTCGGGTTGCAGCACCGCCTCAAGGTGCAGGTTATGGTCTACCGTTAGAGCGACTTTGTAGCTTGGTCAGAGTCGAGTTTCGGGGATTGTCACCCGAGGGTTCAGAGGCATGGTTTGAGAACACAGTTCGTATCTTGGGTCAGATGGAGTGCTCTAAAGCACATAAGTTAGGTTGCATCGTCTCTTTGCTTTTGGGAGATGCCTATACTTGGTGGACTACTATCACAACAGGTATGCCAGAGGCTGAGGTTACTTGGGAATTCTTTAGGACTACTTTCCGTAAGAAGTATCTATGTCCTCGATACCTAGACGAGAAGAAGAGAGAGTTAATAGCTCTAGTTCAGGGTAGCTTGACCGTGTCCGACTATGAGGTACAGTTTGTACGACTGAGTCAGTATGCTTCTGAGTTGGTTCCCACTGAGAGGGAACGATGTGAGCGTTTCCGGTATGGGTTGATTCAGGAGGTGAAGACCTACATGTTGGCTTCTGACTATACGGTTTTTGATGTGTTGGTCGCTAAGGCCAAGGACATTAAACAGTCTTTGGGACTAGCGGATCGCAAGGGTGGATCTAGTTCAGGAAAAAGGACTGCCGAGTGGGATAGAGATCGTGCCAAGAGGCACAAAGATAGAAGACCTCATCATGATCATAGGCGTGGAGGTGGTAATCCGGGGTGAGGTCATCACGGCCAAGGGACTGAGAATCGTACTCCTGAATGCACCAAGTGTGGTAGACGTCATTACGGTGAGTGTTGGGGCACTTATGGCTCATGTTGGAACTGCAGGTCTAGAGCGCATTTGAAGCGCGATTGTCCACATCCAGCTAGGGATGGACAAGATCCTGCACGAGCTGTCGAGCATCAGAGAGGCTGTGGGCGCGGTCGAGGTAACTTTCAGCCTAGGAATGACGGTCAGAGGAAAGTGGCTCATGTTGTGGCAATTCAGCCCGAGGGAGGTGGGCCAGTTAGAGTGTATGCACACCGTGAGGACATGAATGACACATATGTGGTTGTAGGTAATTTCTCGTTACAGTCTTTGACTTTGATTTCTCTGATTGATTCCGGTTCTACACATTCGTACATATTGAGTGAGCATGCGAGGTTGTTAGATATTCCGGTTGAGATATTAGACGTGGGTATGAGTGTTACGAGTTCTTTTGGTGAGACTGTTATGGTCAGAAAGATGTACAAAAGATGTCCTTTGATGGTTTAGGGTCATGTTTTCCCCGTGGATATGATGGAATTTCCGTTTTATGGTTTTGGTGTAATTTTGGGCATGGATTGGCTTGTGGAGCATAGGGCTAGGGTAGATTTCGAGACAAAGCGTGTGTCCTTGAGACTTTCAGATGAGTATGAGGTAGTAGTAGTGGGCGAGAACGTTAAGTTATTGTCCAATGTAGTTTCAGCTTTAGAGGCTCATAAGTTAATGGATGTGGGTTGACAGACATACTTAGCCTATGTTATGAATCTGAATATGGGTGAGGCACGACCGCAAGACGTTAGAACAATTTGTGACTTTCCGAGTGTTTTCCTAGAAGAATTGCCTGGTTTGCCGCCTGATAGAGAAATAGAGTTTGCAATAGAGACTTATGCTATTACTGCTCCAGTATCAATTGCTCTGTATCAAATGGCTCCTAAAGAAATGAAAGAGTTGAAGACACAGCTTCAGGAACTGATAGACCGAGGGTTCATTCGTCTGAGTACTTCACCTTGGGGTGCACCAGTGTTGTTTGTGAAGAAGAAAGATGGTAGTTTGAGAATGTGTATCAATTACCGACAGTTGAATAAGTTGACAGTGAAGAACATATATCCTTTGCCGAGGATTGATGACCTGTTTGATCAGTTGAGAGGTGCTTCAGTGGTTTCGAAGATAGATTTGAGATCCGGGTATTATCAGTTGAAGGTAAGAGATCAAGATGTACCTAAGATAGCTTTCTGCACTCGTTATAGACATTACAAATTCTTAGTGATGCTTTTTGGTTTGACGAATGCACCAGCATCTTTTATGGATATGATGAATAGGGTGTTTCATGAGTACTTGGATCAGTTTGTGGTAGTATTCGTTGATGATATCTTAGTGTACTCTCGTACCGAGGAAGATTAAGATCATCATTTGCGTTTAGTGTTGCAGAAATTGTTAGACAATCAGTTGTATGCCAAGTTGAGCAAATGTGAGTTTTGGATTAGGGAAGTAGTCTTCCTAGGTCATATTGTATCAGCTGAGGGAATCCGAGTGGATCCTAAGAAAGTTGAGGCAGTTGTAAGCTGGAAACAACCGAAGTCAGTGACCGAAATTCGTAGTTTCCTAGGTTTGGCTGGTTACTATAGACATTTTGTTGAGGGTTTCTCAAAGGTTGCAGCTCCTTTGACTAAATTACTACATAAGGATGTTCGATTTGAGTGGACTGATGCAAGACAACAAGCATTTGAGAAATTGAAAGAAGCCTTAACAAAAACTCCTATTTTGATTTAGCCCGTGTCAGGGAAAGAGTTTGTAATCTTCAGTGATGCGTCGTATGTTGGCTTAGGTTTTGTGCTTATGCAAGAAGGAAGAGTAGTGGCCTATGCGTCTAGACAGCCGAAGACTCATGAGCATAATTACCCTACACATGACATAGAATTGGCTGCAGTGGTCTTCGCTTTGAAAGTTTGGAGACATTACTTGTATGGTGAGAAATTTACGGTGTATAGAGATCACAAGAGTCTGAAGTATCTTATGACACAAAGAGAGTTGAACCTTAGACAACATAGGTGGCTAGAATTACTTAAGGACTATGATCTCACGATTGAGTACCATCCGGGTAAAACCAATGTAGTGGCCGATGCTTTGAGTAGGGAGGTAGCAGTGGAATTGTGAGCTATGTTTGCTAAATTGAGTTTGTCTAAAGATGGTGGTTTAGTGGCCGAATTGCAAGTTAAACCTTCGTTGATTCAGTTGATTAGAGAGAAACAGTTGCAAGATAGATCATTAGCATCTCATGTACAAGACATAGTGGAGGGTAAACCGACAGATTTCTGTTTAAGTAGTTGTAACCCCCTTAGCCCGGCCTAGACGATTGACCCGAACTACGAAGATTACACGGGGAAAACCAAAGTCAACCCGAAAGTCAACCTTGATTAACGACCTTTTTTTTTCTTTTTAAACTTGTCTAGATGCACATTAATCCAAGGCATACTCTTGAGGTAAGCATTCAATCAATTGCACATACAAAAATCAGGACTAAAATGTAAAGCTTGCAAACCTCAAAACCATTCAAATCAGTGCCCAACGGTCAAGTGTTTCGAAACGGGTATAGACCATTCAGAAACACGGCTTGGCAGTAGCCAAAGTGTTTCGAAACAACTCTACCCGTTTCGAAACACCCATGCCAAATCAAGCACTTGTTTCGAAACAGGCAAGGGTGTTTCGAAACACCCTGCCCAGAAACAGCAGAAAAGTCTGTTTTAACTCATCTAATCACCATCGAACATACTCCAAATCAATCCTCAACAAATAAACAACATGCCAAGCATCATAACTACCAAATTGCATTAAAAACTAGATACAAAACAACCCCTAGGTGCACCAACTCTTTCAACACATCCAACACTTAATCATGCTTTTAAAACAAGAAGCATAACATAACAACTTATGAAGGAGAAGATTCAAACGTTGCAAGCGTTTAACCACATAGTTCAAATCATAAACCAAACTTGTCCAACATACACTTAATCCCTTGCTTCTTGCTGCCCCAACTTCATTTATCTACATTGATGGAAAAAAAGGAGCGTAAGCACATAATGCTTAGTGAGGAATGCTCAAAACCAAAACACCATCAATGCAGCGAATCATAAATCCCTTTCTAAAAGTAGATGTAAATCAATAAATCAAAGCATTGGTTGAAAAACCTCTTTTGAAACATCATGCTTTAAACCATGTCTTGCTCAACATGAAAACCAACCTTTAGCTTTGAAAAGCTAAACAATTTACCCCAAAACACATTCTTGCAAAAACCATTATTTAAACCTTTCCATGCATAAACACCACATGCAAGGTTAAACTCAAATTCCTTGGAAAACACTTCCACTTCACAACATACTTTACATATGCTTGATGGCCATTTCAAAGCAAAACCTTTCGAAAACCATTGGTTCCTTCTAACTATCTCATGCATTCAACAAATGCAAAACACATGAACTACCAAAAACAACATTGCCCCACATGCCTTTTAAAACAAGTCCTCACAAGACTTCAATGAACTAAATAGATTCCATGCACATATGCACCATTCTCAATAGAAGATAAACACTTGTTCAAGCTTAACAAGTAATACATGCATTCTTAGAACATTACACACTTCCCATGCAACCTTGCATCATTTCAAGCATCTCATGCTTCATTACATTCAAGAACATTATATTGGCTTCCAAGTGATAATTCACAAACCATCACAACACAAGACACAATCGGATACGCGGATTACAAGCGTTATCCCACACGCTTCATACACACAACCGAACAACACAAGGTGGAGTTTACCTGTACAATCACAACCCCTCAACACCCGTGATGGAGTTTAACGGTACAATCACAACCCCTCAACATCACTCATCGGAAGTTGTATAACTCACTAGCGAGAGCCGGGACACATCACAAGGCTTACACATGGAAGCTACCACAACCATTGTAATCACCTTAACCAAGCTCACACACGGGAGCAACCCTCCACCGTTGTGACGCTTAACAAATTCCACCCACGAGAGCCATCCTCCATCGTGGTGACATTTAACAAGGTTCACCCACGAGAGCCATCCTCCATCGTGGTGGCACTTAACAAAGCCCACCCACGAGAGCCATCCTCCATCGTGGTGACACCAACTCTCTCAATCGCTAGGATACTTGGATGGAGTTTACGGTACCATTACAACCCCTCGACATCCAAGGCGACTCAATTCACGGTGCACCCAATCCTATAGCCGGCTAACTATATCCGATTAAAGTAACCAACAACCACTTACATCACTTGCCAATACCATCAATTACCATCATCAATTCACTGTTTTAAAGCATTAAACAAAGCCATTAAACAACATGCAACACTATGCATCAATTCCACAATTCCAAAGTACAAAACCAAGGATCTCTTACCTTGAGCATCCTTCAACACATGACTTTCAAAACCAGCACTAAACCATGCTTTCAAAACAGAATTTAAACATGCAAATTAAATGTATGCATCCAACCATCTCATGGTTCATTCAAGAGAAAGAGTTTTTCCGAAAACTTACTCTTGAGCTTAGTTAAGTTGCTTAGACTTAAACTAAGCTCCCATAACCTTCAAACATTGGTTTCAAAGCTGAAAACCCAACTTCACTCACCGTTACACAAAACTAAGCTTGCCGACAAGCCTTCCAAGCATCCGAACCCTCCAACGCTACCTCTATTGCTTCCGGATCATTCTCCCCTGTTTTAAACACATAACAACAGAGGATTAATGCATCATCACGCATTAAAAACACCAGCAACACAACTCAACTCGCTGCTCTACATAAATCCGACATTTCGGCTACCAAACACAACCAAAATCACCTCCAAACTCTTCCAAAACTTAACCCAGCCAAGATCCATCACTTCTAACCATTATTAAACATCAATTAACATCCAAAATGATCCCAAACTCGTCCTTATACCTCCAGCATTAACAAAACACCAAGATCACCCCAAAAACCACCATTTTCACAAGTAAAAACTTAGGAAAATCAACCTATTCGGGATTGTATTGATTAAACCTCAATTACACATCATTTAGACATCCAAAATACATCAAAAAGACATCTCAAAACAGAGCCCAATCATCCAATACGAATTTCTTCAAAATTAAATCCAAATCTTGCATTTCAAGCCAAAATCAAGAACACAACATTAAAACCTTTAATAAAACTCAATTTAAGGATTGAGAACTTGGGAATTTCAGTAAAGAACTGAGTATTTAGAGGAGAAGGACGTTCATACCTCTAAATGTGGATTTCTCCTTGTTTAGAGCCAAAATCCTTGAAAATTCATTAAGCAAATGGTGAGGATTTGATGTAGAAATGATTAGGAATCATTTGGGGATTGAAAACTCTTCTTTAGGTGTGAAAATCAAAAGGAAAGTTGCTGTGGAAATGTGTTTGGCTGAGGGAATTTTGAGAGAAAATGAAATAGGAAAAGTTTTGGTAAAAGTTAGTTATGAAACTAAAATATCATTTTTCCCTCTTTTCTGTTTATTAATTAAACACTAAATGAGTCTTTAAAAATCAAGAAAAATCTGGAGAAATCCTCCCTTGGGTAAATTAGCTCCTTAAAGATTCAAAGTTTCAATCCTTTTAAAACAGTCACGAACTTTTCAAAAATTACATTTTAGTCACTAACTTGAAATGTCATATTTCCAAACCTCATTTTGTAAATTTGATTTCACCACTCTCTTATATATAATAAAAGAGGATTTTTAGATATTTTTCCTTATTTTTAATGCATCCCGAACTAGGCTTTTCCTAAAACCACCTTTTATATTCGAACCGAAAATTAGACCGGTCCGGTTCAGACCCAAAACTTCTTAGCCCAAAATTGGGGTGTTACAACTCTCCCCCTCTTAGGAAATTTCGTCCTCGAAATTTCAACCAGCGAAAAGAGCAGAACCAAACTTCTCAAAGCAACCCACAAGGCAACACATGAGACTTAACCACCACTGAACACTCTCCACAAAAAAACTCCACCAAACCAACTCCTCCACAAATCAACTTACACTTCAACCAAACCCAACACCACCACATATTGTTCACAATTTCCAGAACACTCAGATGTTAACCACATCTTAACCTTTCACACTTCCGAACTGCACATAGCCCCAACCTTTTACAACATACTCACCTTAACTCACAACTTTCAAAACTCACACACATAGTGACACTAACCCATCCAGTTCAGCCATCATGTGACCCACAACCTTCACTGCTTCTAAAACCCCTTGCAAAACTGCTCAACCTCCTCCAAAGGTTACCACATCAAGCAGAAATTTCTTAAGCATCAACTGCTTACTCAAACTTTTCAACGTATTGATAACATTCCTTCACCTCCGCTACTATCACTACCATAACGACTCACCAAAACTACTCACACAACATTCGAAATTCACATCACAAAACCCAAACCTTGACTCCGCCAGCCGTTCCACATACCACTAGCTGACTTCAGAAGGGATTTACTTATACACGACTAGCCAACCACTTCTCACAAGAACCCGTCCAACCAACAATGGCCCTCGAACCTACATTGCCTTTCCACTTCAAGCTTTGACTACGACACTAGCCTTACCAGGACACCACCCATTCTATACATACATATTAAGATTACAAAACTCCTATTCACCCCAGGCCAACCTTTTTCTACAACCCTGTAACCCCCATAGCCCGGCCTAGACGGTTGACCCGAACTACGAAGATTACACGGGGAAAACCAAAGTCAACCCGAAAGTCAACCTTGATTAACGACCCTTTTTTTTCTTTTTAATCTTATCTAGATGCACATTAGTCCTATATGTGATCACACAAGCAACATACTCAAATATCATAGCCATCAGAGATCATTCAGGGACCCAATTGCACAAAACACAACTTTAGGGACCAAATTGCAAATTTTGAAAACTTTGAGGCCTTAACCAGATTTTAAGTTACCAACTTAAAATTAATCATGTTTCATGCATCTCGGCCAAATTTCAGCTCAAACGGACATCCCAAACTCATACAATTGCACAAACAAGATTCAGGACCAAAATGCAAACATTTTGAAACACATAACTGCCACTGTCAGCCCCCAACGGTCAACCGTTCCGAAACGGGAGACAGCCCGTTCCGAAACGCGGGGCCGTTCCGAAACAGGCATAGCCCGTTTCGAAACGGGGGTCGGGCAGAGGCCTTTCCGTTTCGGAACGGTCTCACCCGTTTCGGACGCCTGGGTTCATGCAGGGCACCCGTTCCGAAACGGTGTCTCCTGTTCCGAAACGCCTAGCCCAGAAAGCTGCATTTTGCTCACTCAAACACACAATTGACCATCCAAACATGCTCCAAAAGCCACCAAACTTTACCAGCATGCAATTCAACATAAATGAGACATGCTTGCATCAACAATTCATCAGAAACACATCATATACAAAAAGCCCCAAATCTATAGGCATGCTTCCTACACAAGCAACCATTTAGGCACAAACCTTCCAAAACAAACTCAATTAAGCCAAATCATGTTCCAACAACTTTAACAACATTAAAACAATCTTGAACAACATAAACGATCACAAACACAATAATCTCAAGAGATTCTACCCCCATTGCCTTTATTAACTATAGCTATTCACCGAGACATACATCTCACTTGGAGTCCACCTTGAATCCCTTGCTCCTTGCTGTCCAAACTTCAAAGATCTGCATTGATGGACAAAGAGAGCGTAAGCACATAATGCTTAGTGAGGAATGCTCAAAACCAAAACACCATCAATGCAGCGGGTCATAAAACACTTGTAAAACAAACCCGATTTGTTTACCAAAACCATGTTTGAAATCCTTTTCAACCACAAGCATCCACCATGCATAAATGCCATATGCAAAGCTAAAACAAAACCATGGAAACACTTCCATTTCACAACATACCTTTCATAAACTTGAAAGCCATTTCAAACAAGAAACCTTTAAAACCATTTCACAAGCCAACCAACACTTGCATTACACCAAGGCAACATATATACCATACAAACATATTCACATGCCTTTCAAACAAGTCCTACAAGACTTCAATGCATTAAAGATATTCATGCTCACATACATCATTTACCAAATGATAATCAACACTTGTTCAACCTAACAAGTAAACATGCATTCACATGCATCATACACCTTTCATGCAACAATGCATCTTTCCAAGCAACTCATGCTTCACATGCAACCATGCATCATTTCAAGCATCTCATGCTTCACATGCAACCATGCATCATTTCAAGCATCTCATGCTTCACATGCAACCATGCATCATTTCAAGCATCTCATGCTTCTTTATATTTAAGAACATCATATTGGCCTTCAAGTAATCAATCACATCCACTTTCCAACTCAACACCCGATCGGATACGCGGATTCCGAGCGTTGTCCCTACGCTCCCTACACCCTACCCAATCCAAGGTCCTCGAATGGGCAACACCTCCATTATGACCTTACAAGCCTAAAGTTCCCATGCATGGACTTTTAAACACCATACAACCTTAGCTTTTCCCGAGGTTCCCATGTATGGACAACCATACAACCTCAACATGCACAAGGTTCTCCCGTATGGACTTTTAACCACCATACAACCTTTGCATAACCGATTGGTAGTTGTAGAAATCACTAACGAGATCCGGGACACCCTATACAAGATCCACACATGGACTTAACACCGCCATTGTGATCTCAACAAGCACAAGGTCCTCACATATGGACTTTTAAACACCATATAACCTTTGCTTAACCAAGGTCCTCGAATGGGCAACACCTCCATTATGACCTCAAATAACCAAGGTCCTCGAGTGGGCAACACCTCCACTATGACCTCATCTCGTTAGGAAACTTGAAGGGAGCTTATCCGGTCCACTCTTGACCACTCCACCTCCAAGGCGACTTTATTCACGGTGCACCCAATCCTATAGCCGGCTAACTATATCCGATCAAAGAACCAAGAACCACTTACATCACTTGCCAACATAACCATCTTGCCACATTAATCCAATATTTCACATGCATAGCCAATATGCCAAAACCATTTCATTATAAACCAATGATTCACATGCATAACCAATATGCAAAACCATTTCATTATAAACCAATGATTCACATGCATAACCAATATGCAAAACCATCATTTATCATCATCAACTCACTGTTTTAAAGCATTAAACAAAGCCTTTGAACATCATGCAACATCATGCATCAAAACCACATTTTCAATGTATAAAACCAAGGATCTCCTACCTAGAGCATCCTTCACATATGGCTTTCAAAACCAGCACTAAACCATGCTAAAATATGCTTTCAAAACAGAACTAAACCATGCAAAACACATGCATTTCAATCATCAACCACAATTGTCTAAAAACCACTTCATAACACAAATCAAGTAAGAAATCCATTTACTTACTCTTGAGCTTAGCAAAGTTGTTTAGACTTAAACTAAGCTCCCAAAACCTTCAAACCTTTGATTAAAAGCTGAAAACCCAACTTCACTCACCGATAACCAAACAAGACTAGCCAACAAGCCTTCCAAGCTTCCGAAACCTTCCGCAAACACCTTCAAAGCTCAAGGATCAAACTCCCCTGTTTCAAGCACACAAAAACAGCACATTAATGCATCATTATGCATTAAGAACAGCAGCCACACAACCAAACTCGCTGCTCAACACAAATCCAACAATTCGGCTACAAAACACAACCGAAATCACCTCCAAACATTACCAAAACTTAACCCAGCCAAGATCCATCACTTCTAACCATTTTTATACACCAATTAACACCCAAAATGAATACAAACACATCCTTATACCTCCAGGTATAACAGATCACCAAAAACACTCCAAAAACAACCAAAAACTCAAGCGAAACTTAGGAAATTCAACCTATCCGGGATTGCATTCTTTAAACATCAATTTCTAATCAACTTAGCATTCATTTAACATCATTTTGACACTTCAAAACACTGCCCAAACAGATCACACGAAAATTCCACCAAAATCACCAAATCTTGCATTTTAGCCAAAAATCAAGATCTCATTTGAAAAACCATTAACAAATCACAAATCAAGGATTGAGAACTTGGGAATTTCAGTAAAGAACTGATAGTTTAGAGGAGAGAGACGTTCTTACCTCCAAACTTGAATTTCTCCTTTTTAGAGCCAAAAAGCATGATGAAACAACTTGCAAATTGAGAGGTTTTGTTGATGAGATGATTAGGAATCAAGTGAGAGTTGAAATGAGAGATTTAGATGCCAAAATCAGAGAAAGAAATCTGGAGAATTTTTTTTGGGTTGAGAGAAAATAAGAGAAAAGGAAAATGGAGAGAAAATGAAAAAGTAGTTAGTAAATTGGTTAAAATGATTTCCCTCCTTTTCTTAATCTTTAAAATCAGAATAAAGCCTTAAAATATCTTAGAAAAATCTGGAGAAATCCTTTTTGGAACAATAGCTCCTTAAAGATTCAAAGTTTCAATCCTTTATAAAACTGTCCCGCAACTTTCAAAAATTACATTTTGGTCACTAGCCAAAATGTCAACCTTCCAAACCTCATTTTCCAAAATTGATTTCACAGTTCACTTTTATATAATAAAAGATGATTTTAGAACATTTTTCCATATTTTTAACGCAACCCGAACTAGGCTTTCCTAAATTCACTCTTATATATTCGATCAGCACTTTGACCGAACCGGTCAACGCCCAAAACTTCTAAGCCCAAAACCGGGGTGTTACAAACCCACAACACAACCTCTTCTCAACTCTTCGAAGGTTGCTACGAGCCACCACCTACATAAACAGCCCTCCTATTACAACATCAATGCCAAGTCACCTCAGCACTCTGGAAACACATCCACTAACCTACTACATCACTTAACACCAAGAAACTACCACTTCTACTAGCTATTCACAACCACTCTGACCGATTCTAACTTCAACTGGTAATCTCCTCACCACCACACCGCTAAACTCTTTAAGCGCCAAAACACTTTCCTTCTGCCAACATGCTATATCGCACTCACTATTACTGACAGCTCGCTTAATACCCTCCATTACTTCTAACATTCTCTTAGCACCAAAACAACTTTTAAAACCCATCATCCAACCTAACCCTATCCCAACACTAACGGACCCAACTAGCTATTGGCAAGTGTGAACGTACGTATGCATGGTCACCTATATGCCCTATCAATGCCTGTGTACATGTATGCAAAACCTCTAATGTCATGTCGCATGTATGCATGTACCAACATATATAATATAGCATATAACAAATGATTTTAACTGTGCATGTATGTCGGTTCACACCCACCAATAACATCCTCAGAATCCGCCTAAGAACAACCTTCTATCTCACTCCCAACTTGTCCAACCCTACCATTCTAACAACCCATTAACCACAAAATACTCACTAATGCCCTCTTCACACTAAAGTTGTTTTCAAAACAACACCAACTACTACCCCAAACATGCTAGCTATGAGACCATACCCACTACGCAAGGGAAAACCAAACCGAACCCAAACTAAGATAACTAGGGCAAGATTACTTAACAAGGTTACGTGAAAACATCTCACTGCCTCGGGGCTTCAACAGACAAACTCTCTTCTTCGCAGAACCATCATTCTCTAACCGCACCACCGTAGCATCAACCAACACCTTAAGGTCATCACCATCTCCCTGCGGTAAATAACCCTGACTACCTCGAGCCAACTTCAAACAATTTCGTCTCAAATGTCCAACAGACCCACAATTCCAACAGGATTCATTCCCCAAGCCCCTCACACCTTTCTGCCTTTCCTGCCACCTCCGAACTTTGTCTAGACCGCACCCACGACCCTTTTGAGACCCTTTTGCACCCACTGAAGCCAAACTCATCCCATGAGGACAACTTCGCTTCACATGCTCCTTAGAACCACAGTTCCAACAAGCTCCCGCGCCCCAACAACCTCCAACATGACCCCTTCCACAACGGTCACACTTCGGCAACTGAGCTACCACTCCTTGGTCATACTGCACTTGACCCACATCTGCACCACCACCCAGACTTCGATTCAAGCAAAACCTTCTATCACATAGCCTCTTCCGCTGACCGCTCCCGAGGTTAGTACCCACAACTCTCTTGCTTAAACTTTTCTCACCTTCATAATCTGAAACCACACCCCCACGTTGCTTAAACCTTGGAAATTTCCCTCCAAGGTACCTTTCATAAAAGGCAGACACAAAGAAGTCTCAATCTATATCGTCGATAGATGTTGCCACCACCACAGATGTCCACCAAGCAAAAGCGTCCTCCAACATCAATGAGACAACACTTCCCAGCTTACAGGCGTAGTCACACCCTTCCTGATCCAAAATCAGAATTACACTGGCTAACCAAGCCTCGAACACCTCAGGTGTTGAACCACGACACTCCACAGCTCCCAAATCATATAAACGCTGTTTTGACAAACTCGCGTGTCCCACAGTTGACACATCCCCAGGCCTCACTTTCACCACGGCCTGAGATGTTCCTGACACCTCTTGAACTATAGGTGATGAACCCTTCATCACAGAACCAACTTTCTCCTCCTGCCTTACTACCTCAACTCCAGGCACTGTAGGCTGAAACGAAACACCTCCACAAAAAGGTGAATTCCAAGACTTAACAACCTGCTCTAAAGCAGCAACCATACCACCCAACTACCATTCTCTCATCGATTACATCGCGCTAACAACAATAAGCAATCAAACAAAACAAACAAAACCATCAGGCCAGCTTCAAGCAAGGATTCAAGACTCCCACTCCAACATAACACAATAGCTATAATAATAAGGTAATGGGTATCCCAAATTCTCCCCTTTTACACGACATAACAACCAATAAAAAACATGGTTATCACAACATCGAGCATATCAATCAACATAATTCGATCATGCTCTCATCAAACAACATTCACTCGCAACAGCATAACATCAACATAGCATACCCATCACACTTTCATCTTTCATAGAATCAACTCACAACACCAACATATCATCAGTACAAATTCACATCAGCTCAATGCAGATTCATAACCAAAAAACATGATAAAAACATCAATAATTCGCTCAAAGACACACATTTCAACCGACTTTCAACCACACATTAGAATAAACATTAAACACTTATTACAACAATTTACCATTTCCCCAAGCATTCGCAACTCAGCTCTGATACCACCAAATGTAACCCCCTTAGCCCGGCCTAGACGGTTGACCCGAACTATGAAGATTACACGGGGAAAACCAAAGTCAACCCGAAAGTCAACCTTGATTAACGACCCTTTTTTTTCTTTTTAAAATTTTCTAGATGCACATTAATCCAAGGCATACTCTTGAGATAAGCATACTAAAAAATCACAGCAATCGGAAAACAATAAGGGACTCAATTGCACAACATACGAATTTAGGGACCAATTTGTAAATTCTGGAAATTAAGAGGACTTTACAAATTTTTAAGTTACCATTATGAAATTAGTCATGTTTCATGCCTCTCTGCCAAATTTCATCTCAAACGGACATCTCAAACTCAATCAGGACTAAAATGTAAAGCTTGCAAACCTCAAAATCATTCAAATCAGTGCCCAACGGTCAAGTGTTTCGAAACGGGTATAGACCGTTCAGAAACAGGGCTTGGCAGTAGCCAAAGTGTTTCGAAACACCTCTACCCGTTTCGAAACACCAAGGCCAAATCAAGCACCTGTTTCGAAACAGGCAAGGGTGTTTCGAAACATCCTGCCCAGAAACAGCAGAAAAGCCTGTTTTAACTCATCTAATCACCATCGAACATACTCCAAATCAATCCTCAACAAATCAACAACATGCCAAGCATCATAACTACCAAATTGCATTAAAAACAAGATACAAAACAACCCCTAGGTGCACCAACTCTTTCAACACATCCAACACTTAATCATGCTTTTAAAACAAGAAGCATAACATAACAACTTATGAAGGAGAAGATTCAAACGTTGCAAGCGTTTAACCACATAGTTCAAATCATAAACCAAACTTGTCCAACATACACGATCTCATTACGCATCAACATAAAAGACTCTCCCCCATTGCCTTTATTATCTATAGCTATTAACCGAGACATACATCTCAAGTGGAGCTCTCCTTGAATCCATTGCTTCTTGCTGCCCCAACTTCATTTATCTGCATTGATGGACAAAAAGGAGCGTAAGCACATAATGCTTAGTGAGGAATGCTCAAAACCAAAACACCATCAATGCAGCGAATCATAAATCCCTTTCTAAAAGTAGATGTAAATCAATAAATCAAAGCATTGGTTGAAAAACCTCTTTTGAAACATCATGCTTTAAACCATGTCTTGCTCAACATGAAAACCAACCTTTAGCTTTGAAAAGCTAACAATTTACCCCAAAACACATTCTTGCAAAAAACCATTATTTAAACCTTTCCATGCATAAACACCACATGCAAGGTTAAACTCAAATTCCTTGGAAAACACTTCCACTTCACAACATACTTTACATATGCTTGATGGCCATTTCAAAGCAAAACCTTTCGAAAACCATTGGTTCCTTCTAACTATCTCATGCATTCAACAAATGCAAAACACATGAACTACCAAAAACAACATTGCACCACATGCCTTTTAAAACAAGTCCTCACAAGACTTCAATGCACTAAAGAGATTCCATGCACATATGCACAATTCTCAATAGAAGATAAACACTTGTTCAAGCTTAACAAGTAATACATGCATTCTTAGAACATTACACACTTCCCATGCAACCTTGCATCATTTCAAGCATCTCATGCTTCATTACATTCAAGAACATTATATTGGCTTCCAAGTGATAATTCACAAACCATCACAACACAAGACACAATCGGATACGCGGATTACAAGCGTTGTCCCACACGCTTCATACACACAACCGAACAACACAAGGTGGAGTTTACCGGTACAATCACAACCCCTCAACACCCGTGATGGAGATTAACGGTACAATCACAACCCCTCAACATCACTCATCGGAAGTTGTGTAACTAACTAGCGAGAGTCGGGACACATCACATGGCTTACACATGGAAGCTACCACAACCATTGTAATCACCTTAACCAAGCTCACACACGGGAGCAACCCTCCACCATTGTGACGCTTAACAAAGTCTACCCACGAGAGCCATCCTCCATCGTGGTGACTTTTAACAAGGTTCACCCACGAGAGCCATCCTCCATCGTGGTGGCACTTAACAAAGCCCACCCACGAGAGCCATCCTCCATCGTGGTGACACCAACTCTCTCAATCGCTAGGATACTTGGATGGAGTTTACGGTACCATTACAACCCCTCAACATCCAAGGCAACTCAATTCACGGTGCACCCAATCCTATAGCCGGCTAACTATATCCGATTAAAGTAACCAACAACCACTTACATCACTTGCCAATACCATCAATTACCATCATTAATTCACTGTTTTAAAGCATTAAACAAAGCCATTAAACAACATGCAACACTATGCATCAATTCCACAATTCCAAAGTACAAAACCAAGGATCTCTTACCTTGAGCATCCTTCAACACGACTTTCAAAACCAGCACTAAACCATGCTAAAACATGCTTTCAAAACAGAATTTAAACACGCAAATTAAATGTATGCATCCAACCATCTCATGGTTCATTCAAGAGAAAGAGTTTTTCCGAAAACTTACTCTTGAGCTTAGTTAAGTTGCTTAGACTTAAACTAAGCTCCCATAACCTTCAAACATTGGTTTCAAAGCTGAAAACCCAACTTCACTCACCGTTACACAAAACTAAGCTTGCCGACAAGCCTTCCAAGCATCCGAACCCTCCAACGCTACCTCTATTGCTTCCGGATCATTCTCCCCTGTTTTAAACACATAACAACAGAGGATTAATGCATCATCATGCATTAAAAACACCAGCAACACAACTCAACTCGCTGCTCTACATAAATCCGACATTTCGGCAACCAAACACAACCGAAATCACCTCCAAACTCTTCCAAAACTTAACCCAGCCAAGATCCATCACTTCTAACCATTATTAAACATCAATTAACATCCAAAATGATCCCAAACTCATCCTTATACCTCCAGCATTAACAAAACACCAAGATCACCCCCAAAACCACCATTTTCACAAGTAAAAACTTAGGAAAATCAACCTATTCGGGATTGCATTGATTAAACCTCAATTACACATCATTTAGACATCCAAAATACATCGAAAAGACATCTCAAAACAAAGCCCAATCATCCAATACGAATTTCTTCAAAATTAAATCCAAATCTTCCATTTCAAGCCAAAATCAAGAACACAACATTAAAACCTTTAATAAAACTCAATTTAAGGATTGAGAACTTGGGAATTTCAGTAAAGAACTGAGTATTTAGAGGAGAAGGACGTTCATACCTCTAAATGTGGATTTCTCCTTGTTTAGAGCCAAAATCCTTGAAAATTCATTAAGCAAATGGTGAGGATTTGATGTAGAAATGATTAGGAATCATTTTGGGATTGAAAACTCTTCTTTAGGTGTGAAAATCAAAAGGAAAGTTGCTGTGGAAATTTGTTTGGCTGAGGGAATTTTGAGAGAAAATGAAATAGGAAAAATTTTGGTAAAAGTTAGTTATGAAACTAAAATATCATTTTCCCTCTTTTCTTTTTATTAATTAAACACTAAATGAGTCTTTAAAAATCAAGAAAAATCTGGAGAAGTCCTCCCTTGGGTAAATTAGCTCCTTAAAGATTCAAAGTTTCAATCCTTTTAAAACAGTCACGAACTTTTCAAAAATTACATTTTAGTCACTAACTTGAAATGTCATATTTCCAAACCTCATTTTGTAAATTTGATTTCACCACTCTCTTATATATAATAAAAGAGGATTTTTAGATATTTTTCCTTATTTTAATGCATCCCGAACTAGGCTTTCCCTAAAACCACCTTTTATATTCGAACCGAAAATTAGACTGGTCCGGTTCAGACCCAAAACTTCTAAGCCCAAAATTGGGGTGTTACAGTAGTGATGGAGTCTTATGTTTCAAAAGTAGAGTAGTTGTTTTAGAGGATGTTGACTTGAGACGCACCATTCTAACTAAAGCTCACAGTAGTCCGTTTGCTATGCATCCGGGAAGTACGAAAATGTATCGCGATTTGAAAATGATTACTTTTGGGTTGTTCTAAAGAAAGATGTTGCCGAGTTTGTGAGTAAGTGTATGGTTTGTTAGCAAGTTAAGGCCAAGCACCAGTTCCCTTCAGGTTTGTTACAACCGTTGAGGATCCCCGAGTGGAAATAGGAAAGAATTGCCATGGATTTCGTATCAGGTTTGTCGTTGACACCTTCTAAGAAGAATTCGGTTTGGGTAATCGTTGACCGTCTTACAAAATGTGCACACTTCATGGCTATTCACACTACTTGTACCTTAGATAAGTTGGCCGATTTGTATATCAGTGAGATTGTGAGATTGCATGGTGTACTGAAATCTATAGTGTCAGATAGAGATCCGAGGTTCACAGCTAGATTTTGGGAGAGTTTGCATAGTGCTTTGGGTACTCAATTGAATTTCAGCACTTCATATCATCCTCAGACCGATTGTCAGTCAGAGAGAGTCATACAAGTGTTGGAAGACATGTTAAGATGTTGTATTATTGAATTTTAGGGTTCGAGGGAGATGTATCTACCGTTGGTAGAGTTTGCGTACAATAACAGTTATCAAAAGAGTATTCAGATGGCACCTTACGAATCTCTATATGGTATAAAATGTAGAACACATGTTTGTTGGGCTGAAGCAGGACATAAATTGATACCCTTGCCTGATATGCTAAAAGGTACTACTGAGAAAGTACAGTTGATTTGTGATCGTTTGAAGGCAGCTTCGGATAGACAGAAGTCTTATGCTAATTTGAAAAGAAGAGAGATAGAGTATGCCGTAGGCGACAAAGTGTTCTTGAAAGTCTCACATTGGAAGAAGGTGATGAGGTTTGATAGGAAGGGTAAGTTGAGTCCGAGATTCATTGGTTCGTCCGAGATAGTTGAGCGAGTTGGTCCCGTTGCCTATAGGTTGAGACTGCCGGCCGAACTAGAAAAGATTCATGACGTGTTTCATGTTTCGATGCTTCAGAGGTATAGATCAGATCCGTCACATGTTATGCCAGTTGAATAAATAGAATTGAATCTGGATTTGACCTATGATGAAGAACTAGTTGAGATTTTTGCTTCGGACAACAAAGTGTTGCGAGGAAGGACCATTGAGTTTGTCAAGGTAAAGTGACGACACTATTAAAATTCATTTTCACGTTATCTTCTTCAAAGGAAACCCATTTTCACTATTCCATTGGTTTTAACATTTCATCAAGCAAACTTTCAATGTAATTTCTTCCTCACTTTGATTTTCACTTATTTAACTTGTTCTCATTGAAATCTTTCTTCTAAGCCCATTAAAATTCATTTTGGGTTTTGGGTTGGAAAAATGGGTATTTTCATTGGATTTTCGTGGGTTTAATTTTTCATGGTTAAAAATGTACTTTAATCTAAGTTTTGAGTAGTAAAACATATTGGGATAATGGCTAGATATGGGGATACCCAAAATGGGTCAAAAATTGGGAATTTTGGGTTGAAAAGGTAGAGTTTTGGCTTGGTTTTGGGTTGAATTCGCGGCTGATGGTTCCTTTGTTGTTGGGGGATGTTTTTAGGTGACACTTGATGTATTTTGATCTTTGAAAATGATGAGTTCAGCTTGAGGTTTTGTTAGAACGAATTTGATGAGTTTTGAGTGAAGTTTGGGTTGAATATCAATGTGTTTTGGTTGCAAGAAGTTGGATTCCGGATTGTTGCTGGTTTACATGTTGAATAGCATCCTAATGTACTGTTTTGGGTTGCCTAAAAATAGAGGAAGTTAGATTGGACACTTAGGACGCGAGACCGGGTAGTTCAGAGGCTTGAAATTGGTGTTTCGACGATCGTTTGGGTTGTACCGATGAGTGGAACTGTTTTCTAAGCCTTAACTTGGTTAAGGGTGTGATTTAGGAGTTTAGATTGAGTTTGATAAGCCAATCTAAGCTCAAGAGTAAGTTTTAAGTGTTTTAAGCCTTATTTTCGATATTATCATCAATGCATTTGAATGATTTTCATAGTTCATGTTGCCTTGAAATATCAATGTGTTATTCTTGTGATTGCCTTAATTGTTATCCATGTTGGTTATGGTTGTGACCATAAGAAAACAAGGTAAGTGTTGGTTTGGTGGGTATTGACATGTGAAATCTTGTTACCCGATATAGTTGGTTGACCAATAGGATGTGAGTGCACTCGAGGTAAAAGTCGTGCGTGGCCTTAGTGATGTGAGATTCCACTAAGGAGGAGTACGGTGATGTGAGATTCCACTGGAAGCTATGTTTTACTAGACGTGTGAGTACGGTGATGTGAGATTCCACCGGAAGTGTCTAGTGGGTTTGAGAAACTATCCGCATATCTGAGTAAAAGTGATGAATGTCAATATACCCGTGATGCTCTAAATTTTCATGTTAAGCATGTTGCGTTGTTCTTTCAATTTATGCTTATTCATGTAGTTGGATTACTTTGCTTGTATTAAGAGAATGAGCATGAGGTAAGCTTATGGCTTGTGGTTGCATTCGGTAAATGCACATGATGATAAATGCATGTTGTTATGTGTTCAAGCATGGGAAATGATTTGGAAATGGTTTTGGTTTTAAGCAATTTATGTTTTAAAACTGCATTGTTGTAGCTACCGTTTTGAGCACCGTTCAATAAGCTTAAACGCTTACGCTTCTCTTTCCAACAATGTAGGCCCTTAGACCTACGGAGCAGCTCGGGGAACAAGGGAGAATCCAAGGGAGTTTGGTTTTCTCAAGTATGGTTTTTAGACTTCAATAATTAGTATTAAGCAATGTGATAGGACCTTTTGTTTTGAGGAGTTGCTAGCATGTCCTTTTTGCTTAGACAAGTTTGTTTGGTTGTGTTGGGCTTGTAATGCCTCTTGTTACGTTGGAATATGCTTTGGTTTAGCTTTTGACCTTGTTGGAGAATGTTAAGAATGAATGTTTTCATTATAAACCTTATCATGTTGAATGTTGCCTCGTTAAATGTTTTATCTTGCTTAATATGTGTATCCATGGATGCCTTGTGTTGCATGTGTGGTTGTAAGTTGAATGAATGTTTGTCTAGTGTGTCTTGTGCTAGTTCCCTCATGCTTTTAGCTGCTAAAACCAGTCTTTTTGGGCAGGGTGTATCGATACGCTTAAGGGTTGTATCGATACGGTCTCTTGTTTTGGGCAAGGCGTACCGATACGCGGGGGTGTACCGATACCCAAATTGTTCTCTTGAAATAAAAGATTTTGACGAGAAATTGGTGTATCAATACGGGCCTTAAGCGTTTCTATACGGTCTTTGGTGTTGACTTTGGGTGTTTGACCTTTAAAGGCGTATCGATACCAACCTTGAAGGGTAACGATACAGCCTCTTGAAGTTGACCCTAGGGAGTTGACCGCTGATGGCGTATCGATACGGGACTTAGGCGTATCGATACGGCCTGTAGTAAATCATAAAAAATCAACCTTTGAATGTCCGAGTTGCTCGGTTCATGTTCGTGTTTGCTTCTCGCTGCTTTTCTCCTCACATAGGATTTAAATATTGTATCTACATAAGATAATTTTAAAAGAAATTTTTTTCTAGGGTTGCTAATCGGAGTGAAGCCTTAACGGGTTTCTCTTCGGCTTTCCCCGTGTAACCCGTTTGATGCGGTCTGGTGGCTATGTCGAGTCGAGGGGGTTACACAAACTACCTAGGAATTGACAATTGCCGGAGGTACTTTTTCTATCTATCTTACAACCCTTTTAATCCACATCGGTATAAGCATGTAGGTTAAAGGAAGAGTCTCTAGGTTACTAAAGGCCTAAACAAGGTGTGTCTCTAAGGTATCTAAAGATTCTACTAATGGCTATAAGGTTTGATTTTCTAGATCTAGCTTGGAACCTAGCACATAAGCAAACACTAAACATAATGCCAGGTCTACTTGCGGTAATGTAAAGCAAAGAACCAATCATTGAACGATACTGCTTAGAATCAAGACATTTACCTCCTTCATCTTTGTCAAGCTTAATTGATGAGCTCATCGGAGTGGCTTGAGGCTTCACATTCTCCAAGCCAAACTTCTTGAGCATATCCTTGATGTACTTAGCTTGATTGATGAAGATGTCATCCTTCCTTTACTTGATTTGGAGGCCCAAGAAGAATGAGAGCTCCCCCATCATGCTTATCTCAAACTCACCTTGTATTAGCTTAGCAAATTCTTGACAATAAAACTCATTAGTAGAACCAAAGATTATATCAGCAACATAAATTTGTACTACTAAGATGTCATTGCCATTTCTTTTAATGAAAAGTGTAATGTCCACCTTACCTTTTTCAAAACCTATTTCAACTAAAAAGTTTGAAAGCCTTTCATACCAAGCTCTAGGAGCTTGTTTCAAACCATGTAAAGCTTTGGTTATTTTAAAAACATGGTTTGGAAATTTTGGATCTTCAAAACCGGGTGGTTGTTTAACATACACTTCTTCAGTAATAAAACCATTTAAAAAGGTACTTTTAACATCCATTTGAAAAGAGTTGAATTCATGATAACATGCAAATGCAAGAAGCACCATAATGGCTTCCATTCTAGTTACAGGTACATAGGTTTCATCAAAATCGATTCCCTCTTCTTGAGTATAACCTTGAGCAACAAGTCTAGCCTTGTTCCTCACTATGTTACCACTCTCATCTAGTTTGTTTCTAAATACCCATTTAGTTCCTATAGTAGACTTATTAATAGGCCTATCAACTAATGTCCAAACTTTACTCCTCTCAAATTGATTAAGCTCTTCTTGCATGACCAATATCCAAAAATCATCTTTTTAATGCTTCTTTGATATTTTTAGGCTCAATGCATGAAATGAATGCAACATTATTAAGCAATTTAAGATAGGATATAATGGTTACCCCCTTGGATGGATCACCCAAGATTTCACCACCTTTGACATAGTTGAGTTCTCTTGGGTAGCCCACTTCCTTTTACTCAAGGTCCATATCCTTCAAAGCTTCTATGGGAGGATCTTGTGCTTCTTCTTATTTGGTTGGAACCTCATCCACCTTTGATGATTGTCCAACATCATTAATTTCAATGATCCCTACATCATCATCATCACAAGAATCCTTCGTTAGAAAAAGGTTATCATCGAAAATCACATGTATAGACTCTTCTACAACTAATGTTCTTTTGTTAAAAACTTGATAGGCTTTAGAGTTTAAAGAATAACCTAAGAAAACAACTTCATCACTTTTTGCATCAAATTTACCAAAATGATCTTTTCCATTGTTTAAATTAAAACACTTACATCCAAAAAGATGAAAATAGCTAATATTAGGCTTCTTTGATTTTAAAATCTCATAAGGAGTTTTCTTTAAAATTGGCCTAATCATTACTCGATTTATGATATAACAAGCGGTGTTTGTGGCTTCCGCCCAAAAATACTTAGGTAAATTGTTTTCACAAAGCATGGTTCTAGCCATTTCTTCTAAAGTGCGATTTTTCCTCTCATCTACCCCATTTTGTTGAGGTGTGCGGGGTGCGGAAAAATTATGGCTAATACCATTAGTGTTACCAAAATCCTCAAAACCTAGATTTTGAAATTCTGTTCCATGGTCACTTCCAATATGAGAAATGTTTTGACCAAGGTCATTTTGAGTAATTCTTGAAAATGTGATGAATTTTTCTAAAGCACCATCTTTTGTACTTAAAAAGAGAACCCATGTGTATCTAGATAATTCATCAACTAAAACATATGCATATGATTTTCCACCCAAGCTTGTTGTCCTAATAGGCCCAAAGAGATTCATATGAATCAATTGTAATACCCTACTAGTTGAAACATCATTAATGGATTTATATGAAGTTCGTTTTCGTTTACCCTTAGCACAAGCATTACAAATTTTATCTAAGGAAAATTTTAGCTTAGGTAAACCTATAACTAGATTTTGGGAAACCAATTTCTCTAAAACACTTATGCTAGCATGTCCTAGTTTCTTTTGCCATAACCATGCATCATTTTCATTTTGAGCAACCAAGCATGCATTGGATGTATGTATGTCATCTAGATGCACCATGCATATATTACCTATGCGATGACCAATGAGCATCATTTTATTTGTTTTAATGTCCAAAATTTTGCAACCATTAACATCAAATAGAACATTAAAACCCTTATCACACAATTGACTAATGCTCAACAAATTATGTTTAAGACCATTGACATACAAAACATCTTCAATGAGAATAGAAGAGAGATTACCAATGGAACCCATACTCTTAATGTGGCCTTTGGAGTTGTCACCAAATGTCACCACTCTTTGGCTTTAGCTCCATGAATCTACTCTTGCCGCTGGTCATGTGTCTTGAGCATCCACTATCAAGGTACCAAGTGTTTTGACTTGAAGCATTGGCCTTGTAGCAATGCTCCCCCTACAAACAAAGATTAGTTATTGAGTTTTGGTACCCAAATCATTTTGGTTCCATGTGATTTAGCTCCCAAATACTTGGTTTCCTTAGGAATCCAAAAAGCAACATCATGAATATTATTGGAAGCTACAAGTTCCTTAGGAACCTATAAACTTTTAACTATTTTACCTTTAGGATGCCTTTGAGAGCTTATTTGTTTGTAGCCATTAAAGTTCCTCTTCACATAGTTGGGTTTTGAAGAACTTTCTTTTTGTAACACCCCAAATTTGGGCCTAGATGTTTAGAGTCTGAACCGGACCGGTCTGGGAAACGGTTCGAATCTAAAAGAGAGTTTTAGGGAAACCCTAGTTCGGGATGCTTTAAAAAATATGGAAATATATATAAAAATCATCATTTAATATATAAAAGAGAATGGTGAAATCAATTTTACAAAATAAGGTTTGGAAATACTACATTTCGGTGTAATGACCAAATCGCAGTTTTTGCAAAGTTAAGTAGTGAATGTTTTGTAAAGGATTGAAACTTTGAATCTTTAAGGAGCTAATTTTACCAAAAATATTTTCATCAGATTTTTCCTTAATTTGGGTGATTTAATTAATGTTTTAATTAAATAAAATGAAGGTGATTAAATGAGAAAAACCACCTTTGACTTTTCATAACTACTTTTCACAAACTTTCCCTCATTTTGTTTTCTCTCAAATTCCTTTCAACCAAACACTTTTTCTCCAACAAATTAATTTTGATTTTCACTTCATTTGATGAGATTTCAATCACTCTTTGATTCCTAATCAATCCCTCATCAAATCCACTTGATTTCTACATTGAATTTTCAAGAAAACTTGCCCAAATCAAGGAGAAATCATCCATTAGAGGTAAGCTTCGTCCTTCACCTCTAATGATCAGTTCTTTTCTGAAATTCCCAAGTTATCAATCCTTTATTAATGTTTTTGAAGAGGATTTAATGTTAGAAACAAGAAATTAGCTTAAAACTCAAGATTTTGGATGAGATCTTGAAGATTTTTGTGGTGATTGATTGAGCTGTGTTTTGAGATGGTTTTCTAATGTATTTTGGACGTTGATTGATGTTATAAATGAGGTTTTAACAATACAATCCCGAATAGGTTTGTTTTTCCTAAGTTTTGCTTGTTAAAATGATGGTTTTTGGGGTGAGTTTGGTGTTCTGCTATAGCTGGAGGTATAAGGATGTGGTTGTGTTAGTTTTTGATGATAATTGATGTTTAGAAATGATTAGAAGTGTTGGATCTTGTCTGGGTTTGGTTTTGGAAGAGTTTGGAGGTTATTTCGGTAGTGTTTGGTAGCCGAAATGTGGCTTTTGTGTAGAGAAGCGAGTTTAGGTGTGGCTGATGATTTCAATGCATGATGATGCATTAATCCTCTACTCTTATGTTTTTAAAACATGAGAGACATCTTCGGACACCTTTGGAGTTGATCCGGAGGCTTAGATAGCGTTTCAGCGAGCAATCGAAACGTAATCGGTGAGTGCGTATGGTTTTAGAAGTCCTTGAGGGACAAAGAATCAAGGTTTGGGGAGTTAGGAAAGGTTTGAAACACCTTCCTAAGTCCGGAAGTAAGTATTGGCTAGATTGCTCTCTTGAATGTGGAGATTTCCCCTAAAATGCTTTTACATGCTCATGGTTTTAGATTGATAAATTCCTACTGTTTTATGAATGAATTATAGCATGAGACGATGCTTGAAATGATTTCATAAAGTAACATGTTGTATAGTTGAAATTTGAGCTTTATTGCTAAAGCATAGCAAAAGTTATGATTTCGAAATGAGATGAGAATGGTTGAGTTTTAATGCATGAAAAACAGTAGGTGAGATGATGATTTAACATAATATATTGGCATAGATGTTGAGATACTTACCGGATATAATTGATCGATCAATAGGATGAGAGTGCACTATATACTAAAACTTCGTACGTGCTCTTTGGTTAAGCCAAAGGGAGAGAACCGATGATGGGCATTCCATCGGGTAGGACTTGGTGAAATATCCAAGCTTTGTGGCGATGAGAGATTCTGCCATGTGAGTACGGTGATGAGAGATTCCACCGGAAACTATGTTGCTAGACGAGTGAGTACGGTGATGAGAGATGCCACCGGAAGTGTCTAGTGTGATGTTCGCATATCCGTGTATTAAAGAGATGTGAAATGCCAATATAAAATATATTATGGTTTTTGATTCACATGTACCTTGATGAAATGGTTTATGCTATTAGAAATGCATATGTGGTATGTTTATGAAATGCTTAGAGTACAAGCATGAGTATGGCTTTGCCATGAGTTATGCATTGGTTTAAATGCATGAGATAAAATGAACGTACATGTGTTTTCAATGAGAAATTGCTTTGAAAGGTTTTGAAGCATGAGATAGAATGAGCATGTGGTTTAAGAGCTTTTGAGATAGTGTTTACAAAATATGCATTATTGTGTTGGTTACTTTAGAGCATGCCTCACTAAGCTTTTGTGCTTAGGCTCTCTCTTTACCAATAATGTAGATAATTGAGGTGTTTTCGGGCATCAAGGAAGCTAAGTTCATCCAAGGAAGTCCAAGCTCATGTATGGTGAAGTTTTTCATACACTTTAGTTTTGGTATATTGGCAATGGGAAACCAAGAATTGTATTTGGGAGTTGTGTTGACCTCCCTAAGGTTGTGACATGTTTGTTTTAACTTGATGGTTTGTAAATGGCCTTAATTGCTTGATTTGAGGTTGCATTACCTATTCTAGTTTTGAGATTAGGAAGCATGCCTCTAGACTAATGAGATTTTGTGTCTGATGCTATGAGTGTGCTTGAATGTCCCAAATATGTTCCTTATATCTATAATGACTTGATGGTATGTTTTGGGGGTCTTTGGGGCATGTTTGAGTATGTGTTTGAGTGAAAAATCCGAATTTGTTGCTATTTCTGGGCAGATCGTATCGAAAGACCCTCTAGTGTTTCGGAATGGGGGCCTGAAATGGCCTATGTGTTTTGAAACGGTGGAGGCTGTTTCGGAACATGTTGGCTACTGGAATGCCATGTTTTGGAACTGGTCTCGAAACATACCCGCGTACCAAAACGGTCAACGTCATTTTGATACAACGTTTCGGTACGTTAGGTAGGCATTCTGAAACGGGTTACCGCTGGACGCAGTGTAACACCCCTCGCCCGGTTAAGAACGAGAGATGTCACATTCGAACAACAAGAAACATATAACAAAATACACATGCTTGGCAAACCATAATAGTCAATTAAATATACAACTTATAACAGAATAAGAAATGATCATACAAACATGCTTAGCAAACAAAAGTAATCAATCCAATTCATTACTTAGAACCTTTCAACATGTGAATCAAACAAACATATACACCAGATCATTTAGACTAAAGTGGGCCATTTTAAATTTTTCTTAACATGAATCCTATATACATGTTGCAAATGCATATTAACAAGCATAACTAACATACATGTGATCTAATTTCAAATCAAACTAATCTAATATAAGCTTATATACATTGGTCTACATGATATCAAACTTGTTATTAGCCTAATCCTTACACATGATCATCTAACATATATTTAAGACCTAGCAAACATGTATTCAATCAAACTCATGAACGTTTGATTCAAGTATACCAATGCTGCTTATTCGAATAAATAAGATAATCAAACATTATCTATATACATACCTTAGTTCATATTACAACACAATCATACATATACATATAACAACTTTCAAACAACCTAAATCATATACAATAGTATTCGAAATCAACATTCATCTTATTCTAATATTCTATTACCATTCGAACTATACAAGTCATCCAACAACAATTCTAGATGCAACCTTCCTAATTCAAATAAAGATATCATACTTATACATACTCAACCATTCAAATCCATCAAGGGCATGAACCATATAAATGATATTCAAATTCAAATCAAGCTTAGTTAACTTCAAACATAGTTCATTCATATCATCATATCCATATTTACATAAACATTCATCAAGTCATTACGTAATATAACATGTCTTAGTTTTATACAAACCAACTTATCAATTACATGTTCCAATATGCATGACAAACTAACTTAGACTATGCCACCAACTAGGAGACTAAGCAAGATTATATCATACTTATTCTTGGCTTGCGAAGCTCTCGGAACAAAATGGATGGCTTTCAGATATCAACGAACATGTTATTTTGGAAGAAGGAAACAAAGAGAGTGATAAGTACACATAATGTACTTAGTGAGGCAGCCCTAAACTTTACTAGTTTCAATCTTTTAAAGTCTTATTCAATCTTTAAGGTCACTTAGCTAGGCTTAGCACGTATTGGAATACCTAGCTAGTTCTATCAAAACAAAGTTAACTTAGCTAGTTTCATGTACTAACCAATAGGGCAGCAAGCATTTAAATGTAATATGACTTATTGGGCAGCAACCATTTCATTTAAAACACACCAATTTGGGCAGCAAACTACATATACATTTCATACCAAATTGGACAACAAGCAACATATACAATTCAAGCACAATTTGGGCAGCAAGCACATGTACAATTCAAGCTAAATTGGAAAACAAACAACATGTAATCTCATTGTCATCTTGGCAGCAACATTTCATAGTTTCACATCACAACATAGTTCATTTTAAATCTCAACCAAGTACACATATTCTTTCCATATCATAAGGGCTAATACCCAACTTGTTCATTTAAACATATATCATTGTTCTAATCATGTTTTGCCTTGGATGATTAATGAATTAGGTAATCAAGTCTTCATGTAACATGTAACATTAGATACTCAAAGTATCCATTTCTCATTTCAACTTATAACAGAGGATGCATAGGCATCAATGGTGACTTACCACCATTCAATTATCAAGGTGACTAACCACCTTATCAGGTTTATAGGTGACTAACCACCATCCTGTAACAAAGATCAGAGGAGCTCAATGACTCTAAGGCATGCCCTTCTACCTATAGACACTAATCAACCAAGGACTTTAACTTATCTTTTATGTCTAACAAGTTCATTTTACTTGTTTATCAAACACATATCACAAAGTCATGTACACATTCAATCATGTTTACATTGTGCACATTCAAGCCATGCTCAATCAAATTTCCAGCAAGAATTTAGCATCATTTCAATCATATAATCATCTTCTAACAGTAGCTAAATCATCCATTAATTCAATTCAAGTGGCACAAACAACTCATGTCATAAAGCAACACATATAGACATCAACTAGCATATCTAGATAGCATTATACACCTAGTTCATAGTTCATTCCTTTAGTCCTTCTTCCTTAGACTTTAAATTTACCAATCCACTATTAAGTTCATTACATGCTTCATTTTAAATCATCCAAGAAAAATAAACACATTGGTTGAGACACTAATCTCAACCCTAAACTAGCTACACTCACAAATACTTCCAAGCTTAGTTGTTATCCTGATGATGATTCCTTTCCCCCTTCTCTTTGCTTGATCACTCCTTGAATCTTCTTGAAATTCTTCACCAATGTGATCTTAAATCATAAAATATCATATACAATATCCATTAGTAATTAATTCAAACATATAAATTCATTTACTTAAGCATAATCACCTAGACAAGTGAATCTGCCCCCTAAACTGGCAGTTTGAGTAACCTCTACTAAACTGGCCATATCTTTTTACTCACAACTCCAAATTAGGAGTTCTTTACCATTATAGAAATCTTATAAACACACCTTTACAACCATGTGTGGCACATAATTTTATCATTTCCCTATCAAAACAGTTTATTACTTGAACATAGGGCATTTTCAGAAACCTAATCTGCCTATGCTTAATTTGTGACTTTAGTGCATTTATAACCTATGTTTCACTACACCATTAATCTTGGACTTTTAACCAAATTTACCTACATATATTAACATAATAATGATGTTCCAAAAACCACAAAAACAGGGCATGTAAGTCCTCAAATTATCAATCCTTACAAACTAGTCTATTTTGATCCTTTATGTGTTCTAATGATATTTAAACTATCAATTGATATATAATTCAAGATAAACTATTTATTTTTCATTTCTGCAATACCTCCCCTGTTTCTAAATTTTTTTACAAGATTATACTTACTTGAATTTTTACAAGAACATGCATGCATTAGTATCTTAATTTCCAGCACATAATCCTTCAAAACTCTCTCTCTCTCTCTCTCTCTCTCTCTCTCTTGGGTTCTATGGTTTCGGTGGGTTTTTGGCTAAATGAAGGAGATGATGATGCAAATGGTGATTACAAGTGTTTACCCTTGTAACTTGTTTGGCCATTTGCTTCATAGAAAAAAGGACACATGGATCAACCTTTACCATGTAATTCCACTATGTTTGCCATTTAATTCCCACTATAGTCATATTATATTATTTATTCTTTTGAATTATTATTATTTAATTTCATATATATATATATAATCACATAATCTACTTTACCGAATATTTATATAAGTACACACATATGTCTTAGTTCATTTCCAATGATCATGTACATATTATATATATATATATATACTTACATTGTATTTCTTTTCTATTTCTCGTAACACATGTATTCATTATATAAATTTAACTTACATGTCAATTATAATTTTGCATTTTATTATTTTGATCATATTAGTTTTATCAAAATGTTTACACCTTTCGTTTTTAACTTCTTAAAATTTCTTCTAAGGTAGTTTTAGGGTGTTACAACTCCTCCCCCTTAAAGAAAATTCATCCTCGAATTTTACCTGAATCGAACAGATGAGGATATTGCTTCTTCATCGTGTCCTTAGGTTCCCACGTCGCTTCTTCGACGTTGTGATTCCTCCAAAGAACTTTGACGAGAGGAACACTTTTATTTCGAAGTCTCTTGACTTCTCGATCGAGGATTCGGATGGGTTTTTCTTCGTTTGAAAGATCAGGATTGAGTTCAACTTCTTCAGGCTCAAGAACGTGAGACGGATCTGATCGATATCTTCTGAGCATTGAGACGTGGAAGACATTGTGTATCTTATCGAACTCGGGAGGAAGAGCGAGTCGATAAGCTACATGACCAATTCTTTCAACTACTTCAAATGGTCTGATAAACCGAGGACTTAGCTTGCCTTTTTTGCCGAATCGGAATACTTTCTTCCACGGGGAGACTTTAAGAAACACTTTATCTCCGACTTGATGTTGAATGTCTCTACGTTTCAGATCGGCTTAAGACTTTTGGCGATCGAAAGCTTGCTTCAATCGAGAATGAATGATTTGAACTTGTTCTTCGGTTTCCCGAAGCAATTGTGGTCCCAAAACTTTATTACCACCGAGTTCAGACCAACACAGAGGTGTTCAACATCTTCTGCCATACAACGCTTCGAAAGGAGCCATTTGAATCGAAGATTGGAAGCTATTGTTGTAGGCGAATTCTACCAAAGGTAGCGATTTCTCCCAGTTCTTTCCGAAGTCAATGATACAAGCTCTGAGCATGTCTTCGAGAATTTGAATTACTCGCTCGAATTGACCATCGCTTTGCGGATGGAAAGCTGTGCTAAGATTCAGTTTGGTTCCGAGAGCTTTATGCAGAGTCTTCCAAAATCGAGCTGTGAATCGGGGATCTCGATCGGAGACTATTGAGATTGGAACTCCATGTAAACGAATTACTTCTCGGATGTATAATTTAGCCAAGGCTTCAAGACTGAGATTCATTCTCACCGAAATGAAGTGTGCTGACTTGGTGAAACGATCAACGATCACCCAGATAGCGTCGCACTTTCTTGGCGAACAAGGAAGGCCGGTTACGAAATCCATTGTGATCCGTTCCCATTTCCATTGCGAAAATTTGAGAGGTTTGAGAAAAACAGTAGGGACTTGGTGCTCGGCTTTAACCCGTTGGCAGTTCAAACATTTTGCTACAGAGTCGTTGATAGCCGTTTTCATTCCTGGCCACCAATACAAGGGCTTGAGATCCTTGTACATCTTAACTGATCCAGGGTGGATCAAAAAAGAACTTTGGTGCGCTTCTTGTAGGATTTCATCTTGTAATTCTCTGTTATTAGGGACACATATACGATCTTTGAAGTATAGAAGACCGTTCGACTTAAAAGAGAAGTCAGGATTAGACTCAAGCTTAGAATTGATTTTCTGTAGTTCCAAATCAATTTGTTGAAGTTCTTTGATCCTGGTGATCAGAGTAGATTGAACTTGAAGTTCATTCAGATAATTTCGAGCCTTGCATAGCCAAAAATGAGCGTTGATAGCCAAAGAAGCTACGAATAAACAAATTGAAGACGTTACTTAGGTTACAAAATTTCATTTGAATGATTTCTTGCTAAACAAGAAAGTGTTCGAATTCTTCCTTAACTATCAAGAAGGAATTCGAATGATCACTTTAAATTTGAAGATTGAACATTTTCGAATTTTCGAGGATTTCGAGTAACTTACAGAGGTTCGGTTTTCGACTCAGAGCGTCTGCAACGACATTGGCTTTTCCGGGATGATAATCGATGGTTAGGTCGTAGTCTTTGAGCAACTCTAACCATCTTCTTTGTCTAAGGTTCAGATCTTTCTGAGTGAGTAAATACTTCAGGCTTTTGTGATCGGTGAACAACTTGCATCTTTCACCGTACAAGTAGTGTCGCCAAATTTTGAGCGTGAACACAATGGCCGCAAGCTCGAGATCGTGGGTAGGATAATTCAATTCGCGTTGCTTCAGTTGCCGGGAGGCGTATGCAATCACATTGCCCTCTTTCATCAGAACACAACCTAGGCCCGAGTGTGATGCATCGCTGTACACTATGAATTCTCTGCCCGATTCGGGTTGAATAAGAACATGAGCGTGTGTCAAAGTTTGCTTGAGTTGATCAAAACTTCGTTGCTGTTTTTCTGACCACTCAAAGTTTACATCCTTTCGGAGGAGTTTGGTTAATGGTGCGGCAATAGTGGAAAATCCTTTCACAAATCTTCGGTAATAGCCGGCTAATCCGAGGAAACTTTGGACTTCGCTCACATTTCTCGGAGGTCTCCAATCAAGAATAGCTTGAATTTTCATGGAGTCGACTTTGATTCCTTCAGCAGAAATGATGTGTCCGAGGAATGAAACTTCGGATAACCAAAACTCACACTTAGTGAATTTGGCAAACAATTGGTGATCTCGGAGCGTCTGAAGCACAATCCGAATATGATCAGCATATTCTTCCTTATTCTGAGAGTATACAAAGATGTCGTCAATGAAAACAACTACGAACTTGTCAAGATAAGGCTTGAATACTCGATTCATCAGGTCCATGAATGCAGCAGGGGCATTCGTTAAACCGAATGGCATTACTAGGAACTCATAATGTCCATATCGAGTTCGGAAAGCTGTTTTGGGCACATCTTCTTCTTTCACCCTCATTTGATAGTAACCGGACCGAAGATCAATCTTAGAGAACACGGCTGTGTGTTTGAGTTGATCGAACAAATCTTTGATTCTCAGTAGCGGATACTTGTTCTTGATGGTTACTTTATTAAGTTGCCGGTAATCGATACAAAGCCGCATCGTACCGTCCTTATTTTTCACGAATAGGACAGGAGCACCCCAGGGAGAGATGCTAAGTCGGATGAATCCTTTATCCTTGAGTTCTTGAATTTGCTTCTTTAGTTCTTTGAGTTCAACAGGTGCCATCCGATAAGGTGTAATGGACACAGGATTAGTTCCAGGTTGAACTTCGATCTTGAATTCAACTTCCCGAGTTGGAGGAAGGCCAGGGAGTTCCTCGGGAAAAACATCGGAAAATTCATATACAACAGGCATTTCAAGTAAACCGAAATCAAGCTCGTCTTGCAGTGCCATAGCGGCAAAAATAGAGGTCGGTTTCTTGTCTATCAATATGATGGATTCTTTTCCTAAACCCCGCAAATATAACCTACGGTTTTGACAGTCTACCCAGGCTTCATGTTTTCCCAACCAATCTAGTCCTAAAACTAGATCAAATTCACATTTGGGTAATAGATATAGATTACAAGAAAAGGGTACATTTTGGATTGTTATCTGACAATCTTTACAAATCAAATTTATAGGCATACTACCTCCTATAGGGTTCGAAACAATTAGCCCACTTTGTACAGTTTCAAGTTTCAATTTAAGTTCATTTAACAAGTATGAGCATATAAATGAATGGGTTGATCCCGAATCTATCAATGCGTAAACAGGTTTAAGGTTAAGTTCAACCGTACCCGCAATGACGTCGGGAGATTCGTCCTCATCTTTGCCACGAATGTGGTAGACACGAGCTGGGGCTCGAGACTCCTGATAAGTGGTGGATTTTGACTGGGCAGCCTTGCCTTTCCCGGGATTGTTCGACTGTACTTGTCTCGGATGTTTGCCTCGGCTAGACGGTACAGAACTTTGGTTAGCTGGTCGAACAAAAGATTGATCATTTCGTTTTGGACAGTCTCGGATGTAATGATCGTCAGTGCCACAAGCATAACAGAGGTTCGCCTGGGCTCGACATTGGCCAAAGTGATTCTTCTGATAGAATTTGCAAACATGAGGTTTGTCGACATTTCCAGTACTATTGACGGAAACAACCGGAATAGCCATCTTGTTAGAGTGTTGGGGTTGGAAATTATTCCAAGTAGATGGTATATAGGTGGAGGATGATTCCTTCTGATGTTTCGGCTTCTTAGACCACCGAGACTTGTCGTCACTCTTTCGCTTCTTATTAGTTCGGAATCCACTCTTTCGTTTCTCGGCATTCCACATCTTAGATTCAGTGGCGATGGCCCGATTCACAAGGATTTGATAATCCGTAATGTCAAGTGTTGTGAACATCAGATTCAATTCATCACTCAGCCCGTCGATGAACATTCGGCATTTATCTTTCTCGGTCTTGATGTACTCCGATCCATACTTGCAGTATTTGCAGAAATCGGCAACATATTGTTCAATCGGCCGATTGGCCTGTTTCAAATGTAAGAACTTCTTCCTCCGATCAGCAAGGTATTGTTCGTTAATATATTTCTTTTTGAATTCATCAACGAAGAATTTCCATGTAACTGACTCGGCAGGGGCAGTCAGAGTCGTGGTTTCCCACCAACTTAGAGCTTCGTCGGCTAGAAGTGCAATTGCACATTCAAGTTTATGTTCATCCGAACATTGAAGTTGACGAGTTAAGATTTGAGTGGTTCTTTCGAGCCAGTTCTCAGCTTCTTCCGGCTTTTCCTCATTTTCGCCGGTGAACGTAGTTGCTCGATATTGCGCGAGCTTGTCGATAGGGGCTCGACTCGGGGCAGCAACCACCGGGGTCGGTTGTTCTCGTCGGATGTTCATTACTAATTGATCGAACATCTCCTTCATACTTAGGAGACATTCCCGCTGAGCACTCTGAACAGACAGAATTGTCGGAGTTGTCTAATTAGGTTCAGGGAGTGGAGTCGGTTCTCGCGGTTCCGATCTTCTCGGAGGGTCTGCTTGCTCGGGAGGATTAGATTGTCCCGGAGCGTTGGTTTTCATCCTAACGCTACCATCCTCGTTAGATGATTCCCGAGAACTTCCATTATCACGAGCCATACGTGATTCGGACATTCTAATAAGATTTCAGAAAAGATCGAAGTTAGAGAGCGCAATCGCAAGCAGTTCGATATAAAACTCCTAGGTGGCATAGTTTAACCTATATGATGCATGACATGTTTCAGAAAATTTTAGGACCTATAACCTAAAGCTCTGATGCCAATTTATGTAACACCCATCGCCCGGTTAAGAACGAGAGATGTCACATTCGAACAACAAGAAACATATAACAAAATACACATGCTTGGCAAACCATAATAGTCAATTAAATATACAACTTATAACAGAATAAGAAATGATCATACAAACATGCTTAGCAAACAAAAGTAATCAATCCAATTCATTACTTAGAACCTTATAACATGTGAATCAAACAAACATATACACCAGATCATTTAGACTAAAGTGGGCCATTTTAAATTTTTCTTAACATGAATCCTATATACATGTTGCAAATGCATATTAACAAGCATAACTAACATACATGTGATCTAATTTCAAATCAAACTAATCTAATATAAGCTTATATACATTGGTCTACATGATATCAAACTTGTTATTAGTCTAATCCTTACACATGATCATCTAACATATATTTAAGACCTAGCAAACATGTATTCAATCAAACTCATGAACGTTTGATTCAAGTATACTAATGCTTCTTATTCGAATACATAAGACAACCAAACATTATCTATATACATATCTTAGTTCATATTACAACACAATCATACATATACATATAACAACTTTCATACAACCTGAATCATATACAATAGTATTCGAAATCAGCATTCATCTTATTCTAATATTCTATTACCATTCGAACTATACAAGTCATCCAACAACAATTCTAGATGCAACCTTCCTAATTCAAATAAAGATATCATACTTATACATACTCAACCATTCAAATCCATCAAGGGCATGAACCATATAAATGATACTCAAATTCAAATCAAGCTTAGTTAACTTCAAACATAGTTCATTCATATCATCATATCCATATTTACATAAACATTCATCAAGTCATTACGTAATATAACATGTCTTAGTTTTATGCAAAACAACTTATCAATTACATGTTCCATAATGCATGACAAACTAACTTAGACTATGCCACCAACTAGGAGACTATGCAAGATTATATCATACTTGTTCTTGGCTTGCGAAGCTCTCGGAACAAAACGGATGGCTTTCAAATATCAACGAACCTGTTATTTTGGAAGAAGGAAACAATGAGAGTGATAAGTACACATAATTTACTTAGTGAGGCAGCCCTAAACTTTACTAGTTTCAATCTTTTAAAGTCTTATTCAATCTTTAAGGTTACTTAGCTAGGCTTAGCACGTATTGGAATACCTAGCTAGTTCTATCAAAACCAAGTTAACTTAGCTAGTTTCATGTACTAACCAATAGGGCAGCAAGCATTTACATGTACTATGACTTATTGGGCAGCAACCATTTCATTTAAAACACGCCAATTTGGGCAGAAAACTACATATACATTTTATACCAAATTGGACAGCAAGCAACATATACAATTCAAGCCAAATTTGGGCAGTAAGCACATGTACAATTCAAGCTAAATTGGACAACAAACAACATGTAATCTCAACCAAGTACACATATTCATTCCATATCATAAGGGCTAATACCCAACTTGTTCATTTAAACATATATCATTGTTCTAATCATGTTTTGCCTTGGATGATTAATGAATTAGGTAATCAAGTCTTCATGTAACATGTAACATTAGATACTTAAAGTATCCATTTCTCATTTCAACTTATAACAGAGGATGCATAGGCATCAATGGTGACTTACCACCATTCAATTATCAAGGTGACTAACCACCTTATCAGGTTTATAGGTGACTAACATCCTGTAACAAAGATCAGAGGAGCTCAATGACTCTAAGGCATGCCCTTCTACTTATAGACACTAATCAACCAAGGACTTTAACTTATCTTTTATGTCTAACTAGTTCATTTTACTTGTTTATCAAACACATATCACAAAGTCATGTACACATTCAATCATGTTTACATTGTGCACATTCAAGCCATGCTCAATCAAATTTCCAGCAAGCATTTAGCATCATTTCAATCATATAATCATCTTCTAACAGTAGCTAAATCATCCATTAATTCAATTCAAGTGGCTCAAACAGCTCATGTCACTAAGCAACACATATAGACATCAACTAGCATATCTAGATAGCATTATACACCTAGTCCATAGTTCATTCCTTTAGTCCTTCTTCCTTAGCATTTAAATTTACCAATCCATTATTAAGTTCATTACATGCTTCATTTTAAATCATCCAAGAAACATAAACACATTGGTTGAGACACTAATCTCAACCCTAAACTAGCTACACTCACAAATACTTCCAAGCTTAGTTGTTATCCTTGATGATGATTCCTTTCCCCCTTCTCTTTGCTTGATCACTCCTTGAATCTTCTTGAAATTCTTCACCAATGTGATCTTAAATCATAAAATATCATATACAATATCCATTAGTAATTAATTCAAACATATAAATTCATTTACTTAAGCATAATCACCTAGACAAGTGAATCTGCCCCCTAAACTGGCAGTTTGAGTAACCTCTACTAAACTGGCCATATCTTTTTACTCACAACTCGAAATAAGGAGTTATTTACCATTATAGAAATCTTATAAACACACCTTTACAACCATGTATGGCACATAATTTTATCATTTCCCTATCAAAACAGTTTATTACTTGAACATAGGGCATTTTCAGAAACCTAATCTGCCTATGCTTAATTTGTGACTTTAGTGCATTTATAACCTATGTTTCACTACACCATTAATATTGAACTTTTAACCACATTTACCTACATATATTAACATAATAATGATGTTCCAAAAACCACAAAAACAGGGCATGTAAGTCCTCAAATTATCAATCCTTACAAACTAGTCCATTTTGATCCTCTATGTGTTCTAATGATATTTAAACTATCAATTGATATATAATTCAAGATAAACTATTTATTTTTCATTCCTACAATACCTCCCCTGTTTCTAAATTTTTTCCAGAATTTATTGGCATCAATTAAACCCCTAAACATTTTAAAAATTACAATTTAACCTAAGCAGTTTCCAGATTCATTCAATTCTGTGCAGTCTTTTTGTAATTAAATTTCCAGCCACTTCCTATGTCGTTTTCATACCCAAGATGACATTTTCTTACAGTACTCATTCAGCTCTACAAATTTTATTTACAAAAGTTTTCCTAATTCGAACCCTAACTCATCCGAATTTTCATTACAAAACAGGGCAGTGCATGAACCCTAATCTGGGCAGATTCAACCTAAGTTCATGTTCATATTAAATTTCCAAAAATTCATCTCTATTTTATTAAACCCAGCTATCAAAAAACATATTAAATTGATTATAATCCTAATTCCAGCAAGAAATCATAATCAACTCATCAAAATAACCCTAATCAAAATAACACAAGATTATACTTACTTGAATTTTTACAAGAACATGCATGCATTAGTATCTTAATTTCCAGCACATAATCCTTCAAAACTCTCTCTCTCTCTCTCTCTCTCTCTCTCTCTCTCTCTCTCTCTCTCTCTCTCTCTCTCTCTCTCTCTCTCTCTCTCTCTCTCTCTTGGGTTCTATGGTTTCGGTGGGTTTTTGGCTGAATGAAGGAGATGATGATGCAAATGGTGATTACAAGTGTTTACCTTGTAACTTGTTTGGCCATTTGCTTCGTAGAAAAAGGGACACATGAATCAACCTTTACCATGTAATTCCACTATGTTTGCCATTTAATTCCCACTATAGTCATATTATATTATTTAATCTTTTGAATTATTATTATTTAATTTCATATATATATATATATATATAATCACATAATCTACTTTACCGAATATTTATATAAGTACACACATATGTCTTAGTTCATTTCCAATGATCATGTACATATTATATATATATATACTTACATTGTATTTCTTTTCTATTTCACGTAACACATGTATTCATTATATAAATTTAACTTACATGTCAATTATAATTTTACATTTTATTATTTTGATCATATTAGTTTTATCAAAATGTTTACACCTTTCGTTTTTAACTTCTTAAAATTTCTTCTAAGGTAGTTTTAGGGTGTTACACGCAGATTTGAATTGTTCTGTTGTTTGCATGTTTTACATTTTAGTCCTAAATGTTGTAATTGCAATTGCTTGAGCTTGAGATGTCTTTTTAAGATAAAATTTGGCAGAGAGGCATGTAACATGATTAATTTAATAATGGTAATTCTAAAAACATGAAAGTCCTTCTAATTTACAAAAAATTACATTTTGGTCCCTAAACTTGTAGTAAGTGCAATTGAGTCCCTAAATGCTAACCGATCGTTGTGTCTTTCTCAAACTTGTTTCATGAGTACTCACTTAGGGTTAACATGTATCTAGACAAGATAAAAATAAAAAAGGGTCGTTGATCAAGGTTGACTGTCGGGTTGACTTTGGTTTTCCCCGTGTAATCTTCGTAGTTCGGGTCAAGCGTGTAGGCCGGGCTAAGGGGGTTACATTTGTTTGTATCAGAGCCAGGTTATCGAATAATTGGGGCTTGCTGTGTGGTTGTTTTGTGTGTTTATGCATGATGGTGACTCTTGGGTGAAAGTATGATGTGTGAATAGTGATGTATGATTTAATTAAGATGGTTGTGTTGTGCTATGCTATGTTTGGAGTGTGGTTGGGGATCCCATTGCCATATCAAAACTAATGAGAGGAATTGTTTTCGAAGATGAGCTTGAGTACTTGGATTACTTACTTTATTGTGCCTAACTGTGTTTATTGCATGTTTGTCAGTGCATTGTTTTTCTTTATATGGGGCCGTGTAAAGAGCTAAGAATCAATACGAGATCGATGGCTGAGAATGAAAATGCTTAGAATGCTGAGGATTTACCTCCTCCTCCTCCTGGTGGACCACCCGGTGGTGGTGGTGCTGGTAACGCTGGTGCTGGTGCTGGTGCTGGGGTCGCTGGACCCGAGGGTGTGCAGGGGCAAGCTGTACCTGACATGACCATGTTGATTCAAGCTATTGCTCGAGCTTTCCAGGCAGCAGTAGCTGGAGCTCATGGAGCTGCGCACCAGGATGATGCGAATGCGAGGTTGCCTTTGGAACGTCTTTGCAGTCTGGGAGGGACTGAGTTCAGAGGTTTATCTCCGGAGGGATCTGAGTCTTGGTTGGAGAGCATCAAGCGGATTCTGGGTCAGATGAACTGCAATAATGTGCAGAAGCTAGGTTGCGTTGTGTCACTACTGCATGGTGATGCTTATACGTGGTGGACGACCACTATTTCTGGGATGGAGGATGACGAGGTGACTTGGACGTTCTTCTTGAGTGCGTTCAACCAGAAGTACCTAGGAGTACGTTACCTTGATGAGAAGAAAGGATAGTTTATGTCTCTCTTGCAAGGCAGCATGTCAGTAGCTGAATATGAAATTCAGTTTGTTCGCCTAAGTCAGTATGCGCCTGAGCTAATCCCTAGTGAGCGGGAGAGGTGCGAACGATTCCGTTATGGGCTAGTAGCGGATGTCAAGACATATATGCTTGCGACTGACTATACGGATTTCGATGTCTTGGTCACTAGAGCCAAGGACATTGAATCAAATCTTGGTTTGGCAAGTCGAGCTGGTGGCTCAAGCTCAGGGAAGCAAGCGGCTGAACGCGATTATGGTAGAGATCGCAACAAGAGGCATAAGGATAGGAAGCCGCATTATGATGCTAGCCATAGGGGTGGTAACCCTGGTAGAGGTCAGCAAGGACCTAATGTTGTTCTGAGGACTCTTGAGTGTAACCGTTTTGGTAGACGACATGGTGGCGAGTGTTGGGGTAACCTTGGGATGGGCTGGAATTGTGGGAACCATGGACATTTGAAGAAAGATTGTCCTCAGCCTCTGAGAGAGGGACAAGCTCCGATGAGGGCAGCTGAGCCAGAGAGGGGTCGTGGGCGCGGCCGTGGCAATTTTTAGCGCAGGGATGATGGTGGCAGGAACATAGCACATGTTGTGGCCGTTCAACCTGAGGGTGGCGGTCATGCTCGAGTGTATGCCCATCATGAGGGAAGGAATGATACGGATGTGATCGCATGTACCTTTACTTTGCAATCCTTGTCATTACTTTCTTTGATTGATTCTGGATCTACACACTCGTACATTTTGCGTGAACATGCTCAAATGCTTGGTTTACCTGTTGAGTCTTTGGATGTTGGTATGCGTGTGACTAGTTCCTTTGGTGAGACGGTCGTAACAAGAAAGTTCTATAGGAGATGTCCCTTGAAAGTGCAAAATCATGTTTTTCTTGTTGATCTCATGGAGTTGCCATTCTATGGCTTTGATGTAATCCTTGGCATGGATTGGCTTGTTGAACATAGAGCTGTGGTGGATTTCGAAAGTAAGAGAGTTTCGTTGAAACTTGCGGATGATTATGAGGTGGTGGTAGGAGGTGAAAATGTGAAGGTTCTTGCTAATATGGTGTCTACATTGGAAGCAAGTCGAATGTTGCGGCATGGTTGTGAGGCTTACCTAGCCTTTGTTATGAATCCTAGTTCTAAAGAGGTACAAGTTCAAGATATAAGAACCGTATGTGAATTCCCTGGAGTGTTTCCGGAGGAGTTACCTGGATTGCCGCCTAGTCGAGAGGTGGAGTTTGGGATTGAGTTGTATGAGAACACAACTCCGGTGTCCATTGCTCCCTATCGCATGGCACCCAAAGAGCTGAAGGAATTGAAGACGCAACTCTAGGAGTTGCTTGACCGTGGCTTTATTCGGCCTAGTGTGTCTCCTTGGGGTGCACCGGTCTTGTTTGTGAAGAAGAAGGATGGCACGATGAGAATGTGCATCGATTATCGTCAGTTGAACAAGTTGACCATCAAAAATAGGTATCCTTTGCCAAGGATTGATGATCTTTTTGATCAGTTTCGGGGAGCGGCTGTGTTCTTAAAGATTGACTTAAGGTCATGGTACTATCAGCTTAAGGTGAAGGATGTGGATGTGCCGAAAACAGCCTTTAGAATGAGGTATGGGAATTATGAGTTCCTTGTAATGCCGTTTGGTTTGACGAATGCTCCAGCTGCTTTCATGGACATGATGAATAGAGTGTACCATGAATACCTAGACAAATTCGTCGTGGTGTTCATCGACGATATCCTGGTGTATTCTCGCACTAAGGAGGAGCATGAAGGTCATTTGAGAGTTGTTTTGCAAGCACTTTTGGAAAATCAGCTTTATGCTAAGTTGAGCAAGTGTGAGTTTTGGCTACATGAGGTTGTGTTCCTTGGTCATGTGGTTTCGGCTGAGGGGATTCGAGTTGATCCTCAGAAGGTTGAGGCGATGATGAATTGGAAGCCTCCTAAGTCGGTTCATGAAGTCCGTAGTTTCCTTGGTTTGGTAGGATAGTACCGTAGGTTTGTGGATGGGTTTTCAAAGATTGCTGCTCCTTTAACAAAGTTGTTGCAAAAGGATGTGAAGTATGAGTGGACAGAAGCGCGACTTCAAGCCTTTGAGAAGCTTAAGGCAGCTTTGACGCAAGCTCCTATCTTGGTTCAACCTGAATCAGGAAAAGAGTTTGTGGTATACAGTGACGCGTCCTATGTTGGTTTGGGGTGTGTGCTAATGCAAGAGGGTAAGGTGGTGGCTTACGCATCGCGATACTTGAAGGTGCATGAGCACAATTATCCTACGCATGATATTGAGTTAGCTGAGGTGGTTTTCGCTTTGAAAATCTGGAGACATTATCTTTATGGTGATAAGTGTATTGTGTACACGGATCACAAGAGTTTGAAGTATCTGATGTCTTAGAAAGAGTTGAATCTTAGGCAACGGCGATGGGTGGAGTTGCTTAAGGATTACGATCTAACGATTGAGTATCACCTGGGAAAGGCTAATGTTGTGGCTGACGCCTTAAGCAGGAAAGTGGCAGTGGAGTTAAGGGCGATGTTTTCTAGCTTGAGTATTTCGCGAGATGGAGGTCTTGTTGCTAAATTGCAAGTGAAACCATCTCTAGTTCAGTTGATAAAGGATAAGCAGTTGTTGGATGATTCTTTGGTGCCACATGTTCAGGATATTGCTGAGGATAGACCCTCATATTTTTGCTTTAATGATAATGGGGTTCTATGTTTTGGAAGTCGGATAGTAGTCCTTTTGCTATGCACCCTGGTAGTACAAAGATGTATCGTGATCTGAAGGATGAATACTATTGGGTGGGGTTGAAGAAAGATGTTGCAGAATATGTGAGCAAGTGCATGGTTTTCCAGCGGGTTAAGGCTGAACATCAGTTTCCTTCGGGGTTATTGCAACCGTTGAGAATCCCTGAATGGAAATGGGAGAGGATCACCATGGATTTTGTGTCTGGTTTGCCTTTGACGCCATCAAAGAAGAATTTTGTGTGGGTGATTGTGGATTGCCTTACGAAGTGTGCGCATTTCTTACCTGTGCATACTACGTATACCTTGGATAAGCTTGCAGAGCTGTACATTGCTGAGATTGTACGTCTGCATGGTGTACCAAAATCTATAGTGTCAGATAGAGATCCGAGGTTCACGACAAGGTTTTGGGAGTGTTTACATCAAGCTTTGGGTACGCGGTTGAATTTCAGTACTTCTTATCATCTGTAGATGGATGGACAGTCTGAGCGTGTTATCCAAGTGCTTGAGGATATGTTGAGGTGCTGCGTGATTGAGTTTCAAGGCTCTTGGGAGAAGCACTTGCCTTTGGTGGAGTTTGCTTATAATAATAGCTACCAAGCAAGTATTCAAATGGCACCTTATGAAGCCTTGTATGGGAGGAACTGCAGAACTCCTCTTTGTTGGGCTGAAACGGGACAAAAGTTGGTCTCGATGCCGGCCTTGTTGAAAGGAACCACCGAAAAGGTGAAGCTCATCTGTGAGCGGTTGAAGGTAGCCTCTGATCGGCAAAAATTTTACGCGGATTTGAAGCGTAAGGAGATAGAGTTTGCGGTGGGTGACCGTGTGTTCTTAAAGGTTTCATCTTGGAAGAAGGTGATGAGATTTGGTTGGAAGGGTAAGTTGAGCCCTAGATATATTGGACCATACGAGGTGATAGAACGTGTCGGTCTTGTTGCTTATAAGCTGAGGCTACCACAAGAGTTGGAGAAGATACATAATGTGTTTCATGTATCCATGCTTCGGAGGTATAGATCAGATCCTTCGCATGTTATGCCTGTGGAGGAAGTTGAGTTGAATCCAGATTTGACCTATGATAAGGAGCAAGTCGAGATTTTGGATTCGGATAGTAAGGTTCTCCGGGGTAAGACCATTGAGTTGGTTAAGGTGTTGTGGAGGCATCGTGGTGTTGAGGAAGCCACTTGGGAAAGAAAGGAAGATATGAAGAAGCAGTTTCCTTACCTTTTTCCTACAGGTAAATTTCGAGGACGAAATTTCTTAAGAGGGGGAGAGTTGTAACACCCCAAATTTGGGGCAAGATGTTTAGAGTCTGAACCGGATCGGTCTAGGAAACGGTTCGAATCTAAAAGAGAGTTTTAGGGAAACCCTAGTTCGGGATGCTTTAAAAATATGGAAAAATATCTAAAAATCCTCATTTAATATATAAAAGAGAATGGTGAAATCAATTTTACAAAATAAGGTTTGGAAATACTACATTTCGGTGTAGTGACCAAATTCACAGTTTTTGCAAAGTTAAGTAGTGACTGTTTTGTAAAGGATTGAAACTTTGAATCTTTAAGGAGCTAATTTTACCAAAAATATTTTCATCAGATTTTTCCTTAATTTGGGTGATTTAATTAATGTTTTAATTAAATAAAATGAAGGTGATTAAATGAGAAAAACCACCTTTAACTTTTCATAACTACTTTTCACAAACTTTCCCTCATTTTGTTTTCTCTCAAATTCCTTTCAACCAAAAACTTTTTCTCCATAAAATTCATTTTGATTTTCACTTCATTTGATGAGATTTCAATCACTCTTTGATTCCTAATCAATCCCTCATCAAATCCACTTGATTTCTACATTGAATTTTCAAGAAAACTTGCCCAAATCAAGGAGAAATCATCCATTGGAGGTAAGCTTCGTCCTTCTCCTCTAATGATAAGTTCTTTACTGAAATTCCCAAGTTATCAATCCTTTATTAATGTTTTTGAAGAGGATTTAATGTTAGAAACAAGAAATTGGCTTAAAACTCAAGATTTTGGATGAGATCTTGAAGATTTTCGTGGTGATTGATTGGGCTCTGTTTTGAGATGGTTTTCTAATGTATTTTGGATGTTGATTGATGTTATAAATGAGGTTTTAACAATACAATCCCGAATAGGTTTGTTTTTCCTAAGTTTTGCTTGTTAAAATGATGGTTTTTGGGGTGAGTTTGGTGTTCTGCTATAGCTGGAGGTATAAGGACGTGGTTGTGTTAGTTTTTTATGTTAATTGATGTTTAGAAATGATTGGAAGTGTTGGATCTTGGCTGGGTTTGGTTTTTAAAGAGTTTGAAGGTGATTTCGGTAGTGTTTGGTAGCCGAAATGTGGCTTTTGTGTAGAGCGGCGAGTTTAGGTGTGTGGCTGATGATTTCAATGCATGATGATGCATTAATCCTCTGCTCTTATGTGTTTAAAACATAGGACACATCTTCGGACACCTTTGGAGATGATCCGGAGGCTTAGATAGCATTTCGGCGAGCAAGCGAAACGTAATCGGTGAGTGTGTATGGTTTTAGAAGTCCTTGAGGGACAAAGAATCAAAGTTTGGGGATTTAGGAAAGGTTTGAAACACCTTCCTAAGTCCGGAAGTAAGTATTGGCTAGATTGCTCTCTTGAATGTGGAGATTGCCCCTAAAATGCTTTTACATGCTCATGGTTTTATATTGATAAATTCCTACTGTTTTATGCATGAATTATAGCATGAGATGATGCTTGAAATGATTTCATAAAGTAACATGTTGCATAGTTGAGATTTGAGCTTTATTGCTAAATCATAGCAAATGTTATGATTTCGAAATGAGATGAGAATGGTTGAGTTTTAATGCATGAAAAACAGTAGGTGAGATGATGAATTAACATAATATATTGGCATAGATGTTGAGATACTTACCGGATATAATTGATCGATCAATAGGATGAGAGTGCACTATAAACTAAAAAATCGTACATGCTATTTGGTTAAGCCAAAGGGAGAGAACCGATGATGGGCATTCCATCGGGTAGGACTTGGTGAAATACCCAAGCTATGTGGCGATGAGATATTCCGCCATGTGAGTACGGTGATGAGAGATTCCACCGGAAACTATGTTGCTAGACGAGTGAGTACAGTGATGAGATATGCCACCGGAAGTGTCTAGTGTGATGTCCGCATATCCGTGTATTAAAGAGATGTGAAATGCCAATATAAAATATGTTATGGTTTTTGATTCACATGTACCTTGATGAAATGGTTTATGCTATTAGAAATGCATATGTGGTATGTTTATGAAATGCTTAGAGTACAAGCATGAGTATGGCTTTGCCATGAGTTTTGCATTGGTTTAAATGCATGAGAAAGAATGAAGGTACATGTGTTTTCAATGAGAAATTGCTTTGAAAGATTTTCAAGCATGAGATAGAATGAGCATGTGGTTTAAGAGCTTTTGAGAAAGTGTTTACAAAATATGTATTATTGTGTTGGTTACTTTAGTGCCTGCCTCACTAAGCTTTTGTGCTTACGCTCTCTCTTTACCAATAATGCAGCTAATTGAGGTGTTTTCGGGCATCAAGGAAGCTAAGTTCATCCAAGGAAGTCCAAGCTCATGTATGGTGAAGTTTTTCATACACTTTAGTTTTGGTATATTGGCAATGGGAAACCAAGAATTGTATTTGGGAGTTGTGTTGACCTCCCTAAGGTTGTGGCATGTTTGTTTTAGCTTGATGGTTTGAAAATGGCCTTAATTGCTTGATTTGAGGTTGGATTACCTATTCTAGTTTTGAGATTAGGAAGCATGCCTCTAGACTAATGAGATTTTGTGTTTGATGCTATGAGTGTGCTTGAATGTCCCAAATATGTTCCTTATATGTATGATGACTTGATGGTATGTTTGAGTATGTGTTTGAGTGAAAAATCAGAATATGCTGCTGTTTCTGGGCAGATCGTATCGAAACACCCTCTAGTGTTTCGGAGCGGGGGCCTGAAATGGCCTATGTGTTTCGAAACGGTGGAGGCTGTTTCGAAACATGTTGGCTACTGGAATGCCATGTTTTGGAACTGGTCTCGGAACATACCCGCGTGCCGAAATGGTCAACGCCGTTTCGATACAGCGTTTCGGTATGGTAGGTAGGCGTTCCGAAATGGGTTACCGTTGGACACAGTTTTGAATTGTTCTACTGTTTGCATGTTTTACATTTTAGTCCTAAATGTTGTAATTGCAAATGCTTGAGCTTGAGATGTCTTTTTAAGATAAAATTTGGCAGAGAGGCATGTAACATGATTAATTTCATAATGGTAATTCTAAAAACATGAAAGTCCCTCTAATTTACAAAAATTTACATTTTGGTCCCTAAACTTGTAGTAAGTGCAATTGAGTCCCTAAATGCTAACCGGTCGCTGTGTCTTTCTCAATTATGTTTCATGAGTACTCACTTAGGGTTAACATATATCTAGACAAGATAAAAATAAAAAAGAGTCGTTGATCAAGGTTGACTTTCGGGTTGACTTTGGTTTTCCCCGTGTAATCTTCGTAGTTCGGGTCAAGCGTCTAGGCCGGGCTTAGGGGGTTACACTTTTTCAAAACCTTGTTTCCCAACTACATTAAGAGAAGCCTTAAGCTCATTCACCACTTTGTCGTGATCATCATGGACTTATGAAAGAATACTATTTAAATCAATATTTTCATTTTTGAAAATATTTTAGATTAACTTGTAAAACTAAAATCTTTTTTTTTTCAAGTTCTTAGTTGGTTTTGGAAAGGGAATCGTTTTGGGTTTTTAAATCAGAGATCATTTTCTTGTTTTTCAAAATCGATTCCTTGTACTTTTCCACCAATTCATCGTAAACCTCTTGCAACTCATCATATACATCATGAAGCTCATCAAAGGTGAAATAAAAAGTAGATGAGTTAGGGTTTACCTTAGGATCATCATCAATAGCCATGAGGCAAAGATTAGCCACTTCATGCTCCTCTTCATCGGATCATGATTCTTCATCTCTCCAAGTAGCAACGTGGGCTTTGAGCTTCTTATTCTCGAAAACCTTCTTCTTGAGTTGAGGGCAATCTGATCTTATGTGCACCAGCTTCTTGCACTCATAACAAATGAATTGATCCTTCTCCTCTTCTTTTTTCTTGTTCTTAAAGTCTTTTCTTCTTTGAAACTTTCTTCTCCGGTTGGACTTCATGACCTGAGAGAATCTCTTGGCTATCATACCCAATTCCTCAAATTCGTCTTCACTTGAGTTGCTTTCCTCTTGAGAAGCCTTGAGAGCAATTCCTTTCTTCTTCTTCTCTACCTCTTTCTTCTATACTTGTTTCTCTTCGGTTCTTTTTCTTCTTCTCTTCCTTGCTTCAGGATCTAATGAGTAAAGAGAGATCCCACCAACTCATCGAGCTTCAATGTCTTCAAATTCTTGGCCTCGATGATTGTGGTTCTCTTCACATCCCATGATTCAGGAAGAGAGTGAAGAAGCTTTCGGACTAACTTGTCTTCGGGAATAATCTCACTAAAGCCTTTGAGACCATTTACTATGACGAAGAACCGATCAAACATTTTGGAGATGCTCTCATTTGGCTCCATCTTGAAGGTCTCGTAACTCAAATTAAGGATCCTAATCTTGGTCTCCTTTACATCGTTGGTGCCCTCGTAGGTGGTCTCTAACTTGTCCCACACCTCTTTCGCACTTGTGCAAGATGACATCTTTGCATACATGTCGGGTCCAAGTGCACAAAAGATGATGTGTAGAGCCTTGTCATTTACTTGTAGTTGTCTTCTATCTTCATCCGTCATCTCCACCTTGGTCTTTGAAATGAGTCTTCCTTCTTCATCTCGTTTCATCAGAATGTTTGGACCATCTTCTACTACATCCCAAAGGGTGTAGTCATTAGACTTGATGAAGAGCCTCATTCAGTTCTTCCAATAGGGGTAGTTATCCCCATTGAAAAATAGTGGTTTGGTGATAGATTGCGACTCATACAAGTTTGGCGTGAAGGTAGATGTCATTGCTTTGATTGGTAGTCGATTGATCTTCTTCTAGGATCTCCTCTTGTGGATGTGAGTCCCTCAAAGAGTTTGGCTTTGATACCAATTGTTGAGTGGATCAATCAAATCGAAATTGGCCAAGAGGGGGTGAATTAGCTTTTTAAAGTGGAAGGGAGCAAATTGAAAAAGTAAAAATTGAAGACAATGCAATTTATAGTGGTTCTAGCTTCGAACAAGCTCTATATCCACTATCTTAGCTCCCACTAAGAATTTTGAACAATATCCATTAGATATTCTTCCCCTTTTCTAGGCTTAGGAGGTAACCATTACAAATCGATTAATCTTTCTACCCAAAGATTAACCAAGACAGTCTCTTTACAAAGAAGAAATGGCAAGCTTAAGATTATCTCTCACAAGATTGATATGTTGCCCAAATTACAAACAAACTCTCACCAAACTTGAAAGAAATGTATACAATGAAAATTACAACAAGTTGGGTACAAGAATTTGACTCTTTAAGTTCAACGGTTTTGATATATGCTTGGATGTTGCAAATAGGTTCAATAGTTGTTGTTGAGGCTTTGGAGGCTCGCTTTTATACCCTTGCATTGATTTCTAGCTATTTGGACGGTTGAGATCATTAATCTAGTCGTTGGACTACATTTTTACGCAATAAATGCACTTCAACAACCAACCGTATCGGTAAACGAAGGCTCGTATCGATACCCATCTCAAAAGAGAAAGAGTTGTTGTGTACATTTAAGAGGGGCATATCGATATGTGGGAAGGCGTATCAGTACAATTATAGTGTAAAATAAGGGGTGTATCGGTACGCAATGACCGTGTTGAAGAACTAAATGTTTTGATATAATAATTGAAAAATGTTTTGGACAAATTTGAAAAGAATTTAAATCATGTCTTTAAGTCCAAACAACTTGAAAATAAGTTTGAGGTATTTAAAAAGGTTTTTGGCAAAGTTTTAAACGTCTTAATGTACTCAAACCTAACTTTTCAGCACTATCGTACCAATACGGTATACCCCGTACCGATACCTTTTTACTCCAGATTTGATTCTTCCAAAACCCGTACCGATACAGGCTTGCCTGTATCGATACAGAGAGGGGTCGTACCTATACACATTTAAAGCGTACCAATCCCTGCTTTAACAACCCCCAACGGCTATTTCCCAACAGTCTTTTAAAGTGGAGACCGTACCGATAGACTCCCTAGCGTATCGATACGCATAGGCTGGAAAGAGCCCAATGACTAGTTCTGAAGAATGGCGTACCGATACGGGTACCCGTTTACCGATACAGAAGGCTGTAGAACTGCATTTATGGTAGGAAATAAAGTCTCCAACGGCTCCAATTCAACCCTAACGGCTAGTAACGGCTACAAACTCAATTGGGAGTATAAAAGGGATCTTCAAGCATCAAGAGAAGGCCAATGCTTCAATTGTCAACAACATCATGATAAAGAAATTGTCTTAGAGCTCAATTGTCCATTTCTTGTATAGACAACACTAGTGAGCTAAATATTTTTAAATTTGCTCAAGTGTTTAGGTTTTGGGTGAGAGCTAAATAGTGCAAACAAATACCTATTAGAGGGATTTCAAGTTTGCTTAGAATTTCTCTTGTAAAGAGGGTTTACTCAAGCTTTGAGGGTTGTAAAGGTTGCCTCCTAAGCCTAGAAAAGGGGACGAAATTCTTAGTGAATTTGGTTGAAATCCTTAGTAGGAAGCTAAAGTAGTGGATGTAGGTGCTTGTTAGAAGACCGAACCACTATAAATCCTTATGTCCAATTCCAATCTTTTAGCTTACACTTTAACACCCAAAATTCAATCTTCTCCAAACTTGGCAAACACAACGGTTGAAGGAAATCGAGCATCATAAAACCCAACAATTGGTATCAGAGCTTGGCTCAATCGAAGAGGATTAACATCCTATTGAGGTGATCCGGGAAGCTCGATACAACATATCAACCAATTGATCAAATGGCGCAATCCATCGATAAGTCACCATTCTTCGACGGAACACACTATGCCCATTGGAAGACAGAATAATGTATTTCATAAAGTCCAAGGACTACAAGCTTTGGGACATAGTAGAAGACGGTCCGTTCGTGCCACAACGAAGGAAGGTGGATTGGAGAGTGGATGATCGCAAGAAGATGGAGCTCAATTGCAAAGCCTTGCACATCATCTTTTGTGCATTGAGCCCCAACATCTACAAGAAGATGTCTTCTTGTGAAGATGCCAAGGAGGCTTGGGACAAGCTTGAAGTTACAGATGAGGGGACAAACAAAGTAAAGGAGACCAAGATCGGGCTCATCAACCTAGAGTATGAAAACTTCAAGATTGAACCAGATGAGGACATTACAAAGATGTTCGATAGATTCTCCACCATCACCAATGGACTCAAAGGGTATGGAGAAATCATTCCGGAAGACAAACTTATCCGCAAACTCATCTACTCTCTTCCCGAGTCTTGGGACTCAAAGAAGATGGCCATCATTGAAGCTAAAGATCTCAAATCCTTAAAGCTCGATGAACTCATGGGATCTCTCCTCACACACGAAATCATGAAGAAAGGAAGATAAGAGGAGAAGAAAAAGGAAGAGATAAAGAAGATGGGGGAGAAGAAAGTCAAAGAGCTAGGCATCAACGGGAGTGTCGTTGCTCTTAAATCCTCCAAATGCCGACATGTTGAATCAAGTGAGGAGGAAAGTGAAGACGAAGAGATAGCCTATCTCTTCAAGAAATTCACCCGGTTCATGAAAAATGAAATAGAAAGATCTTATCATGAATCGAAGAAGAAGATGAAGGAATCCCACAAGTCCAAGAAGAAGGGATCATCATCAAAGCAAGCATATGTGGCCACATGGAGTGATGAACACTCCACCGATGATGAGGTAGCCCACCTATGCTTGATGGCCCTCAATGAGGGGAGGTAACTTCTAACTCATCTATTTCAAATTCTTATACTTTTGATGAGTTACAAGAAGCCTATGATGAATTGGTTTTCAAATTCAAGGCTTCATTTTCAAAAATAAAAAGTTGATTTCAAAGTTGAAAAACGAAAATGATTTGTTTTTGAAAACCAATTTTGAGTTTGAAGCAAAATTAAAGGATTTTGAGAAACAAGTTTCTAGTTTACAAAACTTGCTTCAAACAATAGAGAAAGATCATTAAAAAGAAGTTGATGATCTTAAGAAAGAAAAGATTTTGATTTCCAAGGAACTAGAAAAGAAAATTGATTTTGGAAAATCAAAATTTTACCAAAGACAATATGGTGCCCCAAGATTTTTAAATGGTAAATGTTTTAGAAGTGTTTGGGTTCCAAAGGAACTAATCACTTCTCATAAAAAGGATGAAATTGAAAAAAGGATTCCTAAGGGGACTAAATTTTGTGCAACTAAAGTTTATAGATCCAAAGCAATTTGGATACAAAAATTTGTATGCTTGTCTTGATTAAGTGTGATGGAGGTGTTCAACAAGTCCAATCAATGAGGGGAGCTCCATGCACACAAAGAAAGACACTTGAAGAGGAAGGCTTCACATCCTCCCTTAAGTTCAAGTGTGGTAAAATCTAGTTGTTTTTATTTGTTTAATTCGTTTTTTTAATTCAACTAGATTATCATGTGTTGAACTAACTTTTGCTTGATGATGCTTTGAGTAAGAGGGAGCCATTTTCAAACCAAAATTCTTATTTATGTCAATTTTTAAACCTCCTAAATTATCTTGAACTTAAAGTTATTTAATATTTTTGATATAACAAAAAGGGGAGAGATTGATTTGAAAAATTGTGTTTTTCAAATGAATAAGGGGGAGCTTTGATTACTTTTCTATATTTCATCTCTTATTCAAATTTTTTAACTTAAAGGGGGAGAATCCCAAACAATTTTTCAAGTTAGTTTTATTATATCAAAAAGGGGGAGATTGAAGAACTAAGTGTTTTGATATAATAATTGAAATTTGTTTTGGACAAATTTGAAAAGAGTTTAAATCACGTCTTTAAGTCCAAACAACTTGAAAATAAGTTTGAGGTGTTTAAAAAGGTTTTTGGCAAATTTTTAAACATCTTAATGTACTCAAACCTGGCTTTTCAGCACTACCGTACCGATACGGTATACCCCGTATCGATACCTTTTTACCCCAGATTTGATTCTACCAAAACCCGTACCGATACAGGCTTGCATGTATCGATACAGAGAGGGGTCGTACCGCTACGCATTTAAAGCGTACCGATCCATGCTTTAACAACCCCCAACGGCTATTTCCCAACAGTCTTTTAAAGTACAGGTCGTACCGATACGCTCCCTAGCGTATCGATACACATAGGCTGGAAAAAGCCCAACGACTAGTTCTGAAGAAGGGCGTAGCGATACGGGTACCCGCGTACCGATACGGAAGGCTGCAGAACTACATTTATGGTGGGAAATAAAGTCTCCAACGGCTACAATTCAACCCTAACGGCTAGTAACGGCTACAAACTCAATTAGGAGTATAAATGTGATCTCCAAGCATCAAGAGAAGGCTAATACTTCAATTGTCAACAACATCATGATAAAGAAATTGTCTTAGAGCTCAATTGTCCATTTTCTTGTATAGACAACACTAGTGAGCTAAATATTGTTAAATTTTCTCAAGTGTTTAGGTTTTGGGTGAGAGCTAAATAGTGCAAACAAATACCTATTAGAGGGATTTCAAGTTTGCTTAGAATTTCTCTTGTAAAGAGGGTTTACTCATGCTTTGGGTAGAAAGCTTTGAGGGTTGTAAAGGTTGCCTTCTAAGCATAGAAAAGGGGACTAAATTCTTAGTGAATTTTATTGAAATCCTTAGTGGGAAGCTAAGGTAGTGGATGTAGGTGCTTGTTAGAAGGCCGAACCACTATAAATCCTTGTGTCCAATTCCAATCTTTTTTCTTCCACTTTAACACCCAAAATTCAATCTTCTCCAAACATGGAAAACACATCGGTTGAAGTAAATCGAGCATCATAGAACCCAACACGTATTGATACAGATTTTGCTCACCGGAATCCTGAGTGAAACTTAAGCAAAAAGTGTATTGATACGTTATAGGGGCGTAACGATACGTTCCAATGACCGTTTGAAAATTGTTGATTCCCCATAACTAACAAGCAACAAATATTTTCATTAAATGTAAAGAATTTTTTAATCGAACCAAACCGTATCGATACGGGGTTACCGTATCGGTATGTTATGCCTTTAAAATAAATTTAGATTAAAAATTGTATCGATATACTGCTTACCTTACCGGTATACTTTAAGCGATTGAAATTCCACTAACGTAAAACCGCATCGATACGACTAGATCGTATCAATACGCCTTACCGTAAGTGTTAAATTTTGCTTGAAAACACTTATAAAAAATTGTTTGGTTTGAACGTTTTGACTTAAAAATCAGTTTTAGTTCAAATTGCTTGTCAATTTGTGAGACTTTAGAATACTTAAAAATTTATTTACTTTACAAATAGGCCATTAGACAATTTGTTATATCAAAATCAAATTAGGTTTTACAAATCCCATTCATAAATTGAACTTCCCACTGTTGATGAACCAACTTACCACACTTATATTGACAATATTACTTTTGACTTCACTTTTATACAAAACAATAGATATACGGATCAGAATTCAAAATACAAGCTTAGGTCCCCCGCCCCCTTCCAAACATATTTATATTTTATATTCGTTAGCCATCCAAACTTCCGAATCAACACCCAACAAATGAGTGGGTCGAGCAATTATAGCCATCCGGCCTTCAGAATATATTTCAAAGGACGATCAATCGATTGGACTCGAAGAGTCCATCAACAAACTTTGTAAACACTTAGAGTACTCTTATCCTATGGCATGCCAACTATATATGACCATAATTTTCATTGCCACAAGCCAATATAATCTTTTAAATCAAATATACTTACTGTTTTTTTATGCATTAATAAAACGGAAAAATATATTCGAATTTCGATGGGCAAGGGAACTTATGCAAGTCATATCATATCAAATCTCTTGTGCTCTTAGGCACTTTCATGCTTGTTAAAACATAACATTTCGAAATTAAATGCATAAAAATAGCAAGCATTCATAGTACATGTTTTCAAAATGATTCTATTAATTCATGCTCTCTTATGGCACTTCAAAATCCATAAGCAAAAATTTGGAAAACTTACTTCCCATCTTATTTAAGCTTGCCAGGCTTAAACTAAACCCGCAAATCACATTTCAATCCTCTTTAGAGCACCAAAACACTTTTGCACTCACCCAATTGCTTTAGCCTAGACGCGAAGCCTAACCGATATCCAATAATTGTCGAAAGACAAGTCAAGCTCCCAAATACACTTCCAATTTCTTTAGAACTCAAAACTATTATAGAACTTGATCAAAAATATACTCATTAACTTCCAGCAAGTTTAACTTTGTTGGTTTCTCAATCAAGCCATTACCAATTAACCGAAAATCCAACCAATATCTAAACTCTTCCAAACTTTAACCCAGCCTAAACACTTCTTTTCCTAACCATAATCCACCATAAACATCATCAAAATAGCCTCATAACAGCATCTACCCATGAAGACTTCATTCCTTCGTAATTTCATAAAAATTCTTCAAGAACTTCAACCTTAAATCACCTAATTAATTTAATTTCGGGATCGTTTTCAAAAGGTTAACATTACATTATTGTTATCCCATAATAAATCATTTTAAAACCCAATAAGAAATTCTCTTTTTGATTCTTGAATTTCTTCTTCGAGATTTCATTCAAATCATGTCAATTAAGGTAAAAGCCAAGTGTTAGAGGTGATTGTCGTTTCTCTCCTCTAATCATAGGTTCTCTATTGAAATTCTCAAGTTCTTGACTCTTTTGATTTATTTTCTAATGAGTTTTAATGATTTAATTATGGAAATTGTTTAAATCAAAGTTTAATTAATGAGATTGTGTGATTTTAGTATTGGATCTGTTTCACTGAGTTCTTGATCGATTCTAAACATGATTTTGAAGTTAAATGATGTTAATGTGATGGTTTTAATATTAGAATCCCGAAACTATGTGAATCTCTAATTTTCTAGATTAATAGTTATGTGTTTTTGAGGTGTTGAGGTGGTTTAATGAATGCTAGAGATATAAGGTTGATGTTATGTTGTTTTTGGATGTTAATTAAAGGTGATTAATGGATTAAATTGTTAGGTTTTTGCTAGGTTAAGTGTGGATGATGTTTGATGTTTATTTTGGTAGTTTGGGAGATGTTTCGACTAGTGTTTGAAGAGGATTGTTATGAATTGTTGTTGCTGGGTTTGTGAATGCATTTTGATACAATGGATCCTCAATTTTTGTGTGGATAAATCAGGGGAGGTTGATCATCAAGCTTGAAGCATCGTTTCGCAAGCTTTAGAGGTGTGGTTTGCATCGGCGAACAAGCCTTTGCGTTGTCAGTGAGTGAGAACATGGTTTAAAGAGTTGAGATGGTTTAAAAATTGTTTTGGGAGTTTAAACATAGCTTGAAACATTGGTACCTAATGTTTAAGAATGATTAAAGTATGTTTTATATTGTTTTTGATCATATAATGATGATGGATGCATTTGGTAAATGATCCATGTAAGTATGTGAAATACTTGTAAATGCATGGTTTGATGCATTGGAAATGGTTTTGGTATGTTGCTTTAAAAAACAGTGAGGTACTTGGTTATAATGAACTATATTGGCAAGTGATTTGGTTTAAAATGTTATCAGATATAGTTGGCCAGCCATAGGATTGATAGTGCATTAACAAAAGTTGCCTCGGGTGTTGAGGGGTTAACGTGTACCGAGTACTCCACCATGAGTACCCTAATAGTTGAGGGGTTACATGGTACCATAAATTCTCATTATTGGATTATACACCTACCCGATGATTGGGGTTGTGATTGTACCTGATTGTAAGTATACCGATTGTGAGGTACCTTAATTCCGGTTGAGGTTGTATGAAGTGTTGGGAGGACACTTGTTGAATCTGTGTATCCGATGTAATATTTTGAAAAGTGGAACTTGGTTATAATCACTTGAAAGCTAATATAATTGTTTATGTATCATGTTGATGGATATTGATGTATAATGTTTATTTATACATGTTTACTCTTTAAGCGTTGCAATGGGTAGTTATGCATGGGAAAGCTTAAATTGTGGGTTAGCAAATGGGATTTGTTGTTAATTCAAGAGACATGTAGCATATGGATTTATATGCTGGTTTTTGATGATGTTAAGTGCATGGTTTTCAAGGCATGATGTGTTATAAGATGATTGAAATGGTGTTTTCAATGAGTTTTGGAAAATTGGTTTTAAAAGGATTGATGGTGTGTTGTTTGAGCACTCCTCACTAAGCCTAGTGTGCTTACGCTCTTTTTGTCCATCAATGCAAAGAAATAAAGGTGGAGGGCATCGAGCAGGCAAAGGAAATCCAAGGACTTCGACTATTCGAAAGTATGGTTTTAAACTAGACTAGTAGTAATAAAGGCAATATGATATCATTGTTGTTCTGGGAGGGTTTTTCGCTAAACTCTCTATTTGATAAAGTTTGCTATGTTTTTTTGAAGTTGTAAATGGCCTTATATGTTTAGTTAATGCTTTGGATTTATGTTTCATGCTTTCAGTGGTTCATATCTAGGAAGCATGCCTTTAGATTTTCAATTGAAGAGTGAAGCCATGATATGATCTTGTTTCTGTGATGTTTTGGTGTGGTTTGATCTTTAGAATAGTTGTGTATATGTTTTTGGCATATTAAAACATGTTTGAATCCATTTTGGTATGAAAAACTAGAAATATTAGACATTACATGTATGGGCGTATCGATACGTGTTGCCCTGTATCGATACAGTTATGCGTTTTCAGGCTTGGCGTATCGATATGCATGAAGGTGTATCGATACGGGTAAGTGTATTTTGGCTAGGCGTTTTGGTACACGAGGAATTGTATCGGTATGGTTTTGAGCTACTAGAATCTGGAATTTGGAATTTGTAAGAGTGTACTGATACACTTGCTTGATTATCGATACGAGATGTTGTTAATTCAGTTAATATGTCTCTTGATGTTTTTTATTCTTACATTTTAGTCCCTGATCTTTTGGAATCAGTTGAATGAGTTTGGATGATCGTTTTGAGCTAAAATTTGGCAAGCAAGCATGTAACCTGACTAATTGAGGATTGGTAACCTAAAATTTGATAAGTCCTTGTAAATTTCCATATTTGCAATTTGGTCCCTTAATGTTCGTGTTTGCAATTGAATGTTTTATCGGTGATCGATTTGAGTGAGAATTGAACCGCTACCAGCATGTTTACCATAGGTTAATAATTTGCATCTAGAAAAGATAAGAAATAAAATGAAAAAATTTGTGTTTAATCTTTACGGGTTTGTTTCGACAAACTCAATGTAGCTCGTTCGGTTCGGTCGAGCGTCTAGGCCGGGTCGAGGGGGTTACATAAGCAGTAATAACATTAGATATAAATTTGAAAATTGTTTTCAATGAAACAGTAACCATAGATTATATTTTTTAGATCATACACAAAGGTATATTTTTAAACAAATAGAAGTCATGATTCAGATAAGAGAGACAATCTTGATTTAAAATCAGAAAGAATATTCATGTGCACGTGGAACACACTAGATGGAACAATTTATTTTTCAGATGCACTACGCAATCACAAGAAAGGGAACATTGATCTTTTTCCAATTTTAAACCAATTTCAAAAGCAAAAATCCCTAATTTAAAGGGGTTCGATACTAACGGCTCCAACTAGGCATTTGTGAATTTATACATTGGGGTCAACAAGGGCATTTTGGTCATTTGACTATTAGGGGAAATTTCGTAATTCAACCCAATAAGGACATAATTGTGATTTACATAATTGAAGATTTCTACAGTTTGTCAGATTTCCAAATCCTTTCAAACTAAAAGATCAGCATTGCGGTACTTACCAAGTAGTAAAACATATGCATCTCACGCGTATTCATTTCCCCATACCGACATTATTGTATAACTAAATGAGTCACTTTCACAATTCAGCACTGAACATACCCCGAGCAGTCTAACATGCATTCATGCGGTGTTGTTTCTGTGTTGTGACAGTATTAGGATTAAGCGACACACTTAGGTCATGCTCCACAACCCTTAAGGGCATTACAATCATTTAAGTTTTATCAGTATTTTTAGTATTTATCAAAGGCACTCACTTATTCCAATTCTTGAAGGTATTTAAGCCATTTCATAGCTCGGGCATATTTCAGTCATTTTAGTGCTCAAGGGTATTTTTAGACATTTCAAATCATGGAGATATTTCAGTTAATTCAATAAATCCTGTCATATGAAGTACCTCAAGCAATTTTTGTATTCAAATATTTATTCAAAAACGAGAAATCTAGTTACATTAACATCCGAAGGTTAGAAACTTTTTACTGGGATTTTAACGCATAGATAATTAATTTAACAAGTGAATTACCAGATCTATAAGCTCAAGAATGAATTCTCAGATCATTTCAACTATCACGGGTATCCGGGTCCTTTTTACACCATAAGGGTATTTTCATCATTTCTCATCCAAGTATTTCGGGCATTAGATCTTTTATCATTAAATAATCACAATCGACGGTTTCAAAGTTAACTGCTTTTTTTATTACTCTATGAACTTGAATTTCTTGCCAATAATCAAAATTTTCTTCTTCGAGCCATTCAAATTCCACCAGTTTATTATCCTTCTACTGAAAAAAATACAACTTTAAAAATAATCAACGATTATCTTATAACCAATCGTATTCATTCATGCATTAACCAAATGCCAACGAGTTCCTTAAAGCATACAATAGGTAGTAAAGTATTACCTCGACTCTAAGCTATATCAGTCGACCCTTGAAACTCCCTTCGATCACTTTCGAACTCGAACTCGACATCCCTTAAAATCTACAAGGAAATGTGAATGCATTCAATCAAACATACTGCAAAATAAGACATTAACTCAATTACATTGCTCTTAGCTGAATAATTATATTTTTATATAGATGTAAAGTGTCCATAAGTTCTATATTTCATGCACATTCCATCTCATATTATTCTTGGTTTTGAGTACATTTTAGGCATAATTAGGACCATGCATTGCATTTTACAGTATTCTTTACTTTGCCATGCTTTTTATTGATTATCTTTTATTTGGTAAAGAAAAGGTACATTTTTACTTTAGTTTTAGTTTCAGGTACTAGAGGCTGACAGAAGGAGAGAGGAGCTGAGGACATGATGCTGAGGCAGCAGATCAGGGAGTTGTACTGATGAAGTTACAGATAGAGACAGCAGCTGCCGTGTAGCTGCCGCTGCCATACCTGCCGCCCAGGGCAGCAAAGTGAGCCTGCCGCCCAGAACATCAAAGTGAGCCTGCCGCCCAGGGCAGTAAAGTGAGCCTGCCGCCCAGGGCAGCAAAGTGAGGAGTTGGTAAATTGGAGTGCGATCGAAAGAGCATAAAATCTTTATTCTAAAGATGCCTTCCACTCAATTTTCTGACGCCTGGAGCAGCAGATAGAGCCGCCAAAGAAGAAGAATGAGCTTACTTGCGGAGCAAGGGAACGGGAAAAGAAGTCCAAATTCAACTCAAAAAAGTCAGAATTTATAGTTGCAATTGTTGCAAAAGCTCTTTGAAGACTTCTACTCCAAGGAGGACTTAACCTAGACTATGGCTTATATATACTTCACATATTTTTGTATTCGAGGATATACATCTTAGGTTTTCTTTAGGCATAGCTTAGATTTTCTTGCCGCCGACATGTTCTAAATTTCTCTTGGGTTTGGGGTTATGTTGTAATTAGTTGTGAGAACGGTTGTTTAGGTTTTCAAGATTTGTTTTTGCAATAAAATATTCCAAATTTGCTTAATTCATGTGCTTCACTTCTTCAATTAGTTCCAAAAGTCCAGTTGAGGAAATCCATTTGTCAGGCACGAGAGTGTCAAACTCATGAAAGAATTAAGTACGGTCTCATCATGACGAGGTGTTGACTAATTCGGCTTAGACATAAGTTAGAATTTCAGCGACTAAAAGGAGCAACCAAACGTCGACTTCCTGTGTTAGGTTTATGCTGAGATTGCTAGGTATTGCCTACATCACGCAGTGACAGAATCCTTGCCTAGACATAAGAAGGATCACTTCAGATCTGCTTCGTCGAACTTGGAGTATCTGCCAAACTTGCCGCCGCGACTTCTCTCCATCTCACCTGCCGGGACAGTGGAAGTTGCAAGAGCAGAGTTCCGTCGTGGCAGCGAAAGTTGCTGCAGCCTCAATCCGCCATTACCTGCCAAGGCAGCAGATCGTGGCAGCGCAAAACAACTTGGCCTATTCAATGCAGTTTCACATTAAGCAGCAGCATAACCCTGCCTTTTCTATCAATCCGATTACTTCCTCTTTTACTTGTGTTTTATTTTACTTTTCTTCTCAACAACTATGTTACTTGTGCAATTTACTTTTCTTGTGCAGGAACAACAATTCGAACCAAGTTGTTCAATCCCTGTAGGATACGATATCTTATATACTATAACTTGACAAGAGTGTGCACTTGCGCTCATAAATAGAGTACACCTAAAACGCTCTACAAGTTTTTGGCGTCATTGCCGGGGATTGGTAACAGCGAAATTCGTTTTTAACTTCTGAACTTTTATTTTATTTGCATTTAATTTCGGTTGAAAAAAAAACTATGTGGGAAAGTGCTTATTCAGGTGCCCCACGAATTATGGGCAGCAATATTTGGGAGAGTTCTTGCGAATTTTGTGAGGGCAATCATGCGTTCGAAAGTTGCCCCCATCTTTTTGCAGCAGACATGTCGAGAATAATCACTTGTGAGTGGATGTTTGAATATGAACATCAGATGCCGCCGCAGCAGCAACAGGAAAAGTTGATGCCGCTGTCGTAGTTACCACCGCAGCAACAAGATTTTTCATGGTATGATAAAATATCTCAAAATATTTTACCATAACAGTTTTGTTGCAGAAAGCGACATTCCCTGGGAATATAGCTATCCGCAAGAACAACCAAAATCTTTTGAGGACACACTTCGAACCTTCCTTGCGCTCACGGATAAAGTGACAACTGCTATGGACGCCAGCATCGCTAAGATGGATTCACGACTGAACAATTCAGTCCTCATCAATGCCATAGATGAACCGGAACAATTAAGTTTAAGGGATACTGATGTCCCAGGACAAGAGGAGGAAGAGCAATGCGAGGAAAGATCTCCGATGTGTGAGGAGCAATTAGAAAATCCAAGCCAAGAGGATGCAGAACACTGCCCGGGCAGCAAGATTGACAGCTGTTTCGGCAGCTACCTAGAACTCTGCCCTGAGGACGAACTGGCAGCACCTGAGAAAAGCTATGCCTCAGCAGAGAGGTCCGCCACGACAAAAGCCTCCATAATGACGCCTGCCTCGTCAGACACCTCAGCAACTATGGATTATATATATCTAGAGGAGCCGATGCAGGCAGATTTACAGCCGTCAAAATCTCTACTGATGAAGATTTTCGAGGAGCCTAAAGAGTTTTCCCTTGACCGGTACATCACTATGACAGAAGACTACCACAACAGTTGGTTGCCCCCTATGACAAACTTCGACAAAGAGGAGGTAAGTACATGGTTAGGGAGTAATATAATTTTTCCTAATCACATGTTCACGCCTTCAGGAATAGGAACAAGGAGGAAGATTCATATGGACTACAAGGGAACGAGGAAGAAGGACTCCTCCACCATGAGAATAGTCACTCGATGGAGGGTGCGGGTAGACTATAAGAAGTATCAAAAATGACCCTCTCAAGCTCCAACCGATAAGAGAGTAGTTACTTTAGGAGATGCATCCCAATGCACTCCTAGAGTGACAAAATTTTTAAGTTTTTATTTTTCTACATATTTATTTCTTTATTTAGGACTAGATTTTAATTACTAAGGCCTAGATTTTATTTTTCAGTTTCATTATTCCCGTCTCTCAACTGTTTATACAGATTCAAACCCTTAAGAATTGAGCCACCACGCACAGTAGAGGGCAGCATTACTAAGCCTGCTGTCACAACCCGCAATGGACGACATAGCAGATAACTCCTCCAAATCCTCTACACCATCTGACAGCAACTAAACCTAAGTCTCCTTCCCTTTTCTCATGTTATTTTTCAGTTATTATGTTTTATTTTAATTTTTCTGTTTTTATTTTGTGCATTGAGGGCAATTCCCATCTCGAGTTTGAGGGGTTAGAACTCATCATGTTTAGGCATAACTAGTGCATATTAGGTTGCATTATGTACTTGCCTTAGAAAATTAATCGGAAAAGAAAAAAATGTTAGAACTTGTGCTTATGATAGGATATCCGACTTTAAAATTTTTTCGCACCAAGTTAAAATGAACATAATTTTTTGGGGGGAAAGCATGAAGTAAACTTAGGATTTTTCTATAATTGCCAAAAAATTAAAACACTACTGCTACTTGCTGAATTTGTTTGAATTTTTTATAAGCATTGCATGCTTTGTTTTTAGAATTCTTTGCAAATTTCTAACAATGATTGCAGGTAGCCGTCGAGGCAGGCAACAGAGACAGAAAAATCAAAGAACTACCACGACAGAAAAACAAAGAAAAATGTTGTTTACCCTAGAGGTGCCCAAAATAGGCTGTAGGAAGAATCATGTGCAAGGACACTCTGTTGCTATCAAAGTCCATGAATTTGAAAATCTTGAAGTGACTGACAAATTAGCATGAGTGAATGAAAGTCTTCACTGGATGACTCTAGTTAATGGGTTCGGGGTTTTGTAGTTTGCTCCTATCTTAACTTCAGACCTAGAAGAGTAGTTGTGATAAGCTGAAGCCCTTATTGCCATGATTATTAACTATGCTTAATTATGCTGCCTCGACAGCAATCGTATATACCATGACAGCATATTTGTTTACTTAGAATATTCATCAGATTCAGCATGTACACATTTCTGCACACACTTCACTAGCATTATAGTTTAATTCTGAGGTAATTCGTGTTATTCCCCTCTCACTAATCTAATGACAGGTGCCACGGCCTTGAGGTGTTAAATCAAGTTTAAAACATAATTTTTTTTCTTTTTAATTAGTTTAAAAGGGCAAATATGTTTAGGTTGCATTGCTTGAGGACAAGCAAAAGTTCGAGTTTGGGGGTGTGTAAAGTGTCCATAAGTTCTATATTTCATGCACATTCCATCTCATATTATTGTCCTTGTTTAGTACATTTTAGGCATAATTAGGACCATGCATTGCATTTTGCAGTATTCTTTGCTTTGCCATGCTTTTTATTGATTATCTTTTATTTGGTAAAGAAAAGGTACTGTTTTAGTTTAGTTTTAGTTTCAGGTACTAGAGGCTGACAGAAGGAGAGAGGAGCTGAGGACATGATGTCGTGGTAGCAGATCAGGGAGCTGTACTGATGCAGTTCCAGATATAGACAGCAGCTGCCGTGTAGCTGCCGCCACCATACCTGCCACCGAGGGCAGCAAAGTGAACATGTCGCCTAGGACAACAAAGTGAGCCTGCCGCCCAGAGCAGCAAAGTGAGCCTGTCGCCCAGGGCAGCAAAGTGAGGAGTTGGTAAATTGGAGTGCGATCGAAAGAGCATAAAATCTTGATTCTAAAGATGCCTTCCACTCAATTTTCTGACGCCTGGAGCAGCAGACAGAGCCGCCAAAGGAGAAGAATGAGCTTACTTGCGGAGCAAGGCAACGGGAAAAGAAGTCCAAATTCAACTAAAAAAAGTCATAATTTATAGTTGCAATTGTTGCAAAAGCTCTTTGAAGACTTCTACTCCAAGGAGGACTTAACCTAGACTATGGCTTATATATACTTCACATATTTTTGTATTCGAGGATATACATCATAGGTTTTCTTTAGGTATAGCTTAGGTTTTCTTGCCGTCGACATGTTCTAAATTTCTCTTGGGTTTGGGGTTATGTTGTAATTAGTTGTGAGAACGGTTGTTTAGGTTTTCAAGATTTGTTTTTACAATAAAATATTCCAAGTTTGCTTAATTCAGGTGTTTCACTTCTTCAATTAGTTCCAAAAGTCCAGTTGAGGAAATCCATTTGTCGGGCACGAGAGTGTCAAACTCACGAAAGAATTAAGTACGGTCTCATCATGACGAGGTGTTGACTAATTCGGCTTAGACATAAGTTAGAATTTCAGCGGCTAAAAGGAGCAACCAAACGTGGACTGCCTATGTTAGGTTTACGCTGAGATTGCTAGGTATTGCCTACATACGCAGTGACAGAATCCTTGCCTAGACATGGGAAGTATCACTTCAGAATTGTTGCACCGAACTTGGAGTATCTTCTAGACTTGCCGTCGGAACTTCTCTCCATCTCACCTGTCGGGACAGCGAAAGTTGCAAGAGTAGAGTTCCGCCATGGCAGCAAAAGTTGTTGTAGCCTCAATCCTCCATTACCCGCCAAGGCAGCAGATCGTGGCAGCGCAAAACAACTTGGCCTCTCTATCAATCCGATTACTTCCTCTTTTACTTGTGTTTTATTTTACTTTTCTTCTCAACAACTATCTTACTTGTGCAATTTACTTTTCTTGTGCAAGAACAACAATTCAAACCAAGCTGTCAAATCCCTGTGGGATACAATATCTTATATACTATAACTTGACAAGAGTGTGCACTTGCGCTCATAAATAGAGTACACCTAAAACGCTCTACAATATATATATGCCTTCTTGGGTTCAAGGTCAGATTCAGAGGCTTTCGGGTAAGAATTTTACGAAATAGACTTCAAAATCATACTCATGACATCGAAAAACCTAAAATATGAGTTTTTAGAAAAGTTGACTTTTGGTCAAAGTCAAAATCAACAGTCATAGTCATAGTCAACGGTCAAAATCAATGTCAACTAAGTTGACTTGGTCGGGTTGACTCAGGCAAGTTAACTGGGTCGAGTTGACTCGGTTGGGTCAGGCCAGACATGTTCAAACTTGGGTAAAGTCAGATTGGGCTATATGACTTTGGGCCTTAAACATGTTGGCCCACAATCTATAATTAATAGGCCTATTGCAGTTTGTTAGGCCAGACCGGATCTAGCAAGATCGCTTTAGGGATGGGCTAGCTCGGTTTAAAGAAGAACTGACCATGGTGGCCTGAGTTCGCCCCTGGACGGCGCGTGTACGCCACATGCGGCCATAATGACCAGAAAACACTTCAGAAACGGCATAAAAGGATGATAACAAACTATGCAAGGGATTTATGAAGCTTAGCAAGGCTGGAGATGGCTAAAATCATGGTGGCAAAAGGGGAAACTGTTTGGTTTCCTCAAGCTTTCGATGACCCACAAAACGACAATGATACAGTGATCGGAGGGTAGAGCTGTAACACCCCTCACCCGGGTTAGGAGTCAAGAGTGTTAATGCAAGAAAACTAGCGAGTAAACATGAAATTACGAGCCATTTAATTTTTTTCTTTTAGAAATCATCTCTAATAGATGAGTTACCATACTAGTAAGAGGCCATAACAACCAACTTGATCATGTTTCACACTCGTAATAGGTTACCACTTAATTAATTTGCTTGTAAGATTACATTCAAATTTGTTTACCACTTAACACATGACCATACATGACATTCGATCACAAACAAGAACATGTAGGGCATGTAAGTATTTAAACAAGCATCCATAGACTAGTCACATTCCATCAAACTCCATTACATGCGTACGCAACCAGATTCCAATTCAAGGTAAGATTCAAGTATGACTTAGGTGACATGCCTTATGTAAGTCAGCTAAGCATAGCATTTTAATGTATTGCGATCAAAACAAGAAGGTGTACCATGACGGACAAGTTATTTACACCTTATGTGAATATATTTAAATCATATTTCATATATGTTTACATAACATCATTAAGTTCAACCGCCTATATCATTCGAGACTAGCATTCAAGGTTCTATTATTCGAATAAGGACATTAAGGCTATCTATAACGATGATATTATTCAAACAAGACAAGCAATCCATAATTCATGATCCACTCGAATAGGCAATCCAGGGGTTAAACTCAAGGTTAATAACTTCTAAGCATTTTCAGCTATGACTAGTTCAAGCGATCAAATAATCATGCTTACATTCAAATGCATCAAGCATAAACATCATACGTCAATTTCAACCAATATCAGGACAAGATTAGGCCATTCATGTGATTATCAAGCCATATCAAACTTCAAGCTTAAGTGACCATATAATTACATGCCTTAATCTTTAAGTTAAGTATATATACATACTTTTCTACCAAGTAAAATGCGTGACAAGCTTTACTATGAACATTCTAAGTGCCACCAACTAGGAGAGTACAAAATAGATATAAAACTATACTTCAAGTCTTGCATCTTTTGCTTCGGTTCCAAGAAAGCTAACTTCAGAGTCAAGGTACCGATCGGGATGGCTTTAACCTAAGGGTTGGGAAGAATGCAAATGAGAGTGATAAGTACATAACGTACTTAGTGAGGTAGTATCTAAAACTATCAGGTTATCATGTGTTAGGGGTCTTTAATTCAAGTATAACCAAATTAGGTTTTAATCATGTTAGGTCGGGTTTTAGCCAAGTATTTCAAGCATTATTCGAATACTCAAACACATATTTGATCAAGGGGCTCAAATCAAGGATTTATATTACACAAGACAAGTAAGCAACACCTATACAAGAACTTGGCAAACCAAGCTAGGTGATCATACATTCTCCTTTCAAACAAGTTTCATTTATACTATAACTTGTCTTTCGAGAAACAAGCAAATTCAAGTAAACATGTTCATCCTTTTTAAACATGAGAATTCTATTATTTTACAAGCTTAATAATCAAGGATTAAGATTACACATTCCTTAATCACGTTTAGCTTATCTCATTCAAGCTTAATTTCTTTAGATTAGGCCTTCCTTTCAAGCTAAACACATTCTTTAAATCTCGATTTACAATATTCTTATTAGTCATCAATAAGCGTATCTCAGTTTGACTTCTAGATTGGTTATAGGTTCACATCATAATTTACTTATTTAATCTTTAAAATTACATATTAATTAGATACCTTATCATAATTCACCTCTTTTACTAGATAACTAGATTCACATATTTCATCTTATTTGTCGTGCGAGTTATTACCAAGATTCTTATTACTCGAATTCTCTGTAAGTTAGACTCCACTTCTTTTTTACATTCGGTAGTTTAAAATACAATAGGTACGACTTACCTAATTAAGTTAATCAATTTCCTTTTTGTTACTATATGCAAATCATCGATGTTCATGAATAGCTACTCAGTCCGAGATATAAACCACATACATTCAAATTACATAGAGTCTACTCATTTCGAATAGAGAATAAATCTAATCACCACATTTCAGTTAAGTTAATAAGGTTCTAGCATATTTTATTCTACTCTCAAGCACATTAGTCATGACAAGGACATGTAATTTAGTATCAAGTTTACCAACCCATTCGAAAGGTATGCTAGCAAGAAGATTACTTCCATTTCAAGCTTTATCAAGATTCAAGGCAAGTCATGTAGCTTATTCAAGTATGTCAATTTTAATCTAGTCTTATTTTCATATCATGTATCAAGTAAACAAGAATATTCAAGGTTTCAAGTCAAGTATAAATCAAGCTTCAAGTCATGTCTCTATTTCTTGCTTATTCCCTTTAGATTAGACCTTTAATTCAAGTACAACTTATCTAGGCTTAAATCAAGTTATGTTGAGTCTTAGTTTAGAATTACAATTCTTATTCGAATTGTACAAACACACAATGATCAAGCATTTCATTTTAAGGATTTACTTATACAAGTCAAGCAAGTAATACATTCACAAGGAGTAAACAAACCAAGCAAGGTATTTGATCTTTTTCATTCGAACAAAGAGCATTTCCATCATATTTTATCTATCAAGATGCAAGCAAGCTCAAACCATCATGTTTATCATTTCATCCATGTAAGTTCATTATTTTGCAAGCTCATTATCAAGGATCAAGAGTACACATGTTTCATTCAAGATTAGCTTATCTTATTTCAAGCTTATTTAGTGTAGTTTTGGCTTGGTGTTTAGTTACGTCTAGGTAATCGAGTCTCCAACCAACTGTCACCAAAACAAGATGTACAGTAGTACTGGTCAAATCCATCCTACTGTTGCCAAGTGACCATCACAAACTTCTCTCCTACTATCGCCAAATAAGGGCCTTGGCCCTGGACCGTAGTCCACCCGAAACACAATGAGCTCTAGACTCTAAGGCATGCCTTCCTACCTAAGACTAATTATCAACTAAGGGCTTTATTATTTTTTATCAATTATTCAAGTTTCAAGATATCAAGACAAGGCAAGTCATGTTTCAAGATCAAGGCAAGCAATTAACTTGTTCAAGGTTTCATTATCATGCTTTTGATTTCAAGATCAAGCTAGCCCTTAGGCTATTTGAGCTGTACCTCATATTCAACAAGCATTCATTAATTTCAAGCAAGTAAAGTTTCATGTATCATTATGCATCTAGAAAGATTTCTTTTAGTCATTCTTATAACATGCGAATAATCTCAATAGAGTATGTAGAGCAAGCATTTGTTCCATGCTCATTTAAACTACCTAACTGTTAAGTGCCCAAAAGTCCTATATTTTTACATGCACTACAGCAAAACAGGTCTTTAGCGGCGTTTTTTTAGCCCTATGGCGGCATTTTTTAGCGACGCTAAAAACCCTTCCGGCGCTTAAAAAAGCGCCGCAAAAAGAGCCGCTCAAACCAGCGCTGCAATAGTTCGCGGCGTTTTGGGAAAAAACGCCACAAAAAGTCACGATCTATAGCGGCGTTTGTGTTTACAAATGCCACTAATAACTGGTCTTTAGTGCGATTTTCATAAGAAATGCCGCAAAAAGTCAAGATCTGTAGCGGCGTTTGTGTTTACAAACGCCGCAAATAACTAGTCTTTAGTGGCGTTTGTTTTATAAACGCCGCAAAAAATCATGATCTGTAGCGGTGTTTTGAAACTTAAACGCCACGAATAATTGGCCTTTAGTGGCGTTTGTGATTACAAACGCCGCAAATAACTAGTCTTTAGTGGCATTTGTACAAACAAACGCCGTGAATGACACCATGTTTCAAAAAAATTCAAATAAAAGTATTCATTACATTTAAAATGCATTACATTTAAACAAAAAAGGCGTTATGAAGAGTCATTTTTCAAAAAAAGTAAAGGCGAATAACACCATGGTCCAAAACAAATCTATCCACATTCCTATAATTTCAGCTTCTAGTGGGGAAAGAAAGAACTTGGCTCTCTTCATTGTTGCACCTGAACATTAACCTCAAACTCATTTCCTTTGGTAGCCGTCACATCCTGGCAGGCAGCAATTTAATAGGCAGTTTAGTGCGTAAACATGTAACTATAACATTTGAAATGCGTCCAAATACAAACTGTGCCGCTATCATGCCTTGTAATGTGAGAGAGAGAGAGATGTCACTAAAATAAGATTATATGCTTCCGAAAATGAAGTAATGGAAGCCAAAAATAGCGCTTTGTATGTAAGTTCAATTTATAAAGCCTCAACATCATAGAATTGGGTATAATTGTATATAAATTCTGTAACACCCCAAATTTGGGCCTAGATGTTTCGAGTCTAAACCGGATCGGTCTGGAAAACGGTTCGAATCTAAAAGGGAGTTTTAGGGAAAGCCTAGTTTGGGATGTTTTAAAAATATAGAAAAATATCTAAAAATCCTCTTTTAATATATAAAGGTGATTGGTGAAATCAATTTTACAAAATAAGGTTTGGAAATACTACATTTCGGTGTAGTGACCAAATTGCGATTTTTGCAAAGTTTAGTAGTGACTGTTTTGTAAAGGATTGAAACTTTGAATCTTTAAGGAGCTAATTTACCCAAAATGTTTTTCTCCTGATTTTTCCTTAATTTGGGTGATTTAATTAATGTTTTAATTAAATAAAAGAAAGGTGAAAACTACTTTTTAACTTTCATAACTACCTTTCTCTAATTTTCCTTCGTTCCTTTTTCTCTCAAAATCCTATCATCCAAACACATTTTCTCCAGCAAAATTCACATTGATCTTCACTTCAATTGATGAGATTTCCATCATCTATTGGTTCCTAATCAATCTTACATCAAATCCTTTTGATTTCCATATTGTATTTTCATGGAATTTTGCCCAAATCAAGGAGAAATCATCATTTAGAGGGGAGAATGATCCGGAAGCGATAGAGGTGGAGTTGGAGGTTTCGGACGCTTGGGAAGCTTGTCAGCTAGCATAGTTTTGTGTATCTGTGAGTGTAGTTGGTTTTCCAGCTTTGAAACGATTATTTGGAGGTTTTGGGAGCTTAGTTTAAGTCTAAACAACTTAGCTAAGCTCAAGAGTAAGTTTTCGGAAAAACTCCCTCGGATGTGCTAAGTTATGGTTGATGCATTAGTTATGAAATGCATGTTTAATTATTGTTTTTAAGCATGTTTAAGCATGGTTTAATGCTGAGTTTTGATGTCGTTATGTTAATGATGCACTAGGTAAGTGATCCTTGGTTTTCATATGAAAATGCATATGATGTTAAGCATGTGTTCTTGTGTAAATGACATTGTGGTTATGCTTGAGAAACAGTGGATAAATGTTTATATTGTCAAGTGATGAATAAGGTTTTTGGTTACTTTAATCGGATATAGTTAGTCGGCTATAGGATTGGGTGCACCGTAAGTAAAGTCGCCTTGGATGTCGAGATGTTGTAATAGTACCGTAAACTCCATCCAAGTACCCTAGTGATTGAGCAAAATGGCGTCACCACGATGGAGGATGGCTCTCGTGGGTGGACTTTGTTAAGCGTCACAACGATGGAGGGTTGCTCCCGTGTGTGAGCTTGGTTAAGGTGATTACAATGGTTGAGGTAGCTCCCATGTGTAAGCCTTGTGTTATGTCCCGGCTCTCGCTAGTGGGTTATACAACTACTGATGAGTGATGTTGAGGGGTTGTGATTGTACCGTTAGACTCCATCACGGGTGTTGAGGGGTTGTGATTGTACCGATAAACTCCACCTTGTAAAGCCGGTAGTGTGTATGAAGCGTGTGGGACAACGCTTGTAATCCGCGTATCCGATTGTGTCTTGTGTTGAAATGGTTATGAACAATCACTTGAAGCCAATATAATGTATTTGATTGTAACGAAGCGTGAGATGCTTGAAAATGATGCAAGGTAGCATGAGAAAGTGATGAGCATGTGGTTTAAAAGTTTTGTTGAAAGTAATTTCTAAATATGCCAATATATGAGAATGAAATGTGTCACATGCTTGAGATGTTGTATGTATTGAGAAATGCATATGAGATAATAATTTTATGAAATGCTTTTGTATATCAAGCATATGTGGCCTTGCCATGAGATTTGCATAGGTTGTATGCATGTGTTAGCTAGATGGTACATGTGGGTTTCAAAATGGAGATTTGCTTATGTAAATGGGGTTTTGAGTTTATGAAATGCTTTTGAGTAACAAGCATGTATGGCTTTGCCATGAGTTTTGCATTTGTTGAATGCATGAGATAGATAGAAGGATCATATGGTTTCCAAAAGGTATTTTGCTTTGAAATGATCATCAAGCATGAGAAGAGTATAGTGTGAAGTGGAAGTGATTTCCAAGGAAATTGGTTTAAACTTTGCATGAGGTGATTGTGCATGGAAAGGTTTAAATCGCAGTAATTGCAAGGTTGTTGTTTGGGGTGAGTTGTTAGTGTATCAAAGTTAAATGTTGGTTTTCTTGTTGAGCAATGCATGTTTTAAAGCAATGGTTTTTCAAAGGAGACTATCAATCAATACTTTGGGTATTGTGTTGTGATTACATTTTAAGATGGTTTTATGATTCGCTGCATTGATGGTGTTTTGGTTTTGAGCATTCCTCACTAAGCATTTTGTGCTTACGCTCCTTTTTGTCCATCAATGCAGATATTTGAAGTTGGGACATCAAGAAGCAAGGGATTCAAGAAGAGCTCCACTTGAGAAGTATGTTTTGGTTTATAGCTATAGATAATAAAGGCAATGGGGGAAGAGTCTTTTATGTTGATGTGTAATGAGATGGTTCATCTTGAGCATGTTCGGTTTATGGTTTGATACTTGTTGGTGATTGTTTTGTGATGTTTGGACTTTCATCTCCATATTTGATATAGCTATGTTTTGGTTTAAAAGTAAGACCTTGTGTTGAATGTGATAAATGAGTTGGTGTGCCTAATGCTTGATTTGTATCTAGATGTTAATGCAATTTGGTAGTTATAATGCTTAGCATGTTGTTGATATGTTGTGAAATGATTTAAAGTATGTTTGGTGATGATTTGAAGTGAAAAACCAGAAATTTTTGCTGTTTCTGGGCAGGGTGTATCGAAACACCCTTAGTTGCTTCGAAACGGGTGCATAAATGGCCTGGGCGTTTCGGAACGGCTAGAAGTGTTTCGAAACACCTTGGCTATTGGAATGCCCTATTTCGGAACGAGTTTCGAAACGGGTGGGTGTTTTGATCCAGTGTTTCGATACGGCAGGCAGGTGTTTCGAAACGGGTGACCGTTGGTCACAGATTTGAATTGCTTTGAAGTTTGCATGCTTTACATTTTAGTCCTGAATTTTGTAATGGCAATTGCTTGAGCTTGAGATGTCTTTTTAAGCTGAAATTTGGCAGAGAGGCTTGTAATATGATTAATTAAGGTTCGGTAAAGCTAAAATCTACAAAGTCCTTATATTTTCAAAAATTTACATTTTGGTCCGTAAATGTGTATTTCTTGCAATTGAGTCCTTAAACGTTCTCCGATCGCTGTGCTTTTCTCTTCCAAGGTTCTTGAGCATTCACATAGGCTTAATATACATCTAGAAAGGATAAAAAAGGGTCGTTAATCAAGGTTGACTTTCGGGTTGTCTTTGGTTTTCCCCGTGTAATCTTCGTAGTTCGGGTCTAATGCCTAGGCCGGGCTAAGGGGGTTACAAATTCATAAGATAGCCAGATGTAAAGAAGAGTAATCCACCTACATTACCAGAATAACATAAACAGGCAATTTGTTCTTTACCATTCTAAAGAGCTGAGAATTTTTTTTATAGTTTCATAAAGGTATGGTGATGGTAATGATTATCAACGTTAAATCCATAAACCTAAGAACCTATGCTGCAAATGCAATCTAAACATAACTGATAAAAGCAGATCCTTTAAGAAAGTTTTTAAAATGATAGTTCTGCTATATTATACCATTAACAGGGACCTATATGAGGAATATATACCTCTGTTTTGTGGCGTGTATCCGGTGGTGGGATCTTTAGCCTTGCCTTCCAATCTTGTGAACTGAAAAAGGAAAACACAAATTTAGAATCATGTACAATAAACACGATATGTTTGTTAAAGGAAACACGGTTTTTGAAAAATCATCACAAGTTTAAGTTTGAAACTATTGCATATACAAGAGATATTCTCAATTGATAGTTATACCAAAAGAGAGGTTAAAAGCTTAAAGATAAAGAAGTGAAAAGTAACAACAAAGGCAATACATAAATTCCATTCTTCACTCATCAGGTACTTCCTAATGGGAAGTTTGGAACTAAATCAAACCCTAAAATCCATTGCCTAAAATCATTAAGAACACTAAAAAGTGAATAGTCGACTATGGAAGAGAGATGATGCCACATGATACAACAGAGAACAAGATAGTCATAAACATGGAGAAGAAATGAAATTCAAAAGTGACCTTGAGTCAACGACAGTCTAAATACTTTTACTTCAGTAATGACAAATAAGAATCTAACACAAAATTGTCATGACCATGATTCCTAAGGAGGGCAGTCTAAATACTTTTACTTGAAAATAAATGATTTTACTTGAAGATAACCACATATCAAATTTTTGACCATACGACAAGATTCTGAGAAAAGCAACTTAAAAGAACTAAATAGACAAGACTATGTTCAATAAAACAGGAACAAATATTTTCACTCCTAGTGTATAAATAGACAATTCTTTTATTGCAAACTTACCCTTTTTTCTTTTCATGCCAATGTTCTATGCACCAATACCCAGTTCCACTAGAAAAATAATGCTACAAGACGTAATACACCAGCAAACATCACCTCAATGAATGCCATCAAGAAAGATCTTTGGGGGGATAAACCAGTAGTAGCTATAGCCAGTATGTGCCCATCAAAGTTGCAAGGGATAATGAAACTTCCAGATTGGATGCCATCTAAAGCTTTCTTGGCAACGTTTTCCGCTTTCATTAAACTATAGGAGCCCGCTAGTATATTTGTGAGCTCTGGTCTAACTTCACTTTCTGCAAAAGGTCAACTCAAATTTATGATCGGGAAACACAACATAGGTACTTTAATTTGTCATTGATTCCCATTTGAAATCTATTTCCAACTTATGCTTCCTATTGGGAAAAAACACTTATGATTGCATTGGAATCGAAACTAATGGAGAAATACTAACAATAACTATCATCTAAGAGAACTTATGTGTGTGTGTTAAGATTAAACATCGGTGTCATGTTCAATATACCATCAGAATTTATCAATCCCATCAATTCTTCACACTCAAGATAACTCAACTCAAAATGATTATTATAATGCGGAATTCACAAGTTCACAAAATCCAACTGGCTGATTAATGGTAAATACAGGTTACTGAAAAGTAACGCCATTTAACAAGGTAGAAGGTTCAAATTAAAGGGTCTCGAACCTCGCTCAAAACCAGGAGTGCCAGTATCTGGTGGGAATACAACAGAGACATGGATATTATCAGCAATAACCTCCTGCTGCAATGCTTCTGCTAATCTCTGGAGCCCAAATTTACTGGTCGAGTACGCTGTGTAACCGTAAATTCCCACCTAAACATCCATATTAAAAGGTTCAGACAGAAAGCAACAAGGGTAATCATTTACAAGTATTGTTACCTTTTATCATTCATCAGTTACAAAATAACTAAAAATAAATAAATAAATAAATAAAATAGTGGTATTCAATGATTTTAGATACTCACCTGACCAGCTTGGGAAGAAATAAGAGCGATGGAAGCGGGAAAACGGTCCATCCTCTGCTTCATCGAAGGCAAAGCAGCTTTGATGACATTAAAACTCCCCATCAAATTCACATCTACCACAAACTGGTGCAAACGAATTGGAAAACTTTCCGCAAACAAATCAGTAAAAGCACCAATTTCACCATAAATTTTAAGAATCTTTAATAATCCCCAACCACCACAATAAAAGTAAATACAGGAAGAAGGAGTTAGAGCAAGCAAGCCTGAAACACTGACCTTTAGGAGCTCGATTTAGAGATCCTTAGCGTTAGCAGAACTGCCACCCCGTCGCACCGAAGTCGAAGGAGACGCCACCCAAATCGGAGACGAGAACATATCACAAGCATTAACAGAGAAAAGGAATATAATGACTGAGTTAACAAAGGAGACGAGAGATAGAAATAGACTGACAGAGGCAAGGGAAGAAATTAGGGATTGTGTTTTGCTGGATTTGGATATCGGGGGTGATGGAGTGCTTTAGTGAAATAATAAAATTAAAAATTAAAAATATTACGGAAAAATCAGATTATTGTGGCGTTTATAAGGTAAAATGCCACTATAGGAAGAGTATTTGTGGCATTTATACGGTAAAACGCCGCTATAGCAAGAGTATTTGTGGCGTTTTGAACCAAACGCCCCTATATATTATGTGTCTTTAGCGGCGTTTCTCCAAAAATGCCACCATATATCAGTCTATTACGGCGTTTTTACAACAAACGCCACTAAAAGTATATAAATTTTCCATTTTGTGGTGTTCTTCCCATAAACACCGCGAGATGTAAAAAATTAGCGGCGTTTACTCTAAAAACGCCGCTAAAAGTGCCGCTAAAAACCTGTTTTGCTGTAGTGATGGAAATTATCACTCAACCTACACCCATTTGAGCTGTATTATAGCCCTCCATGCATTGATTTCGTCATTTATGCCTTTGATCCTTATATTCTGTTTATTCTATGAAAAAGGTACTATTTGATGCATGTTTGGTGCTTTTGCAGATTTGCACGCTGCCAGGGCAGAAGATGTCGTGAGTGTAATGAATGAAAAGGAAGGATAAGGCAGAATCAGCTAGAAACAAACCCTGATTGAGCCAAGCCACAATTGACAGCTTCTACTGAGGGAAGCTGATTTATGAAGAATGAAGCCTTGCTGTGCAGAACCAGTCACAAACCCATGCCGAGGCAGCAGAATGCCATGCCGCGGCCGTGTACTACTCAACATGCCGGTGGGCAAAAATAGGCAAAGTGGTAGCTGATTTGTAGAGCTTTAAATGCCAGATTTTTCTACACACTTTGCGTGGCAGTTAGAGCTCGAGAAGAGGACAAAAACATGGAAGGAAGGATAAAGTTGGACTTTGGGCCAAAAGTGAATAATGTATTAAATTAAAGAGATTCACCTCTTTAATAAAGTTAAATCCAAGTCCAACTTAACTTCCTCTCCAAGAAGGATTTGTGCCTACACCTTCCCCTATATAAAATAGGCTTGCCCTCATCAATAGGACAATCGGAGAGAAAGAGACAAGAGAGCTTAGGATTTAGTTTGTGTTTTCTTTCCATTCATTATATTCTAATTTACTTAGGGTTAGGATTAGTTTGTTTAGTAGTTGTGTGAAGACTATTGTACTTTGTTTAAGTTCTTAATGCAATAAAGTTAGGGTTTGCTTATTCTTGGCTTTAATCATTCTTGCATACTTATCGAGAGAGAGTTTGTGAGGTTACCCATTTATTCAATATCGAGAGAGTTGAATTCACGAAAGGAATAAGCACGATTTTCATCCCGGGTGGTGTTAACTAACTCAGCCTAGGGATAGGTTAAGAGTTTCAGCGGCTATGAGAAGCATGTGATTGGTTGGTGTTTGTCCTTGTTTTACGCTGAGAGGTATGATCAAAGTTCAGCCATCAACAGTGTTCTGAGCTTCGAGATAAGGAGGAGCCATTCAAAGACGCTTTCCTGAACCTTAACAGCATCTGCCCAAGAGCAAGAGATTGTCGCGAAAGGGACTCAACCATTGCAGCCGCGAGAGGAACTTTGGTTACTACCACGGCAGTTTTGTGTTGCTGCATTCAAGAACGAAGACAAGTCAATAGGATTCCGCACTACGACGCAATCTAATTCAGCCCATTCTCTCAACTTGATTTTCTCTTTACTTTATTTTCTGGCTTACTTTAGTTTTAGTTCTTTAGATTATTGAAAACAACCCAATTCATCTGTTTTTACATTAATTGTTTTGCAGTGCGAGGAAGTAGGATCAAAAGACTAGCTCAATCCCTATGGAGACGATACTCGATATACTTATCATTATATTACTTGAGACGTGTATAGTTGCACAATTGCGGGGCACTTTTACGCGAGCATCAAGTTTTTGGCACCTTTGCCGTGGATTGGCAACTTTTGTTTTTATTTTCTTGCACTCTTTTATTTTTCTTTAGTTATCTTTGTTTATTTATTTTAGTACTAATAAAACTTGTTTTTGTTTTGGTGTATGACCAGAGCGAATCCAAGCAGCCCATTGCGAGACTTAGATCCAGAAATCGAACGCTCTTACCTAAAGCTTAGACGACAGATCGTAGCCGCAATGCAGGAACCTGAAGGACGAGGCCGAGGTCAAGGCAAAAACCAAGGTGCCCCGGCAAATAATGTCATTGGGCAACCACCTGCTGACATGCAGCAACTTTCCGATGGGCAGCAGAATATCCCTACAGGAGATGGAGAAAGTCCGCAAAATCAATTCGCGCCAGTCCCACACCTAACTGTCCAAAACTACCTTGAAAAGGATCTGAACAGACTAAATTCGGGCGTACCTACACCAGAAATTGAGGCTGTCCACTTCGAACTAAAGCTCGTAATGTTCAATATGATCACTACTATGGGGCAATTTGGTGACTCAGCAACTAAAGATGCCAGACAGCACCTCAAATTCATCTTGCAGATCTGTAACTCGTTTAAAATACAGGGAGTACATGAGGATATTTTGAGATTAAAATTTTTCCCCTATTCACTGAGGGATAGGGCAAAAACCTTGCTCAACAGTATTCCAGCAGAATCAATTGGATCATGGAGTGATTTATGTCATGATTTCTTAGCACGTTTTAATACTACAAATTTAGCTGATAGATTGCGTAACAAAATCACTTATTTTCGACAGGCTGACGACGAATCCATGCACGAGGCTTGGGAGCGATACAGAGAGATGTTATACAAATTCCCCTTGCACAGATTCCCATTGTGGACGCAGGCGACAATGTTCTATAATGTCATCAACACAGTAACCAGGATGATGTTCGATGCCTCGGCAAACGGCATACTCATAGATAAAGAGCCAGAAGAGGCAATGGATATTCTAAACAGGACGTCCAAGAATGACTATCAGTTCCCAACGGCCAGACGAGGAGGAATCTGATGCCAACCCACAATAAACGAAATAGGATCCTCAGACTCAATTTCATCTCAAATTGCCACCTTGACAAAGCTGGTCGTGAACATGCAATCACAAAACAATCACCAGGAGGTCAAGGTAATGGATTTATTTTGTGAAAATTGTGGAGGTAACAATGTCTCTTCTGAGTGCCTGTAGAACCCAGAGTCGGCCTGCTATGATGGAAATGTTAATCGCAACAACAATATGATGTCCAACAACTACAACCCAACCTGGAAAAAGCACCCCAACTTCTCCCAGAGCAACCCCAACAATGCACTCAATCCGCAAAATCAGAATGCTCCAGCAGCGGGATTCCAACAAAACATGCCTCGGCAGAACATGCCGCAGCAGCAACACATGTTGCCGCAATAATCAATACAGTCTAGTTCTTTAGAAGACACTCTTCATGCTTTTATGACTCAGACTAGTGCATATATGGCTAACACTGACAAGTTCATAAAAAAATACTGACGCTTTTATGGACAGGACCGAGACGCGACTACAAAATCAGGAGGCAACATTGAAATCCTTGGAATCTCAAGTTGGGCAGTTTGCACAAATTATGAACTCCAGACTACTGGGAGCAACACATGAGCAATCAAAGGCGATCAGAACTAGGAGTGGTAAGCAGCTTAAGGAACCCCAAAATAGTGAAAAATATAAAGATAAGTAGAAGGAAGCCTCTGCGGCGTCAGTACCTGCCGCGACAACACCTGATCCCACTGCCAGGGCAGGTGCTGACTACACTGCTCCCGCATATCCAATTGATTCAACCAAGGGCAAGAAGAAATGTGTGGGCAACCCAGATCCAATGTCGCAAATTAGATTACCAGGCCAAGAACGAATCGAGGACATGCGACCCCCACCATCATTCCCACAAAGGCTGAAACGGCAAAAGCAAGAGTGTCAGTTCAAGAAGTTCCTAGATATCTTGAAACATGTCCACATGAACATAACCTTAATGGGAGCGATAGAGCAAATGTCGAATTACACCTAGTTCCTCAAAGACATGGTGTCAAACCAAACAAGGATATGGGAATTCGAGATGGTTGCTGCAACAGAGGGATGTAGGGCTATGTTACAAAACCGAGCACCACCTAAACTTAAAGATCTTGGGAGCTTTATGATACCATGCGCAATCGGGAATCATTATGTGAGGAAGGCATTGTGCGACTTGGGGGCAAGCATAAATTTAATGCCCAAATCCGTTTTCAAAAGCTAGGAATAGGGAAGGCTAGACCTACCACAATGATGCTCCAGTTGGCCGACCGCTCCTACGTTCACCCATAAGGAAAAATAGAAGACATACTAGTAAGAGTGGATAAATTTATTTTTCCCGCTGATTTTCTCATTCTTGATTGTGAGGCAGATGAACATGCACCCATCATACTTGGGCGACCGTTCTTAGCCACTGGGAGGACCTTGATCGACGTAGAAAAAGGAGAGCTAACGATGAGGGTAAACGATCAACAAGTTAAGCTCAACGTTCTCTAGACCCTAAAACGTGCGGACAACCAGGAAGAATGTCAAGTGATGCAAGCTACAGCAGAATTCAATTTTGACATTAATGCACCCTGCCTTGGGAAACACTGCCTCGGCAACGAGTTTGGCCACTGCCTCGGCATGCACTCTGACGACTGCCTCGGCAGCGTCTTGGATAGCCTTAACGAAAATGAAGAGATTGGCAAAGCTGACATCGAGGAAGACCACTGGACAGCCTCTCGTCCAGGTAAGTACTTTGAACCCCTCAATTATTCTAGAGAGGAAAGAAAAAGTGAAAAACCTTCAATCGAGCAACCACTGGTTCTTGAATTAAAACCATTACCCGATATATTAAAATATATTTATTTGGGAACCAATGATAATTTTCCCGTAATCATCTCTTCTAAGTTGCAGCCAGAATAGGAACAAAGCTTGATCAATATGTTGCGACGGCACAAAAGGGCAATAGGGTGGACCATTGCCGATTTGAAAGGGATAAGCCCAGCGGTTTGCATACACAAGATCCTTTTGGATAATGATCACAAACCTACCATTGAGGCTCAAAGAAGGCTTAACCGCGCCATGAAAGAGGTGGTAAGAAAAGAGATTATCAAATGGCTCGATGCCGAAATCATATATCCCATCTCTGACAGCACATGGGTAAGCCTGATACAGTGTGTACCAAAGAAAGGTGGAATAACCGTGATAACCAACAAGAACAATGAATCACTCCCATTCAGGACTGTGAGCGGTTGGGGGTTTGTATGGATTATCGCAAGTTGAATAAAGCAACTAAGAAGGATCATTTCCTTTACCTTCTATTGATCAAATGCTTGATACACTTGCTGGTAAACCATTTTACTATTTTTTGGATGGTTACTCAGGTTATAATCAGATTGCCATAGCACCGGACGATCAAGAAAAGACCACCTTTACATGCCCATACGACATATATGCCTTTAGGAGAATGTCGTTAGGGCTTTGCAATGCCCCAGCAACATTCCAACGATGCATGATGGCAATCTTCTCCGACATGGTGGAGGACTTCCTGGAGATTTTCATGGATGATTTCTCAGTTTTTTGGTGATGACTTCGACAACCGCCTCGGCAATTTGGAGAGGGTACTCCAACGATGCGAGGAATCTAACCTCGTTTTGAATTGGGAGAAGTGCTACTTCATGGTGGATGAGGGCATAGTGCTAGGCCACAAGATCTCATCAAAGGGCATTGAAATTGACAAAGCAAAAATTTATATGATCAAAAAACTACCTCCACCTACCACTGTCAAAGGAGTCCAAAGTTTTTTAATACATGCAGGTTTTTATCAAAGATTTATTGAAAATTTATCAAAAATTACTAAACCATTGTGTTCTTTGCTTGAACAGGATAGGACCTTTGACTTTAATGATGAATGCGTTGAGGCATTTGAGACACTTAAACAAAAACTGGTGACCGCACCCATTATTGTACCACCTGATTGGACGCTACCCTTTGAGCTTATGTGCGATGCTAGTGACTATGTCGTCGGGGCAATACTCGGTCAAAGATAGAACAAACTCTTCCATGTAATCTACTATGCTAGCAAAACACTAAACGAGGCCCAGATCAATTACACCATCACTGAAAAGGAATTACTAGCAGTAGTCTTTGCCTTCGACAAATTTCAATCCTACATAATCGAAACCAAGGTGATTGTGCACACGGACCATTCGGCGATAAAATACTTTTTTTCCAAGAAGGATGCCAAGCCGAGACTTATTCGACCTACTCTTACAAGAATTTGATGTTGAGATAAAGGACAGAAAAGGGATGGAAAACCAAGTCGCTGATCACCTCTAAAGGCTAGAACAAGGAAGAAAGGCATCACAGGTACGGACATACAAGATGCATTACCTGATGAGCAACTACCGCTAGCCTCGGTAGTAGAGGAGGCCACCGCCGCGGCAGTTACAGACAGCCTTGCCTCGGCATTTTCAGACTACATTACCTCGACATTGCGCTTGGCAGTAATGTTTGTCGTGACAACAACCTGGTACGCAGATCTCATGAATTACTTAGTTAGTGGTGTTTTACCCTATAACCTTAACTATCAAGGGAAAAAGAGGTTCCAAAATGATGCGAAGCATTATTTTTGGGACGAACCCCTTCTGTTTAAACATTATGCAGATCAGGTTATAAGGCGGTGTGTCTCCGAAGAAGAACAACAAGAAGTGCTCCAACATTGTCATTCTTCACCATACGGAGGACACTTCGGAGGAACTAGAACCGCGGCAAAGGTACTGCAATCAAGACTATTTTGGCCCACCCTCTACAAAGATGCCCATGATTTTTCCAAGCAATGCGGCAGATGTCAACAAACTGGCAATATAAGCAAATGTAATGAGTTGCCCATGCAAACCATACTTGAAGTGGAACTATTCGATGTATGGGGTATTGACTTCATGGGACCATTCCCATCATCTTGCGGTAATCTCTATATACTTCTAGCCGTTGACTATGTGTCCAAATGGGTCGAAGCCATTGCCACCCCCTCAACGATTCCAAGACCGTGCAGAAATTTTTGCACAAACACATATTCACACGGTTTGGAATACCCAGAGCAATAATAAACAATGAGGGCAGGCACTTCGACAATAGGCTGATTGTCGTGGCATTGAAGAAGTTTGGTGTCACACACAGGATTGACACGACATATCATCCACAAACCAATGGGTAAGCAGAGGTCTCAAATAGAGAATTAAAGGTAATCCTCAAAAAAGTGGTTAACCCATCACATAAGAATTGGTCACTTCGTCTCCATAATGCCTTATAGGCATATCGAACTGCATACAAGATCCCATTACGTATGTCTCCATTCCGACTTGTGTATAGGAAAGCGTGCCACTTGCTAGTTGAAGTCGAACATAAGGCATACTGGCAATCAAGGCAACACATATGGATTGGGAAAAGGCAGGACAAAAGACACTGTTAGACCTCAACAAAATGGAAGATTTTCGGGCCCAAGCGTATGACAACGCGAGAATCTACAAATAAAAGACGAAGCACCGGCACGACAGCAAGCCCCTACCGCGGCAGTTCCTGCCCGGGCAGCAAGTATTACTCTTTAATTCTTGCCTCAAGTTGTTCCTAGGCAAACTCCGATCAAGATGATTTGGGTTGTTTACAGTTGTCAAAGTCTTTCCCCATGGTGTCGTAACAATCAAAAACAATAAAGATGGGCAAGAGTTCAAAGTAAATGGGCAAAGGCTGAAGTCGTACTCCGAGTCGAATATCATGAGGGATAAAGAATAAATCACTTTGGGAGATGCATCCGCATGCCCTCCCTTAGTGCCTTGACCTTTTCTCTTTATTTTCTTATTTGTATTTTTATGTTCCTATTTCATTTTCTGCATCTTTAATTTTCTTTAGCAATAAAATTTGTGTTTATTATTTGTTTTTAGGATGGAAAACTAGAACCAAGGAAGGGAAGGAGATCACTGCCCCGGCAGCAAAGCCCACCCACCATCATGTATCCATCCACCCTGAGAATCTAAACGAGTCAAGCACACGACATCAAAACCAAAGAGGCTGATCTTACAGGGCGAAAGTGACGAGGAAGAAGAATCTTCCAAATCACTATCTATTTAAATTCCTCTTCTTTATGTCGTTTAATTTTAATGCCCTTATAATTTTGTGTGCTAATTTTTCCTATCTTAAATGTATGCAATGTAAGCATTGAGGAAAATGCTTGATTCGAGTTTGGGGGTGTAGGTTCAGTTGCCAAGGCAAGGCCATGTATTTCTGTTCTTACTTGTCCAAATTTTTTTACTGCATTGCCTTAACCGAATTTTGCTTATACCTTGGCAGTACTTTCTATCAATTGCCTTAGTTTAATTTTAATTAATTCTTCTTACTTGGCAATAGAACTCTCTCTTCTTACCATTGTTTAGAACTGTTTAGAGCCTTTAATTTTATGATGCTTAAGGAAGATAACTTAGGATTATACTATGAGATTAGAACTTTAAAACACCTTTGTGACTTGTATGATTTAAGGAGTTCTAGTACACTTAGGGCATAGACTTGCGTAGAAAGAAATTTTGGGTAAAAAGTTAGAGGTGCCTAACATTGGTTCTAGCTTAAGGAAGCCCTAGAGGTGCCTGAAACTGGCTCTAGGCTAATCACTAGAGGTGCCCGAAACTGGCTCAGTAGGTTAGGATGATTATAAAAAAAGAGAAAAAGGAAAAGAAAGAAAAGAATTTACCCAAGTTAAGTAGGTTAATGATTAAGTGTTTGTTTAGAATCCTTATAATCGTCTTGTTCTCAATGCATGCACACACTCACAAATCTTATAGTTTGAGTCCAGGGAATTCCTAAGGCATCCAAATACTTAAAGGCCAAGCGTTCTTCACTATGGTTTGAAGAAAGAAGGAAAATTAAGACTAAGGAGACGGTTTATTAAAATTAAGGTTTGGCAATTGATGGTTTGCATTACTTGAGGACAAGCAATAGTTCGAGTTTGGGGGTGTGGTAAGTGCCCAAAAGTCCTATATTTTTACCCCTTTTACATGGCAATTATCACTCAACCTACACCCATTTGAGCTGCATTATAGCCTTTCATGCATTGATTTCATCATTTATGCCTTTGATCCTTATATTTTGTTTATTCTATGAAAAGGTACTATTTGATGCATGTTTGGTGCTTTTGCAGATTTGCACGTTGCCATGGCAGGAGATGCCGTGAGGGCAATGAAGGAAAATGAAGGATAAGGCTGAACCAGCTAGAAACATACCTTGATTGATCCAAGCCATAATTGATAGCTTCTACTGAGGGAAGATGATTTATGAAGAATGAAGCCTTGCTGAGCAGAACCAGTCACAGACCCATGCCGAGGCAACAAAATGCCATGTCGCGGCCGTGTACTACTCAACCTGCCGGAGGGCAAAAATAGGCAAAGTGGCAGCCGGTTTGTAGAGCTTTAAATGCCGGATTTTTCTACACACTTTGCGTGGCAGTTGGAGCTCGAGAAGAGGACGAAAACATGGAAGGAAGGATAAAGTTGGACTTTTGGCCAAAAGTGAATAATGTATTAAATTAAAGAGATTCATCTCTTTAATAAAGTTAAATCAAAGTCCAAATTAACTTCCTCTCCAAGAAGGATTTGTGCCTACACCTTCCCCTATATAAAGAAGGCTTGTCGCCATCAATAGGACAATCGGGGAGAGAGAGACGAAAGAGCTTAGGATTTAGTTTGTGTTTTCTTTCCATTCATTATGTTCTAATTTCCTTAGGGTTAGGATTAGTTTCTTTAGTAGTTGTGTGAAGACTATTGTACTTTGTTGAAGTTCTTAATGCAATAAAGTTAGGGTTTGCTTATTCTTGGCTTTAATCATTCTTGCATACTTATCGAGAGAGAGTTTGTGAGGTTACTCATTTATTCAATATCGAGAGAGTTGAATTCACGAAACGAATAAGCACGGTTTTCATTCCACGTGGTGTTAACTAACTCGACCTAGGGATAGGTTAAGAGTTTCAGCGGCTAAGAGAAGCGTGTGATTGGTTGGTGTTTGTCTTTGGTTTACGCCGAGAGGTATGGTCAAAGTTCAGCAATCAACAGTGTTCCGAGCTTAGAGATAAGGAAGAGCCATTCAAGGACGCTTTGCTGAACCTTAACAGCATTTGCCCAAGAGCAAGAGATTGTCGTGGCAGGGACTCAACCATTGCATCCGTGACAGGAACTCTGGTTACTACCACGGTAGTTTTGTGTTGCTGAATTCTAGAACGAAGACAAGTCAATAGGATTCCACACTACGACGCATTCTAATCCGGCCCATTCTCTCAACTTGATTTTCTCTTTACTTTATTTTCTGGCTTATTGTAGTTTTAGTTCTTTAGATTATTCAAAACAACCCAATTCATCTGTGTTTTTATTTTAATTGTTTTGCAGTTCGAGGAAGTAGGATCAAAAGGCTAGCTCAATCCCTGTGGAGACGATACTCGATATACTTATCATTATATTACTTGAGACGTGTACACTTGCACTATTGCGGGGCACTTTTACGCGATCATCGCTAACCATGTATCAAGCACAAATTAATCACCAAGTTCAAGAATTCACAAGCTTGTCCATGTTATCATTAATTTGGTGCTACCAAGTAATATTTAACAAGAATCATTTCAATCATATACCTTATCAAGTCATGTTTCAAGCAAAGAAACTTCTAGGTCACACAACTATTCGAATTAATCATGGTAATCAAACAAGTATCAATTTATAACCAAGGCAGCAAGATTCAAACACATATACATGTACATGTCAAGTTTCAAGCAAAGACAATCCAAGCAAACACATTCTACTATCATTTGAATGGTTATCAAGAAGGTCAAGCATTCGTTTCATTCTTCAATCATATTATCAAGCCACATACCAAGTAGGATTGATTACCAAGTCTTTAATTAATCAATTCTTCCCTTAATGTCAAGTTACCAAGTATAGTTTAGGTCCATTTCATGACATTAATTACAAACAAGAATGTAGACATGCATTATTGGTTAGGACCTAAGTCCTAACCCTATTTAAAACTACACTCACCTTGTATCCCGAAGTTACAGGATACTCGAATCCTCATTCACATCTTGATGCTTATCCACCCTTTCTATCGTTTTCTTAATATAATATCAAACAATATAATCATGTATTAGGGCTAAAACCAAACTCAATTTGAACATATAGTTTGCTAGTCCATTCATGCTCATTCAATCACTTAACATGAAGCAATAGGATCATGCTTTATACATGGGACAAGCATCCCAGATTTATATGCACATTATTTTACTTGTCATGTTCCAATATTTGGAAAAACAGAACAATTAACTAAGCTATAAAAATAGTTTACCAAAACTGCCAAATTACCAAATTGTTGTTACAAGGCAACATGTGCACTGCTTACTTAAACATTTATATCTTTTAATCTATACATCGAAATTTAAACTCGTTTAGAACTTTAGAAAGATAACTTAATCCACTTTCTAACCATATAATCCATGAAATTTAACTCTTTGCCAATTAATACAGTTTTTAACTTAAAGACAGGGTATTTGCATTTTTGGACAGTTTGCACTGTCCATGCATTTTCATTTCTAGATTCCACTATAAAATCTAGAATTCAACTCCGTTTGTTCCTAATGAAAGTAGACATATTAAAGTTCATTCCATATAATTTTTAGCTCTAAATTCAATTCCTACAATTTATAGTAATTTTTCAAAGTTACTGCCCAGAACAGAGTTTTCTGGGCAGATTTCTCTAGGTCAAGTTTCTAGTTCATAATTCTACAAGTTTAAAACAACTCATTTCATTCTAGCACTTTAACTCTTAATTTTCCTGTTTTTCCCTTGTTTTTACATGTCAATTTTAGACCCTAAATCGTCTATTTCAGTCCCTAATTTAGTCATTCTTTTTAAAACAATCCATGTTAATCAATCAAGCCATCTAGGTGACTAGTTTCATTACTAGCTCAATTTTTTAGCATTTATACACTTTATCAACTTGTTCAATGACCCAATTCATTTCATTATCGTGTTTTTCCAGCAATTACATCATTCAATTTACTCAATTTCATAGACAATTCGTACTACCTTATCAAGTTACATGATTAATCAAGCAATGGTTCCTTCCATGTAATTTGACTACTCGATCAAGCATGGGTATCCTTTTAGTTTCCAAAATTTCTAACATTTCCAATCATACATGTAATTTCTAGCATGGAACCAATTCATATACATACATGCAGCAACCATTTTTATGGACTCAAGCTAAATTCAACAAAATTTATTCCTCAAGTATCAATACATAATTCGAATTGAGGTGATTAGCAAGAAAACACTTACAATTTTCATTAACGGGTATGATGCATGAACATGTGTTCCCTATGCAAGGTTCCTCAAAGTTTCAATGGAGGTTTTCCTCTCAATTCTCTCTCTCTCTCTCTCTCTCTCTCTCTCTCTCTCTCTCTCTCTCTCTCTCTTGAGCAATTCGGCAAGTGAAGGAGGATGAAGATGAGAATCCATTTTAATGGATTTGGGAAAAGACTAAATTGCCCCTTAATTAGTCACTAATTAAGGATATAATCAAGGGCATTTAGGAATGTGAGGATTTAGCATGCATTCTTCATTTTTGTCACTTGTTTCAGTTTAGTCATCTTAAATTGGTTACCAATCATTCATGTTCTTTCATTTAAGTCACTAGATTCTCTAATTAGCTTAAGTTCAAGCTCAATTGCGTTAGCTTAATTAGGTAACAAACTTGAATACTTCTAGGATGTGTTTTAGGGTATTACAAGAGCTTTGTTCGCCTCGACACGAGGAGCACAATGGTAGTGACGGTGTCTCACACCGACGTCGAACATCGGTTAAAAATGATGAAAAACAAAACTGGGAGAGATTGGGTTCAGATCAACCTTTATGTCGACCTCCACACTAGATGACTGCTTCGAATAGCAAGTGACTTACGGCGGTGTGGTCGGGGTGCGGCAAGGAACATGGTGCTGGTGGCGGTGCACGTGACGGACCGACGGTGGCCGTGATTAAGGCGGTGAACAGTGGTGGTTGGGCAAGGAGAACAATCTAAAAAATCTCTCAAACCAATACAAATCATGGTGGGGGCATTCAATAAAAAAGGGTATGTCAGGCCCTTATTATTATTCTTACCGACCAATAAATAAACTTTAAAAATAATTCAGGCCGATTCTAACCAGAAAAGGATCTTGGCTTGATGGCTAAGGTGTCATGCCTCTTAGCCTTTGGGCTGATTCGAAATCTATTGATAGCAATCCCGCTATATTTTTATTCTTCTTTTATTTAGGTTGGCTAAAGGAATAAGGGCAAATCAAGCTCAAAGCCTTGAACAAATCATGGTTCGCCAAAACGACCTCCAAGTTTTAAAATCTATTAAAAAGGTCCCCCAAAATTAAATTAAATAATTGCAAATAAATTACCCAATTTTTGGGGTGTTGCAGCGAAAATCATAATCGAACAAAGATTCATCTGACTATTTTTTTTTATAATTTTAAACATAAAAGTCTAAAATAAAATTTTGTGTATTTACATTACATATTTATCTAAAGTTTTTTTTATAATTTTAAGGTTTATCCCAATTAAAAATAAATATAGGCTTCTTTAAATTATCATTGATAAAATTAAAATCCAAAAGTATTTTCTATTGGTTTAAAGTTGATTTTAGCATATAAATTGTAAATGTTTTCATATTTTTGCTTGAATTTTAAATTCAAAATCCTTGTTGAAGAAATTATACTATAGAAAAGATATTTTTTAAGGAAAGGATTTCTGATGTTGTTGATGAGCTCAATGAAGACATGCATAGTAGTGGTCTAATTGTCGTTTTAGTCCCTTCCTATGTTGAAATAAAGGATTTAATCCTTCTACCTTAGTTTGACATAATTCGACATTTTTATTTTATAGTGTTATTAATAGATCCAAATTTATGTAGGGAAAGAAAACAAGTTGGTCGAAATCGACGAATCTTATCCCACTAATTCTGATATCGCGCGAAAGCAAATCCTTACTCGTAACGCGTGCAACACTCTTACATTGGAAAAAAAAATTAGGCATTACAATTATAGGAAACGAAGAGGTTGTTGAGGAGCTGGTTCGTCTGGAGCAGGTAGAGCAAAGATAGTATTTTTTTTCGAGGTTGTTAATTCTTAGGGTTTTTGGAAGTGTGAGGGAGTTTCATTTCTATGCGGTCTAATTTTTGGAGATCAGGGGGGTTGATGGTGTGTTAGCCGTGAAGGTTTGTGTATTAACATTGATGTCAGATAAGGGTAGTAAGTTGATTGTGGATGTGGATGGAGATCCAGGAGATTGATGGTGCGTTAGCCGTGAAGGTGTATGTGTTTTCATTGATCTCGGTTAAGGGTTCTATAGGTAAAATAACTGTTGTTTTGGTGATTGTATTCGCGATTGCGGGTAATTGTTGAGTGTAGTATGACGTTTTCTTCTGAGATTTTATTCCATGACCGTTAGTTGGTAGTTATAGTTATCTAAGTACGGAAAATGTATATTTACCCTAAAAATGTAAAGAAAATATGGAAGGATGGAGAATCGATTTTATCATTATAGAGCATGGTTGAAGCGTTCCTTATAGGTTTATTAAAATTTAAGTGTCTAAACTATAACCTTTTTTTTTTACTTTAGGTGTCTAATTTTATTTTATCAATGTGTCTAACGATTCATTTTATTCTCATTTTCTGGTTGATTTGTTATATTCGTTAAAAAAATTACTCAATAAATCAGACACAACATGAATTTTAATTACCTTTTATTCTCAAAATAAAAAAAGTAAAATATATAATTTTCCAACCTATTTTTTTCGTTCTATCTCCCTTTTTTTTTTGTTCTTCTCTTATGTTCGTCTTCCAAAAATCACCATTGTTTCTTCTTTGTCAAACCAAATCATCGTTCCTTTCCAAAGTTTATATTGGTTTCAAATTTTAGATAGAACTATAAACTAAATCGAAATGTTTGGTTGCAAAATAATGAAGGAAAGTAAAATGTACATCTATTTTTTTTTTTCATATGTTTGGATTACTAAGAAAATCATTGTTTGGTTGCAAAGAAAATGAAGGAAAGTAACTTCATATGTTTATTCATATAATTTTAAGTTCATATGTTAGTTTTTTAACTTAAATATTAAATAAGTTGTCGAACTTTTAATTAAAATCAATTATGCCTTTGAACTCGACAAAAAAAATCAAGTATTCCCTCAAATTGGGTTAAAATAATCAATTTAGCCCCCTTCGTCACGTCATCATCCTATGTGTACTGCAACATCAGCACCGTAACAGTCAACTTCGGTCAAAGGGTCAATTTGATCGATTTCGCGAACTGAAGTGCCACATTGAATGCTTTTTTGGACGAGGGGCAAAATTAATTTTTTGGGTCGAACTCAGAGACAAAATACCCCTTTAGCCTTGATTATTTCTATCTATTTTTTTCTTTCTTTCGCTGAAATGATTGTTCGGTTGTCAAGAAAATGAAAAATGAATGATAATAAAATCTTTCTTGGGTTGTTGAGAAAACCATTGTTTAGTTGCCAAGAAAATGAGTAAAAATAAAATTGAAGTAAAATATATTAAAATATTTTTTAGGAAAATGAAGAAAGTGAATAACAAAAATCTCTAATCTTTTTTTATGCTTCAACACTAAAAAATTAAAACTTAAGTCCTAACCTTAAATCCTTTACACTAAAAAACTAGACACTAACTCTAAAACTTAGTCATAAACCCTAAATATATTTTTCTAGTGTTGAGGGCATATATAGGTGCACAAAAAGGTAAATAATTTCCATTCGAAAGTGAAGCACCATTTGAATGAAGGGAAGTAAATGCCACACGCCGGGATATAATTGGTTAAAATGTTTTTTAATGAAAGAAATAATTTGATTTTAAAAAAAATAGAACATAATAAAACGGTAAAAAACAACTTTGACAAACAAACTTACACTTAAACAAAAAAATTAAATAAAATTTTGAAAATTATAATTTGAATAAAGCTTTCTTATAACCATAAGAGGATAATAAGACCGAATGACACGGTAAAAAGTTTAGAAACCAGCACAAATTTCTCTGTATTAGTTTTAAATTTCAAAAAAGTTTATCACTTCTCATTTTACAATTTCTTCTCCGGAACCTAAAGGGCGGGCAGTTTACATCATCTTTCTCTGAATTTTCCATTTTTGCCTTTTACGCAGGTAATTTTCTACTTCTCTTTTGTTTGGATAACTAGAAATATAGGGGAAACAAATAAAAGAAGATGGTAAAACGAATATTTCAAGATTCCTGTTTTATTATATACAGTATATTGTTTGTTTTTTGTCAGGTTTTCCTTTAGCATGGTGTTAATTTCATATCTGTTCTTTTAAAAATAATCATATGTGATTATCTAGATTTTGATGATTGGGTCTATGATGATTTTCGGCTTCTCTTATGTTTGGTTCACGAGAAAATAGAGAAAAAAAATAAACTAAGATTCATATTTATCATGTCATGCATGTATTGTTAGAACTTAGAAGATCTGGTTTACATTTGGCATTGTGTTTACTATTTATTAAGTAGAACTTGCATGTATCTGTTAATTAGTTTAATTGTTTTGTTTTATTTTTATTCTTGATTGTATTTTAAATAATTTATGCTTCTTTAGCTTCTAATTATTGGATCTAGGATGCTTAATGGTTTCTGTTTTCATTGATTTCGTGGAGTATTTTTTTATTAATAAAAAGGAGAGAAAAGATAGAATGTATGAATATAAGGTGAGATTTGGTATAATACTCATGCAAAATAGAATATTAACAATGATTAGTCTTGTTACAAGACTAACTTTTTAACCTAACGAACCGCGCGACCTTAGTCGATGTTCTCGAGACAAACGACTAAATTGGCCTGAAATTATTCTTCGAAAGATTTAACTCGCTCTTAGCGGAAGCAAACTAAGAGATTAAAAATGAAGAACAAAGAAAAACACAAGAGAGAATTTGATGCGGAACCCAGGATCCGAGGATATCTCAAAATCTAGGAACCCTCCAGATCGTAATTAATCTAGCAAACTCTCTAATATGATCCGAAAAAACCTCAATATTCCAAGTTCAGCAAATCAGCTAGAAAATATAATCTTGATGTAGAAAACGAGATAGTTGTCAATGGATGAATATGATGGTGGTGGCGTTTGATAGATCTGTCCTTGGCACCCTTCTAATCGCGATTGAATAGGCAAACACCTGCAAACGACACGAATCTCTCCGATGAATGGATGATGACAAGATAGATGTTATCCTAGGCGCCCTCCTAATCGCAATTGACTAGGCAAACACCATAATAGACTTTAACCCACTCTCCTAGACGCAATTATCTAGGCAAGCAAAAGTGTGAAGATATCTCCCACACAAGAACTAGAAGAACTTATGTTGAAAAAGACTTCGAAGAAAAATTAATAAGGTTAACCCGTTAAACTTAAAAAGAAAATGGCTTATGGCCATCAACATTTTATTTCAAATATTCATCTTATTGTTGTCTGTTTTCAAAAGAAGAATTTGTCCCATTTATAGTGTAAGGGATGTTGAATACAAATAATTAATTTCCAAAATTAAGTTTTCAAATTAAAGAATAAATTCTTTAATTAAGTGCTAATGAAATAATAAATTAAAATGAATCTGGCCAACATTGTGGATTAGTGCCTGGACTAGATTTTACAAGGAATAAACATACACTTAAATTTAAAAGATAACTTCCTAATTTAATCATGGAAATCATCTTCCTCATTCAACTCATATGTTTGCTCCAATTGACTTTTTTTCTATCTGTGCATGTATCAGAATTAAAGTAAATGCCTTTTTACTTAGAGAATTTGAAGAATACAAATGAAGTAGGAGCCTATATTTATAGTTGAGTCTCCTTACATCCGAAGGTTCTTTCTAATTTACATCGATGACCAAGATCAATCTTCCGCCTACCACAATCAAGCTATCTAATCAAACTATCACTATTCAAATATACTTATCTCATATATGTGGGAACACATTCCTTAGATCATGAGATATCTTCTTTAGATGGAGCTTTCTTCCCATAAATGGCTTGCTAGGGTCTTTTAGAATTTCCAACAGATCGAGCCCGTCTGATGGTCTTTTCAAGCCCGAAGTCTTTCTCAAAACCTCTTGGGTAGTGTGCTACGCATGTGATTCGGACTTCAGCTCACAGTCTGTGACATTCCCCCTACCAAATTCAGCAACGCCCTTATCGTGTCTCTAGAATGAAGCTGGAAACGACCTTGGTACTCCTCGATACCTCGGCTTTCTCCCTACTTGAAATCGGGCTTGGTTGTCCCCCATTAGGAATGCTCTCTAAAGTTCATAAACGGTCACTAAATTATGATAAATTATTTATTTTGGTCACTTAATTTCAAATATTGCAAAATGGTTATTAAAATTTAATTTTTAGGGTAAACTACATAAATGGTCCCCCGACTATGACCCAACTATTTGTCGAGTCCTTTGACTATGAGAAGTTACAAATCGGTCCCCCAACTAATCACGACTAGCAAATTGGTCCAATTTCGTTAAAAACTAAAAGGCTAATGACGTGGCAGTTAATAAAATTTGTATAGTAACATATTTAAACCGTAACCTTTACATTTTATTTTAATTTGGTTCTAAATTTAAAATTTTAGCTCTTAACATTTAAATGTTACGACATTTTAGTCCCTTAAATCTTAAAATTCATCTTCTTCCCTTCTAAAAACAAAAGGTATGCATCTCCTGTTGTGAGTAGTTCATCGTAGATGGCTACCGTAAACATCAATGGAGGTTTTGATTCTTCAATGATTTTTCACTTTTCATTCAAATGGGGTTGTAGATGACCACCGTTAACATAAATTGAGGTTTTCTTTTTTTTTTGAAGTGGAAGAAGATGAAGTTTAGGATTTAAGGGACTAAAATGTTGTAATGTTTAAATATTGAGAGATGAAATTTTAAATTTAGGACCAAATTAAAATAAAATGTAAAAGCTGAGGGTTAAATATGTTGTTATACATATTTTATTAAACTGCCATGTTATCATCTGTTTATTTTTTAACGGAATTGGACTGATTTGTTAGTCGTGATTAGTTATGGGACTTATTTGTAACTTCTCATAGTCATGGGACTCGACAAAGAATTGGGTCATAGTTAGGGGACCATTTATGTAGTTTACCCTAATTTTTCTTACAAAATCATCATTGAGTCATTAATTGTCGTTAAGGTGTGACGTGATATTTAAAAAATTATTATACTAGCATATTTAGTCTTTCATATTTACACATTCAATCAATTTTTTTCTAATTCGAATCTTCTACCAAATTGTGTGAGTAGAAACGTTTTAGGTGCAACTTGCTGGTTAATGTTTTCTTCATGTATAGTTGATCCAATTTAGCCCACAAAGAAGTAGTCGTCTCCACTTTCATCACATCTTGCAAAATATGGTTTGATATGTGCAACAAAATATAGTTTGATAAGTAAAAGTGGATCTGGGATAAGTATTTTTGATCCCTACGACACTATTCTACATCCGACCATTCTACCGTCATATTACCAAACCGTTCCAACATATCATCTAAATCCAACTGTGTAAGTACGTCTCAAACCTTCACATGTCACAACGAGAACTTGATGTTGTGATCCAACAATGGGATATTATACTTATCATTGCTATTATGGTGACTAGAATGAATAACTAGAGGTTCTGATATCATATTATTATATCGGAGACATATCGGAGATGAACGATAATGGCAAAACAAAGAAGAAAACTATTGCAAACAAAATAAGAAAAAGATAAAATACACTAAAATTTACGTGAAAATCCTAAATTGAAAAAACTACAAACTAAGGTTAAAAACTTTTACTATGTCAGAAGAAGATATTACAAGAGTGTGCTACGTATTACAGTCAATATATATGTTTTACTATGACTTAAACGCAAAGTAGGAAGTAGAGTTCTATTCGGTCTTAAATTCCTTCATACCGCGAAGACTTTAGCGGATGACCTCAACTTACAGAAGACATCAGTCTACGAAAGAAATCAACAAATGACATCATTTGGAGAACACCTATTAGCAGAGAACATATATCTCTTATGGAATAAGATTTGGATCACAACTTTAACAAAATATTTAAATAAAATCATAAAATAAGATCGCAATTTCTATATAAAAAACTTAATAAATGAAAACCGCCGCCCGAAATCCGCAACAGCTTGATTTAAAAAATAAGATAGGATAAAAGACATATGAAACCGATTTTGTTATTTAAAAGATAATATGATTAAAATATTTGATAAATTCATGTGATAGTGACAAAAAGAAATGTACAACGAGAGTTAACACGGACATGGATGGAAATCCATTGAGTGAAGGGTGATAACAACCGTATACATGTGGGATGAAAATCATCTATCTCTTTTTGGTGTCCCTACTTATACTCTACACTCTAAATTAGGGTGTAGGGATAAAAATACTCAACTTCTTTTCGATGTCTCTACTTATGCCCAACACTAAAAACAACTATAAAATTAAATATCAAGCCATTACCTTAAATTCTAAACCCTACACCATATATCATAAAAAATACACCTTACCATAAATTTCCTAAACATTAACCATAAATCGTAACCTAAAATCTTAAACCCTACACCGTAAACCTAATTTTAAACGTGGAGGCATAAGTAGGGGCACCGAAAAGGGACAAATGATTTCCATCCAAATGTATACAGGTGTTATCACCCATCACTCAATGGACATTAACTTGAAAAACTTACTTAAAACACTTGGAAAAAAATCTATATCCAACGTGAGAGCATAACCAACATTGTGATTTACTTTAGTCATAATGTCTTTGTACATATCCTTTGTGATGGATCTTTCACTGAGAATTATCATTAAAAGTAATGCTTGTGGAACTGACTGTTTCTCTTATTTTGGCGGTGTTGATCTAACTTTAATGTTTCATTTCAGCTGCTGGTACAAGATGGCTGACGAAGATCTCCAACCACTTGTATTCGATAACGGAACTGGAATTGTTAAGGTATAAATTTAGAACTTGCATTCTGTGGTATCTGGATTGTTAGCATATATGCCAGTCAAGACTGTTAGTAGTTCTGTTGAAATTCAGTTGCTATTAACTAAAAATCTGTTATTTGTCCAGCTATTATTTCTTGTTTAAGTTCTTGTTTAAGTCCTCTATATAAACCTTTGTAATCTCTACTTGTAATCATCTTGAGTTGATTGAGGTTAATAACAAAGTTCTGCTTCATTTTCTTTCTTTCTGTTACTTCTTCTTCATCACAATCTGCCTTCGTTTCATCTTCTATCATGGTATCAGAGGTGTCTTCTGAGAGTTCTTCCAAACCCTTCACTAACAAATCCATTTCGATTCGTCTTGACGATTCCAATTATCTTCTATGGAAGCAACAAGTCCTGTTTACCATCGAAAGTCTTGCTCTTAAAGACCATATCGATGGGTCTCTTGTTGTTCCACCTCGTCTAGTTGCTGGTGAAGGTGGAAGGCAAGTGCGGAATTCTGAGTTTGTTAAGTACAAACAGCAAGATAGTGCCCTCTGTTCCTGGTTGCTCTCGTCTATTGGTTCTTTAATCTTGCCAGCGTTGGTCAATTACAAGAATGCAGTGGAGATCTGGGATAAGATTAAACTTCAATTCTCTGTGACGTCCACTACCCGCATTATGCATTTGCACTGTTCTTTAAAAAACATTCATAAGCGAGATCAAACAATGAGTGAATATCTTGCTCAGATTCAGAGCATTTGTGATAGTTTGGCTGGGTGTGGGAATCCCTTGTCTGAGACGATGCACATCTCCGCCATTCTTTCTGGTCTTCCACCGGAGTACGAGCCGGTGGTGGCCGTTATTACCTCCAGTCAACTCCCCTATAAGCTGGATGGTGTTACCAATGTTCGTTTCATCTTCTATCATGGATATATAGATATTACCGCTTAGAAAGGTCTCATTATATCCATATATCTGACATTCGCATGCGGGTTTGATTAACTTTGGTCTTTTTTAATCTTTTTAGGCTGGATATGCCGGTGATGATGATCCAAGGACTGTGTTCCCTAGTATTGTGGGTCGTCCATGTCAGACTGGTGCGGTTGGAAAAGGTCAGAAAGATGCATATGTTGGGGAAGAGGCTCAGTCCAAGAGTGGTAATCTCACTCTTAAGTATCCAATTGAACAAGGCGGTATTGTTACCAACTGGGATGATATGGAAAAGATTTGGCATCACATCTTTTACAATGAACTCCGTGTGAATCCTGAAGAATACCCTGTTCTTCTCAGTGATGCACCTCTCAATCCCAAAGCCAATCGCGAGAAAATGACCCAAATCATGTTTGAGACCTTCAATCTTCCTGCTGTGTACATTTCTATCCAGGCCGTTCTCTCACTTTATGCAAGTGGTCGAACAACTGGTAAGCACACTTGATTGAATTTGCATTTGGTCTGAGACATTCTGAACATACTTTATGTAGGTATTGTCGTGGACTGTGGAGATGGTGTGACCCATACTGTCCCCATTTATGAAGGATATGCCCCCCAGTTCGCCATCCTCCGACTTGACCTTGCAGGACGCGACCTTACTGATTCCCTTGTGAAAATGTTGACCGACCGTGGTTTTTCATTTACCACTATGGCTGAGCGTGAAACCGTGAGGGATATGAAAGAGAAGCTGGCATATGTTGCACTTGATTACGAGCAAGAGCTGGAAACTGCAAAAACTAGTTCTTCCATCGAGAAGAGCTATGAGTTGCCTGATGGCAAGGAGATCACAATCGGGGCCGAGCGTTTCCGTTGCCCCGAAGCCCTTTTCAAGCCTTCCATGATAGGGATGGAGGCTGCTGGCATTCACAAAACGACATACAATTCTATCATGAAGCTTGATGTGGATATCAGGAAGGATTTGTATGGGAACATTGTTCTCAGTGGTGGAACGACCATGTTGCCTGGAATTGCTGACAGAATGACCAAGGAAATCACTGCCTTGGCCCCAAGCAACATGAAGATTAAGGTGGTAGCTCCACCTAAAAGGAAACACAGTGTCTGGATTGGAGGCTCCATCTTGGCATCTCTTAGTACTTTCCAGCAGGTATTATTGACTTAACCAACTTAACTCAAATTTGACTTGATATGATTTGATTTTAAATAGTTAACGAGTTAAACTTTATATGAACCTGAAATAACTAAAACTTGAAATGTTTTGAACTCAGACTCGACATGAGCTTCGTAGTTCATACACAGTATACATTTACTGAATGCGATTTGTAATGCAGATGTGGATTTCTAAGGCAGACTATGATGAATCTGGTCCATCTATTGTGCACAGGAAATGCTTCTAATTCTTAAGAGTTCAAAAGGGGCCTAAAAGTAAATAATGTGTTGGTTTTTTTTGTCTTAACAAATTCAGGCTCCCAAGTTTTTTAAACATTACTGTTTCTCTTAATTTTCTTCCCGTCTTTTATTCTATTTCTCTTGTTTTTTTATGGTCAAAACTATGTATGAAGTACAAAAGATGGTGGAGATAATGGTAGATTTCAAATTCATTTGTTCCTTATTTCCAAAACCAGTTCTGTAGCGACTTTCATTCATGAATGGAACCATGATTAAACTAAGAGGGTAGCCCAATTAACTTTGAAAGGGATAGGGTCTTACAAAGTAATTTAACTATAAAAATAGGAGAGTACACGTTTAACTTTATAAATTTTAAAATTAAAAAGTATTAAAAATTAATTAAATAAAAAATGGGGGTTAATATTTAATTTTATTAATATAAATATCAGTGATACGATTAACATAATATTTAAAATAATATCCCTAAGAAATTTATATTTAAAAAAACAAAAAAAAAAACAAAAAAACGAAGCCATTTTGAAATACCTCGGGATGTACAAAGCTGACCCGACCTGAAAACTCGACTAAAATCTGGTCGAGTCAGAATTTAGTTTGACTCGAGGATGCGATGATTCCGAAACTGATTTGTAACCGACTGTTGTTGACATGAACCCGAGTTGGACCTGTTACTGTAGTAACCGAACCCGACCTGCACCCGACTATAACGAACCCGAACCCGAGACCGACCTGGAAAATAATCGATATTACCCGACTGAATCGACCCGAGATCCGATTTTACCCGACTTGTTAATTGACACGACTTGTTATTGACCTGAACTTATATTGACCTATCTCGATATTTGCCTTAACCTGACATGTTAATTGAGGAAGTCTATGATTTAATGATTTGATGCATTTAAAGTGTTGATAAATGTAAAATATTAAGTGTTGATAAATGTAAATTATTAATTTTTTAATTATTAAAGAATAATGCTTGTTAGATTTAGGGGTTCATGTTTGCAGTTTAAGGGTAAATGTGTCAAGTTGATTGTTTGGGCCAATAGGAATAGTTTAGGGAAAATGGGTTGAGATTAGGGGTTTAAGGGTACAAACAATATATGTTTCAAGTTGAGTGTTTAGAATTGAGGTTATGATATTAGTTTAGCGATTCATGGATTATGGTTGTACTTTAATTATTAGTGATTGTAATATTTAGGGTTAAGGTTTAGGGTTTAAGGGTAAACGTGTCAAGTTGAGTGCTTTTAGTTATAGGATTAGTTTAGGGATTTAGGGTTTATTTTTGTTCATATTAGTCCCTATTTTTTTAACCAAATTGACCCCACTCTATTTCAAATTTTTATAATCTAGTCCAATGTTTTAAATATGATGATATTTTTGACAATTTAGTACTTCTAGTCCTTAAAATTCAATTTTTAATCCAGATTAACCCAATTATTTTTTTGGTAATTCTAATTTAATCCAAAATTAAAAAAAATCAACCACCCATTTTTTTTAAGAATTTGGGTGGCCCAAATCCCAAGGTGTCAAGACAATCGACTAATCCATTTCCCGCCCATTTTATTAGGGAGGGAAAAATAATTGATAAAACAAAATGATGGAAAAATAAGTAAACAAATGGACGAAAAGTCTCACCCATTTTATTAGAGGTTAATTGTATTTTAGGTCATTGTTAATTTAGGAGTTTTACACTTAAGTTTTTTTTAATTATTTAGTTTTACTTTGATTCAATTTAATCTCAATTATAGTTCAGTTTCCTTAGACCTTTAGATTTAGGTTTTTCTTAATTAGATCACCCTTCATAAAATTATTTAATAATTAAATATTTTAAAGGCCCAACTTATTTCAGTTATACCCAACTTAAAAAATGAAACGAATGATGGTGACTCCAAACGTTTGACGAGCTTTTGAAGGCCGAAATAAATTCAGTCTAAAAAATAAGGGGTAATTCTATCAAGTTGAGTGTTTGGGTTATGGGGCTAATTTACAGATTAGGAGATTATGCTTGCACTTTAATTATTAGTTTAGGGATTCGATTTGCACTTTAAGTCTTTAATTATTAGTATTGTAAGACTTAGGGGTTCATGTTTGGGGTTTAGGGGTAAATGTGTCAAGTTGATTGTTAGGGGTAAATGTCTTTAAGTTGAGTGGTTGGTTGGGGTTATGAGATTAGTTTAGGGATTCGGTTTGCAATTTAATTATTAGTGATTGTAAGATTTAGGGGTCGAGGTTTGGGTTTAGGGATTCAAAATCACCACTATTTATTTTAAAATTTTCTACTTTAGTCCAATGTTTTTAATATTGTGATATTTTTATTCATTATAGTCCATAAAACTTTATTTTTAGTCTAAATTGATCCCTATTTATTTATTTTGGCATTTAGTTCAATATTTTTAATTTTAATTTAATATTTTTGTTCATTATAGTTCACAAAACTTTATTTTTATTCCAAATTAACCCCAATTCATTTTTTTTGTATTTTAGTCTAGTGTTTTTAATATGATGATATTTTTATTCAGGTTAGTACTTAAAATTTTATTTTTCGCCGAAATTAACCCTTATTAATTTCTAATTTTTGTAATTTACTCCAATATTTTATATATAATCATTTGATGATAGTTTTGTTCATTTTAGTGCCTAATATTTATTTTTAATGTGATTCGTGTTCGTGAAAGGCGTTAAATAATTCACTCAAAATGACCCAACCAAAAGTCTATCGACTATTTGTACCAAAGTCAAACTTAATATGAATTTGAAACCTGAATTAACTCGACCTAAAATGAAGCTGACCTGAAATGAACTTGACCTGAAATGAACCCTGTTGAGTTGATCAAACAATGCAATTGACCAAGAGGGGGTGAATTGGCAATTAAAATTTTGAATGGAGGAAAATGGATGAATAAAAATTTGCACAAGAGATTTATAGTGATTCAAGTTATCCAATGAACTCTACATCCACTACCTTAGCTCCCACTAAGAATTTTCAACCAATCCACTGTTGACTCTTCTCCATTTCTTGGATGAGGAGGAATCCTTACAAAGAAATTAAGCTTTCTACCCAAAGCTTAATTTGAAACACTCTTTACAATAGATAAAATGGTAAACCTTACAAATTCCTCTAATAGGATGAATTGTTTACCCAAATTCAATTTATCACTCCCTAAACTCACAATTCAAATAAGAATGAAACACTGAATTGAGTTGGGTACAAGAATTTGACAATGAAAGGCACAAGGGTTTGGATTTGATGCTTGGATGATTCTTGAAGGTTCAATAGTTGTTGCTAGTGCTCAAAATACTTGCTTTTATACCTTATCATTGATTTCTAGCCGATTGGGTGGTTGACATCGTAAATATAGCCATTGGGACTTCATCTTCCCACCACTAATGTTGTTCTACAACTACCTGTACCGAAACAGCATCACCTGTATCGAAACGGAGCAAAAATAGAAAGAGCCGTTAGGAGCATTTAAGAGACTGTATCGAAACGATCATGGTCGTTCCGATACTGAAAAAGCCCGTTTCGAAACGTGACAAGGTCGTATCGAAACATTTTGAAACTGTGAAAACCCGTATCAAAACGTACCTAAAGCGTATCGATACGCTTAACTAACTTTCAATAAAACAGTTATGACAAGCAATGGTCATATTTTTAAACCAACTTTCAAAACTCGTACCGAAACGAGTGTGACCGTTTCGATACTACCGTATCTATACGAGTTCTCTCGTTTCGAGCCCACACTTTAACAGTTTCAAATTGTTCCGAAACACTTGAGGGTTGTATCGAAACGGTTAGTAAAAAATTACTTTACAGTTTCAAATCGTTTCGAAACACCTAAGGGTGTATCGAAACGGTTAGTCAAAAATCACTATTTTGGCGTATTAAACACTTAGAAAAATTTATGGGAACTTGAGTTTTGACTTAACCATTTTGCTTGTCAATTTTGGGAAATTTGAGGACTTAAAAATTTATCTTCTTTTCAAATTAGTCCTTGAAATATTTGTTATATCAAAATCAAAGTTTTTGTTTTACAATCTCCCCCTTTTTGTTATAACAAAACCAAATATAAATTTTTATGTTTTGAAAACTTTGTAAAACTTACTCCCGCTCAATTTAAGATATGTTTTTAAAATTAAGTTGCAAAGTTTCAAAATTGGCTCTACTTCTCCCCCTTTTTGTTAGATCAAAATAGGCATAATCCAATGAGAAATAAAAGGGCAATTAAATCAAAGCAAACAACATAATATATTAAGTTCATAAATCCAAACTCAATTCCTAAAACATGACATAGGAAATAAACATAATTCAAAAGCTAAAAATAGGTGCATAAAAAGAAAACTAAATGATATGATATGATATGCAAACTAATCTAGGGGGTCCATATCACCACCATCCTCATCATCTCCATAATCTCCATATTCGTCTTTGTCTTCTTCTTGGCTTCTCCTAAAGTGTTTCCATTCTCCATAGAAACCGTTGAAGGAGAGATCCATCGAGGCATGTTGATTCTTAAGAGAAGTGAGACGATTTTCCACATTAAGAACACGTTCCTCCAAAGCAGTGAAACGTATGTCGATGGCAGCAAGTTTGGAAGAGATGTCAGTTCGTAAGCCGATGAATTGCATGTTGAGATAAGCCATAAGCACATCATTGTTTTGAGGAGCAATGGGTGCTTGAGGTGGAGGATCAACCGGAGGATCTCTTGCCCCTCTATCCACACGAACCCATTCACCTAGAATGTAGCAAAAACCGGACCTGAGGAGGGTGCTTTCATCGAGCTTTTGCTTGAGAGATTCCGGATAGTCACAAGAGCAATCAATCTTGGACTTGAAGAAAATATAGCTCAATGCAGTCCCATAGGTGAAGGATTGGATGGAGTCGGAACCACGATGCCTAACCAAATGCACCATCTCGGCAAACATGATCTTCACGAGGTTCGGTCGCTTTTCTTGACGGAAGCACTCAAGCCAAAAGTCTTCAACTTGGCGGATGTGAGCAAACTTACCTCCGGAGGGACGGATCCACCAAGAGATTATGAGATGCAAAACCCAATCATGAACATCTAAGGAGAGAACCGAGTCGGTCCTAGAGCCCAAAGAGGTCTCATCTTCAATGCCTTCATCGACAAGGCCTAGGAAATTGACCAAAGTTGATGGCTCAATTGGGACCTTTTTTCCTATAAGATAGGACTCTATGGCAATGACTTCGGAATGGTCTTGGTTACTCACTAACCGGGCATTAGCATAAAATAGCAAAACAAGGTTACGGTAAAGAATGCTGGGTATAGTCATGAAAAATAAAAATCCCCAACATTGTAAAAGAGGCAGATATTTGAAATAAAAGCGTTCAGAGTCAAGAAAGGTCATATCAACCATACGTTCACGACGAATGATGGTGTCTTGATAGAGCTTGAAGTTTGTGTGAGCGTCGTTGTTTCTAAGACTCTTAGTGAAAAGAAGAGCTAGGTTAGGACGACAGGAATCATCAACAACAGCTTTAGATCCTTCGCCCGTCTCTTCGGTCTTTCGCTTCTTGTGAGCCATTAAAAAAGCCTAAAAACGTTTTAAGCAAGAAAAAATTATGTATGCATTAAAATTCACGTTCAATCCAATGGATATTCTCTAATCAAGGTTTTAAATATATATAATGTATAAAAAAATTAAGAAGATAATTAAAAAAACTGAGATGAAAAAAATATACGCTTGAAAAATTTTATATTCGAATAAAAAATTTTGGGTTTTGAAGAAACTTTTGCAAAAAATTTGAAACCCATAGTACAAATATGTAATATATACAAAAGAAATAATTTTAAACTAGATAATTCAAACGAAAATTGAAAAGAGAAAAAAATAGAAAAATACCTTGATTTGGGATTTTGGAGGAATAGATGAATGTAGATGCACAAACTTGATAATCTTGCTTAGATTAGAGTTGAAGACTAAAAACCCTAAATATATGAGTGAAAAACATTTAGGATTGATGGGTATTTAAAGGAAAAATTAGGGTTAGGGTTTTGAGAAGTTTGGGTTTAATGAAAAGTTGTTTTAAAGATGGAAACCCTTTAAATAGAGGCTTTTCTGGATACGCGTTTCGATACAGGTAGAGTCGTATTGAAACAGGCGTATCGAAACGAAATCGATCGTTCCGAAACCCTATGACCATTTCGATACAGGTTTGACTGAATCGATTCTCACAAAGATGCCCGTATCAAAACAGATGGAGGGTGTTTCGATACAGATTGTTCTAGAACCAAAACGTTTCGAAACATTTGTGTATGTTTCGATACACATATGCCAGAATATGCAGTTTGGGCACAAAGATGCAAAAAATTCAAGTTTTCGATTCAAAATGCATGATCAAGATGAATGAGCAAAGATTATAGGCAAAAGCATTTACATACTTCCCCTAGCTACAACCATAGAAGCAAAATAATGCAAATTAACATAGGCATGAATATCAATTAATTTCAAGCAAGATTTTTACCATTTTGGACCTAAAAGGGTCAAGAAAGGCTAGTTAAACCTAACTCTCTCCTAAGGGTCCAAAAACGCTCTTTATCTAAAGGTTTGGTAAAAATATCCGTTAATTGGTTTAAGGTGTCAACATATTCTAGAACTACATCATTTTTCACAACATGATCTCTAATAAAATGATGTCTAATTTCTATGTGTTTAGTTCTAGAGTGTTGGATGGGATTCTTAGAGAGACAAATGGCACTAGTGTTGTCACACTTAAGGGGTATGGTGTCTACTTGGATACCATAATCTAAGAGTTGTTGTTTCATCCAAAGAACTTGAGCACAACAACTCCCTAAGGATATGTACTATGTTTCGATGGTAGATAGGGCTACACTATTTTGTTTCTTAGAGAACCAAGATACGAGCATACTACCTAAAAATTGATATGTTCTGGAGGTACTTTTCCTATCTATTTTGCATCCCCCATAATCCGCATCCGAAAAGGCATGAAGGTTAAGGAAGAATCCTTAGGATACCAAAGGCCTAATTTATGTGTGTCTCTAAGGTATCTAAAAATTCTCTGTATGGCTACTAAGTGTGATTCTCTAGGACTAGCTTGGAACCTAGCACACAAGCAAATACTAAACACAATATCTGGTCTACTTGCGGTAAGGTAAAGCAAAGAACCTATCATAGATCTATAAAGCTTAGAATCAACACACTTACCTCCTTCATCTTTGTCAAGGAAGAGCTCATATGAGTGGCTTGAGGTTTCACATTCTCCAAGCCAAACTTCTTGAGCATGTCATTCACGTACTTTGCTTGATTGATGAAGGTGTCATCCTTCCTTTGCTTGATTTGGAGCCTTAAAAAGAATGAGAGCTCTCCCATCATGCTCATTTCAAACTCACATTGCATTAGCTTGGAAAATTCTTTGCAATAACACTCATTAGTAGACCCAAAAATAATATCATCTACATAAATTTGTACTACTAAGATGTCATTACAATATCTTTTTGTAAAAAGTGTAGTATCCACCTTGCCTTTTTCAAAACCTTTTTTCAATCAAAAAGTTTGAAAGTCTTTCATACCAAACTCTTGTTTTAAACCATAAAGAGCTTTGGTTGGTTTAAAAACATGATTTGGAAATTTATGATCCTCAAAACCTAGTGGTTGTTCAACATACACTTCTTCATTTATAAAACCGTTTAGAAAAGCACTTTTTACGTCCATTTGAAAAAGCTTGAAATCATGGTAACATGCAAATTCAATAAGCATCCTAATAGCTTCCATTCTAGCAACGTGTGCATAAGTTTCATCAAAATCAATTCCCTCTTCTTGAGTGTAACCTTGAGCAACAAGCCTAGCCTTGTTTCTCACTATGTTACCCATCTCATCTAGTTTATTCCTAAAAACCCATTTAGTTCCTATGGTAGATTGATTACTAGGCCTTTCAACTAATGTAAATACTTTACTTCTCTCAAATTGATTAAGTTCTTCTTGCATAGCTAATATCCAAAAATCATATTTTAATGCTCCTTTGATATTCTTAGGCTCTATGTATGAAATGAATGCAACATGGTTCATTAGTTTGAGAGAGGATCTAGTAGTTACCCCTTTGGATGGATCACCCAATATTTCACCACCTTTGACATAGTTGAACTCCCTTGGGTATGTCACCTCCTTTCCCTCAAGAGCCAAATCTTTTAAGGCTTCGAGAGGTGGATCTTGTGCATCTTCGTCTTTGGTTGGAATCTCATCCACCATTGATGTTTGTCCTCCATCAATGGCTTCAATGATCCCTACATCATCATCATCATCACAAGAATCCTTCCTCGGAAGGAGGTTATCATCGAAAACAACATGTATAGACTCTTCAACAACTAAAGTTCTTTTATTAAATACCCGGTAGGCTTTAGAGTTTAGGGAGTAACCCAAAAATATTGCTTCATCACTTTTAGCATCAAATTTACTTAATTTGTCTTTTCCATTGTTCAAAACAAAATGTACACACCATTTTTTTTTACTTAGGGCCTAACGTACAACCCGAATACGTTCCAACAGGCTTAATAAAACCCAAAAAGGGGAAAAAGAAACAACCCAAACAAAAAAATTTTATGGAAAATTCAGAAAAAAATAAAATAATGCAAAAATAAAAAGAAAACCCTAATCTCACTTTGGAAACTTTAGTCCGCCGCCCGTAAGAGTCCATAGCCACGAGGACTCATCTACTTGCTCAGCAATCCCGTTTCTTGCGCTCTACACATATATTCCAGCTTATCCCAACGGTTCCCCTATGAATCCGGGAAGAAAAGAATTGAAAAACCCTGATCTTGGCCTATAAATAAGAACGCCGAAAATCAGAGAAGGGGGAGGAAAAAAGAGAAAATAAGAGCAAAAATCAGAAAAATAGTTAGAAGAAAGCCACATTCTTACCTCGATTCACGGTGGTCGGAGTGTTATTGGCCAGATCGCAACGGTGGAAGAGCCCACAATATTGTCAGATTCAACATCTTCCGAAAGCAGCCCGATCCAACAGCGGATTCAAGTGTTTGAGAAAGGTAAAACTCGAATCGTTTTGTCTAGATCTACTTCGATTTGTTTGGTTTTTGCTGAAACTGACGTTAGATTTGGGCTTAGAACTAAAAAACGATCAAATTAAAGGTATTTTTTAGCTTTTGCCGTCGTCGGCGTTTGGCTGACGGTGACAGTGGTGACTGAAATACTAGAGATAAAGATGGTGTTGCTTTATTTTGTTTAAAGGAAATAGAAAAAATAAGTTAAGGGGCTGTGAGTAACCGTTTAATAAGCATCAGGTATGGTAAAAATAAAAGAAAAAAATAAAAGGAAACCAAGACCCCTTTAAAGACCCGACTGGTAATGAATAAAAAATGAATTTTTAATTCATTCAAGGCATATCTCAATAAATGGTGTGGCAGGGGAAAGTGGTTTAGAGGATTCACACGCAAGCTCTGCAATTGGTGATTTAATTCAGACTTTAGGGGAAAATTACGTGTCAGTCCTCACATTGAAGAAAGGAAGCACGCCAACCCTTTTGACATTTACTGCACCATTAGTTTCAATTTTAATTTAGGGGTTAATTACGCCCTAAGTCCCTCCTTTACTTTAGGTTGTTTTATATGTTAGGTTTAGTTAGTTTTTTTGTATGAGCTTCAATATTTAGATTCTTTTAATTAGGTCCTTAATTCTCATAATTAATTAGACGATTAAATAAGGAACAATTCACTTAGGTTGCTTTGGTTATTTTTTCCCTTTTTAAAGCGGACAATTAATTATTTAATTAGACTTAAAATTGAGTTTAATTATAAATTAGTCTTAAAATTTTGTGAATAATGTGATTTGGTCCTAAAAAATGTTCGATTAATAATTCACTTAATTTGAGATAAACTGTGATTTGACTTAAGGTTATGGTCTTCAATTAAAATATTAATTTTCTATTTGTTATTTTTATATATCATTTTTAGCAAGTTTAGTTCTTATTCAATTTATTTGTATATTTTCGTCGTGTATAATAGTGCTATTAACCCCATCTTTGAAGCCTTTTAGACAACACAACCCCTCTAGGTACCAATTTTGGGCGTTGTGGGGGTGCTATAACCTTCCCCACACGTAACCGACTCCCGAACCCAACTTGTCTCCGGTTCAGACGCAGACCAGTTTTACAGGTTTTCGGTCATACCCAATCCAAAATGACCGATGGCGATTCCAATCCACGACGAGCCTTTGAAGGCCCAATCAACTTCGGCCCAGACCAAAAACGATGTCGACAGCTTGGCGACTTTGCTGGGGACTATTCAAGAGAGTCAGGCCACACAAAAAAGGGTACATGTTGTGGTGCATCATTCCATGAGCTTTCTACCCGAGCTCGGTCCCGTTTAAGTGGGGGCAAAACGTTGCTCCTTCGTGAGGTTAACCTCCGTATGGGATAGTAGTCACCTCCGAGATGCATATGATCTATGGCTTCGTGAGGATAACCTCTGTATGGTCATAGGGAAGTGCATCCCCTCGAGTTGAACTTGGTCCTGAGAACCTATAATGGGGGAGGACCAGGGACCTTACTAGCCTTAGCAGGCGTCAGTTAGGACAATTCGGGTACTCTGTCTAGAACTGTAACCTCATATAACAAACCGTAGAAACCACCCATGTTAGAGCCATGTTGAACTCAAACCTTAAGGTGTCACCCATTGATATATGAACATGTGTTTTGTTTTGTTTTGTTTTTTTTTCATATTATGATTTTTATATTTAATTATTTGTTATATTTGTGCGACACTAATCAAATTTCTTTGGGTTGTTTATTGTTTATGTACACATGCATCATCATCATCATAGGAGGGTGTTGGTTATTAAATTAATATGATAGAAAAACCTTCTTCATGGCCAAAAGAGTTCAGTGCTTATCAGAGAAAATGATGGTGTTCGAAAATGGTCAGAAAACACCCAGAGAAGGAGAGGCGATAGTATACTAGCAAGACCAGATGAACAATTCTCAGGATACGTTCACCTTCAGCTTAAGCAGAATGACACTCAAGAATTAACGGAGATTTGGGGCCAGTGGAAGACTGATTAGAGGTAGATGTTGTATGACGCATATGGAGACGTAGCCTATTTGTTGCAAGTACATGCAAATAAAGAGCTGATACGGGCTATGGCGTAATTTTGGAACCCTTTATA